>OY757213.1:15000000-17500000 GCA_963583965.1 Nomada ferruginata
AAGGAATAAATTACGATACTTAGCATAATTTCTCTTGTATATTTATGTTTGCAATTGAACTACCATTTACATAGATTTATCAATGGTTTGTATAACAATCATTATTTTCGAATTTTGTATGTAGGAAAACAGAAATTTAATACATGAAGATTACACTAAGCCTGTGCTTTATAAACGTTTAATTAAACGATAGATCCTCAAACTTCCTTTACCTATCATCATCCGATTGATCACATCTGAAGAAGAATTTAAATACACGTGCAAGTAGCCTATTCGCAACCCCTATCGCAAAGCGATTATCGTTTCCCATCTCCAGTGCTAATCGACCTTCATCCTCCATTGTTTCATTAAAATGCGTGAACAAGGGTCGCATGAAAAGGATGAAAAGAATGGTAATTGGTGTTTGAAAGAGATTGTTGCAGAACTGCAGAAACCAATCGAGTATTAAACAAGCGCAAAGACCATCGACTGAATGCTACCCCCTTTTTTTCCTCCTGAGTAGAAGGGGACAATTCTGTTTGTCGTTCGTTGCTCATCCTTACGGGTATTCAAGTTGCCACGCTTCTGAACTGCAATGTCCACCCACCGCACCGGTCGTATTATCGTCGCGGATATGTGTCACGGGGAACAGGGTAAACAGTGCACGCGCGTTTAGTGGCCGATAAGGAGTATGCGTCACTTTTTCTAGGTTGCACGTGACGTTTCGGGCACAATGCGGCTCGCAAACGCAAATTAAATCGTTTGCACGGTGCACGGATCTTGGCGCAAACTTAACACAATGTGAACGCAGCCTCTACGATTAACAACGTTCCGCTCCTTTCAAGCGGGGCTATTTTATGAGCGGCGTGGAAAGAATGTACACCGGGGTGATTTTGATCTCGGCATTTCGCGCGGGCGTACACTGCCCGGTAAAAGTTGAGGACATATTATGCGGACTTTTGTTTTACTTAAGATTATTTTCATCCGCCCAATTGACAGTCGTGGAGGAAAATTGATTTTTCGTTGGAAAGAGATGATTGGTTTGGATAAATTGTTTAGATAACTCTCCTGTTGTTAGTGTCATTTTAATAGTCATTTTGTTGGGGGTAGAATGGTTATGAAGAAAGTCCAAGAAATTCGGTCAAATAGTACTAAGATAATTAATTATTACAACTTTGTTCTCCGGATTCTTCATATGAGTGACAGCGTAAATATATCGATGGCTGAATGGCTCGATCCCTTGAATGAAAGCGGAAAGAGGTTTGTTTGTAATTGCTGAGATAAAGTGAAATACTTAAGGCGGCCAAATTCGCCGAGATTTGGAATGTCCAGTAATAATCATCTTACGTGAAATTTAATGTATATCAGGTTGGTGTATAAGAAATATTGTTAGTCTGTTTCCAAATTATAAACCATTCTAAAGAATAGCAATTTGCGGTAGTATACACGCAATGAATACTAATTAATACTATTATTAGGATCTCGTTGTCTGACCTCGTAGAATAATGATCGCAAGTTTTAACGGACAGAGTGATTTCTCATTTTTGTAATGAATTAATCTCTCAGAAGTAAAGACGATATATAAAAAACCGTGTATAAACAATTTCTTAAGAAATGTGAAAAATTATATTTATAAATATCTTAAGAATTCAATAAATAGCAATACTTCTAACTTTCGATTAATTTAAGATCATGTGATTGACATAATCCTTCTTGCTGCTTCGCTTGCAAACAAACTTTACACAATCTCGCAGTATATTTGAGACCACTGCATAATAGATTGAAAGACCGTTCGAAACAATCGAGCAAAGTGTTTCGATTTAATACAACAGGTGCAAAATTGAACAACACGATTAAATATACATTATCAAATATAACTGTTCATTTCGAGGGCGTTCGCTGCAATGCGTACGTAATTTAGCGTATTGTTGTATAAACGATAAGCCGCCTTTGACCGTTGGCCGACAGAGCAAACAGATTAGCAACTTTAACAATAGATAACCACACTTCGCATAATTCCAATAGTATCCAAACGCAACGGTTCGGTGTTCATTTTATCGGACGAAAATTTCTCGTTATACATACATACATACAGAAATATGTATAGGCGAATGGGATGAAAGGAGACAGAGGAGTTACCCATTCATCTTTCTTTCGACGCGAACAGTTTCTATGCATATCGTGAAACATCATGCACGAACGCCTTGCATTTCCATGCAGTCAACCGCATGCTATATTAATTTTTTATTCAATTCTCTATAATATACAAACCATGAATATTCAACACAACGAACACGGCCGGTTATCGTGCATTTACTGTATAGGTATATATTATACTTATTTGGTTAGGATCGTGCCGAACGAAAACAACGAACGACATTGAGGATGGCCGATTAATTTGTTTAACGATTATTCATTTGTTAATCGCAACGACACTTTTCACCTCTCGGTAATCGCCGGGGTATCGGCTCGTGAACATTTATGTCGCTCTACTTTCTTTACTTGGTTAATAGACGGAACGATAATGCGACACCGTTGAAAAAGTAATATGTCAAGGGAGATTCGAGCGAGAAGCGAAAAGTTTGTTCGCGAAAGAATGAACGAACGAGCTTGAATTAATTATAACTTTGCCGGGCAAGTAGTATAACGCCGTATCTGATCGGACAGCGCTGGCAACGCCACGTTTGACCGTGCAAGTAGTATGAGACGGCTACGGTCGGACACGGGGATAAAAAGGTACAGTATGAAGGTAATAAAAGGACGTAACAGTGAAGGTAACACCGAAAACAGCTATAATTTACGCAGTAAACATTATCGAACCACCTGTTACAAGTACCGCCATATAATTTTCAGTTGTATACATATACTTATAATAACAGATTGAACGAAATAAAAACATAAGAAATGTAAAAGGGAAGATTTCATGGAAGCGTTTTAAGATTTCATTAACTTTATCACGCCGGTAATATACGGCACGAAATTTTGTTTTTTAGGCCTTGTATTTATAATGCCTTAACAGGCATTTTATTAAAGATATTCAGGCATGGAAATGCGAAACTACACGAACGGAGATTGTTTGCTTCTCCATCCGTTTCATACTTTGCACACAAGTTGCCGTGATATTTTATGATAAAAAGAAAAAGAATATTTGCACGTGCCTTCTAAATTTAGTCAACAATTTCATTCGGTTCTGACAGAAATGTTTATATTTCTTTTAGAGGAAATGAAACTTTTTGAACGAATTGTTCTCTACATTGCAATGAATGGTGGAAATGTTTGAAAAATGATTCTTCTTCCCTCCGGGATCAAAATTTTCGAGGTTTAAATCGAAAGTTATCGTTAACCAAATCGACTGAGCTTTTGTCGGTGCCACTGAAAGCAAACCGACTGTAAATTAAACGATTAATTAACTAACGCTATTCGAACAGATTCAACACCCAAACGTATATAAGCCTGTAATTTCCCCCGAAAACGTTCCAATTCAGTTGGAGTATCTTTCGAACGTGATCCGCTTATAAAATATTAATTTAAAGTTATACTCGGACGTCTTTGAATTTAAAGTATTAAACAGACCAGACAGCTCGGATAATTTATTTTTGGCCTAGACAGCCACATACGCCTTCGATTTAGCGGTAGGCCAACGATATGTACATACATATATCCGTACATGTCCGTTGTACTTTACAAACAGCGATGACCACTGTATTTTCTATTTGTTGAACAGGAATGTAGGTAAGTTATCTTTGTCAAGTACGATTTTGCGTGCGTTGCAGTAATAATAAAAATGGCTGTAACGATATCAATATGACTTTGTCGCACGATATAAGTACATGCACATGAACAAGGTAAACAGCAGATAAGCTACAATATTATTAATAATAATAATCATAATGATATAGCTTTGTAACACGACGTATGCAAGTGAATAAGTGAAACAAATAAAGAAAAAAAGGTTTCGCAGTTTGATCAAAGGTTGATCCAATTGGACATAATCACTGCGATATGTTATTTTGACTTCCATATTTTGGTATTGTGAAATTAATTACTTCTCGTGCATTTCATCTTTTTAGATATATTGGCGAATTGTGTTATTATTACTCCTCCTATTATTTAATGTTCTATAATAACCTGTTGTTATTATTTTTACTATTATTGCAGAATGCTCGTTCGACGCATTTTCCTTCAATATTCACTTAATCGGTTTCGATCAAGATAGGACGTTTGTTAGTTGTCCTAAATAAAACTATTAGTTATAAAAGAACTTGCAAGAATAGAAGTAGAGAATGTTCGAATAGAAAAGCAATATCGATTGTGCACGTCTCAATACATAAAAAAAAACTTTTCCGAACAACAGAAAACAAGAATCTTACGGGAAACCGGGACGTAGCTCAAACACGCGATCATCTATCAAGATATCACGGAATAGTTAAATGCATTAGGCCAATGAATTACTTTTTCATGTACAATATTCGTGCATGGATATCATTAAAAATCGTTTCTCGCACAGCTATTATTATACGCACGGAGTTACACTTATTGTGAACATGCTATGTAAATTATTTAATAGAAAAATTCGAGAAACAGTAGCGAAGGGAAATAACTTTACTCGTGTGCATTGAAGTAAAAAGTCATTGGTACACGTAACGATGGGATAAGTTTTCGGCACAATCTTTTTCCGATAGGAGCGTAAATAAGTGAAAATAAAATGACGGTAATAGAAAATCAATAGTGGTGCCGAGATTAAAGTCACGAATTTTTCAACATTCTAAACTTCCGCTTATGGCAAGAATGAAAATTAAACTTTGAAACCGAAAATATACGGTTGAATTATATGCACGACAACTGACTATTCAGAGGCAGTATGTTGAAATAACATGTATCATCTAAATGAGGCTAAAAGAAAATATAAATCGATATAACAAATTCTAAAGCAAGTTTGGAGTATTAAAAATTACAAGCTAAACATATTAAATTCGGCAAAAAAATAAATATAATCGTATATCGTAAGCATTACTATACTTAACAATGTTTAAAATTAAAAACTGAACTACAATAATAAAAACGAAACGTTAAACCATAAAAGTTTTACATAAAATAAAACGGATGTAAAACACAATGGTATACCATAAACTCTATTGTTAAAATATATTCAATATGAAAAATATTCCAAATGAAATGGAATATTTTTCCAGGGACACCAGCACAATCTCCGAGCAATAGTATTTTGTTGCGATAAAAAAAAGTATCAGTTTAAAGATTATCATTTGCTCGAGGTAATAGGTTCAACTAGTATGACTGCGCAATTGCTTAAAGACTGCATAATTGAAAGGCAGGTGGGGACGGTGTGCGTTAATTGCATGAAACTCACCTCCATGTTTGCGCCGCCTATCTCCCATTCTTTAAACGGCGGTGTCCTATCCTTTATGTATTGCAATATCTTCTTTTCATCCTTCATGAACTCGATTTTATGCAAAAGGTCATCTGAGACACTATGATTGCAATGCAAAGTAGCTGTACTGCCGTATGTTACGTAGTACGGTGCTATCAATCGTACATGCACCGTGGAAGTTGCATCTGAAAATCATACACAATGATATTTATTTAATAGGAAAAACATTCTCGAAAAAGGAAGGGAGAGTTAAAAGGAAAGGGGGAAATGGAAAAGGAGAGAATTTAATCTGATACGTGTTTGCTAATTTTCCTTGTGAAATATACGTCGTCGAATTTATAAAACGTTCGACAAGTAAATATTACTTTGTAACACCTTCAAGGGTCATTAGTCATTAGTACAATTTGTTTCTTCGTTGCGTTGAAAATATATCTCTGTAAAAAGGTGTTAATTTTATTTTTTTAGTAAAACTATTCATGCATATTATCATAATATGCCGCTTAATTTTCGTCGTTGAAGCAGATAACGTAATATCATATTTTTATTTATGCAATTTTTTCTGCACGAAAATATTATCTTCATTTCTTTGGTGTTTGGTGAATCCGACTCGACTGTAATACGCAAAAATGTAAAACGGTATAAAAATATTTTTCGTTTCACGAATCGCGAAACATATTTCCGGAAAATACAAAATCTCAACGACTGGTTATTGAGAGCGAAAATACGAAATAAATCCTAAATATAAAATCACGATGCACCGTATTTTACAAGAATAAAATAAATGTTATGATATAATAATATGCTATTAACAGTAGCGCCACGGCTGTTGTGTTTGGGTAATAATTAATTTAACGAATCTCAGATGTCTCATTATTCGCGGTTGCAAATGATATACACAGTCCCGGTTTAACGCAGGACGGAAATCGGAAAATGTAATGCGCGAAATTTGCCTCGTTACGATTCGACACATGCATCCTGCCCAACATCACCGGCGACAAATATCGTTAATTAATTTATGTTCAAAATAACGAGGTCCGAAACTCTAGTCGGTCAATGGCGTGAAACTTTAAACGTCGTACGCAAACATCAGTCACATTCGATGAAACAAATCTTGTCTCTCGATTTGAGTGTTTATTTAAGCAACGATTTAAACTACCACAGTAACAAGAAATATTTCAAATGCAGTGGCAATAAAATATCAAATAGTGAGTGTACGGCGTTAGTATAATATCGTGGTAAAAAGTAACGGATAAATTGTGTAAATGGTTCAGAGTTTGCTTTTCATATTTTTGGTGTATATACATATATGTGTATATATGAATCAAGTATCACCGAAATGGACATTAATTTTTAAGCACAGAATAACCGCTACGTATTAAATTAAATGTATAATTTCCAAGGAAAAATAAGGGCAAATATTAAAATTAAAATTTAATTTCCGATAAAGAAGCAAACAGACGTACAGAAAAACATTATATTCGTAATTGTTAATTATTATAACATACTGTAATAATGTTGTATCTGTCAATTCAGTATATATGTATAATAATACTTAAACCAAAAATAAGTATTAATAATCAACCTTTCGACAAAGAAAAATTGCCACGTATTAAATTAAAAATATATTATTTCCAAGGGGAAACGATACCAAATAGTAAAATTATAATTTAATCTCTGATAGACAGGCAAATGTATAGTAAATCATTATTTTCGTTATTGTTAATCATTGCAATATATCCCAATACTTAAACTAAATGTAAAACTTAATATCTAAACACATAACTCTTTCAAAATCAAGTACCATCTCGAACATTAAAAAATCCACCGCATCTCTATAAATTATTCATTAAAAATCCACCCCGTAGCCGAATCAATACATTTTTCCCGGTACACCACGAAACACATTGGCCAATGTTATTTACACGTACAACAATTAAGTAAACACTTGATCCTGACGAGTCAGCGTAACAAGTCGAGCAACAATTCCCGGGCAACATCATCGAGCAATCATTCATAACCGGTTGATCGATACAATTTAACGCGACGGAAGGGAAGTGACTATTAATTCGAGGGTTCTTCCACGAAATTTAGGTCGTCGAAGGAGTAGTAGAACCAACGTCAACTTTCCCCACGTTAATTCGATTACGATCGTTTAAACCATCTCGATTGTAATCGTGCGTGAACGATATTCCGAACAGTAAATGATTCATAGACGAGAGGAAAGTAATCGTGTACGATGAAACGATCCACCGACGAAAATACGACGGGGTTAATGAAACTGTACGGAAGAATGGAGAGGTTTCGGTTGACTATAACTACTTGTGGCAGTACCCTGTTGCTGGGAGGTGTTACTGTATCGATCACTGAAAGCGCGTGTTACTAACACGCGCGCAGGATATTCCAGGGGCTTTCAAGACGTTACGAAAGCAACGTATTCGACGACAAACGAATAATCGTACGAATGAAAGAAAACGAAGGAAGGAACAAAACAGTCGGCACAGCGTGTGTACGCTTGAAATTTTTTAATCGGTTTTTCACTCGCGTCAGAACGTTTTCGATTAACGTTCGTTGCCCGAGTGGAATTCAGCAGGGGTGACGTATGTGTGTGAAATGAAAGGGAAAGAAAAAAGAAAGCGAATAAATGGCCGAGACAGAAGCGGTTTTCACGGCTCCGTTGACTGTGCATCTTAAAAATTCCATCAGGGTTTGGATGGTCGTTGAAAACTGGCGTGACGTAACGAGGAGCGGTAATAGGTTTTACGTGGTACGCTGTATGGTAATGATGTAACCGGAGGGTGGTTGTATTATTTCGGTCGAAACAATGAGATGTAAGATAATTATTGTATACACTGGTCGCGAGTAAACTGTTCCTTTTTTGTGTGACAAAGCTGTAAGATTAGATTGAATTACGTGCCGATAATTTCTAGTAAGATGGCTTGTTTAAATATCTTGTAATACGTTGGTATGATTGAAGGGATAGACAAATGTCAAGTGACTTCCATTTATAACGGGCTGCACTGGAATTCGACTTGCACAGATATGTGTGTCACGGGTAGAAATTTTTGATCAATATGACGATTTTATGAAATGAGAATAGAAATGTCATACGCCAGATGCGTAACCGTGACGAGGGTGGGTTTAAAAATACCGCGAAAAATGTAAACACGTTTGTCCATTCGATACTTCGCTGGAACCGCCTAATTAGATTAATATACAATCGATTAGCAGCAAGCTTTTAGATTAAGAAAACTCATAAGGTCACAATTCGTAAACTTGATTGTAATTTGCTTCTTCCTTATTCTGATACTACGTGCGGACCATTAAATTTGCAATATAATTTATATAAATGATATCACAGTTTGTTAAGTATTTCACTAAACACAATCATCCATTCTCCTATTCAGAATGAAGTAATAAAATGTTAAAACAATCCCTGTCATTTTAACTCCGAAAAATCAAATTTTGAACAAGTTACTGTTTCGTTGATAACCGATGGTTAAATTTGTGAAAATCGAATAGATTTTAATAGCTGCTAATCACATTTGTGTTTGGAATGATATGACATATAAGATTTCGTTGGAAAAACAAACGATTATTTCCACTGTCCGGGAACAGAATGAACTGGCCGGGTGGGTGTTTACGATTGCGTGCAACTTACATGAAAATAATTGTAAAATATATACGAGTACAAATTTCCCCCAGTGTGCTGATTGACGAGACATTGTTGTACGAATTCGTTCGCGTCTTTTCTATGCAAAGTATTACTGTCTCTACGTAATTTAATACGAAAAAAACGTGCTTCTAGTTTGTACAGTGGCGTGCCTTTAAACTACACAACTTCGAGCCGAGTCGGCGCTACAACTGACCAAGCTTTTCGATCGTTCGACCAACTCCCATGGAATGTAACATATAGAGCGGAGACTCGCTATCGTTTCTGTTATCGAGCAATCTTTGGGGTTGGATTCGTAAATGGATTTAGCGTAAGATAAGCGATGTAAAACGGCAATCAAAAAGGGAAATGTAAGAATCTAATGGATTTTTTTAGTTAGATCATCGACGAGATATAGGAATAGACAAATCAGACAATGTATTTTTGCGGCCGGAATTCCCGGGAATCTGAGAATCCCAAACCATTTCCGCCACTCACAACGTTATCAACAGATTATAGAAAACGATCATAACGCTCACTAAACTAGACATAGAAATTAAATAATTTTAAACATATGCCTTTGTTCTTTGCTGCAATTATCATAAATGGAAGTTAGGAGTCTAAGCTACTTTCCAATAGGTATTAACCGTAGTCCATGCACGATTGTTTTGTTATAAACAGTTAAACCATTTAAATAATGTTTACATGAAACAGGATGGAACAGGAAGGAACAATCTGATTCACCGTTAGATCGGCCCTCGTGTATAGTTTCGGTGCAATTCTCAAATGAATTATTACATTGTTTATAAAAAATAAACGACGCATGGAGCGTTTGTAAATCATATATTGCCGTGTAGCGGCATCCTTTACCTTCATTTTAAGCACCCGATCATTAATCTGGCGCCTCCAGAAGTCGAGGTAATGGCAGTGACCCGGAGTGCATTTTTGCCGATTTTTCAATTGTTAATAACTTTTAAACCACAAATGCCATAATGTTTCAACTGTTGGAGGACATAGCTATAGTTCGTAGCTTTAATTTAAGACCAGTCCGTTTAAGAAATACGCACTAGAAGCCGAGCAAAACGCAATTGTTTAAATTAACGATGTAATCCAGAAATTTGAAGGCGCGGTAAACTGCTCAAAAGACCGCAAACGCGAGATGGCGGCACGTATGCATTGGAGGGGCTCTAGAGGTATCATTTCCATGTCACTGACAATGTTACCGACACCTTATTAAAAGCGATATTAATTATAAATTTTATGTGTCAGCTTCTGATGGTTACCTTTTAGTCAGTGATGTGTCAAATTGAAAAGGAAAGAAATAAGAAAGAAAACAATTTAAATACTAATTACGGGCATCTAGATAGTTGCGTGCAAACGGGGTTACAGTGGAGCAAAAAGGGATTCAAGGGTGTAAAAATGAATGCTGAGCAAGAACTTAAGTCGCATGCTGCAGTCCTAGATAATTTATTATACTAAGAAGAATGACAAATATGTATGTAGCTATATGATTTTCAAACTGTATTAACTGGATTTTATAAATGAAAATTCAATTAAACCAATGTTTAAACTTGACGAAAAGGTAATGTTTCGTAATCAAAATAAGTACGAAAGCTACGAAAGCTGTGCATGATTCCTGTCCTTAATACTACTTCAGTAAACAATGGTTCTTCAACTGAACACCGTTTACGAGCAGACTGAAAAATAATAAAACTATCAGTATCAATTTCTGTTCACAAAGTTTTAAATAAATTTTTGCCGCCAGAGTTTCATATCTTTTCTACAACTTTTAGTTTGAATTGGTATTGTACGTATACGATGCAAGTTGTATCGTAATATGACATTTGTAACACAATTGGATACCTCTGCATATAATTTGACTAATGACTTATTATCATTTATTTTTTCTACAAAACATATTCTATTATTATGTACGTGGCAAGGCGTAGAAAATGTGTCTAAATGAACGATAGGTGTATAGTAATGTCGTTCGTGTAATCATTTTACGTGACCGTTTGTCATACGCTTAGAGTGAAAACATTTAGCATGAAATACGTATGAATTGCATAGGTGAAATTGAAGGAAAAATAGAAATGAACGGACATGAGGAAGATGATTTAGAAGATTTGAATTCCACTGTTTATACCTTTCCACCGAATGTTCAGAATGTGATCGAACAGGTTAAGTACACAGTGAAACTGTCAAAAATATGTTTATAAAGCTGTCACTTATCCTCAAGAAATAGTTAACATTTCCTCATAGGCTGACTCATTTATTTTGCCTCTTATCCGATTTTTTATAAGTTTCCTATCGATCGATATAAAACTTAATAGATAATAACTGCCATATCATAATCAATTCAATAAATGAGATGGATATGCTTTCTTTGTTACTCATATTTTCTTACATCGATTTTAACAATTTCTTCGTGTTAAATGAAATATTAACGAATTGTTTGATTATCAGGTTTTACCCAGCACAGATCCGTTGGACCAACCAAACTTCAATGTGGTAGACTATATAAATTCACTGTTCCCAACAGAACAGTCCCTCTCAAATATAGACGATGTTGTAAATAATATGGGATCAAAGATACGTACCATTGACAAAGAAATTCGTTCAGTGGTACGTGGACAGACTAACGTAGGTCAAGATGGGAGAGCAGCATTAGAAGATGCCCAGAAAGTCATAAAACAATTATTCGTACATATCAAAGACATCAAAGATAAGGCAGAACAATCCGAAGAAGTAGTGAAGGAAATAACGAGAGACATTAAACAATTGGATTTTGCTAAAAGAAATCTCACTGCTTCGATAACAGCGTTAAATCATTTACATATGCTTGTCGAAGGTGTAGATACTTTGAAGTAATGTTTTCAGAATTTTTCTAAACGTCACAGTTAATAAAAACTGGCAAACATTTTTTCACAATATCATATTTTCTTTCATTTCAGGGTATTAACCCAAAAGAAGCAATATGGGGAAATTGTTTTACCGTTGCAAGCTGTTATGGAAGTAATGCAACATTTTAATAGCTACATGGATATACCTCAAGTAAAACAGTTGTCCGATGAAGTATGCAATATATGAGTTCTTTGAATAGCAGTAGTATTATGTGTAGGGTTTTTATTAATATTTTGATCTACAGGTACGTCAAATTCATGTTGAATTGGCCCAACAAATCACAGCAGATTTCAAGCAAGCATTTTCTGGTCAAAATCCTAAATATTTTAATCAACTCACGGAAGGGTGTTTAGTGTTATCTGTTTTAGATCCCAAGGTTAAGTATGTAATTTTATTTAAAATATTCAAGCAACCCTTATATTACACAATCAACATGATATAGCTCGTTTTTCTGCTTTTTTAAGGAAAGATCTACTCACTTGGTTCGTAGGTATTCAGTTACAAGAATACGCACATTTATTTGATGAAAATCAAGATTTTGCATGGTTGGACAAGATAGATCGGCGATACGCATGGATAAAAAAGCACCTGCTTGATTTCGAATCAAAATTTGGTACAATCTTTCCTCAAGATTGGGAAATCTCAGAACGCATTGCTGTGCAATTTTGTCACGTAACGCGCGAAGATCTTACAAAGTTCATGTATAAAAGACGATCTGAAATAGATGTAAAATTATTACTTTATGCGATTCAAAGGACTAGCAATTTCGAATCTTTACTAGCAAAAAGATTTAGCGGTATCACTTTGGAGAATGTGGATGCAACAAATAAAAAGATTCCCACGAATACAGATACGACTGAGAAAGTTCCAGGCAATCCCTTTGAAGAAAATGAGCAGGTATCTTATTTTTGAAAGTACAATGTTAAAATATTTCAAGCCTTGCGTTTAAATACTATGTTATGTGTTAGGTACAAAATGAAAAGTCAAAGCCATCACCATTTTCTAATCTAATAGGAAGATGTTTCGAGCCATACTTAAACATTTATATCGAGAGTCTAGATAGAAATCTGGCAGATCTAATGGAAAAATTTGTAACCGACTCAAAAACACAACCACCCGGAGCTAAAGATTTCGATGGCATTGAAGGTCCTAGCAGCGTTTTGTCATCGTGTGCTGATTTGTTTGTATTTTATAAAAAGTGTATGCTGCAATGTACGCAACTAAGCACAGGCTCAATTATGTTGAGTTTAGCTGAAACTTTTCAAAAATACCTGCGCGAATATGCCCTTAAAATATTGCAAAACAATTTGCCTAAGTAAGTAATGTGTTCCTTATGTTAATACGAGATAATATTATTGATGATTGTTAATCATTAAAATTTGTTATAGAATTGGAGGTGGTGCGGGAATTGCTACAAGTATGAGCAGTATAACACGTGACTTCCGAGATCTATCGACATCTGGTTTCATACAAAATTTCCAGAGCTTTTTGAAGGAAGGTGAAAATACCAGATTCAGCAAAGAAGAGCAGTCACGTATATGCTGGTAAGGGTTTGCTAAACAATAGCACTTTTATTGCAGCCTCGTTTAAAAGACGATAAATAACGTGAAATTACATTTCAGTATACTAACGACAGCTGAATATTGTCTAGAAACAACGCAACAACTGGAAGAAAAACTCCGTGAAAAGACAGATAAATATTATGCTGAAAAAATTAACTTATCTCAGGAACAAGATATTTTTCACAAGTACGTGCTCCATATATATTCTGTTTACCATACATATGAACATTTATTTATCTTGGTTTTTTGCAAGAACTGCATTATTTATGATCCGTTTTTTCATTTTCAAGCGTTATATCGAATTGCATACAACTGCTTGTTCAAGATTTGGAATCTGCATGCGAATCAGCGTTAACTGCAATGACAAAGGTGTTTATACAATTTCATATTTGCTATTCTTGATCCTTTGAAAAAGAAAGTAATCATGGCCTAAAATAAATTATTTAAGGTTCAATGGAGCGCGATAGAAGTTGTTGGGGACCAGAGTAATTATGTTAATACTATCGTGGCACATCTTCGTCAAACAATACCTACTATCAGAGATAGATTGTCTTCGTGCAGAAAGTACTTCACACAACTCTGCGTTAAGTTCGCAAGGTAGTAAAACAATTAATAAATGATAGAATATATTATATAATGTTGTAAAAAAATGTAATGATAATTTTTTTTCTTGTGCAGTTCTTTTATAGTGAAATTAGTGCAACAGCTGTATAAATGCAAACCACTAAATACTGTGGGTGCCGAACAATTACTGCTGGATGTACACATGTTAAAAACTGCCCTCTTAGATCTTCCATCAACAGGATACCAAGTTCAGCGAAAAGCACCAGCAACCTACACTAAAGTAAATTACATTGATTTGTATATTTCCATATCAGATCGCACTAATGTATTAATTCATCCATTCTTTTTTATTACAAACAGGTAGTAGTGAAAGGTATGGCCAGTGCCGAAATGATCCTCAAAATCGTAATGTCACCCATTGAATCTCCAAAGGATTTCGTAAAGCAATGTAGAATACGTCTTCCAGATTTACAAGCACCTGAATTTCAAAAAATTTTAGACATGAAGGTGGCAATTTTTTTTATACACACTTAGATTAATTCGTCTTTTATCTGTTGTACTAAAATTTTAATTTATAGGGCCTGAAGAAAACAGAACAAGTTTTATTACTGGAACAATTTAAACAGCCTGAAAATATAGATATTCCACGTGATGTTAGGAATAATGTAATTCAAGATAGTCCAGAACACGAAGCGGGACGAATAAAAAGATTGGAAAAATTAATTAAAAAACGAATATGAATACGTTTTATAATGAAACTTATATTGTAACTGTACAGGGCGATCCACTCGTTAGTGGACGCAAAACTACCGTCAAATAGGCTGCTACTACAACTCAGTCTCGGTACATGTGATCAGCATACCTCGCTTCATGTTGACAAAAGCCAAATTGTCTCTGCGCCAGATGATGCATGCCGTCGCAGCGGGGGTGTTCAGCAGCAGTCTTTGTGTCCACTAGTGAACGGATCATCCCTGTGTAAACTCGAATGAAATATACAGTAATGTCCAGGTATACGACCAATAATCTGTACCAATAATCGGCGGGGAAGAAGTTAGTCACCACTGACGTATATGATCGCAAGGTATCCCTCAACAATTCCTGGAACTGCTGGCTCGAGGCAGGCCTTCTATTCTGCCGCACTTCCACCCCTTGATGTATACACGGCTAAGTGAGCCAAAATCAGAAAAACGCAGATTAGTTCTCGGAAAAACACATCCTTGTACGGTGGCCATATATCCGAACGTTACTGTAGTTATACCCATATAAAAATTGAATATTACAAAGTAACAGCATTCTTTTTCTTTACCATAACGAAGCAAAGATTGTTTTTTATATATTGTATTTTATGATTAACAGATTAATAATTTTTTACAAAATGATTAATAACTTAATTAAAGGACGCGTGTAATTTAGAAGAATACGAAAGGTTTGGTTTTCAATTTTATTGTTATATGTAGTAAACAATTTTCAATTAACAGGATGGATGTTAACCCTGCTTTTGTGCAAGTTCCTTTGCTTTCGCTTTCTCTAACTTGGCTATCCTAGCAGCAGATTTACTGCCCAAAAGACCACCGCCCCAGTGGCGACGAATTTCGTCGTATCTGTCGTTGAAGTTTGTCTTGATAGCTTCCACGAGTTTCGAGAAGTTAGCTCTATCACCAGAATCGACCTGAAATAAAGAAAAGCAAAAAAAAACCCTGTTATAATACAGATGACGGAAACTATAATAGAAGAAAAATGAAAAATAATACAATTCTATCAGATACGTATGTTTGATTATATCATGAATATTATCATTGGATTGGCTCTATGTTTGTTCATCATTTTACAAATTAAAAATTTGAATTCCGTATATGGAAACATGTTTTACAAATGCATACCTGCGTCAAGGCTACTGTAGTGCAAGTCTTGCGCCTCACAAGACGTCCCAAACGCGCTTTACCTTTTATAATACAGTAAGGTACACCCATCTTACGACAAAGGGCTGGTAAGAAGAGAACAACCTGCAATAAAAGTAATGTATTTATAGGCGATAACGATATGCTAGTTTCAAGTAATATTATGGATGTATTTCACTCAGTGTCATGTATCATCCTCTGAATAAAATTGATCGTATCAAGAGTATTCTCAGGTGAAGAAATTCAAGCATCATTGTGATAAAACAATTACACGTTAGATTTGTTAGGATAAGAAATGGATATGCACCTCAATTGGGTCTACATCGTGGGCAATCACGACTAGTTGAGCTTTCTTCTGTTCAACAAGCGTCGTTACAGTATTCGTTCCACTACGCAATACATTGGGTTTTTTGGTTGGCGTATCTTCTTTCTTTGCTACCTTCTGTTCGGCTCTAGCTTTTAGCCTCATTTTTTTCATGGCCGCTGATTCAGGCCTGTATTTCTCCAGCACTTTGAACAATTGCGTGGCTGTAACAAAAAAACAATAACCAATACTAATTATCTAAACTGAACAATTTTCTAATTTTATCGAACTATTTCCTTAGCTAAAGCCACATAATTTACCTGTTTGTTTATCCAACGTTTGTGTGAACTGGTTGATTGGTGGTGGTACTTTCAACCTCTTCTGCAACACCGCCCTTTGGCGTTGAATACGAATGTACTTGGGCCATTTCACAAAGCGGCTGAGATCACGAGCAGGTTGAATGTCCTGTCCTAAATAGTAAGTTATCTTTGTTATTAATAGAGCGAAGCAATGAATGACAGTTGAATTGCATATATCGAATATTGTTAACTTACCGATACCAAAGTTACGGGTACGCTTTTCGAATAGGGGATTGGTTTTCTTCTTGGGTTCAACCTTTTTGACTGCCAGTGGGGCAGCTGCCACCTTCTTTCCTACCTTCTTCTTCGGCTAAAGTATTTATAAAAATGTAACGCCGCTTAATATAAATGTTACGGTACATTTGCCACCGCTGTATTGAAAACAATATAAATATGTTCAAAACGTTGTAGTTAACCTCAACGAACAAAAATATTAGCACATTCGACAAACGATAAATATTTATGTCTCCCCAATTTTAATACATCACATTGGTTAGAATAATTTATAAAATTAACAGATAGTTAAATATTACGACGAAATATGTAGAAGTGAAACATATTTATAACATTGTAGTGTCTACAAAACATGCTGAGATCGAGTCATCGGGATTCACAATAATAAACAGCGTGTATGAGAAATATTGTTTGGATTTGACGATGAAGTAGATTTACCTTCTTTTGGACCATTGTTTAACAGAAAATCAAACGGATGCTTTATATCACAATGGATATAAAAGTTTATACTTCGCTCAACACGACGCGAAGTACGATCGCCGAAAACGTAAAGAGAGATTCATACGCCAGCGCCGCCACAGGCAACAACAGCGCCACTTGACAAATCGCATCCAAATGTAGCGATGCTAGAGAAGAAACATTGTGATTTATTTGTTCCTTACTTTATCATCTATTTAAACAATACTTTGTGGTCGTTAGAAATAATTATTTAAATATGGAAAAGGATCGAATCAATTTTGTACTTCACAATGTACCTTAATCATTGCCTCATTCACGAAGAAACATGCTTAGACAGTATGGAGTGAGCTTAATAATTTAAATAATTAAGCGTAAAAGGAAAGACGGTGAATAATTATATTGATAACGAGTTATGCATTTATAGTTACAAAAAAAAAACGATAGTGTGTATCAGTCTAAACTATGCTATTAATGTAAAGCAAGTTTATCTTACATAAAAGATCAACAATTTGAAAATAATCGATTGCACAGATCACCGTGAAGAATAATAAAATGCAGGTTAACAAATTATAATCTTTCGCTGAAATGTAATTTCTCTGGTGCAGTTGCTTCGCGACTTTTGAACATGCAGCTGCAAGTTAAAATTCTTCAAGCTACGCATGCGTGGACCAAACAGCAACGGGAATGTGGCAGAAGACTGGGATCGCGCGTGCGACCTATGCGCCTCCGATTTAGACCATTCTATGATGAGGGACGCGCAGTGCGTATGTTGTGTTGGTGGTTCGTAACGTATCGACGATCCGTGTACGCTACGTTCTGTCATGAATGGTGATGTCTCGTATTCGACAAACTTTAATTTATTAGTGTGCTCGTGACAGTAGGTGATTCGAGTGACTAGTGATCTCCGATTTATCGTGTCATTTCCTTCCGTCCTATCGTGGATACTGAGAAACGAGAAACATTTTCTGTTAGGGCGTACTTTAAGAAGCATTAGCCGCAGGTATATAACCGCACCAGATCCTGCACGGTCGTTTCGTGCGATTTGAAACTATATTGGCATAAGTCTTTCGTTTATTCAACTCTTTCAAGTCTAGTAATAGGTCATATAGTACTCATCATTTTCATCGAATGCTATAGCCTGCGTACAGCATTCCATTGATGGTTATTGATAAAAAGTTAATAAATACATCCCTGCTGATGTGCAATGTCGGTTCAAATTGTATTGAAACACAGTCGTGCAGCGTTTTGTTTTGCTTGTTTCTCTTTTTACGTTATAAGCATCGTTTTGCACGAACCGGGTACATATAAAATAACTCGATTATGCAGATGAATTTTTATTGTTTATTATAATGGTACATGAAACTACATAAACGGCCATTAAACTTGTTATACTTGAACAATAATCTTTACATTTCAGTCGAACGCGGCCGTGAAATTTGTATTGCACGACACGCAACTCAGAGTACAGAATCGCAATTTATACTTCTCAGTCGACGAAAACGTTATAATATAGTTTTTCCAGGGAACCACGATACATTTCTCCACAGATTAATAGTATCTTAATTTAGAAGACCTTGGTATATACACGTTTAAGACTGATACAATAAAACGCGCCGGCGATAAATAATTATTATATGCCAACCACAATTGCAATTTCGCGTTTCAGATAACAACTACATTTCCCAAAAATCCATGTGTAACACATGCACGAGAAAAACCAAATGCCCGTCCAGTTCCGTGGAAACCGAACAGTGAAACAGAACATACAATCACTGTCCGTCTAGCGCACGGAAAAATTGTTTCTTTAAACAAACCGAAGAAAATTGTGTGCGAAAGAAGATACAACCACGGACCAATTGACATGACTATCAGAAAAATTTGTGGTATCGGTGCCGGATATGTGGGCGGTCCAACGTGCAGTGTGATTGCTCTGAAATGCCCGGAAATTCAGGTGACCGTAGTGGATAAGAGCAAAGATAGAATTGCACAATGGAATTCGGAGAAGCTGCCGATTTATGAGCCTGGTCTCGATGAGGTTGTGCGCAAGTGTCGCGGGAAGAATTTATTTTTTTCAACGGACATGGAGACCGCCATACAGGAGGCTGATTTAATTTTCATCTCGGTTAATACGCCGACGAAAACGTTCGGCAATGGGAAAGGAAGGGCGGCAGATTTGAAATACGTTGAGAGCGCGGCGAGAATGATCGCGGAAATTGCTAGCGGGGACAAAATCGTTGTGGAAAAAAGTACGGTGCCAGTAAGAGCGGCGGAGAGCATTATGAATATTTTGCGTGCCAATCACAAGCCAGGCGTCTCGTATCAGGTAATATATTTTCGTAGGAATTATTATTATTATCAGGCATTACAAAATGAAGAGAATAAAGCAGAGAATGGCAGTGATTAAATATTTAAAAACATGGCGAACGTAATGATTTCTGAAAGGATTGCACTTTTTATTGTGGTATAAGTTTCACAGAAATGTAGAACGGTATTGTTTAATTTCGTGGCTCGAGATAGTGGTTATTTCGATTTAAGTATAAATTGTCCTCTTGGAGCGTCCGATCTTTTTGCGATTACTCTTTGTACAGAAGATTTAGTGGTCCGCGGAATATAATGGATCGAATCCTACCTATATATAATCGGTTTTTGGTATACACATCGGGCACAATATTGAAATGTAATAGAAGCAAAAGAAATTTAGCGCACAGTTGCTTCTAGCTTGTAATGGACTATTATAAGTGTACTCCTTACAGCTATTTTTAGATGTATACACCGGATGCATCTTTTACTGTGTTATTGAACATTTTCCTTTCCCTCTAACGATATTTCAAATGCAGACCATTTAAAGTACTCAAGGAACTATATTTCTAGATACAAATTTAAAAAGATGAATAAAATTAACTTTATATTATTTCTCCGAAACTGTTTTCATAAATGAAATCTTAATCAAAAGTAAATATCTTATTTAGTGCATTCAACTTGCAAACTTCTCAGTGACGTATGCTAGAAATATTTGAATGCGGGTGTTTATGTTTCTTATCTTCTCGTTTATTATTTAACATATGATTGACGTCCGAAATCGTCTAATTAAACGTGTGTTCAATTTATTGCCTCGTCAGGGATCGTTCACGACTTCTTTCTCTACGCCGACTAGCCAGCCATTTTATTATTTATTACGCGTCCTTTGGCATCATCGGCGCAATTATTCGAGGTAGCAACGGCGACAGGAAAAGCTTTATCAATTTCAGATTCTATCGAATCCAGAGTTCCTGGCGGAGGGAACCGCTATCGAGGATCTGGTGAACGCAGATCGTGTTCTAATAGGTGGCGAGGACTCGCCTGAAGGGCAATCGGCAATCGAGGAATTATGCAAAGTTTACGAGCACTGGATACCAAGGAAGAATATCTTAACTACGAACACTTGGAGTTCAGAGTTATCGAAGCTGGTAAGAAAACATTCGATGCGAGAAACAGTAATGACGCATTACGCTGTCGTTTGCAAAACGGTCGCAAATGTAATTAATTTTCTTTATTCACCTTGTCTCGCTGTTTCAAGATACAAGGAAGATTGTTTGTCAAATACATACGTAAATGACTAATAACATGTAAGCGTCACGTTTCGCAATTCAAAAGCTATGTACATATTTTGTAATTACACATGGCCAAGTGCGTAAGAGGGTTTTTTTCCAGATCTGTAGCTTTTAATTCATTAATAAGCCAAAGTGTTTTATTACGCAATTCTGACGAATTAATTGTGATTTTTAGGCGGCTAATGCTTTTTTGGCACAACGCATATCGAGCATAAATTCCTTGTCTGCAGTATGCGAAGCAACTGGCGCGGATGTGTCCGAGGTAGCTCGAGCGGTTGGCCTTGACTCTCGGATAGGTTCGAAGTTCCTTCACGCATCGGTCGGCTTCGGCGGTTCATGCTTTCAAAAAGATATACTCAATCTGGTGTACATCTGTGAATGTCTGAATCTACCTGAGGTGGCAGCTTATTGGCAGCAGGTCATCGACATGAATGAGTACCAGAAATCTAGGTTCTCTGCGAAAGTAATCGAGTCCCTGTTCAATACCGTCACGGACAAAAGGATTTCCATGCTGGGATTTGCCTTTAAGAAAAACACCGGCGATACGCGTGAATCACCGGCCATTCATGTTGCTAAGACCCTCCTTGTCGAGGGTGCTATGCTTCACATATACGATCCGAAGGTAATTTTCTTCTATGAAAATGTGATTGGACATACTGCACTTTTTATTGAGTATCTTCTTAATTTTTTGTTCTTCTCCTTTCTTTCTTTTCATTGCCCTTTTTTTTTGTGAAGGTCGAGGAGAGTCAAATCATCGAGGACTTAACGCATCCGAGCGTGACGAATGATCCTGAACATGTTAAAAGCAGAATCAATATTTATAAAGACGCTTATAGTGCTACGAAAGGTACACACGCTATTGTTTTGTGTACCGAGTGGGATGAATTTGTAGTAAGTAAATGATTGTAATCGTGTATCAATTTTGTAAACCATTGGTAAAACTTATCTAACTCCGTTTTTTTGTTGTTTAGGAATTGGATTATAAACGAATTTATATGAACATGATGAAGCCAGCATATATTTTTGATGGAAGAAAAATTTTAGATCACGATAGGTTGCAGAAGATCGGCTTTATTGTTCAGACTATTGGTAAGAGAATTACGCGAACGGTACTTTCAAGAGCTTGGGGAAGTCAAACTCAAATATAAGTAAATCAAGCGTAGTTTACGAAATATTGGAACTGTTTAATTTCATGAAAGTTTCATTTATCATATGAATACTTTAAAAATCTTGTAAACGAAGAATTATTGAACTTGGGATATTTATTAAATCGTTGTCGGATAATCTTTGAACGAGTAGCGTTTGTTTATTATGTTGTATAAAGAATTTCCCTATTTTCTGTAATGCAGTAGATCGGCTTTCAATTTTCTCGAATTTGTATAATTTTAGGTTTACAAGATTGTAAAAAGTTCAGAACTTTATAATGAAATAACAAACTACGACGACAGATGTTCGAAGTATGCCTTTTCGAGGACATAAGTACAACTAATATACGTCAGCCATCGTACAGTTTTGCAATAATGAACAATGTCAGTTGAATCGAATGTTTATATAAATTTTTTACATAATTTGATATGTAGTGAAAGCATCCGTAATTATTATATTTATGACGATAAGTATTGTAGTATTATTTTTACAATACTTTATTGAAGTGAGTTGCAAATATATTTGCAACGCTTATCGATTATGGGCATTTATCCGACCGGAAAAAGCACTATTTTAAAAAAGTCTTTATAAAAAAAGATTTCAGACATGCCTTTTATTTTGTGTAATATTGAGGATATGCATCAGTCAATGCACATATGAAATCTTTAATAGTAGTCCATTCCTATACAAAAATGTACTTGCATATAAAGATCTGCATTTGTTTTTAAAAAAAAGCGTATTTTTAATTGTATGAATTAGCATTATTACAGATTTATTCTATTTTTTCATTATGCTTCTTTGAAGTTTTGAAAAATTTTCATATAGTTTTAAGCACTACTTTGAATATTAAGTATCCTTTAAATAGTATTTTTACAGACTTAAGCAATTCATTGTTAATGGTTTCATTATTGTTTAAAATGTATTGAAACCTTTGTACAACGGATTATTTTTATTGCAAAGAACACTTCAATCTCCAAAGTATTATATCTTTTTATAGTGGTAATATTACGAAAGAATGGGAGAAACAAGCAATATTGTGAATGTTATATTTGGTATATTACATTGGGTAATCATGGTTAATATACCATTTGTAAACAAATTTTAAATAATTAGACAGATAATATGTCTATAATAATTTTACAAAATCTATTTTCATTGTATGTAATTGCATAAAATTCATATAAATAACGACTAATTGTAAGTGATATTCATTTACACCAGTACCTCTACTTACTTGTCTGTTAACATAAGATTTATAAATAAAGATTGACAACAATTTTTCTACTAGCCGTTTGTTTTATTTTTAGGTACATATTTCGGTGCTCTGTTTCCCAAGGTATGGGTAAAATTTCGATCTGTGGTTTGTCCATAACAATTATTACCAGATATAATAATCTTTACAGTTTTAAATTTTGATAGAGCCTATTAATTTCACCATGCCATTTTCGTATGCCGTTCAAGAAACGTAAAAGTTATGAACAAACGAACACGAAGAACATATATTTACTGTTTCACTTTATTCGTAGTTAACGGTCTCTATAAAACTAAACCAACAGTAAATATACAAAATCGTAGAAAATGATACAACAAACGTTTAATACAAATTTGAAATATTGACCAAGGTGTCGGTGAACCCTGTTACAGCCCTGTCGCAAAGAGCGATGGCGCCGCTGAGGCAACTACTGTCTGCAGAACCAGAGGCAGCGACGGTGACGGCAGTAGCGGCAGCAGTAGCAAGAGTACGAGTTGCTTTGCGTTCGCCGTGAAAATTCGCGAGTTGCCCGCGTGACAGTACTCTGGAGGTTACGTTTACGTGCCGGACGATGATGTCAAAGTGCTGATGCCGCGCGATTCGCACGAGACCGCACCGTTCATCGAAGTGTCAGTGCATCGTTTATCTCGCTGTTGCGTTCTACCTTGTCACGCGAAATCTCCCTTTCTGTTTGCCAAGAGGGATAATAGGCCGGGTCTTATCAGCACAGTAGGAAAATGGCGGCTCGCCTTGCGCGGCATAGACGACGAGGGGCAACGAGGTTCTTCGCGTAACGCGAACGAACGCAAGAAAAGATAAAAAAAAGAAAATTAACCTTTCTGTTCCCGATGATTGTTCGCGATACGCTGTGTGCAGCGTGCGTCCGATCATTGGCGCGGTAAAGGAGAGCAAAAAAGAAATAAGAAAGAGAGGGAGTGAGAGTGAAAAAAAAGGAGGGACCTTGTTAGCGCGAATACCACGAGTTACGAGATGAGAGCGGGACGTGAAGAAGAGCGAAGGAAAAACAACACAAGAAGTGAGTAACGAAGAACCACTGTGCGTTCCGTTTGTGCACGCGTGTGCGCTCGTATGAGAGCGAGCGGCAATCAACGGTGACAAGTGTTTCGTCGACGGGGAACTTCGACTTAGCCCCCACGTCGACAAGAAGATGATATTCCGGGCATCGAGATACCGTCGTGGCTACGTTGATTGCGATCCTCGTGCCGCCGTTTGCTGTCGTCGCCATTGAGCTACGGCCGCTTTCGCGAAAATTATTTTTTTCGCGAGAGAATAGTGGGGCCGTGGACGATAGGACGACGACCATAACGACGATCACGAAGACGAGAAGCTGTGAGAGAAGATGAGAGGCGCGTGCGACGGCGGCATAGCGAGCGTTCTCGCTTTGGCGCTCCTCTGTTTATTCCACACGTCATGCCTTGTGGACGGTATGTAATATTTCTATTACTTGTCTGTTGCTCTCTTGCCCATTCGATGTATCTCTGTTCCACCGTCTTTCATCGTATGTATCTGTCTCCTACTTTTTCTTTCTCTTGCTATGCATGCATGCATGTATGTTTCCTCTGTCGTCTGGTTGGTTGATCTTCCTCTTCTCATCTGTTGTCTACCTGTCAATCATTCCCTCTTACTTTCTGCACGAAGCAACCGTTGTATTCCCGCTCTTTCTCTCTCTCTATATTTTTTTGTTCGCTTTGCGAAGTGCTTAACGTTGCGTAAGCAACGCGGCACTGCACGCGTATAGAAGAACCGATTAATCTTGTTGCACGAGGTTCGTCGGGTATGCGGAAGGCTGCGTTTAATCGGCGCAAACTGTATGGACTCCGTCTCGTGGGCAATTGATACGACTCTTTTTTTGGCGCTGCCCGCGTGTTCTTTCTGTATCTGTCTTACTCTTATGCGCATGTATCTTACATACACATATGCATACGGCCTTACCGGAAAGATTAGCTTTAATGTCTTACTTTAAAGGGACCGAAATCTTCGATCGGAGTCCATGTTGTTTTGTTGTCGGTGGTATTTATCGCTGGTGTACACGATGGTTTCTGCAGAGTCATTTGATTATTATAAGTGCTGCTCGATAATTTCGTTAGCGACAGCATGATTAGTTAACAAGTCAATAATTGTGTATATACATATAAATCCACTGTTTGGAGTAATTACAGGATCCTTTGAGTGAATTACTTTAATCCACGTTAGAACACAGTTAACGTTCGTATATGTAAGCGCTAGTTACGCGTATGTTATATGAACATTAACTCTAGAACTAGATACAGATGAGTGGTTGAATGAAAATTAAATAGAGATATGTAACTGTGTTGTTTTATCGAAAGTTATCATAAGTTTCTGTAACAATATCACTGTAACATTAATCACTTCCAAGCAAGAAATATGAAAACCGTCAATTTAACGGACTTGATAGTTATTGTGTTAAGTAATGTTCAGGTATAATATGATGTCGCGAAAGCTGCATTGAATATAGTTGAGCTTAAGGTAAAGTTAGTAGATCTTAATGAAAATAATGTTTTAATACTTGGAATGTGATATTTCATAATAATAAAAAGCAGACATATAAAAGTAACAGAGTTTTCCACCCGTCTTAAATATTGTATTATTTTTTTCGTAGAAGCTGTACAAAGTTAGCGTTACAGTATTCTCAACCACATTTTTATTTTAACACTACAATGTCGCTACAGCCTTGCAATTACTTCATTTGCAATCACCTCATTGAACAATAGGGGTTCTTGTACTTAGCATTGCAAATTCCTTCAAGACGTAAATGAAGTTTTTAAACACCGCTGCCGGTGTACTTGCAGCGAATCCAATATCAGCTTCATCTATGTATATCACGTAGAAACAGTTTGATTCCGTAATTGTTTCGTCGACTCTGTTCAAGAGAATTTCCTAAGTATTCTCTGGTCATTAATCTGTTAATGGGTTTCCATTACTATACAAGAAATGTGTCTTGGCGAACGATAAGCTTTCTTACTTGTTCACTTACTTTGTTCGTAATAAACATAACTATATATTCAACGTTATTTATATAGAGGTTCTTGATCTTATGCCGTTGGTTGCCCCTTTTCGCAGAAGAAAAGAAAGTGGGAATAATTAATACGAATATTAAATTGCAGACATTAGTAAATTTGAATATGCCATTTCGAATATTTGATATGCTGTTTAAATATTCTAAACCAAAAGAGAAGGAAAACAAAAATCATTCTACCTCCGTTACAAGCTCCTTTATTATGAAAATTAGAACGAAGTTCTCAAGTCGTATGACAAGTACATACATTGCAGGATCGAGCTTATTTTCTTAACGAAGCTATTGATAAGCGATATCTGGTGATTTTGAAATCCTATCGTCTTCATGTGATACGTAATCTTTCGCGAAAATACGTATTCATGTATGTATATGCAAATGATTGATTTTCTCACATCAACTACATCGAGTGTATTTATTCCGCAGACTCCATATTATTATAAATACAACTTTAGCCAAGAGTAGTCTGTTATCTTCGGACTTCGTGGATAGTTAATTAAGATACTTTACGATCAATCTCCTTCTGTTTTTTTACCACCTTCAATGTCCCGTTGACCTTCCTTTGATACGACTGAGTCCCAGAGAAATTACCTGGGATCGTGTCCTTTCGCTACAATATTTCAGGTTAAATGTATGTATACTCCTATCGAAATTTCTGCAATAGATAGACCAGTAACTTGTATATCTTAAAATTCTTTCGTAGTGTTTTTACAATCTTGGAATAACTATATATATTGCATACATTTTTTATACATTGGCATATTTTAATATGGCAAAAATTTTATTTATAATGTAATTATTGGTGATTTTTCTAATTTTGGAGCAATATGTGGAGTAATTAAAGCGTGCAGTGTATTTTTTAAACTGTATTCAACAATTCGTATTGTTGTTATTGTTACTACTGTTATGGAGCATACGTAGGAAACACGACAATGGCTAAAGGAATTATACAAGGATATAAATCCTTGATGAAAATTTAATTTTGCTCATTACATTCTACACAGTTACACAATGAAAACTTGATAGCTTTGTGTTAGCCATACTTCTGTTATAATTCATATACAATAAGTTTCAACATATTTAGTTGTCAATAAAATTGCAATTCATTAACCATAAACCCCATCGTTCCACACGCTTTACAATTTTATGTTAGCACAGGCACAATTTGTCCGTAAAAACGTGTTAAA
The DNA here is from genome assembly GCA_963583965.1 of Nomada ferruginata. NCBI lineage: Eukaryota > Metazoa > Arthropoda > Insecta > Hymenoptera > Apidae > Nomada > Nomada ferruginata. Next base: position 15,027,532 of record OY757213.1, read on the forward strand.
TAAATGACGCCCCAGAATTCTCGCAGTTCTAGTTCTCCGTCGAATCGAAAGCTCAATAAACAACACGGGTTCTAGCAAGATACAGTTTTATCGTACTGCTCGAACACCCTTATAACTTTCACACCACGTTTAGTGCGCGTTCGCGCTTCGATATCGTTTGTAAAACTTATCAGCTGGGGAAAGAGTCGCGATAAACAATGACTCTCGGCTTCCAGAGTGCTGCCATACAAATTTCCCGCAAATTTCTCTTCACGGGCCACTTTTCACCCATTTATAATGATCTATTCCGTCATAGACGGCTAAGTAATAGAAAGATGTCGAATAATATTTTAGACGCATCCTGCATGCAACAATATGTTGGTAAATAAAACTGCGACATAAAATTAACCGTGTATCCAGGAGACTAGATAACGCGTTCAAAGACAGGGAATCCACAAGTAAAGAGGCTACAAAACACGTATCATATCATAGTTAAACAAATTGCAAATAGTTTATTTATTCGACCTAATGTCCATGTGCAATAAGGAGATAAGAGTATATTATTAAATCCTTTATTGCCCGACGATATTTTGTAATACCATTCTACAATTTCGCGATGAAATATTTATAATGACTATTAGAACATGTCTTATTCCATTATTTTGGAAGTATCTAGAATAAAAATTGTGATATAGAAATAATGGCAACAGAATTGAGGCCCTAAAGGATTAAGGTGGATAATTATGTATTAAATTTTTCTTTCTTTTTCTCCACATTTTTGCTTAACACGCGAGAACTCGACAACTGATATTTTTATTATTAAGGGAAATAATGCAGTAAAATAAGTTCTTATCGTCAATTCGTATTCTGTTATCGTATTTAAAGCACTTTTATACTTGAAATATTTTACGACCTACTTTTATAACAGTTCCATTCATAAGAAATCATAAATTAGATAATTATAATGTGTGAGTACATTTATCAAGGTTCACAGTGAGTACCGTTTTCGATATACGTGACATAAATTTACAGTCATTTAAAATCGATCGGGCAGGGATCATGTTAAATTGCATATTGTATTAACCGGAGATCCCTATTTCACGCGTATTTAAATACACGCACACAGGGTATCTAGATTTTAATTCGTGCAAATTTCCTGTAACACAAACCCTTTGGCATTTACATATACATATGTATTTATTGGAGTAACATGTGGATTTAAAATATGGTGTTACATATTTTCAGATTGAAAATAAAGAAATAAATTCCACGCGGATAAATTATTACTTGTGTATTTAAATACACGCGAAACAATACACAGATGCATGTTTACTCGACATCACACGTATTAGAGTACGGAGTACCTTTAATATACGTGTATATACACGTGTACATTAATAAACACTTCGTATTTATTAATCCAAATTCATATTATAAGTTATCAAATTATGTATTACGTGTGCAACAGTTTGATATTAGCTTTATCGTAAAACAAAATTAAAAGAACAATGCCCTATTCTTACCCCGTTAGATATTCATCGTATAAAGTACGAGTGTTCATCCGTGCGAGCGTTACGTTCGATAATTGCTTTGTATGTAAATCGTACAGTTTCTCTGGCGACAGATGAAGTAACGAGACAGAATCTGTGACTGTCGTTTCAACGTGGTATATTGTTACTCCGCGGATGTTTAAGACTATTAATGTACGTGGAACGCACATAAAACGGCCGTAGGTCGGAAAAGAAGACTGCTGGAATCGCGGCAACGACCTTAATGAGACTCTGAGCACCAGGAATGCGCGAGCCATGGACCTGTTTGTACAGATTTTATGTTCAATTCCTTCATAATGTGATCGACGTTTCAATTTAACACGTTCGGTGCCAACCGTGGTTACGATAGGTTTTTAAAAATCGCACTGACAATCTTATTTAACTTGAACAAGAAGAGCGTCACCAATATTTGGGTGACGGTCCCCCACGGCAGCATAACCGTCACCTAGATATGGGTGACGTGGCGCCGAACGTGTTAAGTATCGTTACCTTTATGACGGAGGTGCAAATTTTCATTTTTTAATCAAAATGTGTATTGAACGTCTCTTTTTTTTGCACCTGATTGTGTGCCATAGTGCCAAATAGGTTGCATAACAACGATGTTATACTCGAAGCTTGATTCGCGAACGTGCGTTAATCTCCAGGATTATTCCACTAATTTTCATATTCAGTTGTGAATTTCCGCAAATGGTCGAATCGTACATTAATGCCTCCGGTATAAGAGAGGGCGAGGCGATATACAGTATCCGCGATTAGAATTATACAATTGGTACATGTAATAGTATCTGTTAGTTATCGTTCTTAGATTGCGATCATCCGTGGTTCAGATTGTACCGGGTTTAGACTTATTACTAATCCTCACACTCTATAATTACTTATAAAATAGAGATACTAGTCTCTTGAGTCTAGATTCTTAATATTTGGGAAAAATTTGCATTTAACCGTTTCTCCTCTCAATATAAATTTTTTCAGTTTACCTATCTCTTGAGTAGGCTGGTTAATCATGGCCCCATTGTAAATTATATACGCACAGTTACTCACGAAGGTATTCGAACCCTTTCATTCCAAATTAACAAATAAAGTAGACATATTGGAGTAAAGGTTTTGAAAATTATGTTACGATTCAAGTAAAATGCGAGCTTCGAGAATGAGTGAACAAAACTAGGAAAGAAGGTGCATATTTTTCCACGGAAACGTACAGAAAACGTGCAGGCTGAAAGTATTGACGTTTTTGCAGTAATAGTTGTGTCGACCCGTTTCGAAGATTAAGGTAACGCTAGATCATTTCATGGATCACGCAAAGAAAAGGTTGTGCTCGACACTTGGTCATATACATATATGAACGTTTAATATCATGTCTGGTTAGGACGACGAACGATTAAGATGATTTACGGAAACGCAGAACAGCTTGCTGCTACATAATTATTTGTTTAACGATGCAAAAACTCGTTGAATCATTAATTCGTACCGTTTGCACATTCGTTTGACGCTTACTTGCGATCAGTAAAGCATATCTGCGGACAAGTTATACGATAACATTTAACATCCAGTTTAACAACGAATGAAGATATCATGTTTTTCGAGCGTGTAAGTAGGAAACAAGTAATTTTTTGTTGGTGCATAAGTTTGTCGGGTTATTTAATTGACGAACGCGAATAGAATTTATACAGTCTTACTGTGAATATTTTTTAATGAATAGAAAGTGATATTCATAAAAACTGATGGTCCTGGTAATTAAAATTTTTCTATCTTATTTTCTCCAATTAATCAATGTGAGATGATTGTAATTGCGTTTAATTCTTCCATTTTTTTTAATATATGTATAATATATTAAATATTTTTTTAAAATATCTATGACTATAAATAAAGAGTGTAAAACTACTGTTCATTCAGAGTTCCAGAACTTTCACTAAAGTGCATCGTGAATAACTTTCAAACTCTCACAACCAACGAGAAAAATGTTCTAGCGTTCAATAGTAGAGAACTGCAAACTCTATCTTATTGCTCCACCCTCCTCTCTCTCTCTCTTTATTTATTCAAAAATACTGATAAACAACACCTGTACTTCGTCACTTATTTTATGACAAAACTTTGTATCACAGTTGACTAATAAATAATTTGCTTCAGCCGCGAAAGTGATTAGCTCCATATATGTACTTAACTAAATTAGAAAATTATAGTTGTAACATAATAGCTACATCTGTATTAATATATTCTACAATGTATATAATATATTTTTTTTCGCGAAGTTAATTACTTTGACAAATGAGCAGCTTAATTGCAATCGTAATGAATCATCCAGACTTAATCAGAGAAGGAAGGAAAAGCACACCATGGGGAAAGTACAGAAAGGGAAATGGGTCAGAGGTGAAAAAACTTGTTACGGATCGATGATTGCACAAGTGTCATTCGAATACAGTCGTATAATCATGAATGGCATATTTCTTTGCCATTAGTTTCTTTTTTTTCTCCAGCTAGCTAGCTTAATAACGTTCGTCAAAGGGACTAACAGGCGTTCCATAACACATATTCGCTCGTGTATCCGGTATATGAATGCAGAATTCGAAATCAGTTCTCTTGTAACAAGAAGTACCTACTACTGAACTACTGTTGAGCCATAAATTTGCAATGATTACTGATTAAGTAGTTAATTAAAATAATAAGAAGACATTGAATTTTCTCTACAAATATAACTTCTCTCGTCATTATGTACTGTGCAATCATCTCTCCTATTATTTGGAACTTTCGATCTCTCCCTCTCCATTTCCACCCTGTTTCTCTGTTTCGAGTACAGTTTTGTATGCCTGGGGAGTTGTTGTCCGATGCGACGCGAAATTATGCAGAACAGCATTAAACGCGGGCGTTTAATATCACCACGTACGGATGGGAACTCTCGTTTCGTTGACGGTTTGTTAGCTGTTTGCCGTTCAACTCGATTATAGTTGCACGCTGCGGTGAATTTGTGTAGAGTGTAGACTAGTGTAGGGCATTCGCTCTCTGCCTCATCACAAAAGCCATTCGCCTGGAAAGTTTGGTGTAACGTGGCCTTACTTTGATCTGTGCTCGGGCTGCGTTCAACAATGCTGTGCGTGAAACGATGTCGTCTTAACCTTAGTTAAAGTATGTTATGTCGGATGGTAAATTAATGGAGTATTGTGACAAACAGCTGTCCATGATCCTCGTTATATTTCCAATCTTCTGAGAAATTCGTTAGAAGATTTAGGTCCAGATTTATTTTTGCAGGAAAATTGAGATGTGCAGAATTCCTTTTACATCGTTTTTTTTTTTAAGTTTTCTTATAAGAAGATTTATTGTTAGAGGAAGTGTTAGAATGGATTTCATGATTGGTTTTTTTAAAGTGTTTTATTGAAAATAAATGTTTGCTGTGAGCACTTTTAATACCTACTGCATTTGCATTCATACTTTAGGGCAGGTGGTAATCACTGTTTTTATATTATTTTTAATATATCTGCATTTAGATATTATTTTTTTGCTTAGGTTATAAATTAGCGTTTAATATAATGTTTGTTAACCAAGTAAGTCTTCGGTCATAGATACTTAATATTTGCTATAGAAAATAAAATAAAATTGATAAACAATGTATAAATACCCAGTATCATATTGCCAATATTAAACGTACAATGAAATAAGAAATTTGATTAACAATAAATATTTGTAAACCTGGTTTACATACCACTATCATATAAGCCTAAAGAACATTGCATGTCCATTTTAAAATATTTCCAAAATTATTGATTAAATCACTTCAACAACAACTTAAATATCTTGCAAATACACACTAACTTTGTCAGTACCAAAATTGCCAACAATAATTATCGAATATCTCGGAGCTCCTCGAAAAGTCGTCGATCATAAAAAGTAATAACAACTTGATAAGAACAAAGTTCATCGCGTTTGAAGATACCATGCAACAAGAATGTTACAGAACAGAATACATTTAAAACATTTACTATATATTATTATATATTACACGTAAACCATGTAACTATGAACAACAGGCGACGATAATTCATTACTAAAACCCTAACAAACTTATCCGAAAAATGTTCAAACATATTATAATTCTCTTATAATCGTCAGCAAATCATCCTCTGAAAGAAAAAAGAACAAACAATCGTAGAAGTAGTGCATTTTTTCACATCCTTAAAGAAACGATCTCGAACTCCGCAGCTCGAATACTGTTCAAACACAACGAGAGTATAAAAAATGTTCGACTAGAGCCCACATACACAACGGATCCGTTCGAATCCGCAGTGCTTGTTCCGTTGGAATCTGGTCACAGAAAGGGCCCATAGCGGATCTCGCGGATGCGCAAAAAACGCTTTATGGGTTTCGGCATGCGGCGTATCCCATACAGGTACATATTTTCTCAGGTTTCCTGAACCTCCGGTCTGCGTGACCGCACGTTGAAAGAGGCGGATTCGTTCCGCGAGACCATTCGATGTGGGCGTGCGCTAATGACTTGAATTAAACTCGTTTCGTCAAGTTGTACCACCGCCCGAAACCGCGTATCCTGGTGGACAACGGTCGAGAAATATTACGCACGACAGTTTTCTACGAATCGAATGATCGAAATTTCTGTTGCGTGGATTGCTCCATTGTACTAGAGCGTGTGACAATTGTTGGGTGATCCTATCATGAGTACATGCGAACGTATTTGGTGTGCGATGTTTTATGAGTTTAATAAAGGGAGTAATGCAATTACAGCGGCGAAGAACGTATTTCAGGTGTATGAAGAAGTTATTAGTATAGGCCAGGATGAAAGATGGATTAATAAATTTCAAGGTAGGAATTACGGTATCGAAGATGGAACTCGTGTCGAGATGCCTGAGGTGTTAGACGAGGACGTTTGAATTGTCGAAAGATATGCACAGACGTTGAATTCGACTCATTGTTATGAGTATTCGTTTATTTCATTCTTGTAAAATGTAAAATGTTAATTACTGAATGATAGTAATAGTTGTGGTACTATAAAGGGCATATCTTGATAATTTTGTTTAAAACTGTAATTTTAGTACAATCTAGTAATTTTCAAGCTGGAAGAATAGTCCCTAATTAAAGAACAGTAATTAAATTAAAGTATTCGGAAATTCGTAGACACAGCTTAGTTTCTGGAAGTCTTCCCAGAACTTATCAGAAGCGGGTCAAACCTTTCACAGTTTGAATTTCATTTTATTCAATTGAATAATAATATGATAATATTCAACTTCAGCAAAACCTTTTACTCTAATGAAATCTTCAGCTAATTTAGATTACATATAACTTTTCAAAACGTTGGTTTTATTTGTCTTGCTATATCTTTATCAAATGTTAACTTTAATCGAAAAATTGTATTCGCTATTACTTCAGAACTTCTGTCTTTTTTTCCAACCCCGGTTGTTAACACCATATTATCGATGTTTAATAGGATTTCAATATGTTTTTACGATTTTTGATAGTGCGAGTATTAGTTTAATTATAAGAGTAAAAATGTTAAGTACACCGAATATCGTTCTGCACTTTTGATACCAAAAATATTTTAAACTTAGTTCATTACTCTCTTAATTCACACCTGGCCACTTGCAACTAAAAAAAAAGGTATGTATGTTAAGATCGAAATGGGATGCGCCATTAAGAGTGTGATAAATTGCCAAAGAAATCATGCTGCCATCATTTTTCTTAATAAAATTGCATTCGAGCCTGAAGCAAAGCTTTTTTTACCTTGTCGGACCTATTAAGAAGGATATTGCTTCACAGTTTATGCGTGATTAACCCAGTTCATTTAAATAGTTACGCAAATATATTTTTTCCTTGTGAAGGAGTTCGAAGATTCTTTTTTGCCGAAAAGGATTGGAAGACGGAATAGACTTCCTCGAATCATTCGAATGATTAAACTAATCTAATATTTATAACATTTATGATCTATGCTGAATTATCGATGAATCATTTAATCTATCGATGAAAAAAACTCTAATAAGTGTACCTTCAGACGTACCTTCAGATGCACATTTCCCATCGTTTAACATGTTTACTACATACAGTAAAATATCTAGTTTCTCATTTTTCTTTTCCTTTTTTTTCAGGACTGCTGAAGTGTCATTGCGATATTTGCACGGAGACCAATCACACGTGCGAAACCGATGGCTACTGTTTTGCTAGCACCAGCTTGGAGAACGATGTGATCACTTATGCTCGAAGGTAACGTATTTGCATGGGTATTTATTACCAGGCTTATTCAATTATTAAATTTATGAGACCAACCATATTGTTTTTATAGACGTCGGTTCCTTTTTTTTCAATTTTTTCTACAAGATTGTTATGATATAATAATGTGAATTATCGATTTATTTCTATAAAGTTCACAGAATAGATAACACAAAAATCATTTAGTCTTTTACTTGTTGATATATTTCAATAATTAGAGATCATTTAAACACGCACAGAATATTTCGTGTATTATTTGAAATACGTACAAGACCGCTTGTATATTTGTTGAATTTTAACAATTAAATCTGGAAATTTCTACGCCGCAGTACATTGTCCGATAAATTTCGCGGGAACGTTGAATTACCGTGTTACAGGAAAACAATATAGATGTTCAACGAACGGTAATAAATATTGATTTTACTCCACGCACCTATGGAAGTGAAATAACATTTGTTTGACGTAATCGCGATATCTAAAATTGGAGCAAACGTCTGTCCACGATTGTCGCACTAGGATGCAGACAATGTGCTTTCCGGTTCGTGTATCCGCGAAAAATGATGATTCAACTTAATTTTAGCTTTGATTGAACTTTGTTAGGGGATAAATAAATGGATAGAGTCAACGGTTTAGGAATGAAACTAGATGTTATCGTTCTTACATCAGTGCCGTGTTACGTTACATTTCGTTTTATTAAATAATAAAATTTGTTTTCCATGAAAACTTTATGAATTAGAGCTGTCTGATTGTAGGAAGAGCTGATCTTAATATTTAATAGTTTAAACTTTTATCTTGAGGATTCGAATAAATTTAATTCCAATCTTCTTAGCTTGCTAATATGTACATATATTTACAAACTATTTCTTAAGGATGTTTGTAATTATCAACCATTGGATTTAATTTATCTCAATTTTTCTTTCAATTTATCGCAAACTCCTAGCAAAGTTGTTTGATTTAAATAATCAAAGGAATCAGAGCAATGCAGTAATCTCGAAGCTTGTCGAAACATAGTTGAAATACTACTTCAAACATTATTATTATTATCATTGAGACTTTGTAGATTATGAAACAAGCAAAGTACTCAGGTAAACCTCAATGAAATACAAACATAAATTTACCCGAGCAATACCTTTGTAATATGTTTTTATCGTATACAAATAAAAAGGAGACAACCAATTCAAGTGTATATAATCTGTTCTCGTAATAACGACAATAATTGATTAGCACGAAAAAATAATTAAATTAAACGACATTCATATAATGACACCCGCAATATTCATACCATTAGATTGTCTTAAAAATATCGAGACAAATGAAATACTTGTACTATCAAAGATTCCATGTATCTCAAATTCGAAGGATTTCGAGTTTCTTCAACCCCTTTATTTTTCGCCTAAAGAAGAAGAAAAAATACATACAACTCTATAATGGAAACGTAATTGTGTATTCAATTCGTCGATATCATTTGTATTACAGTATTATTGCACAACGTCACGATATTATAGAAAAATATATATAGAAATTGAGTAAAATATTTGACTCTCCAGTGGTTTGCGTGGCGAGGAGCCGAATATTTCGAGTACTCGGACAGCTCTGATTCGCGGGCCGTTTCGATCGCGTTCACCGTGAAAGGAAGTTCAACAGTCTCGTTCTGTAACCGATCGATTCCCTCGTTGTAGTTTCCAGGAACGTTTAGCCGCTTTTTTCAGTTGGCCCTGCGAGGCATGATTAGCGCCTGTTTCGGGAGTTTCGACGGAAACGAATTATTGTTGTCGGCCGGTGGTCGCGTTGGTAACGCTACGTGTGGCCGTTTTCGCATTTCTCCTCGCTAGGAACCGAACAAAAATCGACAGATTCCGTGAGAACCCGAGAAGTGCCTTTATTCTCCCCTTTCACATAATTCTTTCTTTTTGTTCCTGTTTTTCCCTTCATTATTATTATGAATGCGTGGGGGTAGCCACAGATACGAACACACACGGAAAGACGAGAATTTTCGGGCGATGGAAAATAGAATTTTGTTTCTGAACTAGTAGTAGTAGAACTAGTGAACTAGTAGTCTGAACTAGTTTCAGAGTCTATATTCCTCTTTTTTATTCTTTGTTATCGTTAATTTATTCAGCTTTCATTAATGAGAAATAGAAAAAAAGATTCCAATACTGTTGGATCACGACACTCGAGAAATCACAAGAGTTCTCGTCGTCGATGGTATAACAGTGGGAGAATTGTGGAATTATTGTTGGTCTTTGACCGTGCAAACGATGGAAGTTTCGTTGTTAACGATGAAGATGTCTATCCAATAGTGGCGCAAAGGTATTCGTTATAGTTCGACTAATATAAAGGATAATAATATTATCGATTTCGAGGATTGAAATGAATCGACGTTATTCATAAAACTTATTCACAAAGTTGACGTAGACTTTCTCTCGCTAAATGAAATGAAATTTTTGGTGATAATATTCCATAAATTGCGCATGTCGCAGATCAGGTATTGAATTGAAAATGGTTGCCATTACTTTAGATCTCATTTTTATCAACAAACACGTGTGAAATTAAATAAAGTAATAATTACTTATTCGTAATTTCATGTTATACGTTCATTGCACACAATCCTTTCCCTGTTTATAAATTATAAATTTATCAAAAGAGAATTTCCATTGGTTCAGAACATATTATCGATTGTATGACTTCTTGACGAAGCTGTGCAAAGTATACAGTATACAGTGTACAAAATATACAGACATTACGAAACGATACGGGGTTTTGAAATCGAACGAAATCGACCGGGACGATATGCGACAGTCTGAGGTCGTAGACGTGCGGACGGGGTCTAAATGTTTAATGCTCCAGACGGATTATTCGGATAATTTAACCGGTGATCGTATCGAAAATAGAACGACCGAAATTATTTGATTGGCCGAGACGTGAAAGCGGCACGAGACATTTTCCTGCTATGGAATGATTACAAAGTGACATGGTTTATCCGCGAATTGCATTCAATTTTAGGATAATAGACAAAGATCGAACTGAAATTTATATCTTCTACAAGTTTAAACTATATCGAAATACAGGGGATGCTTTTCGTACTGTTAGCAAGACTTTTGGTTACATCATTCATTGAGAACTTCATCGCAGAGACGTGTGACTACTTGCTGATGTAATATATACAACAGTGACCAATGGTGATTAAATAAACAGTTTAGTTGTCTACGATATACGTCAAAATGTGCAACTACTGCACACGAATTATATTGCAAAATACGATAGTCATTTGTTGTTCGAAAATTACAAAAAGAATTAGAATAAAATTACACAGATGGATTTTGTACATCACGAATTATTTTCCCACATCAGGTGCAAACAAATACTACTTTGCTATTCCGGTTCGATAAAAAAGAAAGAAAACAATCTATCTACACCGTTAAAATTTCATACTTTCAACGCCGATCTGACGGTGATTATATTCGAATACCGCGTTTCTCAATTCGGGCCATTGATTCGTTCGTATAAAATCGGAAAATTCATCGTGTACAAATTGCCCGAAAGATTAGTGAAGAGAAAAACGGATAAAAGGCGCGTGGGTATAAAACGTTGTCGAATGAACTGTTAAAACTAAACGTGGCATTGTGATGTTGTGAAAGGTGCTTCGACCGAAAGCAATGGTTCCCACCGGAAGAACCGCAGTCCTGCAACAGTAAGCCGGGCACCTATTGGTCCAGCATCTGCTGCGATAAAGAGTACTGCAACCTGAATTTATATCCGGTCTTACTATCTCCCGACTCGCCTGAATTATCTTCAGGTATTCTTTTCGCTGTTCCGACCAGATATGCAATTCCTTTGCCTACGTGTTTTTCCACTCTAACCATCTGTTTTGCCTTTTTCTCTTTGTTTTGAATTTTTTGTTCTTTCCCATTTTATTTTAACAAAGGTAATGAGATAAACTTATAGCAATTCGTGATGATGATGATGATTATTATTATTATTAGTATCATTACTATTATCATTATTATTGTTGCGGTTCTGACTTCATCATGCAAGATTACTGATAATGTAGAATGTAGACAATGGAAAGACACATGAACGTGTAAATGATGAATACAGCTACGGAGGCATTGTTCAACTCTTTCGTCCAGGCAACCTGTAAATTGTAGACATTTCTAGTTGCACAGGTTAGCACGGTTTATATCGAGAAAAAAATGGTTGTGATTAGATATAAATTGCTGAGTAGTACGATGTCTGACCAATATGTATACATATAAGTATGCAAAATAATAGCATAATGCTAATATTCTAGATAATAGTGCAATGTCTCGGTAATTTTGGCATAAGCCATATGGAGATGATTTCATATGAAACAATAATATACGAAGAACTCGATACTTCCCCTTACGCTTACTTTCGTTTTATACAAAAAATTACGTCGCACTAAGTCAGTACCCTCATATGTACACTTCTTAAGAATGGGCTTATCCCCGAGTGTACATCTTTTTTTATTAAAACTATTTTATTTAATTAATGATATTTCTTTTTATAAAATCATGTTCATCTACTTGCATAATAAAGCCCATTCACAATAATAATGTTAATATTGCTATTAGTACTACTACTACCGCTGCTACCAATAATAATAATAATAACAACCAAACGGCACATAGAAACGCGCGAGAATACCGTGCTGCTGTAAATGTAAGCAACACACTAATCCGCAAGTATACATCCCGGCTGGAAGGCATGCGCAGACTTCGTGTGCCACGAGTTTTATAAATCGATGCCGGGGTGAAATTGCAAAATGATTCGCGTAATGCTCGTTTTGGGTGTGGTTTACCGGTTGGCGAAAATATCCATCGGCCGAGTAACCGCAATACTTTTGTCGGCGACGCACGCTGGGACGAAAAAGAGATTGTGACTGAAACTGCTGTCCTATTCGTGGTCGGTTTTTCAACCCGGACCGAAAGGATGTTCGGGGTAGAAGATATGAGCAACGATACAGGTTGCTGGTTCGAGGGAAACGATGTTTTCGTACGTCCGCGATTATTGAGCTATTGTTCTGCTGAGTTGAAATGGGATATCCCGCTTATTTTATATACGATGGAAACGATGGTGGAAGATTTTCTTGTTTACGGTTCATTGTTCGTCATAATGTAATTGGTTGATTAGATTGGAAGGAATCATTATTATATCGTAACTGTTGCTGGTTGCTGTGATATGAAGCATTTTTTCACAGCCTGTTGAATTTAATTGAACATTTGATTTACGTGAGCGGATATACGCGTTATAAAGATATCTCGATCTCCCTCGCGAAATCTTTTTATATTTATTATTACTTTATTCATTACGATGAGGGTAATGAACTTTTTTTTTTAAACGAAAAAAGTCTGAGTTGAAAGTTGAATTCTCCTTAGTCCGCGGGAAAATTTATATTGCTGAGGTGAGTAATCTGAAGAAAGTATGTACATAAGTTTGAAGTAATTATGTCTATACTAGTTTAATAAATAAGTGTTATGTTATAACGTAACAGTTATTTATTATTACAGCTTTTGGAAATGTTAATATCTTTATTAAGAGTATTTTTTCTCGATATTCCATTGATTTAATATACGTATTAACCATCGTTTCCAAAAAATTCTCCGTTATGTTAACTTCGCCAATAAGTAGTTACTGCATTGAATACGCAGACGCATTCACAACAGAACACATTCTCCTGCGGCGTAGCGCAATTTTAAAAAGAAAAAGTAGAATCTTAGCGAACGCTCAAAGAATGTTTAAAATTTATACTTCGCGCAATGCCGGAACCTTACAACGTCTGCAGCCAGAAAGTTTTAAAAATAGCGATTTCGGAATCCAAGAAAAATGAGTAGAACTTTCCAAAGTAATCGTACACTTCGATTTCATCGGGGATCATTTTATGGCTCAGAACTTTAACCATAATTTTCAGCTTTTAATTGAATCGCGATCCTCCCTTCGATCAGAGATGCATACGACTATACTCTGTGGAACTTCAATAAAGCTTATCATTATGTTTCTATTATCATAGTGGGATCCTTTTTAGGAAAACATTTTTTTCGTTCGACCACTCGGATTCATAAAGCCGCGCTTTATTTCATAATGTTTCCCTTCTTATATTTAACTAAGGAAATAATCGTTAAAATTAATTTCATAATGAAATGATTAATTGCATTTTTTTTAGTAGCCAGCTATATTATAATTTCAATATTTCTCTCTCTTTCTCTGTGTCCTATTTGACATGTAATATGAATCGCAGAACGACGCGAAAGGAACATTTCTATTTGGCATATTATCTACTTGACTACACCATCATGAAACAAAAGTCAGCTGGATCTAATACATTGAATTTCAACTTATGACTCACGACATTCTTCAAGTTGGTAAATCTACGCATGATGGAAGATGTTTTTCGCAATAGAATGAAAATCGTAAATTTTTTACCTGTGACAGTTTCCCTGCGAGGGTGTGACATGTCTCTTGAACATGTGAATTGTCGAATTCGTGAACAGTGAATACATTATATGAGCATGAACATTCGTGCTCTGCCAGCGCAACGTAGGGGTCCGTGTCCGATAAAAATTTCGCCGTGCAAAAATATTCCTGGCCCGACTCCTGTTTCTCTCCAGGGCCACTCGAATCCTTCTCCCTGTGCTTCATATTTTACGTTTGTTAACGCCCGTCGTTCAGATAACACGACGCTTACCTACACGTTACGCGGCTTAACGCGACCGTGTTCCTACTATCGCGAATCGAACTTTACGCAGCTGGCCCTCCTGAACCTTTTTAATAATATCTCTCTCTCTCTCTCTCTCTCTCTATACGCGTGTTCCTCTTTCACGATTTGCCAGAGTCTACGATTAGGCATATGTATATGTAAGTACTTGCATGCTTTCGAGTTCGATCGGCTGCGAATGAAACTTTTCATCCGTGACATACATATACATATGTGCATGCATTCGATCGACTCAAAAATATCCGCGAGGTTGTTTCGAGAAGCTGTTCGAAGGAGAAAAGGAACGAGTTAAGTGCTCGATGTTTGAACGGTGACGTCAAATTTCCGCAAACTCGCGATTTAACGCCGCATTTTTCGCGCGCCCGTTAAAGCAGGTGCGAACCTGCGAAGGTATACGTATGAAGGTGTGTAAACTACACGTAACGACGTACTACAGGTATCTGGAGAGGGAGATATAGAATGCGGGATACAAAGGACATAGAGGTGAGAAAGTAACTTTATTTGATGATGAGTTTTGTTCCTTTGATGGCCTTGGTACTCCTGCGACGAATATTGGTTTTAGTTGTTTAGTTCGTTGTTTTTTTTTTGTATGAATATTCAGCGATTCGGGGAGATCATTAACGAGTTTTGGTTGATGGAAGGTTATACGATAGTTTGTGGTAATATCTTTTGAATCGACTGGCATTTCTTTTTCTTTCTTGATACATCATTTTTTTTGGTTTAAAGGTAACCGCAGTTTAAAGAAGTATGTATTATTAGAATGATTGGTTTCGATATTGCGGCTAGGCTTCGAGTGGTTTTTTTTCCCGAACTCCATTCGACAGAGTTCGAAAAGTACTCGAATTTGAGGAATTCTTATTCCTGATTGAGAATTGAGACTACCAAAACGGTGTAAAATAGGGACGAGATGTAGAAACAATGTAAAGAGTAAAGAAGAGAAAAAATAGTGTTAACAATGTTAACAAAACAAAGCAATTCGTTCTATGAAGTATAACACTGCCAAATGAAAGAACAAATTTATTACAATATTATAATTGTGGACGGTTTTAGTAACTAATTTCTAAAGTAGTTAATGTAAATGACAACAATTGCTCTATTATTAAATAATAATTTATATTTTTCTCAAGAATGCCACTATGTCTTTGGTACTGTCTTTTCTAACTTACAAATACATAAGTCACTATATTATATCTCTATGCTTTTCCACGCCATTTCAAGGGGCAAAGTAATGCATCGTAATACAGTATTATTTACGTGGCAACATGCAATAACCATTGTAATGTACATTCAAGGCCTTAATTATAACATCCGATCTAACGTAACTGCGATTAATCTAAATTAGTCTTATCTGTCCGTCTCATTATCACATTGCAGTAATATCACCGCAACGTTCTAATCAATTGGCAATTATGGTATAAATTATCATTTTATCTAAAACAAAATATAAATTCCGCAATTTAAAGATAACGAGCCCATCGCCAATCTCTACTTTAATAGTGGCAAATATCGGGAGCATCCACGTCCATTAGAGGAACGAATCGCCGAAGATAAAAAATGTTCTTCGTTGTACGAAGCAGTTAACTGATTTCAGAATCATTATCTACTTACTTGTCGACGCGTACGTGCTTATACGCGTAAAGTTCAAGCACGGGAGTCAGAGATCAATCTGAATTTTCCGCTCTATAAAAGCTCTGCTAATTACCTGAAACTATTTCTGTTTTTCCTTCATCCCTTATTTCCACTTTTCTTCGATTCTCTCCCTCTCCCTCTTCCACTTCTACGGCGGCGATTTCACGCGGCATCGAGTGATTATTTCTACGCGTTTATTGCGTAAGTGATCATTAATCGGACGCGAGTCCCTTGGCGCCCCATTCAAGAGGATATATTCGATCCGATTGCACGGATGGACTCGTAGCGGAAAAAGCGAGAGAGGTATATGTATGTGTTTCGTATTTCAAAGTACAAATGAGAGAAATAATTTGTATACTCTGTCTGACCTCGTTTATGTGGCAATATTATTTGCTTCAACAAATTCAATCGGCGTAATCGATTTAGCTAAGTCTTTGGTACAAATAGCGTTTTGTTATTAGTGTTCTCGACATGGTCGATTATTCCTCGAACGATAGCCCATTCAAATATATTTATTCAAATTTTATGACTTCCTTCTTTGTTTGAGGAAAGAAATGATTTTAGTTGGACATAAAATGTTACCGCTGGCTTTTGTGTAAGGAGGCAGAATGAAATTCGGCTCACTGGAAGAAGACAGTAGATCACAATCTTTTTTTCGTCTCGTATTAATACAAAGGGTAAAAAGAAAAGTTAGAATTTCATCATTCATAAATATAGTATGTACATGTTTGAAGGTAGAAAAGGTAAAAGAAAAAGTAGAATTTTACTATAAGCAAAGATATCGTTCTATCTTCGGGAAGAATCAAATTCAAAAATAGATTTTTATCCCTGCATTTCATTTTATTATTATTTTTTAACAGATACAAGCAATTTTCCAATAAATCTCCACGTTATTTTAAGACTTGCTTGCTTGTTAGTATTTTACAAATGGGATCTACTATCGAAGAATCAACAAAAAAATGCATAAAGCGAAATATGGCGAAAACGGGAGCTAAAATTAATCACGGCAAGTGTGGAACAGCGTAAAACGAACAGATGCGATAGTTATATTTTTCGAGTTGCTTCGCGAGTACGTGATCGCGATTGCGCGCTTCGAATTACCGCTCATTGTGGATCACCTTGAGGCTAATTTCGCGACGAGCCACGATCCGCTTATACACTGTACACACTTCGTTTGTATTTTTCTTCCTCCACAATATATCCCGTTTTTACTTTTTTTTTCTGTGAAAACTAAAATTAATCTCATTGAACTTCCGATTTGAACGACCTTGACTAAAACACCATCTCACTGCATCTGTGATGATGATAATCGTTTAATCACTAATCTACCTTGTTTAATTTCTTTGTCCTATTGTTTTTATTCTTCTTTTTGTGTGCTCGAGTTTCGTTTGGTTATATTGTGCCTGCTTTAATCCGGCGAGATTTTAGCCTCGCCCAACGACTGGAGAATTTTCTCCTCGACTCAACAAGACGTCTCTCCATCCTTCTCACAATTGTGGCGAGTCCAATTGACAAAAAAAAGTGAATAAATCAGAAACGCTGTTTATAGGCAGAGATATTGCGCGCCTTTTAACGGGACGATTAATTATTTTCCATTTCTTGCGTTCTCCTTTTTTTTTATTATTTGAAACGATTCATTTTCTGCGTGTTCGCCCAATGACACGTGGGAAATAAGGAGATTTCAGGAATCAAGATCTGCTACGACTGGCTACCCCCACTGTCAGGTATCGAAAACGAGTGTTGAGTTGCACGGTTTTGAATAATCTCTTTTCCCTTCCCCCCCTCCCCATTTTTTTCTTTTCTCGATTATTAACAACTCTTCCGTTTATCCTGTTACCTCCACCTCGTTTTGAGTTTCTTGCGTTTTTTGTACCAATTTCTCTTTTCCTTTCGTGCGTTTGTTGAAGTTTGTTTAGCGATTTCATTCGCGCCAGCATCCACCTTTTCTTTTTTAGCTATGGTGCGAAATAATCAGCGTTCATATACTCGAACGAGCTTCTCGCGAGAGAAACGCCGATTCCGTGGTATCGTTGGTGAACCCACAAAATGTACAGGTGTATATTCAAGGCTGCGAACTTTATTTTTTTTTTGTATACTTGTTTGTTTATACGGTCCTAAAACTCGTGGGTATACGCGATCAGCCACGTTACCACGGAACGATAAATTTTCGATTGTGTGTGAAAGATTGCGCATAATTTCGATAGGACAGTAAAGTGTTCGAAGAAATCACTTTAGATTCTTTTTTGGTATCTTTCTTTTCATAATAATGCATGGTGTTTCACTAGTTCGGAGCAATACTGATGATTTAATGATAGTGCTTTAAAGGGTAAAAGAGGAACAAGGGATGCTACGCACGTTTTCTTTTTTATTTTATTAGTTATTCAAGGGCGATAGAAATATGTTTGTTTCTTTCTGCCCTGCATCATGTGCTCTGCATAATACGATGTATCTAACTAAAAGTGTTTTCAATAATTGTTAATGTTGAGAAAAAAAAGAGTTCAGGTGAAATAATGTTTTAAATACCATTCCAACAAAATAGTGCAATAGAAATATTATCTGACAAGCTATTTACTACTTCTCATTTAGAATATATAGTTTCTTAAAACTTACTAATATTATTTGTGAAAACACATTTGATTAATTATACATTAAAAACAAAGTATCTCTATCAAGCTTGAGATTATTGTGTAGTTATTATCTGTTCGCTTCCAAATGATGGTACATTCTTGGTTTTTATTGTTACTGAATTTATAATTTCCATTTATCAAATCAAATCGTTTTAACTAATTATTTAAACAAATTAGAAAAAGCTCCTTGTTCCTCGACCATTACTCTTTAATTCTAGAAATGGAAAAATTGATAAAATTACAGTTGCACGAAGTCATATTTACTAGTTAGAATCGCGTTATCCTTAATATACCACTTATAATACTAAAACACCTGAAAAAAAAATAAAAAGTAAGAAGAATATATCAGATGTTATTTTATCAACAAATTCCCTGGAGAATATAAATTATGGTGTGTCCCCTATAAATGTCGCATTGAAGTTTCAAACCCCTTTGAACTTTACGTAAAATTATTGTAGATAAAAGTTTAATTTCGTGGAATGCCGCACAACATTTCACATAAGTAAACTTCGTCAGTGCATTCCGTAACTAGAAATAAAAGGAAAACGGCATAGGGCAATAATTGCTTCATTACAAACATTCTTTTCTGAACAAAATGAGACGCGGAGCTACACCTAGTTTATTGCCTCCCAAGAGGAGGTACGGGTACAATGGTCCACAACGACTGGCAATGAGTGCCCGATAACGCCCTTCTATAGAAATACGAATACACTTGGTTCATATTTATTTTTCAAATAATCATCTACTTTCCATTAATATAATTGCTACATCGAACTTCGTCGTCATTTTATTTGATTTTATCGAAAATTCGAACTGCAAAATCACGTGTCGCAATTCCTCTGCGCTTTTATTACAATATTTTGGTGAAGCAATTATGAAGCAATACATATACCTAAACTTTATATTCACTCGCATAATTTGCAAAGAGCAATCGTACGAAAATGTAGCCGACGTTCCGTTGTACGGTACATGTTACAAAATACTAATTACATCCTGTACAACATAATTCCAATGCACTTTCAATCCTTGAATCATTCCGAATATTCCAATTGATCGACAATTTTGTACCACTCATTTCTGTTTTTCTTTTTTTTTCCAACGTTATGTACCACTGAATACAGTTTACGATTTGTCTAAGATAATGTTCCGCAAAGTTCATAAAAAGTTTGGAAATTTCCTGACGACACTTATTTGCGACACCCCGTATACCCGCGTCTACCCTCCACAACAATGCCCTCGATTAGATTTTCTTTTTTTTTCTTTTTTTTTTGCGGAGTAACCTCGAATATCTCCAGTCGCGATCCAAAAGCACGATTATCACGCCGACGACGTTACACGTCGGTTTGTCTCTTGTGTTCTTTTTTTCTGAAACTGGTGCAAACTCGGCTTGAAGGTGCGTGCATAAACAGCTGTCGTCGTCGCAACCCGAGCCGCTCATCTTCTGCATGACGAGCGACTCGCGAAACACGACCTTTGTCATCGACTGCTGCAAAGAGGATTTTTGCAATCGGGATCTGAAACCTCAGCTACACCCTCGCAACAAAGAAGGTATAGTCCAACGACCTGGAAGTAGCGAAAACTCTGCAGGTGGCTCAGGCTTTTGCTGCACCAATTATAATCCTTCGTCTATCTTTCTCACATTCTACACCTCTACCTTTCAAATTCTTTCTCTGTTTTATCTATCTCCTCTAAATCTCTGTCTGTCGTGTTCGCTATATTTCTTGTTTCTCTTCTCTTCTCCGTCTCGTAAGTTCTCTTTCTATCTATCGTTTCATTTATTCTCCAGCAATGTAGATCTCGATTGTCCATTAGAATCGAGGACACTGTGTATATATTATACTATATAGCTGTATTATAATAGCGCCTACAATGTCGGAGAGCATCTTGTTAATTAAAGTAGCAATTAAATTTTCATGCTGTTGATTCCCAGCGTTCTTCCAGCCGATGCTTTTCTTTGATAATAATTATACATACTATCATTTCCGATTCAATCCGACGCAATTATTCCACGCTACGCGAACGCTCATAGCCCTTCGACCTTATCGCATCATAGCTCGTGCCTATTCAAACTATCTTCCCCTCTCTGTCCAACGCGGCAGGTACTGTATTATCGCTACTATCACTAGCATATGTGTGTGCAGCGGCAGCAGCAGCAGCAACAACAGCAAGAATGAACGTTAACGATGCAACCGCTGTATATTATTGTTCTTTCATTGTACATACACATATAATATATATTTGTATATTTATTATGCCAATACGCTCGCTGATCGCAAACGTTTTTTTGTTTTTATTTATTGATTTTTTTTATTTATCTTTGTATTGTGCCATTGACCACCAAAGCAACGGTTCGCTACACGTGCGTATTTTTCGTGCGCACAGTCACCAACTTGACGACATACGCTCTGGCTATTTCTCTTTCATTGTTACGCTCAATCCAATTGTTATATCGATCATAGGAAGAAAAAAAGAAAGTACACTTCTTTGTCACATGAGGTACTGTACATGGTCCTTGGATTTTATGGGCACAGTGGTGCGTTGAGAGTCTTTTTTAGGGTAACTAATGTTAGTAGTAAAAATGTTATGCATTGCGATGAACAGGGGACATTATTTCAATTATTTCAATCTGATTGAGTAGATGATCTGATTGATGGAGTATATAAATAATTATGTGGAAGGAAGTGGTAGTTTGTGTATTCTCTTGGCGACGTTGCACTTATATGTTTAGCTATTGGAAAATAGTCTTCAATATTTTTCAAATGGAGTCCATATAGGTCTTCCAATTAATAGAAAATGTTGGTTACTTTACGGCTGCATATTTCATACACGCTGTATGCATATTGCGTTACTTACATTCAGATCCGCGTTTCTATCTTTCCCTTTTCGCTCTCTGTGTATTCGTTATGGCCGATGAAGCACAATACATACATCGTACCGTATCACTACGTACCTCCCATTTATCGCAACATCGAGGCCACAGAGATTTTCGTTCCTGTTCCTGGCACGTGAACCTCCGTTTATGGACAGACTTCCGGTTCAAGCGAACGGAAGCCAATACTTACGATTATCCGCGTTTATGGTCCTCGATGTATTCTTATTTTTGCATCTTACCCCATTTCGTACCGCGTTATTTTTTTGCTCAACATTTCATTTCAGCACGTGAACGAGTGATTCGTTTGTCTCCGCTTGCTACACACGATCTATGTGAATTTTTGTATTTCCGCAGTGTAAAGTTATTTTATGTAATATATTTCGTGCAATTCCTGATAAAGTATATTTGAAAGATTTGTAAGTTGTGATTGATTGTGTCCCCTCTGCAATTATCATTGCAGCATTGCCGCGGCATGCCGGTTCTACAATACATATATGTATAGCGATATTTTTGATTTCTTTTCTGATTTATTTTATTCGTTGCTGTTCAATTTCTATTTTGCTTATTCGTGTACATTTTGCTTCGCGAATTTGATACGTGATATTTACAAATACGCGCGGGAAGGCTGTATCACCGGGTTTTCTCTTTTGTTCGAACGAAATATATGTATTTGGGCGAAATAAGATAAAAGTTTGAACGTTGATACATGGATTGCCCGAGATGGAAAACAGTGTGAAAATGTTTGCCACCTATGGAAGTTCTAGTTACTTCAAGGTACTCTCCTCCTCTGTATGTTTTCTTGCTTATAAGTGCTCGCGGGGACCGGAAGTCCTCCTGAGTGAACGTGGAAAGCACCGGCAGCATGTTGCCACATCTCTCTTTACTGCACTCTCTAACGAAAGTAGGCACGTAGTGACACTGCTAAACGGATTACTTGCAAAATGTATATCTATTGTAAATATTTTCTTCCAATTTCTCGTAGAAAAAGAACAATGAAGTAGTACAATCCCTTCAAACCTGCTCCGTTAACCTTTTACAGCTTCCCTTCTGCCCCTTTACCCTTCTGTACATAGAAATCCTGTAGACTATAAATATTAACCTGTTTTTTTAATCGTTTATAATTATTCGAATGATCGAAGGGCCGGTGTGAGATGTGGAAATTACATTAAGAAATATATTTTAAGCACTTCTGCTTGATCGATGAGTTGATTCATCGTGTTAACCTTCTATACCCTATACATCGATGTAGCTTTTCGAGTATTTTGTAAATCGTATTTCATTTTATGAAACAATTTGTACGGAGTATTTTCCAGCGGTACCATTCCATTGCAACAAATTTGTTCGTCGTATCTACCCCATCGCCTACTGTGAATTTCAGGCTTGCAAGATTTTTCCCCCAATGGACTGTTTAAAACCCTTTCGAGCCTGAAAATAAATCGGGGTATAGTGAGCTAATTCTTATCGTATTATCGGTAATGTAATAACAATCGCGTATATTTCGCTTCGATCTATTTTATTGACAACGTGTTTAAATGTCGTTTAACACTCTCAGAGGCGATTGAAGCTTTGATGTTGTGCTAATAGACTCGATGAGCGATCATCGAATAATGCTTAATTGCATTATGATTTTATTAATTTATTCGGCCTGAAAATAATCCCGGGGCCGTCCGCGTGTGGGGCGTCCATTAAAGTGAAAAATTTCCGTTGCATAAATTCGTATGATTTCACTCCGAATAACATCTTGCACCCACGCTTCGTTTCTTCTTTCTCAGTAATCGTAGTGACTGCTATTAGTTTGATCTCTGCACGCCCTTCCAGTTTAATCTCTTCAGTCTCTTTGCTGTCGTGAATTGTTTGTTTGCAGATAGATCCAATGAAAGCAATAGAACATTGTAATCGACTTTGTTATACGAGCGAATTAATTCTCTGTTACTCGTGATTTCAACGGAGAATTGATCTTAATTACCTGTCCTTCGCAGCTTATAAAACTCTATACATTATAGTTACGTAACTTGTGTGTACAGATATATATAACTTCTCTTCAGGGAGTAAGAATTTTATGTTAACCCTCATATTCGCATTCGGGTCTGTATGGTCTGATTCTGGTTTTAGATTAATATTGCTTTTTATTATTTAAAAGTTTTCAATCTAATTAAGAAGACAGGGCAACGGCCCCTATGAATTTGTTCAGGATGCTAAAGTTTAATAATTAAAAGGTTTCAATAACAACAGTCCTACTAAAATAAAACTAGGATCGAATCATGTACATATAGACCCGAGTACAATATAAGGATTAACATTACATGTAATAACCGCGGTCGTTTCGTATTCTTCGTTACTATATACTATAATACTATATTAGTAATAAAGAAATATTGTATTATACATAGGTTTTAAACGGTACCTTGTTGCGCTGATATTTGTGAGACTAGGTTTGTGTTAGATAGATTCGACTAGACAGTTTCGAGATCGAATAATCGAACGCTTCGATGATCTCGGCAAATTGAAGTTCAAAGTGCCAATGAGTCAATATTTTCTATTTCTGTACCATTAAGCAAACAGAAGTTGGGGAATTTTTAAACAATTCGCGTTTATATCAATTTGTAGTCGAAAATGCTTCTTCAATGTAGGACCAGCAAATGGTTTCTGCTAGAACAATTATAGTATGTATATGAAATTTCCCTGCGAACACTCAACACCAGTATAACTTGAACTTTCCATTTACAATATTTTTTAATAGTAAAGAAATTGAATATGTTTATCATAAAGACAATATTTTTAAATCTCAAAAGGACAGAATGAGTACTACTACCAATTACTACTTCCGCATTAATAATGTTTTCGATGAGTTCACACTGCTTCTGGCCAGAAATTTCAAATAAAAAATTGAATAAAAAAAATTTCGGCGCAGTAACGCGTGTTTAGAAAATTGAAAATAATGGCATTATAATATGACCCCTTAGCAGCCAAATTGCCTACAGAAATAACATGAATTATTACCCGATTGCGAGTTATTAATGATTAATTCACAAAGCTATCTCAGCTGCTTGTTATTCAGCCGTCGGTCTGTCCTTTTAAATGTGTAACCTCGTAATAAGAGTCATTTATCACGTGGCCAACGAAATTGAAGAGTAAGAGAAGCAAAACGAAGCGAAAAAGCACCGACAAGCTGCGGCTTGTGCCTGTAATTTATTTATAATACTGTTACGTATGTAAGATGGTGCTGGTTTTTGATTAAACATAACTGAAGAGTTTCTTTCCCAAACGCCTTGAATTTTCTCTTAACTACGCCCAATGAATCTTTTTTCTAAAGTTTCCTTTTTGAACAATAAAAATTGTAAAACATTCGAGTACTGTAGAATCAACTAATGTACATCAAAATTACCGGCATAACGAGATAAAAAATGTATTATAAAATTGTATAATTTTACAACGCAACTCTTGAATTTGAAACTGTATTAGTTCGAAAGCCATTTGCCATCAATATTTCGAACCAAAATAGTTAAATGGAAATAGGGTAGAAAAATCTCCGTCCCCTTGAGATATGAATAAACCAGGGAGTAAAAGAACTATACCAGGATAACAAACAAATAATAGAATGGTCAGAAATTCGGTCGACAAGGTATCGTTCAGTAAATTCTGTAAAGCTTAAACAAGAAACATATGAAACAAGTGAATGAAAACGAATTGAATAATAATGGGGTCATCGAGAACACTCGAAGTTTTCTTTTACAGTGTTTCAAACTACTGTGAATATGCATTCTGGTCCGGAAGTTATGTAAATTGTTCTCAGGTGTTACGATAAGGTGCGCTTCTTCCCGGCACCCGAGTACTCGGTCTGGTGTAACACGAATAGCACCCTACGCGGTCCAGGTGACGTGGAATATATGGTCGCCTGCTGCGACAACTTCGACTTCTGCAATCGCGACCTAAGGCCCTCTTTTCCCCCTCATGAGTCCAGAGGTGGGCCATACTTTCGACTCGCCGATTACCTCGGACGAGGTACAGCTTCCGTGCATTCTCTTTTTTTCCAAGGTCGATCTGCGCTTGCTGCGAAAAATTCGGGATCCTGCAGAATTGAATTTTTATGTTTGATTCACTATTTGTTTCTTGGGCCTCGATTTGCTTCGATCCTTGTACGAAATTTGTTAAATCTACTCCAAATACGAGATATCGTGTAAAAATAATACCAATCTAACGTATTTGTGGGAAATCGATATAAAATAGAGAGTATAGTTTATTGGGGAATTCCGGTTTAATATTTCCACCTAATTATATTTTTGCAATTTTCTGCGCGATTGTTTTAAAATGAAGTAACGGCTGAGAGATATATTGCAATGGAGGTTGTTCGTTAATTGAGAGAAGGAAAAGAAGTGAAATGAATAAATTAAATGCGCAGTGCCTATGTTTGGCATTCCATAAGGTTTTGTTCAATTCTGGATTAATCTTTCACACTCGAATTTGTCTGAAAATTAAAAAAACCATTTTAGATTAATATTTTGGAAAATGTTGTTTCAATATCCTGTACTTCGTTTCAATTGAAATATAATAGCTCCATATCTGTGATATTTTTAAAATTTGCATTACCTTCCTTTTTATATGAATCGTTCTCTTGTTTTCCCAAAAAGCTGTAGATATATTAAAACTTCCATAGCTACATAGGGAATCTACAAAAGACCGTGATAATAAAATTAACGGCGCGTATTAAAAATTTATTATGTATTAAGACTATTAGCATTGAAGATAGCTTGACGTAAGCAAAAGAAGAAATATCACAAATCAATTCGGCATATATTTGATAAATAAATCGGAGAGCCAGAAGTACCTATCTGTTTGTAGAATAATTCGCAAGGTTTTAACGTGTCATGTTCTCTGTAATGTTTGAAAACCGTGTTGGAAGAAAAATGAGTCAATTCTTGCTTTTTAATTCTGTTCGTGAAGTTTGTTAGGATAGCTGCTTGACAAACGTCGGTGTTTCTATTTTCGTTCCTTCAAATTACGATAACGTTTTGCCTACTGTGAACAACTTCCATTTTTGAGCTGTTTAAACGCGTGCAGATAATGTAAATCAAATATTCAATAAAAGTTTGTAGAATATGACCATTCAATTTCTAATCGTCGAATTACTATCTGTGCTGCATAATCGGTCCCAAGAGAAATCTTCGCAACGACGACCTTGGAAAGACGCGTGCGATAAGAATAAAATAAAGAAATGGAATAAAGTAGAAGAAAATAGAATGTCGGGCTTCTTCGATCATCAATTTTCGATGCTTTTTGTGAATTGTCTGGGCGATCATCTCTGTCGCAGAACATACACACACGTCACTCTCCATACGTTCTCTGTGTACGTGCCACTTTGTTCATGTGTACCGCTTCTGCACCCGCGCTGACATAATCCGTCGATCGAGGGACATCGCGATTTCGTTTCTTTCCCGGTGTACTGTTATCATCAGAGCTATTCCCGCGGCTGAGAATTCGATATTTTGCACCGCTATTATACCAGGCCGCTGTTCCATTGCATAACTCGATGATACGTTCTGTTTACATTGCTATAAATGGCGTACGTCTTTCGCAAATGTATGACTCGATTTATCTACGTTCGGCTGATGTCTTTTTAATTCATTATCAGCTGGTTCATGATTTTACAGAATTAGTCGCGCGGTAAAAAATATTACGCAAGAAATATTAACTGCGGCGACTTTGTACTTTTTTCCATCTTATTTTTCCTTTACCCTTTTAACCGAGGAAGAAGGATGAATTCGTCATTCGAATTATCAATATTAATGATTAATGTATTATTATAATTATCTTTTTTGTTCCTTGAAACGAATTGACGTAGTTGCAATTTGCGAGGTATACGTGAAAAGAATTTGTCTTCAGTCATTATTAACTGTGTGCTCGAAAGATTAGGAACTATTCAAATGTTGTAAGGGGTCAAATGTTACAGGGAGGATTGATTTTAGTGAGATATGTGTGGATACAATGTGCAGATTACTGCAAACGTCGTTTTTATTAGTTATGCATTCCGTGTAGTTGTAAGTGTTTATTATAAGATTTTACAATTTCTTAATTTATCGGGCGAAATTAATGTTTCGTGTAACATTAAGTAATCAAGGTTCATTGATACCGCATGCTTATCACAGGAAGTGAAATATTAATTATACACTATTGCTTGAGAATGAATTTTATGTACACTTGTGATATAAAAAGACAACTGTTTCAAATATTGATTATTCAAATCGATATTCCTGGTTGCAATTCCATACACTTGACAGACTAAACACAAAAGTCTTGTATGGAGATTTTACTGTGAAATCAAAGACTAAACTTAAAAAACTAGTTTGTTTATTAAGATGTAGGATAAACTTCGTGCGTAAAACATCTCGTTACTCGTCCACAGATATACATTTCAATGCACTGCAATGCGCTTTTCTTAAATATTCCGTGAAAGGCAGTATGAATATATACATATATGTACATTTTGCGTCACTTTAAGTCAGGTCCAAAATCCATCATTAAGATCAGTCGAAGATGAAAAGACACGAAAGTAACTTTGTACAAAATGCACACGGTATAATGCTCGTTTAGCTGACTCTTGCGAACGTATTTATTACTTATACGCGGGAAATAGAATTAATAAGACCATAAAGAGTGCGTCTTCTTTTTGCAAATAGATAATAAGCTTGCATCGATTATATTAATTTTGAGCTATACATCTCTAAATATTCTCTTCGACATCCTACGTGCCATTCGCACAACAGATCACTGAACCAGGAAGAAAAAATTAAATTTTCGACCAGCGTGAATAAATTGAGCGTCGAATAAAGCGACAAAAGCTGTGACACATATTTTTCCATGCGTCATGTTCGCGCCAGTTACCCGGTTAAAAGATGCCCCGGCAAGAACTAGCGAACTGTTACGTACAAACGCCCACTTTGTATCTTTTTTTCTTTCTCCTCTTTTTCTTTCTTCGGTACATGCGATTCCATGCGAAAAAATCGTCTGGATTTGCTTTTTATGCCAAGTTCGAGATAGCGGGGCTTACAGTCTCCCGAGCGATAAGGGAACGCTTGAAATTACGCATTCTGCGTAACACGTTTTCGCTGGTTTCACTTTGCACGACAATAGAACGAATTCCGACCCGAGAATAAAGTATATTCGTGTATTCGTTATATGTGTATTTATTATATTCGTCCTACTAATGTTTCCGTTCGTGATACATGAGCATGTAATGATTTATTTTGTTGGAATGAATTTTCGTTTTGGGCGCCGGGTTTGTTCCAATCATTTGCAACTGGATTTGTTTTTCTGCTGTGGGTCAGTTTAATGGCCATAATTGCGATGGATTTTAGGGTGTGCAAAATATACTTTAGTTTAGATTTTATTTGAGAAGAAGTAATGTTCGAGATAGAATGATCTTTTTTTAATAATTGTAGGGTGATAATTTAAGAGCGTATCCAGAATAGAACATATCAAAACGAAGTTTATTACCATCAGTCTGTAGAATATTACTTTCGTATCAATGAATCGTTAGCAAGCCATTCAATGTTTTTACAATTATGGAAATGGTCACGTCGCAAGCCATTAGCCGGCAGTGTACATATATACAGTATTAACTCATACACGTTTAACACTTTAAGAGTGATACGTGTATATGCATAAGTAAATGTAACGTTGATACACGTTGAGGGACAAAGCTATGTGAGTAGTTCTAATCGTGAACAGTACCGACACGAGGGCTTAAGTACATACCAACGCCGTCAATAGGTGTTGAGGGCTTAATTTACGACCTTGCTATATCGATCCTGAGTACATATACATACATACATATACGTACAGACTGCTCAATTGAAAGATACTACAATACATTGCCCTTCTAAACGACAAGGAATGAGCAAGTGACACATGTAGCACAGCACGTAACACAAGAGCGTGGGCGCGATACCGCTGCAAAAATTAATTTATATTGTAATAGAAAGTCTTATACAGGGTATTGAAAAAAAAGGGACTAAAGTTTTTTGTGTAGTTCATACTGCGAGGAATAAAAGAAGTCCTATCGATATAGGTCTGGAAATCAATCCTTTCGATGTAATAACAAGTTCTGTGTTTTTCCTTTTTTAAATAAATGACTAAATAAATAGATTGAAAAACAGAGGATTGATTCTGGGATCTATGTTTATTATACACTTTTTACTCCACCCGATGGATACTATAAGTCCACAGAGCTTTCGATACATTTTTTTGCACTCCCTGTATAGATCGAAAGTATATGTAAAAAAAATGAACACGCTCTTATTTAATAGTGAATGAAATCCCTTCTATTATCGATCGTAGCTCACGTTCTATGTAACCATTGTGGAAACTGTATGAAAGGGGTAACGTTAGCTATCGTGCATTTATAGCAGCATGAAATGTTTCAGATGGACAGACTGTACTTCAAATAGACGTACTGTGTAGATAGAATAGTGGAGGAACGCGAGTTCACGGGGTTTACTCGAAAGAAAATTAGAACGGCGTTATATCAAACAATGCTCGTTGTTTGAAGAAGCTAAAAGTTCCATAAATGATAGCACAATCTGTTCGGTAACGATTTTCCTTCCACACATCTTCCCTCGATTCTAAAATTTCTATAGACTCAGTTAAGCATGAACCGCGATAACACTATATTCTAGGATGTCGTTTTGCCGAATTTTTCCGTATGATTTTATTTTCAAGATTATGGATGCGATTGCGGATTGTCGTGGAAATGTATATTTATCGTAATGAATATTCAGTCAGTCAATTTTTGTAACAATTGTATTGCTATTTCTGTTTGTGCGTCTATTTACGCGCTGGTTTGTACATATTATGAAACAGTTGTTGCAGTTTGAATGCAAGTATTAATATAGATTCATTTTCAAATAGTAATTGCACGAATCTATCTCTGTATTTTAAGCTTACGGATTTTCATCTGCGATTGTATTCAATATTTCATTCTATAGATATTCGTTGCTCCTTTATATTTACAACAATATCGTATTGTCGCAAGTTTTCAAATAATAAGCTTGTCGAAACGTCGTTCACCAAGAAATTGAAAAACGTGGACAATTCGACATAAAAGCGAAACGTCTTTTCGTTTCGTCGCGATGCAACGACGATACGACGTCAGATACTTCGCAATGGATTCTTATTACGGAAACGACGTTGTAAAAACGTGCTATCAACGGAACAAGAGAATGGTCTCAAGCTGCTCGCACATTTATCTCGATCGAGTTATTTCAAACTGAAACGAACTAAACTGCAATTTTAATGCAGCTTCTGCATTTGCACGTTTAGAAGTATCTGTATAAGCAATCTGTACAAGAAATTTTTCTTCTTATGTTTTACCTACATAAAACAGGGTGAAATTGTTTCTTCATAATATTTTATTACGTAATACTATACTTCCTAGTTAATGGTCACAAATTAAACGTAACAGTCTGATTGCCATTTTATCGTAAATATTAAATTTAACCTTACTGCTACATTACAAAGCAGCTCTGCGAATAAAGAACTAGCATACAAATTTCGTTGCAACAATTATCCTATTTCTTGGATAATTGTTACTCCATTTCGACGCACAGTTAAAAACGAATGACATTCAATTAATTCGCTCTCGCCCAAAGCAAATCTCCAAAAGGACAATTATAAAATCCGAGACGAGATTTAACAGAAGAACGCACCTCGGCGTCGAATCGTGTTTGGACCTTGATGTTCTGTTAAAATCTCATTCGACCTGTTTGAACGCGAAAATAGCTCAAACTCCAACGTTTCACAGAATAGCTAAAATAAACTCCTAGAATAAAACCGTTGTAACGTTATCAATATTAAAACACTGTTGCAAACGTTCGGCGCGTTAACGTGATAGTCGTTCGAAAACATGATAATACAGGGATGGTGGAGCGAAACCCTGATGGCAGCGCGAATAAAATGGACGACAGCGCGATGCGTTGTACAGAGTAACGAGGCGTATTCGTGCGGTATTGACGAAGGGATGATGGAACGTATCGAAAGCGGTTTTCATCGATTATACGGGCTCTACTAAATCCAGAGGGAGAGGCGGCGGCTAGTTATTGATGCTCGTTTTCACTGCAACGATTTGTTTCGATACGACCGATAATAATGTTGGTAAACTGGTATTTTTCAATATTTTCACTTATTGAGGCGATTGAAAAAACATCGCATAGAATTTTTACACCGGTGGCTTCGAGTTGCGCTGGAATTTACAGCAAATATCAAAACAGCGGCCTTCTACTATCGGTGGTACATTATTCATTTAGATTCGCTAAATACAGCCACTGGTCATCGAATTAGAAGCACACGGAATTTTGCATGTTTTCGGTTGAATTGAAGGGCTCGAGTGAATTTTAATAAGGAAGTTTGTGAACTTTTAAGGTTTCACACACATACGTGTTTGTATTTTGTATTTTCATCCCCTACTTTGATTATGGTTTGTATCCTTTTCGGTATATTCTGTATACACTTCGTTGTTACATCTTTCGTGCCTTCATTAGTTTCCCAGATATCTATAGTTTTAGTTTTTAAATCGAGTAATAAATCAATTGCTAAGCGCCAATTGCGCCACGGCGTTGCAATTGGAAGAATGCAATTTTTCCATTTGGTGCTAATTCAATGGCCAGGGACTGCAATTGTGAAACGAAATTTCTGTGTTAAACTGTCGTATTAATTTCATTCGTGATTCCTCCACGAAGTTAACCGTGGCAGGTATAATTAAAACGTTTCATTAAATATTATTTACCATAAGATCAAGGGCGAATCATCGAGTACAACAACTATAAATCATTGTTTAACTAATCCGGGTAACAGAACCATTATTTTCAATGTTTCCAAAAGACGAAACGAAATTTTGTTACATTCACAATGTGCCATTAACGCTAAAACTGTCGATGGGTTTTGATATATTTAGATACACGTTAGACAGGTTACAAAAATGAAAGTGGCCGAATGGAAATGAACCAGGACTATTATAACTGTTGTTTTATCATCTAAACATTCGTCGTAAATTTTCGCAGCGATACTTAATAAGTATATCTACGATATTAATAACTTTTCAAGCTTGCAAATAAACAAATGAATGAATAAATACAAAGCCCAAGTAATTTTGACGTTCTTGGTAGTTCCAGTGTTAGGTTAAATGAAAAAAATTCTACACTGATGCTCGTGCAGCGTTTCACGCGTGAAATTGCTCCATTCCGTTGAAGCTGAAAGTCTGCATGCCGCGTATCACGGTCGATTTAACCATCTCGACACGACTTAATGCACTAACATCGCGCGTCAGCAGGGTACACGTCCCTCTGGTTCTTGTCCATGTTGATGGGTATACCTATCTCTGGGCGTGCAATCATTCACCTCCGACTCGTCCGTCTCATCGTTATTCGTCATCGCATCGAATCCCTCGTGGGAATCAATTTGGTGCTTTATCGTGAAATTGCTAGATGGATGGTTCTTGCACGGACACGAGTCTCGTGATCGATTCGATTCCACGAATATTTGTTTCCCGCAGCGGAGACCGGCTGTTCGCTTCCATGATCTTTCCAAACCTTCCTCACGTTCTGGAGGTGGACAAAGTTGACCGTCGAAGGGACCGTTTGCATGTACGAAAACGACTGTATATTCGGACATATAATTCGAAAGATTCATCGTGGTCGCAATTGGATTCAATAGTTATAGCTTCGTTTTCTGTAGCTCTCGTGTGTTGGAAAACAGCGCTTCGGACACGATTGCACGTTCCGAAAATCGATTAACATTCGATTATTTATATTGTTTCGAAATCTGACTTAACAGTAATGGGCATTTAAAAAGGTGCAAACAAATTATCGGTCAAATTAATTGAAACGATGCGATGGTTTGCTTTGAAATTCGATAAGAAATAATAACGCTAACACTCACAGTTACAATAGACAATTGCAAATATCTTCGAATTGGGATTCAATGAAATCTCCATAAAGTCTCCCGCATTTGATCCCGTGTTCTCCTTAATTTTCTCTGTGTGGTTTTTCGACGAATAACCGATTAACCGCATCAGCATGGAGGAATTCATATTCGCCACGTACCACGCACAAGTATCAGGTAAGTGAAGCTGTGAACAAACAGTGCGATACGATGATTCAGGGATCGCGAAAGAAGCGTTGCATCCACACGGTGACTCATCAACGGGTTGCATCATCGTTGTACACGCACTAACCGGACAGGTAACACAGGGGATTCTTCGTTTTCGGCCAATCAACGCGACGGAAGAGGCCGAATCGTCCGGACGATGTTTTGTACGTTGTCACCATCGATGTTTTATTCACTACAGTTCTTCTCGTTCTCTCCTCTTTATTTTTCTCTCTTTTATGACTCTGAAAGAACGAGAAGATTCGAACCGAATCAAACGTCGATATACTGTTGCAATATTTCTAAAGAATTGGTAAACACTTTATCCCTGGTCCTGGCCCACTGACCTCCTCACACCTATACCACTGCATGCTGCATGGATTTGTCGGTTTTAACTGCTACTACTACTCACTGCGGTATGCTTCTCTTTATGTGTCTGCGGTTGGGCATGTGTCACAAAAGGTGTGTCTGCATAATGCATTTCCATTTCGCCAGGTTTGCGTATTGTATATCCTTTGGTCCTCCTACGAATATCAGCATCTCGCTGGTTATACGAAATACTCGAAGAAATTCGTTACACTCGACGCTGAAAAGATTGTTAATAATGTATTGATACATTATGCTGTTTTGCTACGTACATATTGTTGATTGACATTTAGTTGAAACATGGAACACAGTAGCTGAAAAATAAGCAACAGATATTCATCAGGAACATACATATATACAGATCGAGAGTTCCCTATTTCTTCGTGGAATTTCGCGTGTGAATTATCCGATCACATACTAATCGAAGATCTATTGATAAAAGTGTCTTCGGGTGGCGATAACGCGACGTGGGTCACATGGAAAATGGCCTTGACGATAGCCATGCCAATATGCGCGATCTGCGTGGTTGTTATGGTCATTTATCATGTACGTATGACGAGAAGAAGACACGGACATTTCGACGACTCGCAAGAAGCACCTGACCGACCGATTTTGGGCGGCGTTACGATTAGGGATATGCTGGAGATGACGACATCAGGTAGCGGCTCGGGTAGGTCAAATTAAATTTCCTTATTCCGATGGAACAATTCTGATCGTTCCTAATTTTACCAATGCCAGTAGATGATGTACGATTATGCCAGGCCTGTTCTAATATTAATTAATGGTGGCAATTTTATGTAGAGAACGAAATGTGTAAGAAGTTGTTTTCAGAGAAAAAGACAAAGAGCCTTTCGAAGTAGGTCATGTAGTTATTTGTAACATTTCACTCTGTCGTCAGTGAATCAGTCACACCTGAAACATGTTTTATTCCAGCAAGTGTCGCTCGTATTAGAAAAACGATATTTATCATCGCGCACACGAGTCATTTTCAATCATACTGAAATTCGTGTTCTTCAATGCCCATCCTCTCTCAAGTAGGCCTGCCGCTTCTGGTACAGCGGAGCATAGCACGCCAGATTCAGCTGGTGGAGACGATCGGAAAGGGTCGTTTCGGCGAGGTCTGGCGTGGTCGTTGGAGGGGTGAGAATGTCGCTGTGAAGATCTTCAGCTCGCGGGAGGAGAGGTCTTGGTTCAGGGAAGCTGAAATTTATCAGACGGTGATGCTGAGGCACGATAATATCCTCGGGTTCATCGCTGCCGATAACAAAGGTACGTAAAATATACGTATATTTCGCGTTGAATTATAATTCGAGCAGCTTCCCTTCTGGACTACAACCTAGGAACACTTTGTCCTTGTGTGGGTGGTTACTACACTCGGATTCTTGACATTTCTGGTGTACTTGGTAGTATTTTTTATACATTCCCCATAGATATAGTGGAGACTATTCGTTTAATAGAACTTTCCTCACAGCGCATTTGGTGGGCTGTTTGGGGTGAAAAGTTTTAAATCATATTGGGTATATATGTATGTATTTTTAATAATGGTTTTGGGTGGAAACATTTTACTTTATTTCTGTATCGAATAGTGTATGCGTTTAGAGATATCGAAAGTTTACGATATTTCAGTGTAGTGAAGAGATTTTGTTTTATATATAAATAAGTACCTTCATCTTTTACCACAAAGGTGTATGGCAAAATAAAATTACCAAAGTCATCATTAAATTTCGGGAAACAATTCAATTATTTACCGATTATAAACAGAAGAACACCGAGAAAAAGTATTAAGTGTGCAAAGAAGATTTATGGTTGTACTTTCATTAGCTCATTTGTGTTATACATTTCGCGAAGAAAATAAAATGAATGAATAAACTTCTAACGTCTAGTGCCTTTTTGACACAGAATGGTCACAGAATGCTAAGTACACTGGGGAACTTTGTTGAGCTTCCTATTGAGACACAACGTAGAATGGGCTTTTGTTCGAACGGATGTCCTGAATAACATTCATAGATACAATGGTAACCGTGTTAAGCGTACAGAACGACCTATTTTAATCTATAAATACCGAGTCCACTAAGAGTTAAACGTGTCCTGGTTTGATAGGTTTTCTAAGGAACACTGAGGCATTACAGTCAGGGTTCAGGCTACATCATTCAATATAAGATTGACTGAGACAACTTTCTTACAGTGAACTTTAAACGACTTGATTGATCAATGATGGCATTAGGTTAATAACGTACAAATTTATACGTAGCATGGATTAGCTTACACTTCTTCTTTTGTATAATTTCTGTATAGTACATGAGTACTTCTCTGCAGGATTAATGTATTGTTCTACTTGCCTGAGACCGTCTAAACTAGTCGCAGGAATAAATGATTAATTGCACCTTCCATTAGATTTTTATTACGAAGCTGTGCCAATTTCAACACTGATAATTAATTTATCGATCCACTAGCTCCAATGGAAAGTTCTACTTCGCTCTGATCAGCCAAAGCCTTTTGAATATTTCACGGAACACTCGTGCTCCTGCATTAAGATTAAAGCAAAATGAATACTCCAAACCTTCTAATTTATTAAGCATCTCGTAGCTATCAAAAGTATGTACCTACTAATATTAATAATTTCTGACAAAATAAAATGGAAGGTATCGATTTGAACATTTCGCATAGGTACATTAAAACATTGCTAGCTGTGGCAAAATACTTTCCTAAAATATGTCATTGTTTACCATTGTTTGGAAGTCTTCAAACTATCCTGCTATGCATTCTTTAATTAAGTAGGTCAACCAAGTGTTCACGTATGCGCATATACACATCTCATCCATATTAATAAAACTGGTGGCGATTTGTGTACTCGAGACGTTTACAATTTTATTCCGATAGTAGCATAAGTATTCCTGACCGAACTTAACTGTGACGATGTAGACCCCGCCACAATATTTCATGTTCATGCTATGCATTACATGCAAAACTTCAACATCTTAAGATAAAACTGAAACGCAATAAACAGCAGTTGCGGGTAGTTCCCATAATTACATTGGATTATGAAAGGGAAGCTGGTCGAGCAGAAATTAAATAAGCGTACATAACTGTTGTTCTGCATCATAAAAAATTATCGAAAATTCCTGCTACAATAGCTATACGATGTTAACAATATTCAAGAAATCTGAAAATTCTCTTTTTGTCCTATTCCTTCGGTGAATTTCCATAATCGGACAGCCGAGAGTAGTAAGAGAGTAGTCTTACAGTAGTAAGAATGTGCGAACG
This sequence comes from Nomada ferruginata, assembly GCA_963583965.1. Taxonomy (NCBI): domain Eukaryota; kingdom Metazoa; phylum Arthropoda; class Insecta; order Hymenoptera; family Apidae; genus Nomada; species Nomada ferruginata. Next base: position 15,064,894 of record OY757213.1, read on the forward strand.
ATTTGATATTATCTAAAACATTCTATCAAGCTATTCCTGTATTTCCGTCTCCCCAGATAACGGCACGTGGACCCAGCTGTGGCTGATCACGGATTATCACGAGAAGGGTTCACTGTTCGATTATCTGAACAGATCGACCGTGGACACAAACGGTATGATTAGAATGGCCCTGTCGATCGCTACCGGGCTAGCGCATCTTCATATGGAGATCGTCGGCACGCAGGGGAAACCGGCCATCGCTCACAGGGATCTGAAGTCGAAAAACATCCTTGTGAAGACGAATGGTACATGTGCGATCGGTGATCTTGGCTTGGCCGTCAGACATGACGTAATAACAGACACTGTCGATATCCAGCTGAATAATAGAGTCGGCACCAAGCGGTACATGGCACCCGAGGTAATTTCTGAATAAAAATCTTCCCTTGCGAATCCTCGGCCTTAGCACTTTCCTATGTGGGTCATCAATGACATACGAATGTTAACAGTGGTTCAGCTTTTTATTGGGAGAATATTGAGGACGTCGTTTCAGTCATCGTTTAACGCGATATTTATTGATCTGAACTTATCGATTTATAACAGTACAAGATCGGGCAACGTTTTACTATTTCTTCTCTTCTCATTTTTTCTTTCAGTTATATTCACTTATCGATATATAAATTATTATAAATAATATAAACTGCCAATTAACCCTTGATCTCCTGAGGTCAGCAATTCGTTGAACAATTGAACGGATCTTCTCAATTCAAATTATTTCTTCTTCGTAAAAAATTCTTTAAAAGAAAAGTTCACTCTAAAGTCTGATATTCCAATTATTCATATTAAATTGAGAGCAATCTGTGTCAAATGAACAAATTAGATAAAGAAACTCCAGCGCCAATGTAACAATTAAATGTGCAATAAAACGCGTTAATTGCCCCGTCCAATAGCTACCAAACGATTGCGAAGAAAGAAAGGACGAATCGCGTCAGTGCAACTGCGCTACTACACGAGCTTCTCGATCCAGAGGAAGTTTCTACGACTTCTTCCTCTTCTACTTGAGAACAGCTCCTGAGAATTGTTGCTTCTGCTTTCAGGTTCTCGAAGAGACGATAAACATGAACCACTTTGATTCCTTCAAGAGGGCTGACGTGTACGCTCTCGGTCTGATCCTCTGGGAGATCGCCAGGCGATGCAACGTCGGCGGAATTCACGACGAATATCAGCTGCCGTTTTACGACTTGGTGCCTTCCGATCCGACGATCGAAGAGATGCGTAAAGTTGTGTGCACCGACAGACAGAGGCCGTCGATACCGAATCGGTGGCAGTCGATCGAGGTACGCGAGAACTTCTTTGACAAATCTATTCTTATGCTCTTAGAAAGGCTGAGGGGGTGATTGAAATTGCTATTTGTGCAAATTTCTTGCTTGTCACATAGGATTTGCTGCTTTCACGCGACCACTGAAAACGCGTATTCGTTGATTTTAATGATACGATGGAAGCATTGGATATTCTTTATTTATTTATCTTTGTCGTATTGTTAGTTTGTAGTCGCATTGACCTCCATGGCCATTGGGGACAACTTTATTCATTTTTAATACAGAACTTTTAAACAGCGACGAATATTGTGGAGATGCATACTTTATCTTAATAAGGGTTTTACGCATGATTCCTCTGTATCTTAAAATTCATTTAATATACCGATAGTGCATCGAGAGATACAGTTATTGTAGAAAAATAACTTGATCTTGCTAATAAGTAATTGAACTCACTTAATCGAATCTCTTCCTCGATGATTTTTTTCGCAGGCGTTACAAGTGATGTCGAAGGTGATGAAGGAGTGTTGGTACCACAACGCGGCAGCTAGACTAACCGCGCTTAGGATTAAAAAATCTCTCGCCAATTACGGCGCGATGGAGGACTTGAAGTGAAAGAGGCGAATCGGCCCCGGAACGTTGGGGCGACCCCGACGAATGGAAGTGCTCGAAATACACGTGGACGCTCACATGTACTGTAACAATTTTATCGCAATAAAGCGTTTAAGTGCCGTGTTACTGCGCGCGAGGACGAGAGCGAGTGTGTGCGAGAGAAAGGAAGAGAGATGATGAGAGGAAGAAAGCGAGAGGTAAGACGATCGGTGGATAAATTCTAATATAATTGTTGAAGCAGAGAGCCTAACGGAAGACTGGTTACAAGAAGGGAAGAAAAAAAAAGAATAAAGTAAAAAAAAAGAAGGAAATAAATAAAATCGAGACGACGCGACGTTCCTTTAAAATCGCGTTGATTTGATCGGGCCGTAGCATAACTTCGAGTAACAGCGTGTACGTACGAGTTAGTGGAATTGTTCTGTGTAAAAGAGGAGTAGCAGTCGGAATAATTTATGGGGGATGATTTTTCCATAAGGAACGAGCGAAAATACGTGAACGTGTAACGATTGATCGGGAACATCAAACGGAACCGGAAAGATGCACGTCCGTATGGAATGTTCAAAGTGATCGTACTTTGAGGATCGATCGATCTATCGAGCGAAGTGGGATAAATGAAAGGCGCGCGGCAACGAGTTCGGTTGATCGAATGTATCCACGCCTGGTCACGCGTCACACACTGCTGCTGTATATTTATTAATAGTAACGATAAGGTAATGAAGTATATAAATTTATTATATAGCGACGTTTATTGAGTAATATTAATGAGTAATAATAAATTTGTATATTAATATATACACACGTATAATTATGTATATTCGTTATCGGGCCAAACGATTCCATTAACCGAGCCGATTGGTTTGTCGTGTAAGTTTATCACCAGAATCGTTTCACCGCGTCGCGGATAAATAATTAATTATCTCGCCCAGTCGTTCGACCGATCGATCGGTCGGTTGCTATTCCAATTAAAGTGGATTTTCGTTGGCATACGATTTTTCGTTCGATTACGATTTGTAACGTATCCACGAAAATGACCTCCGCGTCAAGTTCACTTCTGCAAGGTTTTGCTCTTTTCCTGATTTTTTCTTTCTTCTTTATTTCCAATGAAAGTCGAACATACACGGCGGCGCATAATATATCATCCGACACCCGCTCATTACATTTCCAATGCACCTCGCGACATTTCCTTCGATTTCTAATCTGAAGCAGAGTAAAACGCTATCAGTGCAACCGGTCGTTTAAAAAAAAGACAAAGAAAAAATGGCAGTTTGTCCGGAGAAGGTGATGTATCATGCGCCACATCCCGGGTACATCGTATCGTTTAGATCCGTTCATCCACTTTACCGGTGCGTGCAGAGACTGGATTTCCTTCGGGAGCATTAACCATACACACCGTGTTACAAGAGAAATGCATATCCTTGTTTCCTGCGATTATACAGGGTCGCGTTTCACGTCGACACTGAATTTGTATACAGGGTAGATAGAAACAGCCGAACAATTTATGATTATCGAATAGAAACGACCACAAAATAATTCAAGTATATACGTGGTTCTGTTGTTAATAAGGGGAAAAACGTATAAGACCAACACAAACGCTGTATGTACCAAGAAATAGCACCTTTTTTTCTAGATACATCTTCTACCATTCTCGTTTTCCTCGGCTCGAAACGCAATATCATACTTACGCTCTTTTTATTTTTTTTACATTTCATTTGTTTTTAAACGCCAAGTTTATATAATTCTACACATGGTTTTCACCACGAACGTACTTTTCTTTTACCTTCGCGGTCCTCTGTTTCATTTTCTAAGCACACATTACACGCATACACGTGCATACTAATGCACGCACACGTGACACATATGCGAACGAGTAGAGGTACATGTTACACAGAAAACTCACATATTCTTAGCGTTAGACATACCCAAATAATGTTTTGCTCAAGACGAAATATTTTTGCGTATTAAATTATCGTAATACGCGAGCTTGAAGGCGGTGCGTCACGATACACGGGACTTTCGTAGCGTGTTTCCTTTGTAACACAGAAAGGCTGAAATTGAAGGGTGCTAAGCTCAAGAACGAATGGTGTCGTTGCGTGTGAAAGAGACAGACTGATGGTAATTGGCGTTAAAGAGAAGTAGGACTGGATGGAACAGACTGTGAAAGAATATTGAAGAAGGAGGATAAAAACGAATTGATAAATGAGAAGTAAAACAAAAAGAAAAGAAAAAATCGTTGGAGAAACTATATTTTCGGGAATTTTTTCATGGGTCAATGAAGGAAGGAAATAAGGAGAAGGAGGAAGGAAGAGAGAGAGAGAGAGAGAGAGAGAGAGAGGGGGAGAGAGAGAGAGGGAGAGAGAGAGAGAGAGAGTATGTTAGTCTGAGAACGATGCTGATGCTTGACAAGCTTCAATCGCGAACTCGCGTGTTTCCTTCGAATATTCTCAACTGTTGCAACCATTTTTTCCACGAATGATATCCTCTATGTTTTTCTTTGACGTTCGCGATTTTTCCTGGAGCATATAGTGAAGAATGTTCGTAGCTATTATCGCACGTTCCAAATGCGTTGCTGTTCCGCGTAACGAAAAGCAATCATAGGAGACGGAGTTTTGCGTGCGCGTGTGTTGCATGTTGAAAAAGTAAAGAAATGTAAAACGATCGTCATGTATGAGAGAGCGCGTATGGTATGTCTCTCTGCGAAGCCATACTGCGTTTGGCGGCCTTCTGTCGCGATCCCCGAAACACGGATCGCTGGATCGATGATGTTGAATTAAAGAAAAAGAAAGGAAAAACACAAAAAAGACAAGAAATTGGGAATAAAAAACAGTGAGCGCCAATCTCCTCGACGAGGTTGTGCGTGAACGATGATATCACGAAAAACGAGTTAAGATGTTCAGCGAATGGTTAACGGGAGGGCACGAATCAAGAACGAATTACAGATGAAACGAGCATACAGAAAGAAGAAGGCAGAAAGGAATACAAGAATAGAACAATAGAAAGAATCGAGCGTAAAGAGAGAATCCGAGGTGGAGAGATTAGAGGGAGATCGAATCACCGTCATCCAAATAGCGAACGTAAAAAGTCTGCGAATTTGCGATTAATTATATTAAAGGAACGGAGGGTCCTTCGAACACACATAACTGTATTTTTATATTCTTTTTTTACCAACCGCGTCTCCGAACTGAGACGTTCAACTGATTTTTCACTTCCGTTTTCTAAAAGGGACTTTTTAAACCATTTCGATGCCCAGCCGCCGCGATCCTTTTATTTCAAACGATCGAGACGTCGACAGTGTTTCTATCGTTGAGAAGCTTTCAAGAAAACTGCGTCGATATTTATCGCACGCTCGAAATGATACATTAGACTGGATACAATACGGGTATACGATTCGACAGAAAATCGTATTAAAAAAAAAAACAATAAATATTAACCGTCGTTTATCGATGCCATCAGTGATCATCGACGAGATTTTCCGTTTAATATATTATACAAACGTCACCGGCCAGAGACCCATTTTTTTCGTCGCGACATCGCGGACGCTGCAATTTACCAAAAGACTGAGCGATCTAATAATGTTCGATTATAGTAGATAACGATTTTACAGAATCGACGTGTACCCCATGGGTGTTAACACGCCTCGCGGTCATATTTCATTTTAAACAAACGAATGCTTCGTCGTCGTGGGGAAATTACAATTTCCACGACGTTCATCTCGTACACATTCCTATTACGATGTAGGTTAATTTATGATATAATAAATAACGATACATAGAGTACTATGCGTCGATGGAGTATACACGGACGAACGATTCCTTTGGCGGATATTACGTTTTGTGACGCCCGTTTCGAGCCGCCACGTCGTGGAACTTCGTCGGCGCTCGTGGTCCCGCAGGTGTTTCCATATAACTAGTACAATTTTGTGCCAATAAACAGATATCGAATGTTAACTAAAGCGAGAATGAGAAACCAGTAATGATATATTAATATACACAGAGTGTTCTCATACGCGTGCACACTGTGCCCGTGTACTCACATATAGACGTTCGTTCGAGAAAGAAATATCTTCGAGTTCACTCGGCATTCACTCATGTTTCTCGCGCTGATAGACATTTTCTAAATACTTTTTATACGAACAATTGTTTCCAAGTAACTGTAAGCGTTCTGTGGAGAACGGGGAATGTATTTGAAACGTGTTTCGTGTTTTAGCCAGATTTGCTGTGCTTCAGTATTTTATTAATGATTACAATCCGATTTTTGTCAACTTTGTCCGATCACTGCAATGTATCTGCAATAATGATTGAAAGGTAATGATTGAAAGAGGAAAAATATCGTAAACCGTTGGTATACTTTAAAGAAGCAACATTTTTAACCTGTTTGCATGTTCATCACAGCAATCGAACAGTACCCCGTTGATTTACTTAATTATGATATTGTTGTAGTTACGAAATGATGCGACGCAATATGCTCAAATATAAATATACGAAAAGCTTTGAAAGCTTCGAATTCAAATAATGTTTAGATTAAGCCTCGACAAATATTCCGATTGCACGCAAACGGCAAAACAATTTTTGCAAAATCTTCTTCGAACACCTCGTACATTTCACTTAACACTTCAATCCTCTCATACATCAAGTACAAATAGCCTGTTGTTTGTCCATTCCATCGTCGTGGTCAAACCGAAGTGATAAGATATTTTTTTCTCGCGACACGAATTCATATCTGCCGCCGTCACATTTCCAAACGATCTCCAGGGTCGGTGATGCTTTAAACCCGATGATAAAAGGACGTTGTTGCCTGGGCCTCGAAGTTGCGAACAGTCTGATTCATATCCGACGAATACCAAACTGCCAAAAAATATATTTTACCTTGCCCCCATCCCCTATGACGCTCTTCTTTCCTCCCTTACCGTTTAATAAGCACCCCCTGCCCCCTTAACTTGTACAAAATGAGAGAGAGAGAGAAAGAGAGAGAGAGAATGAACATTGTAATAAAGAATTAATAATAATAATAATAAAAGAAAAAACGAGAAAGAAACGCGAAACGTGTAAAACGTGGCGAGTATACCTGCGTCGTGTTAGAATGCGAGAAACCTGTACCTTCGAGGCGATGCTAATTTTCGACTAGCATCGTCCGCTTTTAGTTTAAAGCCGCGTTCGACTTCATTTGGTTGCGTGCACCGGCAGCGTTGCGAATAAATCAATTGCGAGTACAGTCGAGAAGATTTGTAAAAAGAAGGAAAAAGACGAAAAAAAAAAAGAAAAAAATTCGAATCGTCGCGTTCGTTTCAATGGGACGTTCGACGTTTACGTGTTGATCGACGAATCGATCTGCTGGGATTATTATCTCTTGTTTCTTTTTTTCGTGTTTTCTTTGATAATTGATTGAACGTATTTGCTGGAATTTCGGAGAACAATGGTAGCTCTTGTTTATTATATCTATTTCTGATTATTTATACTTGCTGGAATGTTTGGTGTATGATTTTTCGATTGATCGCGTTAATCGACGGTGTAGAATCGTGTCGAATGTTTCGATGGTTTTGAATTGGCGACGTTAAATGTAAATAAATTATCGAGGATGACAGAAATATATAATATATTATAACGGTTGAAACAAGTAATCATTGATTGCAGGTGAAATTAGTTCTCGTTGATATTTACTTTTCGTTCGGGCGCCTCTTTTGTCGGGTGTAATCGGAAATCGGTGTGTTACTCAACACGTCAACGTATATTTTATAATGTTATTGTAATTTTTAAGAGTTGATTAACGTCACCATTGAAACGACACATCGATTCTGCTCGTAGCTTTTACGATTACGTTCTGTAATCACGTTTCGCGTCAATCATCTACAGAATTAGATTTATAAGATTACCCGATTTGTGTTTGCAACTTAATTGTTTCGAGAGAGAGAGAGCGAGCGAGAGAGAGAGAGGAATTGGCGTACTTTTTGCGAAGATAGATTTATTCTTGCGCCCTTTTCCTTGCGTTACCACTCATTTATCTTTATATTAATGATTTTAGCGAATTTCCCTTTAGTCATAGCGAATCCATTTCGCCCTACTTCTTTCCTCACAATTCTTTTTAACACAATTTTTAGTCAACGAATTAGAACAAACTCGAACAAGGGTTTCTTCTTCCTTTCAGATTTTCTTTTATATCATTTTTTAAGAGCACAGCTTTTTCATCACGCGAAGAATTTTACTAGATTATTATTATTATTATTTGTACATTATAAGTATTCCTTGCGGTTCACAGATTTTATATCCAATTTTCGTATCATCCCCTTTTCCCCACTTGTGCGTGTGCGTGAATTATATCTTACGTTTTATTCGTTTTGTACGGGCAGCCAATATTTTGTCCCCTTATTTCACGGGAGAACGGGAGTACACAAGACTCAAATTGATCGTGCAGCAATACTTTGTTTGCTTCTTTCAATCGCGTTGTTTTATATTGTAGAAAGAAATACGCGTACCTATCATTACTAGAACTAATTATAATATTATTATATTATTATTATTCGATTATTATCGTAGCGACGATCTTTCTGTTTTACCGTTTTTCTTTTTCTTTTCCAATGTATTATACCCTGTACATAACGGTGTAAATGTTTATCGACGAATTACATACGATAGGACGAGCACTTGTAATATTCGTAACGACGGATGGGTGGATTGGTGGATGGTATTGTTTTATATAATTTCCCATAACGTATACTTGTAATAGGCACGTTTTATTTTAGTCTGATTCGCTTTGTGGCGATAGAGCATATATTTTCGTGTCGCTGAAACTTAAAACAGATGGACTACGCGTGAAATTCGCGTGAAAGATTATTTTTTTTGAATTTTGGTAATTTTTCGGATTGAATGTAATGCTGCTAAGGAACAAGTGGTTTCCTCTGCAGGCGATTTATGAGCATTCGATATTAACGACGAATTTTTATATACAGTTTTTGTAAAGACATTCTCAGTATTGATAGTATGTTTAACTACATATATTGATTTTTGTGTTTTTGTAATTTTACATCAGGATACTTTGTAACAATTACAGATAATGGGCCCACTGTGAATGCATACATTAGCATTATACAAAACTAAAGCCGATCGATCTAGCTTTCATAATTTTATACATTTGTCATTATTTCACAATCGTTAAATTAAATGTAAAAGAATTTAATTATCTTATTGTACTAAAATTTTCCAAACATTCTATTAATATTTCTATATACAATGATTAAAATTTAGTTCGAACTCTAGAACATAGAAAGCAATAAATTATTTTTGTTGCACTATTAATTCTAACCGAATATCTTCAATCAGCGACACGTTTATTCCGTAAACTATATCTACCACCAAAATTCAATTTTCCACAACATAGAAAATGCAATAATTGCAATAATACATACGTTTGATCACTGATCATCCACTGTACGTTGCGTGCCTGGCGGTGTGGGTGAATCTTAATGCTGTTAATAGATATACGTACCTAATGTTATTAATTATTAAATAACAATTGGTTTGTAATTAACGGGGCCACGAAACCCTGGAGGCTCGTTGCGCGCGGGTCCGTTTCACAACCCTTTAACTCGATCATCTTTTTTACGATCACGCGAACCAGTCCAGCCTTTTCTAACGAAACAAAAGAAATAAATGAAATAAATTTTGTTTTCAAAATAATGGTTCGTCGAAAACACAGTTGGAAGGCGATGTATTTATTTGTAATCGTGGTCACGACGCCCGCGAGATGCTCGAAGCCTCTTGCGTTGCGTGTCCATTGCGGACCCTACTAATAAACGCCATAGTGGTCCGAGAAGTAATTGGCTCGAATAAATTAAATTTACTTTAACAATCGTCTGCGTTATTGTCGCGTGTTTCCGATTTCTTTCACGGGACGTCCAGCCAACGACCCCGTCACTCGATCCCTTACCCTTCTACGTTAGACTTCCTATCTCGATCTCGCGTTTCATTTCACAATGTCCTCTACTCATGAACGACGGCCACTTGATAATGCATTTAATAAAGACGTTGGGTAGAGCCTAGTGATGGGCACCATCGACTAATTTAAACTATCGACTAATTACTAATTAGTAACGATATACTATCGAATAATTAGTCGATAGTTTTTAGTCGATAGTTTTTCGCTTATTGGTTATGTCTGGAGTCTGAACTATGTCATGAAATATTGGTGTACATATTTACTTTTCGTAAATTTATTACAGTTCATAATTAGAATTTCAGAAATATAAAAGGTCAACAAGTTTCTTTTTTAACCAATTGATAATATTTAAATTTGTCATAAACTATTTTATTTCGGCACTTAAAAATTAACAGTTCTAAATATTTTGTGAGAATCAATTAGGTTATATATAAGGTTTTACTCAGTTCTTGGAATTTAAAATCAGATAGACAGTTATTTAACATGACGGCATTAATTAATGTTTTTACATCAAAATTTAAGTCGTTTTTTCTTTTTCCTAGGGTAGATATAAATATTGCTGTATTAGGAATGTAAGGAATTTGTCGATTTATTTTCATAATTTTCTTCATTACTTAATAATGTTGTAATTTCGGATTTTAAGGATTTTATAGCTGATTGTGCGTTTATTTCATGTTGCAAAGTATTAAAATTAATAATAAACATATTATTAGTTATTTTTATAATAAACAATAAAATATAAGACAAATAAATGTAAAATATATAAAACATCGAAACGAACTAAAGAATGACCGTTATTTTCGTCAGAAATACTAAACCATCCCTTGTTCCCGTACTCATTCGATTTTTCGATGTTACATTTTCAAGTGACCGAGCCGAATTCTGAAATTGTATAGTATATACCATATACGTTATAAGTTATAATCGACTCATCTTTCTTATTGATACTTAAAACTTCTTATTTCTTATTAATGTAAAAGCGAGGATGAAAGTATTCGTGCACTGTAAATAACTAAATGCCTTTTTTAAAATTAAACGGAAGGATTTGCTTTATTCTGAAAAGTTTAAAGGATTAGTTTACAAGATATTTGGGAAAATTACATAATGTCTTTAATAAAAATTAAAGTACTGCATTTTATAAATATCAGTAAATAGTATACATGTTGAAAATGTTACTAAAATCGGTTAATATTGCTCTGAGTTTCAAATGATTAAAAGGTTTGCATTAGTTTGCGTTATGCATAATTGAATTTACACATGCTTAATGAATTAATTATTCAATACCGCTATCGAAGGCACATATTTGATAGTGAATCTTCAACCTCATGATAAAATCTATTCAAAACTCCCGCAACTTAAATTCTGTTTATCGGCAGATTCTCCAATATCATGCATATACCGTGTATACATATACACAATTCAGTAAATGTATCGATGGTCCAAAGTCCAGGCAGGTTTTACACGATTTGATATTATTAGACTTTTAATTAGGCAGGGTTAATGAAACCAAAAATTGTTGCCAGTTGTCTGTTCTAGGAAGGCATGGCCCACGAAATTAATATGGACTAATTGAAGAGGAATTAAGTATATGCATACTTATACCTACGCGAATATGATAAAGTATCTGTTACATTCCTATGTGGGTAGGATATTATTGATATTGTTCTTTTAATTGAACTGTTAGATGTTATATTAGGTAGGGTGATTCTAGTTTTAAGTTGGATCTTTAGTCAGGCAGGGCGCATTTGAATTTAATGTAGTATTTAAGAAAGGAGGATTCATTTTTAAACTGTGTCTTGGTTTTTAACACAGCAGTGTACACTGCTGTGATAATATTTCGTTGTCTAGTTTCTAAGATCATAGGATATATTATTAAGAAAGTTTTATTTCCGGAAATTGGACTCTCTTCTTGATTTTCTTTCAGGTTTCGTTCTAATATTCCATTTAGCTTTCGGTCGTGAATTTTCCAAGTACTCCTCTTGTTGTCTTACTTGTACTACGATCAATTAATGAACGTTCTATAAATTGACAATAATAGGAGGTTTTCCTTTCTCACAAGCTATATTAGAATTAGTTTTCGCGTAATTGGGGGGTGGAAGGGCCGTGGCTAGGGTAGGTCTCCATGCGCAGTAACCTCCACGTGGTGAGGCCCGGGCAATCAATTTATCGTATAATTATTAAACGTTTAAGAGACGTTTGGTAATTATGTGGAAAATAATTCGAGCTAATTGACTGCGTATTGCACTTAGGATACAATGTACAATAATGGCCGCTTAATGTTCGTCTTTTTCCACAATTAATGTTCGCGGAGTCATCCCTACCGATTTTTGGACCTGCTCCGATGTATCGAGGATGTAGGTTGCGTCCGAGTTATCTCCACTTGTCATCAGCAATGGCCACGTTGAGTGTCACGCCGGTTTTGCCACGCTTTCCGTTTAGGCCACACGGCGGGACATTCGCGACGGCGCGCCGCGGCGTAGCTTAACACTGTGATACCCCGACGCCTGAACGGAAAGTTGATTGTCAGTCACCGATGACTGACGCGGCCTGAACGGAAAGTTTAGTGTCAGTCACCGATACCTGACGTGGAACTCAACGTGTTAAATATATCTCACGCTGGTTCTCAGTACGTCTCAATCCACTCCCAACACAGCCTAAGCCGAGCGTGCCGAAAAGTGATAAGCATGAACAATTCATTATAAATTACATTTCTGGATAGTGTTTGCTATGCAGCTCGAAGCAGCGAACATTAAGTGGGCATTACTGTCCACTGTATTTATTTGAGCGTAGAGATTCTTAAGTTCTTATTGCAATTACATTTGAGTTCTCGTTTCTATCGTTGTATCCATCTGCAGCTCTAAATATTGTGTATTATTTATTGCCCTGCTTCTTATGTAGACTCTTCTGTTTTCTGACGCTTTCGAGATAATTCATTAGTAACATAAATCATATGTGTTTCGCCTAGAGAAAAACATTTTCTTATTTCTCAAGAAGCCTTCTTTTTTATAATTGAAATACCCGTGTATATATCATTTAATTCATAAATTAATTAATATCTGCAAAGATATACTTGAATCTACGCGGGTCTCTGCCATATCTACAGTGCCTGCTATGGTTTCGCCATCTATACAGAACTCCTTGAAACCACTCGCGGTGGTAGTTCCATCTATACAGAACTCCTTGAAACCACTCGCGCTTGCTATGGTAGTTCCATCTATGCAGATCGCATTGGAACTACTCACACCCCTTACTTACCATAAGTGTAGATATGGCAGAGGCCCGAGTAGTTTGCTTCACGTCTGTATAGATGGCGATACTAATGACTCTTAGATAAAGGAGACATATATACAGTTTCGAGCAGTTCTGTATAGATGGCGAAATTAAAGCCCACTTTGAGTGTAGGTAAGACAGGGATGCGAGTGGTACGTAAATTCAAGCACTTGTTTATAAGTAGCGGTGCGATAATGTTCATAAAATTTGGTTATTTATGTCTTCATTCATCCAATTAAGTTAATAATCCTCGAAAACCGTTTCGTACACTCTATTACATATCAATAAAGTGTCAGCAAACACAGTGTTTCAATCTACATAAAAATTAATATGTACGGTAACATTGCAAGTTCCATTGTTCATTATATTCTACAATAATCAAGCACTCTTTAGCACGGGTAAATGTATTTGTGAATATTTTTTCCTTTAAATAAATTTTCCAGGACTTAATAAATACATACTAATAGTGGTATTATTCTTTATTTCGGTCTCACAGGAATGAAAGTTTGGTTAGTGTACATATAACCTATCTTTACAATACTATCTTAACTCTTGCACTCTCATCTTCCGTTCCGCTCTTCCTTTTCATACCTTCTCTGCCTTAAGTATTACACTATTTCTTATCTCTTTATCGCACATCTATTATAAATCTTTTCCGTTCCTTCCTGTTTAATTACAAATTCCTAAGTTATTTTTATGTCTTATTGTATCTTTTTCCGTACATTTTGTTAGCAGGTGCTCTTACGTTCCAAATTTTTGTATGCACAGGTCAGATCTTTTATCCTTTTTCTTCTCCCAATATTTATTTCATCCTTTAATGCTTTTGGATCTCGCACCTGCGTTGCTAATTGTCAATTGTACCCTCGTCCGTTTTTACTTAAGTACCATAGTAGTGTTGATGTTCTAATATATTTAAACGTATCATTGTATCTTGCTTTCCCTATTTTTCTGCCTTGTTCCTGCTGTTGCATTTGATTGACTCTACTTTTGAGGATCTCCGTCAATTCCTTTATGTCCGCTTTTGTCAAATTCACTCATACTTGACGCATTCCATTCCTTTTCAAATAATCCTCTCCTCTTTATGCTTCTGGCTTGCCCCTCCTTTCTCTCTTCTTCCTCTAAATATCTCTTAATAATCTTTCTCCTGTTACATACTTATTAATGTATTTTTTCTGTGTGCAGGTTTCACAGGCAAAGAGTAAGGAACATTGCCTGGCACTTCTCATCGTGCATAAATGCAAGAAAGAAGGTAGAAGAACTTGTGCAACATACTTTAGTTATCCTTTAGTTATAGTAAATTGGTTTATAAAAATAGTTTGTATCTATTAGCCCGTAAGTTTATTTTAGGACAATTGTGTAATTAACTGTTATGTTATCTATTATATGCTTTATTTTATATTCAGTTTATTCGGTAGATCTTATATGAACTTTAATATTACTTATATAACTATTACAAGTTCTACTGAATGTGCTAAATGTAAAATGAAAGATATAATAAATAATTGATATATTCACAAGTTACACAATTGCTGTAATTTAAATTTTATATGCTTCTACATATGAAGTACGTAAATTTTAATGTATGATTTATCTGTAAGATATATTGTAAATTAACTTCAAAGAATAATTTATAAGTATTAGATTATTTATGTTTATAGTGTTAGTTATATTACATAAATGTTGGTTTAGAATTGATACAAGATTTAGTTGTACGATGTAATGTAAATAGATATAAAAGAATAGTTAATAAGTATCTGTTTGTAAATTTAATTACAACATTTTTGTAACTTTTCTATTCATTGATTAATTTAAATAAATTTGCAATGAAAAAAATTCCAGTGCTCCTTTTACTTTCATACCTTACCAATCCTTGAAAGGACCTAATTCCGATTCCTTATACAAGAAGTACCGTGGACGAACTTTAAATGCAAAGTCCTAAAGCGAGAAACTTGTCAAAATGGCCCTATACGTTATTAAAATAAGCGCTGAGAAATTCCTGGAATGTGACGTCATTTCCAAGAATTTCTGCTATGAAAGACCTCCTCGCATATCATATTCTCCTGATACAAATCCACGATTTTCAGCGAAATATTTTTACCAAAAACCCAGAAATTTGACGCTCCGAAATTCCTGGAACGTGACGTCATTTCCAAGAATTGCTTCGATGAAAGACCTCCTTGCACATCATATTCTCCTAATACAAATACACGATTTTCAGAAGAAATTTAAGTGCAGAAAATCGAGGATTTGTATCAGGAGAATATGATGTGCAAGGAGGTATCCGACCCAGGCAGTTCTTAGAAATGACGTCACGTTCCAGGAATTTCCGAGCGCTGCAATTTCTGGGTTTTTGGTAAAAATATTTCGCTGAAAATCGTGGATTTGTATCAGGAGAATATGATTTGCGAGGAGGTCTTTCATCGCAGTAATTCTTGGAAATGACGTCACGTTCCAGGAATTTCCGAGTTCTTAAATTTCTAAGTTTCTGGCAAAAATATCTCGCTGAAAATCGTGGATTTGTATCAGGAGAATATGATATGCGAGGAGGTATCCGACATCAGCAGTTCTTGGAAATGACGTCATATTCCAAGAATTTCCGAGCAATTAATTTTTTAAACTTCTGCCATCAAATGTTGCAAGAAATGAAGACCGAAAAGGATGTCGTTTCCACAATTTCCTTCTTTTATATTTAATAACGTATAGGGCCATTTTTACAAGTTTCTCGCTTCAGGACTTTGCATTTAAAGTTCGTCTACGGTACTTCTTGTGTAAGGAATTGGAATTAGGTTCTTTCAAGGATTGTTAAGGTGTGAAAATAAAAAGAAGAGTGGAATTCTTTTAATTTAACATTTATTTAAACTAATGAATGAAGATACAAGTCACAAAAAGGTTCAAATTACAAGCTAATACTTATGGACTACTCTTTTATATCTATTTACAATACATCGTACAACTAAAGCTTGTATTAATTCTAAACTAACATTTATGTAATATGAAAAATACATTAAACTTAAATAATCCAATAGTTATAAACTATTCTTTAAAGTCAATTTACAATATATAGCTTACAGATAAAGCTTATACTAAAAATGATGTACTTCATATGCAGAAGCTTACAAAATTTAAATTACAGCATTTGTGTAAACTTGAGCATACATACATTATTTATTATATCTTTTATTTACATTTAGCACATTCAGTAGAACTTGTTTTAGTAATATATAAGTAATATCAAAGTTTATATAAGATCTACCGAATGATCTGAATATAAAATAAAGTATATAATAGATATTATACAGAACAGTTAACTACACAATTGTTCTAAATTAAGCTTATGCGCTAACAGTTGCAAACTATTTTTATAAATCAATTTACTATAATTAATGGATAGGTAAAGTATGTGGCAAAAGTTCTTCTATTTTCTTTCTTGCTCCTATGCATGATGGGATGTGTCAGTCAATGCTCGCTACTCTTTGCGTCCACAACCTGCACACACAAAACATATATTAGTAAGTATGTAAAAGGAGACCGAAGAAAGAAAGGAGGGCCAAACCAGAAGCATTAAAGAAGGAGAGGATTATTTGAGAATGGGTCTCTTAAGAGAGAATTTAATTAGATCGGAAGTAAAGGAATTGTCGCAGACCCTTAAAAGAATAGACTATAAAATACAACATCAGGAACGAAACATAAAAATAAAATAAGCGAGACATAATGGACGGTGTAAATATATTGGAACAGCAACGCTAATAGAATACCAAAGCAAGAATGGAATAGGCCATAATCATCAGTTAATAGCACAGGTAAGATGCAAAAGCATTAAAGGATTAAATAAATATTAGGAGGAGAAAAAGAAAAAAGGATCTGACCTGTGCACACAAAAATTTGGAACGTTAGAACACCTCTTAACAGAATGTATGGAAAAAGATACAATGGTGTATAAACATGACATAGGATTTTGTAATTAAACAAGAAGGAATGGAAAAGATTTATAATAGATACGCGATTAAGAGGTAAGAAATAATGTAATACGTAAGGCAGAGAAGGTATGAAAACGAACAGCGAAACGGAAGATGAGAGTGCAAGAGTTAAGATAGTATTGTAAAGATAGGTTATATGTACACTAACCAAACTTTCATTCCTGTGAGACCGAAATAAAGAATAATACTACTATTAGAATGTATTTATTACGTGCTGAAAGATGATTTTTACCTTTGCTAAAGAGTTTGATTGTTCCTGAATATAATGAACAATGGAACTTGCAATGTTACCGTACATATTAATTTTTATGTAGATTGAAACACTGTGTTTGCTGACACTTTATTGATATGTAAAAGAGTGTACGAAACGGTTTTCGAGGATTATTAACTTAATTGGATGAATGAAGACATAAATAACCAAATTTTATGAACATTATCGCACCGCTATTTATAAACAAGTGCTTGAATTTACGTACCACTCGCATCCCTGTCTTACCTACACTCAAAGTGGGCTTTAATTTCGCCATCTATACAGAACTGCTCGAAACTGTATATATGTCTCCTTTATCTAAGAGTCATTAGTATCGCCATCTATACAGACGTGAAGCAAACTACTCGGGCCTCTGCCATATCTACACTTATGGTAAGTAAGGGGTGTGAGTAGTTCCAATGCGATCTGCATAGATGGAACTACCATAGCAAGCGCGAGTGGTTTCAAGGAGTTCTGTATAGATGGAACTACCACCGCGAGTGGTTTCAAGGAGTTCTGTATAGATGGCGAAACCATAGCAGGCACTGTAGATATGGCAGAGACCCGCGTAGATTCAAGTATATCTTTGCAGATATTAATTAATTTATGAATTAAATGATATATACACGGGTATTTCAATTATAAAAAAGAAGGCTTCTTGAGAAATAAGTTTTTCTCTAGGCGAAACACATATGATTTATGTTACTAATGAATTATCTCGAAAGCGTCAGAAAACAGAAGAGTCTACATAAGAAGCAGGGCAATAAATAATACACAATATTTAGAGCTGCAGATGGATACAACGATAGAAACGAGAACTCAAATGTAATTGCAATAAGAACTTAAGATTCTCTCCGCTCAAATAACTACAGTGGACAGTAATGCCCACTTAATGTTCGCTGCTTCGAAGCTGCCTAGCGAACACTATCCAGGGATGTGATTTATAAGGAATTGTTCATGCTTATCACTTTTCGGCACTCTCGGTTTAGGCTGTGTTGGGAGTGGATTGAGATGTACTGAGAACCAACGTGCGATATATTTAACACGTTGAGTGCCACGTCCGTTCAGGCCGCGTGAGTCATCGGTGACTGACAATCAACTTTCCGTTACACTTTGATCACTCATATTATTAGATATCAACCCAATTTCGTTGAAACTCCTCTGCCGCGCGCCGCGTTTAACCATCCTCTTTCGAATGAGCCCTCACCCAGCTCAAAATATTCTCATATAAGGAAATTAAGCGAGGCCTTTGACACCCATGTTTTGGTCCATATTATGTCGATATACAGCTCGCTGCATTACCCGTGTATGGTTTTAACGACTGAATTCGTCGATAGTTTTTAGTAACTACATTCAGTCGATGGTCCAAAGCACTGACGAGATATAGGAATAGACAAGCCATGCAATGTATTTTTTCGGCCACGATTTCTGGGTCCCGGGGACCCATTACCATTTCCGTGTCACTCGCAACGTTACCCACAGATTATAGAAAACGATGCGAAAATTAAATAATTTTAAAGAATTCTTTTGTTCTTTGCCGCAATGAAAGGCAACGAAAGATATGAAACATTTAATGTTAATTAAAAATCTTTTAATTAAAGAAACACATGATAACAAGTTTTCTTATTTCAATTGTACTATCACTAAATGAAATAATTTTTAAAGTTATACTTTACATTATTTTCTGATAAATTACCAAAAAAAATTGAGCTAAGAGATGTATATTTTTTTAACACCCAAACAATAAGGTTGCCACAATGGAAAAGATAGTGACGATAATTGTATACTACAATTGTTTTTTGTATAGTTACTAGACAAATTCTTTAATTCTCTTTTTCATTGGAGCAATTTTATCGTTAATGAAACACGCAATATCTTATTAATATTCAACTAATAACAATGACAAAGTATCTCATTTACTAATATAAGGCAATTCCAGCGATAAACGGGTCTGCAATCGATTAGTGTTCGCATTCGGTCCCAATCGAAGTGCACTAATCGAGATTTTTCTGAAAATATATAATACCAAATTAATAATTGGAGTATACTTTATACTCCGATCCGGAGTAGGTCCAAGGATTGGTGGCGATCTCTCGGCGAGCATTAATTGGGGAAATGAACGAACATTGAGTGGCCATTATTGTACATTGTATCCTAAGTAAAATACGCAGTCAATTCGCTCGAATTATTTTCCACATAATTATCAAACGTCTGTTAAACGTTTAATAATTATACGATAAATAATTGATTGCCCGGGTCTCACCACGTGGAGGTTACTGCGCATGGAGACCCACCCTAGCCACGGCCCTTCCACCCTCCAATTACGCGAAAACTAATTCTAATATAACATGTGACAAAGAAAAATCTCCTATTATTGTCAATTTGTAGAACGTTCAGTAATTGATCGTAGTACAAGTAAGACAACAAGAGGAGTAGTTGGAAAATTCACGACCGAAAGCTAAATGGAATATCAGAAGGAAACCTGAAAGAAAATCTGCAAGAGAATTCACGTTCCTGAAATAAAACTGTCTTAAAAATATATCCTATGATCTTAAAAACTAGACAACGAAATATTATTGCAGTGGTGAACACTGCGGGCTTAAAAGCTAAGACATAACTTAAAAATAAACCCTACTTTCTTAAATTTTAGATTAGATTCGAATACGCCCTGCCTGACTAAAGAGCTAACTTAAGACTAGAATCACCCTACCTAGTAGAACATCTAACAGATCGAATAAAAGAACAATTTCAATAATATCCTATCTACATAGGACTGTAATAGATGCTATCCCATACTCATGTAGGTATGAGAATACATATACTTAAATCCTCTTCGGTTAATCCGTATTAATCTCTCGTGGTCCATGGTGTCCTAGAACAGACAGAAACCGAACCAAAAAATTGCAGCACCTGCCAACAATATTTGGTTTTATAAACCCTGCCTAATTAAAAGTCTAATAATTTCAATTCGTGTAAAACCTGCCAGTATAAAGATCTAAGATTGTGTGTTGAGACAAATCCTACCTACATAAAGAGCTAAATGTATTGTTCGATTTATATTTGGGCCTGCCTGATTAATTGTCTAACACCTGTAATTAGTTAATAAGGACAGGGATTTGGGGCAGGGATGGGGTGAGGGTGTGTTCGTATTATACATTGTTTCATGAATCCTCTTCTTTTCAATGCTTCTGAAACATGCACAAACTCGAAATAATTAGTAAAGCATTATAAGAATGAATTCTTAAACTCACAAATTGGATCGACGAGGCTGGCTCTTTAATTTTAAAGTTTCCAATCGTGTCTTTGATAATATTTCTGGATCTGTATTCTATATATTCCACTCTTGAGCCTCTGACGTATGTACTTATGTTTGTTTAGTATAGCATATTTGGGTTCATCTGTGAATCTGTAACAATCTCAAGCATTCGATTAGTGACATCCCCAAGCCTCCCCATTTTATACCGAAATGAAGCTGCTTTTAATTCGTAATACCTGAATTTTAGCGCAGTTAATAAATCAGAATTGATATGAAAAATGCTGCTATTTTTTGTTAACAATAGTTAATTGGATTTCGGCCAAAGTGATATATTCTTTTGTACGTTCTAGATCAAACTGAATGGTGGTATCACGTTCATTAAAAACTCCAAAATGAAGTAGTCACATTTCACTACAATTGATTCTATTTTGCTTCAACAAAGAAGCGACAAACGATTATTCGGAAGAAAAATATCAAACTTCAACTATCACCATGCCGAGACCCAACTACTGCCAATAACGTTTTTCGTGCAAGGATTTTTGTTTAAACATTTACGGATATCGCGAGTGAATTTCAATTTCTACAAAGCAAGCTCGAAAAGTTATAAAAATTGGCTCTACTAAAAAAAAGGTTAAGATAGAATTGCAACAATTAAGAGGAAATATTTAAGAGTTAAACTCCAATAATGAACAGTCACTAGTATTAACTCTAATTTAAATCTACTATCTAGAATTATTATAAATTTATCAAAGATTCTGCAAATTATATCTGTTTTTTACTTTGCTCTTTTTCTTTTCTTCTTCTTTCTTTTCTTTTCTTTTCTTTTCTTTGTTCTTTTTCTTTTCTTTTCTTTTCTTTTCTTTTCTTTTCTTTTTTCTTTCCTTTCTCTTTCATTTATTTTCTTTTTCATTTCTTTTCATTTCGTTCACACAGTAATTTACTAATATGTATGCAAATTTTTAGCAGTACTTCCATCAACAGACATTCCAGGTAGTATAATTATTAAGAAAAATAAAATAAAAAGAAAGGCAAATATAAAACGCTGAAAAGAAAAAGTTCCTGGTTCAGGAACAGGCTTCCAATTGGAAGCAGATGGGGACTAGTAGTCGCAACTCTACTTAAAAACGCGATCTTTAATCAACGCAACGCTAACTGGAACTCGCGATACAATCATTTCGCAACACTATTTATTAAGACTAATAGAAAGCAAACAGTAAATTATATGTACTATCCAAAATTAAGCAAATTGAAGATCCTCTGAAAAATGAACTGAAAGTTCCAATACGCGAAAACAATTTCCGCAACACTAGAAGCTCAAATGTAAAGTGTATTATAAAATACTACAATTTAACTAGCAATAAGAATAGCAATAAGTGGCATTCAACGCAACTCCAACTCGACCCGTTCGCAAGTTTTTCGCAACTCTAAAGCAACGCGATATTTTTGGGAGGGCTGTATCGTTGGGCCGGAATGTGCATCGGCCAAGTACAAATAAAAATTCTACAAATGAAAATGCAAGCACAGTGACAAAGTAGTAACACAGAATGATTCCCCATTCTTAAAAAGAATGGGGAGCCATTAGTAGTTGCCCTCTTGAGTGACAGTTTGTCGGGCCTCTTCGGCATATAGCCTCTCCATTTCGTCGGACCCAAGGGTCAGCTGAAACTTAAACTAGGCTCGAGACTCTAATCGGAAACCAAGGAAAAACTTATAAAGGTGAAATAAAGAGTTTGAATCGCGGAGCTAAATGGAACACACGTGGCCGAATGGCGATCAAATAAAATCGTAAAATTGTGATTACGGAAAATCACATAGATTACGATTAAAATTGTAATCGTTCTTCGTTCACACGTGCAGCCTCGAGCAAATGTAACGCGTTTCGTTTCGGAGCCTAAATCGCGACCACGACCGCGAAGGATTCGAAAAATCGATAGGCAAAGCCAGAGGCGAACGCATTTTCGTTCGCGCCACAGCTTCACCGTCGACTTTTCAAATCAGATTTCCTGAAACAGGTTGAACACGCGAAATAGTGCCTACCCGATCGGAGACTGTGTCAACCTGCCCGGCCCTACCTACTTATGTCTATCAATCACACCAGAAAGTATGCTACCTATCCTACCTGGACCTATATTTAAAAAATGGCAAACAAACACACCAACACACGACACTCCACGGTTCTCAGTCAAACACTTGGGCGCAAAAGCCTACACTAGGGAGGCGTCCCGGGACACCCCCGACACCCAAGTGCTGTCACACAACTTGCACACTCTAATGTACGTACCATTTTTCTGAAATCGACTGACAGTAGCTGGGATCTCTGCGTTCACGTGGAAAATACCACGTCGCGGTTGAGATATTTAATAGATATTTAATAAAATAATTAAATAGCACCGATACAAGAGGTACTTGATAGCAATTGATAAGTATATTCAATTCTTTTTGGCATTTGGCCTCTGTCATCTTAAATGACAAAAACTTCGTGCCCAAGTATAGTAGGAATTATTGAAGCAAATAATACTAAAAATGATGTCTGTTTTAAATTGATGGACATCTTATCTTGGTCATAGTAGCTACATTTTAATACGGAACGACGCAAATCCACAGCCTAACCACACACACAATGCGGATATTACGTCGTGCACGATACACCAACGCACTGTCAGTCGCCAACAATAAATCATTTTATGGCTTATAAACTAAAAAATATCATCGTGCTCTACCACCGTTTTCCCACCCAAGTAGCACCGGGGCACGTGAGTGGGATCCGGGCAGTGAACACGGAAAGGGTTAAACCTGAAAATCCTCGTCTAAAAAGATGATAAGGACATACTGATTTTCTAACGGGCTAAAATACATATATATGTACAACAGATCTATATATGATTCTATTTTATTGAAGAGAAAATTAAATGACTCTACTTTATTAGAAAAATTGTGCAATGACTCTACTATATTAGAAAAATTATGCAGTGACTCTACTTTATTAGAAAAATTATGCAGTGACTCTACTTTATTAGAAAAATTATTCAAAGACTCTACGTTAATAGAGAAATTATTCAACGACTCTACTTTAATATACTTTGAATTAAATTGAAACATCCTCGGGCGTTCCCGTTATCAAAGCATTGATTCTAAAACGCAAGATTGCTTTAAAAGTTGATTGCCTTGATTTCGAAAACTACCCGTTCGCGTATTGTCTTCTTGTACATTCAGGTTTAATTAACATTTTGTACGCAAACAATGAACGTATCGATATCTTTAAACGCTAAAGACTAATATGGATATCGAATAATAAAATTATTCGATAGTTCCAACAAATTGATAAGGTAAATGAGTACCTTCACTTTATATATTATCAAAGTAGAAAAAGATGAAATACTACACTCTTACTAACAGCAATAATTATGCAATTTATTCTAACTGTGCAGTCATTGCAATTGACAAGTAAACGAAGTCGAATGGTATTCGACTTCTCCACTACAAACTAATGCACGTAGAATACTGGACGTTACTTTATATTCATTCAATAATTAATAACTATTTAAATATCGTTTCATAGGTATTCAATTAAATACTCTATTATAAAAAGATATATAGTGATATATTTTGTACTAAATATGATCTGTTTTAAAATTATCAAGCTATTTAAAAACGCGTTGTACAAGAAGACCTATCCTCACATAATATAAAGCAGTAAAGAAGTTACTACTCATGAGTATATTTCCATATACCCATGGTCACAGTGCTTGCCAGAAAAATCTACGTAATTACAACCAGTCACCCGTGTCGGTTCGGACCTTTCGTCCTGCGACATGATTGAGTGACCAGAGGAACTTTAAAGCATGCCACTCACCGGTTGCAGACTCACCAGGTGTGCGGTCAAGCTCGTCGCCATCGAAGCCATGGAAGCTGCTGAAACATTCAAAAAGAGCAAACAACATTAAAATCTATGTATTTTCAGTACTTTTGGAATGTGTTAATTATCAATGATTATTGCAATACAAGATTAAAGAACGAAGGAGATACTGACTCGTCAAATTGATGGCTGAAACCCCGAACTCGCTGAACAGGACACTGACTCTAATGGAACACTTATGATTGACGAACAAAGTGATTCTAATTTCGCGACAGTATTTCTACTGTTTTTGTGACTGCTACCGAGCAGCCCGCGAGTCCTCGGCTCAGAGTCTGGACAGTAAAACGACTTAGTATCGAGACCAGTTTCGATTCCGAGCCACAGAAATCATTAAGGCACGGATATGCAAAACCACAACCACGATTCTAGATTATGACCCGTATGCCTTCTGCCACCCCAAGGTGTGCTTGGCGTGGTCTAACACATAGGAATTTCCTACTAGGCGGGCCAAAGTGTCCAGAAAAGCAATCACAGCCCCACACACCGCCCCCCGATGACACTGCAACCCGGATATTGCAAGAACCGCGACCACGATTCCAGAATGGTGGATGACCTACCCAAATTAGAGATTATATGTGGTCTAACAGAGGGCCTCGTGACCAGGGTCCAGAACCACAATCACGCCCCCACACATCGTAACTCGCTGACACTAAGTCCCTAACCATCAGTCCTCCGAGCCGAGAACGGAAAAGGAAACGGAATAATTGTGATCGACGAACAAAGTGACCCTATTTTTCGCGAGAGTATTATTTCGGAGCAAACACTGACTCTAATCTCGCGTCTCTTTACTGCTATTTATGTTTAATTATTAATAAGGGCGGTTGCGCTCAGAAAATAATAAAAAGAACTTTGACGGAACAAGCACTGACTCTACCGACCGCATTGCGCGCGGTCATCAAAATTTTCTGAAAGAGAATCTGTACAAGTTAGTAAATAGGGTGAGGCGGTAGAAATTGAAGCAATACACATTTGATTTTATTTGTCTCTTTCTTATTTCTTCATCCTGTCAAACGTCTGTTGAGGAAATACTGCTTTGTTTTAATAAAGTACTACCGTATTATTATTCTGATTTAATTACTGTTAATTGTCTACTCAACATATACTATTATAGATTAATATAAATGATTTATCAAAAGCATACTGTGACTGTTCTTTGTCCGAGTTTTAAAGGTGATCATGATCTTAGTAAGCAAGCAATATCGCGAATTTATAAGTTCTCGTAGCTGCTTGTAGAAATCAAGACTCGAAACTATTTATCATGCTTCAGGTGCATGGCAACCAGTACGTACGTACGCGGGCAATCCTGCATCGAAAATACAATTTGACCGTACTTGTGCAAAGTCACAGAGATATTAAAAGTTTTTAATAAATACTAGTGAAGCTATAACAGAAATCGCGACCGATATGCAGCGAAACATGAAAGTATTTCAATTTTTCGTTTAGAATTAATGAAATTTACAGACTCTAGTTTCAATCGCGAGTGGCATATTGTAAGTTCTATTTAAAATGTTTAAATTGCTCAATAACTTGCAACCGAAAGAAAAGAACTTGAGCCAAAATCCAATCGCCAGATAACAAGAAATATACGTAAACCGTTGGGATAATAAGTTAAATGTTACCAATCCTTCATCATAGGTCATCGGACTGATTGTTATGCATCGCAGTAATTGTATCTCAATACTCCATTCCTGCAGCCTCAATATATTATCCTCCACCAACCAATCACCCATTGTACCTGCAACAAAAAGAAAAGCAACGTGATAAACCTGTGCTAAAATCAGAATCGAATTCAAAGTTGCGAAAGAGTATGTAAGTGACATTGCAAAGAAAATAAGCGCAACCTTAACACCGCATCGAATCCGAATAATCGTGTAATAAAATATAATAAATATTCAAAGAACCGTTTAAACTAATAAATTAATTAACCCGACATTTTAATAAACGACTAGTTATCGCGAATCAAAAAATCGGTGGTACCGGATGACCGGTCAAGCGTCCAGCAAAAGAGACTCGAGAAAGAGTTTAATGGATATCCACGATTGTTAAATAAACGTGTATTAATTAATAGAAGGTAATAGACAAGCGTATGCGGTGATAAAGTAAACCCCGAGATGCTATTGTATTGTAAGCTGATGTACATATGTCGCTAACCTTCGACAGCATAGACGACCCGTACGGTACGACGCTTGAACTGATAGTGACACCGCGTGCGCCGCGCACCGGCATCCCCACTCCGCGACGCACCGCCGCGTCGGTAACGCTCGGTCGCGCTCGGTGGTATTCGCAATTTTCGAACTCTTCGAAGGTCTCCGATCACGGTCGTGCGTACTACTGTACTAAGGTCATACGTACTGAACTTTTTCGACTTCTGACCAATTTTTAGCTAAACCTACGATCCTAGGGTTGTACCTACTGGACTTTTACGTTTTCTGACCATCTTTTAGCCGGACCTACGACTCTAGGGTCATGTCTACTGTGTACTTCTTCGGGTTCTGACCAACTTTTAGCTGAATCTACGATCCTAGGGTTGTACCTACTGGACTTTTACGTTTTCTGACCAACTTTTAGCCGGACCTACGACTCTAGGGTCGTGCCTATTGAACTTCTGCGGGTTCTGATTAAGTTTTAGCTGGACCTACGATCCTCGTTAAAGAATTCTTTTGTTATTTGCTGCGCAATGAAAGCGGGACAGCACAGGCGGGACGCTTGACGTGACACTGTCAATTTCATTGCCCCGATGCATCGCGATGTGGTTTCGACTCAACTCGAGCCGAGCCGAAGTGCATCGCGCGACCAGGCACCGTAGCTCAATTTTTCTACCGAAACGTTGCTCGAGAAAAAGCTGTCCTGACCCCCTCAAAGCATTTACATATATTCACACAATCGCATGAATCCCGTCCCCCCTACTTTAGTAAATAATAGTTCTTCAAGTGATCACTGCCCATGAGCAGAGGACGCTCAAATCAACGTGGGATTTCTGAGTCGGTATGGCCGTCACGTTGGGCCACGAAAGTCCATAAGATGTCCTGTCTATTCTTATATCTCGTCTGTGTCCAAAGTCCAAACGACTAAATCATTCGATGGTTTTAACGACTGAATTTTGTCGATAGTTTTAAGTAACTACATTCAGTCGACTAAATTAGTCGTTAGGCGATACTATCGATAGTCTTAAAAATCATTCGAATGAAAGTAGTAGTTGGGTACTATCGAATAATCGATAGTTTTTAGTCGATGGTGCCCATCACTAGTAGAGCCAAACAGCACTCATGTGTAAATGGGTGTGTACCTGCAGAAGGTAGGCACGTTTGATAGACAATTGCAGGCTCGATATAGGTATGATTTGTGTCGCGTGTGCAATCCTCGGGCAACTGATTAGTATGTTTGTGTGTATATTTAATTATGTACAGACACGTGCATATAAAGAAATATATGCACATAAATAAGATCGAGAGGGATTATCATACAAGAATGCTACTGAATTAATGAAATGTATAGGCACAAATCACGAAATGAAGTATTCGAGGAAAGTAATGCCCAGTTATAGTTTATTGGGCTCGTGTGGCTCAGACTTGATAGAGGGATAGACGATTCGGTTTTAGAAACTGAAAAGGTCTTCAGCACGTTCAGAAGCTGAGATAATTGCAATGAACCCAGAGTGTATTTTTGCCGACTCTTTAACTGTTACCAACTTTTAAACCACATGTTTTGGAAACCTATTGGAAAATAAAGCTAAGGTTCTCAGCTTTAATTTGGCCCCGCAGGATATGACCCAAGAATAGTAGATCTAGTTTATATTTTGATTATGAGACACTGCTTTTTCGTCAGGCTTTAAAAATTGGTTTACTTGCAATTTTATTTATAAAATCAAGTTAATACAGCTTGAAAATAATATGGCTACATTTTTGTTATTCTTAGTATAATAAATTATCTAAGCTTGAGAATTATTAAGTGGCTGCTCTGCATTCATTTTGACTGCCTTGCATTCCCCTTTGCTCCTGTGACGTCTGCCGGCATCGCCTTCGACGTATTGATTTAGATCGTCGTCGGTAAAGAGAACGCCCCCCATACGTTCCTCTTCTAATTCTATTTCTAAGCGCCTGAAGTTGGTACGCAGGATTCGCCACCAGGTCGCCATCGTCGTCGTCGTCTTCGCGCAAGTGGTCGCCCCTTGGCCACTTCATATATATATAAGTTCCGATCCTGAATCCTTGCGTCTGGGGCAGGAGTCGACTGCAGCCGTACTGATGAGTCTAGGCGGTCGATTCCGAGACGAAACGCACATCCAAACTCCAATATCCTTTTTCCTTCCTCGACATGCCTCCTCTCCCCGGAGAAATTACGGTCCTCAGCAAGTTGTTGCAGCGGCGGGCTGGGTGACGTGGCAAGATCCCTACGTTGCGTCCCACCTTAGGGCCGGGACGTAACACTCCACTGCAACCCATTTTCAAAATAACTATTATTTAAACTGTTTTCTTTCTTATTTCATTCCCCTTTCATTTGACATCTCAAAGATTCAAAAATAACCACCAGGAGCCGAGATAAAAATTATTTTAAAATTTATCGGTGACGTTGTGTGTGACATGGAAAAGGTACATACGCAGGCGATAATCGGGCATGTGACGCCATCTCGCGTTTGCGGCCTTTTTCGCACCGCCGAAACCGAATTCCTGGATTACATCGTTAATTTAAACAATTGCGTTTTTCTCGGCATTGAGTGCGTATATCTTAACCGGAGTGGTCTTAAATTAAAGCTGCGCACCATAGCTATCTCCTCCAGCAGTTGCAACAATATGGCATTTGTGGTTTAAAAGTTATTAACAATTGAAAAATCGGAAAAAATGCACTCCGGGTCACTGAAATTATCTCGACTTCTAGAGGCGCTAAATTAATGATCGGGTGCTTAAAATGAATGTAAAGGATGCCGCTACTCGGCTATAAACAATTAACAAATGATTCATGCGCCGTTTATTTTTTATAAACAATTTAAGAATTCGTTTGAGAATTGCACCGAAATTATACACGCGGGCCGATCTAATGGTGAATCAGATTGTTCCTTGAACCAAGAGCTTCAATTTGAGAGGTCGTTGATTAAAATCGGCCCAGCAGAAGCTGAGATAATTGAATTTGTTTATAGAAATTATGAACAAATGCGATTACTGCCACGATTAATTGTTTATAACAAATGAACTGCCCTTGGAATAACGTTCACGCCTATTGGAGATGGTAGCTTATACTTCTAGCTTTATTTTGTGTCCTCTGATCATTATTTTAGGTTGCCAGGAAGTCGAAATAATTGTATTTATTTAGAATATCTTTAAACAAGTTCAATTATCTCACGTTCTACTTCGCCGATTTTTACCAGCGACCACTTAAATTGACACTGGTGAACCATGTCAATCTTCAAGGAACAATGTTTAATCATTTTAACGCATCTCTCAGGTACAGTTTCTGTTGAATTCTCAAGGGAATGTTTAAACTGTTTGTAACAAATAAGCAATGCAAGCGGCATACATAGATCTTATATGGATCTTATATGGACGCGTTGCATTGTGAGAACAAATTTATAGTAGAAAAAGTATTCTTTCCATACATTAGGGATGTTTCTATTTTCTGATGGCACTTGAAAATAATAATCGAAGCATACATTCTATATAAATGTAGTAATGATTTATTGAGTTTACAATTATAAATTGAGATTCTCTGTTAGTCACGATAGTGAGTGTTATATTGTGGGCAATTGAGTCTTCATTTTGATAAACGTTTAAAACCTCTCCGACGATTTTTAGGCAATAAATGAAAATTTGTTTCTCTATAATTATATTAACAGTTCATTAATTTGCTTCATAGGTAAACTTACGTAATTCGTTAGTCACAGTTACTTATGCGATATCGTTTTCATAATTATAGATTGATTATTGGAGGAACACGCATTGCAATTCCTTCCGACCAAAGGGTTTGAAATTATTAAAGTGTCGCGGTAGAATTTCGGAGAATTGAAAAATTATTATAATAATTAAAAAACAATTCTCGATTCAAACACTAGATTTTTTCCTACGGGTAACGTGACAAAAATATATTGCGGTTGGTGTTCCGCGGTTCGTTAAAGGATTATTATAACAATTAAACAAAGAAATGTCTTCTGAAAATACTATACTTTTTCTACGAACAATGTCACAAAAATATATTGGTACGGGTGTCTATCGGTCTTCAGTTTTGCTAACCATGGGGGGAAATGTATTCCACCTGTTTCGTACGTACGTGTTTCAGTTTATTTATTAAATTATTTGTTGACACAGGTTATCGTGTATGTCGTACAGTGAGACTTGTGTGTATGGGCAATAGTACCTATCTATAATATAATAGTAGAAGTAGAATTAAAGTTAATCCATTTAAATACAAGTGCGACACGCGCGATCAAAGAGGCGTAAGGAGAAAGAGAATGAGAGAAAGTGTGCTTGTGTTTGTGAGAGAGAGTGAGAGTTAATCTACGTCTCGCCTTTTTCATATAATTTTCTGTTTTTTATTATATATATATTTCCACTCCTTACGCTTCATGATGCTGATATAACAGATACAAGGAAGATATAACGAATCTTTGCTGATTTTTCGCGTGTATAATATATAATATGTATATGTAAATATATTTTTAAGTTTTCGACGTTTCATTCTTTTGCTTGAATAGCGACGATGTTATGTATTTTACGATGATTGTTTTCTTCATGATGCTTTGCCTTTTTGAAATTTTGCGTATTGCTTTGTTCGTTGCGACGGGTACCGCGTCTCGTTGGCCAAGTTCGTCGAATTTACGACGGGTCGTTGAGCGCTGTCGTAGGAGAATTAAATAACAAGATGACCCGATTTTCGGATTTTTTGGTCTTTTTTTACGATATTAGCGGCGCGGCCCGTTGGAAACACTTCTCGGCCAGTTTGGCTTCCGATGATGCATCGAAGCTCTTCCTTTTGCTCGCCGTTTATTCGTTACACCTGCATATAATTACAAAACTTTATAATATTGGTTTCATAATATTCTTGCAATAACTTTTCTAATTTCATTTTAACATTAGGTGTCATTAGGTGTTGAAACGTCTGGTGATTGCTGTATATTTTGTTTTTATCGTGAAAAATATATTTTTTAATTACTATTATTGCGCTTGTAAGATATTGTAGGTATTAATTCGGCACCAATCGACGACTTCAATGAGATTCGTACAAGGTCTGGAATCTCCAAGTAAAAGAGTGAATTAAAAATGAATCTGCGTTTGTACAATAATATATTAAAAATTGATAGTTTCCTAAAATTACATTCTTCGTTCGAAGATGTACTACCTTTCCATTTGAACTATTTCCCTACCTCTAATACCCCGTTATCTTTTCAATCTCTAAATGTCTACAATTATCGATAATATAAGTAAATAAATATTAAAATCTATTCTAATTTAAATAATATCCTTTGTTAATACATAATATAGTAAATTTGAACTTGCTACCCGTTAACACTGTCGACAAACAGCATTGAATATATACTACCAACGTTATCTCTTCCGACTCCCACTTTAGTAACCAACGTGACTCAAAAGTACCAATTAAAAATCCATAAAATTAAATATTAACTTCATCTTTATTTTAGACACTCAAATTACAATAAATAATAAAAATAAATTTCTCGATGCTTCAATAGTATCATACAATCCTGCAATGATGAAATTTCCAAAAGAAAATATAACGATGTAAGACGTAAGGAATACATACTTATATTACTTCTTAACGAATAAGTACATACGTTACTAAAGACGACGAGGTGGCGTTCGAAGTGGCAAAGGGTAGGATGTCGATGGCTCTGACGTTTTTACATCTCCTGCCTCGTCTCCTGGACGAGGTATACCTGAGAGCCGGGCACAGTGGAGGTGGTTACGAAGCTGCGGTGTTTCGCGCGGATCAAAGTCAAATTGCTCTCAGCAGTATCGGCACGGTCTTCGGCGGCTTCCAATTCTCTTTGGAATCGGCGAACCCTGGTCACGCTCTGCTGGGACATGCCTTCTTGTTCTTGCAGCTGCCTCTTGTAGATGCTCATTTTCTGGTTCGTTTTGTCCAGGGCCTCTTGCAGCAACGTGATATTCTTCGAGTCCTCTTCAACTTGGATCATCACTTCCTTGATATTACGTTCCTTCTTGCGGAGGATTTTCACGGATTCGGAGTGTCGGCGTTTCTCCTCGTCCAATTCGAGCTCAAGGTCGCGAATCTGTAGAGAGATAATGGAGTTGGATGAATGGTATAGGCATTTATCAGTAATTAGTAATTACTGCTTCTGAACTTGTCATTCCCGAGTGGTTTTAAGTTAACATTCATAGCTCGTCACTAATTGCTTCAGCGCAATGAATTAGCGCCGGTATTTATTTTAAAGGATTTATATAAACGCGCTGAAATTGTTTTTTTTTGTATAGTCAATAGATCGCTCAATTGAAATAACCATTAAATAGTTTGCGTTATGCTGAACTTCTTCTGCTAAAAGCAAATAAATAGTTCAGTAAAGCAATTGTCTTCAATGCCAAAACCGACAAACTTTCAAATTCCACTACCACATCCATTAAATGAAATACAAACGGGAGAATATAAAAATCAAATGGAAATAAAAAATGGATGTAGAATTATATTAAAATGTCATTAATTGTTCGTCAATCGAATCGACCGCTTATCAAACCCACCCTAGCTTCAAGTTTGCTGATGATGCGTTTGCCGCCGACAATAGCATTTGCCTCGACTTCTTCCAATCTCACGGACAAGTTCTTCACTTCAATTTCGAGGGACTTCTTGATTGTCTCGATCTTCACGATGCGTTCCTGTTCTTCGTGCAAGATTTCAACGGTGTGTTTCAAATCGGTCTGCACTCGTTGGTATCTCTCGTCGCTCACTCTCAACTCTTTGGTCACTTCCTCGTAGTCTCCAGCCAGCGTAGTCAGTTCTTGCTCGAGTTTCGCCCTCGACGAGGCGATGTTCACGTTAATGGTGGTCAACTCGTTGATACGGCTAACCGACTCCTCGTATTGTTGCTCGACGATTCTCTTGGCGCGGAGGGCCTTTGAAATAAAACGAGAATATCATCGTTACTGTGCTGGGTAAAGTTTTGGTTACCAATAATTAATTGTGATAATTGGAAGCAACAAAATTCAATTGGCAGTAGGAAATTTTCGAGCGCGATATTTTTGATGGGTTTTTTACATTTATTAATTTAGAATTTTGCTTACGTGGAACAGTGGCCAGATAATATTTCGTTAATTCTTTGTTTATTCCGGAGGGTAATAAAAGCTCAAGGTTGTTTAGAATTTTGGTACATATTATTTATTAGCAGTCTTGTGGTGCAGGAAAAATATTTTTTGTGTTACGTATAAACTGTAGTTTTATGAGATTGGAAGATTCACGTGTATTATGAAGAAGCGGAAAATTGTAGGGCAGAATGCAAAACCCTATATTTGCAGCAAGCGTTACTGCTCGGCGTATTTATAGTCTCTCTAAAGTCAATTGGCAGCTGATAGCTATTGCACGGAAAATCCCACCATTGCGTTTACAGATTCTGTTACTTTGCGTCTTACTTTCTCGTTACTCATTTACTGTTTTTGCCATCATTGATTTTTGAAATAGAAGACTCAGAATGATAAAGCATTTTGGTTAGAATGAATATAATCTTGCAAAGCCGGAAAAGAAATTATTTACAAAATTGGAATAAACTTGCTAAGGTCTTAGCAGGTGTTATGATTCCCAACGTTAAATAAATTCATTCTTCAGCCACATATTTTTTTTTTTCATAAGAAATAAAAAAAAACGTACCAATTTTGGTAAAATAATAATAAATCACTCAATATTATTTGATACTGCTTGGAAATAGTAAATAATTTAATCTATTATTCCCTGGTGATGCAGAACGGTGCAAATAAATTATTATCAGTATGCAAATAAAAGTGTACAAATGACCAATTAAACAATTTTAGCTGAAACAATATTCAACAATGTTAATACTCACAGATTCGTAATTGCCGCGAATTTCTTCGAGCTCGGCCGTCAACGATTGAAGACGTCGTTGACTGATGCCCAGTTGATCCAGAGTTACTTGCAGTTGACGTTGAACTTCGTCGTAGTGGGCTTGGAGTTCCTAAAAAAATAATAATCATAATAATAACAATCATCAATTGTAACTCTTTGCCAAACAGCTGTCAACCTCTGTTATTGTTCCTTTAAGCTACTATTTGTCACCCAATTATGAATGACACGTGAGTTATCGCAAAGCCAGATTATCTATTACCGTCACCGACAGGTGGGTGACAAATTATAGTATGTGTGGTTATCGGTGTATGTCATGTGACGCAGAACTCGTTAAGGGTAGTTTATTATAGTTTTCAAGATACGTCATAGGTCATTTTTCTAGTACTACGAAGTATCTCAATTATTCATTGGCACTATTATCCCTTTCTATTACTTACAGAAATCTGGCGAAATTTGGTTGGTGATGAACGATATAACGGTGCCACAGATTAAGTGGAAATTTAACCCTTTCGCTACGGCCGGGTTCTCCGCCGCGCCAAAATTGTGCACGGTGCGCGACAACGATCGTCAGCAAACGTTTGATAATAAAAATATTTGATGATAAAAACAAAACACTGATAGTACATTTCCAGAGAAACAAGCGCCCATCGCGTCGTATGGACAATACGCGGCATCTTATAGAGTATGTCAGTGGCATTTTATGGAGGGCGACTACAGTCGCCCGTAGTAACGAAAGGGTTAATAATGTTCTATATATTTTCTGACTTGCAATCATTATTCATTTTTACTCCCTGTAGTAATTATCGCGGTCTAAAAAACTTAAACTATCTTTTACAATACAAACTGTTCCAAATCTGTTCATAAATAATGAACGTGGCATTTTTTATTCATTAATATCACTTAATATATTGCTTTCAATATAGAATTTTCAATTTCCTTTTGAACAAATTTTTCCAAGTCCTTGTCTATATATCCAAAGTGATTCTATCGTGCATTCAATGAACGGCTTG
Source organism: Nomada ferruginata (assembly GCA_963583965.1). Classification (NCBI taxonomy): domain Eukaryota; kingdom Metazoa; phylum Arthropoda; class Insecta; order Hymenoptera; family Apidae; genus Nomada; species Nomada ferruginata. Next base: position 15,100,438 of record OY757213.1, read on the forward strand.
ATATAAATGTGCCAAGTGCCAGGAACAAGAAATTGCATGTTCTTTACAGAATTATCATACCCAATAATTGCGAGAAAAAGATTATTATTTGATGAAAGTCATCAATGGTATCGTGATTACTTACGGTCAGTGTGAGCGACTGCTTCTTGATCGTTTTCTGCAGATCGATGTTATTCTTATTGGCAACGTCCAGAGACAGCTCCAGCTCGGTGATGTGAATCTGCAACTTCTTCTTCACACGCTGAACCTCGGTCTTCAGCTTCGTCTCCGCCTCGACGACACGGGCGTTCAGCTGCTCGATCTCGATGCTGGTCTGCTTGCTAATTTATTTCGATTCGTATGAACATACCGACATCCAATTCGTTTAAAGGGCATACAACCAGATTATTGTTTCCAGGTGATAAACAGCAAGACTTATTGGGTCTCTAAAAAGGTACCATTCCATTTCTCTTCTAGCAATCATCGCAATTGCAAGGGAACTCTTCCTTGGTGGGACATTCAGGGACAAATATGCTGGGATATACTTTTTACAAATATGTACTATTTCCTCAGCAAAAGAATATTTCCAATTAGCATCTAAATCGAAGGTGTTACGCAGAAAGGTAGATATGTGTATAAACATTATAAATGGGAGTACTGCGTGCTCTTTTTTCTTTTTATTCGATGCAGAGTTAGTTCGGATGCCTCGATGCAGTTAGTCTTCTAGCAGATGCAATGGATTTCGCAGGACATTATCACAAGTGGAAAGTGTGCTTTTGTAACAGAGAATATGCAAACCTAGCGTCACATTCATTTATGATGCCTGAAGAACAAAAAGATGATCTATAAACCGAATGGAACATGAATCTTTAACTACTGAACCAAATAAGATATATCTCGTACATGACAAGAACAGACGCAAAAAAATGATGAAAAGAAAAAGAAGCACCAAAGAAGTACTGTTATGATTGTCATTTGAAATGAACTCCGAGATGATATCAATCATCTAATCTACATTTATAAGCCCGAGGATCAAACGACAGTGCCAGTTGTTTCTCACGTATCCTTTATTCTCTCCATTGCTCCGTGTCACATTAGTCTTACCCACGCCACTACTAATCTACTAAAAACAGTAAAATTTGCAATTTCTCAAGCGGGCCTGATCCCCAGGCATCCGTACAGTCGCCTGGGTCTGGTCGGGTGTTGATACCTCTTGTCCAAGAAATAATTGCTGGACTTCTCCTCGTAACCCCTCAACTCCCTGCTCAGGCTGTTCAACGGTGCCGTGAATTTCTCCTCGTCCAACAAATTCCTCGTTCTCGCCTCCATAAGCTTCAAATGTTCCCTGTTATCCAGCAACAGATTCGCGGCGGCACTCTCCCTCTGATACTTCCTAATGTCGGCCAGCTCTTGACTCTGGTTCAAGTTTTTCAGAGCATCCGCCCTTAATTGGAACTCGATCATTCTGGCCGACTTTCCGCGCAAGCTTTTCCCATGATCAAGGGCGCTCCGAACATCCGCTATAGCCTGCACGTCCCTCAAAGACTGTAGATCGACATCGGCCATTTCGCGTTGAATCTGTCTAGCTTGGGATCTGACCCGTGCACTCTCCAGGAGCAGGGGCAACGTCCTCAATCTGATCTCCTCTAATCTTCGGGGGAACACTTCTCTAGTCACGTGGCTGGCTTGGGCTGTCTTGGACAAGCTGAAGTCCGACCGATTCGCTATCTTTTGCACACGCAAAGGAACAAATTAGCCCGTTTGGAGTTTCCGACAATGCTTAGTGTTCGATTGTCCAAGGATTGTCCAAGGATTGTCCAAGTGGTTTTTAATTGTTTTTTTTTTCCTGTTATTATTTCGAGGATGAATCGAAGAGAGAAAGCTGTCCACTGGGTTTTCGCGAACGCGAACCTTCCTGTTCTCCGTCCCGCGGACTAAGGACGTCAGGCTGAGCCTAAACTTAGCCGCAGCGGTCCAGAATTCGAAAGTGACCGAAGCACACTCTCGATCGACTCTCTCTGGCGGCTCGAGAACGACTGCCAATCCGAGCAGGCTGTGCTGGCCTGCCGGCCCCGGGACACACGGGACGCAAGATGGATTTTTTTTTTTAAATCCGCACGTCGCGCGACTTGGCAGCCTCGTGGCTTGCTCTCGATCGGCTTCGTGGTTTAGACCGCGGAACGGTTCAAGGGTTCTGCCAACGAGACTGTTTCCGCGATGTACAATGAATATTCAATTCTATTTTCATTTCCATGCGATTGTGGAGAGGCTGTCGAAGGAGCCGTGTAAAAAGGTACAGTGCACGCGAAGAAATAGAAGATCGGCTTCGGACGTCAAAACCAAGTACGAATAATAATAAGATAAATAATGAATTAAATTTTGATTCGATTTTGATTTCAATTATAAGTTCAAACACCAAATGGAAGACCGACGTATGCGTGGAGATAAAAGTGTGAGGAATTCTCCGCAATTCAATGCATCGTAGTGCAAGCAAGATTTGCAGAATTTGTCTATAAAATAGAGAACGAAAAATAAATAGAAAAAAAAGAGCAGGCACAAGTCGGTAATTTAAAGCCCCCCCTCAAAGCACCTAAAACAAATCGCAGTATAAATTCAAGGAGAAGATGTCAAAAAGCACTTCGAGTGCAAAGGGTTGAAGTTCGGTTGAACATCTTTGACAAAAGCGCCGTTTGATGCACCTTAAATCCCAATAAGTCGCCTAACAAGAGAACCGCGTTTTTTTTTTTGTTGAAAAACAGTATTAAATTAAAACCGTCAAAAAAGATCTGTGCAAAAACCAAATCGAGCGTTTATTTCTTTTCCCCTTTTCTTTGCATCCTTCCACGGTGTTCTTTAATACGCTGATGTAGGGAAAATGGCGACTGTTGGATGGTATTAATAACAATAAGCGATCGGGGGATTTCCGTGCTTTTTAGTCTCGCACGGATTCGAATTTACGCAGGAAGAGTTTCCGCGATGCCAAAGGCGTGCTGGCACCGTGTTAAATTAAGATTCGGTGACAGTGGGGCGGCGATGGGGCGTTGCAGACAGAAGTTATTGGAACGAATTATAGGAGAAGTGTTCCTCGGAAGTATTACGATCAGATTCTATTTTAAGGAGTGTATGTTGGATTGCTTTCTGTTTTGAATTGTTCTTGAAGATTAGATCCCGATTTATGGCATCTTTATTTCAATTTGCTATCCCTACGTTGTGCTATTTTGCTTGGTTCTGTTTCGATCAAGTCTGAGTTGTAATTCTCATCTATTGCATCGAGAAGAATTACTTTTTCGAACTTGCAGACGAGTATGCGCTGATAATAAATGGCATCCCATATTTAATCGGTGTAATCTGCTTATAATATTTTTGGAACCCTCTAATTCAACAGAATGTAATTCACAATAGATTTAATAGTGCAGAAAATTCGCGTCTAATTTTAACTTGTGGGTGCGATGCCATATAAACAATAGTGTTATTTGTTCTAGAAAATATTGCCAACTGTTTATTTCGACTGTATCATTGTGTGTTATAATAAAAGTTGTATATTGTGCACTGCATTTAGATGCACTGAAAAAGTATCAAATAGTATGGGACCCGTTTAAATATTTATGTTAGAAAAGTTACAAGTCCTGCTAACAATTTCTTGTTTCTTGTACAAGTGTAATTAAAAAAAAATTAATTTTCTTTTCAAACGAATTAGAACAACGACCGAATTGAAATAAAGAACCATGTGTCGAAAGGAAGTGTGCTCCAATTGTGTATAAATTATCGATAATACCAATATTTCCTATGCACGTTAAAACAATGTATAAAATTAACTTAACTTAATGACACCAACACAATTGTCTTGTACAATTGAAAGTTATGTAGATTTAATAAAAACAGGAATGTTGAACCATACCCATCTCTCCCTAAACTATTATATATTATTGTATCGTATAATAAATTACTATATGTATAATAATCGCGAATCCATAATTCTCCCTCAAAATTTACACCATGTTCTACATTTAGTTTCCCACATCAATTCCACCTCTTCTCTATAATTTACAAAAAAAAGAACTACTTTATCCTCCATCGTCTCCTATAATCTACACGTCTTCAACCCTTTGCCATTAACATCACCTAACGCGTATCAAAGCTTCGCATGACCATCTCCAAAACCTAAAATGCAACCTCCAACCTAGTCCTAAGTATATCAATCCCTTCCAATTTAAACTCCAAATTCCATTCAAGAAAACCATGAACTCCACTCGGGCCACCAATCATTCCCAGCGACCATGACTTTCCTTTCATTGTCAGAGGAATTCATTCCTGTGCCTGTTCAATTGACAGAGGTCCGTTCGAAAGTCGCCATGAACCACGCCAGTCATCCGGTATCGAGCAAAGTCCGCTCGAGGTGGAACAGCCCCGTCCGCGGCGCCAAAATTAGCGAACGAAAAGGTCAAGAGGTCGCGAAGGTAACGAAAAGATCTCTCAAACGTTCGATATTTAATAAAAACATTATCGATTGTATAAATACTTTCATTGTGACGAGTTGTAAATATTTGGCATAATTACGAAGCTTATGAAGGTTTGAGGAAGATTGGAAAGATCTTAGTTCCTTCTTATTCATTTTTGAGACTGCACTAGGGACTAGATTATTGAGAATTGCTAAATGAAGAAATATTGTGTCTAAAATGAATAGGTACGTAATCAGATGTATATGCAATATTTAAAACCGGATAATCTGCAATGTTCATTAAAAATGTGTGCCTCTCTTCCATACAATTTTCCGCAACTTCTACAATGAATATTTTTTAAACAGCTTCTGGATTCTCCGTTGCAATATGGATTTCTGACCAGAATAATATTTTTTAAATTCGATCCTAACTTTATTTCTGTATTCTACGTGAGATCTGTATTTTTCCGGTCTCTCTGAACTTCGAAAACTGAACAGCCTTCACATCTCTCGTTTGGCTTTGTTTTATATAATAGGGCTTTGCAAATCGGGTCACATACGAAAAATCATTGGCAAGAAAAAAAAGAATACAAAAACTGTTGCTCTCGACACTTGCAATTAAGAAAACATTGAAGGTAATATTCTTTTAACTTCCGAGACAATTCAAATGTATCCAGCAGTTCAATTAAATAATCGAGAAAGTTAAATAATCACTCTTTACTTTTTGACTTTTCTTCATCGCACATCGATCGTTTCTCTGCGTTCGACCCAGCCCAGCTTTCTCTCTTCGCTCTCTCGACTCGTACCTTAAAATTCGTCAAATGATCTCTCGCCTCGTCCTCCGCGTCGATCGCACGTCTTATCAACTCGCGCCTCGTGTATGGTATCACAGGTTTGTCCTCCCATAAAACGCTACCGTCTGACCACGGTAATTCTGGCGGTTCTGATCTTCTGTAGAGTCGAAAATCCTGTGACAACGACGACGATCGACCGTATCGATCTATGTACTCGAGCATTGGCTGATAGAAATTAATTCCGTAGCTGTAATTCGTGTCGTAAATATATGTCGGCCAGTGTTTCCATTTTGGTTCCGATGGCACGTACATCGGCGGCAAGTAGCCTGCCATTTTTATATGTTTCTGTGGTTTCTCTGAGTGTAACTTGACAGGTTATTTTTCTTCCTCGTGTTGGACCACTAATTGAAGGTTTTTTTTAGAGCTGATTTATGCTTGTATTAAATATTTTGTATACCGTTTTTGCCTCTCCTCGATCTGTATTCCTTTTTCTATAACACTTTACGAGTTCTAAAAATATCGATCACCTGTACCGCTCATTTTCTCGACAATTCGGCTCCTTTGAAGTGTTTATTTAAGGGTTGGCGGTTATTTTTCGAGTATTTGTATGGGTATGGTTAATATTTCATCCAACATCTACCTTGAATAGAAATGATCGAGTGCTGTATTCCTTTTCTCCGTGTAAGTTCGTGGGGTCGAAGGTGTTAGATACAGGGTACCGTCCTTATGGGGGCACAGGGGTGGGTAAAAATTCTACTCACGGATTTTTCATAGTCGGACAATCGATCATGACACTTGCAATGGAACGTTCGATAAAAAATTGGGCCGATCGTGCGTGCTGGTATCTTTTGTAGCTTTTTCTTACGATTGCCACATTGGGGACGGCCAATCAGCACCTCTCGGCTAATAATTGGATCATGACTGATCGATGCTGAACGTCGTTTATTAATAGTTGTATTGCGCACTGCTGGTGCATCACTGCTACGCTGCGTCAATAATAATCCAACACGCGGCGATACTTTTCGAACTTTTGTTATAAATTTTGAAATTTCTTATTTGCTTGTTAAAGAAGATAATACAGTCTTCGTTACTTAAACAGTGCAACCTAATTTACTTATTTCTCGCTTTCCAGCGACTCAATAAATTTATTATTGCCACGTTGAAAATGTGAATATACACACTCTCAGTGATTTGGTCATTTCTGTTTAGATTATACTGTCTTCGACAGTGTGCGTAGAGTGATTTGTGATTATGTATATATGTATGTATCTAGGTACTTAGACTTCAAATTACGATGCTCTCTAGTTCAGGCAGTTTTTTGGAACAATGTCTTAGTAATTTTTGAACAATATTGTATCGTTTCACTTGTTCATTTTATTCCAACACATTATTCCTCTTTGCGGTCACGTTCCTTATGAAGTCCAGTCACAGTCACATTATCGTTATGCCGACGATTTGGCATCGTTTATCGACATCGAATGGGCTCGTGCCAAAAAGAATTGTCATGTTCGATCGTCATTCGATGACGATTCCCTTTTCACCGTTCACTATTCTTTCTTTGCCCCTTTATATATATGTACTCTCGTATAAATAATTAAGTAAATAGATCACTACAGGATATTGCCTTGAACCGATCCGAGGACACCTTGGGTGATTAATCGAATTGTCTAATCGATGATAAAATTAACTCCGTCTTTATTAATAGAGGTGCGGCACACACGGTTGTACCGGAAATAAAGTTCATTACATCATGGATCACGGCTAAACGGTTAAAAATTAATACCCTCTGCTTTATAGATACTTCCCTTCGTTCTTGCCTCTGTTCCAATCGCAGAATGTTGGTTGTAAATTTTCGTTGTATCTTATGTAACATGTGTACCTTTTAAATAATGCAATCGATTCTGTCGTAACGATAATGTAATGTTAAAAAGTGGCACAAATAGCACGATGCTTGTAATGTAAAGAATAATGGGATAACAAACATCTGATTGTCAAATACAATGGAATCTCCGATTAATCGAGTTGTGATTGTCTCCGGTCTCGATCGTCCCAGGTGTCGAATTTAATAATAATATATTTGCATGTCTATATTCGCTCTCTAAAATTACTTATTGGTAATAAATATGTTTTGAGTAAAAATTTTCAATATTTGGAAAAAATTCATTCTCAATTATTCTTCCCTGGATTTCAATTAAAATTTCCCTTTGGAAATTTTGATTGCTTGAATATATTATTTCAAACGCCTCTCTGTATATATCTTATCTTGTTACTAATGTAGTATGTAATTATGTATTTGTTTCCTGACGCTAGAAACAAATTTAGAAGTTCATTGTCGAAGCTGCGATTCATTTGGCCGCGGGGAACATTCGATTTCACGAATTTTGATTTCAAAGCTGCGCGTGAATGAGAAATATTTTGCATTACGTCTACTGGCTACAAAACCTTTACTGTAGAGTCACTTTCGACGCGTCAATTATTAAATAATCATATTATAGAAAACATTGGAGGTTTCATATAAATAATTATTAATTCGATACGAAAGTAGTACACTCTTAAAAGGAAGATTATTAAACAGTTGAATTTATCACCTGGAAACTACTTTCACTATAAGTCACGTTGCATAAAGTTACGTTTGCAATAGTAACATTATACTCTTACAAACATTTAATACTATCTATTCAATTCAACGTATTTAACACAGACGTGATTTAGTCTTAATATACAGAAAGAAGCGTTTAATATTATCAAAGAAAACGGAAATGAGATATTCTAGTAGGTCGATCTTTTATATGATCTGCAAATTGTTACTATTGCAACGTTAAGTGAAATACGTCAACGAAAATTAAGAAAAATAGTATGATAAACAATTCGTGTACTTACCGGATGATTTCGATTTCTTCGTCCTTCTCACTCAGACGGCGCTCATATTCGTGACGAAGTTGGGTCAATTCGGCGGCCAATCTCTGTGACCGTTGTTCTTCAATCTTGCGTCCCTGTAAGGAATTTAGATTCTTTAGAAATGGCTCCACTTTCAGAGAATATCAATCCCGAATCTATTCACGTAAGTTCCTAATGAAATAACTAATATATGATAGGAGTAAAAGTAAAACAAAAAAAAAGGAGTCATTGGTTTAATAAAGCTTTAAGAGGAACCCAATGTAGGTGAGCAACTAACACAATAGTTGACAAATAGGATATGATACGTTGTATTGGAAAGCTAGTCGATTTTCTTCACTGAAATGTGAACAGATGCAAATAGGTTTATTTAAACGATAATATCATGCTCGTTTAATATCGAAAGTGTAGATGAACGAATAAATCGCAAAGAAAGTAATAAAAAGGTGACAATGATTTAGCAAATCTGTTACTCACTGCTTCAGCTTCTTTGTACGCAGCTGCGAGTTCTTCGCGTTCATTCTCCAGACGACGGAGCTCAAGTTCCAGTTCGTGGAGTCTGCGGTTCATGTCAGACAGTTGATTCTTGGCATCACCCAAATCATCTGCAACGTTTAAGCGATAATTAATGTAAACCAATGTACGCAGATCGATTGTGATGCTTAAATTCTTTTAAAAATCCAACAACATTGATACGTAATGGACCTTCGTTTAATTTAAGGCATCCATTTATACGAATAACTGGATATGTAGTTTACATAATAAGAGTTTAATCATCTTCGCAGCAAGATATTTCTGAATCGTTTCAATGAAAAAATTATTTGTTAATTAGATACGAGATTCCAGTAGTTTCGTACCTCCTAACTTCTTGTTTTCACGAGCCAATTGATCCTTCATCTCGCGAGTCTTGTCGAGTTCAGCATTGGTACGTTGGAGTTCCTGTTGTTTGTTGCGAAGATCGCGTTGGCCTTGTTCGTACATTGCCATACTTTCTTCCAAGCGAGATTTGAGTTCGATATTAATCTTTTCCAGGTGTTCCGCACGTTTCTGCAATTCGCGAGCTGTTCCATTGGCCTAAAAAAATTCATAGAGTTTGAGAAAAACAATCTTCTACTATTATTTGCTTGCTAGTTGTAGATCCTTGCCGAAATTATATTTGCCTTTGTCAAATAGTTAATAAAACGAACAGTTATAATTAGAGCTGATTATTGTCAGTGTAGGAAGAATGTTACTAGTTTCAAACTTTCAGATTTTTGTTTTTAACAAACACTAATTTCTTCGACCCTGTTTCTGTTTAAATAGTAACGTTCACTTTAGAAAACTTAATTCTTTTAAAAGAAATTATATTATACTGAGCGCTGGACGTTTTAAATGTATGAAATTTTAGAAATTTTGAAGTCGCACCTTCTCTAAGTCGATGATCAGAACTTCCACTTCAGATTGGAGGCGAGATTTCTGTTTCTCAAGATTGTTGATCTTCACAAGCAGAGTCTCAATTTGCTCTTCCTGTTCCTGGATGCGGGCGCTGTACTTGCGTCGCAATTCTTCTACCTGTGAATTCGGTCGATGTTTTATTGAAATTCCAAAATTAATACAAATCCCGTGTCGTTTAATGCAATTATTGATAAGATCGATGAATAATATCGTTCAGTTCCGACAACTTAATAATAAGTTGGGCCATGCTGATGTTGTTCCAACACTTTTAATATTATTATATGTATGATAATAATTATTTCATTTTTTAATTACCTCTTCGGCGCGAGCATTGGCTTCGGTCTCATATTTGGATCTCCAAATTTGCACTTCACCACTGGCCTTGACCAATTGGCGCTCAATATCCAAACGGGCTTCAGATTCTTCTTCCAATTGAATGCGAACGGATTCCAATTCCGATTCAACCTGCAAACAATTATTAGAATAATTATTTCTAAATATTTTGCAATTATTATTTTGCAACATGCAATGTTTCCACAAGGATATGTTTTTTTAACTTTAATATGTTATGTTACTTTTTAACTGGAACAATCCCTACCTGGTGTAAAGAGGCCTCAACCATTGCACGACGACGGTCTTCATCCTCGAGACGACGGCGAGCATCTTCAAGCTGGCCGACGATTTGGGTCCTCAGGTAAACAACGTTCTCGATGCTCACCTGCGACATTTTAAATGAAATAAATATCCGTACTAATTCTAAGAAGAAAAATTGAATTAAACTGAATGGATATATAACATCAACTCCTTGCCAAGGCTACAGAAAACCAATTGAAATTTGTTATCAAACCATCATAGGCAGAAAGTTTAAAAAAAGAGGAAAAATTACTTTTATTTTATTTTTCTCTAACGATGATAATTAGGTGTGATATTTTTTATTAAGATTGCAGTAAAAAATTCAAATTTATTTCAGTCTGCACATACGTGGAAAATTAAAAGAAAAAGAAACAAGGATTATTTTTATTTTATTTATTATCGACGATGATAGTTAAGTGTCAAATTACCTTCAAGTCCTGTACTTCCTTCGTCAGTTCGATATTCTCCTGGGAGAGCCTGGTTTTGTGGCTGGTGATGTCGACAATCGTGCGATTCAGTTCTTCGATTTTCACATTAAGCTCAGATACGTGTATTTCGAGCTTTTCCACCGTCTTGATTGACATCACCTTTTCTTTAGTGACATTGTCGAGCTGAGAGAGGAGTTCGTATACCTCTTGTTGAAACTTTGATTTTTCCTTGTCAGCCCTGCGAACACCACAAAAAAAAATTGTATGGTTTTGCAGGAAGGCTTTAAACAAGATGTAATATATAATTTATTTCCTGAAACATTTTTAGTTTATGCGTAAACTTATATGGAAAACAAACCGAGTATAATTTTGAGATTGAATAATATTTGCTAGTAGATTTATGCAGAATAATCAAAGGAATCATTTTTTTGCGATCTTTATCACTTTCTCCTATAAAATAAAATAAAAAATATATATAAATTTATACCGCGCTTTTGTTTGTACAATATTTGCCCCAATTAATCTAACATTCAGTTCTATATCGCTAAGAATTCAAATCTATTTTACTCGAATATTTCTGAGATTATTATTCATACTTTTTCTTCTGCGATTTTAGTTTCTCGGTTCCATTTCTCGTTTCAATTTTCGTTTGCTTTGCCTAACTTGAAGAGGGATGAAAAAATTAACTAATCTTCTATTATTCATTTTTTTTATTCGTGCCCCAATTTATTTAGAGAAATCATTCATATTTCTAAGCAACATTTATCAACGTTCAATTCCATTCTCTTTCTTGCAACTTTCCTCATTCCTTCCCAACAAATAAATCATTCCAAATCATCAGCAATCTAAGTAAATTCAACAAAGTGCCACCATTAATCGTAACACTTCAAACAACAGTGCCAAAACCAACAGGGGCTAAAATTACTCCCTCTAAACAATGTTCAAGAACAACATTGCACGCAACGACAGCATTGTACAAAGTCCTCATAACATCTCTGTCTTATCCATCTGCCTAATTTATCATTCGCTAGTTATTTCGGTTGCAGTACTGGTGTTCCAACTCTCAATCTAACATTCATCATCTTCAGTCATTAATCTTGAAGAAGAACTTGGGACAAGCAGAGAAAGGGTGATTCTCCCAATCAAACCTCATTCTACATTGTAAAAGACATTAATGCTGAAACTTTCTTCTTGGCTTTTACAATCTGATTGTTTAACCTGTCTCCGATTTTCAGCATACGTTGTTTAAATAGGAACTTTTTCACTACTGACAAAGTTTAAACGAAAATTCGAATAGACTATTAATTAAAGGAATATGTAGGACATGATCTATAGATCTTACAAAAAATCAGCCCCCGTAAAATTGTATCTTTAATTAAAGCAAAATATACAAAGATAATTAAGTTTCTAAAGTAAACTTCACCCTGTTTCCAGGAATGTATATAGTACGAACACCACCACCACCACCACCACCACCCCTCTCTTCATCTTTACTTTTCCAGACCTAACCAGCCCTTTCGTTTCTCCTATCCTCAGTCTTTGACCATCTGACCAAACAGCGAAATACCAAGAATGTGTACAGGTATCATATACAGGGTTGCATCAAAGTAAGTGGTCAAACTTAGGTCTCGTATTTAATTGTTCCTAAAAATTGTGTTACGTTTTTATACAGCACAGTGCCCCTTCACATCAGCAAATCGCTCGCTCTAACAGAAACGAAATATTGTTTATAACTTTGAAAGTATTAATATTGCCGGCTTGTGTTTACTAGAACATTTTTCCTCCAACTGGCGAGTACCGTCTATTCTAAAAATTCTAATCCTCTTTTTTCTATCACCCTGCATACAGAGCAAGTGCGGTGGGAACAAGATATTAAACATACACGCGTGCAAGACCCCAAAAATGAGTAAAATTTCTTCTCAAAGTTTTCCAAATTCACCGAAGAAAACATTAAAAATATAGAAACTTCTGAATCATCCTAATTCGACAACCAGCGGCCGTATTTCGTTGTCACCCTGTACAATGCGCATTAATAATAATTGTCGCCCACTTCTACGTGTCTCGGGATTATTTCCAAGCAACATTGTCATCATTCTATCGTTTCCCCCTTGGGTGTGAATAGTGTAATAGAGTAAGTCATCCTGACAGTGAAGTATATGTAGACATGAAAAGAGGGAGAAACTTGAATCTCTCCGATATCAGCAGTTCACCTACACGTAACACGCGGAGGGTGTAAGGTGTCGGACGATTCCGAGGATAGTGGGGATCCGGTCTGGTCGCCTGTACTAATATGGCGCGGCAACACGGGGTTGAGGATTGCCTCGCGACTCGCACGGTTAAAAATAGTCATAAGCCGAGTAGTGGCCACGAGAGCAAAGGGGGAGCAAGCGGCGGTAGAATAAAAACGACAGAGCAAGATGTAGTGAGATGGCAAGAATTGGAGTGCGATGCGGCGGGATGGAGAATTGTAGGTGAAAAAATTGCACAAGTTTGGATACCTGAGTTATTACGGGTGGTGCGATTGTGGGTGGAGTAATTGGGGCAAGGTAGCGGGGGATGAGAAGAATGGACGATGACGTGCGAGAAGTGGAGGAGGGTAGAGAGGACTGACGATATTGTGGAAATGAGGGATTAATAAGAAATAAATTAACGGAATAAGAGAAGGGGAATTTGTTAGAGAGCGAGTCCTTCGTTATGGGAGTGAAGAGAGTCGATCGATGAATTAAGGGAGGAGGAATATTTACGATTAGGAGAGTTAAGAGAGTCGACTGATGAAATCAGAGACGATGGCGATTAAGGAAATTTATTTTTCTTTTAATTTTTTAGGGAGGTTGTTATTGAATTATGGAAACTGGTGAAAATGGGAGTGCTATACGGATAGAGGTGGTTACAGCATTTGTGATACAATGGACGCGCAAATATTGCGAATAGAAAGTAAAGTTGAATTGCAATATAAATAATTGAAATATAATAGCAAATGGAATTAGAATCGATTTTATGAAATATATAAATAATAATATGTAACAGAATGATTCTTCCAAATTGGCCGAATGAAGAATTTGTGTATAGGACTTGAGAGTGGATGAAGAGAAAGGGAGAAGAAAATCGAAATAAGAAAATGGCATAAAGATAGAAACAGTGGAATAAATAGCTGACGAAAGCAGTTTGTGAAATGGGAGAAGACTACTTCAAAGAACATTTTCAATCTCTCTTGCCGACGAGTGGAAAGCTTTCACAATAGGTAACACGTAAGCATACGAATTGCTGGCAAGGGCAAAAGATCTCCGATAATTATATGGATTGCATGGATAGTAATTAAATGAATTTTCCTAAATAAATAAATATAAATAAGGTTGCTATAAAATAATTGGAACCCAAAATAGGATTAGTAGATCGAAACAAATATGTACCTATGATTTCGTATTATTCTCCTACTTATACTTAAGCTATTATGACACTATTTTACATTGACGATAACAATCCACACAGTGGAAGTAAAGTGGAAGTTTCGTAGCTCGACATTTTCGTAAAATTTGATACAATAAAATAAATGTGAAATAAGATTTCTATTTTGACGTAGAAGTATATTACGATGCGCTTTACCACGATCCCTTTCTCCCCCCAATTGAGCGTAACTAAACTGTCGATTACAAAAGAAAAGAAAACATTGGGTTGAACGTGCAAGTTTGTAGAAAATTCTCTTTAAAATGAAGAACGCTATTTGCTTCGTATTTCAAGTCTGTAATGTGGAAACTAGCTTTTATTTAACGGCGCCTTCGGTGTTCTATTTCGCCTGCTGAAATATTAAGCGGCAATTAGCTGTTTGCTTCGCGACGACGCCGTTGACGTATAAATGTCGTGATTGCTTTTGCTGAGAAGTACATTTGGAACGGAATCCCTTGGGGTTCGATTTCAGACCAAATTCTTGATCAACCATTCTACTTGTGTGTATAAGAGTTATAGAAATATTCTGGAAAGAGGCTTTTACAAGTTTTATAGGATTTATGATAGAACTCTTTTCACAGTTTCTTTTTCTTAGCTTTAGTCCCATTCGTTCATTATTTGAACGAAGAAACCTGTGTTCTCTTACAGAACGAACTTTCAATTGTTTAAAATTAAAAATGTGAATTATTATGATTAATTCCGATTTTTTATTTCGATTTTGCTATAAAGTTTTTACAGGATGCATTATGTAGGACAAAATGAATTTTATGAGAGAACTGGACGATAATTACAAATGTTTACAAATAAGTGTTTACAAATAATTGGCACAGGTGTTACATGCATCAATTTCGATACGTTTTGCATTTACAAATTGGAGAAAAATATACGACGAAATTCGTTTCATTAAAGAACTTACTAATTTAATCAAATTCATGAAAGACATTGCAATTAACTTGCTGTTAGACTATTATTAAAATAGAATATCGACGATGTTTATCCTATAAAATAAATCTTGTATCCTATGCTTCACAATTCTTCCAAGTACGACTGCTTTTTGTCAGGAACCCAAATTTAATTTATATATATGAATTTATATCGACAGCATTCTATTACAGGAGCACATTCCCCTTCTATTTCGAAAATGAAACTTAATTTATATGATTACAAAAAAATATCCAAGAACAACTCGATATTTCAGAAATAAATTATTCAACAGATCTTGAATAATCTCGTCTCGTTCTATTAGAATCATTCGAAAAAGTACGAATCATGTAAACTAAAAATCATAAAAGAAATATTCCGCATCAATTACATCGGATTCAATTAAAATCAAAAGTTCAACGGCATTCCCATTATTCTCGGCAAATAGTTCGTCAAGTCTAAGAAATTATCTATGAATCAAATGGACCACAAATTATCATTCCTACAAAACGGTAACAACAAATCGACCTTACGAGGCTAATCGAGTTCCAATCAAAGACAGCAATGATTCTACTTAATCCTCGTGCTATCCACACAATTAAAAACTATTGCCGAATGTCCCCAGGACAAATTGCAAGAGCCATAAGGAGTATATATATATAAAAAAAAGAAAAAAAACGTAATAGACGGGGTCACGATGATAGCTCTATGAATTTCCGACACGTTTGTGTCCTTGTAGAACACGGTATCGCGGGTCGCGTCGGAGCGCCGCGGGACGTCGAAAAGGACGCGAGATATGTTTAGAAATGCTAGGTGAACGAGTCTACGCGTATTTCAGGTGCGAGTAGGCTCGTTGTTTGGCCGGGAGCCAGTTTCTTCAGGCATAATTCCCGCAATTTTCTAATACGCATTCGTTCCGCGCGATGCTCGCTATAATTAACGAGGCAAAGTGATTCACACTTGATTTGCAATTTCATTCCTCTTTCTTTCTCGTTCTCCCCCTTTCAATATTCAATTTTTCTTTTCTTTTCGCTATTTTCAATCCACGGAAAATGAAAGTGGGCTTCAGAGAACCATGGAACCTCCGGCGGGCTGTTTGTTGACGCTTCGCTCGACGCTCGCGCGCTTTGACCTCAAAGAGAGCAATCGCGATGCCACGATTTTATTTTCGCAGGTGTATATAATTATCCACGGTTTATTGGTGTTCTGATTCCGACATTCCCTACCCCCTATCGCGATTCCACGCCGTTTCGTTTAACTTACAAACCGAATGCCACGATGTTTCTCCGCTCGGGAGTGATTTACTGTTACTGGGGTGGATTTCGTTGGCTAACCTGGCGGGTGTAATTTCTACTTGTGTTCGACGAATTGTTTAAAGAGATCTGAAAATATCCGATATCTGTTGCATTTATTAAGGTATTGTTAATGTTATTGAACGTGTTATGAGGTAGATCGAGCTCCAGGGAGTATTTAACCCTTATATTCCGTTTGATTTTGTATGATCCGATCCTGGTTTTGTATTAGTACATCATTTTAGAACATTCAATACAATACGATATAAGAATTGAGAACAAACGGTTTGTTAATAATTTTCGTAAGTCTTTTTGTGGGTAAAGTATAAATGTTCACTCAGTACGTAAATCGTGTGAGATAAGTTATCGTTCGTGGAGGATTTTTGTTAAATTTTGTATCTGCTCGCGAGGATACTGAACTGTGTAAAAAAATTTACTAAAACTAACTTGCATTTAATTTGGGTAAAAATCGGAAATGTTTTTCAGGAATATTGCGTTTCATTTTTCTCGGAAGGAGAAGATTTAGGGAAGTAATGGTGTTCGTATGTAAATTCTCGTTTAAGCGGCGTGGTTCAAAGCTAGTAACTTAAAATATATAGATTTGTATAGCCTTGGGCAACTTTCGATTACTTTAGAAGTGTGAATGTTTACCCCGTACAGCACGCATGTTGAAATGTTCGTGATTTATTATCTCCACGCCAAAGTGAGGCTAATGAGACTAAAAATAATGAGCTTAATGATCACCTGACTACTTTGACTAATGCATAACTATAATTATAAGTTAAACGGCCACAATACACGATCGCTAATGCCGATAGTATTTTGACGTACCTACTTCGCAAGTAGTACGGGTCAATAATACTGGCAGCGTCCAGTAGACCTTAGACCAGGTTTGACGAATATTATTGAAATACTATTGAAAGATCAATTAATAAATATAGTAAATGGTCGTTTCACCATTAGCCATCTTGCAACACTACCACTTTAAGAATTATTACTTTTTAATTACAACATTTATATCAATTAACGAAACGTAATTCGAAATAGCACTTCGAAATATCAAAGTATAAATCAGGTGGTTTCATACTTTTGACCAGCAATGTGCAATAATGTAAAAGAAATTACGTATCGAACGTATAATAATATTGCGTAATGATAATAATAATGAAAAATATTCTCTAGTATATCTACAAAGAATGAAAGTATTCTAGATTCGAAATTGTACAATAATATAGATTACTCTACTGACCTAGCGCGTGCCTTTGACAGTTGATCAATCTGATCCTGATAATCGACGACGACTTCCTGGTGTTTCTTGCGCAGAAGATGCGCTGTCTCTTCGCTCTCGAGATGGACATCTTCGAGTAGTTTTCGCAGCTTGGCCAGTTCCATGTCCCTCTTTTTGTTGATCTCATACTGTACGATTTCAATGAGAGTAATTAGAATCTCATTGGATTCAAACGAGTCTTGTAAATTTTTAATTGGAGCTTGAAACGTTCAATGAACAATTAAATAACAAATTTCTCGAGGCAATTGATTTTCAAACTTACTTGAGATTCGGCGCCACCCTCTGCCTCTTCAAGACGTTCGGACAGTTGGATGACTTGCACGCTCAAGTCAGCGCGCTCACGTTCAATCTGTAAATTAAATCGGAAAAATCGCGTGATTAATAAAAATACCTCGACTAATAAAGAATATTTAATGAGGTGGGTTAATGTTGTGGAAATTGGGTCACTTTAAATCTTCATCTTCAATATTCCCTTTTTCACCATTTAATAGATTGTCCTAATCCAATTCTTTCATATAATTAATTTACATATAAACCTCCATAAATTTACTTGCACTGTTGCTAAAATTTAACGTCAATTTTAATAAAAATATTCAGATCAATTCAATTCCAGAAACTACCACCACGATTATCCCCCCCCCCCCCCCTTTAACTAAAAAGTTTTTTTAAATCGATGAACACGTTCTCGTTTGCCACTTGAGAACCAATTCAAGAGGTAGTTAACCTATTTTTGTTTCGTTGTATTTCACAAAGGAAAAAAAAAAGGGTAAATCGAACATGTAGTCTCTGAATGAAAACATCGAATGATCCCGAACATTATCCTACATACTTCTCCACACGAGTAAGAACTGATCTTGATGGAATTTGTGTTGATACACGGCAAGTGTAATCGAGACGCGCGGCATTGTTTTGGAAAGAGGCCTCGAGGAACGACGCGAAGAGCTTGGTGCAAGCTTGACGTCAGGTTTCTTCGTACCGCGAATAGAACGATCTAATTCCGTACGGATCGGCTCTATATCGGGAGCTTTATTCATATTACAAACGAGGCGTTTATGGAGAAAAGAGAGGCCCGCGACATCGCCATAACTGTCCGTTCCCCGGAAGACAACGGCGTTCCCCATGCTTCCTGTTAGTTTCATCGTACGGTGATAAAAAAAAAATGAGAAAAGAAGTGGAAGAAAGAGGAAATTTATCTTCGTAACGTAAAAATCAATATACACGCGCGAAAGGGTGGTGTTTGGTTGAATTTGGAATCGTACACAGTGGTCGTGTGTAAACGTTGCGTCGAAAAAATGATAAAACGCTATAGATTATGGATCGTGAAATGCGTATTTGGCAAAGAGGTTGCGAAACGGAGAAAAATTTGGATATCCATTTAAAGATTTGCAAACTGCGAGAAAAGTATTGGGACACTCGTAAGATGTCAATTGGAGATCTAACTTTCATTTCCAATGTTCCATTGTCATTCGAATGCTTTAGCCGACGAATTTCAACTAATTTTCGAACGACATGCCCGCGTATATATTTTGGTATAGCGATTCCTCGTTGTTGCCAGACGAGCAGTCGAATACCGAGTAACAAATTTAGATAAACACAGGGAAACCAGCAAGAATTCGCAACATTATGTAATAAGAAACACGATCTAAGCACGATGACACTTCGCGGGTATGATTAAAGCGGACACGTTATCGGAAGATACGTTCTTAATGCGATCATAATTTAGGAATTTTTCTGAATTAGAAGCACGAAGAACGCCTCTGGCAGCGATTCAAGTCACGTATCACGAGCAGCGTTACGTATGAATCCGATTTCCTCGGAATTTGGCCGCACAATAAAGGCACGGTAATATTCTTCAAATTCAACGCGCCATTTAAACGCGAGTCCCCGTTGTCTTTCGAAAATACGGATAAATTTGTCAATGGATCAGTTTACGTTCCAAATAAATAATCCGAAATGTACCAAGTTCTTTCATCTATCTGGCAAACAAAATTTGCACGAAAATTGTATTCGCTTATTTCGTTTCATGTCTTGGCATTTTCTTTTTTATTTATTTATTGTTTTACTTAATTACTGCGCTAAACATTTGCTAATAATTGATACTTTTGTCATGGTATAAAATGTGTCTTTTTTCCTGTCTGAAATATTGTTAAGCACTGCTCCTTTTTTTTTTATTTTAAACAGGTAGACGTGCTTAGTTACATGTTAGCCAAACACGAAAGAGGAATGCGAGTTCGTACGCTGAAGAGGCGCGCATCCCCAAAAATAGCCGCGACTCGAGAGCTGGACATTTCGACCTACTGCTCCCCACTCTATGGTGGTGAGCAGGCCAGCCTCGCTTTTTTTGTAGCAGTTTCAAAATTCACAATACCCGGATTACATAAAGTCTCGAAATTTACGTTTCCCTCCGTCCGCCTTGGTATTTTCGTCCCCGCGAGCTTAACGTGTATCTAGAACGAATTCCATCGATACTCCCAACGCTCATTACAAAAGGAATTTATCACTCGCTCTTCCTTTACAGCTAACTGTACACTCGTCGGTCAATAAACCACTTGATAAAATTGAGGAACGGAAAGAAACTCGGGATTACCCATTTCGTGCCAGGCATTCGCAATATAATAACTATACCGAAATAAACGAAAGAAAAGGTAACACGAAATGAATAAAACAAAAGAAAAGACCATGCACGTTCCGTTCAAATATCCCCTAATATTCTACTTCAAACCATCGCGGATAAACAATATTTCCTATATAAAGATTTTCAATTAATAAATGATCGCAGGGAAATGATATTAAGGAGGATCGTGGAGAAGAAAACTCACCCTCTGACGCAGTTCTCTTTCACACTCCAGGTCATCCTGCAGCAGGCGGATTTTGTCCTGAAACGAGAGGCAAAAAAAGGATTAGAGCGCATAGCGGGCCACGTTATAAAGGGTCGGTGGTTTACGTAATCGACCGACGAAAATATCCAACGGGCCGGCGGCTCGGAAAGTATTTCAGAAAACACGGACAGCCTCTGTGAGATTGGCTCGCCCACGGGGGAACAGGAGGTTTTTTTCGTTCTCGGCGGCACTGTTCATAGGGGATTTCCACAGAAACGAATGGATGAAAGAAGAATAAAGACCGTGCACTCGCCTCTGTCTCTTGCCCCTTTATACAGATTCACAGCAAAGCGATTCTTCTCGAACGGAGAAGATCCGAAAAATGTATTTCAATTTTACTTGAATCTACGGGTTCCTCTTTCCCGCGACGATTCAAATTAATTATTTATCCATCATAGCCGCGTGTTCGTCCATCGTTAATACGACACCCTCGAAGATCTCACTCCTGCGTGGCACGGCCGTCATTTAGGGCCGATATTTACGACTATTTTCGTACACGAGCAGCTCGATGGCTAGAGCACCGTGTACGACACTTTCGTTCCTCTTCAGGGTTGGCACTAATATCCCTTATGGTCACTGAACTTTCTCGCGTCTCACTGTCCCCGAAAATCGGTCACTGCTCGACGTTTCACCTTTTCACCAGCGATCACTTCCTAAAGTGTGATTTTTCTTGCCCTTTCTTCAGATTACAAGGGAATAACTGGCCTTATCCTCGTCCCTTCGTCTTCCTCCGTGTCTCCTCTTGGCGTTGCGTGATCGACTAAACCTCGTTGAAGATTTTTAAGTTCGGCGATATATATTATAACTCGTACCCTTCTGATTCAATGAATTGGAGTTTCTCTTTTTCTTCGTATGAATTGCTTTGAGATATTTTTTTTAGTCCACCGTTTTTCTTTTTTTTGTAGAAAGAAAATACTCTGATCTATCTTCATTGAATGTACCATAAGTGTTACGTAGCGTAGGCATTAATAGATACATTCGTGTGTTTCGGATCTCTCCTGTTCCCTTCCTATTTTTGGCAACTCGTTGTATATAGTTCATTCGAGAGAATTCCGTATGCTAGGACTTTTATCAATCTTCTCCCGTTGCTGTAATGCTTCGTTTCTCTGGGGTATTACCGTGATCAAAAATTAGCTACGTTAAACTACTCATAAAGTACAGAAAACTATACTCTCCGGTATATAACAATTATTCATACATTTCATTATGTCAACTTTATTCGACGATATTCCAAGTTCGATGTGTCTCAATGGAAAGCAAGAATTCATCGAATGTCCTCTTTCATATACGATGAAAGACTTGAAAGACTTAAAAAGTGGTCTAACAGTTAAACCATACTGTACTTAACCAACGTCCAAAATGAGTAATAAAACGAACAACAGAAACTCATTCGTTTGAACCTCGACACGAATACTGTCAATGTATTATATAGAATAACAAAGAAAAAAAATTAAATAAAACCAGCAGAAGATTGCTTCTTTTTGAACAAAAAGATAAAGACCTACCTCCAGTCTGGAGAGACCGCTCAGGTCGGCGCTGTATTCGATGCTGACATCGGCAGTACCACCGCCGGTAGAGCGGTACGTATACTTGGAAGCTTTAGCGATCGCTGAAGACATCCTGTTCGCTTGATTCACTCGCGACTTTCACGACAATAGATCGTTGCTCGTTTAAGGGCCGAGAGGTTCGATTGTTCCTCGGGCTTTTATCGTTACAATACAATTTACTGTTGCCTCGATACGCTCGGCTGACGTAGCTGTTACAGTTCAGTCGTTTAATTTTTGACAGGAAAAAAAAAGAGAAGAATCAAATGTCGTCGCAAATATTCAATCTTCGACCACTTTCTTCCTCCTCACCGCTTCGTCTTCGTATTCGTACTCTTATTTCTACTTGTTCTGTTCTTCTTCTTCTTCGTCTACTTCTTCTTCGGGGGTTTCGGAGCCGACCAGCGCCCTACTCGTAGTGCGCGACCCGTCGTCGTTCGTATGGCGCGCCGGCGGTTCTATGGCTTCGTCAAAATGACGGTCAGGCGCATGCGTGGTAGATCGTATACCCCCACCGGGAGCATACGACGATGACGATGCGTCGCGGTCGTTCCTGGTCCCTCGTTGTCCGCCGAGGGGAACCACCAGCCGACGACCACCACCGTTACGTCGACGCCCACGTTTCCTAACGTGTCTGCCAAACAGCCTCCTCCAACGGGATTCCGTGTGGAATTGCGCCTCTTCCTTTTTGTTTTTTTTTTCATCTATTTGAAAGGATTTTTATGCAGTCTGCTGTGTCACTTGTAGCGTTTTCTTGATTTTTATTTGTTTTTAGTAAGGAAGCACGCAGCATGGCTCGTGTGATATTATTCTTATTTTTTGTTTCGATAGCTTGGTCGCTGTTATATTGGTTAGAAACTTGAAGGATCGATTTTTGTGATATTATATTGTACATGCATGTTACTTCCTAGCATGTGGATTTTCCTAGAACTAGGATTGTATGGTTTTTTTTAAAGTAGATACTTTGTATCGGGCTCCGGCGTTTCTTTGCGGTTTCTGCTTTCCTTCCTTTCGGGGGAAATTTCTAGGAATTGTGAGGAAATGTACTATTCATGTCATTGAGGTTTATGCTATTTTCTCTATACAACCATCCTCGAATTTTTTTAGACAACTGTCCAGGTTTTTAATCGGTCGTCGTATTCTAAACTTGTGTTTTAAATTTGTTGTTTATTTACTTTTACGAAACACATCGAACAACTCCCATTGCTCCGTTGGCGCAATTAGATAATAAAGCATTTCCTTTAAATAGAGCAATCATACCAAGCGAACTATATTACTTTTAATTACTTTTGGTTGCTAGAGTATTAATTTCAAATATTGGTTAGCACGAGGAGGGAGAGGATTCACTTTATACTTATATTCTGACGAAACGCGAACTAGACTTTCGCTATTGACGATGACCAAAATCTATGAATAATGTGTTCTAATTATTTCCGTCTAAAAAAACAAGTGTTGAAATAGTTATTAAAAATACACAATCATTGTTTCAATGCGGTTACTATGATTACACGATGATTCAATAACAATAAAAATTTAATTCAGACTTGATCGTAATTGTCACCCACGAATCGTGCTAAAAATACTTATTGCACGTTTCTATCCCCCTATCATCTAAAACTGCTATTTTTATAATACACAATTTATTTCGGCGACAAAAGAGAGACGAAGTATGCCCTGTTCCTGTGCCGTTGATTCAGCGTCTGTAACTTACTCAATACACCAAGAATTTATCAAAATAGAAAACCGTACACACTATTTTATTTCGAACATTACACTTTGCAGTATTTAGCAAATCATTGCTAGAAAAGGAGAACGTCAAATTCTCCAATTGTTGCTCCAGAGAGAATTTCTTCCCAACGTTGTAAAATTAATTTGACCATAGATTGGTAAATGTATAAAAATTGAGAAAGTCTGTAAATAACATGCAGCGATCAATTTCTTTGCACCAAGAAACAAACTCGTCCATTAAATGCCACAAAAAAACTAAAGGAAGAGGGAGAATCAAATTTCAGCGTTAGCGAGGCTCAACAGGTGTAGAACCCTCGATCGAAAATCGATTCACGCTCAAAATGATCTCAGCCAGGCCGCGACAAGTAGAATTAGAATCGTCTGTAGCATCCCACGCTGCACTCCCCGTGGAATTATTCGCCGAACATTCGACCTCTGCAACCACGTCCCTCTCTCCTCGTACCGATTTAGATATTCCGTACTTGAAAAGCTGCAGGGTCATCAGTACTCGCATAGATCGGCCATCGATGAGAGAAGTCGTTGACACGCTCGAACCTATAATAACGTGGGCGTAAGAAAGTGTAACGATAAACGGCCGCACGAGCAGTATCGTATTGTAGCCAAAAATCGTTTTAGAAACGTCGAATCATCCGTGACTATTTTTACTCGTCCACTCACCGCGTTAGGAAATTATGTTTTATCATTTCTATTCACCGTCGGGTGTCGTTGACGAGTTCGTTTTATAAATAACAATTAAGTAACCGTCGATGAAAAGAGGTTGACCGATGCGCATCAACAGGTGAGCATAGAACTCCCGATGAAAAATCACCGTCCACTCGGACAGGTTCTGAAGATCCGCAAGCGAATTCCCCGTTGTGCAGCTGCGAGTAAACGTCGAGCTTTCTAGCTATTTACACTCGCCCTTTCGTTGTTGACGTTGCGACGATGCCTGACGGGAATACCGGGCATGTTTCCATCGACGTTGGTATTGCGGCCTCTGTTAATTTGTTCTCGAGATTTTGTATAAAACGTTATTTAGATTGGAATTGGAAATGTATTGTTCATGGCAATTTACAGTATTTGTTATTATTCGTCTTGTTAATTATGGATGAAATGATTTTGCTGTTGTTCGTGTTTCCCAGCTAGTTGTACTGTATATGAATTAGAATGTAGATATTATCTTCGGTCATTACAATTATAAGAGTATACAAATTATCGTGAGAGTATATTTTCGATGATTAGTCTGCGACACATTATTATCGGCGAACGACGGTGATGGTTGAAAGAGTAACTTCATTATCATACAGAATTTCTTTATTATTTATACTTCGATAGTGAATCGGCATAATGTTTCATACGAGATTGAAATTAATGAAAAAGTATATTTCTGTTGCAACGAATTGTGTATATTAAATTCAAGAAAATTTCAGTTTCGTTCATTTGAAACTAACAAAATTTCATCGAATGCTAGTAATGATCATATACCGATTAACAAAACCCTATAAATCCAACCTTCCCGTGTGACCCATATTTAGAACACGACGAAATGGGATGGGATATGGAACTGGGATTCTATTTCATTCCATTTTATTATCCTCAAACTTCCAATTGCATGAAACAACATTCTTTCCATTAAATAAAATACATAAACATACGTCACAAACATCTCACACGGCATAAGTCGCGCAAATAAATAATTGCGTTGTATCGACACTGCCGTACTCATTCGTCTACTTATACTACTAGCCGGCCGTCTGAAACAGGAGCTTCCCATTCTACTTGCGTCCCCCCACCACCGCCACGAATTCCGCCCGTATTTATATCCTATAATTCATTTTTCTCCACGCGAAACAGCAACAGGAGATTACCAATCATTACATCCTCTCTTTCAGATCCCCCAAAAATCAACACCTCAATCGCATCCGTAAAACCACCCTATCGCCCTCCACTTTTCTCCGAACGTAACGCACACGATATCTCTGAAAGGAACCAAAGCTCGAGCACCCTAGGGTTTCATGCTTCCGCTTTTTCTCAACTATAGTTTCCAATTTTCACCAAATTTCCTCGACCCCCTGGCCCCTCCCCCACTCCCGTCGAGTGTCTATAAAAGGTCGCCGGGCAATGGTGGGCAAAGATGTTCGTTCAGCCTAGCCGGGGGCTCACCAAGTAATTTGAGATTAGCCCCTTCTCTTCTGCGTCCTCTTCTTCACCTTGTTCCCACTCTTCGGGACCACGTTCGCATCGCTCCATCTGGTGGAGAATTCCAGCTGCCATCGAGGAAAGCGCATCGGAAGAGCTTGGACCAGAATAACCAAGTCTCTCTCTCTCTCTTTTTTCCCACCGTCAGAGACTTTCTGCCACACGAACTTCTATTCCATGCGAAAGAGGATTCTAAAAGCAATTTCCAACGGCCTGGTCACCGCCAATGGCGACAGAGGCATCCTCGTATCCGCGTTTCCGATTCTCCACGGCACGATTGGCCGGATATTTGGCCGCGATCTAAGTCGTTCTACGAACTGTTCCGCTTTCCCTTCGCTCTGTTTACAGATAGAGCAAATGGGGATTGCAAAAGGGACGGTGATCGTTGAGGGAAATCTCAACTCGACAATTATCCGGGAGGCAGTAATGGTTTTCATTCACTTGTAAAAAACAACAAAAGAATAAGATGCTTTGCAATTGTTAATTGGGGGATCAACGAAGTATAGAAAGTCATATCTTAAATCTATCTTTGTTCGTTTTCAATATGTATCTTTCTTAGAACTGTTAAATGCTGATACTTTAATTGTCGAATCCCTTCTTGTTCCAAAAGTACCACTGACCTGTTCTGCTTCTCGACCAGAAGTATTCGTGCTTGGATAGAATCTTCATAGAAGAGAAGTGAAATGATTGCATTTTCATGTTCCCTTACTTTCGTATTTGTTATATGTATATAAGGATGGAAGCGGAAATTGTTGATGGAAATCAGAATATATTGTATTACGATAGTTTGAAATTATTTCTTGTCATCAAAACAATCTAAATGGCATTATATATTTATTTAACATACATTCCGAAAGATTTCCGCCTGGCCTCGTTTAGTGGATTATTTTAAACGCCTGTCAATGGGCGCTCCTTTATGTTTTAATTATTGCAGCAGCTATTCTATGACATTCCTTTGATGTATGAGTTCAATAAAACTGCTGATATTTCGTGCGAAACTATTTGCAATTTCTGGAAACTAAACCGTGAAAACGAGCTATCAGTCTTACTCATTTGGTTTAATTTTTTTTATACGTAGATGAAAGATAATTTAATGCCACCGTAGTATTAAAATATTTAAGCTTAAAGGAAATTAAATAATTCAGGTCCTCTTCGTAGATTTATATGTAGAAAGTATTATCTATTGTCAGTTCATAGTTCGTTTCGTGGTTCGTTACATCACTTTCTTCGGAGCACTTAGTCCGCGTCAAATATTCTGTCAGCTTTATTTAGCCTTGAAACGCTGTGCGGCAACGAGAATCTGTTACCGAAATATAATTGTTGCTAAACACTAAATCAGGAGATACGCATATTCCCTTGAAAACGTGACAGACATGTCAATGTTTGCTTCCTTTTTATCTTTGTAGAGAACCATCTTGCTCTTCCTTAACAATTAGTATCACCTCAATTATATAGGTATATATGTATAGAAAATATATCATATATTACACATAAGGCGAGAGATAAATAAATGAATAAGGCACGTGCACCATATTTCAAGTTGAAGTCGTTTTCGTATCAGAAGATGTCGTTCTGCGAAATACTCGAGGACCTCCTCTAATTTCACCAATTTAATTAATTAATTCTTTCCCGAATCACGAAACTCACATACGAGTGACACATTGTTCGGATGAAGGACAGAAACTGCAAAACACCAAAGGATTTACCATTGATGAAGCGTAGGTGATTTTTCTTCAGGCATTCGTTTATTTAATTTATATATTTATTTATTTCGAAGCAAGGCATCATGATAGTAAATCAAGGGAAACACAAAAAGTTTCCATTCGAAGCAACAATTTCCATATTTCTATTCATTGCAAATAAATAGATATATCTCGTCTCTTTATCTCCGAACCGTTCGGCAACATGGCCGAACGTGGTTGTTCTAATTACTCTTGAATCACTTATTTCACGCAGTTGAACGTCAATTGTCCGTCCAAAAATTAAAAAGAAACAAGCTTCCGGAGTAATATAAGCCAATTATCAAGTTTCGAGTGAACATCCTGCCATAAATTCATCATTGTCGACGACGTGGAGTTTAATAGCCTGGAAGCAAGTTTCGGTTATTCGTAGAACCGGAGCGATTTTAGATCTTGTCAGCAAAGTGATGTATGCTACACTGAATGGAGTCATTAACGTTTTTCTTGGCTATCGTTCGGATGGCTGGACGTGTATTAATTCAACTTTGCTGCTATCGCGGTTTGGTTGCGTAATCGTTACAATTGAATGTTACCGAAGTTCATTTATAATTTCATTGACTCAACCCGATCCCCCTGTCGTTTACGAATCTAAATGTTAAAAAGTAACAGCGTACGAATCGACGCAACGAGGAGAATTTTGTATTGTGTTTTAAGTTTCACATAAAAAGGGCTTGCAAACGATGCCCGCGTTGCAGGGCAAGCACACTGCCCCAAATTTCTAATTATAGTCGCCTCTCGTCTGACTCTCTCCCATTCGACTGAATTCCCTCAGGTACCACCTATCGAAAGATCTTGACTTCTCGATCATGAGTTTCATGTTTGTAAACAGAAGTATCCGGTCAGCAAAGTAGCATTGACCTTTTGGACAATCGACATCTTTAATGGTTTAAAATTTTGGTCCTTGCTTCGTCGAGTGCTATTATAATAGTTTATAAGGACAATGATGGGTGAGTATTTTGAGTAGCAGGAATTTGAAATGTTTTATCGACGATCATTGGTGTAATATTGGTTGCAGAGTTCTGGATTAGACAGCGAAACTTTTACGAAAATGGCAAAGGAGGGAACGTGTATCAGAAGGATACTACCATTAGCTAGAATGTTTTTATTAACTGCATTAATTATTAATACTTACGTACACAAGTAATGCGAATACTGTAGGTATTTAATACCGCGATACGTGTATATAAAAGATTTTTGGAAATCGTTCTGATATGATTGTGAGACGTTCGAACACTTTGTATTTGTAGCATGTAAATACATAAATTTCAAACGCGCGACTAAACATTTATTTTCCCAAGAAATTGATGTGACCAGGCAACAGAAACTACTGGTTCTTTGATAACGCGTATTTGTACATCGTAAAGAATATTTTCTTTTCGATGATTTTTGCCATTAATTATTTCGTATTATTTTTTAGGTTTATGAAACAATCTATAATACTATGGTCTTAATAAATAATCTCCCGCAGGATTTTTTGACCGATTATTTTATCATTAGGCTGTTATTCTAAGATAATGAGAAACTAAATGATTTATAACAATTCTCATATTATTCTATATAGGCATCCTTTCTTATAACTTTCCCAATACTTCCCAAAGGAATAACTATTACCTTCTGGCTCTTTAAAACGAATAGAATCGCACTCTGTAAAAATTCTTGCCATCCCGATAACTTCCCGAATTCGTCTACACTTAGCTTTCAAATTGAACTTCCAGATTTCGAACATTCAAACCGAAGTATGAGAATCTGAACCCTTTACTTTTCAATTTTCAAAAACAGCAAACCAACTAGCCAACAAACTGCTGTCTTACTGAAAATTTACCCTACTGCTTATCCTTTTGCATTTAACCGTAGCAAGGAGTGCCGATTCTCCAATTTTAACTTTTCTAATTATACTGGACACCTGTGCAACCACAATCCCAACGATTCACCTAGATAAGCCATTAAAAACACATAAATACATCCCAGCCACCGACACCTTCAGTGGTTACGCTCATTGCTACTCTATATTTACAACGATCGATCGAGTCAGGAGGCACGCAACAGGTGGATCCCAAATGCAAACGGTGATACCAGTACCCCGCTATCAGCATAATGGATACAGCACTTCCACACGCGTACCGGGTGGGCCACAAAAAGTATTACAATCTCTGTTATTTTCTCAGAAATCACATCGGACAGTCGATTTTATTTCCTTTTTTTCAATTAAATGACATAGGGGTGCAAATTATTTGGTATGCGTCGAATGTTTCTGAAGGTGACTGGCAGTTTCGGGGACGTTCCTCGTTTTATTTAAAAGAATGACATTAATTTTCTTCTATCCGGATAGACGTTATATCAAACGGGATGACATTTATTGAAGCATTTCTTTTTATTCCGCACAGTTGAAGAGTTATGGCGACGACGTTGGCCAGACTCGATACTGATTTCATGTCGTCTGGGCATCTTCGTCGCTTACGATGCGTTTCGCATAACGGCGACACACAAGAGTGGATACTGTATCGCACTAGAGCTTTTCCGCCTAGGAAAAGACCTGACGATCCACGTGGTTGAATCTACCGGGCCTAGTTTTGAATTACCAGTTCACGATTTTAGACGATTTATTTCAGGAACATTTTACTTCCTGTCGCGTTTCGAATTCGAGTTGCCGTGTATTATGGGGTATCGATGCATGGAATTTAGGTCGACGCCGATCATTAACTCGCACCGTCTCGAGCACAATACCAAGAGAACCGAGAATACCTTGCGAACCATAAACAATGGGGATCTGGCCTGATTCGAACGATGTAAATAGGAATCGCGTTTCGGATGGAGATACGATTCGTAATCCACGGTGCATACAAGTATCTCGTTTTCGCACGCGAGTATCGTGTGCCAGAAGGGAAATACATAGGTACATAGTACATATTGTGAACGCACCGCAAAGTGGAATTATGAAAGGTGATACACTGCCGTCGGTATCGTCTGCACAAATTTACTGCTGTACCACTTTCTGATCGGTTATTTTAAACGATCTGAATTCTTCGTTCGAAACTAGGGATACAGAATTTAGGAGGGGCTGGTACGATTTGTTTCGTCGTTCGAAATGAATCATCGGTGAGCTTGGAAAATTATTGTGACGTTCATGGGTTTTGGTGAATTAAAATTGCGTAATTCACTTATCTTTGTTTCATATGCATGTATAATATCGTTTACACTGCTCGGTTTGATTTTCTAATTTAATGTAAAAGTATCCGATGTAACTTTTCGTTACAAACACATTTTGGGAAAAATTCGCTCGCTGAATTGTATGACAAAATATAGATATTAATCCTTAATAAAAAATTGATACTTTGATCGTAGTTTATTGTACTGGATTGTTCATGTAATAATATTAATATTCACTACTTTACTACTTTGTTCTTCGACAAAAGTTTGCTTCGCATATTCTTTAGCTCCTATATATTGTCGGATTAATTTACTGCCTAAGAATGTATAAACTACAGCTCAAATAACAAACATCGAGATGTAGCAATGATACCAATTATTAATCGTCGCCTTTAATAAAACATCTAGTTTAAAGACGAATTTTTGAAATTGTATACTTACTACTTAAAAATGTATAGTTAAGACGATTGCAAAGAATTTCCAATCCGTTTAACAAATTAATCCATAAAAATTTCACGAGTATCCTAAAAACATTCACAAACCCAGCCTCTTACCAAACATGGCGACACTACTTTCAGTAAAAATAAAATAACGAAAAAAACAATATATCTTCCCTCTATTTCGATCTCACAGAATTTCACAATATCCAAAAATATCTCTACACACGACTTTCCTAAAAGATATCCTAATGCATATAACGCTTTGAACATTTGATATCCAAGCACTGTTGTCTCGTGAAATTACGTGGATCTGTTGGAATTTGCACAATTTGGCAGCGATTATGCCTACGACCTGCAAACACAGGGAAAGAAAGGTGGACTTGAAAATATGAAAGCGAAATAGACAATCGATAGAATACGATTCTACTTCCGCTCTGTGACAAGGGGAGAAATGTTGACTCATAGTTGAAAATCGCCAGGAAAAACTTTGGCCTATGCTTTTCGGCATTACTGGGGAGAAACTCAAGATGACTAACCCGCTCTATTCCTGTCCGAACGTTATACACTTGTATCCAATGAGAAAGTGGGCTAGAACGTATGAAATATCAATCCCTCCTCGGTCGCGCGTTAAACTCTCTACGATGTTTTCTCGGCCTCAGTCTCGTTTATTTTTCGTTGGCTATCTTAAGTTTCGCTTCATTATTTCAATTCCATCCTGATTTAGTCATACCTTGTTTCTTTCGCTGCCGCATTAAATACGACTTTAATTAGACGGTAATTGTCAGGTTCTTATGAATCCGGTAATCGAACGTTCTTATGCATGTAAAGGTGTATCGAATTCTTTAGGCAGTTTCATTTATATCGTATTTATTAAACAAGACATTTTATCGATTTAAAGGCAAACAAAATTTTGTCTCACTATGTATAATCGATCTCAGTCGAATCTTAGCAGAAAATGCAAATATTCTCATATTATTAAAGTTATTATAAGGTCGTCAATATATATTATAAGGAAAAGAGAAAGTAAACGCAAGAAAATTCATAATCAATAATTTACACTTTAATTTACTATCGATCGACTGACTCATTCGTTTCCCTCAACATTTCTACGCGATATTCTCAATGATTTATGGACGTGGGCGTTATACGATTCAAACAAGCCATCTAAACTAATCCCAGGCTAGCCTAAGTAGCATCACGATGACATGGGGTCATAATTTCGAGTGCATCTACCATCAAAATCGAAAATGATCGGGCTAAGCTCGTCTCTTCTCGAACGGTTGCTCGCCGATATCTTTATTGCCGGTTCGTCGCGTATTTATACGATGGTGCTTCTATACTCGGAACAAAAATATCTCTAGATGGTGCCGACATGGGCGAAGCGATGCAGGCAGCACGCGTTACTGCCTTCCGCGATTTAGGCGGCCTGATTGAGATTAATCTGCAACATCGACCAAACGGCCACGGTTCATTTTCACTGCCACCGGAAGCTTCGATACAATTTATCAAGGTTTTCGCACTGATTCCACTACGAATGAGATTACATGCGACGTATCGGCAGGGATCGTAGTGCAACATGCGTGGCTCGGAACAAACGAAGGTAGATACACTATCATGCACTACGATATGAAAGTGCGAGCTTGAGAAATGTTCAATTGATTATTGATTGTATATTGTTCATTGTTTTGAAATGAAGGAAAAATCAATGCGTAGGGTTTGATGCATAAGAACAGGGAGTGTCAAGTGAAATGAAAATAGTTGTTGCTTTTTTATTGTTTTCTAGTTTAGTTCCTCGGTTTCCAAAGCTTCTGTGGATTCTCTCGTGTCGCCACCCCTGTTGAAGTCTTCGCATCCGAGGAACAGACACCGATGAGATAAATAAATAGAAAAATTGGCTTATAGAAATTGCGTTTTACTCAGTTTCTAATAGGTATTTTTAAGCCGATATGATCTCAAATTAGAGGTGATGACGTTGGCCTTAGTTTCCAACAGGCTTCAACAATATGGCATATGTAGTTTAAAAGTTAAAACAATTAAAATATCGGGGAAAATGCACTATGGGCCGTTTCAATTATCTCGATTTCTGAAGACGCTAAATTAATGATCGGGTGCTTAAAATGAAGGTAAAGGATGCCGCTACCCTGCTATAAACGAATAACAAATGATGCATGCGCCGTTTATTTTTTATTATGCAAGTATTGGGGGAGATAGCTATGGTTCGTAGCTTTAATTTAAGACCAGTCCGGTTAAGAAATACCCACTAGAAGCTGAGAAAAACGGAATTATTTAAATTAACGATGTAATCCAGGAATTCGGTTTCGGCGGTGCGGAAAACTGCAAAAAAGGCTGCAAACGCGAGATGGCGCCACATGTCCGGTTATCGATATCACAGACGAGATATAGGAATAGACAGGACATCTTATCACAGACGAAATTATATGAATTCCTATATCTCGTCTGTGTAAAAAGATGCTAGAAAACTATCTGAACGCTCACAACGGTAGGAATTGTAATAAAAAATAAAGCTAAAGAAAAACAAATATTAGTTTGACGGAAATAGTTTACTTATTCTATAGTGCAACAAACATTACAAACATTTGATTACACAGATGCGTTTGTTATTACTAATAAATATATTTGCATCCTACTATTTGACTAATATCCATACTGTAACACTTGCAATAAAAAATATTCAGTTGGATATGATATTCAAAAACACCCGCCGTAAGGAAAGAACAGCACCCCCATCGCCCAATCAGCTACCAGCCAATCAGCGCAATCTATTTCAAAACTCTCCTTCTTTCGCCCAAGGGATCTCGTAGTGACTAGACGTGTTCAGAGTGCCCGTCGAATTGAGGTATGTCACATAGCCTAATATATTCTTGAAGCCAGAAAATGATATACATTCGTTCCATTTCCCTGTCTTCCAAGTTTTCTGTTCTTTCTTTGTTAATATTAATGAATATTTGGCAAGAAACTAAGAAAATATTGCACAGTTAACGGTCACACCGCGCGGCGTACATTGTCTACTTGACTCGAGTATGCATATGCGTATCTTTTTTTACGTATGCGGTTATGTATCTTAGCTCTGAATTCCGTTATCTTGCAATATATTCTGCAGTTTCTAGCAATGTTATTCTAATATTTGAGATTCTTAATACATTCGTCTCAAATTTCAGGTGGGTTGAGTGTAATGGCGTCTCGTTCGGTTGCTTCAAGATTCAAATCGGAACCCGCGGGAAAGCGACGCTGAATTGGGAGAATGCGCAGAAAATGATTTCGCCCAACCGAAGTGTCTAACTTTCGGTTTGACAGGTAAGAATTTCTCTTTCTTCTAGAAATAATTGGAATTGTACAAAAACCAGTTAAATATCTCGATTAAATTATTATTCGTTTCGCGTATAAATCGTGTATGATGTATAATTGCGCCGTAAGCATGCCTATACAATTATCCTCACTTTCTTATTCTTTGTCACAGGTGAATGGAGAGAGCTGATTAGACGGATCAAAGTAAGCGCATAGTTGATACCTGCGCTAACACGTAGTAAGTTAGTTCCAACAAAGAGGTATGCATGTAAACATTTTAATTATATTTATATGATCTGAGACTGACATTAAGATGAAAGAGCAACAGGTAAAACAACGTAGAAAAGCAATTCAATGCAATAGGTTATTGCATACGTTATTTTCCCTGTATATGTATGTTGGTCTTGTGGTATATCACAGGAATCGCAAAATGTATTCTTAATTTTGTATACAAGATATGCGCTGCCAATTCGCTGCCGATATGTTGTATTGTAGTACAATGCAGCAAAAGGGCAGCGAATTTGCGGCATTGGCTTTTGTCGGCCTGCCAGTCGTAAGAGGCTTGGCTGTCTGGGTATATTTTCCTCGCATATTTGCATGTTTTTTGTGAATATTTGCTTATTTTTAACGCACACTTGCATATTTCTGGTGCATAACTAGAATTCGGGTGTTTATACAATTTCATATTTTCATAAAAAAACAGATGGACCAATAGGATCTGTTATTTTACACTTTTTGCTTCATACGTATGTTTCTATGTTTTATATTTAA
The DNA here is from genome assembly GCA_963583965.1 of Nomada ferruginata. Classification (NCBI taxonomy): domain Eukaryota; kingdom Metazoa; phylum Arthropoda; class Insecta; order Hymenoptera; family Apidae; genus Nomada; species Nomada ferruginata. Next base: position 15,135,737 of record OY757213.1, read on the forward strand.
AAACATATGTAATAACTGATTGCATATGTTATTTTCCCTGTACATGGCTTTCTTGTGGTATGTCATATGAATCGCAAAATGTATTCTTAATCTTGTATATTTCCTCGCATGTTTGCATTTTTTTGGTGAATATTTACATATGTTTTGTGAATGTTGTTTGCATATTTTTTGTGAATGTTTGTATATTTTTAACGCACATTTGCATTTTTATTGTGCGTAACTGGAATCCGGATGTTTGTGCAAATGCATATTTTTATGAAAGAACACATAGAGTAACAGGATCTGTTATTTTGCACTTTTTGCATAATACGTGTGTTTTTATGTTTTATATTTAAAAACATATGCAATAAATTATTGCATATGTTATTTTCCCTGTAGGGGAGACCGGGGCTGGTTGTCACATGGGTTAGTTATCGCAAAGTTCATTTCTCCTTTTGTATAATCTGTATCAGCACATGCATATATTTCCATTTCTTGGTCAGGTTGCCTTCTGACAATCAAAGCGTTGTTGAACGCCAAACTATTTTTCTTCACAATTGATTAGCATTTTTGTGCCGAGTGACTATTTTTTACATTATTCTAAATTTTGATGTTATATTATTAATAGTGGACACGTGGTTTATATTTTTATATATGACAGGATTGAAAAATTCATTTGATAACGTGGCGAGCTTACAAATGAAGTTCGTTGTCACAGCATACGTGGGCTAGTTGTCCCGTGTGGCAACTGACTCCATTCGTAGAAACCATTTATAGATAGCTAAATTGTACTCCAGGAAATAGTTCTACTCTATAAAATGACAACCAGCCCCGGTCTCCCCTGTATGTCTTTCTTGTGGTATGTAACAGGTAACGTTAATCTTGTATATTTTCCTCGCACATTTGCATGTTTTTTGTGAATATTTGCATATTTTTTGTGAATATTTCCATATTTTTAATGCACACTTGCATATATTTCACTCATATTTACATATTTTGAATGCACATTTACATATTTTCAATGCACATTTATATATTTTCAATGCATATTCACATATTTTGAATGCATACTTACATATTTTTCGTGTACACCTGCTTATTTATGGTGCATGAATATCACTGATAACAAACAGTCGATAGGATGAACATGATTTCTTCTACACAATTTTGTGACCGCACGGAATGCGGTCGGTAGGGTCAATGTTTGCCCCGCAGTTTTCTAGTATTTTCAGAGCAAGTGGCTCTGCTGAAATTTTCGTTCACACTTTAGCTACACGCGATTGTAGAGTGAGTGTTTTTCACGTAGGGTAGACCCAGGCGAATCCGATTAAATGCGATAATAGTTTATACAGTGGTGGACATATACTTATGAACATAGTTATTTTCAATCGTCTATTACATTTTATAATCAACCGAATGTACATCATGTATTTACATTGGAATTATTAATAGTACAATTTATGTTCTATGGATACATATAATATATTTTACTACAAATTAATTGTAAGTACAACATAATAAAATAACAACATTTTTTGTCAGAAATTTCAGCGACATATACTTATGAACATAACTTTCGAATAAGATTTTCTTGATTTTTTATCATTGAAACATGTAAATAATATTAAGTGTTCTTTACCTAATATTTTGTAGCTCACCCATTATTTTTTACAACTTCAGTACAACGTTTTGGCTTTGAATTATTTTTACAACTTTTACTACTTCAGTACAACGTCTTGGCTTTTAATTATTTTATTTGAATTAATTTTTGCTATATGTCAGACCATGTTTTCGAAGCAGCTGTATTTGCAGGCGTTGTTGAGGTGTGATATTTTTCCTTCTGCTCATAGTTAAAATGATAAAAATAACTGTAACTAATATTGTTTACTACGTAGAACACCTACGGTCTTTTTTTCACAGTTTACATTGTATGGAAGTCGTTCAGTTCGTATGTTCATAAGTATATGGCCGCCACTGTACATGTAGGTAGACATGGTTCGCACATACAGTTGGGAACGAAAGTATTGGCACGTTCAATTTGTCTAATGAAGAACGGTTTTCTAATACGCAAACTGTTCCAAGGGTTCCGCGATGTGGACGACCTGAAAAATTGAGTGATAAAATAGTGTGCAAGTGATTGTGTTACAAATGAAAACGAGTTTTGGAACGTAGTTTAGTTTGGAGACGACCTAGTACCGAGCAACACACAAAGAACATTCAGAACACTACTAAACACGGCGGTGGTGGGTTGATGGTTTGGCGTTGCATGATTAGATCTCGAGGAACGATTGGTCTTTCAGCAAGACAATGATCCCGAGCGTGCCGCTTATTTAGTACAGCAATGAATTGTTTTTAATACTAAACCTACCGACACCGGTCAAATTGACCTTTTCAAACTGTGGTACAACTTTCACATATTTAACCGTTTCCACATCGCTAACAAACTTTATGACTTTTCCTAAACTATGCATACAATGTATTTTTCAGTATCTACTTCTGGTTTAATTTTTTTGTTTCTGAAAAAAATATGTTGCCCGGCCTACTTCAAATCGTATGCAATCAGTACAAAAGAAAGACAATTTTTTATTGTGGGATTGAAAATGCTGCGTGCTGTTCATTTATTAATTCATTTAGTACCAACTTTTACTATTATCTACGTTTAAGGGGGTAGACACGGGTAATGCAGCGAGCTGTATATCGACACAATATGGCCCGAAAACATGAATTAGAAGCATGCAACGTTTGTCCTTATATGAGAAGCTTTTGAGCTCGGTGAGGGCTCATTCGAAAGAGGAAGATTCAACGCGGAGCGCTGCACAAATGTTTCAACAAGATTGTGTTGATATCTAATAATATGAGTGTTCAAAGTGTAAGCAAAAATCGACAAAATACACCCGCAGAATACAAGCATTTTTAGGTCACTGAAAGAGTTTTGCGACACAAACGGGGCGTGCAGCGCTCCGCGTTGAATCTTCCTCTTTCGAATGAGCCCTTACCGAGCTCAAAAGCTTCTCATATAAGGACAAACGTTGTATGCTTCTAATTGCATTCCCACAGACGAGTTTCGTCGTCCACTTTTAGTATTGCCGTTAAAACAGAGCACGTGACGTCACAAATTTAGTTCAGGTAGTGGTGACGAGGTGGCGCTTACTCAGGAGGGCTGTTATGTTATAATTATATGGCTATATTATTTAAAATATAAAAGAAGAGATTGGAACTTTTTTACTAATACTGGAAGTATTGATGTACTGATATCATATTTTCAGAACGTGGTAGTTACAGCAATTATTTGAAATTATTGCTCTTATTATTCTTTTTCATTCTTTTGACTATTTTGTATAAAACATATTATAAGGAAATGTCTCTAAATCAGTTAACAGTTGACTCCCTGATTTTTTTTATAAGCTTTACGCTCCTATGTATGTAGTATCGAACGCCGATTCAGACATGCATACGTGATACGTGAATACAGACACAGTAAGGCATAGTTGTCGCAACTTATCAAGACTTCTGTCGCGCTGTTGCCACATGTGTTACGAATGTGATCATCAGCTAACTAAATGAATCGGCTCGAGCGGAGATTTTGTCTCGAGCCGCCGCAAACTTTTCTGTAGGTTCGCGTCCCGCATGGGTTGATTTTTTTACTTTCTGAATTTCTCTTAATAAAACTTTTACTAACGTACTTGCGAGATGTTTCTGATTAAAATAAGGCGAAACACGATATAGTTTGAATTATATTTACTTGCTGATACTAATTGAGTACGTACCACAAAGTCTGTATCAACCAATAAATACAATCCAAATTATATCGTGTTTGGTCTCATTTGAATCAGAAAGATCTCCCAGATACATTGGTAAAAGTTGCATGTAGAAAAATTAATAAATAAAAAAGTTTCATCGTTGAATTAGCTTAGTCACACCGATACTCTGGTTCGGATCGTATTACACCGCGCCGTCGAGCGTCGTTATCGCCACGGAGCATTCCCCCACGTGGAGGGGGGATAGTCCATTTCTCCAGCCAATCTTTTCTTGCATTTCTGTCATCACAATACAATGTATTGTTCAAAACTTTCTCATCACCATTCAAACATGTGTACGAGACTGACTGGTCAATTTTGAACAGTTGGAAAAACGGTTTGCAGAAAATGTTTCGAACAATTGAGTGTAAGATAATCGAACGGAGAGGAGTAGTCTCTCTGTCTCGATTAGGTATTACTTATTACAATGATTCTGTGAAAACGTCGGTCGTGAGGACGCCTACGTCACCATGGCTCTTTTTAACCATTTTAGGGTTCGCCCCAAAAGAAAGCTACGCTAGACAAAGATAGCGTGCTTCGGCAAAATGCACATGGCCCGCCTCGGCCGTTCCTGTACCTCGAATATTCTAACATGAGTGGATCTGATTTCGGTAAATTTATAGAAGCTCATCTACTTTTTCTTTTCACTTATAATTCCTTACTGCAACGAAACATATTGAAGCATAACCACATTTCAAGTAATTCAAATGTACAATGAATTTTCTACGCTTGCACTACCAGCAGACTTTCCGTTTAAATTCCTTCAAGTGCAACGCAACAGCTCACAATTTCTTTCCACATTCAGATTAGAATATCGAAATAACAAGCAGCTCCCTCTCGCCTGTCGGTATTACCATTTCTGTGCAGGGAAAAGCTGCTGTAATACCGACCTTGCAAATCGGAGAGGTCACGTGCCGTGTCTACCCCCTTAAGACAGTAACTTTTTTTTAAGGGCCGGTCATTTTGACTGGCCACGGTAGGAATAGGTATACAAGAAGTGTCTGTAGGTTTAGTGTCAAAACCCCTCATTCGTTACTAAGCCCAGCACAAACCCCAGATTTGGAATTCGAATGTTTCGTTAGTGGTGATAACAAACAATCGATGGGATGAACATGTTTTCTTTCAGGTATTTTGTGACCGCGCGCAATGCGGTCGGCAGAGTCAGCGTTTTTTACGCAGGGTAGACCGAGGCCAATCGGATCTAAATAAGAATGTAGATGAAATTTGCGAGTGGCGAGGCGAAAGCCCCACCGCAAGTAAAATTAATCGACAACAAACAACGATGGGATGAACATGATTTCTTTCAGGTATTTTGTGCCCGCGCACAATCCTCAGATTTGGAATTCGAATGTTTCGTTAGTGGTGATAACAAACAATCGATGGGATGAACACGTTTTCCTTCAGGAAATTTTGTGACCGCGCGCAATGCGTTCGGTAGAGTCAGCGTTTTTTACGCAGGGTAGACCGAGGCCAATCGGATCTAAATAAGAGTGTAGATGAAATTTGCGAGTTGCAAGGCGAAAGCCCAACCGCAAGTAAAATTAATCGACAACAAACAACGATGGGATGAACATGTTTTCTTTCAGGTATTTTGTGACCGCGCGCAATGAGGTCGGTAGAGTCAGTGTTTTTCACGCAGGAATCACGCAGGAATCGGAATCAAATCAGAATGTAGTTTGTGAAATATTTGTAGTCAAATTTGTGAAATAAATTATTTTTCAGCAACTTTCGAATTTTTATTGTCATTTCATATTTTGTGGCCGCGCACAATCCCCAGATTTGGAATTCGAATGTTTCGTTAGTGGTGATAACAAACAATCGATGGGATGAACACGTTTTCCTTCAGGAAATTTTGTGACCGCGCGCAATGCGTTCGGTAGAGTCAGCGTTTTTTACGCAGGGTAGACCGAGGCCAATCGGATCTAAATAAGAGTGTAGATGAAATTTGCGAGTTGCAAGGCGAAAGCCCAACCGCAAGTAAAATTAATCGACAACAAACAACGATGGGATGAACATGTTTTCTTTCAGGTATTTTGTGACCGCGCGCAATGAGGTCGGTAGAGTCAGTGTTTTTCACGCAGGAATCACGCAGGAATCGGAATCAAATCAGAATGTAGTTTGTGAAATATTTGTAGTCAAATTTGTGAAATAAATTATTTTTCAGCAACTTTCGAATTTTTATTGTCATTTCATATTTTGTGGCCGCGCACAATCCCCAGATTTGGAATTCGAATGTTTCGTTAGTGGTGATAACAAACAATCGATGGGATGAACACGTTTTCCTTCAGGAAATTTTGTGACCGCGCGCAATGCGTTCGGTAGAGTCAGCGTTTTTTACGCAGGGTAGACCGAGGCCAATCGGATCTAAATAAGAGTGTAGATGAAATTTGCGAGTTGCAAGGCGAAAGCCCAACCGCAAGTAAAATTAATCGACAACAAACAACGATGGGATGAACATGTTTTCTTTCAGGTATTTTGTGACCGCGCGCAATGAGGTCGGTAGAGTCAGTGTTTTTCACGCAGGAATCACGCAGGAATCGGAATCAAATCAGAATGTAGTTTGTGAAATATTTGTAGTCAAATTTGTGAAATAAATTATTTTTCAGCAACTTTCGAATTTTTATTGTCATTTCATATTTTGTGGCCGCGCACAATCCCCAGATTTGGAATTCGAATGTTTCGTTAGTGGTGATAACAAACAATCGATGGGATGAACACGTTTTCCTTCAGGAAATTTTGTGACCGCGCGCAATGCGTTCGGTAGAGTAAGCGTTTTTTACGCAGGGTAGACCGAGGCCAATCGGATCTAAATAAGAGTGTAGATGAAATTTGCGAGTTGCAAGGCGAAAGCCCAACCGCAAGTAAAATTAATCGACAACAAACAACGATGGGATGAACATGTTTTCTTTCAGGTATTTTGTGACCGCGCGCAATGAGGTCGGTAGAGTCAGTGTTTTTCACGCAGGAATCACGCAGGAATCGGAATCAAATCAGAATGTAGTTTGTGAAATATTTGTAGTCAAATTTGTGAAATAAATTATTTTTCAGCAACTTTCGAATTTTTATTGTCATTTCATATTTTGTGGCCGCGCACAATCCCCAGATTTGGAATTCGAATGTTTCGTTAGTGGTGATAACAAACAATCGATGGGATGAACACGTTTTCCTTCAGGAAATTTTGTGACCGCGCGCAATGCGTTCGGTAGAGTAAGCGTTTTTTACGCAGGGTAGACCGAGGCCAATCGGATCTAAATAAGAGTGTAGATGAAATTTGCGAGTTGCAAGGCGAAAGCCCAACCGCAAGTAAAATTAATCGACAACAAACAACGATGGGATGAACATGTTTTCTTTCAGGTATTTTGTGACCGCGCGCAATGAGGTCGGTAGAGTCAGTGTTTTTCACGCAGGAATCACGCAGGAATCGGAATCAAATCAGAATGTAGTTTGTGAAATATTTGTAGTCAAATTTGTGAAATAAATTATTTTTCAGCAACTTTCGAATTTTTATTGTCATTTCATATTTTGTGGCCGCGCACAATCCCCAGATTTGGAATTCGAATGTTTCGTTAGTGGTGATAACAAACAATCGATGGGATGAACACGTTTTCCTTCAGGAAATTTTGTGACCGCGCGCAATGCGTTCGGTAGAGTCAGCGTTTTTTACGCAGGGTAGACCGAGGCCAATCGGATCTAAATAAGAGTGTAGATGAAATTTGCGAGTTGCGAGGCGAAAGCCCCACCGCAAGTAAAATTAATCGACAACAAACAACGATGGGATGAACATGTTTTCTTTCAGGTATTTTGTGACCGCGCGCAATGCGGTCGGTAGAGTCAGTGTTTTTCCGGCAGGGTGGACTGCGAATCGGAATGAAATCAGATTGTAATTTGTGAAATATTTGTAATCAAATTTGTAAAATAAATTATTTTTCAGCAATTTTCGAATTTTTATGGTCATTTCATAAATTATAAACACGAGTCACTTTTAAAGAGATTGAAAATAAAAGATACTATTGCAATTTTACGTGTACTAATTATCTTTTTACATCAGGATTTTTAGGTTTAACCCCTTCCGTGTTCATGGTCAGGAACTCACCCACGTGTCTAGGTGCCACTTGGGTGGGCGAAAGACAATGGGCACGATGATCGTATGGTTTTTAAATTTGTAACAATGTTTGGCGGTTGACAATTGTTAGTGTACCGTGCACGACGTATTTTCCACATATAACAAATAACGACATAACAAATAATAAACGAATTTATTCCAATACCGATACTATGATTTCACGAATAGCTATATGTTTTACAATTGCAAATATACATTGAATACCATAACGGATTATGAAATTATGGCAAATAATAATAATAAATTTATAATAATATGAACCAAGTACACTTGGTTGAAAGAAAATGTACAATATATTTGAACAATCAATATTTTAGACGAAAGTAATGCACAAGCATATACGTTTACGCACATTTACGCAATGGTCGCTAGCCTTCGTCAGCGATTTTTCGCGGTCGCGATGTGGCTCCGAAAGGAACGTGTTACATTATGCTCGAGGCTACGCTGTAGGCGAAGATCGATCACAATTTTTACGATTGCTAACTTCGTTCCTCTACGATTGCTTACTACACTTACGGTTTTCAATCGGGCTTCTAACAGGTAGACGATAATTAATAGTGGAATGCCCCTCTGGCTATTGATTTTGTTTAACGTTCTAATTTATTATTATTCTTTGCTTCTCCCCTTTTATTAACACTAAAAACGAGTTTTTTCATCTTAGTATCCAAGTAAATGTTTGTATTTGTAATTTATAATTATTATTCGGCATATTTGCATTTTGGAAGAAAATGCTCCCTTTGTACTACTGCACTATTTTTCACAATTACCAGTCTCATAAATAAGTCTGTTACAGAATTATTAGGTTAAAGAAGATGTCTATTAAATGGAATACTACCTCAAGTACATTAAATAACATACATTGCAATATGTAAGCAATCAGAGGCTCAAAAGAGATGTTGTATGGATCAAATAAATTGAAGGAAATCATATGATACCTAAGAAATATCACTAAATTCTTATGAACTTTGATCTGCTTCAGGTTACGCGATCACAATTTTAGCGAAAGAAGATTCATCATAAAATATCCCTTTGCCCCCCCTGTCCTTTCAGATTTTCAATTAGATAGGATATTTCCAAATTGAATTAGCTTTTTAGTCAGGTAGGATGTTTTAAGTTAAGATTTAATTTACCTTAATTAAAGGTAGAATGTATTTGAATTACGTGCATGCTAATTTATATTATAATGCTTATTCTTTGGTTTTAGTCAGGTCTAACAGAATTTTTATTTTCAGCTTTGCCCATAATGAATAATTTTAATACATCCTATTTACTTAAACTAACTATAAGTTACTGTGTATTATAATCCTTATTTTTTACTTCAAAAGGTTTAACAGAATTTTCAGAAATAATCAGATTTTCAATTTCAATGTTTACCCCGCAGTTTTCTAGTATTTTCAGAGCAAGTGGCTCTGCTTAAATTTTCGTTCACACTTTAGCTACACGCGATTGTAGACTCAGTGTCTTTCGCGTACTAATTATTAATACTATTATCAGAGCACCGGTGCTCCTTTTCAATTATTTCAATCGCGAAATTAGCATCCGATTTTTTCGCCGATATAATTTGCGGTCGCGTAGCATGGTCTTTTATTTTTATTTATTAGTTAATATCCGCCATCGGAAGTAGAGTCAGTGCATCACTGAAGGGGATGTTTTAGGCGACACTGATAAAGTGAGAAATGTAAGCATCTTTTAAACAATTCTCGGTTTTCTACGAAGACTTAAATTATGTGGATTTAGCAGCAGATTTTAATGTTCTTTGCGTTCTTGTTTAGTTACAATTTGCACACTTCCTGACGGTGGAGTTCAATTGGGCTGCCCCGGCGATGTTCCTGATGTCTCCCACGTGTATATGCTTCCTCTACTTTTGCAATCAACGGGGTGGTGAGTCGCATGCGTTTTGGTTCCTCTGGTCCCCAATCATGCCGTAGGACGATTGGTCCGAATCGGCACGGGTGACTGGTTGTATTTTTTAGTAGTTTTGCGAGCATAATGACCGCGGGTATAGCTTTTATACCCGTCAGTTGTAATGTTATTTTGTTGTGAATTATTTCTTACACGAGGTTAGATATGCCTACTTGTACTCCGCGCGTTTTAATATAAAAAAAATTAAGAACCATAGAAATATTTCTTATTCAAATAAATATTTCATCAAACAAGCACTGCTCACGTGGGTTCCTCTATTACGATAAAAATATACGATGACATTAATAAATACATTGAACAAATGTATATAATATTGAGCACATTGTGCATTAAATTTATAATTGCATTTAAAATCAATTTACTATTTTCACTGTTAAACAGTGCAGAAGTCGGACACCCTCCGACCTTGTTACTGCAGTAATTGCAAGTGTTTCATGACGATAGTGATCCAGTAATAATAATATGAATAAATAGAACGATACGTACATTCAAATCGGCGTTGAATGTGTATAGTCAATGATAGTATTTAATATTAATTTTCATATTCTATAGTCGAGTCGCTTGCGTATAAAATTTATTACATCTTCTTATGTACAAGGAGGCAATTTGTATGCGGGCAGGTTTTCAAATCGAAGTAATTAACTTGTACATTTTACTTCGATTAAGGAATCACCCGAGGCTTATTTAATAGCTTGTCAATTTTCCAAGTAATTATTCAACTGCATTTATTTCTTAATTGCATTACTTATTCTAGTAAATTAAGTTTCAATGACAGTCATTTTCCTTAATACATAAATTATGTATCAGTAATTTTCGAGTTTTTCTTGATATTTCATAACTTACAAACTCGAGTCATTATAAACAGATTGAAAATAAAATATATACTATTACCTATTGCAATTTTACGTATACTAATCATCTTTTTAGATCAGGATTTTCAGGTTTAACCCCTTCCGTGTTCATTGCCAGGAACTCACCCACGTGCCGAGGTGCTACTTGGGTGAGTGAAAGGCACTGGGCACGATGATCATATGGTTTTTAAATTTATAACAATGTTTGGCGGCTGACATTTGCTAGCGTACCGTGCACGACGTATTTTCCACGTTGTGTGTGTGTATGTGGTTAGACCGTGGAATTGCGTCGGCTCGGGAATTTGTTAACAAATTATAAACGTATTTATTCTAATACTGATACAATGATTTCATAGATAGCAATATGTTTTACAATTGTAAATATACGTTGAATACCATAACGAATTATGAAAATATGGAAAACAATAGAGTATCATACAGACCAAGTATATTTAGTTGAAAGGAAATGCACAATATATTTTAACAATGAATATTATATACGAAAGTAATGCACAAGCATATACGTTTACGCACATTTACGCAATGGTCGCTGGCTTTTGTCAGCCGATTTCAGGAATTGGTACGTACCCTTAGAGTGTGAATGATTGTATGCCAAGCTCGGGTGTCGGGGGCGTCCCGGGACGTCTCTCTAGTGTAGGCTCTTGCGCCCGAGTGTTTCATTGAGAAACGTGGAATGAGGTGTGTTTGTGTGAATGATTTGCCATTTTTTAAATATAGGTCTAGGTAGGATAGGTAGTATACCTTCTGGCGTGCCTGATAGATATAAGTAGGTAGGGCCGGGCAGGTTGACACAGTCTCTGATCGGGTAGGCACTATTTCGCGTGTTCAACCTGTTTCAGGAAATCTGATTTGAAAAGTCGACGGCGAAACTGTGGCGCGAACGAGAATGCGTTCGCCTCTGGCTTTGCCTATCGATTTTTCGAATTTTTCGCGGTCGCGATCGCGAGTTGGTCTCGAAACGAACGTGTCACATTATGCTCGAGGCTGCACGTGTAGGCGATGATCGATTACAATTTTAATCGCAATCTTTACGATTTTCTGTAATCGCAAATTTTACGATTTTATTTGGTCGTGATTCGTCCACGTGTGTTCCGTTTAGCTGCGCGATTTAGCCTTTTATTTAGTTTTGTTTGTTCGCGAATAGAGTCTCGAGCCTAGACTAAGTTTCAGCGAGCATTGCGCCCGAAGAAAAGAAGAGGCTAAAAGCCGAAGAGGCCCGACAAACTGTCGCTCAAGAGGGCAACTATCAATGGCTCTGCATCCTTCGGATGGAGAGTCATTCTTTGTTACTATTTTGTCACTATGCTCGCTTTTGTATGCCGTAGTTGTAGTTTATTGTTTGGCCGGCAGTATTGCCTGGCCCACCGTCATCGCATTGGGCAAATCGCGATTTTTATTAGCGTCGCGTACGATTGAATACGGTTTGCATTAGAGTTGCGAATAAAATCACATCGCGATTGCAACTAGAGTTACGGACAGACCCAGGTCGCGGCATTTTTTTTACAGGTGCAATTAAATATATCGTGGTTTGAATTAGAGTTGCGAATTAATACAGATTGCGGCTTGAATTAGAGTTGCTTTTGTATTAAATTGTACTTGCGATACGTACTTGCTTTTAGCGTTGCGACAATAATTTTCGCGTTCCTTTCCTACACAGGTTTTAATTAGCACTTATAGTGCTGCGATATCTTTCTATCGCGAATATTTTTCTTAGATTTTCATATAGTGTTGCGATGATAAATGGTCGCGATTTTTAGCTAATCCTTATTTTTTATTTCAAAAGGTTTAACAGAATTTTCAGAAATAATCAGGTTTTCAATTATATAGGATGTTTTAAGTTGAGATTTAATTTACCTTAATTAAAGGTAGAATGTATTTGAATTACGTGCATTCATTTATATTATATTGCTTATTCTTTAGTTTAAGTCAGGTCTAACAGAATTTCTATTTTCAGCTTTCGCAATAATGAATAATTTTAATACCTCCTATTTACTTAAACTAACTATAAGCTAATGTGTATTATAATCTTTATTTTTTACGTCAAAAGGTTTAACAGAATTTTTATTTTCAGCTTTCGTTACAATTATTTATTTTAATACATTTTACTTACTCAAACAATGTATAAGCTAATTTATATTATAATGTTGATTTTTTAGTTGATTTAGGTTTAACAGAATTTTTATATCCAGTTTGCATATCAACCGCGCTGCAAATATACATCAGAAGGATGTAGCGTTTAATTTGGAAATAATAATTTTCTGTAAATTGATGGTGATAGGTGCGCGGCTGCGGCTGCGGCCGCGGCCGCGCGGGTCTCCATTCGCAGCAACCTTCACGTGGTGAGACATGGGCAATCGATTTTATTTACCATACAGTTTTGTTTATACAACAATTGTAGTATACAATTATCGTCACTATCTTCTTCATTGTGGCAACTTTATTGTCTGGGTGTTAAAAAACTATACAACTCTTAGCTCAATTTCTTTTTGTCATTTATCAGAAAATAATGTAAAGTATAACTTTAAAAATTATTTCATTTATTGATACAGTATTCCCTTGAAAGTTGCGAAAAATAGGTATGCAAAAGTTGCGAAGAGTTTATCCCCACTCCTGGGGGGTATACCCCTAGAGGCGTCAAGAAGCTCGCTTGCCGATCAGTGTAACGCGATCCGGGGTCGGGATATCGGTGAGGTAATACTAATTCAACGATGAAACTTTGCCATTTTTCATCCTTTTCTTATGAAATTTTTACACAGCATAGCTGACATTTTTCTGATTAAAATGACACCAAACACGATATAATTCGAACTATATTTACTGGCTTAATTAACGTTAATAAGTTTCGACCGCAGAAAAGGATAGATAGTGAAAAGAAAAGAGAAGCTGCGATCGTCTTTTGGCTTGGCTGCTCGGCCGCTTATCTTTACTCGCTGTCCTTTTCTACGTTCGACGCTGTCGGCAAATTTCAAACAACGTAGGAACAACACGAAAGTTGCGAACGTTCAGTCCCGAGCCTTTCGCAACTTTCGAGGGAATACTGTAGTACAATCGAAATAAGAAAACTTTTTATCATGTGTTTCTTCAATTAAAAGATTTTTAATTAACATTAAATGTTTCATATCCTCTGTTGCCTTTCATTACGGCAAAGAACAAAACAATTCTTTAAAATTATTTAATTTTTGCATCGTTTTCTATAATCTGTGGGTAATGTTGCGAGAGACACGGAAATGGTAATGGGTCCCCGGGACCCAGACATCGTGGCCGAAAAAATACATTGGATGACTTGTCTATTCCTATATCTCGTCAGTGTCGATATATCGTACCGATAAAATTTTCAAAAATTATCTCGGCTCCTGGTGCTTATTTTTTAATATATGGGGTGTCAAATGAAAGGGAAAGAGAGAGCTAACCACCTGTTAGAGCCTCGTTCTTGTAACATTATCCATTTGACCGTAATTATTATTTAAATCGCTTAATTATTACTAACGAATCAACGGGGAGTGGATAAATATTAACACCTATTGAGGATCTTAGCTTAGACTTTTAGCTTTAATTTAAATCCCCAAGCATTGTTGTAGCGTGCCTGGATGTCGAAATACTTGCATTTGTTTATAATCCCCTTAAACAGGTTCAATGATCTCGCCTGAGAAGTTAAACAAATCTTTCGTTAGTCAGCATTGATCTAAATATAGTTGCGCTTGACCTGAATTCACGTACAAAAAGAATAATGTTACAAAGATTCTCTTTATCACTGGAATAAAACGAAAAAGGAAAAAGGAAAGGCTGAATGGCAAAGAGATCTGGTCATATTGGATATTTCATAAATTTATTTGCGCTCCGTTTTACCGGACTACACAAATTACGTTGTAAATTATTGGTCTGTATGTGGTTTTCGGATTTTACGGTCTCCCGTTTATACTTTCTTTCCTTTCGTTCCTAGTCTTTATTTTTGCTTTTTTTGTTCTTTCTTCTTATTACATTCTTCGTGCGCTAAACATTTTTCTCAAGGAACCGGCACACGCTTTCTCATGCGTTTCATATACGTCTGTATTGTGTGTAACAAATTTCTCCCTTTTTTTCTTCTTCTTTTCTTTTACAGTAGAGGATACAATTCGGTAACAAAGCTGTACGTTTTCAAAACCTGATCGACGTGATTGAGCAGAGGCAAAAATACTTCTTCGTAATTATCTGGACCATACAGTTTCTGAATGTATTTGCGAACCGGCTGGTCCAGATACGATGCAAAATTTCAATCAGTGCTGAATTACATAAACAAAGCTTGTTGAACAGTTATAGAATAGTAAATATAATAAATGTAATTGAAGTTTCAGATTGTTCGGCAAACATTAAGCGATTTAACGTAACGATTGAATTATGTACAGGGACACAACCGTAGAACATGAACAAGAAAGTAAACAGTACAATATTTGCACACCATAAATTAGTAACATAATATATTTGTGATATTGTTGCAACATATAATTGCGTCAAAAATGTTTAACATCACAATGTATTTGGAGGGGAATGCAATAAATACAAATTCTAGCTTATAGCACACCGAAACAGGTACATATTATGTACACTTACTCTTTTTGCCATTTCATCAATCTTAACGCCTGCAAATCTTGAAAAAAAGAAAATAGCACTGATTTGATTAGAGAACACAATCAAGTTATCCAATTCATTAATGATTTTTGTTCATTAGAAGAATTAAACGAAAGAAAAATAACACACAAAAAAAGAAGGAATTATCGTAATACGTTTCCTTTCCGTATAACTAATTTTTAAGTGTATTTGAAGAATATGTAAAATTTTCGAAAGAGAAAAAAAAAGAAAAAGATTAATTCGACTTGACCCATTATGTTTGAAAGCTCTCAATATGTACAGATAACATTCAATGCCAACGATTCAATCGAACTAGGTGGCATCAGATTCCAAAAAGTACAGCTACAAATTCAATCGTCGTCGCCACAACAGCTCGCATACATTCAACAAATACAAATCAAGAGCTGCTATATACGGTTACATATCCTAAGAATAATGGTTTGTGTGTTGAGCATCAGCCTAGAAGGGTCTAGAAACGTTACAATTACGACGAACGCGTTCCGTACGGAATCGGAAAGAGAAGAACCATGATCTGCTTACGATCTCCTTTTTCCTTTAGAATCGTACGAAGAACAAAACAACAAAATTCTAAATTTATACGAACTGGATAATTATCGCCAGCTAGTAAATCCTATCAATTTCCTTTCCTTCGCTCGAGAATTTCTTTGAATAGTTTAATCACGAAATTCCTAATAGTTTCCAAAACGAAGCACATTCTTATACTAAACGAGATAGCGTGAAGAAAAATTTGAATGCCTCCAAAATTTGGCACAAATAATTGGCTATTCTACTAAATTTATCTTAAAATTATTATTTATACCGGTTTCCCTTGTATTATAATATTTGAATAATTTTAAGTAAACAGTTGGCGATGGTTGTCCAGTTTCTTTTTCCCCATTTCGTGTAATATACGTGTCAGTTAACATTTAAAAGACAGAGAAGAAAATTTAATGAAAATATATTAAGAAACAAATTGTCGTTAATATTGTTTCATATATACGTATGCTTTTACAATTGTTTTCCTCCTTAAAATGCAGCCGATTTTCCTCCTTCACGGCACGCGCCAGGCACAAGTATATAAACTCCTCTCCCTCGATTAACCCACGCATTAAAAAGACTTACATATAACTGGTAATTATAAAATCCGAGCAAGTCGAAGCAACCTAAAGGTAAAACATATAAAAAAAAGTTTCGAAACATAAGTCTGTAGCTCGAAACTCGTAAAGTCTAGAAAATATAATAAATTAGACACTCCGCTAAATTACTAGCCGATAAATACATCCCAGATTATTCACAGCAGCATCTCATCCCGTACAATTTTGCAATACACATTTCCATGGCCGTATCGACGATAAAAAGAAAGGCATACAACGGCGAACGTATCGCGTGTTAAATTAATGCAAAAACTAACAATTTCCTTAATCGCAAATATAATCACAATCGTTTAATCGTATCGAGAGCAAAAGAAAAAAGAGAATAAGAACAATAGTTCAAGTGAATTTCATCTCGACGTACGTACATATTTTTCTTTTTTCTTATCATTTTTATAAATATTGGCTAAATAATGTAACAGCACTTCTCTTTAGATCTCACATGATCTCGCAGGATACGACCGCGTTTACGCTGTATTGGTCCGATCGTGATAACCAGTCTCATTAATTCTTATTTCCCTTCTTCTTCTTTTTTTCTCAAGGGATAAACGTGACAGATCTGCCAAACGCGGTCGTGATTTAACAAAAATGCGATCCTCGATCCTACTATCACAGTCAAGTCTCCCATTTCTCGCATCCCATATTTGTAACACCGACTTACAATAAACGCTTCCCTCTCGAACGTTCCTTCGCGTCTTTCACACACACATAGACGAACATATGCGCAACCATATCGAAATATATTCAGAGGTGAATGGAATATCTCGCGGGCACTGTCGCGTATCGAGAGTCGTCTCCAAGGAATTGAACGAAATACGGAGGAATGAAAAATTGCAACAAAAAAACGGGTGATAGAAATACAAGTAAAACTATGTCGTTTTATTATCATTCAGAATGAATGAAGAGAGAAAAATTTTTGTTGTGTAGGAACATCAGTGTGCGCGGGAAATGCAACTTTCTGTTTTCATTTTAATCTTTCGTCCGCTTGTTTGTTTAGAACGCGCGTTATACGATGGTCGAGGTCGAAACATCGTGTACTACAAACAATTAGAACACCGCAGAAGCTCGTCTATTATCGACTTCGTTCTCGTTGTCTTCTTCTTTTTCTTCTTTGTCGCGATACAACATAGAATTCCTTTTTTTTTTCTCTCAATTGTGACAGAAATGTATAACCGCCTTCGTTATATCTATGATACAACTCTTTACCGGCTGTACCGTTTAAAAAGATAGTGCCCCATCTAGCTCAAATACGTAATAATCAACAAGTAATCGCGAAATATGCATTATTGTATGCATGTATGTGTATGTATGTGTATATATATATATAGATTCTTTTATAATATTTATATTTATACATATACCACTTTGTTCATTATACTCTTGTCGTATGCGGGGCATAATATAATACGTGACTAGTTCAAAAACGAAAATCCCTTCGCTCGCCTTGCGCCCGCAAACATCTGTTTCCTTCTTCATCATCCTTCTTCAATTAAAACCAAACAAATTTATACATCGCACACGCTTCGTGTGCATAAAAAAATGATAATGACATTGTTCAGAAGTATATCGTATACACGATACTTTCTCTTTTTTGTCTCGTATGCTGCTGCCCCCAAGCAATCTTAATTAATAATTCTGCAAAGCGTAACTCAACAAAATTGAGAATCGAGTTACGCATGCCCTCAACGCAGAGTAGGTTCGTTAACGAATTTCAGTACGGAAGTTCTTCTGGGCGTTTTGTTACTTTGCTTTTTATTTATATCTTTTTTTTCTGTTTTCTTTTTTTTTTGGTTTCTTCTGCTCCATTGCGTAATCAACGGCCTAGTAGAGCTAGAGCCTCGAATCTGTCCAGGATACTTCTAGTTTATCCTAACGATAATAATTGCCTATTGAGAACCGTCGAAGCGACACCATCAATCAGTCGATCGGATCGACGTATTCGTACGTCGATAATATTATACATATTCGACGCAGACCACGAAGACAACGACGTATCAATACGAGACGCTTCATACGCTAGCGAGGCGACGGGAGCTCGTATTATTTGGTTGCATTAAATTATTTAGCCTCGTCGGGGGCTAACTCGGGGCGTCTTCCGGTTCCACCACATCGCCGGATAAGGTCGGGCCCGCTTCACCGCTTTGGCTCATTGACACAAACTGTTGCGACAACGTCTGCAAACTCTGCCGCACCTAAAATATTATGCTTGCATCACAATAGTTTTCCCTTTTCTTCTCTTTTGTTAGTTGATGACCAGTTGAGTAAAGTAATGGAAAATATAACATGTCAACGTGAAATTTCACTCGCGATAGCGTTAACGTGAGTTCCATTTGACGAAAGCTTTTAGAGACAATATGGAAACTACTGTATGTTATGAAGCATCATACCTTTACTATTTGATCGAGGTTTGTGTTGAGATAATGCAAGAGCCGATCTTGTGTGAAACGTTCCGGCGATACCAGCGGATGGTTCAGATACGCCGTGTGTAGCCTGTCGATGCGAATCATCATCAGCGCCGCCGACACGTAGAGAGCTGCTAGTAGAGCTATCAGGATGGTGATCACTGTGCTAGTTTTCAGTTTACCCGCGAACAAGGATAGCGTAGGTTTAGATTTGTTGGACGTGGCTGGATGCAACGCCACGGGCGGTGGTTCCACCCTACAAACATACAAGAATAAAGACACTTTTAGTGAAAAGAATTTTACAAAATATGTAATTACCGTTTTCTTCTTTATGAGACATTTATTCTTTATAATCAGAGTTTTATGGATTTTAATTTTGTTCCCTCTGAAGTCTGCCGTATGCGTGATTCGAATAAGGTGTCACTGGGTAAAGTAATTCAAGAGGCGTTGTTATATTTCATTTCTCATAACGAGACAATAGTAACGAAAAATGTCGACATTTTTTACGAATCTATCATCCACTTTACAGCTCTGTAAATATCTTTGCGAGGTCTTTAAAAAGAATAGAAAAATTTAGCAGAACAATTGCATCCTTCATTCACACTTCGTTACCTAAATAAGCTGTTATACATTCCACAGATGTCGGTGGATTTGTTTGAAGGTTGAAGGATGCGCGTTTTTCTCATAATAAACGATGCTGTTGTTCGAAATTAGGATGAGTAACCATGGAAGAATTGTAATAATAAAATCTCGAATACTTAGAGTGTATCATGGAACAATTATCTACTGCTACGAACTTATAGTTTCAGCACACGCTACCATAATTTGAATACAAAATTACAGAGTCCCGTTAATAAAAATTAGCTTCACTTTCATATCTCTCCAATCATTACACCCACCGAAAAATTATTTATACCACCTAATGTTCACGTTCATACGCAAGTTCAAAAGACATTTCATAATCCAATTAAAATAGCCTTTAAAAATTAATTTTAGTTACTTTCTTCTATTACGAATGCGAAAGCTAATTCCGGATACCCTTACAACTACCTCTACACACTTTCGATTCACAGTCAGAGGGTTAAAAAACATTGCGCTGCAATTTCAAAGCACAACCAACACCCACTAAAAAAAAGGAGAAACAAACAACAATATCTATAATTCCAAGTAAAATCAACTCTGACCCCCCAACATAGTAACATAGGACAAAAACCAGAAACTGCTACCAATCCTCCTCAGCGCGAATTTTCCCGAAAATATCCCGGCGCGCCTACGAATAAAAGAAAACAACAAGCAAAACCATGCACGTTGGTTAAAAAAAGAACAAACGACCCTACACAGGTAGCCGAGGAAATGATAACATAACAAGACCAACCAATCCCCGGTTCAAGACAAACAATTTATAAAAAGACCACTTATTTACTTTGCTACTGACGGCAAACTCGGCCTGGCGATGGGTAACGTAACAGCATCCGTGTCCGTGCAAACGGTCGGCGGTCTGGAATTCAGATCCGTCCCGCTTTCGGACATACTGGAGTCATCCTCTTCAGGGTTCACCTCAGAGTCGTCGACCACCAGCGTGTCCGGTGCGAGGAGCTTCTGCTCGCTGGTGAGTGGCAAAATCGCTGGCGATGGTTGCGGCTCCATCGCGACGTCCCAAACCTGTTTCATCAGCTTGAAGGTCGAGTCTCTGGACAGAAGGGAACAGAAGACATGCCTCTCTTCCTCAGTGGCTATCGCCACCGCATTTGGAATGATTCGGGCGGTCTTCTCCTTGCTGATCTTCAACACGGAGACCGTTGGTATCAGAAGCTTTGTCACGTAGCCGAACACGTTGCTGTAGAACGCGAAATAGTTTGGCGTGATGTACAGGTAGCCTTGCAGCAGAATGTCGCCTACCAGCGCGCAACTGTAGTAGTTTAGTACGCGTTCGTCCGCAGCGACCTGGTGGAGTTTAGAAACTATTTAGAGCGCCGTAATTAAAGCTATTGAAAATAAAGCCTGCCGCGTACTGCTCCGTATTTACGTTTAACCACATCGGCGAACTTGTTTGCTTTTTATAAGAGATCGTCTCGCGGTCGATACAAGCGATAAGACAACGGGCACGGATCAGACAGATTATAATTATCGAATTGCCGCAATAAAGGGAAACAAATTGAACGAAAAACGATAAGCATGCAATTTTGTTGATCGATATTGTGGAATGTTGAACGTCTCTTTGGGCGACGAATGTCATTGTGATTCACGAAAGTAAGATCGTGAAAGTGAGACGTTTTAAATGGACAGGTGAAAATATCTTGAATTACCTGAGAGAAATGCCTGTGAAATTTCTTTTGCCTTGCGCTGCTGGTAGTTGGTGACGATGTGGACGAAGATCTGCTAACCTTCCCTGGGGTCTGCACAACACCGCCAGCTGCCATTGATGGTGTACTTCTACTTAGCGGTTTGGAAAGTTGACTGAAATGAGATAAAAATGAAATTTATTGTACATTTATTGGAAATAAATTGCTCACGCAAACTGACATTTGCAAATGCATTGTCTACTGTTTGGTGTATTGCTATAATACAAATGCAAAGACCATTCATGTTTCTGGCAAGATCTGATCGTTCGTCATATATATGCGTGATGTGAATTATACTAAAGAGTACAACGTCATAGAGGACATTTCAAAGTAACAAATAATATCAGTAAATATCCCGGCATGTTTACGTTTTTAACTGCTCTCTGATACTATACCGGAGGGCACTGTTATTGACGAATTTCTTGCTAACAATTGAAAACCCATACAAAAAGAAAACGTTGTCAACACATAACATTCCTCAAAATTGATCCATTCACTTCAGTAAACTGAACTTGACATTCAATTCCGTGCGTGCAACAACCAACCACCTTCGCATACAAATGCAGAAGAACAAAATAAACGTACTCTTCAGCAGAAAAATATAAACTGCACTCGAAATCGTAGACTAAACACTGATACATATTAAACATCATCACTTTACAACCATTGGAGAAACAAACTCTCTCAGTTACGTCGATTCTCTCGCAATTGCTCATCCATCGCGTCACGATGAGCACCGCCTTATTTTAAATCGTTACGCAGATTCAGTGTTCGCACCTATTGCTTCTCTTTCGTATCTTCGGGCTCCAGACGTCGTTGCTCCAAATATCACAATTTGGCACGATCATTTTGGAACGCGGTCGAAATATCGATCTGACAGACTGAGCAAATGTTAGAAAACTAAGACTCGGCAGATCTGACTGCACAGAAAAAATCTTTCCCTTCAGAAAGAGTTTCTGTTCACCGTAAACAAATGCCATAGAAATGACAACTCGATGAAACAAACCGTCAGCCACCTTTTACGGAACTGGAACATTAATTCATCAGCACAGTCAGCCGACGGAATTATTTCGATCGTTAATTGCGACCCGCTACCATTCGGCTTAATATAAATTAAGCTCGAGCGACGACCGAAGACGATCGAGGATGCGACACTGGTATAAATTCGCTGGAAAACATTGTATATACGTCGACGTTTTGCCATCGAACTTCCATAACAAAATAATGACTCGCTGTCATTTCAAAAGTATATAATATAATAATCACAGGTAAAGAAGGTTTTCGTCGCAAAGAAAATTTCCGCTGATCCTTGCGTATATTTCGGCGCTGAATTGAATTAAATCTGTAGCCAGGTTTTCTCGATCACCGATAGTTTTTAAGTGATAACACGTTGCGTTACGATGAATGATTACCGAATTCACAGTTATTTTGTTAATAATGGTATAAATGCACGGGTTGAATTTAATTTCATCCTAGGGTATTGGGTAGAATCAAATCCTAAGTATTAGTCTTGGGGGGTAAATTTTATAATTTTCGGAGGGATTCCATTGCCCGCAATTGATCTTGCGATCGTTCGAGAAATGTCGAATTAACACGTGTAAGGCGAAGATGCGTGAAACATCCAAAGAGGGTGCTCCATTTCACTGATTATTTCTGGACACTCGAGTGGGACGTTTCTCGAGCCAAATATTCCAGGAAATCAACAAGTGCCACTTATTAAATACCCTTCTAAATATATAAGACTACTCAAGGTATTAAACATTAAAGTTTCTGTCACTAAAAATCCTTCGTGATAGAAACAAAGCGATCGGGTACGCGAGTCCAGCATAATATGACACATATTAAACCTTATATGAGAGGAAATAAACAAATATTTTGCAGACCGGTGCAATCATTGACTGATCACTTAGACTGTGCGACGATCGTAGATATTTGATATAATACGAAAAATCCGTGGGAATGAAATCGATATTAGTTTAACTTCTTCTCACACAGACACGAATGTCACATAAAAGGTATACTGCACAATCAAAGTCGCGTGGAACGGAAAAGAGGAAACAGTGTTAAGAATTTCAATGGCGATCGCGTTAGAAGTATCGATCGTTCAATAAACGAGTGGCACATCGTACGGTGTTGAACTGACGAACACAGAATCAATATCGTTGTGCTATCACACGCGGCACAACATTGATAATGCTTGGCGGAATATCTTTAACTTTCTTCTATACGAGAACACGCGTCGATTAAGAAAAATTCCCGCTGGCTAAAAATTTTGCGATAAGCCACCCGCTTCTGTAAAGTACGTATAATGCGAGGAGTACACGTTCACGTCGTATCGTTGGCTGGTGAGATAGATAGTACTCGTGACCGAAATAGACGAAGCGTTTCTCCTTTCAAGGAGACTCCTGCATCCACGCTGGAAATAATTTGTTGATGAAAATGATCAGGTTAATGATCGTTTCATAATAATTAATACTCTTTGTCTGCCTGCCTAATGTGTTATCGTGGTATTGCTCGCAATGTGTATGCAATTATCAACCCTTTCATAGCAGAGAGTCGTATTTTAATGCTGTGTTTAATTGAAGTGTCAATTGTCGAAGGAATCGTTTTTAAAAGTACTTTTATTTGACTGTATGGTCTGCAAGTTTCTAGAATAGTTGAACGGTTGTTATGTAATGTACTTTGGCATGATGCCTGTTTTAAAAGACATGTATTTTAAAACAATTTTAGCAGGATCGCGTCATTGAGGAAGGTAATCTTATAAAAATATGTCATGATGGTTCACATGGTTCCGGCCTTTATAGCGGATCGAAATAAAAAAAGCAGGTGTGACTTTCTTCCGTACGAAAGTGGTTCTAGTCCCTACCAAAAGAGGCGAAAAATCTGATGCTTTCAAAATAAAGCCGACACTTTAAAATTCTAGTTGATTTTTTAGGCATAATAAAAAATTGGAAAAAATTAAGATTTCTTAAAGATTTTGGTACCTACTATGGCGGCAGGTCTTCTGAAGTTCCTCTCGAAAATCGGATATATCAAAGCTGTCCAAATCGGACAACTAGAACTTGAGATATCATGTCAGTCGTATCAGAAAACATGGTTTCGAGAAAAACGCGTTAAAACTTCTGTGTCGTTTATATGAAATTTGATGTGTAGAATAACATCTATATATCTGTATTTCTTTAAGACAGATATTTTCGAAGATATGTACTTTAAGAAAATGCACCAAAAAAAACTTCGATTTTTTCAAAGGTCAACCCAAAAATACCCCCTTAATTTCACAAGAATTTTGTTTCTGAAGTATTGATCTTTTCGTAAAAAACAGTTGCTTCCTTTCACTTTCCACGATGCGTTAGCCTTTATTTTTTATGGCATAAAATTGTGTTATGATGAAAAAATATTAGGTATACCACTAGAAACGACGAAAAATTGATTATTCGAAAGTAATCAAAAATACTGTATATTAAAATAAAAGAAAATGAAATAATACTGAGCCACAGCATTAAACGTCTCATTAAATCTAATAAACTATAAGGTATTTCGGATAAGCTAAACCTCATCTGGATCACACATTATTCAGTCGAACGAACACCTGTTTGAGACCAAACATATCATCGATAAGAAGAGCGATATGTTTATGTAAATTCCATCTATCCTTCTCTTTTTCAAAATGACATTGTGCCAATACAACTTGAATGATATTTTGAAATGTTACCAGATAATCGAACAGATGTTATGAACAGGGGCGAATGTTGAGTTCAAAATTAACAACAGTGGCTACTCAAATGGAGTAGACCTGCAGTAAATGATTTTTTCGAAAGACAGAGAAAGATAATTACAAAAAAAAAATTATTTCGAAACTTTATCGCACAGGTGCCGCGAGAACAACGTATTTGCCCCTTTGCACTTCGTTCTTGTGTGAACAGGTGTCGCGATATCTCGTGATATGTTATCTTATACCAGCAATAGTTTTGTGGGAGTTTATGTAAAACTTTGAACAGATGACAGTCATCTATTCTACATCTATGATTTTATTCCCATCAGAAGCACTTAATGTATAATAATAAAAATAGCAAACTATCGTTATCTGATGTACATATATACACTGCGCTGTACGGGTATACTTTAAAATTTATGAAAATAATGTTCTCCTCTGTAATAGTCTACTCTACGAGGATCTAATATTGGACACGGAATTAATTGTAATCAATGTACATATATTTCTCAGTATATTATATACTCATATTTGTTATTACACTATAAGATAAAACTAATTATTTTCTACCTTACAAATGTTATTAAGTTAATTTACGTTAGTCCCAGTTAAAATTAATATTTTGCGACAAAGATAGTAAGTAAGTCTTATAAGTATGAAGAATAAGTATGAAAAATCGAAAAACACTTTTATTAATGTACACTTTGGAATTGTCATTTAGAAAATAATTAAGTAAAGGGGGTGAAGAAAATAAACGAATATTGACCTCTGTAGTCCACACACGCGAATGCAATAAAAAGGGTCTCATTACGATTTTAATAAGAATTTATAACGATGTACATGATTAGCAGTACAAATTTTATTATATTACTGTAAATTGTTATTGTTACGAGTTTTTAGTATCCCGATCCTTTGATATTATCTTTTATTTAATCATGTTTTAGACAAAAGCAATTCGGAGATTACAATTGTAAATGATAAGTAATCACACGTTGTATACACGCCAGAAATGCAAGTACAGTGTGTATGGTCTCGATTAACTAGGTTAATCAGAACCGAAACAGTCCGGATAAATCGAGTCCCACCGCATAATCGAAGCCTGACGAGACCTGTTTCAAAATATACATTTATGCTTACGTAATAGGGTAATTGCACATATTACAGGAAACGCATCTCTCCATAATACACGCCTACGCATGTTGTACCACATTCTATTTTCTATTTATGTATATATTTTTATTTCACTCTTTTCCTACTTGTCAATTTTTGCACCGCCAATAAAATGAACGATCTAATTTCTTACCAATTCCAGAACATATCGTCATCCCTACAGAAAACATGTCACATGTAAAAGATTCGTAATTTTCATTTGATTGCGAGTCACATCTTCCAGTATATAAGATCTACCATTCTGAAGAATGTCATAAGGTGAAAAATAATACATATGTATTTAAATAACGGATATTTCATAACGCTGTAATTAAGTGATATCAGAAAAACAGAAATTTCCTTTTCGCTCTCTTGAACAATTGCACTTTATCGACTGGTGGCACTTTTCTCGTGGCAGGGCGATATCTCAAATTGGTAGCGCAAATTGTTCCAAACGACAGAGCCTCAGGTGTTATACGAGAGAATCGAAAGTATCAGATATTACGCGTGAGTGAAAAGTATCAGGTTTTTTCGAATGAATGGAAAGTAATGTGCATCGGTGCATCGTTGAAACAATTAAGTACACCAGGGACTATAATACTGCAGGTGGCCTGGAAACGAGAAACCGATTGGAGGAAGGTTGTGGCGTGCTCGCAATACTCGACAGCAGTAGCGAGTCGTTACGAACACTGAGTAGAGTCGACCAAGGTTGTAAGGCTTGGTCGTGGAGGTACCACGACGGTCCGGCTGATGCGTACTCTTACACGTGGGTCACCTTACGAAGTCTTGTAAGGACCCCGGAGTCCTTCTTCCGTTGCTAAGTATGAATGCAAGACTCGGCTTGCGTGTGTGCGAGATCGAGGTTGTAAGACTCGTCTCGGCTGTATTTAGCGGTAGTACTCAAGATCAAGGCTCTGCTTGTCTTGAGCGTTGTCGGAATCGAACTGACTTCCTCGTCGAACGTTTGTCAAAACGTCAACTCGGAAGTCAGCTTGTGCACGCTGATTGGACATTAGGAAAAATTACTAATTGCCAATCAGCGTGTTTTGGAGGTGTAGACATACCCTTCCTTAGCGTCCGAAGCGCGTTTCTGGGAGGAGAGGGTGTGTCTTTAAAACGTGGCTATCAGTTTGACCACGCAGCGGAATTTCCATCAGGGTGTCCAAAACTTGACCTGCCAGATGTGTGTTGGGCCCAGCTCCGGAGACCCGTCGGAAATCCACGTTTATGACGCATGCAATTAACTGTTGAGGTCGTGAATAACTTGTAAGGCTTGTAGCTTCTTGACTAAAGATATAAAACGATTTCCTCAAAAACAGTCTTGTTACTTGCGCGTCATAAACGTGCTAGCCATCTGCACGCAGAAGGAATTTTCGCGTGCCGATCGCTAACCGCCTTCTTTTGGAGGTGCTGGTCTTTATTGCCCTTGCTCGTAAGCCGTGGAACAATGTGAGGAGTTTTGTTTCGCGACGCATCGGCGTTATTAATTTAGCCTAGCTAATCCCTTGACCGGGACCTGAAGACCGCGCGCTCGACGGCTCTTGCAAGGAGGGTTTTACGACGGAACAAAGGTCGAGGACTCACCTGTCGTTACATCTCAAGGCCGTGTGGCTCGGGCTTCTCGGAGGCTGCGTGCTGTTGGCAGCACCTGAGAGCTGGGAACCGCTAATGGACTGCTGGCCCGGTTGTTGCACACCAGGTGTTACTTGAAGAGGTGTGCTGGGCGCCGATCGTGCTCCTATGGACCCCGCAGACCTGCAAAAACGGTGATCGAACCAATCAGTACCTGGTTTCCGCAGTGTACATCATCTTTCGAATAGTTTTGCCCGACCCTTATAAAACAGATGGACGATCAACTGATAGAATACAGTGCACTTTTTTATTTTATTGATTTTTTTTCCTCGATACAACATCAACGCAGTTTCTCTAAATTAATGTCTCGTCGAGCTTTTCATTTTATATTTATCGACATTTTCTGGTTGGTGAAATTCAACCTTGTAATAGCGTAGTAGTTTAAAAAGGAAAAAGAATTGTAATTAAATAGACTATATTAAATTGTCAATGGATTCTTGTCTTCCAATTTGACTCCCAACAATAAATTTATTACGTAAATACAAGTGGACAGAGTGTTGTTTATACTATGTTTACAATTACATGTAGAGTGTTACTAACTCATCATTGAATCGTGTAGTGAAAAGTAGTTCAGTTCAATGCTTATTGATAATCTTTGCACTGATTTCGTAATAAGTTAATCTAGCATTAACGTAAGCATTGATAAAGTATTTTGTTTTTCGGTCGACCCCGGAGTAACAATCTCGTAGACTCTTCCTGGATCCTATCAGTTGATTTTCATGTAATATGTAGATATAGACTTATACGGGGTTAAAGATACAGCCAACTTGGTGTAGAATACAAAAACGTACAATCAATATAACAAACATATGTTAATAATAGGTTTAGATACTGCGTTCGAAAATTTCAATTTCTACATTTCGAGGACAATATTTTTACTCGTTTAAACCGCATTTTAAATATTTACACACACTGAAGGAATTACTTTGATGCTCTCGGGTAATTAAAATCGAGTTATTAAATCGTGAAATTAATAAACAGATACAAACTGTAAAAGATAGAAAAATCATTACATTATAGTGCATACACAGTAAACTGTTACATAAAAAGTACAAAAACAAAAAATAACAAATAATTATATAAAGAACACAGAAAGAGAATATCAAAGGTGTACAAACAATATAGAAATCGTTGTTGAAAGTGAATTTGCATGAAACAATATAAATTCTACAAAGGTGTCCGTAAAATAAAAATGCATCAATATTTTCAAATACAATAAAATCAGTAATCGATTCGCGAATTTTTATAAACATACCTAACCCTAGTCACCGGGGCAGAGGAGAAGCAAAGCTCGATCAAAGCTCGCGTTTCAAACTCCATCTTTCTATCTTTGTTCTTCTACCAATTTATTTAAACAAAAGAACAGCTATTCCTGATGACTTCTTGAGGATCGTTGCAGGAATCCAGTATCGATAACGAGTTTCTACTTTCCCAAAAATCGTAAGAAACTGAGATTCACTTAAGTACACACGTATCGAGCATACGCCACGAAATTTCGTTCCCCAAATTATTGCTAATGTATTGCGAAAAAATCCAGAGGTGAAACAGTTATTTGTAATCAATCACGTGGTGTGTTTCTAAAATGTTAAAGTTACGTCCCCGTTGCTCCTCGTTAAATTGTTCTTCTTTTTTTAATTATCGTTATTCATCAAAAATCATCGAAATAAGGTAATAGAAGGATCACGATGTTCTCACGGAGAAAATAGAATAGAATCGATGCGCCAATAGCTACGATGACAAAACTGACGGTTAGTTTATCACCAGTTTCGGGATAAAATCGTCACTGATCACTCTGGATTTCTTCTCCCGCGCAGTACTTCTATCCAGTAGAACGTATATCAAACGATCTCGATACGACCACCATGCAGGAAAATAATAAATCTGTAAGTTCCAACAGAAGAAATGTAGCTTCCAATTAGAGTCCTTCGAAATCAGCTAACAGCAAAACGAGGAACGTGAAACAGTATCGTCGTCCAGCGACGATAATAAACGACTAAAGCTAATCAAACGTTCCTCTTGCTTCATACAATGTGTTTGGAATATCCCGTGGTGCCAGATTAGTAGAAACCACGCTGGTATCGATGCTTTTTGAGTATCACACGAACTGAATTTCGCAACTTCGCTCCCATAGAGCCGAAGGCGAGACGAGCAATGAAGATGATGCTCATATCTTCGACGAAACGAATGGTTAATTATCTTCAATTGTAATCAAACGGCTTCGCCGATGAATGAGATGCCGATCGAATTGTTTAACAGACGATCGGCTGATAGAGAGTTGGACTAATATAACGATGTATGTAAGTATGAACAGGTGAGATCGAAGAAAATTTTGAAGAGCAACGCGTGTACGAGTCATCCACGGACCAGCCGGGAAATCGGACTGACGATGGGTTTGGAAATGAAGCATATCGTAACCTAGAGTACTGTCCGTTTGACCTTTTTAATAGTTAATCAACGCATTTTAGCCTAGAACGAGAACTATAGGCTCCATAGTGGTGCACGTGTATGCATGCATATGTCGCGTCGTGGCGAATGCGTATCACGTTGATTGATTTCACGGCAGGTATGCAGGAAAGAGAACAATCGAGCAGGAAGTAAAGGTTTAGACGGAAGGTGCTGGGAACTGAACTAGCAGCTGTTTTGAACGTTGGGCTAATGCAGTACTTGTTCGCGTGACGTGAACTGTGTTATAGAGTGTTCATTTCTTGTTTTCTTGTTGCACGAGATCGCCAAGTGACAAGTTGTGGGTTTAGAGTATAACATTTCAAGCGGTGTGACACACTTCTGGCGTCCATTTTTCTTACGTTCAACTGGAATAATTTTGTTTGTATATATAATATCGGGCAAGATTAATTGGTGCTGTCGAAGAGGAATTTAAATTTCTTTGTGATTGTGAAACAGCTTTGCTGATAGGAAGTTCGTGATATACAAAAAAATATTGGGTAACAAAAATAAAACGCACGCTGCTTTCGGATAACCTAATAATTCCGAAATGATGAAATAATTGTGGAGGAGATTTGCCTGAAAATAGTAGGGAAACTTGTATGTCGAGAAATGACCGATCAGTTTGGAGCACACTTACGTGAACTCTATTTTAAAAACCGATCATGCAGTTTTTTTTTGTAATATTATGATCACAGTAACATAAATTTTGTAAGACTTTCTTTATTGCTTCATTTTTTTTTGTTCGACTCTCACAAAAGATATTTTCGCGGACAAAAATAGGCAGGCCGAAAATAAACTGTTACCTACATCTTAAATCTGAAAGCCCATTTAAACTTCGTTTTGTAAGCATCATATAATTTATTCGCCTATTTGAAAACATTTATAGACATAACAATTATATTTGAGCCATACGCGTATGAACACATGTAGGTATTACAAATATATGTAACATGCTGTACATAGCATGTCATTTCGAATCCCCCAAAAAATCGAAAGCCACCGACTCACTAATAAATGAAACTAATAAAAGAAACAAATATAAAGCGCAATTCTGCAATTATTTCGTTTAGCATTAGCCACAATGCCAACCAAGATTAATTAATTAATCAACAAAAATCAACTGTCCTCCGATTTATAATATCAAAGAATTAATTAATTGCTCACATAAAGAAGAAATCCCTAACAACAATCGCAACCTTTCTACACCTCGGTGAAAATAATTACACCCAGGGTCGACCATTAAAATTTTACTCGACTCCCATGGAACGCTCTGTATTAAGAATTTTTCATTACCAACATAATTCACTAAAATATCTAACTCTGCAAATTGAATGTTCCCTCCTATATGCAATGGGCAATATCAATCCTCACCCACACTACCGAAAATCAAAGGCAACTTCGTTCCAAAAGTTCAGCTGTCTCATCGCGGAAGCGGAAAAGCATTTTTCCATTGGCCATTCGGTCGTTTCACAAAAAATATGTGCACGTCGGCTCTGAAGCGGATTGCTTGGCACGAA
This sequence comes from Nomada ferruginata, assembly GCA_963583965.1. NCBI lineage: Eukaryota > Metazoa > Arthropoda > Insecta > Hymenoptera > Apidae > Nomada > Nomada ferruginata. Next base: position 15,167,386 of record OY757213.1, read on the forward strand.
TCCAAAAGATCGTCGTTCGCTCGTGGCGCGCATCAATGCATACACACATGAGGAAAGGCGAAATCTCGTTTAAAAAGAGGAAGTGAGTAGACTGCGAGCCACGAAAGTTCCTCCTAAAAGTCTTGAGAGATCACTCGACTAACTTAAAATGCTGGATACGATAAAGAGTCCAAGGAGGAACAATGCCACGTGTGTCTACTTTGTACACGATTTGGCATAAATTGCGAGCATTTGGCATAAAAGTCGAAGCAATAACACGGTCTCAGTGGGCCACGGAATGACGAAAATTTCGACCATTTAGAGAAGAGATTGGGCGCTATTTCGTGTGATAATTCAAAATACACTACGAGGGGATAAGGGTGCTGTTATTGCGGGTACGATATAATATGAATGCCACGGAGACACTAATAGTGGTCTGACTACCAGGTTGACAGCGAGAAACTTTGATCAATGATGATGAGATGTCGATATTGTTTGTATTTAGATGTATTTAGAACCTGAATGAAACTTGTGCGCATAAAATGTTTGAGCAAAAATATTTTTAGTTGGGATATGTCTTATTTCATTACTTTCGGAGTATCTAGAATAAAAATTGTGCTAAACAATAAAATCATATCAGGCCTTAAAGGGTTCATAGTAATCGTTACTCAATGTCCTTTAAACATTTTAATTCTTAAAAATGTTACGGTGAACTCTTTTCACTTAGAGAGTTATGATTGTGGAAGTCGAGAAATTTTCGAATCTGCAATAAATTCTTGCAGTAGATACTGGGATTAAAATGTAAAGAGCAATACGGTTATCTGTTTCATTCACACAGAAGAGTATAAATATTCGATTCTATTAAACAGACGATGGACATGAACTTCTAGTAGAATTAATGGTTTCGTGGCATTAAGTTCGTCGATGCCACTATAATCATGCATATTCGCAATTTATGACGAATCGCCCATTATCTTATAACACGTGAAAGTCACCGAGACACGTTCCACAACTTCTATGGCCTTACAATGTCGATGATAAATAATATTTCGCTATCGTGACGTATTTCGTTTATTATTAAAACACAGCAGGTGTGCATCATTACGAATGCTATTCGAAGGACGACAACCAATACCACAAACAGTAAAATTGTTGGTAAAGTATTGGCAATTGTATATTAGTCAATTTAAGACGAATTGAGCGCAAGCAAATATTGATAGGGACATAGTTATCTCGATTTACAAAGCAACAATGATAAATTAGAAATTCCGGTGAAAGGCTCATTTAACACGATAAGATAAATGAATCAATTATTCAAACAATTAGCCACGCATAAAAGTCTGTTCTATGTGAAGAACAATAGTGTGGGAGTTAATAAGAAGATGCTCATTCAGCATGGACGATTGACGATAAAAAAAAGTGACAAATATTATTTTACTAGAGAATTATCTTCCATGGAAATTCCATTAAAGTCGTCGTCTGCGGGTTACATAGAGATACAAAATGGCAGAATTCTTTTTAAATGACACTAATTTTTACGGTTGTTAAATAATGACTGTTGTATAGTGTATAAATAAAAATAGTGGCATAGAATTTTAAACAATACTATCATATTTGAAACGAAATGTTGATTAGCGAAAAACATGTGCCTGCCCAATACAGAAAACACAGAGCTCAGTTTCGAATATCGTCGAATTCGTGAATTCAACTTTTTCATCCGGATGGAATCGAATAAATTTCCTACGTTACATTACCCAACCTAGGAACACAGGCAGACAACAATTTTATCTATGTACGTGTATCTCATGGCCATTAGGAACACTTTCGACAAATGCAGGTATATTTGAAAATAGATTACAAATACATATGTATAGCTGAAATGGCTGCCAAATATTCGCGAAGATATTTCAATTGGATCTACGCCCAGATTTCTAAAAGAAAACGGGACTACAGTGTGTAAAAGGTAAACGTGACGCGAATACCAAAATAATCCAACGTACACCGCACAAATTCTTTGCATTCCACCATGAAACTATAATATATGATATGAGAATTCCTGCTTAAAAGGGATTCATTTAATTTACAGAGAACAAGAGGTATTTAAGTAGAAGAACAAAAAAGTTACATATATACACTCGTTTTAAAATTTATACTTTCGTATGCAATCAGATGCAACCCGTTCGCATACATGTGCAATTATGTAAACGCAACAGTATACACTTCTTTCGTGTTCGCATGTTTTCACTGCTTTGCTGCCCACAGATGGACATCCGATTACCCGATTGCATGATAGTTATTCGCATGCGTTACGACGCCCACCCTACCAAGAATATCACGCAAAGAAAACAATCCCATATCGCGTGCCCATCTACTTCCCTCATGCTATGTACGACAATTTAGTCCCGAGATTAGAAGTCTCCAATTCTGAATGACTTCCACAGTTACTACACTATGATATTACGATTGCTGCAAGGATGGCCAATTGATGAATTTTTCTCTATTTTATCGCAGTGTAGGTTATTATAATATAATAAGTTTCTGTTCATATTGTCATCTATGCCTTCTATTAATATATATTACATTCTACTCCAATACTGTTTTCTACAAAATCAATTTTCTGATGATTAAATTTCATTGGGATATAGTGATATCGTTGGGAAAATTATAAGAAGAATTTTTATAAAATGTTGATCTTTAAAAAGTACCGAGGTAAAAGAATAAACTCTCGTCACTTAAAACTTCTAATACCAAAGAATATATACATATTCATGTACATATATGTACAGGCACACGTAGACCGCTTTTCCGTTACATTCGCGTTCCAGAAAACATTCTTAACAAATCAAGCTACACGCATAATCAGATAAAAGTCGTGAGAACACCTAGCGTACGATCTACCTGGCGTTCGTGAGCATCTCGTTAGATTAACGCACACGAAGTCGCCGCGTCGCGACGCGTCGTACACGGTCTCGTACGATTTCTGAATAACAAACGATCGCGCGATGGTTTTTACATGATGTCGACCGATACAAGGCGACAACTCGACGCTGCGACGCCTGAATAAAACACGAAGAAATACATTTTGCATCGGATGGACGCTCATTAAATACTAGGCAGGACTTGGAGAAAAATATACACGTGCGTACGCGACTGTATACATATATGTATACACAGGGGCAAAGATGAACGTATCTTCTCAGGTCGTTCAATGTTCCTTTTCTTTATTCGATGTACAATATTAACAATGCATCCATAGTGTTAACACAGAGATTGTACAAAGAGTAGAAATATGTATGTAGTTTATGTATTGTTATTATTACGTATTAATGTACAATGTCCATTATTTTTGACATTGATTTGCACTTTGCAACTGGAAGTACTGAACTTGTTAATGCAACAGTGACGAAGCGGTAAGGACGTGGGATGTGTACATTAGTAAATTGTCACATTCAAGATACCAGTGATCCAAATAACGAGTTAGGCTACTTTAACCAACGCATTATTGACGATATACGTATAGAAGTCATTAAATAAACATAAACAGAAACCACAATAATAAACATTAAGCTTCAATGTTCCTATTATCTACATGTGAAACACCTTGTATGTACAAATATATAAATCGTGAAACAACCAAACATAGAAATAACATTAAATATAACATGTAATAAAAGATCCTGTATATACAAAGATTCAGTAAACTATCCATCAGAAACTGAACGACACCTCCAACGAGACAAGGTATTACAGTACGTGCCCTCCAGCGATCGATCTCAAACGATCACATCAGGAACACGAAGCACCCTCCTAATTAATTATTCTCGGCCACGTGCGGGGAAACAAGTTCGTCTAGGTGTACATAGGGGGAGAGGGAGACGTGCATCATTTGCATTCATCCCTTTTCAATAGTAGACGATGAACCACGATACTTTGTGTACGCGTCTCTGAACGGTGGCTAAACGAGCGTACGAGGGATGGTGGCCTAGGGTCTTTCATCGACCGTAATTAACTGACTTTTCATACACGTGGATGCCCGTGAGAGATTGAAAATAAGAACGCTTGGACCACGAGACCACAAGTGTTCCAGGGGATCGTTACTGGTGAAAACTGACTTACTCGTCGGACTTATGCTCGTCGTTTTACTTGGTCGTTTTACAAGGCTGACGTCTCTGCTGAAAGAATAAAGAGCTCGGTGATTTTTCAACGCAGACGTGACGCTTACCATGGCCACGTAATTGAAGCATTCAAATATTTGTGAGTCACGAGGACCAAAACCCCGTATCCTGAACCGATTATACAAGTAGACACTACGTCGGATCGTTTGATTATTGAAGCATATTTACGAAAAAAAAGAACAATTGGTATGCTTGAGTTAGCGAATTATTCGAATAATAGTAAAACAAATACACTGGATCATTATTACCTATGAATACAAAGTCGGGAATGTTAAAATGATGAATTATTTAACCTCCGATCCCATTGATTCATTATATTACTGCACAAAAAAGCTTTCCCTGCTTGCATTATGTATAAAGAATTATATAAAATTGGTAAATGAAAATTCATTTATATTGCCTGAATAATTAAACCAATAGATATCAAAATATATTTAATGAAGTATATTAAAAATATATTTAAATTGTACAGGGTGTAAAGAAATGTTTGGTCTTGGCAGTCATAGGCGTATTCTACATCTTCGGATCGATGAAGATTTGTAAAAAAAAGTTGCCGCAAAATTGTCCTTGACGTTGAATTTCCAGGTCAAATTTTTTTTATTGCATTGTATTCTACGCGTTATGAGGATAAAAAGTGTCAAAGGAACCATGAGTCAAAACTCGACGGTTCTCATAAAAAATAGTAGCAGAGTCAGTTCTAATAAAGCAAGCAGTTACTATTGTTGTTTATCTGCTGTTTATCGGAAATCTAACATAATCGATCATAATCAATATTACCTTTTTGAAAGATGTTCATCTTCTATTTCTTCTTCTAAGCCAAAGAACCGATCCATTCTGATTAATATTTCGTAATAGCTGAGCTTGAATGCCAGGTTCAATATGGCCACCATTGTTTTGCAAACACGTCTCTAATCTGTCCTGAATATTGTTTATAATTCGCTGATGCAAATTTGGTATACTTCGTAAATGTTGCAAGGCATCCTCTGTTCGAATTTTCAATTCCTCCACAGTTCTTATTTCGTGCCCCGATCTGTATATCTGTCCCTTTACCGCTCCCCATAAGAAAAATCTAATGGATTTAGATCGGGCGATCGTGGAAGCCATATAATTGGTGCAGGCCATATGCTTCGACCAATCCATTTGGAGCCAAACATTTGATTTAAAAAGTCTCGAACCGGCCGACCGTTTCTGGAGAAACAGTTGAATTTTGACCCATGGTCTTTGACAGTTTTTATCCTCATGATGCGTAGAATACAATGCAATACAAAAAAATTTGACCTGGAAATTCAAGGTCAAGGACAATTTTGCGGCAACTTCTTTTTACAAATCTTCGTCGATCCGAAGATATAGAATACGCCTATGACTGCCAAGACCAAACATTTTTTACACCCTGTACATGGGCTATAATCGGGGTAAAGATTGAATCGATTTTTCCTTGGCACGTTTCGGCAAAATTGTTATACTCGGACGCTCCTACTGACGTATAATACATAGGTTCTCTATGATATATGTACATACGTGTATATGTACTCCTGTCTGCCTCGTATTTGCATACGGAGGTCAAGGAATCAATCGCAAGCTTTCTGTACCGTGATAGCAATAATTTATACAGCACCGACCCGTCGATCGACACGAGGCAAGTTACCGAACAACTTGATCATTGATCAAGGATCATGCATGCGTTATCTTCCTGGCGGACTGTTATCTGGAGCTGCTCACCTGCATCCCCTTAAACTGAGATTTTTTTAGCCGTTTCGGGGATCGATAACAATCGACAAGTCGAGACTATAACCTGGGGTTCGAAAAAGGGCTCCTCGAGCTCACAAGGTGAAATAATATTAAATTCAAACTATGTATTTCCCTTTTGCGGAAAATTATCTAAAAAAAATTTCGGTATTTTAAATTTTGTTCCTTGAGAAGAATTCATTATTGCTGGCATATTTTAAACTGTCTGCTTACCATACATCAGCATGTCTTTTTACAGATCTTGAACAATTTCCATTTTTATCTTTATTCAGATTACGTATTTCAAGTAACTAACACGGCGTCGTTTTTTGATATTGCCTTAGTGTCGATAATTATCTCAAAGGTTGTAAAAACTCGGGTGTCCAAGGAAACCTGTGGTGAATTGTTGCCCCGGGGTATTTATCGGAATTATTGTGCCATCCATAGATAAATACGTTTGTTTCCAATGATATCGTGCTACGTTTTCTTCGATATGAAAAATAACATGACTTGCCCTTCCATTTCTATTAATACGACGAACGACGATCAATCCTCCTATTAACGAAGAAATATTTGCATACACGATAAAGTACGCGAATAAATTGCATTATGTTAAACAAAAAAATGGTATTACATATTATTTCCACAATATTCAACCTGAAGAGGTATCCAACATTTGTAGTTGTCTTGGCAACTTCGATTCAAGTTGGAAGAAAAATACTGTGCCTCCTTAATATTAAGAATATCATTTTAATTCGTGGTGTACACATTAAAGACCACATAGTAATAAAAACTATGTTATTATATAGATACATAACTTTGAAATGAATAGCTTGAATATTTTGCATTTTACACCGTTTCAAAAGTGTACCCTATTTAAATATATACGCATACCTACAATTTCTAGAATTATCACATAGAAGATCTGTTCGATATACATATTAAGCTTAGATTATTACATTTAAATGCGTTTTCCTAATGTGGATATTGTTTAAAATTTAAAGTCTGTGCACATTACATGTATTTTTGATGTATACGTATATACCTGCTTTGACATATAGAAGGATAAGGTTCCGGAAATGCGACAGTAAAGTTCTTCAAACTTGACAATTCGAAAGAAGCGTTCATAACTGAATCATCAGTAAGCTCAAAGATAATCGAGAGATAAGTCACTTACTTAAACAGGAAACTCGACATCAATTGTACTTGCCACTATGACGGTATTATCATCACAGTGGTGCTACGAATTTTCCATAAATAAGAAAAAGGAATAATTGAAACAACATTCCAGGAGACAGATTGCACCCACGTTTTATTTCTGCATTCCTGAATATGCGCATCCAACACGTGCCTACACTCGACCTCCATACACCGTTCGATACTTCAAGTGAAAATTTCAACGAGTATCACTCATCGCCACTTCTCGCCAAAACCTGGTCATCTTCCGTGATCTCGTTTTTGCGAACCTTCTTCGAAAGTGTTTCACTCGTCTAATTCGTACTGGCCACGATGTGTATTTTTTAGTATCAATTTTCTTTATTGAACTTTAATAAACGAAGAAGCGATAAGGGGCAGAAGATATTAAATACCTTACGCAACCTTGTTCGAGGTTGTGATTTATGCATTTACGTAATTTCTCTAAACTAAAAATATTGCAGATCAGCTTTAATTAGAAAGAAAATTTTAAACAGTTGTAATCCCAACTGCGAACGCGTTTAATATTGTAACTCGCTTTATTGTATTTTCACGATCCTTTTACGAATAAAGTAATTATTTGTTTATTTTATTTTTATAAATGAAAATTTTATAGGGCGAGTGTGAAAAATTTTCTCTTATCACTGATCATCGACGCCTTGCATTTTATAGTAATACCACGAACATGTTTCCCTCGCCTGACACGCGGTTCTAACGATTATTTTTTCGTTTTTTTATTAACCAATGAACTATTCATATCACCGAGTGCCCACAGGTAATATTAATCACGTGTACAGACTATATATGTCTCATGATGGCTATAAAAACACAATTTTCTTCATGGTGTTTGCTGGCATATCTAGAGATCCATACTAACGTATTAAAAACTAATCATTGAAAATTATATAGTCATATTTCGATTACAATTTTTATTCGATTGTTATTAACATTTTATTATTTGAATTTTGTGCATTACAAACCTTCAATTACATTATCTCTGTCCGGAAAACCGAGAACAGTTATACAATGTTGATAAATTGCATTGTTTTAAATGTTGCCAAAAAATAAACAGCAGAATTAAGTCTAAGAAGTCCCAGTCGTGCAGAAGTGCCATAGAAAATTCGTGTAACATTACCCGCGAGTATATTTAATACGCAGCTGCAGAATATTCCCAGAAAATCTTCCTCATTCAATAATAAACTTAGACATGCACGAATCAAGGAAAACGCTTTCTGCGACACACTTCACAACACTTTAATTAGCACAATCAAATTAATTATGTATCTTCATTAAGACAAAACTTGTAAAAGCGCTCCAATTTTGCCATTCTCTCATTCAAGTATCTCATTAAAACAAATATCGTGCGAACACGTATGTATAAAAGTCCCAACTAATGCGCATAAATATAAAAGTTTATACATAATAAACCGTTATAAATAATTAACGAAATGAATAATTCTCTGACCAGACGTTACAAACGTAGGTCAACGGCATCGCCATTTATCGCCACATAAGCACGAATGAAAATAACCAAGCCTTGCGCACCCAGACGTCGCCGTAACAAATTATCGATATTTGTTATACGTGACATACAAAACGTTCCCAAGCTTGGTCAATGATCCCGACGTTCAACATCACGAACACGTCTGTCGACCGTGTTGAGTCAGTTACTACACATCCTGCCTGATTAAAAGATTTAACGCCTTGCACGATCGTTCTCGATCACGACGATCATCTAAACAAATCGTTACGCCCCGCTTCCTATGACGATGCATCAATCGTATGTATCGTCTGTCCAACTACTCACAACAAACAGATCTATTGGCGAAAATTTATTGATACGATGTACAGTCATTTTTAGAAAATGCTGATATACAGGCACGAAGAAGAAGAACCGCAAACTTTCAAAATTATTTATAGTCCAAAGTTTATTATATTTCTCTGTGGTGGTCCCAACTTGGTGCCTGGATATCTGGATATCTTGGTGGACCAAAGTTGATACTTGGAGCTTTAGCTACTCCAAAACGATTCCCTATACCCCAAGTGTAGGTGGTCCAAGGTTTATCATTTGGATCCTTTAGTAGCCCAAGACTGCTCTCTATACTATACTTCATGATGGCCATAAATTGGTCTCTGGACAGTTTGATGTTCACAGACTAGTTTGAGTAAGACTATTCCCTGCATCCCATGGTAGTTTAATATTAGTTTGTAGACTCTGTGGTGGTAAAGGGCTGATCTCAGAAGTACAAAGTAGTAAAGCTAGAGGTCTCGAAATTCTGATTTGGGTACCACAATGCACAGAGTCTAAGGATCTATAGTCCGGTACTGCATCGGAAAATCCAGACTCGATTTCACTGGCCTCTCGCTGCCACTATGATCTATGACTGATATGATTACGTAGAGGTCGGTATCCCTGAACTCTTATACCGTCCCAAGCTAACCGTGCATCTATTGTTAATAATATTATCGTTCTTAAATGATCAGTTAGACTGTTTGCGAGAGTATTAGTACAGTGTCCAATGTAAATCTTTCGAACCAGATGTTAATATATGTATAACTAAATCCGAACATCACAAACCAACTTACACCGCACAGAACAGTCTGCTGTTTCTGCTTTTTAGTTCACCGTAAATTAGCTGACCAGCGTAAACAAAGACCCATGACGTCAAATGCTACTTTACAGAAGCACGTTTTGTCGCGAGGAACGATCAAATAGACTGACAGAAGTTTGACACATGTGTCCGGACGTCAGCGTCGCATCGGTCATATAAGATTTCACGTTAATTAAGATGATGCAGGGTGTCCGACAAGTATGATTACTATGGACCAGATACGATTAAAAACACTTACGGAAGCGCTATTTTATAAGCTCCTCATTCATGGTGTGAAATTCGTGCAGACGCACGAGGGTCGAATATCGCAAAAGTGACTATCATCGTCTGCTTCCTGTCCAATGGTACCAAGCTTAGAAATGACAATGGTGCCGTAAATGAATTCATACTTTTTCATTCGTCACTTGTAACAGATAGATCTTCACAGTCATGAGTACGGTGGAAAAATTCAGTGGTCATGAAATCGTGAACGTCGATCTAGGTGAGCAAAGAGAAATAAAGAGGTCGATCGAGATCGAGAGAAATGCTCGTAGTGACTACGAAACCCTTGCGGCTGATTAAATAAGAGGGTCAGCGAGCAGGCAAGGTTGTCGCAATTAATCTCCCGCATTTTTGTTATGTTTTACAACTTTGTCAGTAATATTTAACGCAAGAAAACTTCTTCACGTTATATTTTTTAAACGCGGTACACTTTATAAATAAATCAAGGATCAACCGATGGCATCGGTAATATCAGAGATATTGGAAATATTTTATCTAAAGGTGATATTTCGTCATCGTGTCAAATAAGCCTTTATTATCTGACGAACACTCCAATAGCAAATAAAAAAATCTGATTAATTGTTGACGATTAGTATATTCGATTCGTGGACGAATGACTCATGAATCTGTGTTTTTTCCGCAATAAATCAAGCATTGAACGAGGAAAACGTCACAGGCATTTGACCATTACTAATGAATAATATCAGATAAGCCTCAATTTTGTCGCGAAAAATAGTTAGCCTATCTAACAAATTTATTACTCAAATATTCTTTAGAACGTATATCATTTTCGTTCCTAGGAATAAAGTTACACAGAACACTGTGTCCAATTGTTATTGCATTAATGTGAAATATATCTGCCTTCCAATTAAATAATCAAATTCGTTCAATTTACTTCCCTTAACTAGTAGCATCCATTCACAACTAAATGTTTTCCCTATTTATAACATACATAATTCCAATACAATAATACACAATCGGAAAAATGTATGCAGTTGAAGTCTACAAAAAAATCAATACCAAAAATACATTATGAAAATATATACAATATTTTACTTGTTAAGAATTCCTGGCTCCCCTAACCGCAGACGAAATTCTATGAAAACATGAAAAGGCACTAACAAGTAAGCTAAAATCTTAATATCACAAACAATCAGATTTTAAGAAAAGATTAACGAGCTGGAAAAAGAACTACACCGCTGTTAGTGAATCACCAACTCTTACGAGCTCACGAACTTCATGCGTAGTTCAGAAGAGGAAACAACCTACAGCGGCAAAGAAAATCATTTCACGCTTCCAGAAGTCGGTTTGTTTGGAGTAGTTTACATTGTACAGGATTTGTTTAGGCTGTCAGAGTGTTTTGTACGTGGGATGATCAGTCAGAAATGCAGCAACACTATAAATCATCATTAATATCTAATCTCCGTTTCAAAAGTAGACACTTTGGAGCTGCTCAGACGACAACTTTTAGACACCCAATTATATTATTTCGTGCTCCAAAAATTGTCCATTCCAGTATCCATTGCAATTATTATCAAGCGTATATCATTTATTGATCTTCTTCGTAAACTATTACAGCTTTTCATACTTTTAACGATATATACTGGCACAAACGACGCGTGAAAAACGCAAGGTTCGTTCGACATACGAAAATGACCCAATGTGTTAACAATAAGAGCACATCTGCCCACGTTTCTCGACTTTTGTGGATATCCCGGTAAACGTTTAGACAATTAAGGATTCTGCTGAATAATTCTATTGATAATTTCACTGATAAAATTGTACTGAATTTCAGTATCATTTTATTTTATTTACTCTAATGTACGGTAATTCTGCATTCACCAAACGTAGGAAGAAAGCACTGAACATGTACATATATAAGAGAAGATAAGAGAATGTCGAAAGAAATGGGGAAATTCCATATATAAAAAAAATCATAGGGAGAGGCGTTACAGAGGATTCAAGGTTAACTTGTTTTCTGAGACTACCTGTTATATTTAATACTAACATGTAGGGCGGATTAACGATTAACGATTTATTTCAGAAGGTCGCTTGTACCTCCACCTTTCGATCTGTTCGATAAAGTGAACCTTGAAATAATTTTATATAGACTGTTCTTGTGGAATAATTGGTCACCTGTAACACCTGATTCCTCTATTTACCAAATTCTTTTCTCGTATTTGAATTAAATTTATCTTTTTCTCAAACACTTTGCATTTTTCAATGTATGTACTTACATATATATATGTGTTCAATTTTTGTTAACATTATAATTTATTTATCAGATTGAAGTTATTATCAGAATGGCCTAACAATATTAATACAGCAATAATTATACGATGAAATAGGTGAAGCTCGCCAATAATTGCTGCTACAATGTATAATATGTCTTGTTATATTATGTCTACATATTATTTCATATCGTAATTATTTGAAGTACCTATCTGCGATAGCTAAAATAAGTAAATAAAAATATTTCGAATAATTTTAAGATCTATCCCAATTCATTAGCTCCACTAACTACGTAAGTTAAAAATTTCAGTTTTGTTACAGTTCGATATTTCGAATCAATGCAAGCAGTCTATGTTTGTATATACATATATGTATAATAAATGCATAAGAATTACAAAACTAGGGTCCTTTTCCGAAACTAAAAAGAATAATGTGCGAGACCCAGAACGACGAAACATTTTCAGAATCGTGATTGCATCGAGAGAATTGCCGCGAGCCATTTCCTTTGAAATCGTTTCAATTCATCACACGAGATTTCACCTGAAAACTCCAAATTAGGGCACGCAGCTTAGCCTGGAACTACACGATTTACGTAACAATTCTCGAACCAAATCAATTTTTGTCACCATATTTAATTCCTCTGTCGAGAGAGGTTTAAATAAAACACAGGCGACCATGATGCGTCACACCTTGTATCTTGCGCATCCTTTCACTTTCAACGAAAATTACGCATTATACGATACACACAGAAAAATCGAGCACTTGACACACTACCAAACCTTTTTGTAATCCAGGTCGCATGGTATTGATTTAACCCTTTATTGTCTGGCGATACATTGTGGCATCGCTTATATTAAAATGCTGCCAATGTTTGCAAAAATATTCATAGTTGGAAAATGTTTTATTTCATTTTAGAAAAATTTAACAAATAGTGACCGACTAACGGTGAAACAATAAAATGGCAATTACTGTTGAGAATTTCTTGATTATACAACACGGTTATAATTCTGATGCCACAAATGTCCAAGTTGAAAGTATTGGTCGAAAATGAGTTTTCAGCACGTTTCGTATGAACCATGACAAAGAAAAGATAAATCTGTATGTATTAATTACTTCGAAGATATACAATGGAAGTGATGCAGACTGTAAATCAATTGAATGGACATTTCGATGATACTATTTGGAACGTCTATTAGATTGATCCAAGTTATCGAGCGAAATTCAATCAAATTTCGCTTATAAACTTAATAGCATCGAAGTTTCAATTGCCAATACATAGATGAATCTATTCATATGGATACATATGGAAATTTTCAATCCTCCAATGAGATATTCGTTTACCATACAATATCTCTATGGAAAAAAGTTTTTCAACGATTCATCAACAATCTACACCAGCTTCATCGAGATTTGAAAATGCAGCAATATTGAAGTTAGCAGCTTGCTTTAACATGCATTTAAGCATTCTGCTAGCCGGTGTTATGAATCTCGACAGTTCTTAACTCGTCAGTTTATCCATTAAAGCTTGGAAGCTCTCCAGGAGTCTTCTATATAGTATAACTACTATTCAGAAGATGTTTATATTGAAAATAATGCAAGAAGTAAAACATTCGGGAGAACCGAGTTCAATAGACAAACCACATGCTGCACGCAGAACTAATAAAGTTTTCTGCACACAAGTTTTGTATGAAATACAATTCCACGTTTTGCAATAAAATGTACTTATCAAAGTACCTATATGTATTTGTAAATGAAAATGTGCACCCAATTTCTGTGCAATAAAAATCTAATGCATACGTAATTCATTTTTACTATAAAGAAATCGTAATTTCTTTCTAATAGTTAATGTACTGTACAACGTGACTTTCCTTAACATAACTCCGATACAGTACGGCACAGCTCATTCTACTTTTATGGCAAGATTAACCGTTTCGTTTCGGATGGCATAACCAGAGTGGTTCTCGAAATTCCACAACTCGAAAATATACGAGTCAATCGCAATCCAGGGAGACTAATTCCATTTTCTGAATTTTAGAGCCAAACCACTTGGTTGGTGTATGATTTTGTATATTTAAAACAAATTTCCATGGTAACTACGTTCAACAACACTATATGACAAAAGTTTGTATGGCAGCTGATTAATAAATAATTTATTTCGGTGGGCAAATAAACGGTTCACATAATGTAACACTTCCAATGGTATAATCAATTGTACCCCCGATACAACAATGCGTCACTGTGCAACCAATAATGTTTCTTTCCTGATTAATTCACCAAAGGTCGAAACAAACTTCTTCTTCAAAAAAATACCAAATCAAGGAAACCCTGTTTATCATTCAGGCTGTGTAATTCCTGCAATTTCAGTAACGACCGGGCGTGTATGATAGCCACTGTGCACACACGCCATCGGTTGGAAGAAAGGGTTCGAAAGAGTTACGTCGACGACGGTATAAACGGTGCTAAATAACAGCATGCGTGCAAGCACGCTATGAAAACGAATCGGCAGTAGCAGCTGCCGACTGCCATGACCACGACTTGTTCGCGAGGTCGTCGTTCTTAGAGGCAGGCTGTACTATCGACTTTAGCGGTACTTATGCTCGCAGCAGCATGCTCATTACAGCACGTGCCTCGGCAATCTAACCAACAGTTTGGCTTTCCATCAACGCACTGACTATCCTGGAATGGCGACGTATCCAAAGGTTAAAGCGACCAATGACGAAACAGACTTTCAGAACTCGATAGCGTATTGTTGAAAATGGGATAGTTGCTTGGGAAGACCTGTAGAAAATCTGTGGCCACTTTGCCGTGGTTCAATGATCAAGAATGACAATAAATGTGATACGGATTAAAGATTTGAATGTCTGAAGGATGAAAACGCAGCGAAATCATCTGTTGGGGGAGTTGGGGGATGGAAATGTTTGGGGGAGTGAATGGGAATTTTGGGGAATTGGAAACATTGAAAAGGTCGAGAATGTAAGGGGTAAAATTTATGCACCGGTGTTTAATGTAAATTCTAGCAATTGTTGAATTGTATAATTTGAGGGCTGAAGTATAATACATTCGTGTGATCAAGTTACACCTGAATATTCATTAAGATAGTGTGCATTTAGATCAAATGTCCGATATTATCTTCCTACAAGAGATGCAAATTTAACGTTGTAATTTATTCCATTCCGCAATGAAACTTTAATTATCGTAAGGGGTAGGAATCCTCGGTGTAAAATCGTTCGGGAAATTTCAAGCTGCTCGTGAATTGATATTATGTCTATATATAGACGTCTGCCAATATTTCTAGCCTTGTATTACCGAGGTGCAGACCTAAGGTAGGCACAATGGGAATAGATGTCAATGACATTTCGCTTCCTATTAAAATTTCTAGTCAGCGATGTCCTATTAATTGTATCACGTAATCCCAATGGACGAACAGTTAAGGAACTTGAATGAAAGTATCACAGTTCCTTAAAATTTGTCCTAATGTTGAACAACTAACACATGTATATTTCACGAATTAAACAACACTTTCTCGTTAAATAATCTAATTACTATTCACTAATTTTATACAAATTAAACTTCCCTCAGGTTTTAATCAATTTGGAATTATAATCAGCAATTGCCCAGATTATGTACCTATATTGCAGAATAATTCACGAATAGAAGCAAAGCACGACAACATATACGAGAGCCTTCCATTAATGAGGCGTCCAGTCGAAAACAATGTTATGCAACGCAGTAAGAAAAAAGAAACGGAAGTATTTATTATACGGCACCAACAACCTTTGGATTACCTTGATTAAATTGTCGAGCAAAAGTCCATGGAAGTACCGGCTGAATGCCCGACAAGGAACAAGAAACGAATGCATTAATACCGTCCGTGGATGCTGCAACACCGAGAACTTAATGCAGTTAATTGCTCTCCATCAAATAAATACACCAAGCAGCAGACTTTTTACTTTGCGTCATTTGCTTCGATTAATTCTCCTACATATGATCAGCGTGCATCGCTCATTATAGTGCACACCGTGAATACATTCTTGAGCGATAGAAGATGACGCTTAATAAGTTTGGATAATAGATTTTCATAAACTTTTAGCAATTAATCCTTGATGGTCCAATTTTGGTTTTACTGAACCTTCATTTGATTGATTTTTCATAGAAGAATGGCAGGCATCATGCGAAGTACTGGGGACTATGATTATTAAATTTATATCTTACAGTAATATACGCTGCTCAAAACAATTAGAGCATCCCATATTGCAGCCGTTGCTCCCATCAACGCAATACATAATTTTTGGATAATTAATAAATAACGTGAAATATTACAAATAGATTATATATTGAAATATTAGTATTGGACACATATGTCGGCAATGAACAACAATATGTATCATCAATAAAATCTGAAAAATATGAAGGTTCCCAAAATATAACTATCACATCCTGAAACTGATCCAAAAAAGTCTTAACAATATCCTTCAACCGGAATTTGTCAGTAGTTGCACACCACAGAAAAAGACTAGAATAAGAACTACGGCAAACATGAAGAGCTGTAAACCGATAAGATGAACAAGATGCACCGGTTACCAACGACCTCCAACAGCCTCTCATCATCACACATCTCATGCCTATCTATGTATACATATACATATGTACATATGTAGCTGTACTTTGTACGTAACGATGTGACTTGGGTGACCTAAATAAGAGAAACGTGGAACGCTGGGTGGAACGAAGAGACAGAGAAAAAAAAAACTAAAATGCAAAAATGGCACTCGGCGAACGTTTTTCAACATTCTCGGTTCTAACTCTTCATAGATTCACTGTACTGAATCTTGCAATTTCTATTACTCATTTTCACTTCCAAGCTAATGTATAGTATAAGGTTGAGAGTAACACGGTTCGCAGGTGCAATCAGGTGATTATAGTAAAATATGGTTTGAAAATATTATTTGTGTTAACGATCAGAAGTCGTTTCGCAGAAAACAAACTGGTTCAAGTGTAAATTATATAAGTGGTAATAAGAGTACAATAGACTATGGATGAGCGGTTGCAAAACAAGACTTGTACTAATCAAATAGGAGATCATTTAATTACTACCTCAACGCCATTATGGGACAGACGTCATTCAAGATAATGAGTTTCCCTGAAATAATGATATATCTCTCAAGCAATTAATACGCGAATAAGTGAAAAAAGAGAATTAAATTAGATAGTCTATCCAACGAACGGGCTATGAAATATTCATGTAAAACTTGTTTTTTCCAATATTTATATAAAAATATGCGTCGCTATGTACAGTGATGGTACAGCAAATGGTATCATACCTTTTGCCAGTAATGTAATATTCGTTTTCTGTTGCGAAGTACATATTCCAGTTAAACAGCGAATGCGTACAGAACAAGTGAAGAGACTGCTTAAGATCTTGTTAGCGTATTTAATGTCGCCGATTTTTGTCCCATAACGCGAGACATGGATAACCCAATCGAACTGGCCATACATATAAATACTGCATTGTCGATAAAGTCATCCAATTATGAAAGCAAACAGACATTTCGAAATACAGTAGATTGTAGAGACGGAGGTTGATAAACTTTTGTTGTGCTAGGCATTTATGGCATTAGTGCTTAAATTAAGATAACGGTCAATTTACTATATACCTGATAATTTATTAATGTACGCGATTTTCTGGATTCTGCTAATTAAATGCCAATTTTTACTACTTGTAATTGTTAAAAGGTAATAGATATAATAAAGAAGTACGATTGAATCTGGGTAAAAGCAAAAACGTGAACCTGTACAAAAGTGAGTCAGTACTCCGGAAATGTCGACCTTGAAGAAATTTCAACTCTATTACGAAATGCCCTAGTATTCACAGCGAGGGACTTTTCCCCTAACATTTTTCCTATTATGGAAAGTGACCCAGAGACACTAAACAAAATGCTCGACATAGATAACACCTGCGCTATATGTATGTATGTGTATCGCTCCATAAGGATTTGGAAAAACGGTGGCGCACGCTAAGATATGTACATAGGTATAACAATTATTTAAAGACATCAGTTTGGAATTTTATTATCAATACACGACAAAAATCTCCAATCTGAGAAACACTATAAAGTACACACATTTGATTCAACAATCGATAATACAATGCGCAAAATAGAAATGAAAAAATAAAAAATATATAAGTACTGAACTTCAAGAAATTTCTCGTAAAATAGCTCGTATACTCCCTATACATCGATATTTAAAAATAAATACAACGATTAGA
The DNA here is from genome assembly GCA_963583965.1 of Nomada ferruginata. NCBI lineage: Eukaryota > Metazoa > Arthropoda > Insecta > Hymenoptera > Apidae > Nomada > Nomada ferruginata. The sequence continues at coordinate 15,185,832 of OY757213.1, forward strand.
ACGAAAAATTTAAGGCCTAAGGCAAAGGCTAAATAAGACGTAACTAAATAGAAAGGAGTTAAATTAAAGAGTAAGAACACAAAGTAAATATAAAATAAAAAGGGATATATGATATATTTTTACCTTTTGGAGCGACGCAACTTCGAATCCTCCCGCGAATAAAATCCTTGTACGAAGCAAAGCATTATGGGTTTCTTGAGGGGAGCTGTGACTTCCCCCATGCACTTTGTGTAGACGTAGAAATGATATCCTCCAACAAAACTCACATCCGTGGATTCTCGCCGGTTCCACTGATAAGGCCACAAACAGCAGATTTTCTACGTTTGTCGTCTAATCTTTTGCAACCATGGCACGTTATCAAAGATACTTATTAAGTATTCGACCTCGTGCGTAGTTCCAGTAGTCGCGAATTCAGTCCGATTTCACTTCATACATTATACCGCGTGTCGTGCATTAAAAAAGAATTTCAAATTCAAGTTGTACCTCGCTCGTCATTCTTTCTTCGTCTCTGAACTTCGAAACGATTGTTCTTCACGTGTTCGAACGACTGCTTCGACAGTCGCGTGAAAAACGAAGATATTCAAGTGCAACGTGAGACATTGTCGTTAAGGGGTGCGATACAGCCCTTAAAGGTATCGCCCATACGGTTGCCAAGCCAACAACCACGATATACAGGGAAAACAAGAGTCCCAATCATTTGTCCATGCTACTGGAAGGAGACTACGTATTTGCATTACCAGTTATCGATTTTCCGTGGTATTCCTCTTTCTTTATTTTCCTTATCTGTCACTCGTACTTTTGACGACACACTTTGCCTTCCCACTTCCAACCATCTCGAACAATACTTTCAATCATACCCATCGACGATGTAGAAATCTGATTGCACCGACCATTGGTTCACAGTGCGGGGAGAAGAACTTTTTAGTTGAACGAACGTAAATGTCTTCCAAGTCGAACAGACGACAACCAACATGTTCTTCCATTCCATCCAGCAGATCTTTATTCACGAAAAGTATAGCGGAGCGAAAGCGCTGATATACCGTTTCCCCGCCACGTTTCACTTCATTTCTCTACTTGGTAAACAAAAGCAGAGATAGACGGATTCGCACGAGTCGCTAATCGCGGGAAAACGGCCTATCGCCGACCGCGTCTCATGGTACACCGATGGACCGTCACAATATCTCGGTCGCACTCACGCATCGCGCGAAACAAACTTTCACGAGACCAATTTCCCGTGTCTTTCTTTCACACTGTGTGTAATAAATGACGCGGTCCACAAAGGCATATTCCGTTTCTGGTAGCGAACGCGTACACGAAGAGAGAAACAGTGGAGAGGAGAAACATGAAGTGCAGCGATTCGTTCACCGGCGAACGGGAAATATCGTGACCGCGTCGATCAATCGAAACGATCATCTGCGTGGTCGAACGGTGCACTGACTCCGCTGATCAAGATGGCGCATGCGAGGGGGACCATCGACACACACACAGCATGGCCTGGCATCGCACGATCGCGCACGCGATCCTAACCTCTATCCATCAGAGTGTGCTGTGATATTTCGAAACGAATGGAACAGGAAGAGGAGGAGGACGTGCACAACCGGCGCGTGAGAGGAGACGCAGCCGAATTGTGTCTGTGTGTTCGACACTGGCACTAACGGCACACGGGCGTTATTCTTTCTATGCCGCAACAGCACACGGTTCGTGTTGCTCTCGCGCTCGATACGCGTCCTGCCTCCTCACCTATGCTATCTTCGTCCTAACTCTCTATATGTACTCCAATACTGGCCGTGGCGCGGCCAGCGTCCTAGTCCTTTGCTCGCTTCCGTTGCTCACGAGGGGATGCCTGTCCGGCAGTTACTGCGTGACAAATACAACGAGAATACGAGTAACGGAAGAGCATGTAGGAAACGGAGACGCGTCGGCGACGAGAAGTAGAGACAGTGGCAAACTGTAAAGAAAGGAGATGTCCAGTAGCGGTGGGGATTGGTTAGATAGGGATGGGGTAGCGGGCTGGGGAGGCGGAGGAGCCGTGAATAGAGAAGGGAAATAGAGATAGAAAAAGAGAAAGGGGAAGAGGAGAAATAAAACGGGTTGCAATTGTTAGAGGGGAAGGATTGGTAGAGCTATTTTAGATATGTACCCTCATCGATCTTTGTATGGGGAATAGAAGTAATGTTTTCACCCCTATTGTGAGGTCATCGTATTCTTTTCTGTTTCCTTTACTTTCCTTCTTTTTTTTTGGCAACAATTGACTCGTGCATGATTACCACTTTATGCCATGCGTAGAATGCAACTCGTGGTAATTTGTATGACGATTGGGTTTTAATTAATGTTTGGCTTGGGACGATTTCGAACTTGTATCGCGAATCGATGTCTGCAATTTAATGCACTGCGCGTTTCATTTATGATCGATTTGACGCTTTTTGCGTCGTGAAACTTTCGTACGCCAGTTGAAAACAAATATGTACCTCCTTTTAGGTATTATTGTAATTATGTTATTGTGTTGTGACTCCTGATATCAACTGCGAGCATGGTGTATAATGTACAATTATGCGCTTAATTTTATGTCGCTGTTCTGATTTCCAATAAAATCGCTATTTTACAGATAAGAGCGCTTTATCACGACGAACGAATTTAACGATAACAAAACGAAAACTATATACGTGAACAAAAATGTCCTATGACACTTGGTATCTCCGACAGTCTTGTATGTTCTATTCTAACTATGTACATATTACACTTTGACAAGAACAGATAAACACAGACGCGAACAGAAATTAAACGGAAAACAAATTTGTTTTTTAAACAAGACAGAAGCAGCTGCATATAATTTCTCCCGTATTAAATAAAAACTAATAATTAGTTGAATTCATGGGGCATTAGTATGGGACGTGTCTGTGAACAACGACCACTGTTCACTTTCTCATATAATTCATACGATTCACTGCAATTAATGCAACACTTTATTTCGAATCGGAATATTTTGCCGTATTTTCTTGAATCCACCATAAATAACGATAACCACACATTATCAAGTTCATGAATTTTACTTCTCTTTGGAAATATTTATCTCGTTTCCGCGGATAGACGTTGCCAATAGCTCATTATTATTACTTTGATAATCCGATAACGATGTATCCATTGTAAAAAAAATGTATTCATAAACTCTATGTAGTCCAAACAATATTTGTTTTTATGTAATGCCGTTATGGTATTACCGATATTACGTATGCAGTTGCACTGCATTATGCATGCATTATAATATATTAAATGTTCTGAATATTATAAGTAGCATACGGAACCATACGACATTGGACTTATTTATTCTTTCCACGGGACAGAACATGTTTCAGTAGAAATTATATCGTTCTTTATTCATGTAGTTTTGCAGTCATCTGCTGATATATGCCACACGCTAGTGTTATTTTTTATATTACATTTACCTAACCTTATCTATGATCTGCCTTTACAGGTATGTAATTCTATTATCTCTGTATGTTATAATTACTCATTTTCATTTTTACTCTCATATCAAGTACTCTTAATTATATTAATTGATTTATGTTGTCTCCCAATTTTTACAATAGTCTATTAGCTTTATCGGCCCACCTGAATCTTGAAGATATTATTAGATAACAAAAAAAATGGTCCTTAGAAATTTTTACGAATTATTGAAACGAAGCTCAAAATCCTAATAAAAATTGTGTATGCTTTCCCTATTCAATTTAACTTGGTACTAGATATATTTCCATAGAAATTATGTATGTATCTACCCCCCCCCCCCTTATTTAAAATATTGAACTCATAGACGTACACGTCGATAGGATAACGATACAAAACGTTTACCTGCTCTTATAGAACCAAAGCAGATCCATCGAACGCTTTTCTCATCTGACTCGCCTCTTAAACAGCTGTCTTTTCTTGGAACGACGAACGAAACGAAGAGCGCGTACATTTATAGCGTAGAAGAGAAAAGCTCTCCATGCTACTGTCCGAGCCAGCGATCCCGAACTTTACGGAGCAACGTTATCATCCTCCCCAAGAACTGACCACCGAGATACGTTTCATGTAAAAATTATGTTAAGACAAGCAATGTTTTCATGTCGTATCTCCGACGAGGGAGGAAGTGGTTACGTTCACGTGTGAACGTAATAAATCATAAATCAAGCATTTCACAGGGACGGAGATGATTTTGTCAGGCCGGTTCGCCGAACGTGGGGGAAGGAATGATTGCTAGTCCATGCAGTTATATATGAATAAGAAAGCAAAGGCGATAAGACTGACGTCAGTATTTCAACGACGCGACGTATTGTCAAGAATATATGATACATACCCTGTTCGAAGTGTTATAAATTCTTATAAGTTAGTTCTGATAACAGTCAAGAAGGAAATTTGGCACGTGAGACCTAATGAGCGTTGTGTGCTTACGTAATTTTGCATGTACATATATATATTCGAGTCAAATCAATATTGTGAAATATTTAAACAATATTCATCTGTAGAACAATTTTCAAATTTTCTTACATTCACTTGTAATTAAGTGAGCACCCTTTTACAGATTTGATTTAACAGAATAAATCTAAATCATTCGACAGATTTCATTTCTTTAAGCGGGAGCATTTCTAAGTGGAACCCTAGACATGGATACATGGATAGCTTCAGATAACTAGAGTGTGCAGGTCGAGCCATTGTGAATGACCGGTTAAGATCGCATTAAGAGTGACATGCTAGATGTAAGGTACCGACAGAAATCGACTACTACATATGTACTCCTTTTTATAAGTAGTACAATTGTATATACTAGATATCTTATCACATTTATATTAGAATTACATATTTGTTCGCACGTAATAGACAAGCGCGGGAAATGCATCTAAATGCAACGCGAAAAACACTACGAAAAATAATACTTCCATAAAGTTTCGTTGAAACAATTATTATTTATATGCGTTGTTATTTTCGGTTTCGTTGACATACCGATAATTTAATTTTCTATTACGAATAACGGCTTGAAAGAAAATGTTGCGAATTATTAAAATGATCAGCAAGTGCCAAAGAAGCAACTCGATCCCCCGAAATCATTTTAGCTCATCCAATCCATACTTTGTTTTATCGTACAGTCGTCGTAAAGATGGCGGTATTCAAAAAGTAGAAGATCGAACAGTAGGCACTTTCAGCAAATTTCGTCGTTGAAATAGCGCCTCAATTGGCCTTCCAGTGTCGCGTAGGAAATTAAATCTCATTGCGCTGAGACACGTGCAGTCGGTGTATGTACACGCACGTGTTCGATATCGAGGGACCGTCCTAAAGCCCTGAAGGTTCGGGCATCGCGTTACGAGAATCTAGGAATGAGGTAGGATTAGAAAAGGCGAGAAAGATAAGGCCAACCATCGAAAGGCTTACAATTTGCAATTAATCCGACAGACAACGCGGGCCCACGATGAAGCCTCGTATGACAACCGACATGGATTTGCGTCACACGGAATTGGCTTCCTATCATATTTCCATCGATCGGATCTAACAATAAGAAAAGATGCCGCACGATCGAAGTAATTCAATGATCGCAAATTTGTGGGAGGAAATTGTATTAAGTAGAGGGTGATTTTATATTTAATTAAGTTGGGATAAGGATGGATAGTAGTTTGAAAGTTTGAGAGCGATAAACGGTCAGGGGTGGGTGATTAAATCGTCGGTTGGATAATCGATTAGATCGGTTTACTTCTTGTATGCACTGGTGTCTTAAATTTTAGAGGTTCTGGTTAGATATCGATCTCATGTGACATAACGAGATCTCGCATTTCTTGCGTCGTTAATTCGGGGATAAGATTGTTACGCAAAATAGTGAAAGGTGTTTGTACTCATTTTTTTAGGAACTTGTTTCCTAACCGTGAGAATTAAAAGACAGTCCTGTTGAAAAGAATGGAAATAAATAGCAATAGTATAATAGCAATGATATTATATTTAAAGCTTCTTTGGCAACTTTACTGTGCAAATTACCAATACCTGCGTAATACGTAATAATGGTACGCTATTATTGTTACTATGATACTAGCTATTCAATAAAAATAGAACCATGGCTAATATAGAATCTACAGTACTTCTCTATCGTATCCATAAAAAGAATATTCTTACGTACTACGATCGGCTGTTCAAAGAATTATTTATAAACGCATAAACTATTGAATTCTGTACGTATCGCAGCAAAGTATCGGACTTACCGGGCTAAAAGTATTGATTAACTAAAAAACGTGTCTCATATTATTCTAACAGAAACTATTGCAAGAGAGAGATTCAACATTGGCACAAAAGAGAGCTAATTTTTTGCGATGCAACGATGCCACGCATGTTATCTGTTTATGTACACATTTATCGAGACACAGCTACTTTTCTTGAAAGGCCCAGTTACAAGTGGCAACGGGGTGGAATTGCGTCAGAATAATACCTACATATTTGTCAAACTTTGGCGCTCATGACAAACCCAGAAACGCGAGATAAACACTTTTACCTTGTCTGTTTATCAAACTTGTTAAAACTGCGCGTCCTATTTGCGATTTTTACACTGGTTCCCGATAAAATCGTTACACATAGTAATGAACATGATCCTTTACAAATAACAAAAACCTTGTATCTGGTAAAGAAGCTGTGTATTGGTTAAAATCATTAATGAAATTACCACGATAGCTTTATAGCTTTATCTAGTTTTATCTAAAAGACCGTATTATTATTATATATTATACCAAATTATTTGCAATAACTACTATTAATTTTTCTATTTCCTATTTTAATTATTTCTCATAGAAATTTCTACACTGCATCATTAATTTCCTCTTCACAATAATTGAATTAGTCACATCTTGTCAGGGCCCACAACCAATCAGGTGATATATCCAATCATAAAACCCTGCTACCTTCGATTCGAGTCTAATAACGAGATAAATATAGACAAGTATCTATTACAATCTAAATTCGCAATCATCTACTTGCAGGTTAAAACTAGATCAGAGAGATTAACCTTAATATCAAAGACTCGCATCGAGAAACCTTAAAATATTATTCTGCACCAGAAAGGCAAACGGATCATTGTCATAGCATTCAAGATGCTTGCCCCATTTACATTTACTCACTGGTCCCTATTTTCTTCCACAAAATTCGAACAAATATGGATGATTATACAGGGTGAGCCTCCTAACATGACGACCTCAAATAACTCGTAAGGTATGTATTCGTTGCACGAAAAAATGTTTCAAACAAAAGTTGCATGGTATCTAGGGGGACATACAGTGCTCTAACCTGTTTTTTATTACCTTACTTTTTTATTGAGATATTAGGGTCACCTTCAGTTTTTTAAATGGAATGTCTAATATTTTTTTTCGAATTTGGATAAATCATCAAATTTTGCGTAAAAAAGTATTACACAAAGTGGGACTTCAAATGAATAATTACTGAGATATTCTTGAAACAAATTTTATTTCAAGCGGTGTTCGAAGTTCTGTCCATTACAGTCAATGCACTTATGGGCAATAGCTGCTAAGGTTGAAGTACGACATCCTTCGTTATTTACAATTTTGTGATACCTTTTACGTCTCTGTACATTAAAATTACCATGTTCTTTGAGTCTTCGACGAAGCCTTAAGAAGGTAGAATGCGATGGCTGATTTCGATCAGGATACTTAGCTTGGTACAAGATCTTAGCTCTTATAACATTTTCTTCACACGCACCATAAACAATTATCATATCGTATTTTGTTTACAGGCATGACCTGCCGTCGTAAACAACGTCGTGTTAAGAATCGCGTTGACTACGCGTATTTCCTAATAGAAGATTATTAATTTGAAGATATCTCAGTAATTATTCATTTGAAGTCCCACTTTGTGTAATACTTTTTTACGCCAAATTTGATGAGTTATCCGAATTCGAACAAAAATATTAGACATTCCATTTAAAAAACTGAAGGTGACCCTAATATCTCAATAAAAAAGTAAGGTAATAACAAACAGATTAGAGCAATGTATGTCCCCCCAGATACCATGCAACTTTTGTTTGAAACATTTTTACGTGCAACGAATACCTTACGAGTTATTTGAGGTCGTCATGTTAGGAGGCTCACCCTGTATTTCTCAGTTCTATCCATGCACTATAAAATCTGCGAGAACGTTCAGAATTTTATTTATTTTCTGCATAGCAGGAAACCATACAAAATTGCCGCTTCAACAGGGCATGTTCTATTTACATCCCGTGCGTATATATACGTATGTATGCATGATCGAAAAGACGCGTGCCTCCTGAAACAAACCAGGTGATTACCTGTTATAAAGAGTGAAATTTCAAGCAGGGGCTCGGTACGTGCTTGACGAACTTTCCTGTGTGAAGTTTTCTACCCTACATCATTTCCTTTAAATTCACTGTCAACTACATATATGTTGCCGCTTTTCATTTAGATTCAAATCAATTGGTATATTTATCTAATTACACTTAGTACCTTTTACGGTAGGTACTACAAATCCCGAACTCAGCCCATTCATTATCTAACTTACATATAAGTCGTCTGTTCTAACTAATTCCCTCTGATCATTACTGTTTATTTTTATTTATATTACTCCTTTCATTATTAACTTCACTAATTAAACGACTCTGCAAGATAACTATTGTTTCGAAGCATCCAGAATCTGCCAATTAGTACGTGTCAGTACCATGCATAATGCACCATAGATAGTACACAATGTACCGTAGTAAATTGTTCATCCGCGACCTTTCACCGCGCTTTATCGCGTCGTGAAAAACGTGCGTCAAGAAGGGTCTCGAGTACACCTCTTGTCCTCTGCTTTTCCGCCCCTCCGCGAGGCGCTCGTTAAAACACAACGAAAAACAATTCCGGCCCGTGCACCTCTCCCCAACCGGGAGAAAAACGGCGAACTTTGACGTCGTTTTCTCCAGTTCCATGGATTCGGGTGGAAGACGTTTAAATTAATGAATTTTTCCTTCAAACCGAAGCGAGAATCCTACGAGTTCTCGGTTGATTCTATGAAATCTATGAGAAATAATATGAATAGTCGGGTACAGAGACGCAAAACGCGATATTCGATGCGGGCGTGCTAGAAAGCCATGTGTTCGACTTCTGTTATCCATGGCTGCGTTGAGAAATCACTCTAATCGATGGTAATTAAAATCGTTCGTCACACGCGATCTGTCGGCAAATGCTGTTCGCTGCGTTAAAGTTTCTAACTCCATCGCGTTCAACGTTGTTACACCGATCAGTCCCAAGCCCCTAGACGAGAATTTCATAAGCTTTCGAATCCGTTCGACTGAGAAATCGCGATTAACTGATGCTGGCCGAATCGTTGATCAAAGCGGACATAACGATAATTCATATCCAACGAAAGTTTTTGGAAATAATTATCCAACATATATTATTAGATTTATTGCATAAAAATGATTTTTCAACTCCTGAGGACGTGTAATTGTGTGCATGCCATTCGTACCGAAAGGATCAACTAACATATTTATATGAAAGTCCATCAAACGATAAATTATATTGGTTAAGAATTATACTTTTATTATTATAGACTGTTATTCCAAGATAAAAAAAAATACGGCAAAAATTACAAGAATTATGAGTTTTAGCTATGCTATTGCGATCTTTCGTCCGCTTGCAACGTCTAGTACGTTTGCTAGACTGATAAGGGGAATAAGCAATATTTTTGCGTCGCCTGAGGCAAACATTTGCACGGAACTAGCGTAAGTGAATGTCTGAGGAATCCAGTAAACGAGATAAATTCCACTAAACGTCTCTGTTTTTCTGGTGTGTTCGCGTTCGTAACGTAGCCAACGTTAAAAGATTTATACAAGGTGATTCGAATTACCGTAACGGGAATCGATGCATCGAATAAAAAGAAATTTCCTGGAGCGAATATTTTTAGATCGACAGATGCCACAACCTTGGCTTTATAAAAGTTGATCCAAAAATACGTGGCCAATCCTGTCGGCTCATTTACTAATGGAAAAGTGGTTCAGCGACGTGTAACGGTGTACTCGCAGGTAACATGTAAAAAAACAAAACCGCCGCGAAAATTATCCTTCTTGCACAAAAACGAAATGACGAGCTTACTTTTCTACTCGTTTTTTTCATGCGCTCTAAAGATTTGCACGTACGCGCGTATGTACCGGAGAAACGCATAAAAGAATCGATTACCCCAATGGAAGTTCAATTGAATGGAAGACACTCCGTTTTAGGCACAGCAGGCATGTATATAAATAGAACATCTATTGTATTGCGTTTGTGTGTGGTTTTCTTGTACTGCTTGAAATAATTGAAAGGGATAGTGAATGAGGGGAATTATATATCTAAATGATGCGTATAAACGGATTGTATATTGTGAACGAAGAATGCCCTTTGTAACGAGTTCCAGAATTTTTCGGTCGGTTGCAGTATTATGATAGAAAAACTACTATAAATCGCTGCGCTGATCCAAAATTTGGTGATCCATACGATTTCAAACGAAATTATATCCTTGAATATATGCATAGTAATAGTGTTCTAATATTTTATAATTGGTTTTAAAATATGAATAGTAATCCTTGAGCATAAATAATTAATGGTTTTTCGCGCGACTAACAAATTCATTAATATAATTGCACACGAGCGTATTACCATGGAAATACTCCATTACTGAAATATAAGAGCTAATAGCTTATGCTTACAGCTGATCCTCCATTACCATGGTACACCAGACCGACTATCATTTATAATCCTAGTATTATACATATTGCAAACGCTGTTCGCAAATTTATTAACTGAGTATCTCATGATATTATGAAACTTTATTAGTTTCGTAACCTTTTTTTATTGAATAAATTTCAATTATTGTTATACAAGAAACATCGCAGATTATTGTGTTAATTTTCTTAGCACAATAAAAAATCATCTTCGCCCTCGTACATATTTCATATTTTCCCCCTAACTTGTTAGTAACGCAATAACGAACCTACATTTATATGAAGCTTTTAATTATAATTGTATACCTCTTTACAGTTAAATAATTCGATTTTTTTTTTATATTAAAGTAACGTTCCAAGGTATGGCTGTGATTCCCCATACGACAGATTATTTTTGTTTAATTCGCGGCTGCGATTATTATTCTCGCATAATTTTAAAATTATTTACATTTCTAATATTAGACTTCGAGATACGTCGCTTCGCAAAAATTTCCATAAGTACCGAGAGGTATCTTTCTGCCAGATAAACTTTCGAGTGGATCAGTAACATGGTTCACCGACGAATGAATATTTCATGCCAGTTACTTGTTCATTTCGCGACAACTAGGAAATAAATCATTAACGGAGGAACGCAAACTGTTCGCTGAAACACGATACTAGCCTTTACATAATCACAGAATCAAATAGGACGCCCACGTTTTCCTTGTTGAAAGAAATTATTTACGTCACGACATAAAGTGTCCAGTAACGTTGCTAAAAATTTATTGCTTTGCAATGCAAAACGAATGCGTTCAACTGGCGACAACGAACGTCGCGATAAGGTGTATCAAAAATACCCAGCTGTTTCACGTGTTCGTTTCAAATGCAATCATTAGTAAGCTTATCGGTCTAATATACATAGTAATTCAATTAACAGGCGTGTAATATTTATGTATTGTTTAGCTTAAAAGGAGAATCGAATTAAGGAAGACTTGTTTCTCCGTGCGAATTATCCTAGAATTGAGTTTTGATCCTATCGTGTAATTTGTTGCCAGGCGATATAAAGAATACTTAGAGAAAAGAATTTGTTTGACTTGAGTTATGTATAACGTTCGTGTTAATGTGTTCATGTTTAAGGATTGCAACATATTTTCTGTAAATTATTGTGAATACTTGATCTCTCTTAATCAATTTTAATTTATTTTTTGACAATTAGTGTCTGCTACCCCTATTTATCTGTTTCTAATTATTTGAAAAATTAATTAATTTGGACCTGGTGAACCTACCGCATATGATGTTCTTAACGATCGATATGTTAAGAGGACGTATTCAATCGTGCAACACTATTTGTGTGAACACGAAGTGGACAACGTTGTGTGCGTTGGTGACAAAAAGGGGTCAGACGAATGATAAACCATACGGTAAAGAATTTGAGTCAACATACAGTTGACCTTGTTAGAAAAATACGTGTTTGCAAAGCAACCAGACTCTAGAGGTGTGCGTATCTAGGTAACCACAATGGAGCGAGAAATTAACTTCACCGAAATTTAGTTCCTACCATTGCAAACTTGTTTTTAATGTGTTATTTGTTTAAGTCAGTATTATTAGAGTAAGTTGGAGTAATATTTTCTATATAATTATCATACATTACTATATTATACTGTATCGTGACAAACTCCCCCATGTTTGACAGCACTGAAATATTCACCCCCAAATATCTATGCCCCGCCGCTACAATACCCCCGTATCTGTATCATGTTATACATCAATGAATAAAAAAGGCGAAACTATCATCGTCAAGAATGAAAGCGTCGAAAATGAAATATCACACTCACCCATTGATGACGGAAGAGGATTCATCATTGTTTGGTGGTCCCGACACCTGGACTTTGGGCACGTTGTAGACATCCACCTGTCCTTGACCATAACCATGCCCATGACCTTGCTGTTGCTCATGGCTATGGGTCGTCGTGTATTCATCGCTGTCGCTACTCTGCGGAGGTTCAGACCCTACTCCTCCACGGGGTCTGAAAAACAATATCTTCGAAATATTAACTTGATCCATAATTATAACTCTAACCATATTCAATTTTAATATGACGCTGTTTCCCCATCGAATTTCTCGCTCTAAAGGTACCAACTGCCACGCCATACAGTATCGTACACACTAAGGTGGGTACAGACGGGGGCTCTGCGGCTGTAACGCGGCAGCTATCTAGCGATGGGCACCGCGTATGACGAACCGTGAATTTGAACGCGCACTCGCCATCAGTTCAGTGTTTGTCGCTGAAGATGGGCGATGCTGCAGCTCTGATTATTGCTAGTAGCGCAGTGGTAATTGCAGCTTATAATGAGTTACCATTATAACCTTTTTTCGGCCTATAAATGAATTTTAACAGACAAGAGGCATCAATTTACAATCGACAATATAGAAGAAACTATTATTGTCCGCAGTCTAGTAATAACTGAAGAAAACACGATTCATTCATGTCCCCGATTCGCTTTTCGTAATTGTACCGTCGTAATGATTTTTAAATATGATGTAGAAAATATGATGTACTAGTAGGAAGTTTATCCCCACTCCTGGGGGGTATACCCCTGAAGGCGTCAAGAAGCTCGCTTGCCGATCAGTGTAACCCGATCCGGGTTCGGGTATATCGGTGAGCTAATACTAATTCAACGATGAAACTTTGCTATTTCTTATCCTTTTCTTATGAAACTTTTACATAGCATAGCTGACATTTTTCTGATTAAAATGATACCAAACACGATATAATTTGAACTATATTTAGTGGCTTAATTAACGGTAATAAGGTAGTGAAAAGAAAAGAGAAGCTGCTCGGTTCCTTATCTTTACTCGCTGTCCTTTTCTACGTTCGAGGCTGTATCTGTACCAGAAATCTCTTTGCTGCCGCGCCAAAAAACCGACTGGAAATGGATCGTGGCGCGGCATTCGGAAAAACAAACTCCAGCATATGGGTGAAACAACACTAATGCAACGATAGCGAGCTTCACGACGCCTCCAGGGGTATACCCCCCATTAGTGGGGATAAACTTCCTACTAGTACGTCATATTTTCTATCATATTTAAAAATCATTACGACGGTACAATTACGAAAAGCGAATCGGGGACACGAATGAATCGTGTTTTCTTCAGTTATTACTAGACTGCGGACAATAATAGTTTCTTCTATATTGTCGATTGTAAATTGATGCCTCTTGTCTGTTAAAATTCATTTATAGGCCGAAAAAAGGTTATAATGGTAACTCATTATAAGCTGCAATTGCCACTGCGCTACTAGCAATAATCAGAGCTGCAGCATCGCCCATCTTCAACGACAAACACTGAACTGATGGCGAGTACGCGTTCAAATTCACGGTTCGTCCATACGCGGGGCCCATCGCTAGATAGCTGCCGCGTTACAGCCGCAGAGCGCCCGTCTGTACCCAGCTCTATACGTCGCGGTCCACAGCTTACCTAACAAGGTATTCGATTACAAAGCACATGAAGCCGATGCATCGGTAACTTTAACCATACGGCCGATAACCATAGCTTCTTCAATTATTATACATACATAAAGACAGGTTCATCCTAAACACGCAACGCTATGCCACACCGTTTTACAGCAATAGAAGCCACGCGGCACAGCGTTGAAAAACGCGCAACTTTGCACTTTGCGCTGTTCGCGTTCGAAGGTGTTTCATAATCCTCGAACAGTTTACTATGAATCGCGCGGTTACAGGAAACGTCCAAAGTGAACACGTTATTTCCTTCGATGTAACTACGTTCATTGAATAGTGCGATTTCGTGGAGCAATTGGGCGCATTGCGCATATGGTCCATGTTAACCGCGCAAAACTATTTCGCGTGGCCAAGAACTGTACAGGGATGCACGTTTAATCTGGAGTGAACCTTATGATTTTTATTCGTCATTGGACTGTTCCATGGGAATAATCGTGAGATTGGTATTGCCAATTTCAAAATTACTTCTTTTTCATTTTTATATTAGATATACATATATGAATGTTAGAGAAAGTACTGAGACGATTACATTTCGAATTCTGTCGCTTGTATTGCCGGTATTATTTTGATTTGGAGTATGCTCGTTCAATATAGAATTAGGGACGTTAAGATATACTAATATGTATCATCTTATATAAAAAAGATTGCACCAATACGAAGAAAACTATCTATGCGCGTCAAACCATGACAGATTTAACTTCACACAGGATTCACGCACCACGGATACCTGTTTTCCTCGACTGACGTAAGTTTGCTCGAGTCGACAGGAAACGTGATAAGGTGTAAGAACGATTCCCCCTTATTCGCGCCCATGGAAAGTCAGTCTGAAAATAGCAGGGCGATAACGAACGGGTGGACTAACAGGTCTGCGATTCAGTGACTTCTGTGAAGACTGTAAATACACGATACGTTGAAGTGAGGACGAATTAAAATTCAACGGTTAATGAGAGAAGAAAAAAACGAGTTTGAAAAAATCACACCTGCGGTGAGTATTGTCGTAGCTGGCAGTCCAATAGAGGGGCGCCACTGTCCCACGTTACGGCTACACTGTCACATGCAAAAACTGACACGAAATTAGGTCCTCTCCCACGAACCAGTGCTTCAATTAATTTATATTTCCTATTTGCTCCTTCCGTTCTTCATGGTACACGGCATCGGATGTCCAGTTCAACTTTCCATGGAAACCACCAAGTGACCCGGAAGCTCGCACGGTCAATATAATCGCAGCATCATTTCTTGAAGGAAAGCTTCCGGAGGATCTATGAAACGTTTGCCGGGCAACGTGCGAACACCTATTCCCTCATGAATTCGTCCCCGTCCGTTGTTGTTCTCCCATCCCCGTGTAACAACGATCAATGTGTCCGGTTCAGTTTTCAAACATTCTATCTTCTAACACGGAACACCGATCTTCGACATCTCTGCGCCGTTCGTGTATCTCGCGGGCGGATGAGACTCTTCGACTGACTAATGTGGGAAAGCAGAACAACGTGCACAGCGTGTTTCAGGGACGTTCGCAGTGAAAATACGGCAATGCGGTGTGTGGAGCGTGCTGCAGTCCGCGTTTGTGCAACTCTTCGCCACTCGGCGACACTTTCGCGGATGTACCAATGGTACAGCACTATTGGATGTACGTGAACGCACACTGAGCTGTTTCGGCGCGTCTGCGCCAGTCTCCCAGCTATTGACCGAATGCCACACTGCTGGTTGCATATACCTATATAGCTGGCTTATCCTGTGAACCTTCATGAACACCGTGTGCATACACGAGTATGCGTGCACGAACACAAATACGTAGGGATCACATCACTGCACCCGCTGGTATCGCAGAGAGACGACCGACAGAGGGATCGTGGTGCCAGTCAGCTGATTGCGAATGTGCTTCCCCGGACTGAAGCAATCTCGTTCTGTCTCTTTCTGTCGCGCGATAACCGGGCCAGCTCCGGCGAAACGGAGCGATACACGTGCGCAGTCTCGCGCCGCTATATGTTTACGGTGGACATTTAATTGCCCCATGAGATGATAAAATAAAAATAACTTCCTCATTAAGGTACTACCGGTGTATGCACGTCACGGAGGCTGGCAGAAGCGTAACGAGCGAATCGTGTTGTCGGCAAACATTTTTTCGCACAAGTAGATCACAGGTGTGCAAGATAACTGGGTCGATGTTTTAGTTGTTACAGGCATTTCCCGTGGTTTTTGAACGCTGTAAGCTGAAGGAGTTACGAATGTTTCATTCATTAAAATGAAGATTTATGGTTGTGTACGTAGATACTCGACAATGGAATGTTAGATTGTGATTTGTGATCCGGCTCGAATGGCTAGGTATTATTATTATTGGGTGCAAGTGCAAATATTTCACAGCCTCTCTGTTCATTTTGGTTCCTTGTCGTCGCAGGTTTGCAAAGCAGTCAGTCTATTATTATCAGTAGTTATTATTATTTAAGCTTAAGCTATCATTCGGAGGTTAATAGAAAGATTAACCCTTACGTGAACGATGATCACCACACTCATGAACAAACACCTTATTATTTATCCACACACCTAGCAATTTTAGTAGAGCCATCCAAAAACGATGGCAATAATTGTATAGACGAAAATAGATCAATATCGTCTTTCCAACTCGTCAACGCCACTAAGTATAACCCTCCATAAGGTACACCGTACAAGAAGAATTTGTACACGCATACAGTAACTCCCATTGATATTCGAACATTATGGAATTTCCGAAATTATTATCATTGTTACTCTCCAAATAATTACTACCAGCGAACTAAAAACCACTGGCACAACTACAAGCTATAACCACTAACCACTGATTTTGCTAAAGCAATCAGTTCGCTAAAACTATCACAATCATAACACAGGTACAATACTTCACAAACAAGCACTATCAGTATCAAATATTAATTCTAGCCACTGTCTCTCAAGTAACACACCCTATCCACTACCCAACCTTTCGAAACAGAATGCGCAGTAAATGCATGTATTGCTATCTCCCGGGCAAGATAGAGATGTTCATAGAAATCTTAATCTCTGGCACAGTAATATCCGGAGGGATCCACTGAACTGTTACGAGTATACACACCATAGATCAGAGAGACTTACGTGGGCATTGACACAGCCGGGCAGCCAAGTTGCAAAAGATTTCTGGCGAGGTATTCCGGCGCAGGTGCGTCGATCGCAGGTGCGGAGTGCCTGGCGGGACGAATTGGACTGGCGTCGGATTTTCCATCGTACGAAGACACGTACAATCTGCTGCGATCGACATTATTAGAGTTCGATGTTTTTGACAGTCTCAATGAAGAGGTACGGCGTAATGGAGGGATTAGTTCGCTGTCTGAAAGAAAAAAAAATTAAATTGTATTTATCTCATATTGTTCCTTGGTGGTCCAGAAATTTTGCGTCGATATGGCAATCAAATGGGTTTACTAAGAAAAGTGAGAATAACAATGTCGTCGAATGAGAAAGTAAAAATGCTATTTTCTTTTACGTATTAAATATATCATATAAAATTCAGTGGTATATTTTGATGTAAAATGTGCTCTTTCTATCTGTGTATCATATAAATGTAAATATAAATGATTGTAAGATGAAATGTTCGGAATTTAATGGCAAATTAGTTATATTACGAAGCCCTAATATAATAATAATATAGTGATTAAATAGTTGACAAGTTCAGGTCTTCAAGTTTTTAATTTGAAAAGTTCCATAATCAGCGGAAAAAATATGGTTGGCATATATATGTATGCGACTAATCATTATTTTATGTGCGGAGCAAATTAAAAGAACAGTCTGAAATGTACTAAACATAAGATAAATCCACTATCGTGAGCAAACAAACATTGGGATGCAATATTCTTTTGGAAAACCTTTTTTATGGAACTTCAATAATATATTTTTAACTTATCCCTATACTTTGATCCTTTATATTTTTTAGTGATAAAGCAACTCCGAAACAAGGACTAAACGAGACAAATAAATAAACAATTTTCGTATATCTAATTTTTATCTTTATTATAATTCAAAGAAACTTGTCTTCAAAACATTGTTGGTATACCATTCACCATTAAATAGACAATATATTAATAAATACCCATTCTAAATGCAGAATTCTGTACTGTCGCTATCGGAAACACATCTACTTGTGAGCAAACATCGTGATAAACCTGTATAAACACTTCTCTCAAATAATTATATATTTCTTGTGTTATGCAACGTTAACAATTATACATTTCTAGTCCAAGCAGAATTCAGTTTCACCGTGACAGTCAACACATGTAGGTATAATTACATTTAACACGTCACAGATGTTACAATTCATTTATTCCTTGTGCCAATACAACATTTTTAAAAACCGACTTTGATCACCTGAGTATCCCCGCGTTGACATTGCTATACGGAATACTTGTACGTTCTTTGTGCGGCGAAATATTTACACGGATAAATAAATCGATAGGCAATGAAACACAAAATCACGGACGAATTGGGGGAACGGGATAGCCCGTTGAATGAGCGGCGACTGATGTTTAAGAAACAGGTGTGGTAATGTTAGCGAAGACGCAATTCTTTCCTATTCTTGGCGGCGCTGCTTTAATACGTTTAAAACCCTCTTGCATCACGCCAACCTTAGCATTAGTGTACTATGTCTTCGGTTTCTCATGAGTTACGTGAGCGCATTAAAGGTATGCTTCTGTAATCAAATCAATGCCACCGACTCCTGTAACGTTCTGTTTGGCTTACCTTGTATCTGATTAATTCGCAGCGCCATTGAAAAGAAACTTTGCACTAGATGCGTTATGTAGTTTAGCGTACTAAATGAACGCCAGCGTTTCTCGAATAATCCTTCACGAGGAGTTCACGAGAGTTTCCGAGAATGTAAACGCGGGAACGATTATATTGGGATGCTTAGTGTTTCGTTTATAGTAGAATGATTCATGTTCGAAACAGGAAAGATGATATTTTAGCAGGATGTACGAATGTATCAGTATATTTGAATCATATTTTTAAATAACAGTTGTTAAATATGTACGGAGAGAATTATTGAATATATTGCATATGCATTTATCGTTCTCCTGGGGAAAATATTAATTTGATTTTATACTAAGTTATTTTATTTTCTCCTGCACTTCTTCTCAAATCCTTGAAACTTTGCACGCTTGCTTTTTTTAGAAACGGGTTTCTTGAATTAACCGAAATGCAACAACCGTACACAATTTGCGACCCTTTCATTTATTGTTAACCATAGTTAACAAATATTATAATGAGAATCCAACTTTCGTTAAACATTTTTGGATCCGTAGATAACCGACGACATCGCGGAATGCATAAAATACGAATCACTGGTTTTCCCTTTCGCCTTCGGGATACCAAGAGAACGCGTGTAAGCGATAATCTCGTAGACCTCTGACTAACGACTAAAACTTGAGTGTCTCTCAGGTACAAGGGCAATCACGTTTTTTGGCAAGGGGCCGCGCAACCTTCTTGGGAATGCCGCATTTCCCAGAACATATTTGCGACACGTGTTGTTTCGTGGATTTTGCTTCATTCAGAATTATTAGTGGTATTACCCAAGCCGCGGGAGATCCACAACTAAGAGCAAGGTATTCGCACGATTCCTTTTCGTTATCCCTTTTGCCAGTTTGAAAATTTCTGCGCATCAGAGGAGGGACAGTATTTGTCGGTGGACCTAATAGTCGGACTATTTTCAATAAATTATCGATGAGTTTAAATTATATTTAGGTATACATTAGTTCATCAAACATTCTATTGCTTGGTGTATAGTTCTAGAGTTAAAAAAATATCCCACCACTGTCTTACTTAAATAATACTTTAAGAGGCTTTCATAACAAATTGTTCAAAGATCTCGTAGCAGTGCTGTGAGATAATACTCCTAAGAATTTAATAAATAAAAACATCGCCAATAATTCGAGACCATCGAATATTTTCCGTTTCGAAGATTCATAATAAATTGAATTAAATGTTCATATTACATTCTGAACAGTTCTGCTCCAAAATTTTGTTACGTACATTTGACAATCCTTATTCTCATATGACAAACTATTAATCCATATACGAGATTCGTAAAATAGAAATGTACATAAAACTAGTAAATATAATTGTTGCCAGAATTTCGGATCGAACTCTATCTATGTGAACTTTTAAAATTCTCATATTGTTTCGTTGGTACTTGTAATTTTTTGAAACCTGCAAGCTGTTCATCTCAGAAGATGGTATAGAGCGTAGGGGCACGATCCCGAGGGGAATAACAATGGTACATGACTGTTGTGGCACTAATAACGATACACAGATAACAAAAATCATCGTTGACGGGTCCAAGAGACTCACAATAACAGTAATAACATCGGAGCTCCAGCGATAGCACGTTCAAGTTCCATTTATTCGTCTGCTCGTTAGCTCGGTCTCAATTAGTATTAAGTGAGCGCACATGTGGACGTCCGTTCCTCACGTAGAAGGCCGTGAGTTCAGAATTAATTCCGCGACAAGAAGGAATTATATAGACATAACTTTTAGTCATACCGAAGGCGATCACCGTTGATCCGCGTTTTCGACGTTGAATGTAACTCGTTTCTTTTTTCTCGCGGGAAACACTCGTGACTGGAATAAATTATTTCTTTATCCGAGTAAGGATGCATGTACGTCGCGACATATCTAACGAAACGAAAGACTGCGAACTCTGTGTACAATGAGCATGCCAGCAATAAACCTGGCAGCCGATCTACAAATAGACACGTGGTGCTGCTATGAAAATTATCGCACTTATTTGGAATGAATTGGCTCCGAATGTGGAAACGTTAAAGTAGTTTTATGCGATTAGTGAACGTTATTTAGTTTCAGTTCAAGGGGTATACCAATGAATTATTATTGTTTCATTTAAGCTGGTAATAAACGGGGAATAATTTTTCAGTTCCTAATTTCTGCAGAATCTGTTACTCAATTAAACCTACAGCAGAGTTATGGTATTATAGAATTTATTTGATTGCTCGTTTGATATGCGGGTTTTCCCGGACATCTGATGCGTACATTATTTAAATATTATTTAGTTTTCGTGAATCCTACTCGATCGTGTTTATTCATATGGCAGTTCGCTAAACTGACTTGGAACAATTGATTAAACAAAATGAGATGTACTTGTGTATGTAATTTTGTGTGAGGGAATGCACACAATAAATGATGCGTGTGTATACGATTGCACTATACGATATATTATGTATGTACTTGTTGTGGAGATGATATTAATCATCGTGAGGTTAAAGTTCGTCAGACAGCAATAGTACCTGCTCTATATTAGATTCCAACCCCCATTCGCATTATATTATATGATCAATACTATGTGCATATTATGCAAACCGCATCTCCGAGAGAATGAATCTAATTGTAAGACATTTATAAACCCATAATGGGACGATGTGCCGTGCACGTATAATAGGCCAGAGATTATTTATAAATCGTTGTGAGCTATGGTGTACCACGTTTGTATGTAATTCAATGTTTATGCGATGATCGAGAGTTTTCGAGATATTTTATGACAATTCACATTATTATCGTGCAAATTACTTTTGTATGAAGAAACACATCAGTAAATTAGCGATCATAGACTTTTAAGGGTTTCTTTCGGGCGAATATTTGTATAACATACGAGTTGAATAATTTAAATACAGTATGTAAGCGCTTATATGTATATTTTATTCCCATTAATATAATATGTTGATTCCAGCATACGACACATATGAAGGTTTAACGAGGGTAATATAACGATGGGGTTGAAAACATGGACAGGTACAATAGTGTATCACGCGAGTGATCCTTTCTATTGAATTATCGGGGACTATTGTAGCAATAATTTAAGGAATGCACAAATAAAATATTTATATGGTAATCGAGTATTCACGAAGAATATCGGCGGAAGTCCAATCGAATGTTGCATCGAAGACGCTTCTTCGAGAAATAATTCTGCAGCATGTATCGAGCGTATTTCTTATTGCTTTTAACGGCGCAATTAACTATCGCTTTGTGCACTAATGAGAATGGTATTATTCGTGATTACTTTGCATTCAGAAAAGTAGAGAGAGTCGTGGGATTTTCTTGCGACAATGTGGAAAGTGCGTAGAAAATGTTTCGTACGAGTGTTACGTTAATATAAATGTTTATATACGTTCTTATTTTTATTTTGTGAAAAACAGATGACTTTAAACTCGCGAAAGCGTTCAACAGTATGTACACCACGTATATTTCGATGCTGGATTCAGTGCCTGAATCGCGTTTAGACTTCAAGAAGATTTTGAGAGCAGAGTACAATCGATTGGGCATCTTTTTGGATTCTCGTTGTGATCGTCGGAGATACAATAAAATCCTTGTGCACGTAAGTATTTTATTTTCTTTGGACTTTTAAACGTTCCTTAAAAATAGATTAACGATTTCATCATATTAAATTTCTCTCCGGCAAAATTATAGTAATCCCCGTAGGAGAAATTTACGTTTTATGAAATAGTTTAAATAGACAAGACAACTCCTTCATTTATACCCGCCTTTTTTCAATTTGAGAACTAGGTAATTTAAAAGATTTGGACGCAGTCTTATTAACAAGGCCGAATACTTTTTCAAAAAATATGAAAAAGTTTTATTCGCTATTTTCGGAATGAATTCGGAGAAAAATTAAATTGTTAATATATCAATCGCACACGGTACTCATACCTCAAGAATCAGAATTTCGCCAGCTGTAACATAAACTGTAACAATACAGTCCGTGTTGTCCGTAGGCAACAAAATATTCTATGTTCGACGAAATGCACAAATGGTTGATCTTGGGTTCAAATCTGAGCCACATATTAGAAATTCTAAACGACGAGGCCTTCACTATCTCCACTGACGTTGTAATCGTAGTACCATCAGCAAATAATTATTCTCTGTACGATGTATATAATCCATCGAAAGATCGAGGCGGATCGATAAATGTGACACAATTTGGAAAGTGGAATAACAAAACGGGATTGGTCGTGACTCTGAATCAGTCGAAATTCCAACGAAGATCGAATCTTCGTGGAATGAAGCTTAAAGTTGGAATTGTTGTAAGTCCTTATTCTCCGTGTGTCTCGCCGATCGTTAATAAAATTATTATTTCTAACGATTTTTGTGCATATATCGTTAACGAACAAATTACATAATAATTTATCAATTCAGAAGGCATACGGTGACATTTTTTAGGTAAATTTTAAACCAGAAAATGAATCGCTTCACGAAATGATGCTACATTACAGTATGAAATCGAAATATGGTCGATCGAAATTTTTGTACGCGCTTCTGCAACATATGGCCGATCTCTTCAACTTTACGTAAATATTTAATTTAATTGTTCATCGATGGCACTGTGTATTATGAACGTATCATATAATTCTTATAATAGTTTACGCATACTCACGTTCGTTATGATTAAACTATTTTCGCTTTTTCACGAATAAGCACGATTAAGTTGACTTGTTGTTGTTTATTAATTGAATTCTGCGTTACAGTACTGAGATCGTGCAATTAAATGCACAAAGAAAGTTCGATAATTCTGGTCCAGTGTTTACGGCTTTTAAAAGAAAACTCATAGATATTTCGGCGAGTCCTGTTACCATAAAAGTTGAGAGATTGGATAATGGAGACATAATTGGACCGGTCTGGCCGATACGGTATAATTACTTGCGTGTATACAATACTTCTTACTTTGTCACAGATTTAATTATAACTTATATTACATGATAATTCATAGCATTCATAAAAATAATATCATGAAATAATGAATAATTATGCACAGTACAGGTGTTTCTAATTTGTTGTGCTCTGATGTTTTTAATTAATATTTCTCAATTAGGTTGTCTATAGCGTCAGAAGTTAAACATATAAATTAGGAACACGCTGAAACTTAAATGTTAATCACATTTTATATATAAATTGATTATTTCTTTAATTTCATTGCTTAAACAAGCCTTTAACCTTTTCGAACAAAAATTTTACTTACAATAATTAATTTATCATATCAATAAAATTGTCGAAACTGTGTTCCATGGTGACTTAAGAAATTCATTTTTGCTTACATCTTATTTACGTAGATCGTGCTTTATGTTCCGCACGATTTCGTCGACAAAATTGAAACCGGGCCAATTTTTGAAACCTTTGTCAGTGAAGGTGTGGTACGTGATAATTGCCATGATTGGAATCGTGACTGTGGTGCTAATTATCTTTTTAAGAATAGAAGGCATTCGTAGTCCTGCAGAAATTTATGGCCTTTCGGTCCTGCTGACTATAGGGGCTTTGTCGCAGCAAGGTACACGACCATTTACTTAAAAGGAATCAATAAAGAGACAGTTTGTGAAAAATTTGTATATTCAGGTTCCGCATTTGTGCCAAACCGTTACGCAGGGCGCATTGCCTTTTTACAAATCTTACTCTTCAGTTTATTAATCCTGAATTATTACTCGGCGAGCGTAGTGTCGAATCGATTGAAAAACAAAGGCGAGAAGATGAACGATTCCTTGATCAGTTTATCAAAAAGCAATATGAAGCTTGCTGTGGAATATACGCCGTATATTCGCTCCTTCCTTCAGGTAAGCTTCTCTTTTAAAGTAAACATAAGTTAAAGGAAGACACAAAGCACAAGAGAAGTACCTGTTAAATAGAATTGTTATCATTGCTATACTAGAATCTAGTAGTGTTGCAGTATTAGAATTTCTAGTATCCAATAGAAAATTTTACTAAATCGTACAATTATATTTTATTCAACTATTATCTCGATTATGACAAAATCAGTGTTAACACTAGGTTTACGGAACGCGTCAATTTGACGCATTTCAGAATTCGAAAGACAAAGATTAGGGCAGATCCATTAATATTATATAACTAAATTAATTATATTTCATTTCGAAATTAGGCGAATTAAGTTTTTAAAGAAAACGCGCATTATTATTGGCAATCGTTAAGCCGAGGGTAATCGGTAAAAATAAGTGCTCAAACTTGTCCGTAAACCTAGTGTTAAAAATGCATATGTACTACATTTGTATAATAGGTACCAGATAGAGAGGTGAAATATTTCTATGACAATCGTTGGGTAAAGATACCAGAATCGCAAAGATATTTACCCTTGGAAGAGGGACTTGATCGTGTGGCAAAGGGACATTTGGCTTATCACACGATGATCGACACCGCTTATCCGTACATCGAGCACACGTTCAATTATCGCAGCATTTGTGAGCTCACAGAGGTCCATCTGTTCCAAGCTATTCTGGCATTTTATGCAAGGCATAAAAGTCCTTTCACTGAATTGATGAAAGTAGGGTACGAGTAGTCGATATTACCTACAGATTGACTTATTGCAGTATACGTTTGAATGTACTTTGAAAAGTGCCGAAGAAATCAATTAATATTAATGCGGATGTCGATAAACGCTAGTTTCCAGTTTTTATTAATTTCGCAAAAAAATTCATTTCTGTTATGCTATCAAACAATAAAAAATTGCTTTATGTGTAGTTTTTTTGTAATTAACAAAAGTTGTATTACATGAAACACTAATTAAATTTAAAAATTAAACGCTAGCAAGAAATCATAAATATTGTGACTCTGTTTTAATCGTGTACTGTTCTTGGTATTTTATTATTATTTGACAGTAGACTATTTTTCGAATTACATTCATTACCCTAACTCAACATAGCTCAAAGTATTATATAATGCATTCAATTATACTATGGACGGAAATTTAAATGTAGCAATATTATGCGAATATACGATTTTTTTAGATTAACGAAAATTCAAAACGTTGGTATCCAAAACCGTGAGCTAAAACGATGGGCGGCTAGAAAACCCTTCTGTCCGAGCAACCTACTTATTGCAGAACCTTTATCGATTTACGAAGCTGCGCCGATCTTCATGTTCTTGTGTATTTCAGTCTTATTGTCGGTTCTCCTTTGCATCATTGAGAATATCATCTATTGCATCTCGCCAACAGGGTGAAATAAACAATTTCTTATAAGAGAACTGCTTTAACGAATGCGCTAAATGCATAGAAACATTAACCCTCCGTGGTTCAGGTTCTGTTTCCTACTTTTTCCCAAATTACTTCATATTCGGTTAATTATATTTTAGTAGTTTGTACTGTGAATTAAACTTTTATTTCAACTTATTCTGATATTATAATTTGTTACTAGCTCTATTACACTTAGTTACTCCATTAAAAGGGTTCAATTTTTCTCTGCAGTATTTATGTGATATTAATTACGATTTAATATTTACAAATCTGTAGCCGGCATATTCTTAATATAAAAATCGTTCTTTTCAGAGCTTCAAGTTCTATGGTGGAAAAACGACGCCTGGTCGGCAGAAAGTTAAATCTGCTATCCCTACAAAACGTAAATCTACAAACCCTGCGAAACTTGAACGTTTTCAGGGAATGAATTAATTTTCAATGTCTTTAAAACTCTCGTTTGCCATAATAATTACGCGATTAAATGAATTGAATTGTCTGTCGAGCATACAGGAACGATTCGTTCCACCAATTAGGTGATGTGAAAACAATAATGCACCGGACACTTTATCGCATTTAATTATCGTCGATATTTTGCACGTCCGCCAAATGGAATTCAATAAGCGTAACACTGTCCAAAGCTTTGCCCCCCTGTAAGCATTGTAAAATAAATATCGTTACGCTTGCACCATCGACGAATTAATTATCGATATTGATTACTGATTTCCCGTAGAAACCCTGTTTACTATTATCTTCAATCGCGTAATTAAAAACCTTCGCTGCCAATATTTCTGTAATTCTAACTTAGAGTGATACTTTTTCATAGCATTATAGTATCTCCTATTGTATCAAATTAAGTATGATCGATTCTTTAAGTTCCTTTCTCGTTTCCTTCCACGATTTTATATTGTTTAACATAAACCATTTTGACTGTTTGGTGAAACCAGTGTTAGTAGAAGTCGATTATTTCGCGATCGATCGCGGTAACTAGGGTTTCTTCATAGAAACTGTCGCGCAAAAGGCAAGACGTTCGAATAAATTATTAACCGAGTTGTATTGATGTTTTCCGTGACCGAGGCAATTTACAAAATTGAACGAAATCGATTGACATACCTGTCGCTTATATCGTAATACAAAATGATACGTCCTGCATTTGATGCATGAGAATAGAATGAAAGCTTATTAAAAGTAATGTAGTGGAAAGGTAAGTGATATCGGGCACATCGATTTGATCGGTGCAAGAATTGTACAAAATCTTTAGTATAGAAGAAGGAAGTGACACGATGTACGTTATCTTGTTCATTTTATTGCAATTTCTTTTAATTTCGAACGCACAGGACCATGTATTCATTCGCGATTATTTCGTGCATAAGAAGGTGCGAAATGTGGTAGGTTTTTCTTGCGGTGACAGTACAGGTAGGTAATTTTATAATGTTAGTTTGGGAATTCGACGTCCGAAAAACCTATTGTTGCATCGTATTAAATAACTATAATTTGTAGGATTTTTATAAATGTTCATTTTGTTGAAGGCAGTGCAAAACAATTTCGAATCCTTTTTAGAATTGAATTAAAAAATCGATACAGCGTATTCGGGAGATTAAATAGAATCGGGGAGTAAAAATAATTTCACCGTTGCCCACCGAGAAAATTTCACTTAGGCAACTGATGAAAAAGATATATCGATTAGGGTACATACTAATTATTAGAATATCTGTGTAACAAGGTGCGATTCGCAGGTGATTTTAATCTCTTGAAAACGCTGAGTACTACAGGTATATTTACGATAATAAGGGAGCCAAGTGTAAAAATTGATTTTCGTCGATTCATGAGGAGCGAGACCTGGACTGTGGGCGTCGTAATTGATCTACGCTGCCACAATGAGACAGCTGTTCGAATTTTTGCCGAGGTAAGGAAAGGATATGTCGTACTGCAACCACGATAAGGAACGTTCTGATATTGCAAGTTAATTGTACTTATGAAATTCAGAGTTCCAAGTATCGTATGTACGATTACTCGTACAATTGGCTGGTGCTGGCCTCAAATTATAATCACAGTATACCTCTTCTAAACGATACCGCTTATAACATAGTGACGGATCTCGTTCTTGCTATATCTAGCAAAGGCGGTTACAATCTTTTCGACGTTTTTAATCATTGCAAATATCGCGGCGGAGCATTGAACGTCACCGAACTTGGTACTTGGCGACGAGGAATTGGTTTAAACGTCTCGCTAACGCAGCCATTAATTAACAGGAGAGCTAATATGCACGGCATGAGGCTGAAGATATCTGGTGTGGTGAGTTTCTCTATTCATTTTTTATATACAATATTCTGAACTGTACTGGAGATAGAATAAAATAATAGAAATGTAGTGGAACCCGAAACTCGCCGAACTAAATTGTAATTAAATTTTAACTCAACTTGAAATATTTTATAATTTATGCGCAATAATTTACGATTTATTCAAACAGGATTTTAAATGATACACGATTTAATAGCAAATGGTTGCATCGGTGAAATATAATTCGTCAATAGTTAATGTTAAGCGATTCTTGGTATTTATCAGTGCATTTAAATTTGATTTTATCCAGATACAATATAGACCCAGGGATATGCGCCTGGAGGATTATATGCAGGATATAAACACAAGATCCTTAGATAGCATGCATAAGTTTGTGCATGCTATGATTTTGCATACAGGAGATTTGTTTAATTTCAGGTACCATATAAGATATGTATTTTTCTTCAATTTCTCCAATAAATTGTGAAGTTTCTTTTTGTTTCCTATTAGTGTGCACGCTTCTGAAATCATTTATTGGGACCGACACAGTGTGCATGGTTTAATTTTCGAGCTTCTACGACTGAATTACATCGATTTCGCGAGTAATCCGAGAATTATGGTGTCCGAACGATTAGATTATGCCAACCTCATTGGTGCAGCGTGGCCCATTAGGTAAATCAATTTTGATAAATTAATAAGGTAATAATTTAGAAATGATTAACAAGGTCACATGCATATTCATATATATTAATATACAATGAAAAATATTAAAGTTATTATTGCTATCAGGCCTTGTTTCATGCTGCTGTCGACATCAACAAAGAAAATTAAGCTGGAGATATTCTTAAAACCATTCACACGTAACACGTGGTACGTGTTCGCAGCATTTGGAATATTCTCTATATTCATTATAAAACTAATAATGAATCGTGAGCACGTTGGCAAGAGGGAAAAGTATTCTGGAGCGATGGTATTATCCATTGGAATTTTGTCTCAACAAGGTTGATAAAACCGTACTTGTTAAACAACGGGTTTATTAAAATTAAATGTCACTGATGATCGTTAAATTTCATTAGGGGCAAATCTTTTACCGAAACGAATACCAAGTCGTATTGCATTGTTTCAAATGACTATACACAGCTGGATGATGTACAATTACTACTCCGCCAGTATCGTTTCTGCCCGATTAAGCGAACCCCTCGACATGATGGAAGATTCTGTAACTGTTCTTGCCGATAGTAATTTAAAAATCGCGGCAGAAGCGGTACCATACTTGAACTATTTTTTGTATGCAAGTATTATCTACATCTCACAACCAACATTACATATCCGCGAATTATTTTCCTTGTTAAAGTTGCAAACTCTCACGAAATATAATATAGTTGCTATATTGTTGCTATCAATATTTTCCTTTAACAAAGTTAATTTTCAAGAAATTGAACAAACTAGCTTTTTGTCCCACCGTCCCCTGTGGGAGGCAGTTGGCAGTTTATCAAATAGTTAACAACGTATAACATTGTCCATATGCTAAGTTTTGTAGAAATTTGGATTTGACAGTTAAATGAATATTACTAGCAACGGAAGGGAAAACTATAAATTTTATTTTCTCGAAGCGAAGGGCTTATATCTGCTTAAAATTTTGTCAGCTTTAACGTTTAGACACTTTTAAAAGAGGAAACTTTATATTGATGGATGCTACAGTATCGATGATATCGTTATTAGAAATTGAACTGGGAATCGGATTATTTTCGTAAAAAACGCTGGGATCCGCTGCCAGAATCGAAGAGATATTTACCAATAGAGGAAGGTATTAAGCAAGTTGGTCAAGGTATTTTGGCGTATCATACAGACCCCAACACTGCGTATCCTTACGTTGAAAGGATGTTCGATTCGAATAAAATTTGTGAGCTGACGGAAATTCATTTGTTCAAACAATCGGTGATGGGAATGTACGCCAGTCACAACGGGCAATTCATTGAAATCGCAAAAATAGGGTAAGGAATTTTTCTTTCACTGTGTATATTTGTTGCGTGGAAAAAAATGTTTAAGAGAAAGTTATATTTGACATGGTTAACAATGGAAAACAAATTTTTCTTGCGCAAGTGTTAACAAATAATCCATACATATTTCATTGTTTACACAAATATCACATACGCAGTCAGCGTTTTTCAATCATTCTGATATTTAAATTAAATAATACGTTGATCCTCGCAACTTGTGGCATCCAAAGACCGCTCTCGATTGAAAACGAACGAAACTAAATTTGAATTCGGCAATTCAAAATTAATTGCTTTTATACATACGTTGCGATTAAACACACACTTCGTAATAAATTCAGAAACTTCTGAAAACTTTTCGATACTTTTCTCTTTTTGTTCGCGGTCATATTGTATTTTCTACAGATTGACAAAAATGTTCAATACCGGTCTCCGGAATCGACAAATCAAACACTGGTCGTCGAGGAAACCGCAGTGCCAACCCGATACTTTATCCACTAGAAGCATCACAATCTACGAAACTGCGCCAGCTTTAATTTTGCTAGCATTTGGAATGGTGGTAGCTGGAACGATTTGTATCGTAGAAAATATTCTTTACAACCGTACAATGATGTAAGTACTTCATTTGCCGCGAGGGAAGCGTACATTTAATTGTAACTAGGAAGAAAATGATCGATGTACACTTCATAATAGGAGGGTGGAAAATCGAAGTAGAAGGACCCGTAAAAGAGGAAGTTTCAGCAGTGGAAACAGCAAAGATAATTTACTAGATATAAATTCATAGGTTTTCTATCATTTCTGTCCGCTGAATAGAGTAATAAAATACGAATTAGTGAACAACTTTAGCAAGTTGTATTGAACTTAGGCTGAATATTAAATCACGTTAGTTTCTCGTATAATATGGCAATGAAACTGAATGAAAAGACAAATAATATTATGTGCACTTATAAGTATACTCTTGTCAAATGAAAGAAAAACTCTTTAAAAATTGTAAAACATAATTATATATTCAAATGAGTGAATTAATAAAATAATAAAAGATATTACATAATTACAAATCATTAAAATTATTGACACATATTTTAGTATACCTCTATTGCTAAGCATTAAGGGAAGATAAACAATATTGATTGATTGGCCAGCTGATTAATATAAAGAGAGTTTAGAATCGCGAGTTGCATACTTCTAAAATTCTAAAGGGCCATCACGTCGAAGTTGACATGCTTTCTCATATAAAATGGAAGAATGAGTGACTGCTTCCTGGGAACCGAAACACAAGTTTTCTGCAATCAGTTGCTCGATTGGCAACGGCGAGTAAAGAAATAGTAAGCGATATGCATTTCCTTAGTTTCATTTTTCTACAATTATTTACTGCATCGTGTGCAGACAATACTGGCATAATTCGTGATTATTTCGTATTTAAAAATGTTACCAGGGTGGCTGGATTTTCTTGCGGGGAAATTACAAGTAAGTACCTTTCACCGGATGAAGCAAGGACAACTGCTAAATTCTAAACACTATTATAATCGCTGAAGATCGTTAAAAGAAGCATATGGAACAGTTACAATTAAAAATATTCAACATAACATAACTTCTATATCAATTTTAGTAGCATGAGTGGAACTTTTAATTTTAGCAAAATAATACGTCCACGTATCTTTTATCGCATAGAACATTAATATTGAAATGACAGGTGGCAATAAAGTCTGCGATAGATTACTTATTCTTTGCATCAAACCAATATTATTTCCGTTTCAAAAAATTGTCTACGGGGCTTTCACTTTAATTACCAGTTCTTCCATTCGAGGACATTAGTCTGGCATTTATACCAATATTTTCGATACAGTGAACGGTGAAATGATCAAGACTCTCAATAACGCAGGGATAGCCGCATCCATAAAGCAAGTTAAATCGGTTAACAATACGGCAAGGTTTTTGCATACACGTTATACCAACTTGGGTATATTTTTGGATCTGCAGTGTCCCTTTGTAGACGAGGATATAGTGAATCTGTTTCACGAGGTACAATCATCCTAATATTCCCATATAAAAAGATATCAAAATTATAAGAATTTAATTCATTATAAACTAGTACATTCCTAGTATAATTATTATTGTATAAACCTTATTTATCCGTTCCCACTTGCAGTAAGATCTCGATTAACCGAGTTTATCGCATGATAGACGCATTGAACAAAATAAAGCACTGAAAAAGAACAATTAAATATACATTTTGTGCTAACATTGATAAGCTTGCCAAAAAAAACTATCAATCGTTTTAGATTATGAAGATACGATTATAAATATATTGCTATATAATTATTATTATTATTAACTTCGGGAACTCGGATGATCGGGACCACGGATAATCGCGATTAGATTAAATCGAGGTTCTACTGTATATTCAAAACCTACTTGAGTCTAATTATCATCCACGTTGAAAAATAATATATGAAAACTGTAATTTAGGCATCGACCTCTCGCATGTTCGACCATTTGCATCAATGGTTGATCTTGGGGAGAAACGTAAATCGCATTGTCCAATTAATCAACGATGAAACGTTTAGTATCATCACCGACGTCGCGATCGCTGTACGGAAAAACGCCGATTACGTTCTTTACGATGTGTACAACCATTGCAAACACTGCGGTGGTTTAATGAATATCACTGTACTCGGTGTTTGGACAAAGGACAATGGATTAAAGATCACGCTGTGTTTAAATAAATTTTCCAGAAGGTGGAACTATCATAAGATGAATGTTAAAATGGCTGGTATCGTACGTAACAGTAAATCTATTTTAATATTGTTCTCTAATTGGCAATCTTATTAAAAGCGCACATACGTACAATTAATGCACGATTAATTAATATTTGTTGCATTATAAATATGTTCCGATGTTATGTATATACTACATACTGCGTGAACTGCTACTGGGTTTTGTTTTTGAAAAGACGTACCCACTGTGTCATGCGACAGTGAAGTGTTAATGGAACCTCGTACTCTCACAACGAAGAGAGTGGCTGTGATAAACTAGATGAAATTGTATGGTTTTTTACTTTTTACATAGGTAACAGCGAAACCTCCGAATTATAGTTTAGTCCAATATCTCAGAGAAAAAAATAATGATCGTACAGACCATTGGAGCAAGTTCGGATACTCTATTCTGATACACATTTCGGACATGTTTAACATCACGTAATATTTCTCAATTATTTTTCGAAGTTTGCAATTTCATAAGATACACTTTTCTCTCGATTTACGCGCCTAATAACAGTTTAAACAAAGTCTGCTAGCTACAACAGAAATACACGTGTACAAGAGGAATCCTCTAAATTTTGCAAAATATATATATATATAAACAAATGAATCTTATTGGTATTTTCACGAAGCAAAAAATGAAAGAAACAATGAAAATATCCCGTGAGTTCAGAGACGAGTGTATTCTGCTATCTATCTATATCGGTTCTGAATGGAATCTACATACATATATCGTATCCAGACCACTTAATATTCACCATTTCATGTATTCAATTACAGTTTCCAAATGATAGAATTGAACTACTGGGCGAAGAATGATAGTAACGGACCACTTATGAGTGGCCTTAACCGTAGCTTATTCGATATAGGATTCTTCCCGTCAATTATAACGAGCGAGAGACTCGATCTAGCAGGTGTAATGCTGCAAGTTCTTCCAGTAAGGTAATTGAATATTGAATATATGTGTATTCTCACGACCCGAAGATTCTAAGAGATATGGTCACAACATCCTCAGCTCACCTTAGCCATGGTCTACCGATACTGGCACGGAATTTATGAATTTACCATAAATAATAAATTTCAGATAAAAGTAATCCAATTTTACATATCCATAGAAAAGCGCGCATAAAATAGAACAATATAATCCGTTTGAAAATTTCGGTTCAGTATACTGACCTTTTATTAAATTGCTCCACGCATGGATTAAGGTTGCAGTCGATCATGTGATAACAGAAATTCTAATTCGACAACTCGGATTTGGCTTTAAAATCGCGGCGCCGAACCTTCTGAAGGATATGGGGGCTGGGGTCTTCTTTCTATGATACTTTGAACTATAGTAGATAGGATCTGTCACCTTCCAGGTGTCGTGCATAACGAATTCACAGTGCAACGATAGCCTGCAGCTATGGTGCGACACGATTGTTATCAATGCAGTTGCGCCGTCCTCCGGCTGATAAACATTGCGGACCTGCCGTTCCGAAATGAATGTCACGATTGCCTATTGATAATAATAATAACAATTGGCTAATGACCATAGTAGTCGATGCGACTCTAAAGAAATAAAGAGAAAAAGGACGATTGATAATAATAACATTATCCTGTGTCTCTTTTTTTTTTATAGGACCTGCTTCATGTTTCTTACTGTCCCCTCGTTAAAAATGGATATAAACATAATCGTCAGGCCATTCGCAAGAAACGTTTGGTACATGATTTTCTTGCTGATCGTCGTTATAATTTTCGTATTGTGGACAATATTGAAGGTGGAGAAAGATGTTGCTGATTCTGATTACGGTTCGACAGTACTGATTATTTTCGCTGCTATGTGTCAGCAAGGTACGCCGTTAGATACTAGTTGTAGATATTAACCATATTGATCATTGAACGAATGAAGCTCGGAATTAATTGATAGGAAATATACGAATGGCAACTTTCTAATCCGTTTGCCATGGTGTTTCGTGAACATTTCGTTGTTACAGGATTGCCGTTTTTCAGCAATCAATTTGCAAGCCGTATTGCTTTCCTTCAAGCCATGATCTTCGGTCTACTTGTATACAATTGTTACTCGGCGGCAGTAGTATCGAGTCGATTAAACGCACCTTTAAATAAAATGAACGACTCGTTGTATTCGCTGCTGAGAAGTAAAATGACACTGGCCGCGTACAAGAATATCTACTTCGACGTCCTATTACGTGTGAGCTTTTCGTAAACATTTATTGAAAAACGTTTTTTTTCAAGTTTCACATTGTACTGTGCATTGAGACGATCGGATGTGCCATTTATGAAGATTGCATAGAATACTTTCATTTCAGTCACCCGTGGACGAGGTGCGACGTTTGAAAAGACATTGGGAGACTATACCGGAGGAAAAAAGATTTTGCTCAATGGAGGAGGGTATACGGAAAATTATGAAACCAGGATTCGCTTATCATGCTGATACTAACACCGCTTACCCGTTAATAGAGCGAATTTTTAGCAAACAAATGATATGCCAGCTCACCGAAGTTCATTTGCTTCGTCTTACTTCGTTAGGTCTATGGTCAGCTCACAACAGTCAGTTTCGAGAAATAACAAAGATAGGGTGAGGGCATCTTACAGGCAATATTTTATTCATACTCTGTATATGAATTTCTTTTACGGAGTTAATACCTGCTCAATTGCAGTCTTATTAGAATATCTACGGCTGGGATCGGAAGACGGGAGCAATTGCGATGGGGTTACAGGAAACCTTACTGCAATCAAGACAAACACTATGTATCTAGTGTGACGATCGAAGAAACTATGCCGATTGCAATCATTTTATTGTTTGGCATCATTTTGTCAGCAGCTATTTGCTTTATGGAAAATATTGGCTTTCATCTGTTACAAACGAAACCGTGGAGAAAGAAGACGTTAGCAAATCGATTGGTGGCAGCAGAAAATAAAGCTGTAATAAAGGCAAGAATGTTTGCGTTCAAATGAATCATAGATTCTAATGTTTGGGCAAATAAATATTCTTCAAAAATAGAAATAAGCATATTTGATTGTAATTATAATTTTTTTTTTATACAAATTCGTAACACTCGCAGTGCCGTATAAATTAAGTTTATTAAATAAACTATACGGGTTACATCATTTAAATATAGATAATAAAATGCGATATTGATGCAATACCAAAGTGTATATGAATATGTATGCAGCTATACGTTGACAGTTTTGACGATGAAGGATATATGCTTACTAGTTGGCGATCTATTTACTTCTTTTTCTTCGATTTTTTGTTAGTCGAAACCGGAGCTGTTCCAGTGAGATCTGCTAATTGCTTTTTAAGCTTCAATAACTTTGCTACCTCAGGTTGCCACACGGACTTTTCTTCCTTACCCTTTAATTGACGCACAAGGTTTCCCTGAAAACGCGACGATAATTGTACCACAGAGAAAGAAAAAATGCAGGATCCATGCACCCGATTCATATTAAGTATATTATTCAATTGTACCTGCTCGGCAATAGCTGACTCAAGACTTGCTAAATCCATCGAAACGTCTCCATTTTGTTCAGGTACGAAAACCACTTCGGGCTTTTTACTTTTCGATTCCGGAGACTTAGTCTTTTCACTTATGAGATCAGAAAGCTTCTTCTTTAGATCTAAGAAAATTTGAACCTCTGATTGCCAGCCACTCTTATCGTGTTTGGCTTTGAGTTCCTTGACTTTATTATCCTACGAACGTATAAATAAATAGTATACAGCCATTTCGTTTTTTTTTGTTAACTATTATTTAACAGATTCACTTACCAGTACTGCGATTTGGCTTTCTAAAGACTTTACATCGTTTGGGTCAGCGATGCTTGTAGTTTCTTGTTTACCGGCATATTTGTTTCTCAATGCGTCTACATCTTTGTCCTCTATTTTCTTAAATAGAGGAGATGCTTTGCCAATTTGTTGCCCCGTTGGAAGTATGTTCGTGATAACATCGGGAATATAACCGTAAATACTACTGTCCAATCCTAATTGCGATCTTAATTTACGCGCAGTGCTTGGCATGAATGGAGTCAGAAGTGCTGACAAAAGACACGCCAAATTACAGCAAATACCGATGATCGTGCCCGCCCTCTTTCTACAAACAGTAATATAAAAAGTATATTTATATTATGCTTAAATTCAGAACGATAACGTCATTTCATTCTATTTAAACGAGCGTTAACCATAAGTACTGTAACACCGACCTGCAACATAATTTAATACATGAAAGCTGAATAACAGTCACAGTCAGTTTACAGGACTTATTTACAGCACAAAATTAAGTCATGTAACAGCAATCCTCACTGAACACGGAAACCTAGGAAATAAAGATATTCCAATCTCTAATATAATAAATTATTGATAATTTTGGATTTCCATCTAATAAGACTACAATGGTAACGAAATGAAATAATGAAAATCGTGCAATCATTTCTATTAACTATTCGAGAATAATAGTATTATTGTACGAAACAATTGTACGGATTCTGAGAAATAAGAACACCCACAATATACTCAATAGTTGCATCGCATTGTATTGTTAGTTAAATTAACGTATTCCTTACTTATCGCTATCGGATGCTTTTATTTTCACCCATGGTTCTTGGGACTGCATATATTGATTTCCATGCTTCGAAATTGCTAAAACATGTTTCAATCCGTCACGCAATTTAGCTTGCTCCATAGCGTGCACGTAAGATGATAGTTCACGTTGAGCCAATACAAGTAACACCAAGTCCTCTTCTTGGAGTTCTATCGCTGGTATTTTACAATCAAAATACCTTTCCACAAACACTAACGCCCTGTTTATAAGAAATAATTCTTAAGTAGGCCAGTAGAGTGAGATATATAAATTATAATGGTATTATTAAACCGTTCGCATACCTATTGACGAAATTTCCAAAATTATTTAACAATTCGCTATTATTTTTAGTAGCTAAGTCCACCCAATTAAAATTAGAATCTTGAGTTTCAGGCCTAAGGTATGCAAGATAAAAACGCCACACATCAGCTGGTATACCAGTCTCTCTAGCATCAGTTCCGAAGACACCAATGCCTCTTGATTTTGAGAACTTTGTATCTTCGTAATTGAGGTATTCTAAAATAGACAATAATGACTGCCTAACTTAGTATTTCGTCTTTCGTTTGGAAAAAGGGATTTTACTATGGAAACCTTACCTGTTGCCATTAAATGCTTCATTACTGTATATCCTTGGTCGGCTGCTAATAAACAAGCGGGGAACATAATTGCGTGGAATGGAACATTATCTTTCGCCATGAATTGATATAAATCCACTTGCACATCTTTCGGTTTCCACCATTGCTCGTATTCCTTCGTATACCTCTTTGTAATACTGATATAACCAAATGGTGCATCGAACCAAACGTAAAACACTTTATTCTCGAAACCTTCAGCTGGAACAGGTATACCCCATTTCAAATCTCTCGTTATGCACCGCGGTTTAAGGCCGTCGCGTAGCCACGGTTTCGCAACCACTCTAGCAACAATGGACCATCCCTTTTCCACAGTCGCTGACCATTTCTTTATCTCTTCCTCTAACTGTTTAAAATATATTTTCATTATTCAAATATAATACTGTTATGATATAATACTATCACGCAGGTTGTAACGATAAATACTTGCCTTAGGCAAATCTAAGAAGAATTGCTCCGACTTTTTAATGATAGGCTTATCGCTACACACTTTACATCGCGGAGATATTAGATCTGTCGCATTCACCAAGTGACCGCACCCGTCGCATTGATCACCACGTGCGTCCTCATATTTACACCTTGGACACGTTCCTTCAACAAATCTATCCGCGAGAAATCTGTCGCAGGACTCGCAAAGAAGTTGATCTACCGTTTCGCTTAATACATATCCTTGAGATTTTATTCTTAAAAAGAACGATTGCACGATTCTAGGAAAATAATAGTATATTTATACAGCACGATGTAATTGAGGCACAATATATGTATATCATAAACCATAGTTTAATAGAAAAAATTAAAGTTTGGAATTCAGCTTACTCTGTTTGCTCTGGCGTAGTTGTACGACCAAAGTAGTCAAATCCTATGCCGAACCATCGATAGACATCGTTATGTATATCGAAAAATTTGTCACAAATAGCTTGAGGCGTCGTCTTTTCTTGTATTGCCTTAGCTTCTGTGGCAGTACCATATTCATCGGTGCCACTGAAATTTTTTTTCGTCATATTAATTTTAATATATTTAACACTGGATATTCTTAATTATATGAAACATCCTAAGCAGTGCATACCTGATAAAGAGGGTATTATAATTCCTTTGTCTACAGTATCTGTAACAAAAATTATACACAATTATATCTGTGCCGGCGTTTTGTGTCGCTGCGATAATCCTCCTATTATGAGACAAACCTTGCAAATATATCAGCAGAAAGAACACAACCAATGATATTTCCTAAATGAGGAACGTTATTAACGTAAGGCAATGCAGATGTAATTAGGATATTTTTTTCGCCCTTCTTCGGTAATCTGAAAATAATTAACAGATTTATTTTAACTTATTATACATTTCAAAGACTTATCGTTATGCTTGTACATTTCAACTTACACTGGGTACGAAGAGTTCTTCACGTCAGGATACGACTTAGAAGCCCAATTACTCGAAATATTTTTTATTTCGTCTTGACTAATCGCTTCCATTTCTTTTTCTTTAGACTGGCTAGCCTGAAGTTAACATTTCACGAAATACATTGCGTTATAAAATGTTAATAATTATTATATGCTACTTACAGCGCTTGATGCTACTTTAGATGGTTTCGAATTTACTGGGGCTTTATAAGGGACCCAAGAAGCACTTTCAATGCTTGCAATTGCACTCGCACCCCTTTCAAATTTGTATTCCTTGATCGAGTCCTAAAGCAATTACGCGGCTAAATAATAATACCAGTTACGATACTAACGACAATATAATTACATGTAATGAAAGTACCTGGATAATTGACAGCGATTCTATACTTGATAGCCAATCTTTAATGGATGAAAATTCTTCGCACAATACATTTCCAATGGTTGTAACTAATATAGTAGACCATATAGTTACCCAAATACATGCATCTGCCAATGATAAATCATTGTTATCCTAAAATAGTTTTAATAACAAACTCAGTCCTATGATCATAGTGTCATTCATATTATACTAGGCATATTGGAATCTTTATTGCAAATTACCTTAATTAAGCAGTGCTTGTCTTTTAGCGCGGTATTAAGTTCGCTGAGTAAAGACCACAAACATGATTTATGCATAGTTTTATGAATCCCCGTACTGATATAAAGGGATATAGCCGGCTGTAAAATAATATACAATATCTTGATTATTAACTGTGGACTCAATAAACATTTTAAGCTAAATAGCTACAAAATTGTTTACCTGTAACAGAGATATATCCCATTCCAACCATTTATTACAGGCGACCTGCGATTCTTTAGACGAAGGTACTAGGAGCTGCATCGCTGCGTTAGTACTGAACAGCACTAACTCGGATGATAGTTCAATAGAAGGTAAGCGACCCAAAAAACTTTCTACATACGAAACAACAGGAAATTAACATTCTTATGCCGGCTATAACAGTGTTGCATTTAAATGATTTAAAGACACAATTATAAACGATATATTATTTAATAAAAAAAAATATCCCAAGTTGAAAACAACTTATTAATATTAAATAATAAGTTAATTAAAAAATGACAAGCATTTTGGAAATAGCAATGTCTCGTCAATGAACGTGAAAAGAATAAAGGGTTACTATAATTTGATACGGAAACGGAGCAACGTGGGACTATTTGAATATTGTGAATTATAAATATAAACGAGAGCGTAGAATCTTGAGGGATCTATAAATTTGACAAATTATAAATGTCATACGGGTGAAAGAAACGCATGATATTTCATCATGTACTCGAATATTGATTTATTTCAAGTATGCAGGTTAAGCCATTTACCTTTTAGTTGTACCGTTTTCACGGTAACAGGCTTTCGGGCCATTTTAGCTGCAATTAGTAGTTTCAATACATTTGGATTGCCCTCGTTCGTTGAGATATTCATTTTGACTAATAACTTAATAAATATTCACAATAAATAGATGTAAATATGTTCAGCGCACAACCGACACATGTGAGCGACAAGTATGTAAACGCAGTCTGGTAGCGGATATCGTGGACCGTTCCGCAACACATTGCCAATCTAGTCGGATGATATTAATCTTCAAAGTTGAGCAACACTTTTTTATTCACATTACTTATTCAATAACATACATCGTAGTCTTTCTACAATTGGAAGACAAATCACGTTTCAAGTATCCATTTACTGGATTAATAAAACGTGATAGAAAATTTGACAGACCCCGAATGATAGTTGGTATGACTGATAGTGCTCTGACA
Organism: Nomada ferruginata; assembly: GCA_963583965.1. NCBI lineage: Eukaryota > Metazoa > Arthropoda > Insecta > Hymenoptera > Apidae > Nomada > Nomada ferruginata. The sequence continues at coordinate 15,227,514 of OY757213.1, forward strand.
TTTGATGACTGTAACCATTGTATATTTATCGAATATGTGTTGACACTCGTTGCAGGAATTGAATACGACTGAAACACGGATATTTCAAACTGTTCTTTATTTTCTATGGCAAAATGAATCTCTTCTATTTAAAAATAAATAAACACTTTTAAATGCCACATTTATTGGACACCTGTTCCCTCTAGCATGTATTCTGTGTACGATTAGAATGATTTGATTTCGTATATAATTTTAACACAAAGATTCTATGCAAATAGCCACTTTAATTCTTTGATGATTGAAATTATTTCGTGTAAAAAGTGGCATGCAATTGAATCGTATTAATTTGGTTTACATATTTCATATTTAAAGATGTCGGCGTATTAAGATTTGAAAATTCGGGGTAACTCCCCAGATAGCCTTCTGTCGACAGATTGCCAGCAGCAGGGCGACAGGTAGTGACAGGCTTGCCGGCAGATCCATACCATTCTGTATCCGCGGCTCGGTCGCGATCTGCCGGCAGTCCTGCCAACAACAGACGAAGCAACAAATCGGCGGCGATTTCGCGGAAGGACCCAACAGACGACGCAATAGATCGGCGGCCACTTTGCGACAGAAACCCAACAGACGAAGCAACAGATCGGCGGCGATTTCGTGATAGAACCCGCAACCAGTTGAGGCATTTAAATTTTAAAGGGAAACGCTTATACTGGGGCATTTAAATGAGCTCAATTCAAAATTATTATTACTAATGTTTATTCATTTAAATACATATATATATACAGGGTGGCCCGGAACTCGCGCAGTATTTTTAAAAAAGGGGTAGCTGAGGTGATTCTGGACAACTTTTTCCTTGACCAAAATATTGTTTGAAGCTTCGTTTTTTAGTTATTAACGAAAAACACTGGCCAATGCGAGCGCCCGTATAGCCCGAGCTCAGTCACAATTGCGCGCGGCCGAGATCGGGTGCATCGAGGGGCAACGTACGCCAAACATTACAATCGTCTTACATTAAGAATAGTGTATAATTTTTCGTTATTCATCAATAACAATTGAATTAACAAGTCGTTTAATAACTGTTCCATACTTTTATTCGTTTTCCGAAACGAATAAAGTGTTTTATTAATTATGAAAAAAGTGTTTGGATGATTAATGTTAGAAAAGGGTAGTTAAATAAACTTATCCATTCGACCGCGAATTTACCTGCTTCGACGGTGTCTTGCCATATGGTCATTGTACCGATCCTGACCTATCCTAATTTAAATTTAATTTAAATGCCACGTCCCGGCGATCGATACGATCTGATTCGCACTTGTTTCCACACGCACAGGACACGCACTTACGAACATTACGAAAGTTAATGTGTGTGTCATGTGCGTGTGGAAACAAGTGCGAATCAGATCTGTATCGATTGCCGGGACGTGGCATTTAAATTAAATTTAAATTAGGATAGGTCAGGATCGGTACAATGACCATATGGCAAGACACCGTCGAAGCAGGTAAATTCGCGGTCGAATGGATAAGTTTATTTAACTACCCTTTTCTAACATTAATCATTAATCATCCAAACACTTTTTTCATAATTAATAAAACACTTTATTCGTTTCGGAAAACGAATAAAAGTATGGAACAGTTATTAAACGACTTGTTAATTAAATTGTTATTGATGAATAACGAAAAATTATACACTATTCTTAATGTAAGACGATTGTAATATTTGCCGTACGTTGCCCCTCGATGCACCCGATCTCGGCCGCGCACAATTGTGACTGAGCTCGGGCTATACGGGCGCTCGCATTGGCCAGTGTTTTTCGTTAATAACTAAAAAACGAAGCTTCAAACAATATTTTGGTCAAGGAAAAAGTTGTTCAGAATCACCTCAGCTACCCCTTTTTTAAAAATACTGCGCGAGTTCCGGGCCACCCTGTATATACGAATAATAAAATGCATGTAAACAAAATACTATCAGTGAAATGTTTGAAATCAGGATTGTAAGCAGTGCAAACATGAAGAGAAGAAATCTGAAACTATATTTCTTTATGATTTTAAATCAATAAGAGTATATTAATCGGACTTCAAAATTGTCACTGCTAGTATATTGTTTATTTCTTCGTTGTTCTGATGATTCCCCTTCTCCACTGCGTTTTGGCTGAGGCCAGCGTGCTCGTGCACATACTTCGTGCGATACTTCTCATATAGAACCCTGGAAAAGTTAATATTTATAACAAAATTCACTTGTAACAAATTGAGGAATACATTCTTCATTCCCAGTATTTTATCGCAGAATACCTTATCTGTACATTTCCTGATACTGTACTGCTGTCTTGCTGTATCTTCCAGTGCAAATTTTAATGCCCAATATTCTCTCCTGAAATAATGGTTTTCCAGGATAAAGTGTTTATTACTGTTTTTCATATAGAATGTTATGATTCATACCTCGAGATCAAAGCCGTTGAAGCATGCGATGTCATCTGCATAGTGAAACTTCCACCTGGAACTAGAAATAGATGTATCAAATGATGCTTGCACAAGTACTAATTTAAAACGTTGCAAATGTCCTTATCTTTTTTTTGGGTTCAACTTTTTATAGACCTCTTCTTCCTGGATATAGTTCTAGATACTTCCTGGATAATGTAGTTACTCAAAACTATCGACAAAATTCAGTCGTTAAAACCATCGAATGATTTAGTCGTTTGGACTTTGGACCATCGACTGAATGTAGTTACTAAAAACTATCGACGAATTCAGTCGTTAAAACCAACGGGTAATGCAGCGAGCTGTATATCGACATAATATGGGCCAAAACATGGGTGTCAAATCCCTGACGAGATATAGGAATAGACAGGACATCTTATGGACTTTTGTGGCCCACTGTGACGGCCATACCGACTCAGAAATCCGACACTGATTTGAGCGTCCCCTGCTCATGAACAGTGATCACTTCAAGAAATATTATTTACTGAAGTAGTGTTGGGGCAGGTCTCATACGATTGTGTGAATATATGTAAATGCTTTGGGGGGATCAGGACAGCTATTTCTCGAGCAACGTTTCGGTAGAAAAATTGAGCTACGGTGCCTGGTCGCGCGATGCACTTTGGCTCGGCTCGAGTTGAGTCGAAACCACATCGCGATGCATCGGGGCGATGAAATTGACAGTGTCACGTCAAGCGTCCCGCCTGTGCTGTCCCGCTTTCATTGCGCGGCAAAGAACGAAAGAATTCTTTAACGAGGATCGTAGGTCCAGCTAAAACTTAATCAGAACCCGCAGAAGTTCAATAGGCACGACCCTAGAGTCGTAGGTCCGGCTAAAAGTTGGTCAGAAAACGTAAAAGCCCAGTAGGTAAAACTCTGGGATCGTAGGTTCAGCTATAAGTCGGTCAGAACCCGAAGAAGTACAATAGACACGATCCTAGAGCCTTAGGTCCGGCTAAAAGTTGGTCAGAAAACGTAAAAGTCCAGTAGGTATAACCCTAGGATCGTAGGTTCAGCTAAAAGTTGTTCAGAAGCCGCGAAAGTCCGGTAGGAACGACCCTAGAATCGTAGGTCCAGCTAAAAGTTGGTCAAAAAACGTAGAAGTTCAGTAGGTATAACCCTAGCATCGTAGGTTCAACTATAGGTCGGTCAGAACCCAAAGAAGTACAGTAGATACGACCCTGGAGTCGTAGGTCCGGCTACAAGTTGGTCAGAAAACGTAAAAATTCAGTAAGTATAACCGTAGGATCGTAGGTTCGGCTAAAAATTGATCGGAAGGCTCAGAAGTTCAGTACGTATTACCTTAGTAAAGTAGTACGCACGACCGCGGTCGGAGTGGGGATGACGGTGCGCGGCGCACGCGGTGTCACTATCAGTTCAAGCGTCGTACCGTAAGGGTCGTCTATGCTGTCGAAGGTTAGCGACATACATCACCTTACAATACAATAGCATCTCGGGGTTTACTTTACCACCGCATACGCTTGTCTATTAGCTTCTATTAATTAATACGCGTTTATTTAACAATCGTTTGACTATCGCGGATGTACATTAAAGTCTTTATCGAGTCTCTTTTGCTGGACGCTTGACCGGTCATCCGGACCATCGATTCTTTGATACGCGGTAACTAGTCGTTTATTAAAATATCCGATTAACTAATTCATTAGTTTGAACGGTTTTTCGAATCATTATTAGATTTTATTAACGATTACTCGGATTCAATGCGGTGTTAAGGTTGCGTTTATTTTCTCTGCAATGTCACTTACATACCCAGTTACATATGTCCTATCGCAACTTTGCATTCCATTCTGATTTTAGCACAGGTTTATCACGTTGCTTTTCTTTTTGTTGCAGGTACAATGGATGGTTGGTTGGTAAAGAATTATATATTGAAGCTGTAAGAATGGAGTATTGAGATACAATTACTGCGACGCATAACAATAAGTCCGATGACCTATGATGAAGGATTGGTAACATTTAACTTATTATCCCAACGGTTTATGTATATATCTTGGTATCTGGCGATTGGATTTCGAATGAAAGTTATTGAACACTTTCATTATTGTAAATAGATTTCAATACTTACTTCTCCCTATTCGTATATCCATGTTCATTAAATAATGAAAACATTTCAAATAGAATTTACAATACATCATTCGCGATTGAAACTAGAGTCAGTAAATTTCATTAATTCTAAACGAAAAATTGAACGACGTTCATGTTTCGCTGCATATCGGTCGCGATTTCTATTATAGCTTCACTAGTGTTCTTGTTGACACTTTTATTATCTCTGTGACTTGGCACAAGTACGGTCAAATTGAATTTTCGATGCAGGATTGCCCGCGTACTTACGTATTTGTTCCCATGCCCTTAAAGCATGATAAATAGTTTCGAGTCTTGATTTCTACAAGCAGCTACGAGAATTTATAAATGCGCGATATTGCTTACTTACTAGGGTCATGATCACTTTTAAAACTCTGACATAGAACAGTCACAGTACGCTTTTGATAAATCATTTATATTAATCTATAATAATATATCTTGAATAGACAATTAATAATACAGTAGTACTTTATTAAAAAACAAAAGCTGTAATTCCTCAACAGACATACAGAAATAAGAAAGAGACAAATAAAATCACATGTGTATTGCTTTAATTTTTACCTCCACCCCTCATTTACTAACTTGTACAGATTTTCTTTCAGCAAATTTTGATGACCGCGCGCAATGCGGTTGGTACAGTCAGTGCTTATTCCGTTAAAGTTCTTCTTATTATTTTTTGAGCGCAACCGCTCTTAATAATTATAATTAAATATAAACAGTAGTAAAGATACGCGAAAGTAGAGTCAGTGTTTGCTTCGAAATATTGCTCTCGCGAAAAATAGAGTCACCTTGATCGTCGATCACAATTATAAAACGCGCGCGATAGTAGTCCTTTATCTTATTTTTTTTTATCGCAATAAGTATTCCGGTATTAGAGTCAACACCTATGCTGTTCGGCGAGTTGGGGCTTTCATCCATCAACTTGAAGAGTAAGTACTTCTGTATTTCTTTAATCGTATATTGCAATGATCTTTGTTTATTATCATGTTCGAAAAGTACTGAAAATGCAAAGATTTCAATGTCCTCTGTTCTTTTGAATGTTTCAGAAGCTGCCATGGGCTCAAGTGTATCACCATAACGATATTGTTGGCCGCGCGCAATGCGGTTGGTAGAGTCAGTGCTTGTTCCGTCAAAGTTCTTTTTATTATTTTTTGAGCGCAGCCGCTCTTAATAATAATTCAACATAAATAACAGTAAAGAGACGCGAAATTAGAGTCAGTGTTTGCTTCGAAATAATACTCTCGCGAAAAATAGAGTCACTTTGTTCGTCGATCATAATTATTCCGTTTCCTTTTCCGTTCTCGGCTCGGAGGACTGATGGTTAGGGACTTAGTGTCAGCGAGTTACGATGTGTGGGGGCGTGATTGTGGTTCTGGACCCTGGACACGAGGCCCTCTGTTAGACTACGTTATTCTCTAATGTGGGTAGGTTATCGATCTATTCTGGAATCGTGGTCGCAGTTCTTGCAATATCCGGGTTGCAGTGTCATCGGGGGGCGGTGTGTGGGGCTGTGATTGCTTTTCTGGACACTTTGGCCCGCCTAGTAGGAAATTCCTATGCGTCAGACCACGCCAAGCACACCTTGGAGTGGCAGAAGGCATACGGGTCATAATCTAGAATCGTGGTTGTGGTCTTGCATATCCGTGCCTTAATGATTTCTGTGGCTCGGAATCGAAACTGGTGTTGATGCTAAGTCGTTTTACTGTCCAGACTCTGAGCCGAGGGCTCGCGGGTTGCTCGGTAGCAGTCACTTTCGTTATTTGCCTCCCATTTGATCCCACTTGTGAGTTGAAGATTTTTATAATGCTTTACTAATTACATCCACTTTGTCTTTGTTTCAGAAGGATTGGAAGGACTCAGCTGAAGAAGAGGATTTCTTAAAATATGTATAATATGACCACACTCTCACCCTGCCCCTGCCCCTGCCCGTGCCCAGCCCCTGCCCAGTTGCCAGTTGTCTGTTCTAGGAAGGCATGGACCACGAAATTAATATGGACTAATTGAAGAGGAATTAAGAATATGCATACTTATACTTACAATAATATGATAAAGTATCTGTTACATTCCTATTTAGGTAGCATATCATTGAAATTGTTCTTTTAATTGAACTCTTAGATATTATATTAGGTAGGGTGATTTTAGTTTTAAGTTAGATCTTTAGTCAGGCAGGGCGCATTTGAATTTAATCTAGTATTTAAGAAAGGAGAATTTATTTTTAAACTGTGCCTTGGTTTTTAAGACAGCAGTGTACACTGCTGTGATAATATTTCGTTGTCTAGTTTCTATGATATATTATTATTTCTATGATATATTATTAAGCAAGTTTTATTTCAGGAAATTGGACTTCCTTGCAGATTTTCTTTCAGGTTTCCATTTGATATTCAATTTAGCTTTCGGTCGTGAATTTTCCAAATACTCCTCTTGTTGTCTTATTTGTACTACGATCAATTAATGAACGTTCTACAAATTGACAATAATAGGAGATTTCTCTTTCTCACAAGCTATATTAGAATTAGTTTTCGCGTAATTGGAGGGTAGAAGGGCCGTGGCTAGGGTGGGTCTCCATGCGCAGTAACCTCCACGTGGTGAGACCCGGGCAATCAATTATTTATCGTATAATTATTAAACGTTTAACAGACGTTTGATAATTATGTGGAAAATAATTCGAGCGAATTGACTGCGCATTGCACTTTCCCCTCTCGTTCCCTTTTTTGCTTCATTCCGTTTTTGCTTCACTCCGTTTTCTGTTTCCAGCTAAAAGTTGGCCAGAGACAGTAAAAGTCCAGTAGGTATGGTCCAAGGGTTGTAAGCCCAGCTAAAAATTGGTCAGAAACAGTAGAAGTCCAGTAGGTATTGTCAAAGGATCGTAGGTCCAGGTAAAAGTTGGTCAGCAACAGTAGAAGTCCAGTAGGTATGGCCCAAGGGTCGTAGGTCCAGCTAAAGGTTGGTCAGAAACAGTAGAAGTCGAAAAGGTGACCCAAGGATAGTAGACCGCACGGCCGCGGTCGGAAACCTTGAAAGATTTTCGGAAATTGCGAATAGGACCGAGCGCGAGCGAGCGCTACCGACGCGATGGCGCGGAGTGGGGAGGTTCGGGATGCGACGCGACGCGACGTCATTATCAGTTCAAGCGTCGCAGCGTAAGGGTCGTCTATGTTGTCGAAGGTTAGCGATGTACATCACCCTACAATTCAATCACATTTCGAGTTTTAGTTTACCACCGCATACGCTTGACTATTAGCTTCTATTAATTAATACGCGTTTATCTAACAATCGATTTCCTATCGCGAGAGCTTTTGATAAATCATTTATATTAATCTATAATAGCATATCTTGAATAGACAATTAACAGTAATTAAATCAGAATAATAATACGGTAGTACTTTATTAAAACAAAGCAGTATTTCCTCAACAGACGTTTGACAGGATGAAGAAATAAGGAAGAGATAAATAAAATCAAATGTGTATTGCTTCAATTTCTACCTCCTCACCCTATTTACTAACTTGTACAGATTCTCTTTCAGAAAATTTTGATGACCGCGCGCAATGCGGTCAGTAGAGTCAGTGCTTGCTCCGTCAAAGTTCTTTCTATTGTTTTTAGAGCGAAACCGCTCATAATAATTATAACTAAATATAGATAACAGTAAAGATACGCGAAAGTAGAGTCAGTGTTTGCTTCGAAATATTGCTCTCGCGAAATTAGAGTCACTTTGTTCGTCGATCACACTTGACGTGCGCGATAGTAGTCTTTTATTTTATTTTTTTTTCTTTCGCAATAAGTATTCCGGTATTAGAGTCAGCACCGATGCAGTTCGGCGAGTTCGGGCACTCATCCATCAACTCGAAGAGTAAGTATCTCTGTATTTCTTTAATCTTATTTTACAATGGTCTTTGATAATTATCATGATCGAAAAGTACTCAAAACGCAAAGATTTCAATGTTGCCTGTTCTTTTGAATGTTTCAGAAGCTGCCATGGGCTCAATTGTATCACCATAACGATATTGTTGGCCGCGCGCAATGCGGTTGGTAGAGTCAGTGCTTGTTCCGTCAAAGTTCTTTTTATTATTTTTTGAGCGCAGCCGCTCTTAATAATAATTCAACATAAATCACAGTAAAGAGACGCGAAATTAGAGTCAGTGTTTGCTCCGAAATAATACTCTCGCGAAAAATAGAGTCACTTTGTTCGTCGATCACAACTATTCCGTTTCCTTTTCCGTTCTCGGCTCGGGGGACTGATGGTTAGGGACTTAGTGTCAGCGAGTTACGATGTGTGGGGGCGTGATTGTGGTTCTGGACCCTGGTCACGAGGCCCTCTGTTAGACCACATATAATCTCTAATTTGGGTAGGTCATCCACCATTCTGGAATCGTGGTCGCGGTTCTTGCAATATCCGGGTTGCAGTGTCATCGGGGGGCGGTGTGTGGGGCTGTGATTGCTTTTCTGGACACTTTGGCCCGCCTAGTAGGAAATTCCTATGTGTTAGACCACGCCAAGCACACCTTGGGGTGGCAGAAGGCATACGGGTCATAATCTAGAATCGTGGTTGTGGTTTTGCATATCCGTGCCTTAATGATTTCTGTGGCTCGGAATCGAAACTGGTCTCGATGCTAAGTCGTTTTACTGTCCAGACTCTGAGCCGAGGACTCGCGGGCTGCTCGGTAGCAGTCACAAAAACAGTAGAAATACTGTCGCGAAATTAGAATCACTTTGTTCGTCAATCATAAGTGTTCCATTAGAGTCAGTGTCCTGTTCAGCGAGTTCGGGCTTTCAGCCATCAATTTGACGAGTAAGTATCTCCTTCGTTCTTTAATCTTGTATTGCAATAATCATTGATAATTAACACATTCCAAAAGTACTGAAAATACATAGATTTTAATGTTGTTTGCTCTTTTTGAATGTTTCAGCAGCTTCCATGGCTTCGATGGCGACGAGCTTGACCGCACACCTGGTGAGTCTGCAACCGGTGAGTGGCATGCTTTAAAGTTCCTCTGGTCACTCAATCATGTCGCAGGACGAAAGGTCCGAACCGACACGGGTGACTGGTTGTAATTACGTAGATTTTTCTGGCAAGCACTGTGACCATGGGTATATGGAAATATACTCATGAGTAGTAACTTCTTTACTGCTTTATATTATGTGAGGATAGGTCTTCTTGTACAACGCGTTTTTAAATAGCTTGATAATTTTAAAACAGATCATATTTAGTACAAAATATATCACTATATATCTTTTTATAATAGAGTATTTAATTGAATACCTATGAAACGATATTTAAATAGTTATTAATTATTGAATGAATATAAAGTAACGTCCAGTATTCTACGTGCATTAGTTTGTAGTGGAGAAGTCGAATACCATTCGACTTCGTTTACTTGTCAATTGCAATGACTGCACAGTTAGAATAAATTGCATAATTATTGCTGTTAGTAAGAGTGTAGTATTTCATCTTTTTCTACTTTGATAATATATAAAGTGAAGGTACTCATTTACCTTATCAATTTGTTTGAACTATCGAATAATTTTATTATTCGATATCCATATTAGTCTTTAGCGTTTAAAGATATCGATACGTTCATTGTTTGCGTACAAAATGTTAATTAAACCTGAATGTACAAGAAGACAATACGCGAACGGGTAGTTTTCGAAATCAAGGCAATCAACTTTTAAAGCAATCTTGCGTTTTAGAATCAATGCTTTGATAACGGGAACGCCCGAGGATGTTTCAATTTAATTCAAAGTATATTAAAGTAGAGTCGTTGAATAATTTCTCTATTAACGTAGAGTCTTTGAATAATTTTTCTAATAAAGTAGAGTCACTGCATAATTTTTCTAATAAAGTAGAGTCACTGCATAATTTTTCTAATATAGTAGAGTCATTGCACAATTTTTCTAATAAAGTAGAGTCATTTAATTTTCTCTTCAATAAAATAGAATCATATATAGATCTGTTGTACATATATATGTATTTTAGCCCGTTAGAAAATCAGTATGTCCTTATCATCTTTTTAGACGAGGATTTTCAGGTTTAACCCTTTCCGTGTTCACTGCCCGGATCCCACTCACGTGCCCCGGTGCTACTTGGGTGGGAAAACGGTGGTAGAGCACGATGATATTTTTTAGTTTATAAGCCATAAAATGATTTATTGTTGGCGACTGACAGTGCGTTGGTGTATCGTGCACGACGTAATATCCGCATTGTGTGTGTGGTTAGGCTGTGGATTTGCGTCGTTCCGTATTAAAATGTAGCTACTATGACCAAGATAAGATGTCCATCAATTTAAAACAGACATCATTTTTAGTATTATTTGCTTCAATAATTCCTACTATACTTGGGCACGAAGTTTTTGTCATTTAAGATGACAGAGGCCAAATGCCAAAAAGAATTGAATATACTTATCAATTGCTATCAAGTACCTCTTGTATCGGTGCTATTTAATTATTTTATTAAATATCTATTAAATATCTCAACCGCGACGTGGTTTTTTCCACGTGAACGCAGAGATCCCAGCCACTGTCAGTCGATTTCAGAAAAATGGTACGTACATTAGAGTGTGCAAGTTGTGTGACAGCACTTGGGTGTCGGGGGTGTCCCGGGACGCCTCCCTAGTGTAGGCTTTTGCGCCCAAGTGTTTGACTGAGAACCGTGGAGTGTCGTGTGTTGGTGTGTTTGTTTGCCATTTTTTAAATATAGGTCCAGGTAGGATAGGTAGCATACTTTCTGGTGTGATTGATAGACATAAGTAGGTAGGGCCGGGCAGGTTGACACAGTCTCCGATCGGGTAGGCACTATTTCGCGTGTTCAACCTGTTTCAGGAAATCTGATTTGAAAAGTCGACGGTGAAGCTGTGGCGCGAACGAAAATGCGTTCGCCTCTGGCTTTGCCTATCGATTTTTCGAATCCTTCGCGGTCGTGGTCGCGATTTAGGCTCCGAAACGAAACGCGTTACATTATGCTCGAGGCTGCACGTGTGAACGAAGAACGATTACAATTTTAATCGTAATCTATGTGATTTTCCGTAATCACAATTTTACGATTTTATTTGATCGCCATTCGGCCACGTGTGTTCCATTTAGCTCCGCGATTCAAACTCTTTATTTCACCTTTATAAGTTTTTCCTTGGTTTCCGATTAGAGTCTCGAGCCTAGTTTAAGTTTCAGCTGACCCTTGGGTCCGACGAAATGGAGAGGCTATATGCCGAAGAGGCCCGACAAACTGTCACTCAAGAGGGCAACTACTAATGGCTCCCCATTCTTTTTAAGAATGGGGAATCATTCTGTGTTACTACTTTGTCACTGTGCTTGCATTTTCATTTGTAGAATTTTTATTTGTACTTGGCCGATGCACATTCCGGCCCAACGATACAGCCCTCCCAAAAATATCGCGTTGCTTTAGAGTTGCGAAAAACTTGCGAACGGGTCGAGTTGGAGTTGCGTTGAATGCCACTTATTGCTATTCTTATTGCTAGTTAAATTGTAGTATTTTATAATACACTTTACATTTGAGCTTCTAGTGTTGCGGAAATTGTTTTCGCGTATTGGAACTTTCAGTTCATTTTTCAGAGGATCTTCAATTTGCTTAATTTTGGATAGTACATATAATTTACTGTTTGCTTTCTATTAGTCTTAATAAATAGTGTTGCGAAATGATTGTATCGCGAGTTCCAGTTAGCGTTGCGTTGATTAAAGATCGCGTTTTTAAGTAGAGTTGCGACTACTAGTCCCCATCTGCTTCCAATTGGAAGCCTGTTCCTGAACCAGGAACTTTTTCTTTTCAGCGTTTTATATTTGCCTTTCTTTTTATTTTATTTTTCTTAATAATTATACTACCTGGAATGTCTGTTGATGGAAGTACTGCTAAAAATTTGCATACATATTAGTAAATTACTGTGTGAACGAAATGAAAAGAAATGAAAAAGAAAATAAATGAAAGAGAAAGGAAAGAAAAAAGAAAAGAAAAGAAAAGAAAAGAAAAGAAAAGAAAAAGAACAAAGAAAAGAAAAGAAAAGAAAAGAAAAGAAAAAGAACAAAGAAAAGAAAAGAAAAGAAAAGAAAGAAGAAGAAAAGAAAAAGAGCAAAGTAAAAAACAGATATAATTTGCAGAATCTTTGATAAATTTATAATAATTCTAGATAGTAGATTTAAATTAGAGTTAATACTAGTGACTGTTCATTATTGGAGTTTAACTCTTAAATATTTCCTCTTAATTGTTGCAATTCTATCTTAACCTTTTTTTTAGTAGAGCCAATTTTTATAACTTTACGAGCTTGCTTTGTAGAAATTGAAATTCACTCGCGATATCCGTAAATGTTTAAACAAAAATCCTTGCACGAAAAACGTTATTGGCAGTAGTTGGGTCTCGGCATGGTGATAGTTGAAGTTTGATATTTTTCTTCCGAATAATCGTTTGTCGCTTCTTTGTTGAAGCAAAATAGAATCAATTGTAGTGAAATGTGACTACTTCATTTTGGAGTTTTTAATGAACGTGATACCACCATTCAGTTTGATCTAGAACGTACAAAAGAATATATCACTTTGGCCGAAATCCAATTAACTATTGTTAACAAAAAATAGCAGCATTTTTCATATCAATTCTGATTTATTAACTGCGCTAAAATTCAGTTATTACGAATTAAAAGCAGCTTCATTTCGATATAAAATGGGGAGGCTTGGGGATGTCACTAATCCAATGCTTGAGATTGTTACAGATTCACAGATGAACCCAAATATGCTATATTAAACAAACATAAGTACATACGTCAGAGGCTCAAGAGTGGAATATATAGAATACAGATCCAGAAATATTATCAAAGACACGATTGGAAACTTTAAAATTAAAGAGCCAGCCTCGTCGATTCAATTTGTGAGTTTAAGAATTCATTCTTATAATGCTTTACTAATTATTTCGAGTTTGTGCATGTTTCAGAAGCATTGAAAAGAAGAGGATTCATGAAACAATGTATAATACGAACACACCCTCACCCCATCCCTGCCCCAAACCCCTGTCCTTATTAACTAATTACAGGTGTTAGACAATTAATTAGGCAGGCCCAAATATAAATCGAACAATACATTTAGCTCTTTATGTAGGTAGGATTTGTCTCAACACACAATCTTAGATCTTTATACTGGCAGGTTTTACACGAATTGAAATTATTAGACTTTTAATTAGGCAGGGTTTATAAAACCAAATATTGTTGGCAGGTGCTGCAATTTTTTGGTTCGGGTTTCTGTCTGTTCTAGGACACCATGGACCACGAGAGATTAATACGGACTAACCGAAGAGGATTTAAGTATATGTATACTCATACCTACATGAGTATGGGATAGCATCTATTACAGTCCTATGTAGATAGGATATTATTGAAATTGTTCTTTTATTCGATCTGTTAGATGTTCTACTAGGTAGGGTGATTCTAGTCTTAAGTTAGCTCTTTAGTCAGGCAGGGCGTATTCGAATCTAATCTAAAATTTAAGAAAGTAGGGTTTATTTTTAAGTTATGTCTTAGCTTTTAAGCCCGCAGTGTTCACCACTGCAATAATATTTCGTTGTCTAGTTTTTAAGATCATAGGATATATTTTTAAGACAGTTTTATTTCAGGAACGTGAATTCTCTTGCAGATTTTCTTTCAGGTTTCCTTCTGATATTCCATTTAGCTTTCGGTCGTGAATTTTCCAACTACTCCTCTTGTTGTCTTACTTGTACTACGATCAATTACTGAACGTTCTACAAATTGACAATAATAGGAGATTTTTCTTTGTCACATGTTATATTAGAATTAGTTTTCGCGTAATTGGAGGGTGGAAGGGCCGTGGCTAGGGTGGGTCTCCATGCGCAGTAACCTCCACGTGGTGAGACCCGGGCAATCAATTATTTATCGTATAATTATTAAACGTTTAACAGACGTTTGATAATTATGTGGAAAATAATTCGAGCGAATTGACTGCGCATTGCACTTTCCCCTCTCGTTCCCTTTTTTGCTTCATTCCCCTTTTGCTTCACTCCGTTTTCTGCTTCATTTCCTTTTTTTGCTCTCGGCCGGCAGTAGTCACTCTCGTTACTTTTCTTCTTATTCAATTCACCACTGTTAGCTTCATTCCCTTTTCCGTTCTCGGCCCGGAGGACGGATGGTAAGGCGCTTTTGGCACCTGTGGCGGTATTTGGGTTGCAGTGTCATCGTGGAGCGGTGTGTGAGGCTGTGATTGCGGTTCTGGACAGGTGACCCGCCGAGTAGGATATTTATCCCCGTTAGACCACGCCAAGCACACCTTGGGGTGGCAGAAGGCATATGGGACATAATCTGGATTCGTGGTTGTAGTCTTGCATATCCGTTCCTCAATGATTGCTGTGGCTCGGTATCGAAACAGGTGTTGATTGTAAGTCGTGTTACTGTCCAGACTCTGAACCGAGGGCTCGCGGGCTGCTCGGTAGCAGTCACTTTCGTTATTTGCCTCCCATTTGATCCCACTTGTGAGTTGAAGATTTTTATAATGCTTTACTAATTACATCCACTTTGTCTTTGTTTCAGAAGGATTGGAAGGACTCAGCTGAAGAAGAGGATTTCTTAAAATATGTATAATATGACCACACTCTCACCCTGCCCCTGCCCCTGCCCGTGCCCAGCCCCTGCCCAGTTGCCAGTTGTCTGTTCTAGGAAGGCATGGACCACGAAATTAATATGGACTAATTGAAGAGGAATTAAGAATATGCATACTTATACTTACAATAATATGATAAAGTATCTGTTACATTCCTATTTAGGTAGCATATCATTGAAATTGCTCTTTTAATTGAACTCTTAGATATTATATTAGGTAGGGTGATTTTAGTTTTAAGTTAGATCTTTAGTCAGGCAGGGCGCATTTGAATTTAATCTAGTATTTAAGAAAGGAGAATTTATTTTTAAACTGTGCCTTGGTTTTTAAGACAGCAGTGTACACTGCTGTGATAATATTTCGTTGTCTAGTTTCTATGATATATTATTATTTCTATGATATATTATTAAGAAAGTTTTATTTCAGGAAATTGGACTTCCTTGCAGATTTTCTTTCAGGTTTCCATTTGATATTCAATTTAGCTTTCGGTCGTGAATTTTCCAAATACTCCTCTTGTTGTCTTATTTGTACTACGATCAATTAATGAACGTTCTACAAATTGACAATAATAGGAGATTTCTCTTTCTCACAAGCTATATTAGAATTAGTTTTCGCGTAATTGGAGGGTGGAAGGGCCGTGGCTAGGGTGGGTCTCCATGCGCAGTAACCTCCACGTGGTGAGACCCGGGCAATCAATTATTTATCGTATAATTATTAAACGTTTAACAGACGTTTGATAATTATGTGGAAAATAATTCGAGCGAATTGACTGCGTATTTTACTTAGGATACAATGTACAATAATGGCCGCTCAGTGTTCGTTCATATCCCCAATTAATGCTTGCCGAGACATCGCCACCAATCCTTGGACCTACTCCGAATCGGAGTATAAATTTTACTCCAATTATTAATTTGGTATTATATATTTTCAGAAAAATTTCGATTAGTACACTTCGCTCGGGATCGAATACGAACACTAATCGTTTGCAGACACGTTTATCCCAGGAATTGTCTTATATTAGTAAATAATTTACTTCGTTATTGTTATTAGTTGAATATAAATAAGAAATTGCGTCTTTCATTAACGATAAAATTGCTCCAATGAAAAAGATAATGAAAGAATTTGTCTAGTAATTATACAATTAACAATTGTAGTATACAATTATCGTCATTATCTTTTTCATTGTGGCAACTTTATTGTTTGGGTGTTAAAACAATATACATCTCTTGGCTCAATTTTTGTTTGGTAATTTATCAGAAAATAATGTAAAGTATAACTTTAAAAATTATGTCATTTATTGATAGTACAATTTAAATAAGAAAACTTGTTAACATGTGTTTCTTTAATTAAAAGATTTTTAATTAACATTAAATGTTTCATATCCTTTGTTGCCTTTCATTGCGGCAAAGAACAACAGAATTCTTTAAAATTATTCAATTTTCGCATCGTTTTCAATAATCTGTGGGTAACGTTGCGAGTGACACGGAAATGGTAATGGACGCGGCGTCCCAGAAATCTTGGCCGAAAAAATACATTGCATGTCTTGTCTATTCCTATATCTCGTCGGTGCTTGAATCTACGCGGGTCTCTGCCATATCTACAGTGCCTGCTATGGTTTCGCCATCTATAGAGAACTCCTTGAAACCACTCGCGCTTGCTATGGTAGTTCCAGCTATGCAGATCGCATTCGAACTACTCACACCCCTTACTTACCATAAGTGTAGATATGGCAGAGGCCCGAATAGTTTTAGTCACATCTGTATAGATGGCGATACTAATGACTCGAGATAAAGCAGACATATATACAGTTTCGAGCAGTTCTGTATAGATGGCGAAATTAAAGCCCACTTTGAGTGTAGTTAAGATAGGGATGCGAGTGGTACGTAAATTCAAGCACTTGTTTATAAGAAGGGGGGCGATAATGTTCATAAAATTTGGTTATTTATGTCTTCATTCGTCCAATTAAGTTAATAATCCTCGAAAACCGTTGCGTACACTCATTTACATATCAATAAAGTGTCAGCAAACACAGTGTTTCAATCTACATAAAAATTAATATTTACGGTAACATTGCAAGTTCCATTGTTCATTTTATTCTACAACAATCAAGCTCTTTAGCACAGGTAAATGCATTTGTGAATATTTTTTCCTTTAAATAATTTTTCAGCATGTGATAAATACATACTAGTAGCGGTATAATTCTTTATTTCGGTCTCGCAGCAATGAAAGTTTGGTTAGTGTACATTTAACCTATCTTTGCAATACTATCGTAACTCTTGCACTGTCATCATCTATTTCGCTCTTCCTTTTAAAACCTTCTCTACCTTACGTATCACATTATTCTTATCTCTTTATTGCTCATGTATTATACATCTTTCCGTTTCCTCTATGTTTCATTTCAAATTCCTAAGTCATTTTCGCGCTACTAGTTGCTGACCCTTTCCTGTTCCCTCTTTACTTTGGTACATGTCGTATTGCTCCTGTTTTAATACATTTAAACCTTTCATTATATCTTGCTCCGTTTATTTTTCTTTGAAGGCTCACCGTTAGATCCTTTTGTTCCGTTCTTATCAAATTTAGTATTGTCACACTCATTCCATTTGTATTAAAAGACTCTTTCTCTTATGCCCGGCCTACTTTCTTTTTCGACTAAATATCATTTAACCATCTTTCTATCTCCTGTCATATACTTATTAATATATTTGTTGTGTGCGTAGATTTTGTAGGCAAAGGATAAGGAGCATTGACCGCCAATTCTCATTGCGCATTAAAAAGAAGGAGGAAGAAAGAATAACTCTCGCCATATACTTCAGTTATATTAAATTGATTTTGTGGGATTGGAAGGTGTATGCAACGAAGGCTGATGTAAGTGTAATACGTGTCTAAATATCTTTTTCTTTCAATAAATCTTCCTGCGTGTAATAATTACATACTAACAATAGTATTCCTTTTTATGTCGGCCTCACAGCTGTGAAATTTTGACTTAGTGTACATATAACATAACTTTAGATTACTATCTTAACTTATGCATCCTTCTCCTCCACTCTTTCTTGCCATCCTTCTCTACTTTACACATTATCCCATTACTTATCCCCTTATTTCATTTCGATTATACATTTGGTCTTTAAGACTTTCCAATATTTTCTTTACTTCTCTTTTCATCAAATTCATTCATGTTTGATTCATTCCATTCCTTTTTAAATAATCCCCTCCTTTTTCTTATACTTCTTGTGTGTTCTTTCCCTATTTTCTTTTCTTCTAACTATCCTTTAACAATGTTTCTTTCACCTGTTACATACTTACTAATATATCTTTTGTGTGTACAGGTTTTGCATCCAAGGAGTAAGGAGCATTAACCAGTGCATCTCATCATGCACAAAAGCAAGAAAGAAGAAAGAATAACCCTTGCCACATACTTTAGTTATCCTTTAGTTATAGTAAATTGGTTTATAAAAATAGTTTGTAACTATTAGCGCATAAGATTAATTTAGAACACGTGTGTAATTAACTGTTATGTATATCTATTATATATTTTATTTTATATTCAGTTTATTCGGTAGATCTTATATGAACTTTAATATTACTTATATAACTATTACTAGTTCTACTGAATATGCTAAATGTAAAATGAAAGATATAATAAATAATTGACATATTCTTCTACATATGAAGTACGTAAATTTTAGTATATGATTTATCTGTAAGATATATTGTAAATTAACTTCAAAGAATAGTTTATAACTATTAGATTATTTATGTTTATAGTGTTAGTTATATTACATTAATGTTGGTTTAGAATTGATACAAGATTTAGTTGTACGATATAATGTAAATAGATATAAAAGAATAGTTAATAAGTATCTGCTTGTAAATTTAATTACAACATTTTTGTAACTTGTATATTCATTGATTAGTTTAAATAAATTTGCAATGAAAAGAATTCCAGTGCTCTTTTTTACTTTCATACCTTACCAATCCTTGAAAGAACCTAATTCCGATTCCTTATACAAGAAGTACCGTGGACGAACTTTAAATGCAAAGTCCTAAAGCGAGAAACTTGTCAAAATAGCCCTATACGTTATTAAAATAAGCGCTGAGAAATTCCTGGAACGTGACGTCATTTCCAAGAACTGAAGCGATGAAAGACCTCCTTGCATATCATATTCTCCTGATACAAATCCACGATTTTCAGCGAGATATTTTTGCCAGAATCTCAGAAATTTTGCGATCGGAAATTCCTGGAACGTGACGTCATTTCCAAGAATTGCGGCGATGAAAGACCTCCTCGCATATCATATTCTCCTGATACAAATCCACGATTTTCAGCACTTAAATTTTTGAGATTCCGTCCAAAATTTCTCGCTGAAAATCGTGGATTTGTATCAGGAGAATATGATATGCGAGGAGGTATTCGTTCTCAGTAATGACGTCACTTTCCAGGAATTTCCGAGCGCAAAATTTCTGAGATTCTGGCAAAAATATCTCGCTGAAAATCGTGGATTTGTATCAGGAGAATATGATATGCGAGGAGGTATTCGTTCTCAGTAATGACGTCACTTTCAAGGAATTTCCGAGCGCAAAATTTCTCAGTTTCTACCAAAAATATCTCGCTGAAAATCGTGGATTTGTATCAGGAGAATATGATATGCGAGGAGGTATTCGATTTCAGCAATTTTCTACACATCTGCCAACCAATTTTGCAAGAAATGTAGACTTAGAATTTGCTGCTTCCAAATTTAATAACGTATAGGGCCATTTTGACAAGTTTCTCGCTTTAGGACTTTGCATTTAAAGTTCGTCCACGGTACTTCTTGTATAAGGAATCGGAATTAGGTTCTTTCAAGGATTGGTAAGGTATGAAAGTAAAAAAGAGCACTGGAATTCTTTTCATTGCAAATTTATTTAAACTAATCAATGAATATACAAGTTACAAAAATGTTGTAATTAAATTTACAAGCAGATACTTATTAACTATTCTTTTATATCTATTTACATTATATCGTACAACTAAATCTTGTATCAATTCTAAACCAACATTAATGTAATATAACTAACACTATAAACATAAATAATCTAATAGTTATAAACTATTCTTTGAAGTTAATTTACAATATATCTTACAGATAAATCATATACTAAAATTTACGTACTTCATATGTAGAAGCATATAAAATTTAAATTACAGCAATTGTGTAACTTGTGAATATGTCAATTATTTATTATATCTTTCATTTTACATTTAGCATATTCAGTAGAACTAGTAATAGTTATATAAGTAATATTAAAGTTCATATAAGATCTACCGAATAAACTGAATATAAAATAAAATATATAATAGATATACATAACAGTTAATTACACACGTGTTCTAAATTAATCTTATGCGCTAATAGTTACAAACTATTTTTATAAACCAATTTACTATAACTAAAGGATAACTAAAGTATGTGGCAAGGGTTATTCTTTCTTCTTTCTTGCTTTTGTGCATGATGAGATGCACTGGTTAATGCTCCTTACTCCTTGGATGCAAAACCTGTACACACAAAAGATATATTAGTAAGTATGTAACAGGTGAAAGAAACATTGTTAAAGGATAGTTAGAAGAAAAGAAAATAGGGAAAGAACACACAAGAAGTATAAGAAAAAGGAGGGGATTATTTAAAAAGGAATGGAATGAATCAAACATGAATGAATTTGATGAAAAGAGAAGTAAAGAAAATATTGGAAAGTCTTAAAGACCAAATGTATAATCGAAATGAAATAAGGGGATAAGTAATGGGATAATGTGTAAAGTAGAGAAGGATGGCAAGAAAGAGTGGAGGAGAAGGATGCATAAGTTAAGATAGTAATCTAAAGTTATGTTATATGTACACTAAGTCAAAATTTCACAGCTGTGAGGCCGACATAAAAAGGAATACTATTGTTAGTATGTAATTATTACACGCAGGAAGATTTATTGAAAGAAAAAGATATTTAGACACGTATTACACTTACATCAGCCTTCGTTGCATACACCTTCCAATCCCACAAAATCAATTTAATATAACTGAAGTATATGGCGAGAGTTATTCTTTCTTCCTCCTTCTTTTTAATGCGCAATGAGAATTGGCGGTCAATGCTCCTTATCCTTTGCCTACAAAATCTACGCACACAACAAATATATTAATAAGTATATGACAGGAGATAGAAAGATGGTTAAATGATATTTAGTCGAAAAAGAAAGTAGGCCGGGCATAAGAGAAAGAGTCTTTTAATACAAATGGAATGAGTGTGACAATACTAAATTTGATAAGAACGGAACAAAAGGATCTAACGGTGAGCCTTCAAAGAAAAATAAACGGAGCAAGATATAATGAAAGGTTTAAATGTATTAAAACAGGAGCAATACGACATGTACCAAAGTAAAGAGGGAACAGGAAAGGGTCAGCAACTAGTAGCGCGAAAATGACTTAGGAATTTGAAATGAAACATAGAGGAAACGGAAAGATGTATAATACATGAGCAATAAAGAGATAAGAATAATGTGATACGTAAGGTAGAGAAGGTTTTAAAAGGAAGAGCGAAATAGATGATGACAGTGCAAGAGTTACGATAGTATTGCAAAGATAGGTTAAATGTACACTAACCAAACTTTCATTGCTGCGAGACCGAAATAAAGAATTATACCGCTACTAGTATGTATTTATCACATGCTGAAAAATTATTTAAAGGAAAAAATATTCACAAATGCATTTACCTGTGCTAAAGAGCTTGATTGTTGTAGAATAAAATGAACAATGGAACTTGCAATGTTACCGTAAATATTAATTTTTATGTAGATTGAAACACTGTGTTTGCTGACACTTTATTGATATGTAAATGAGTGTACGCAACGGTTTTCGAGGATTATTAACTTAATTGGACGAATGAAGACATAAATAACCAAATTTTATGAACATTATCGCCCCCCTTCTTATAAACAAGTGCTTGAATTTACGTACCACTCGCATCCCTATCTTAACTACACTCAAAGTGGGCTTTAATTTCGCCATCTATACAGAACTGCTCGAAACTGTATATATGTCTGCTTTATCTCGAGTCATTAGTATCGCCATCTATACAGATGTGACTAAAACTATTCGGGCCTCTGCCATATCTACACTTATGGTAAGTAAGGGGTGTGAGTAGTTCGAATGCGATCTGCATAGCTGGAACTACCATAGCAAGCGCGAGTGGTTTCAAGGAGTTCTCTATAGATGGCGAAACCATAGCAGGCACTGTAGATATGGCAGAGACCCGCGTAGATTCAAGCACCGACGAGATATAGGAATAGACAAGACATGCAATGTATTTTTTCGGCCAAGATTTCTGGGACGCCGCGTCCATTACCATTTCCGTGTCACTCGCAACGTTACCCACAGATTATTGAAAACGATGCGAAAATTGAATAATTTTAAAGAATTCTGTTGTTCTTTGCCGCAATGAAAGGCAACAAAGGATATGAAACATTTAATGTTAATTAAAAATCTTTTAATTAAAGAAACACATGTTAACAAGTTTTCTTATTTAAATTGTACTATCAATAAATGACATAATTTTTAAAGTTATACTTTACATTATTTTCTGATAAATTACCAAACAAAAATTGAGCCAAGAGATGTATATTGTTTTAACACCCAAACAATAAAGTTGCCACAATGAAAAAGATAATGACGATAATTGTATACTACAATTGTTAATTGTATAATTACTAGACAAATTCTTTCATTATCTTTTTCATTGGAGCAATTTTATCGTTAATGAAAGACGCAATTTCTTATTTATATTCAACTAATAACAATAACGAAGTAAATTATTTACTAATATAAGACAATTCCTGGGATAAACGTGTCTGCAAACGATTAGTGTTCGTATTCGATCCCGAGCGAAGTGTACTAATCGAAATTTTTCTGAAAATATATAATACCAAATTAATAATTGGAGTAAAATTTATACTCCGATTCGGAGTAGGTCCAAGGATTGGTGGCGATGTCTCGGCAAGCATTAATTGGGGATATGAACGAACACTGAGCGGCCATTATTGTACATTGTATCCTAAGTAAAATACGCAGTCAATTCGCTCGAATTATTTTCCACATAATTATCAAACGTCTGTTAAACGTTTAATAATTATACGATAAATAATTGATTGCCCGGGTCTCACCACGTGGAGGTTACTGCGCATGGAGACCCACCCTAGCCACGGCCCTTCCACCCTCCAATTACGCGAAAACTAATTCTAATATAGCTTGTGAGAAAGAGAAATCTCCTATTATTGTCAATTTGTAGAACGTTCATTAATTGATCGTAGTACAAATAAGACAACAAGAGGAGTATTTGGAAAATTCACGACCGAAAGCTAAATTGAATATCAAATGGAAACCTGAAAGAAAATCTGCAAGGAAGTCCAATTTCCTGAAATAAAACTTTCTTAATAATATATCATAGAAATAATAATATATCATAGAAACTAGACAACGAAATATTATCACAGCAGTGTACACTGCTGTCTTAAAAACCAAGGCACAGTTTAAAAATAAATTCTCCTTTCTTAAATACTAGATTAAATTCAAATGCGCCCTGCCTGACTAAAGATCTAACTTAAAACTAAAATCACCCTACCTAATATAATATCTAAGAGTTCAATTAAAAGAGCAATTTCAATGATATGCTACCTAAATAGGAATGTAACAGATACTTTATCATATTATTGTAAGTATAAGTATGCATATTCTTAATTCCTCTTCAATTAGTCCATATTAATTTCGTGGTCCATGCCTTCCTAGAACAGACAACTGGCAACTGGGCAGGGGCTGGGCACGGGCAGGGGCAGGGGCAGGGTGAGAGTGTGGTCATATTATACATATTTTAAGAAATCCTCTTCTTCAGCTGAGTCCTTCCAATCCTTCTGAAACAAAGACAAAGTGGATGTAATTAGTAAAGCATTATAAAAATCTTCAACTCACAAGTGGGATCAAATGGGAGGCAAATAACGAAAGTGACTGCTACCGAGCAGCCCGCGAGCCCTCGGTTCAGAGTCTGGACAGTAACACGACTTACAATCAACACCTGTTTCGATACCGAGCCACAGCAATCATTGAGGAACGGATATGCAAGACTACAACCACGAATCCAGATTATGTCCCATATGCCTTCTGCCACCCCAAGGTGTGCTTGGCGTGGTCTAACGGGGATAAATATCCTACTCGGCGGGTCACCTGTCCAGAACCGCAATCACAGCCTCACACACCGCTCCACGATGACACTGCAACCCAAATACCGCCACAGGTGCCAAAAGCGCCTTACCATCCGTCCTCCGGGCCGAGAACGGAAAAGGGAATGAAGCTAACAGTGGTGAATTGAATAAGAAGAAAAGTAACGAGAGTGACTACTGCCGGCCGAGAGCAAAAAAAGGAAATGAAGCAGAAAACGGAGTGAAGCAAAAGGGGAATGAAGCAAAAAAGGGAACGAGAGGGGAAAGTGCAATGCGCAGTCAATTCGCTCGAATTATTTTCCACATAATTATCAAACGTCTGTTAAACGTTTAATAATTATACGATAAATAATTGATTGCCCGGGTCTCACCACGTGGAGGTTACTGCGCATGGAGACCCACCCTAGCCACGGCCCTTCCACCCTCCAATTACGCGAAAACTAATTCTAATATAACATGTGACAAAGAAAAATCTCCTATTATTGTCAATTTGTAGAACGTTCAGTAATTGATCGTAGTACAAGTAAGACAACAAGAGGAGTAGTTGGAAAATTCACGACCGAAAGCTAAATGGAATATCAGAAGGAAACCTGAAAGAAAATCTGCAAGAGAATTCACGTTCCTGAAATAAAACTGTCTTAAAAATATATCCTATGATCTTAAAAACTAGACAACGAAATATTATTGCAGTGGTGAACACTGCGGGCTTAAAAGCTAAGACATAACTTAAAAATAAACCCTACTTTCTTAAATTTTAGATTAGATTCGAATACGCCCTGCCTGACTAAAGAGCTAACTTAAGACTAGAATCACCCTACCTAGTAGAACATCTAACAGATCGAATAAAAGAACAATTTCAATAATATCCTATCTACATAGGACTGTAATAGATGCTATCCCATACTCATGTAGGTATGAGTATACATATACTTAAATCCTCTTCGGTTAGTCCGTATTAATCTCTCGTGGTCCATGGTGTCCTAGAACAGACAGAAACCCGAACCAAAAAATTGCAGCACCTGCCAACAATATTTGGTTTTATAAACCCTGCCTAATTAAAAGTCTAATAATTTCAATTCGTGTAAAACCTGCCAGTATAAAGATCTAAGATTGTGTGTTGAGACAAATCCTACCTACATAAAGAGCTAAATGTATTGTTCGATTTATATTTGGGCCTGCCTAATTAATTGTCTAACACCTGTAATTAGTTAATAAGGACAGGGGTTTGGGGCAGGGATGGGGTGAGGGTGTGTTCGTATTATACATTGTTTCATGAATCCTCTTCTTTTCAATGCTTCTGAAACATGCACAAACTCGAAATAATTAGTAAAGCATTATAAGAATGAATTCTTAAACTCACAAATTGAATCGACGAGGCTGGCTCTTTAATTTTAAAGTTTCCAATCGTGTCTTTGATAATATTTCTGGATCTGTATTCTATATATTCCACTCTTGAGCCTCTGACGTATGTACTTATGTTTGTTTAATATAGCATATTTGGGTTCATCTGTGAATCTGTAACAATCTCAAGCATTGGATTAGTGACATCCCCAAGCCTCCCCATTTTATATCGAAATGAAGCTGCTTTTAATTCGTAATAACTGAATTTTAGCGCAGTTAATAAATCAGAATTGATATGAAAAATGCTGCTATTTTTTGTTAACAATAGTTAATTGGATTTCGGCCAAAGTGATATATTCTTTTGTACGTTCTAGATCAAACTGAATGGTGGTATCACGTTCATTAAAAACTCCAAAATGAAGTAGTCACATTTCACTACAATTGATTCTATTTTGCTTCAACAAAGAAGCGACAAACGATTATTCGGAAGAAAAATATCAAACTTCAACTATCACCATGCCGAGACCCAACTACTGCCAATAACGTTTTTCGTGCAAGGATTTTTGTTTAAACATTTACGGATATCGCGAGTGAATTTCAATTTCTACAAAGCAAGCTCGTAAAGTTATAAAAATTGGCTCTACTAAAAAAAAGGTTAAGATAGAATTGCAACAATTAAGAGGAAATATTTAAGAGTTAAACTCCAATAATGAACAGTCACTAGTATTAACTCTAATTTAAATCTACTATCTAGAATTATTATAAATTTATCAAAGATTCTGCAAATTATATCTGTTTTTTACTTTGCTCTTTTTCTTTTCTTCTTCTTTCTTTTCTTTTCTTTTCTTTTCTTTGTTCTTTTTCTTTTCTTTTCTTTTCTTTTCTTTTCTTTGTTCTTTTTCTTTTCTTTTCTTTTCTTTTCTTTTCTTTTCTTTTTTCTTTCCTTTCTCTTTCATTTATTTTCTTTTTCATTTCTTTTCATTTCGTTCACACAGTAATTTACTAATATGTATGCAAATTTTTAGCAGTACTTCCATCAACAGACATTCCAGGTAGTATAATTATTAAGAAAAATAAAATAAAAAGAAAGGCAAATATAAAACGCTGAAAAGAAAAAGTTCCTGGTTCAGGAACAGGCTTCCAATTGGAAGCAGATGGGGACTAGTAGTCGCAACTCTACTTAAAAACGCGATCTTTAATCAACGCAACGCTAACTGGAACTCGCGATACAATCATTTCGCAACACTATTTATTAAGACTAATAGAAAGCAAACAGTAAATTATATGTACTATCCAAAATTAAGCAAATTGAAGATCCTCTGAAAAATGAACTGAAAGTTCCAATACGCGAAAACAATTTCCGCAACACTAGAAGCTCAAATGTAAAGTGTATTATAAAATACTACAATTTAACTAGCAATAAGAATAGCAATAAGTGGCATTCAACGCAACTCCAACTCGACCCGTTCGCAAGTTTTTCGCAACTCTAAAGCAACGCGATATTTTTGGGAGGGCTGTATCGTTGGGCCGGAATGTGCATCGGCCAAGTACAAATAAAAATTCTACAAATGAAAATGCAAGCACAGTGACAAAGTAGTAACACAGAATGATTCCCCATTCTTAAAAAGAATGGGGAGCCATTAGTAGTTGCCCTCTTGAGTGACAGTTTGTCGGGCCTCTTCGGCATATAGCCTCTCCATTTCGTCGGACCCAAGGGTCAGCTGAAACTTAAACTAGGCTCGAGACTCTAATCGGAAACCAAGGAAAAACTTATAAAGGTGAAATAAAGAGTTTGAATCGCGGAGCTAAATGGAACACACGTGGCCGAATGGCGATCAAATAAAATCGTAAAATTGTGATTACGGAAAATCACATAGATTACGATTAAAATTGTAATCGTTCTTCGTTCACACGTGCAGCCTCGAGCATAATGTAACGCGTTTCGTTTCGGAGCCTAAATCGCGACCACGACCGCGAAGGATTCGAAAAATCGATAGGCAAAGCCAGAGGCGAACGCATTTTCGTTCGCGCCACAGCTTCACCGTCGACTTTTCAAATCAGATTTCCTGAAACAGGTTGAACACGCGAAATAGTGCCTACCCGATCGGAGACTGTGTCAACCTGCCCGGCCCTACCTACTTATGTCTATCAATCACACCAGAAAGTATGCTACCTATCCTACCTGGACCTATATTTAAAAAATGGCAAACAAACACACCAACACACGACACTCCACGGTTCTCAGTCAAACACTTGGGCGCAAAAGCCTACACTAGGGAGGCGTCCCGGGACACCCCCGACACCCAAGTGCTGTCACACAACTTGCACACTCTAATGTACGTACCATTTTTCTGAAATCGACTGACAGTGGCTGGGATCTCTGCGTTCACGTGGAAAAAACCACGTCGCGGTTGAGATATTTAATAGATATTTAATAAAATAATTAAATAGCACCGATACAAGAGGTACTTGATAGCAATTGATAAGTATATTCAATTCTTTTTGGCATTTGGCCTCTGTCATCTTAAATGACAAAAACTTCGTGCCCAAGTATAGTAGGAATTATTGAAGCAAATAATACTAAAAATGATGTCTGTTTTAAATTGATGGACATCTTATCTTGGTCATAGTAGCTACATTTTAATACGGAACGACGCAAATCCACAGCCTAACCACACACACAATGCGGATATTACGTCGTGCACGATACACCAACGCACTGTCAGTCGCCAACAATAAATCATTTTATGGCTTATAAACTAAAAAATATCATCGTGCTCTACCACCGTTTTCCCACCCAAGTAGCACCGGGGCACGTGAGTGGGATCCGGGCAGTGAACACGGAAAGGGTTAAACCTGAAAATCCTCGTCTAAAAAGATGATAAGGACATACTGATTTTCTAACGGGCTAAAATACATATATATGTACAACAGATCTATATATGATTCTATTTTATTGAAGAGAAAATTAAATGACTCTACTTTATTAGAAAAATTGTGCAATGACTCTACTATATTAGAAAAATTATGCAGTGACTCTACTTTATTAGAAAAATTATGCAGTGACTCTACTTTATTAGAAAAATTATTCAAAGACTCTACGTTAATAGAGAAATTATTCAACGACTCTACTTTAATATACTTTGAATTAAATTGAAACATCCTCGGGCGTTCCCGTTATCAAAGCATTGATTCTAAAACGCAAGATTGCTTTAAAAGTTGATTGCCTTGATTTCGAAAACTACCCGTTCGCGTATTGTCTTCTTGTACATTCAGGTTTAATTAACATTTTGTACGCAAACAATGAACGTATCGATATCTTTAAACGCTAAAGACTAATATGGATATCGAATAATAAAATTATTCGATAGTTCAAACAAATTGATAAGGTAAATGAGTACCTTCACTTTATATATTATCAAAGTAGAAAAAGATGAAATACTACACTCTTACTAACAGCAATAATTATGCAATTTATTCTAACTGTGCAGTCATTGCAATTGACAAGTAAACGAAGTCGAATGGTATTCGACTTCTCCACTACAAACTAATGCACGTAGAATACTGGACGTTACTTTATATTCATTCAATAATTAATAACTATTTAAATATCGTTTCATAGGTATTCAATTAAATACTCTATTATAAAAAGATATATAGTGATATATTTTGTACTAAATATGATCTGTTTTAAAATTATCAAGCTATTTAAAAACGCGTTGTACAAGAAGACCTATCCTCACATAATATAAAGCAGTAAAGAAGTTACTACTCATGAGTATATTTCCATATACCCATGGTCACAGTGCTTGCCAGAAAAATCTACGTAATTACAACCAGTCACCCGTGTCGGTTCGGACCTTTCGTCCTGCGACATGATTGAGTGACCAGAGGAACTTTAAAGCATGCCACTCACCGGTTGCAGACTCACCAGGTGTGCGGTCAAGCTCGTCGCCATCGAAGCCATGGAAGCTGCTGAAACATTCAAAAAGAGCAAACAACATTAAAATCTATGTATTTTCAGTACTTTTGGAATGTGTTAATTATCAATGATTATTGCAATACAAGATTAAAGAACGAAGGAGATACTTACTCGTCAAATTGATGGCTGAAAGCCCGAACTCGCTGAACAGGACACTGACTCTAATGGAACACTTATGATTGACGAACAAAGTGATTCTAATTTCGCGACAGTATTTCTACTGTTTTTGTGACTGCTACCGAGCAGCCCGCGAGTCCTCGGCTCAGAGTCTGGACAGTAAAACGACTTAGCATCGAGACCAGTTTCGATTCCGAGCCACAGAAATCATTAAGGCACGGATATGCAAAACCACAACCACGATTCTAGATTATGACCCGTATGCCTTCTGCCACCCCAAGGTGTGCTTGGCGTGGTCTAACACATAGGAATTTCCTACTAGGCGGGCCAAAGTGTCCAGAAAAGCAATCACAGCCCCACACACCGCCCCCCGATGACACTGCAACCCGGATATTGCAAGAACCGCGACCACGATTCCAGAATGGTGGATGACCTACCCAAATTAGAGATTATATGTGGTCTAACAGAGGGCCTCGTGACCAGGGTCCAGAACCACAATCACGCCCCCACACATCGTAACTCGCTGACACTAAGTCCCTAACCATCAGTCCCCCGAGCCGAGAACGGAAAAGGAAACGGAATAGTTGTGATCGACGAACAAAGTGACTCTATTTTTCGCGAGAGTATTATTTCGGAGCAAACACTGACTCTAATTTCGCGTCTCTTTACTGTGATTTATGTTGAATTATTATTAAGAGCGGCTGCGCTCAAAAAATAATAAAAAGAACTTTGACGGAACAAGCACTGACTCTACCAACCGCATTGCGCGCGGCCAACAATATCGTTATGGTGATACAATTGAGCCCATGGCAGCTTCTGAAACATTCAAAAGAACAGGCAACATTGAAATCTTTGCGTTTTGAGTACTTTTCGATCATGATAATTATCAAAGACCATTGTAAAATAAGATTAAAGAAATACAGAGATACTTACTCTTCGAGTTGATGGATGAGTGCCCGAACTCGCCGAACTGCATCGGTGCTGACTCTAATACCGGAATACTTATTGCGAAAGAAAAAAAAATAAAATAAAAGACTACTATCGCGCACGTCAAGTGTGATCGACGAACAAAGTGACTCTAATTTCGCGAGAGCAATATTTCGAAGCAAACACTGACTCTACTTTCGCGTATCTTTACTGTTATCTATATTTAGTTATAATTATTATGAGCGGTTTCGCTCTAAAAACAATAGAAAGAACTTTGACGGAGCAAGCACTGACTCTACTGACCGCATTGCGCGCGGTCATCAAAATTTTCTGAAAGAGAATCTGTACAAGTTAGTAAATAGGGTGAGGAGGTAGAAATTGAAGCAATACACATTTGATTTTATTTATCTCTTCCTTATTTCTTCATCCTGTCAAACGTCTGTTGAGGAAATACTGCTTTGTTTTAATAAAGTACTACCGTATTATTATTCTGATTTAATTACTGTTAATTGTCTATTCAAGATATGCTATTATAGATTAATATAAATGATTTATCAAAAGCTCTCGCGATAGGAAATCGATTGTTAGATAAACGCGTATTAATTAATAGAAGCTAATAGTCAAGCGTATGCGGTGGTAAACTAAAACTCGAAATGTGATTGAATTGTAGGGTGATGTACATCGCTAACCTTCGACAACATAGACGACCCTTACGCTGCGACGCTTGAACTGATAATGACGTCGCGTCGCGTCGCATCCCGAACCTCCCCACTCCGCGCCATCGCGTCGGTAGCGCTCGCTCGCGCTCGGTCCTATTCGCAATTTCCGAAAATCTTTCAAGGTTTCCGACCGCGGCCGTGCGGTCTACTATCCTTGGGTCACCTTTTCGACTTCTACTGTTTCTGACCAACCTTTAGCTGGACCTACGACCCTTGGGCCATACCTACTGGACTTCTACTGTTGCTGACCAACTTTTACCTGGACCTACGATCCTTTGACAATACCTACTGGACTTCTACTGTTTCTGACCAATTTTTAGCTGGGCTTACAACCCTTGGACCATACCTACTGGACTTTTACTGTCTCTGGCCAACTTTTAGCTGGAAACAGAAAACGGAGTGAAGCAAAAACGGAATGAAGCAAAAAAGGGAACGAGAGGGGAAAGTGCAATGCGCAGTCAATTCGCTCGAATTATTTTCCACATAATTATCAAACGTCTGTTAAACGTTTAATAATTATACGATAAATAATTGATTGCCCGGGTCTCACCACGTGGAGGTTACTGCGCATGGAGACCCACCCTAGCCACGGCCCTTCTACCCTCCAATTACGCGAAAACTAATTCTAATATAGCTTGTGAGAAAGAGAAATCTCCTATTATTGTCAATTTGTAGAACGTTCATTAATTGATCGTAGTACAAATAAGACAACAAGAGGAGTATTTGGAAAATTCACGACCGAAAGCTAAATTGAATATCAAATGGAAACCTGAAAGAAAATCTGCAAGGAAGTCCAATTTCCTGAAATAAAACTTGCTTAATAATATATCATAGAAATAATAATATATCATAGAAACTAGACAACGAAATATTATCACAGCAGTGTACACTGCTGTCTTAAAAACCAAGGCACAGTTTAAAAATAAATTCTCCTTTCTTAAATACTAGATTAAATTCAAATGCGCCCTGCCTGACTAAAGATCTAACTTAAAACTAAAATCACCCTACCTAATATAATATCTAAGAGTTCAATTAAAAGAACAATTTCAATGATATGCTACCTAAATAGGAATGTAACAGATACTTTATCATATTATTGTAAGTATAAGTATGCATATTCTTAATTCCTCTTCAATTAGTCCATATTAATTTCGTGGTCCATGCCTTCCTAGAACAGACAACTGGCAACTGGGCAGGGGCTGGGCACGGGCAGGGGCAGGGGCTGGGCACGGGCAGGGGCAGGGGCAGGGGCAGGGTGAGAGTGTGGTCATATTATACATATTTTAAGAAATCCTCTTCTTCAGCTGAATCCTTCCAATCCTTCTGAAACAAAGACAAAGTGGATGTAATTAGTAAAGCATTATAAAAATCTTCAACTCACAAGTGGGATCAAATGGGAGGCAAATAACGAAAGTGACTGCTACCGAGCAGCCCGCGAGCCCTCGGTTCAGAGTCTGGACAGCAACACGACTTACAATCAACACCTGTTTCGATACCGAGCCACAGCAATCATTGAGGAACGGATATGCAAGACTACAACCACGAATCCAGATTATGTCCCATATGCCTTCTGCCACCCCAAGGTGTGCTTGGCGTGGTCTAACGGGGATAAATATCCTACTCGGCGGGTCACCTGTCCAGAACCGCAATCACAGCCTCACACACCGCTCCACGATGACACTGCAACCCAAATACCGCCACAGGTGCCAAAAGCGCCTTACCATCCGTCCTCCGGGCCGAGAACGGAAAAGGGAATGAAGCTAACAGTGGTGAATTGAATAAGAAGAAAAGTAACGAGAGTGACTACTGCCGGCCGAGAGCAAAAAAAGGAAATGAAGCAGAAAACGGAGTGAAGCAAAAGGGGAATGAAGCAAAAAAGGGAACGAGAGGGGAAAGTGCAATGCGCAGTCAATTCGCTCGAATTATTTTCCACATAATTATCAAACGTCTGTTAAACGTTTAATAATTATACGATAAATAATTGATTGCCCGGGTCTCACCACGTGGAGGTTACTGCGCATGGAGACCCACCCTAGCCACGGCCCTTCCACCCTCCAATTACGCGAAAACTAATTCTAATATAACATGTGACAAAGAAAAATCTCCTATTATTGTCAATTTGTAGAACGTTCAGTAATTGATCGTAGTACAAGTAAGACAACAAGAGGAGTAGTTGGAAAATTCACGACCGAAAGCTAAATGGAATATCAGAAGGAAACCTGAAAGAAAATCTGCAAGAGAATTCACGTTCCTGAAATAAAACTGTCTTAAAAATATATCCTATGATCTTAAAAATTAGACAACGAAATATTATTGCAGTGGTGAACACTGCGGGCTTAAAAGCTAAGACATAACTTAAAAATAAACCCTACTTTCTTAAATTTTAGATTAGATTCGAATACGCCCTGCCTGACTAAAGAGCTAACTTAAGACTAGAATCACCCTACCTAGTATAACATCTAACAGATCGAATAAAAGAACAATTTCAATAATATCCTATCTACATAGGACTGTAATAGATGCTATCCCATACTCATGTAGGTATGAGTATACATATACTTAAATCCTCTTCGGTTAGTCCGTATTAATCTCTCGTGGTCCATGGTGTCCTAGAACAGACAGAAACCCGAACCAAAAAATTGCAGCACCTGCCAACAATATTTGGTTTTATAAACCCTGCCTAATTAAAAGTCTAATAATTTCAATTCGTGTAAAACCTGCCAGTATAAAGATCTAAGATTGTGTGTTGAGACAAATCCTACCTACATAAAGAGCTAAATGTATTGTTCGATTTATATTTGGGCCTGCCTAATTAATTGTCTAACACCTGTAATTAGTTAATAAGGACAGGGGTTTGGGGCAGGGATGGGGTGAGGGTGTGTTCGTATTATACATTGTTTCATGAATCCTCTTCTTTTCAATGCTTCTGAAACATGCACAAACTCGAAATAATTAGTAAAGCATTATAAGAATGAATTCTTAAACTCACAAATTGAATCGACGAGGCTGGCTCTTTAATTTTAAAGTTTCCAATCGTGTCTTTGATAATATTTCTGGATCTGTATTCTATATATTCCACTCTTGAGCCTCTGACGTATGTACTTATGTTTGTTTAATATAGCATATTTGGGTTCATCTGTGAATCTGTAACAATCTCAAGCATTGGATTAGTGACATCCCCAAGCCTCCCCATTTTATATCGAAATGAAGCTGCTTTTAATTCGTAATAACTGAATTTTAGCGCAGTTAATAAATCAGAATTGATATGAAAAATGCTGCTATTTTTTGTTAACAATAGTTAATTGGATTTCGGCCAAAGTGATATATTCTTTTGTACGTTCTAGATCAAACTGAATGGTGGTATCACGTTCATTAAAAACTCCAAAATGAAGTAGTCACATTTCACTACAATTGATTCTATTTTGCTTCAACAAAGAAGCGACAAACGATTATTCGGAAGAAAAATATCAAACTTCAACTATCACCATGCCGAGACCCAACTACTGCCAATAACGTTTTTCGTGCAAGGATTTTTGTTTAAACATTTACGGATATCGCGAGTGAATTTCAATTTCTACAAAGCAAGCCCGAAAAGTTATAAAAATTGGCTCTCCTAAAAAAAAGGTGAAAATAAAATTGCAGCGATTAAGAGAAAATATTTAAGAGTTAAACTCCAATAATGAACAGTTACTAGTATTGTCTCTAATTGAAATCTACTATCTCGAGTTATCATAAATTTATCAAAGATTCTACAAATTATTTCTATTAATTATTTCTCTTTATTCTTTTCTTATCTTTCTTTTCTTTTTTTAATTTCGTTCACACAGTAATTTACTATTATGTATGCAAATTTTTGGCAGTATTTCCATCAACAGACATTCCAGGTAGTATAATTATTAAGAAATAAAATAATAAGAAAAACAAATATAAAACACGGAAAAGAAAAATTACCCCATATAGAACAAGAATTGCCAAATAATTGGTATTATAAAAAGATATATAGTGATATATTTTGTACTAAATATGATCTGTTTTAAAATTATCAAGCTATTTAAAAACGCGTTGTACAAGAAGACCTATCCTCATATAATATAAAACAGTAAAAAAGTCACTACTCATGAGTATATTTCCATATACCCATGGTCACAGTGCTTGCTAGAAAAATCTATGTAATTACAACCAGTCACTCGTGTCGGTTCGGACCTTTTGTCCTGCGACATGATTGAGTGACCAGAGGAACTTTAAAGCATGCCACTCACCGATTGCAGACTCACCAGGTGTGCGGTCAAGCTCGTCGCCATCGAAGCCATGGAAGCTGCTGAAACATTCAAAAAGAGCAAACAACATTAAAATCTATGTATTTTCAGTACTTTTGGAATGTGTTAATTATCAATGATTATTGCAATACAAGATTAAAGAACGAAGGAGATACTTACTCGTAAAATTGATGGCTGAAAGCCCGAACTCGCCGAACAGGACACTGACTCTAATGGAACACTTATGATTGACAAACAAAGTGACTCTAATTTCGCGACAGTATTTCTACTGTTTTTGTGACTGCTACCGAGCAACCCGCGAGCCCTCGGCTCAGAGTCTGGACAGTAAAATGACTTAGCATCAACACCAGTTTCGATTCCGAGCCACAGAAATCATTAAGGCACGGATATGCAAGACCACAACCACGATTCTAGATTATGACCCGTATGCCTTCTGCCACTCCAAGGTGTGCTTGGCGTGGTCTGACGCATAGGAATTTCCTACTAGGCGGGCCAAAGTGTCCAGAAAAGCAATCACAGCCCCACACACCGCCCCCCGATGACACTGCAACCCGGATATTGCAAGAACTGCGACCACGATTCCAGAATAGATCGATAACCTACCCACATTAGAGAATAACGTAGTCTAACAGAGGGCCTCGTTTCCAGGGTCCAGAACCACAATCACGCCCCCACACATCGTAACTCGCTGACACTAAGTCCTTAACCATCAGTCCTCCGAGCCGAGAACGGAAAAGGAAACGGAATAATTGTGATCGACGAACAAAGTGACTCTATTTTTCGCGAGAGTATTATTTCGGAGCAAACACTGACTCTAATTTCGCGTCTCTTTACTGTTATTTATGTTGAATTATTATTAAGAGCGGCTGCGCTCAAAAAATAATAAAAAGAACTTTGACGGAACAAGCACTGACTCTACCAACCGCATTGCGCGCGGCCAACAATATCGTTATGGTGATACACTTGAGCCCATGGCAGCTTCTGAAACATTCAAAAGAACAGAGGACATTGAAATCTTTGCATTTTCAGTACTTTTCGAACATGGTAATAATCAAAGATCGTTGCAATATACGATTAAAGAAATACAGAAGTACTTACTCTTCAAGTTGATGGATGAAAGCCCCAACTCGCCGAACAGCATAGGTGTTGACTCTAATACCGGAATACTTATTGCGATAAAAAAAAATAAGATAAAGGACTACTATCGCGCGCGTTCTATAATTGTGATCGACGATCAAGGTGACTCTATTTTTCGCGAGAGCAATATTTCGAAGCAAACACTGACTCTACTGTCGCGTATCGTTACCACAAGTTAGTAAATGAGGGGAGGAGGTAAAAATTAAAGCAATACACATGTGATTTTATTTGTTTCTTTCTTATTTCTGTATGTCTGTTCAGGAATTACTGCTTTTGTTTTTTAATAAAGTACTACTGTATTATTAATTGTCTATTCAAGATATATTATTATAGATTAATATAAATGATTTATCAAAAGCGTACTGTGACTGTTCTATGTCAGAGTTTTAAAAGTGATCATGATCCTAGTAAGTAAGCAATATCGCGCATTTATAAATTCTCGTAGCTGCTTGTAGAAATCAAGACTCGAAACTATTTATCATGCTTTAAGAGCATGGCAACAAATACGTAAGTACGCGGACAATGCTGCATCGAAAATTCAATTTGACCGTACTTGTGCCAAGTCACAGAGATAATAAAAGTGTCAACAAGAACACTAGTGAAGCTATAATAGAAATCGCGACCGATATGCAGCGAAACATGAACGTCGTTCAATTTTTCGTTTAGAATTAATAAAATTTACTGACTCTAGTTTCAATCGCGAATGATATATTGTAAATTCTATTTGAAATGTTTTCATTATTTAATGAACATGGATATACGAATAGAGAGAAGTAAGTATTGAAATCTATTTACAATAATGAAAGTGTTCAATAACTTTCAATCGAAATCCAATCGCCAGATACCAAGATATATACATAAACCGTTGGGATAATAAGTTAAATGTTACCACTCCTTCATCATAGGTCATGCGACTTATTGTTATGCATCGCAGTAATTGTATCTCAATACTCCATTCTTGCAGCTTCAATATATAATTCTTTACCAACCAATCATCCATTGTACCTGCAACAAAAAGAAAAGCAACGTGATAAACCTGTGCTAAAATCAGAATGGAATGCAAAGTTGCGATAGGACATATGTAACTGGGTATGTAAGTGACATTGCAAAGAAAATAAACGCAACCTTAACACCGCATTGAATCCGAGTAATCGTTAATAAAATATAATAATGATTCGAAAAACCGTTCAAACTAATGAATTAGTTAATCGGATATTTTAATAAACGACTAGTTACCGCATATCAAAGAATCGATGGTACCGAATGACCGGTCAAGCGTCCAGCAAAAGAGACTCGATAAAGACTTTAATGTACATCCGCGATAGTCAAACGATTGCTAAATAAACGCGTATTAATTAATAGAAGCTAATAGACAAGCGTATGCGGTTGTAAAGTAAACCCCGAGATGCTATTGTATTATAAGGTGATATATGTCGCTAACCTTCGACAGTATAGACGACCCGTACGGTACGACGCTTGAACTGATAGTGACACCGCGTGCGCCGCGCACCGTCATCCCCACTCCGTGACGCGCCGGCGCGTCAGTAGCGCTCGGTCGCGCTCGGTGGTATACGCAATTTCCGAACTCTTCGAAGGTCTCCGACCGCGGTCGTGCGTACTACTGTACTAAGGTCATACGTACTGAACTTTTGGACCTTCCGATCAATTTTTAGCCGAACCTACGATCCTACGGTTATACTTACTGAACTTTTACGTTTTCTGACCAACTTGTACCGGACCTACGACTCCAGGGTCGTATCTACTGTACTTCTTTGGGTTCTGACCGACCTATAGTTAAACCTACGATCCTAGGGTTATACCTACTGGACTTTTACGTTTTCTGACCAACT
The DNA here is from genome assembly GCA_963583965.1 of Nomada ferruginata. Classification (NCBI taxonomy): domain Eukaryota; kingdom Metazoa; phylum Arthropoda; class Insecta; order Hymenoptera; family Apidae; genus Nomada; species Nomada ferruginata. Next base: position 15,266,241 of record OY757213.1, read on the forward strand.
TTTAGTCGGACCTAAGGCTCTAGGATCGTGTCTATTGTACTTCTTCGGGTTCTGACCGACTTATAGCTGAACCTACGATCCCAGAGTTTTACCTACTGGGCTTTTACGTTTTCTGACCAACTTTTAGCCGGACCTACGACTCTAGGGTCGTGCCTATTGAACTTCTGCGGGTTCTGATTAAATTTTAGCTGGACCTACGATCCTCGTTAAAGAATTCTTTCGTTCTTTGCCGCGCAATGAATGCGGGACAGCACAGGCGGGACGCTTGACGTGACACTGTCAATTTCATCGCCCCGATGCATCGCGATGTGGTTTCGACTCAATTCGAGCCTAGCCAAAGTGCATCTCGCGACCAGGCACCGTAGCTCAATTTTTCTACCGAAACGTTGCTCGAGAAATAGCTGTACTGATCCCCCCCAGGCATTTACATATATTCACACAATCGCATGAGTCCTGCCCCAACACTACTTCAGTAAATAATAGTTCTTGAAGTGATCACTGTTCATGAGTAGGGGTCGCTCAAATCAGTGTCGGGTCACAGACGAGATATTCTCGTCTGTGATTTCACGTTGCCAGCCCTCCTGAGCAGGCGCCACCTCATCACCACTACCTGAACTAAGTTTGTGACGACACGTGCTCTGTTTTAACGGCAATACTAAAAGCGGAAGGCGAAACTCGTCTATGCGAGTGCAGTCAGGAAGATTCGCTTAATTTCCTTATATGAGAATATTTTGAGCTGGGTGAGGGCTCATTCGAAAGAGGAAGGTTAAACGAAGCGCGCACCAGGCCCCGATTGTGTCACAAAACTCTTTTAGTGACCTAAAAATGCTTGTATTCTGCGGGTGAATTTTTTCGATTTTTTGTTACACTTTGATCACTCATATTATTAGATATCAACACAATTTCGTTGAAACTCCTCTGCCGCGCGCCGCGTTTAACCTTCCTCTTTCGAATGAGCCCTCACCCAGCTCAAAATATTCTCATATAAGGAAATTAAGCGATGCCTTTGACACCCATGTTTTGGCCTATATTATGTCGATATACAGCTCGCTGCATTACCCGTTGGTTTTAACGACTGAATCGTCGATAGTTTTTAGTAACTACATTCAGTCGATGGTCCAAAGTCCAAACGACTAAATCATTCGATGGTTTTAACGACTGAATTTTGTCGATAGTTTTAAGTAACTACATTCAGTCGACTAAATTAGTCGTTAGCCGATACTATCGATAGTCTTAAAAATCATTCGAATGAAAGTAGTAGTTGGGTACTATCGAATAATCGATAGTTTTTAGTCGATGGTGCCCATCACTACTTCTGCCTCTATTCGCCTTAACGATATCTTAACGATATTATCGATATATCGTTAAGTATCAATAAGATATCGATATGATATCGATAATCGATAATCACACCCTGCTTTGAAGTGCGGGGAATACCCTTGCTTTCGACCAGATACAGCTCTCCTAAAACTGTGACAATGATTATTTCACTTATTGTGGTTTTTATAAGTTGCATATCGATAACGTATAGTGCGGAAAATATAGTATTAATTCTTGCCGATGATTTAGATATATTTCTGGATGGCATGGTAATTATAAAGATTTAAAACAATCATCCTTTGTGCACACCTAAAACAGTAAGCATATCATTACTTTTAGACTCCACTGAAAAATACTCGGAATCTAATTGGAAACGAAGGTGCAACTTTCGCAAACTGTGTAAGCTGCGAAAGTAAATAATTTTTATAATAAATAGCGATTGACGTGTAATTATAATTATACTTAATTTATTATTTACAATAGTTCGTCGCCTCTCCTATTTGTTGTCCAAATAGGGCATCAATTTTAACTGGCAGATATCAACACAATCATTTAGCAATAAATAATTCGATCGCTGGTGGTTGCAATAATATAGAATGGCAGAAGCGACAGGAACCAAATACATTTGCAGCCTTTCTGAAGAAGGAGATGCAATATACAACATTTTATGCCGGAAAGTATCTTAATCAGGTACCCATACGTATAATTTTGTATATCGAATGATTCTATAGCCAATAAACTCCAAAGCGATGTGATTTGTAAGTATGGCCCGGCTCGATAACTTCATACGCGCTTCATTGTTTCTTCAGAAATACTTTTTATCAATTGTAGGGGTCTTTCCCTTTATTACACTTTATTACTCATGCATGTATAATGTATATACTTCTTGGAAAAGCACTGCAACCTAAAGTGAAGCCATCGCCATGTTTAGATAGCAGCTTCTCGCTTTGGATTCTATTGGTAAAAGAACAGCCTGTACATACGAAATATTATAAATTGTAATGGTGAACTCTTTAAAGTATGGAAACAAATTAGTTGGAGGACCCGATCATGTACCAACAGGATGGGATTGGTGGGCCGGTCTTATTGGAAATTCAAAATATTATAACTACTCTTTGTCTATAAATGGGACTAAGAAAGAATTTGGCAACGATTCAAGCAGTTATCTCACCGATGTGATTGTAAGTGTAAAGACGCGATGCACAGAACTTTTCTTAAATACGATCTGTTTAAAAATTATTTTCCCTCAGAGTAATATGGCCGTAGATTTTATTAAAACACGAAATTCGAACAGTGAACCGTTTCTCATGGTTTTGGCACCACCTGCGCCGCATGCACCTTTCACACCAGCAACAAGACATATCGACGCATATAAGGATGTCAAAGCTAAAAGGACACCCAATTTTAATACGCAGACACAAATGGTATTCTATAACTTGCAGTAATTGTGGTATTGTTGTACCATATTGTTAAACTAAGATATTCAATAGGATAAGCACTGGCTAGTTCAAAGGGGGCCATCACCGCTTCCCGATCATTTATTACCAAAATTAGATGAAATCCACAGACGAAGATGGGAAACATTGTTAGCCGTTGACGAAATGGTGTACAATGTATATCAAAACTTAGAACTACAAAATCTTCTGAACGAGACTTACATTATATTTACATCCGATAATGGATATCATATTGGTAATATATTTCGATGCCAAAACAAAACAAGTGTTAATATAAATCAGAGAGGAATAATCGCGTTATTATATATCGTGGTTTGTAGGTCAGTTTAGTATGCCCATAGATAAGCGACAGCCATACGAAACAGATATTAGGGTGCCTTTATTAATTCGTGGTCCTGGAATCGAACCATGTAAAATCTCTGCACCTGTTAGCAGTGTCGATTTGTTCGCTACCATTCTAGACATAGCTAGTGTACAAGTGCCATCGGATGGAACTTCATTGTTAAGAAAGACACTATCAAAAGATAGAACTCTCTTAATAGAATACAGAGGAGAAAGGTCTATAGCTCTTCCATCTTCTGGCTGTCCAACTGATTACGATGCAGATGTCGCGGTAAGTTTTGCATACCTAGAAAACAATGATGCGCAGATCATTGGCTTCATGAAATTTATTACTTTCACAGTTATGCTCGAAAGATATGGCATGTAAATGTCAAGATGCTGCAAATAATACTTTCAGTTGTATACGCCGTCTATCTCCAATGTATAATAACATTTTCTGTATTTTTGAGGATGATAAGGTATTGTCAATTTCACGAGTTAGAAAATATAATGTATTCTTTTGAAATCATTTTTGACGACCATTGTTATATTTGCTAGCATTATGTCGAGGCATACAATATAACCACGGATGAATACCAATTGGAAAATATTGGATACAGTATGAAGCGTCATCATAGATACCGATTCAGGAAAAGCCTGAAGAAAATGAGCATTTGCAAAAACGAAGACTGCATTGTCGCGAATATGGAGAATATATACGTTTAATGGTCGATTTATTGTAGATCGTATATACTAATGTCTCGTCAAATAAGTCTTTCGTTTCGTTACAATTTTATATAACTTTAAATAAAGAAATTAAATATATTTCTTTATTTATATAGCATGTAATAAAATAAAATGTTATATGCTCCCGATAAAATTTCCCATTTGATTTATCGTTCCGTTTAATTCGTTAAACATTTATCGAAACAATGCGACACTCGGAGATTTATTTTACATTTACTATATTCATAAACGTATAAGTGTATAGGTACAAACCATTAAAAGTTAGAAACGCCGATGGCTGTCTTCGAATTACTGCATTTATGGAAATCGTGGGCGAAGAATACGCCACGAATCTGGATATAAGAATAACTCGTCTTGCTTCCAAGGTACCTCGGGCGAAGTGTTTTCTTAGCAAATATTTTTATTAAAGCCCCGCGGTTGGAATATCTGAATAGCAATCGCGCCATTCGGGGTGTAGAGAAAAAGAAAACTGAGCGAAGACAGAACGCAGAAATATACTTTCTACCGTGCCCATAAATTTAATCTACTAAAACGTTTCGAGTCGCTTAAGGATTTATGATTAATAAAATATTGAAATTGTCGATCGAAAGAATCCAACCCCGAAAATAAGATCTCTGTACAATTATTTCATATTTTACAAAATGCAAATGATTGTATAGATATTCCCTCCCGCAGCAGAGCTGTAGACACATATTAGTTCAAGAATTCCTTACGCGTAGATACATATACACATTACATTCTACCGAAGCAAAGCGACGGGGGCAACTACAAAATGCCCTGATTCGCTCCTTTCAATATCAAGGACCGTAAGAGACATCCTTTCATGTTCCATGAAAGAACGTCGAAATGTTTGTACACACCGTGTTAACCGCCCCATAGACCGTTTAATCGTTTGCACAGATGGTATTTGTGACGGAAAATATCGGTCCTTTGGATCTCCGAAAATTCACACAGAAAGCTAACTGCAGGTATAATTACATCCCCCTTCCCGCGATTAATAAAGCAGACGAATTTCTAACAATGATACAACGACCTCAAGAGAAGGAACAAAAAGAAGGAATCACCACCTAAAGATAATTTGTTGCAAGATAACTTGAAACATACCATTCGCCTTAAAGGTCATATTAATAAGCATCAAATTTCTGGACGGAGGGATTCATAAGTCGAGTTATGGCACAGTGCGTTTCACTTGAAAAGGAGCGCAGCTGAAAATGCTGCATTGAAAAAGAGAGTTTGCGGGTGTTTCGGTAAACAGCATGAATCCCGGCTCGATCGATCGGGTGGAGGATTAACAGGCCACGGCTCGAATTGTGAAGTCGTTACATCGTCACTGAAACGTGTAAGTCGGCTTGCGAAAAGTCCTTTTTTTCTCTCTCTCTCTTCATTGATCGCCGGAGCGAGCGAATGATCGCTTCCTTCTGCATTAGGATCAATGGCTTTCGTTGGCTTCCGAGTTTTGGAATCTAGCTTTCTTGCCCCCCGGGGATTTCGGTTCTCTTCAATTTTTAACGGTTCGTACCGTGAAACGAGTCGCAACGTTTGATCGACCAGTGAAATGTTGGTTTTTCACCGTGGCGTTACGTTGGACTCTTTTACGTTAGAGTATTTGGCAGAGTTATTAGAAATATACCTACCAAGTTTATAGATCAAGGGAATTCGACGAAATGTATTAGGGCAAGGAATACTCAGATTGAAGTTTATATACGGCATACGCAGACGAAATTGAAACACGTTTTTTCCCCATCTAACGGATGCTCCTTCGATTGTTCTACCCCGTTATTCTTGCCCCTTTCGCGGCGAACATTAATGGGGAAAACATCAATTTGCATCAGGTACTCTGGCGAATCGGAAAATGATAAGTTACGAAGTTTCCCCGATAAACTTTACTGTATATAACTCTGCGGAATCCTCATTAAGATTCGCGAATTAAACTCTGCACGCTTCGAATGATAGTGTGTATTAACCCCTTCGCACCGGCGGACGAAATATCTCGCCGCGTGATTTCGTTCATGATATGCTATGGACGAGATATCTCGCAACGCAATGTCTTTCGTGCGATGCAGTGTACGAAATATCTCGCGACACAAAATCGTTCATGCGACGCTGTGTACGGAATATCTCGCAAGCCTTTCTATTACAACGCGAGATATCTCGCCCATCGAATTGGATCAAAATGAATTCGTAGGTCACTATGAATGTGGCATTCAGTTGTAAACATTGAAAAACGGGTAGGCGAGCGCGAGGTATCGTCCAAAGCAGCACGCGAACGGTGTTGCTTCGCGAGATATTCCGTACACAGCGTCGCATGAACGATTTTGTGTCGCGAGATATTTCGTACATAGCATCGCATGAAAGACATTGCGTTGCGAGATATCTCGTCCATAGCATATCATGAACGAAATCACGCGGCGAGATATCTCGTCCGCCGGTGCGAAGGGGTTAAGTCCTCGTAAGTTGGGCGTTTCCTTTTACAAATTACATTTATCTGTCGCTTTCGAAATTTGAACTACCAATGGCAATCGCAACGTGACTCTTCTCGCAAAAATATTTCCAAGATGCGTACATTTATCACAAACGCGATTAAAGATTGATCGCACGTATTCGCGGAGCTGAGGGAATCAAATGGAGCAAAGGGATGATGTTATTCTACTTCGACGATTTGTATCGCCGGCCTCGCCATGCACGCGACAAAAAGAAAAGCAATGAAGGATGCAAAAAGAGGAGTGTCACCATCCCTAATTGAAGATCATTTCAATAGTATTAAGTTCCATGGCATAATAAAAGCACGGGGCTCGCATTACAGGACCGCTTATGCGGACAACAGTAGTCAAATCAAACACGAGGCTATTAACTAGGTCAACATTTCGGGTTTGGGGTACTTAGTCCCGACTACTTGGTACCTTCGTCAGTGAGCTGCACGCCGTGTACACGTATTTGCACCCACACGAAGCACGAATACCACGGTGAACAAGAGCAAAGCAGCCGTGTCGGGCGGTCTTAAATAAATATCTAATGTGCAGGGTACGCGGGGGCCAACCTTGTGCGCCTCCTCTACCACCCCCGACAATATTGTTTTAGGCACGACCCTTGGCTAGCATAGTTTTGTAACTGGAGGAACGAGCGCCACTCGTGCCTATGATAGACAAGACACGAATAGGTGTCGGAAGATCTAGTTGAATGCTTAAATTCTCGAGGCATCCTGTCTACACTTTTGTTCGTATACATCCTGCAACGCGGCATCCATTATCCTGAGAATTGTGCAGCTGTCAATTCCTGTGTTCCTATATATGTATATGGTACGAATGGATCCTTACTGTTCACCGGCATCGAATGCTAGCACTTTTTCTTGCGTATGTACTTAAGCGATGATTACGTTTCCGACATTTGTACACGTACGTATTTTCACTCGGAGTCTGTATAATAGTTCGCAAAGTGCCGGGACGTGGCGTAAAATCGAGAAACGGGACTGAAGCGTTTCACGCGTACACATATTCGAAAGGAAAGTACAATGTTGGAATGTGCATAATCGATTTGCCGTGCCTTCTCTCGTTTCTCATTACGTCCGATGTAAGGTCTGCTTCCAAACGGTATTTGTCGCAGAAATAATTAATTAACAGCGGAAAGTTCTCCCACTTGCCCGCTCTTTCCCGTATTTTCTTTTTCTTGTCTTTTTTTTCCTGTTCCTCACTGCGGCCGTCCCTTTGGTGTGTTCTGGCTCGTAACTGCGCTCACTCAGCGCTGTACCCCTTTTGCTCGTGCGGCCCTTATTACCGTGTCGCAGTACGGTTAACGCGAGCGGGTTAATGAAAAGCTCGAGCAAATATAGAATTTCTCGTAAAAACTACAAATTACTGCTTTGTCCGGTGCATAGCCAAGTGCCGTACTTCGACCTCGTTCCCCCCTCGTTTCTTCTCTTTTCCCCTATTCCCCGCTATTGCACTTTCTTCTCTGCCCGCGAATATTGTACAACAGTATAACACGCGGGAACAAGAAATAATAGAACGCTTTCGTAACGCGCTCCGAAGATCGTGTCGGGATTTTGCGACGAGCAGTTCGGCCGTATCGCGTGCAAGATGAAAACGTCATCCGAATGTGTGCTCGTGTTTCACGGTTTTCTGACCGGTTCCGCGCGAAACGGGAGAACGAACGGGCCCGTAAATGTTTTAATTTCGCGAGAACCGTGTGCTACCAACGCGGTAAACATTTCGCGAGGAAAAAGCGTTTCTCCGAAAGGCAGGAAACGATTAAAATACTAAGGGTGCACTGCATATCGCCCTCTTCATTCTATCCGGTTTAATTTATTTCCCAACCAGCTGCGAAATTCGGCCGATTCTGGATACACGTTTGAAACGATGAAAACACCGAGACGAGACCGATAATAGATATATTTCATTAAATTATATTGTAGGGATATTTCAGAGACACCGAAGTTTCGCGTTTCAGAAATTCTTTCACCGACGCGGATTGCTTTCCACGAATCCGTAACTGAAAAATGTACAGTACCTACCTATCGCTCATAATTATTAGAACGACGCAGACTACATTCAGAAGCAAAGGGGCACCGCGGCGACCGGATAAGGAAGGAAGAAGGAACAAGTCACGATTAATTTTTAAACAAATATTTAACGCTGCATGGTTCTAGATTATACAAATGGGTACACCTTGAAGCGATCCGGCTTATTAAATATTTTATTTACCGATTTGAGAAATCTATTCCTCGATTTCGTCAAATTCATTCGAATGTATCGGGACCGCTATGCTTCTACGATGCAAAATCAATTATGTTCGTTTCTCGGTGCTCAAAAGACATGCCGCATCTATTCAGAATTCAAACGCGGCGAATCTACGTTGGGGTCGTGCAAGCAGCGGAACAAAGACAGAAGGACGAGCAACTATATACCATTGCCGTGTTATCTCGCATTATGTTATTACACTCCTGTCCGTTTTTGTCAGTTTAAAACCAGGAGCCATTAGCAGGTATTATTTTAGCCGTGATCCACCGTTAGCGAGAACAATGGCGTCACTACGGGCTACATCCCACGATATTAAATGAGGCGAAGTGATACATTTCGAGGGGATAGTCGAGCAAATAGGGATGATGCGGTGATGGCACGAGGGACAGAACGACAGAGAAGGACAAAGAGGGGATTAACAAAGAAGGAGTAGCACGACAGAGAGGGGAATTAAGGGAGGAGGAGAGTATAGGGAGAGAAATAAAGAGAGAGGGAGAGAGAGTGAGGGAACCTGGTCAAAAGCACAAGGGTTGAGAAGGGGAAGAGACCCAGCGCGTATTACGTTACGCCCCTGGGCTGTGTAAATACCGCAGCGCTGTAATCTAGAGTTAATGGTGCTCTCATGATACGGATGTCTATTAAAGCCCTCGAAACTTATCTACAAGAACTACCGACGATGCTCTTTGCGAAATTGACTTAATCACGCTCACCTGGCTGTCGCCGATGCGCATTTAATCGCGAGAGGAGCGAGCAGCCAGGGCACTTCGATTTTCTGCAATTCAGTGTATCTGTATCTGAGGGAGAGCGCTTTGATTTTGTTCTTGAGTCGAGCTTGATTATTTTGTCTCGATACGTAATTTATTGCGAGCTTCGTATATAAAGTATATAAAGCTGCGGACCAAAGTTCCCGAATGTTGCGTGTGTTTTGTTTTTTTTGTATTTTCATGTACTTAATTTTTCTATCCAGTTTATAATTAGTAAGCGTACCCTCTTTTTATTTATGCATATAAATGTACACTTAAGTTTGTCAAGAACCTTGATGTCCCTGTATTCTTAATCATAAATGAGCAGTGTTCGTGATCGTAAATTTTCAATAACCAAAAATGAAACAAAGATAGCATTGGTCTGCTCTCCTAGAAGAAGAAAAGCAAGAAACAAAAATGATCGAGAGAGAATTTTTCCGACAACACATAAACGTATTGCAAGAAAATTTGTCGGATCAGTAAGGAAAATTTCCATCGAATTCTTGGATAATGGTGCCTTCGCAGATTAAGCGTCCTAGTCCCTGAGCAAAATGCAGGATCGCGGGCAGGCATTTTCGAATCGAACAATGTGGCCCGAGCGATGAAAATTGAATGTGATTTATCGAGAGCGGTAACGCGCGGTGTCGCATAATATATCAGTCGAGGCAACAGGCGAAAATAATAGTTTGTAGAATTGTACGCGATATCAATGCGCAACCAGCTGGCACTGTCTCTGACAGCGCAATTATCTGGTCTCGCTTGCGGTTGCACGCCAACCCCTTTTATCATCGCCATCCCCAGAATCAACGCTCCTATCATACACGTTCTGCCTTAATGCTCGCGTATTGTCGGGGATTGTCAGATGATATCTATCGAATCTCGTTATAAATCGCTCCGATATTTTAGCATATATATTAAGTCGTTGTTTTTTTTTTCACGCCCCCTGCTTTTTCTCAATAACGCATCGCGAATACCGTTTTCTCTCCTGTACATATCTAATTCGAAGAAAATAAATGTAATTCATAAACGCGTTATTATTAACGCGAACGTAAGTTACTCGTTTTTTAAACAGGATTTGATGTACGAATCTATCTCCGCTTGGAAAAATTTGTATCTCAATCGAGTGGAACGAACGTGTGTCACACGATCACGCTGGGTGAGACACGAACGAGCGTTAATGACGATGATTTAGAGCGTTCAAATATCTAGTTCCATTTGACGCTATTAATTAAAAGACAATTTGTTCGGCCGTTTACGGTTGTGTACGAACGTTCCGTGGTTTCGGGGTCCGCCTATTATTGCCGGTCGCGGTTACAACACCGATATTGAACGGTAATCAAAACTCGCGTACACGCGTTCGACGGAAATAGACTAATAAATTAGATTACATCGGGAGGTGGCCGTTTCATTTTGCCCGTCTGTTCACAAAGTTCGAAAGGTTACAAAAATCATGATCTGGATCAAAGTCGTGATATAGTCCGAAATTGAAATTGCCAAGTAATTTACTTTCATCGTGGATTTCGAATTGCACGTGTAAGACGTGCTCGTTTCAAACTAGGGCTACGTGTTTAAATATTTAACAATAATCGTATAAAGGACCGCCGAGGCATTATTAATGGCGCAAACGTGCGAAATAAAAGTTGCACAACTAAGTACACGTTTAATCTAAACAGATTAAAACGGTGCAATATAAATGGTATCACTGTAGAGGTAAGTACATTTTAATTTTGAAAATACTCTGGTTCCACGAATCATCACAATTTATTATTGTCACATCGTAGACGCGACTTCTCGCATATACTTCTTAATAACTAACTATAATACAATATAACGAGCAATAGTAAACCGAAGAATAGAAGATCGCCCCAAAATAATCGCAATCAAAGAAAGAGCAAGGATAAAACAGTCTACACCGATGCAGCACGTGAATGTTTCTCTAATCCAAATCGGTCCCCACGATTCCCTTTATTCCATCGATTATCATCAATCAGGGTAAAAGTCTCTTTTACCAGCGACCCATGAACGAATCGATACTTGGGTCCGGCGCTCGAAGGCGTGATTGTACAGTGAAATAGGGACACTCGCGACAGATGAAACGGCCAAACGTGGACAGGTTCACGCGTACGTGCACACGTGTCGACGCGGCACGTCCTGGCCACATTAGCGCGCACCTGTCAACTCAGAATATAATCGTGAAAATCAAAGAGACCGTGCCCAACGACGCGAGAGATTCTGCATTGATAGAGCCGTATTTGCAGAAGGTGACAGCGAAAAGAGACGATCCGAGGGTGTTACTAGGCAGGAAGCCATTTTGAGTCGCTGACTTGATTAATGAACAGCCAGGCGAATTGGAGAGCAGAGACCCATCGTGCATCTGTGCGTTTGCATCAACAGCAACATTGCGAATCCTTGTTTGAACCGGCAAATGGGAATCCTTATTATAGGTGATAATCGACTAACAGTGGTTTCGTTGCTCGGTCGTCGTCACGATTACGCGGCTGCTTTTGCGTTCACGAATGTAAAATGATGAATGTAGAATGTGTAGTACAGTTTAGTAGTTTACTATTGTCTTCTCATTTACATATGAATGGAGGCGGACAATATTCTCATAATAATAGTAAGCGCATTCTTGAAATAGAAAAGTGTATTCTTGTCACGAATTTTGGCCAAGTCGACACAAGCTTTTGTAGAATAGTAATTGCCACGTCAACTAAACACACTATTGGAGACAATGTTTCTTATCGCAGACTATGACTATAGTACTGAATATCGCACACCAATGTTGAGTGCCGACAGATAGCATCTTGTCGTATTTTTGAAAGTACTGATGCACGATCAGCGATGCAGTTATTATATTTATTCGTCCATGGAAAAATGATTATCTCCGTCGATACTCAACGTCAATGAATCTATACTGATCGAAGACGATCCACTGACCACAGTCAGTGTTCATTTAAAAATTTTGGTCAATATTGTAAACCATATACGGCGACTCTACGGTACAATAAACTTAATACAATTTGAATTCCCCCCAAAATTCTACGTTACACGAATTTTTGTACAATATTCGCTCGTGAAATGGAATTAACATCCACCTCCCAACATTCGCACACAAAAGATACTTACATATCACAATACTATTGGCGTTCCCGGATAATAAGCAGTATCGTTCTCCCCCGAAAGGAGTCAGCTATCTGAAGATTCTCTGAAAATCACGACCGACGTCAGAGCCGATAAACAGCAAAAGAGACAAGAACAGAGTTCTCCAGATGCCCAGGGTCTTTTTGTTAAATTCTTAGCCGTAAGGACCGTTTGAACGTCGAAAAGGAGGAGTTAAGACCTTAAATTCTAGATTTATATCGTGCAACGCCAGGCAAAGCCGGGACCTGGCACGATGACAGCTTTCGGATCGCTGGCAACCCTTCGGCCCATGGATGTGATTGGCTGTCTCTAGGGGTGGTGGGTGTGGCCCCCGTGGAAACCATCAACCCCGTCGGTCGTCGAGACTTCACGAAATCCCCCCTACTTTTCCATCCCTCTGGAATGTGCATTTTACCTAAACGAGTCCTCTCCACTCCGCAGGCGTTTTGGAGGGGATCGTTGAAACTTCCTCAAGGGGAAATCATAGGAGGGAGAAGAATGATAAAAGAAGAGGGAGGTATCTGTGTCTAGGGACGTATAATCGGTCCGCATTACTGCCTCTCTCTTTCTACCTCCCTTTTTCTCTCCCCTATCCCTAATTCTGTTTTTCACGGACTCCCTTTCCTTCTCTCTCTCTCGTTCTCTTCTTCTACAAAACGCCTCGTAAAGTCTGCAATAACGCGCAACGCGCTATGAACGATGCCCGTCTGGTTTCTCTCTTTTTCATTTTTCGGCCGCCCTTTTTCCAGGCTTGCGTAAGACCATATAGAGGTCTTTTGTTCACGGTCGGTAATTTTATTCCTTTTCCTTTTTATCTCGCGACGCGTGTGCCAACATTTTATAGGGCCACGATAAAGGGCGGCAGATTATAACGAAGGGTTGATAAATTGCACCGCTGCCGCGTCGGTACCTTTTTCCACCTTGCTCTCGACGAACTCAGCTCTCGGTTTGTCCAGCTTAACACTTTCACGAAGGAGTTAATCGTTCGACGGATCGCTGGATATTATTTATCGGACTGCAGTTTGCGCAACAATATTTGTATACGTTTTGCCGACGATACAAGCGCGACGCGAGTACGGGCTTAAATAAATTGAACAGCCGTTCGAGAAATATTATTAGCCGGAACGTCGCGAGCAGAATTCTTAAATCAACATTCGTTGCGAAAGACAAAACCGGCAGTCGAGTGACATAGATGCTTGCGAGGCATTTCGAAAGAACGGACGGGCCTATGCAGATTTCCCGTCCTTCCCGGTTCTCCGGCAGTATTCAAACTGTCGTTGCATACCTACAAGGGTTCCCCGGGCTGAATCCTCGTCGCGGGAAAACCCGTCGGGATTTCACGCGTCGGCTCGCATTACTGAATCCCACATCGAGTTAGAGGGATTATAACGAGTCGAGATAGGTTCTAAGTTCTTTTCACAACAAAGCTTCGCATAGTCCTCGTAACACTGCTTACTTTTTATTCTCCGTTCGCGGCACTCGTCGGAACGTAACAATTTTCCTATTCCAACGTTGCACCATTATAAGATGGAAGCCTTGCTATTCGAGGGAAAATTTATCGGCACTTAAAATTTCAACAATTTTCTCTCAATTCTATAATACGGAATTTCAATTACGTTTTTTAAACGAATGTGCGGCAACGTGCAATTACATCAACAGTTTTTTGCTCAATCGTACCACTAATTCGAAAGCTGTTTTCACTACGACCTGAACAATAATTTGCATATTTTGCAATATCTGTAGCTATATCTATCTATAGCAAATATCTATAGCAATATCTATATAACTTGTGTGGGATATGATGATTGTATGATTGTAACACCGTGTATATGATGGTTTGCATGAGTGACCTGAATGAGTGCGTTTGCTGTTTGCGTGTGAAGAGAGTTCAGTTTAATGCTTGGTTACGAGATTAACAGTTTGAGACGAAGCGTTAACGAAGCGTTAACGAAGCAATAACAAAACAATTTGTTAAACGTTCATTGTGGGTTAATAATTAATAAATCATTCCCTACACTTGCAATATCCGTACATGTCGGCACAGAGACCTGCTCGTTTCAATTACTGCATAGATCTACGCAAAGATTGATGTTCCCGACAAATAAGTCGCCCCGCGATCGCGGATCGCGACCGTTCGGTCAAACGTCTTACCAAAAACCGTGAAAAATATCTGTCGAGAATGTTGCGAATTTTCCTAACACAGATTGCCCGATAGTAATCGCTCGACGGGGAAAGGCCGATAGAGAGATTGGACGTTGAAATTATCATAGCAATCTAGGCAAAGTGCGAACGTCTCAGATGCAGGGGATCGCTTTTGGGGTAATTCGAGCCAGGACTCTTTGCGCGCTCTAAGTGTTCCTTTGCCGCTCCAAGCAGAAAACACATTCGCGAGGGTGGCGATCCCGGCGCTATCATGGCGCTCGAGGCTCATGCAGCTGACGGCTCAATTATCTCAGCGAGGGTCTCACACAGTCACGCCTGCGACCAAACCTACCCCCCGGTACTTACTCCCAGGATCCTTGAAACAGCCAACCCCAACTCCATTGTCCTCCAGCTATTAACTGCCTCTTCTCGTCCCGAATGAAGGACTCGTTGCTTTCGAATGCTTTGACTCCTGTCACGCAATCGGGTGCCACTGACTGCTCCGATAGCGTGTTCTCATTGGCGAGTTAATCCCTTTCGAGGATTCGCCGGCTGATGAGCCACGGACGGCGAGCCGGTCGAACTTAATTTGTTGTATTTCATTTTTTTTATAGACGTATACTGCAAAGAATACATTAAAACGCATAAACATGTATTGCGGTAATAATATATACATAGTAGTTATTATTATACATTTAAACTATTGGCAAGAGCGTGAACTTACTTTCCGAGACGACTGTGTATCTGATTTATGAGATGTGCACTGGTAAATAATTACGGTTTCGTTGGATTTTGTATTCGGAATTTTTCCGCATGGAGGTTTATTGAAACTGTACCATAGATATTGTTACGATACTTCTGATCTGCGAAATGAATTTAACTCGTTCATTGTCATTTGGTAATATGTAATCGGAAAGTGTGCCGAGTAACTTTACCACTGTTACAGAGTATTGTATTATTGGAACGTGCGCGATGTATAATTGAGGAGGTTTGCTCTGTTAAATAAGTCATTGAGCAATTATAATTGTAGAGCAATGTATACGCGATGTTTATCGAAGAAAATGCATGAATTAGAAATCAACGTTCTGAAGAATTCTTTATCTGTATATCACGAGTTATCATTAATTGATTGATACCTTCGAATTTCCACAGCGCCCGAATAATTTCAATTCAGCAACATTCCTCGAAAGTCGTCTGCTAAGAAAGCAGCTGTGCTTTATACACGCGTGCCATGTACTCGATTTCTTCAGGCAAGAATTAGGTTTGCAAACAGCGAACAATTAAGGCAACCGGTGGTTATGATACCCTGGGCGATGCTCTTTCTACTCAAGGAACTAGTAATGTGCCCATTAGTAGGCACACCTCGTCCTGTCTTCGGCGTAAACCCGAGCAAATATTTTTCAGCGAGACTACGTACACATAAGTAACAAATCTTCGTAAGTCTAAAATGGAGCCGCTCAATATAATATTCGAAGACGTACAATATAAGGTAGAGAATAAATATCGTCCAACGCGTCGTCTACGCCAAAACTGCGTTCGAGCTATTCGATCAAATAGATGTTCAAAATCTAACACATTAAAATGTAGATGAGACGAAGAGCGTTTAAAAATCGAGAAAAATCCACAGCTTTGACGGAGAGTAGATATCTCTTGCAGGTTTTATTCGTTTCAGCTTCTTCGGCGCACTAATGGAAATGAAATCCCTTAAAATAAAGACTCCGACAGTAGTTCCGACAAAGGTGAGTTCACTCGACCCTAAAACTCAATCTCACCCCTGGCGTTACCTGCTCACGCTCTTTCTCGTCGTTTCATTTGATTACGGGGAAACTTTGGAAACGTTCAACCACGCCACTTCCTCGTCACGGTGAGTTAATCAACCTATTAATTAATATTATCCGACCTGTCTCCTTCAATAAAGGGGGATCAACGACGAACGAAACCATTCACGGTAGCGAAGGGTGGCTGGAATCGATAAAGAGTACAGCTTACCTGATCTTTTTCTCGACGAAATTTTTCCGACGAGAAGAGTTTAATTAAATTACCCCCGCCCGCCGTTCGTTGCCTTAGATTGGATTAGAATGTTCCAGCGGAGAGTCGGAATTCCGTTGAAGATCAGTGCGCTTAACTGATGGCAAATGAGAAGTCGAACCGCGCGGAAAGAAGTTAAACGCATTTCGTTGCGAACGTGAAACGAAAAGCAATTATCACGCGTTCGAGCTGTTAGTGAAATTCTCATCTTGTTTCTCTTCCTTTCGTTCTCCTTGCTTATGTTCGTTTTTTTTTCTGTTTGCAACGTCGTGTTAAATGAAAAGAGCACCGTATTCGAGATAATTCAAGGAATGGAGCGAAGAAAATGCTTGAGGGACGAAGATCGGGATAACGATGGTTTACATAAACCTGCGAGACGGGAGTTTATGACTCTCGCGACGCGATGCCGGTTGTTTGCCCATTTTTATGCTCTCTTTTCCGCGTCGTGTCCCGCCAGCGTGAAAGAACGATCCCGGCAAAGAAGAAAGGAAGACGGCTCGTTAGGTGGCGAGCGGGACGCGGAAATAAAACAATGCGAACCGTAGCAAGCGAGAAACAGCGTTCATCGCTCTTCTTTACGCCCGACTTCCTTCTACGTCATCTCGTTACGTACGAGGAAGCTGGTAACATTCCGCAAAGTGGAACGTCAAGGAGGCGACTCCCTTTTTGCAAATACGGATCGTGTGCCGTCCTTTTACACAGTCGACGTACTTCTTTCTTCTCCCACGTTTTTTCCGCCTTTTTCCTATCTGTTTCGACGTCTGAGCCCGGACAAAGGAAGCGTAGGAAACGAGCGACTAAAAAGCGAAGAAGAGGTAGAACTTTTGATCTTTGAAGTCTCGTTACTGCTAAAAATGTCACAAAATGACTCCCGCCAGTTTTCACGTATCAAATTTTCACCCGCTCGCCCGGGCTTTCGCGTTACAACAAGAAATAATATAGACATATTTGACTCGCAATGGAAGCGAGTCGATCCTTTTGCCCCCCGCACACCACCACCCCATTTTTTCCAACCAACGAATCGACGAATGAAGATATCAGCAGCGAAAGGGGACGAGAACTTTTACAGCCGTGGGTTGTTTGACGCTCGCGTTGCTTGCATCGAATCTGTCGGGGACAATAAAATAGTTGCCGCCTGGAATGCCGTGTTTCAATCGTTTCGCCATTGTGGGACCAAGAACCGACGTAGATGTGGTAGCATATTCAGGAACAAACGTCTTTTCCACGTGTGGGTACACCGATATCTGTTGCCAGGCGCATTGATCACGTAACGACTGTTACGTGAATTTTCGTAATATTATCACGAAGAATACGTCTCACAGGAGGTTTTGCACATTTGCTGTGCGCCTGCTTAATTCGTAGGGCTGCCGTGGAAATTGATAGGTTGTGGAAAAATAGAGGACAATGGACGCGCGTATACTTTGTCGGAATACAATTCAGTTTGCTTGGGTGCGTTTTTGTCTTTTAGAAATCAATGCAGATTGATAAGCTTAGTACATAACTGGTATTTGAACATTGTTCTTCATTCGTTTTTTATTTCTCTTCGACTCATTTGTGACTGATTAATTCAGCGATGAATTTTATTTACAGGAGATTCGGAAAGATCCGGGCACGACAACGACCATTTCAACTGGGCAACATTTTTATATTCCTCTAAACTCAAGAATCGGTTTTTCAAACATTTGTCATATCACAGCGCCGTGCATAGCGCAAGATAGAACAACATTTATACGATTTCAGAATGAAAATCGACTCTTCAATATTCCCCTTCGTGCCACTCTTCCAATCAATTAATCCATTCAAGCAATCCACCGGCTTTCCCCTAAGCCTTCCGCTAAAATCATAGTCACCGCTATAGTTCCTCCTTCTCTGTATAACCTCTTGTAAATCATCCCCCAAATTACACCGTCGAACGTGCAAAGGTGAAACTCACCCCGTACTCCTTATGTTGTAACGTTGAAACGTTCAATGGTGTTCACGAGCGATTGAAGAAAAGATCACGGAAGCCTCGTGGCTGTAATTCAGACACGGGTTTATTGTCACGCACGGGGGGCCCCTAACGTGCCCCATAGCCTCCACCCGCCCGTTCTATCCCCCCACCGGAAACCATTTGTCCAGGCATAGCCACAGAGTGTGTAAACACGTGGAAGGGGGTTTGGCCTCTCTCGTACGAGGTTACGAGGGTGCACAGAGATGGTGAGGCAAAGCGAGGCTCGGGGTTGGGGGTTGATTTTCGTTCTGGGATGTAGGCGCAGAGACCGGGTGCAGAAATCGTGTGGGTTTCTATCCCCGCGGGCTATATCCCCGGAATCAGCTGCCAGATTATTCTATTACCGCGTATCAACATGGGGCTTGTTTGGTCTGAAAACACGGGCCCGCCACATTGTTTCAACCAGATAAAGAATTTAACGTCGGGTAATTAAAAGGACTGGCCTCGGGGACAGGTACGTTGAGAGGTCGCGGCCGTGATGACAGTTCCCTTACTTGAAACCGACGCCCGCCGTTTCCGTCGGGTTTCTCGCGCCCCGTAAATCCCTCCTGGGGACATTTTGTGCCTCCGTTTAGTTTCGCGAGGAGATTCGAGCGGTCGCGAGGTTGATCGTGGAATAGAACGGGATCGATGGCACGACGCGTGAGAAAGTGTAGGGTACAGAGCGGTTAATCTGGAAAGTGTAATTAACGGGAGAGTATTCAGGAGTTTGTTGCGTCGGAGGTATTGTTTGTTGGTGAACAGATGATCGCGGTGATACCCGTGTCATGGCGATTCTTTGCGTTAAAGGAAATTGGGGTAGGGGAATGCGATTATTGTTGCACAGAAGGTTTCGTTTATCGTGCAGAAATGTGTATTTTCGTGTGGCTCTTCTTCTTTATCCAATCTTTACCTCCTCGTGCTAAACCTCATCCCATGCGACAGTTAACTTGATACGTCTCAGGGTAGTAATCATGAGTATTCAGGTAGTAATCTTTGAATGAAATCGCGTTTGTCTCGCTTGCGAAATCGCTTCACTGAAATATGCGATAGTAATGATATAAAGTATTCTTGAATGCTCGAAGTGAAGCCAGTGTTCGTGTGCACGCGGTATCATTCGAATGTATTTTTTGATTTTGTGTTCCCGCAGCTCGACGTTACTCCGTGAATTATCTTCGTTTATCAAAAGTTTAATCTATGATTATGATTTACGTTTCGGATCGCTTGTAGACTACATGTTCGAGTTGTTTAAACAAGTTTGTCTAGTATGTACCCACAAGGGAGAAGAACGGGAGGCTCGAAGATGTTCAATAAAGCATGCACGGTACACATGAACATCGATAGAAACCGGGAGACGATAATTAAAGGTATATTAATTTTGCCGGTTCGAATTACATTCGGAAAGGATCGTATTGGTGTAATCGTTTTGGTCAATTTAATTATCGGGGATTGAATTTTCTCGAAATTTCGCCTGTGTGTGGATTTTCGTGGCAAATTTTTGTCCGTGTATCTGTGTCGTACGAGACAGTTGGATTTCGCGTGTACAATGATAACTTTTCGTCGATGCGCAAGAATCTTCTCTGCGATAAAAAAAAATTGCATTCAATTAAATAATGAATGAAACTTAATACGCCTAACACCGAAATTCGATTGCATTGCAAATTTCTTTCTTTTATTACAACGAAAAAGGCGCGACTTAGATGGCAGGTTTTGTGCAATGGCTATGGGCATTATAATAACACGCAACTAACATAATAATTGTTTGATCATCACAGTATGTTCAATAATGTCGCGCAAGCAATATTGTTCGCTTTTCCACTGTTAACGTAGTTGCGGTACTTCGATAGTTACGACACCGTCGAATCGGACGTGATTACGTGCTAATGGTCATTCGCAAATATTTACACTAGCAGCATGCGTACGCGTGTGTACATAAATAACACGAATCGCTGAAAAACTATTGCCCCCCAGATTCGATACGAATTTTCGCATTCGAAACGCACGTTCCACGTTAACGCCTTCAAGTTGCGTTGCTCGACGTAATGAATAGTGTATGTACGTCGCGCAGAACGTCGCACGTCGGCTCACAATTATCGTTGTCCCGATGAACGATCGAGAAGGAACGAAAAGGGAAGAAAATAAAAACAGGGGCAACCATAAAAATCTGTCGTGCATGAACGGAGCGCGACAGCGTGTGTCTCACTTTGGGAAAAATTTGATTCCCATTCGAACGATTGTCTCTCTCGCGGCGGTACGGGCAGACAGAAATTGTCAGCGAGAAAATAACGAACCGTCAGTCGATTCGTCGCCGACGAAACAATAACAATCGGCGTGTGTTCGGCGATGCGGTAATTAAAATAAAATTAATTGGATTGGTCGTGTGCGCGTTCCCGTACGGGAATTTTCGAAGGAGATGGCTGTACAGCCGTAGGGGCGTTTTGTGCGTTATTGCATATAATGCACTGTTTATTCTGCATTCTCCCCCCGTGGTGCCCTTTCGTGTACATGCACGTATGTATATAAGCGGCAATCCGCTTCTTCTCTCCTCTTCGTACTACATGAATCTTCCCGACCCGGATGTACCCGGCCCACTACGTTGGATTGGAGGCAACTTAATATTAACCATTACGTGGACAACCGGGTAGCCAATTCTATATTTTCCTTAATAATTTGTTTATGTTCTGGACGAAATGTCGCGGGACAGCTCCAAATCTCACCCGTTCTTTGAACACTTCTGTGCCGATTGTCATCCCTTCACCCCTTTCGCTGAACTTCATCACCGAGCAAAGTTCGTACTTATAATTCTAACAACCTCTGTGCATCGATGATCAAATCCACCGCAATCGGAGGGCAATCATTAATCAGAGAGCAAATGTATTAATGTGCAAGTGCAGGGAAAGCCATAGTATAAGTACAGGTTAATATCGAGTTTCGAAAGTAATTTAAATATAAAAATCATTGGTACATACATCAATATGGGGTATATTCGATTCGTCGTCCCATTTCCCTCTCGTGGGATCGTTTGTAATTTATACTATGTGATCGTGTCTCGCGTAATAATTCATTTCGACGAGCTTTCGAGAATTAGTCGTGTACCGTTCAAACAATCGATCCACCTTTCCTCGATGGAGCTGTGCGAGGTGGTTCATTAAAATTTCACCGGCAGAGTTGTCTTGGCCTTTGATTTGCTCGGCGAAACTTCGCTTCATCGTGAAACCTTGCGTGGATCAGACCGATTTCAGCTTCAAATTCACTTTGACTTCCACTGGTGCGCTGATTCCCACGGGGTACATCGACGGACCGTTCGAATGTCTTCTTCTCGTTTTACTAGAAACATCGAGAAAAGAAAGCCTGGCCCCATTTTCGTTATCTCGATGGATACCTGTTAACGAGTAGCTTGCACTTACAGTTGAAAACGTCTATTCTCGTTCAACGATCTATATGTGCTGTTCACTATAGCCGGATAAAATGTTGCTTAGACGATGCGAAATTATTTTTGTTCTACAGATAATGTATAATTCGCACGTACCTCACTTTCTCATTCACTCCTCAATTACTGTGTACTCCTACATGTTTTTTCTGTGGGAATTTCTGTTTTATCCAGTAAATTGGACTAGTACTTGGTTGAATGAAAATGTTATATATTGATATTATTATAACATTTATAGTAATACAAAGGCAGGTGTTACCGATATTTTAATGAGTCTGGATAATGAGTCTTCATATTGGAAAGCCTTCTCTATAAGCACAAGAAGATCATTTGTGGATTTGAAAGAGTCACTATGTTAAAGTAATTTTGAGAGGCATTTCTTTTATCTCATTGTTCAGAAACTGTTTGAGAAAATCAGTTCGCCCATTAATTATTTAACGGGAATGTGTAAACCATAGAATATTGCGTTAGAGTAAGTGAAAAAAACCTGCACATATCGTTGATATCGTATGTACCTTGCAATTGATCGATTTGATCAATTTCCATACATTTGTTCTTCTTTTTTTCCAAAATTCAGGGAAACATTTTTCACGATGTTCTCAACAGGTATTACTTGGCACCGACGCATGTGCGGGGCTCCTAAATCCAATAATAATCAGAATGTTACTCTAAAACTAAGGTTTCACGTTATTTCCATCGCCTATCGGCGTAATTTTATAAACACTTTGAAAATTTTGCGTCCCGATCTGGCTTCACGCGTCGAGATTGCTTGCCGCTCTAAGGTTTCTCCCTACTTCGGAGGAAAATAATTACAAAATCACAGAACGGAACACTTTAAATCTTTCGTCAGCCCTTTTGAGGGGGCCGCATTTGTTCAGCTTCCTGGCTCGCGTCGGCCTTCCCCAATAATTCATATTTCGAAAAATAAAATACCTATATTTGAAATATTATTTTAAATGAAATGAAAATTCGAGCGACACAATTTCCTTCGTTATTAAATAGACTACGGAACGTAAAATAATCAGTAAAATATTTTTATTGCAACATTTGCCTCTCTCTTTCTCTCTCTCTCTCTCTCTCTCTCTCTCTCTCTCTCTCTCTTTCTCTCGATACGATACGATACGATACGATACGATACAAACCGATCAACATATCGAACAAAATTATTTTTCAATTTTTCGATCAAAACATGTCTTTCGGCGACAAATTCAAATTTCACACGAAGATCGAACGTCACATGCTCGATGTAGCTTGTTACTCGTTAGGTTACATCAAAATTCTCTGTCAAATTGTAGCTAAAATATTGTCATGTCACGAAATAGATCTGAAAATAATCATCAATCTGGTGCCGTTGACAAAATTATTATAACACTGTCGCGTTGCTAGCTATCAAACATGATTTGACGCGTTTCAATTAAGATAAACTGCACTCGAGCTCGGTGAAACTGTCCTAAATTAATTGAAAAGTGCAAAGGGCAATAGTGTACCAGCAAAGGAGGAACTAAAGAAGAATCGAACGAAAATGGCTGACGACGAAAGCGAAGAAGATGCCACGACAGATTTCACTACAGATGCAACAGGGGAAGAAGACTACGGGGGTGAAGAAGTAACTGAAACTGATGAAGCAGCCGACGAAACTGTAGCAGGTCCGCTTATCCAGCCGAAGAGAAAAAGAACTTGGGTGGAACGATGTGCAGATATGGAAAAATGGAAATGCGAGAGCACACCACTTTGGAATCTCTACATGAACACGTAAGAATGGTCGAAAGTGTGAAATACATTTGCCATATTTGTTTCGTACAACCAGTATCGCACTCTCTTCAGGTTTCTAGAAGATCAGGAACAACTGATAGAGCGTGACATTTACAAACAGAGAAAGCCTGCCAATCTTAGAAAATTTCCTCGCTTGCAATCCGAGGAAAGTTTAACGGCGCATTACAAGTGTTTTCCCCTGACCGCTTTTCAGCTTCGAGGCGAATTAAAATTGCCGAACAAATTGCCGGATCAGAAGATCATACGAATATGGAAAAATATGCGCGCAAATTTGCCTGTTAGTCGATAATGAACGAGTAACATTGAATAAGGACGTAGAAACAAGGAGAAGCGCGTGGAAAAATAGCATTCTCCTCTACATGCAAATCTCGAGATACTTTCAGCTACTCAATATTTATTATCAGCACTTCAATGTTCGTAGATTCATCGGGGAATGAATGAACGCTTAGAAACAGCTTAGAAAATGTGTGTTGAAAAATTGTGATTCAACTTGAACGATCGCGTAAAGTTATTCAATCAAATCAATTAACATCAAACCAATGTCAAACAAAATATCAAAAACAGAGCTCGCATTATTATAAAATACGAAGATCCTTATTCAAGGTTCAAACTATAGTTGAATAACATTGTTAAATAATATCAATCTAGCCGGTATAATCAGAAATATTTTTACGGAAGAAAATTCTCTGCTACGAGTCTGTTCACTTCTTTAGGCACACCCGTCCAAGTCGGACAACGCGATAGACGGATCTGTGTCGAAACTTGCGAGCGACAATGGGCCCGGTATGTGGCCGTGTACAATGCGAGACTTGACCAAGGAATTACTGGAACGACGTAAACAAAAAAGGAAAAAGCGAAGAGATTTATTTCCCTGCGAGCCGGAGGATATGCACGAAATCTTCGAAGAATCGAACAAAGATTATTCTGATCGCAAGGAATTGGGCCACGCCAGAATACCACAACACTGTCCTTTGCCCACTGCAGAGACATTAGTAGATTGTTCCGCGGGTGAACATTACGGCTTAGTCGACGGTGAATACATCATTTTCGAGCTACCCTCTAGGACCCGGGGCACCAGGGTGTACGCCGACGTATGCCTTCGAGGATTGAAGGGTATGCATTTGCCGGAACTTGGGGTGCTACGAGCAAGGAAGGATACATGGAAATTTTGCTTTTATCCTGCTGTCATTGCACTATTGGCCAAAACACAGTTAAGGTATTTATTTGCAGGGAAATTTAATAAATATCTTCATCTGCTAACCGATTGGTATACTTCAACGACGTAAAATTGAAAATGAATCGAAGTGGAATAGTCCGTTCTCATTCTTGAATATGTGTATACGGTGAAATATTTGGAACACAAATTTAAGAATGCGAGAAATGTTATGATAGCTACAAACGAATCAATAATCATCTGCGAAGTATAGGCAATCCAGTTAGGCAATATTATATTACAAGAAATTTTAGGTTCTCAGAACTTAGGTTTCGATTCCGAGTTAATTTGTCTATCTCGATTACCAAAATATAATTTCCTCTTACCCAGCAATTCTTGATCACTTTATGTATCCCTATAAGATATAAATACGCTTGGAACGCGAACATCGATTACATCTACGACCACGCGTGGATGCTGTACACCCACATCGGTATGATCAACGTTAAAGACAAACAAAGGCTGGACGACATCATTGTATACAACTATAAGTACAGCGTCGAAGTGGAATTAATTCAAGAGCTGAACGACATTCCCATAGTGACCGACATTCCATGGGATTACGAGGAAAGGAATATGACGCGAAAGGTCGCCCTGCAGAGGAAAGAACTGATGAACTTCGAATTGGAAATCGGCTCCGAGAAAATAACCGACGAACAGAATGCCCCCGTTCACAAGGGGACTAGGAAGATCGAGGAGTGGTTCGACAAGTTGAAGATACGATATCGCAATTGCATATTTCGAACTACACGATTCTGTGTAGCATTTTGGAAGGACAATCTCTTCTGGTACTTGTACAATCCTTACCGGTGTGACAAGTTCGGTTACTGGGACGACAGTGGATACGCCTGCATTATGAAATTCTGCACGAGACAATCGCTCAAGAGGCATCTGATGATCCTTCTACTGAGGGCGTACGTTTACTCCGCGCCAAAGCCGGAGAAGGATGAATCAGAAGTGGAGAAACCGGAAACGAGCGGAGAAGAAGTCGAAACACCTCAAGCGGGAGCTGCACAAGCGGCAAGCGTAGTGCCATCAGAAGCTACAGAAGTTACAGTAACTGCTGAAGAAGGCCGAGAAGGCGAGGAAGACGGAGAAGGTACAGTAGTTACAGAAGATACGGGGCCAACAGAGACACCGGGAGTGACGGACGAAGCTCACGGTGCAGAGCAGCCGGAAGCTGCAATAGAACCGGAAACCAAAGAAGAAGAAACCAAAGAAGATAAGGAGGAGAAATTCTACACGATCCAGATTTTCCATATAAGGCATCACTGTTGCCAGATCCACAATCTGAGACTTTTACAACGAGGGGCACCCAAGCCAGCCAAACACCTTGTGAGCAGGAAAACCATCGATGATTGCCCGTTCGATCCTTTGGACGTGAGGGACGCGTGCGCGATTGAACAGGAGGAAGACGATTTAAAGGAGGCAATCGAGAAACCAACGTGGCTGAAATTGTACAAGATTACTTGGGCGAAGTGCATGGCAGCTCCTCAAAAGAAGAAGAGTACCAAGGAGACTGGTACAGGAAAGATGCGTTGGCACCAATACGTCGTCGAAGAATCGAACAAGCTGTTCTCCTTGTGGGGCGAAATTCATATTACGGACGGTATGTTCGAAAGGGAGAATCGTGGGATGCAAACGTACGCTTGTTACGTGGTTTGCGCCGGAATGACGAGGATCATGGCGCCGGAATATTGGAGCTCGAAGATTCTCGACGTGATCGTCATGTGCGGGGACAGATATTATACGTACAGTAAATTAGAAGCAGACTTCAAGTCGACTAAGAATGAATACAGTCACGTGAATTGTTGGAACAGGTATCTAATGAGCCATTTCAACATCGGCGAGACGATGTTCGAGGCGAAAGTCCTACCAGCCATTTGTGGCAGGCTGTACTCCAAATCGTCCAAGTACTTGTGGCAATCATTGGAGCAGCTGTTCCTGAAATATCAATTTGGAATTCTGACGTGCGAAAGCTCTTGTCTGGGTATATTCAAATTTTGCGGAGCTTATTACATGTGCGACGTGAATTCTTTTGGACCGCCGTTATTCACGTGCGGCGAGGGTGTTGTGTACCTGTTTAGATCCACGTATTTTTATAAGTTCATCACGGTGTTAGTGCTGACGATTGGTTCGCCGGAGTGCAGTCAGTTTGCTCTGAATCCTATTGAAATATTGAAGGTCATGGACGTGGGTCCGTCTGTGTTCCCTGTCGGTGTACTCGATAAGAAGGACAGGGCGAAAAGGGTGAGCAAAGCGGAATGCCCGTACGACGAGGAGAAGAAAAGGTACATGAAGAAATGGAAGCACAAGAGAACGGAAACTGCGAAAACGATCGATAAACTGTGCTGTAAAGGTCAATGATTTCTCTTTAGTTCTTTATGCTACGCTGCACCAAGTGTATAAATCCTGTATGTCAATATGTTGCAAATGCACGTGGCCATTTTTCATGTATATTTCACAGTTCCTAATTAAATACGTTTAATTCCCGTTCACCGTGTTCCAGCATTTTCTCGAGACAAGGAGTAACCTCAGATAATGACTATGTTATTAAATAATAGTTATCGCTATATCATTTTAGAACAAATTCCATTCTATTGTATTGTATTTCTTTAATATTTTTCATTAAACAGAATACAGTAATCGCTATTAAACGCGTGAACAAAAAATTGAAAGAGGATTCATCTTTGCGCCAGTAAAATTCATTTTCTCCAGACTGAAAATTCATCCAGCTACACTAAATGTTGCTAACCGCTCGTTATTACTCTTTCGATCAAGATTTAATCCCAAACCCGTCGGAATGAACGGCAGAACCGCACAGCACATTTCATTACATTCTCGGCCGCGATTAAAATCCGTGACACAGTTAATCAGCGTGTCCGGGCAAATGTTACGAAACAGAAAAGCTTTGCACAAACATCTGAAGAAGTGAAAGAAAAATATCACGTGACTAGAAGCAGACTTGTCGACTTCGAATAATTGAAAAAAAGGGGTCCCCCCCCCCCCGACGCGACGGTGAAAATAAAAGAAGCCACGTTTAAGTCGATCGTCTTTAGGTCTCAACGCAGCAACGGCGTGGAACCTATTAAAGTTGCACCGCAAGAGAACGTCTTAGTTCCTGGTCGCCCTCGGGATTTATGTACTTACCCGAACTTGCCCCGAACTTTCGCCTCGTGGCGAACTTACCGTGTCCATGAGTCGGCGCTACCACCGAGCCAGCTGCTCTTTCACCCCTATCGCACAATACTAATAATGTAATCGTCAAGGCACGTAGAACTAAGTTCCAACTACGACGACACCGAAACCGCTGTGGGATTTTAATCACCGTCCACATTTTTTTCTCTGTTTATACGGAAATCATGTTTAACAGAAAGTAGAAGCGTAGTTCTTGGAAGAATATCTCCTTGCGATTTTCTTATCACGAGAGTTTTGATTCCTCTGTTCCTTGCAATACGTTATCACCAGTTGTATCACTGCATTGTGACACTATATCTTATTATCCTGTTTCTTTATAAGAATCAATTTGTTCGTGCCAAGTTCAATGTCGCGAAAGAACGTACACTATAAAATCATTGTGCGCAATATTTTACAGTACGAACTAGGATCAAACAGGAAACTCCGTTTGACGTTACAAGAAGAGAAATCCAGAGGAAGTATTGTCACGGATATAAAAAAGAATATCTCGCTGGTATTTCGAATTAATAATTTATTTCACTACCTACTATACACATCGATCGTAAGCTATATGTACAAACATATTTACACCCCAGTTTCGTATTTATATGTACATCGGCACCCTTTCGGAAAGGGTGGTCGAAGGAAAGATCTGTCGTGTCTGGATCTTCGTGATCGTCAACGATAATGAATATATAAAACAAAAATGAAAGAACAGATGAAAAGTGTCTAAAATCGATATTTCGACTATGCCACTTCGAGGTCCGAGCTGTCGGTATCTTGTTCGCGTTGTTGTTGCTGTTGCTGCCTGGTCAACGTCAAGTGATCGGCTACTTTGACCGTAGGCGTGGGCACGCTATCGTCAGCACGCTGACGTTGCTCCAGCTGTAGTTTCCGCATACGTTCCTGTTCTTCTCGTTTCTGTTTGCGCCACTTGGCACGTCGGTTCTTGAACCACACCTGGAATAAGGAAATGTTTGATTAGGGAAACTCGTCGCGCCTCGTCGCTCACGTTTATATTGTACAAGTCCTCGCACGGTAGCGGGAAAACGATGTTCCATCGTGTTAGGAGAACGCTTGAAACGGAATCGAGGTGGGCTACGTTTGCAAATACTGAATACTATTCACCTATTGCGACTCGTTACCGCGTCAACGTTCTTCCAGTAACTATTCGCGCCTTGTGTAAAACAGTTCAGGATATTTCTGTAGACGAGGGCAATTTGAATAGAGTGTATCGTAATATGATCGAATTCTCCGCTCGTAATTGTATGTAAAACTTTGGAACAATATGCGCGATGTTTATATCAGTTTGCTTTACTCTGAAATTGTATAATTTACTGCTTTCGGTCGTCCGTTATCCTCTAATTATTTTGAGCTGCGTAACAGTTGCTAATATTCCTTGATCATGGTTGTTATTCGACTCGAACGCTTCATTCCCGCTGCCATGAAATTGCCGTAATTGCTCCGTTTAATAAGGGGACGTTCATTTCGACCGAGTGAGACAGGATCTTGTTTAATTGATAACCCCGTTTACCTCCGCGTCTGGCTATATCGCGAAGAAAACTCTTAACGAGGCTGGCGAAGGGAGGCTAGCGAAGATCAAAAGGCTTCATCCCACATTCGAAATCAACATTCGTTCCTCACGCCTGTCTGATTCGGTTTAAATGAGAGCCGACAATCGATATCTCTGTTGTTACCGATGTTTGCTTCATCCTTTTCGATATCGCGTTCATGTAATCCTTGTATTGCACAACAGTCGTGCACACGCGTATTTCCCTTAATTCTATAGTGTCAAATAAAATACATTCTTTAATACTTTCAGTCGCGAATGATCGTTGGAATGATAAAACAGCGCCCGTGGAAAAAATTGTACGAATTTAAAGTTTCCTTATTAGGCCAGTCAAAATTGCCGAGCATTATTATCTCAAACGTTCAGCTTGTGAGAATCCATGGAGTTTCGATCATTTTTTTTTTTTGCTTCTTTGCGTAAATAAATTTCTGCTTTTACAGTTGAACCATGTTTCTACACTCTGTTGATGCAATCGAATATAGAAAGAGGCCTTCGCGCTTGTAAATAGCCTTGCTTCTTTCCAAACACGGCGGATAGAGTGCTTTAGGCCATCACTCGAGCTGTTTCCCGTCTTTCCTTTATTTCCCTCTCCTTCTCCTCTTTTCTCGTTTCGAAAGTCGCCTTTCTACTAATTCTGTGCAAACACCGAAACTCTTGCACGATGCGGCAGGTGCGCTGCAGGTATATGTTGTTTCAAAGTCTTTAAAGACTCTCGAGACGAGGGATTTCCTTTGGCAAAGCCGACGACGCGGGTGGTCTGTTGGCCCACGATAAGTGTGAATGACTTTGGGATTGTACGATTGTTCCAACAAATTGCCCGGCGTGAATGAAAGAAATTCCGCGATTGTATTACTTTATCGTGAGATCGCGATAACTTCTAAGGACCGAGGTTATCGGCCGCACCGGAAACGTGCTTTTTCTTAAGCATTTAAACGTTAGACAGGAGAACCGTTGAATAGAACCACATATTTATCATTATTATCAAATGCAATTTTAATCAAAATCATCGTTTTTAATCATTTACGGAACTTGCCCATAGTACGTAGATTCGCGTTGATTTCAATCAATTGTTTTTAGGCACGAGATGATGTGGTTTGATGAGCAATTTCGCAATTTGTCTAGGATGAAAGCAGGAAGCTCGTGTGATTGTATATAATTAACCGATACTGGCTGCATTCGCCATTTATATAATTAATAAATCAGCAAAAAAATTCGAACAAATCCTGCCTGAAAAGCTTGATTTTTAATACGCTCTTCGACGTAATCGCTTAATAGAATAATTGACAAAATATTTGTTAAATACAGTTAAAAAATACTTTTTATCTCTCGCAATGTGAGAGCTGTGCCAAGTTTTTGTACGAAGCCCTTTCTTCCAAAAAGGTGTTTGATCCTAGGAAAGCAGCGAACTGAGCATCGAACTTCCCTCGAGTCCTTTAAAATAGCGTCACAATGGCGCGCCAGAAAAGGGTTCCTTCGACAATCCAGTCTCAATGACACGGTTCTACATCCTTTGAAGCATCCTCGCCAGCAACACTGGGCCCGTGCGCGAAGCGTCAAACCCGATTTTAATTTTGGGAAACACAAACGACGCCAGCAGAGTCACCGCGGCTAATGTTCTGTTACTATAAAAACGTTTGCGCGATAAATAGTCGAGGCGCAACGAGTTGTCGCGTTTAATTATAAGGGGATCCCGTGACAAATTAATGATCGCGGGCAGGGTAAATCTTTACAGCGTTAAATACGTCTCGTTCCATGAACTCCATCCGCGTTTCGCGTATCTCGTATACTTCTAGGCGCGCGTGTGTGCACCCGCGGCATACAGCTACACGTGTGTATATAATTGAAGTAAACACATTATCGACAAAGCTTTTAATCTGGCGTGCAACTTGTTGGCCCGACGCCCGATAAATCCTGCCGGTTAAGTAATTTAATCGTCGTATTAAAGAAGAACGAAGTTCTCGTTCCCGTTGGGCGAAGCATCGGCGGTGCATTAAGGCGACGAACGACAGGGTATTTCGAGGGTATCCAGTTTCCGTAAAGTGGAAGCATTTTGTCATAGGTACAAATTATGCGTTCGGGCCTGAGTGCTTCGACAATCCGAATGGTCAATGTTTGCCGAACGAAAACCTAACGTTCTCTCGGGCCCAAGACGGTAATTTGTCAGTCTAGGTATATAGCTACCAATGATGGCAGTTCATGGTATCGTCCGTTAAATTCTCGGAATGCTATCAGATTTTCGATGTGAATGAAACTTTTGAACCAGGGGAAATGCTACGTCATTTCAAATATGTCCATAAAATCAACAGCTTTGATGCCACCCACGTTACACTTCACTGCAACGACTTTCCTGGAGAATCTTCTTCCAACTTACCTCGATTCGTTCCTCCTTGAGATCGACTTGGAGCGCTAGTTGTTCCCTCAGGATCACGTCCGGATAGTGCGTCTTGTCGAATGTTGCTTCCAGTTGTTCCAGCTGTTCCTCTGTGAATATCGTCCGGTGGCGACGCTTCCGTTTCGCCATCGGCCCTACCGCCGCTGCGTTTGGATTTATTTGATAGGGATGAGCCGCGTGATAGAAGGCCGGCTGACCGTGAAGCGAAACGCCGGCGGCTGCCATCGCTGCTACGTAGCCGCCGGAGTATAGACTAGGATATGCTGCAGCTGAAAGAAAACGAAAATAATTAATAGAGTACATCGAATTTAGCGAGCTCCCGTTAAAACGCCTCGCAACGAAATGAATCAAACACGTGAAATAATTTCGAACGGCGATTAATGTGAATGCAAAATCATTTCACACCGATACACTATTAAATGTGCGAAGAGTATATTTGACCAATGTACCACGGCGATCCAAACGCGAAACAAACGCGCGCCACCCGAAAAATAAAAGGGACGGGCAAGAATTATTACGATCGTTCCTTAAATTGAATACAACAACATTTGCCGTTGTCAGAATGTTGAAATTGTGACTCTAAACAATTCGCAATCCTATTCCCGCCGCGGGGGAACGAAAAATACTCAAAGGCCCAAGCCTCGAGGGATGTTTTGGTTTAAAATCTCGAAGCAAGCAGCTTAGAGGCGACGCCTTCGCATAAAAATGTACGAAGGGCGAATTTATGCTTTTCACCCAGCATCACTCGCGTTCCCCGTCTCTGTTCCTCCCCCCGTCTCAGCCGGGCTGCATATTTTTCATCCTTCGTTTTTCATCTTCCGGCCCGGATTGCAAGGAGCTAAATCGTTCGTGCGTGATAGAAACGGATTGCGGATTTCAGCTCGCGCATCCCCAATCTGCGCTGCGGTTCCCGCCGGTGAAATACTTAAAGCCCTCGGGGGCATAAAGGAAATTTTGTTGCGGGACGCGTCGGGCCTCCGAGGATTTACGCCTTCTTTCGGTGTTCCGCTACGAAACGTCTCTCTCGTGATACACGCGGACCCGCGGGACAAGCTGTTCGTGAATTAACCCGACACCCTGCGCATAAGCCTTACGACGCGACACTTTTTTAATTTGGACACGATATTATGGTAAACCCGACTTGTTTTCGATGGAGGATGAAAGCAGATGATTTCGTAATACGCGAAGACATGTTCTGATTAATTCGAACGCGATCGGCGAGGAAGTTAATGGACAGGGTAGTTTTGTGGAAGAGTTCAATCGTGGCACTTTAGGAAAATTCATGGCGTCAGACTTGCAACAAGGTAAGTTTGACAATGTGATTTTATTATGGCGCGATATGGAAAACTGAAATTCCTAATCGTTATTTTCATATTTTCGTATCGCTCATCTATGTATATACTTCTTCTCCGATCTGTCCAATATGAATTCAGAATGCGTTAAAAACTGTATAACATCCTTTGTATCGAGCATATTAATTGCTCAAGTAGTTTGCTCATTGACAGGCGAGGGACATCTGTGCTTGGCAATTATGTCGCAAAACAATTCTCTGCTTGTCGTCGACGAAGCCGTCGGAAAATCGAATTTCCAATTCCCATCCGCGTCGAACATTCAACCCTGTAATCCCACCACGGAGAAGCCTCTAGTCATTCGCGAGAAAAGAATCGAACTCGCTTTCAATTCTTTCACCGAAAGACATTCCGCGTCGCTCTCGAGGCTCGACAATTATGATTATCACCATTGAAATAATCCGAGGCATCCTCTATTTGAATTGTATCAGCGTCGACAACAACAACTCACCAAATAAATCTGCCGACGTGAACGCTAAATGATGAATCTGTTGCTGCAGGGGGTGCATCGCCACCGCCCTCGATGGTGATCCAACTGCCTCAGGATTTTGAATGACGGATCCCAAACTGCTGGTGCTCGTCGGTGTCATGTTTCCAATGGGTCTGGGCGCCAAGATGTTCTCTATGGTAAAGGCGGACGTGGGGGAGGACATCGTTGCCGAGGAACTCGGCCTGGAAGCCTCTCGTTGTCTGAATCGCGCCTCGTCGGAGTTTACCGGACTCCTGGAGAACGTTCTGTCGCGTCCATCGATGTCGTGTCGCCTTCCAGTCAAACTGTTCTGCTCGCCGTTGCTCTTCAATTTCTGCTGCAAGCTCTCGGGCGAATAGTTGTACAGATAACGATGACCGTAGCCGGATATCCCGGGACTATCTTGCAGAGGACTCGACGGCTCCGTCATCGGAGAACGCGATCTGGGCGAATCACTCGCGTAGGTACTTTCTACCATGTTACGTGAGTCTAATCCTCGCGAGCCGAAGGTTTCACTGGTATGCTAGTTCTCCTCTGTTGCGATTCTTCTGAACATTCGATTTGTCGATAACGAATTGCAAGTGTCAATCGCGAGAATTCGTACGGCCGTGGCTGGCCGTTTTGGTACGCGTCCAGGGTACGCGTCGCTTTCGCGGTCGGTCTTCCGTTAATGCAACTGGTCGAAGAAAGTCTCCTATCAGCAAGATCGGACACAAATCGAGCGCACCGCGTGAAACGAACCGGCCCTTAACGTTAAAACATTCTCGGAGATTCCTTCCTGTCTCATCACAAACGATCACCGAACGCACTGGTCCCCGTTCCGTCCGTCAAGTTCGCGTCTATCTTCTCACCATTTCAATCGGACCTCTCTTACGTTCTACAACGAAAGTCTGACCTGTCACTTCGGCATTGAAATGTTCACAAACAAACACAAAGGGGGAAAAGAAAAGAAAACCGTTCGAACCGTAGACGAAAATGTCCAAATCGTTGGAACATATAACAACGTAAGAAACTTGCACGGGCGAGGAGGAGCCACGAGGACGAAGCCGGTCCGACGCGCGTGAAGTCCAGATGTGCAGCGACTGACATCGATGATAAAGGACATCCAACGACTGGTCCAACTTCGTGTACGCGTTGACCTCTAGGGGTGCGCTTAGATTCGCCGGCATCTACACCACGGGTAGCCACCCCCGTGTTAGAGGCAGAGGGACAGGGACACTCTCGGATATATCCAGCGAAGTTTTGCCGACAATGGAGCGGGGCGTGGCTCACCCTGGCTCCATCCACTTTTCCACCACCCCTCGTCGCTCGACATCCCCTACACGGTGCCACAGTCGCAGAGAAACAGAGGGTCCGTGGATGCTGAACAGGAAACGAGACAGAGAGAGCTAGGCAAACTCGACGATGGTTTCCGGGAGGATGCAGGCGGAGGTGCAATCTCCTGACGACACTATGGTGGTTCGGGGTAGAAAAAGTGGGGGTGGAAACGTTGAACGGCCCAGCGGAGTGCCCGTTCAACCCCGTTAACTCACGTCGTGGTTCGACGTGCATCGGTGGAAACGGAATACGGCTGTGCATAACTACAATAGAAACCGTGGGAGAAACGTATTTACAACGGATAATCACGATGCGTTTCGCGTATTACAGAGCTTTCCGAGTTTGCGAATCGTATTCACGAATTAATCATGCTTCCGGAAGTGTTTGGGCTCGGCCCGACGCGATCGAGTTCGCCTCGGTTATTGTTTCTGAAAATACAATAATTTCGCGTGCACCCTCGCCGACGGGATTCGCGACCGGAGGGGCACGTTGTACGATTTGTCTCGTATATTTCTTAGTTATCTTTCGCCTCGATTCTCCAGCAATTGGTCTATGAATTATGGCCAATTATGAAAATCTGTAGGGGAAAGTATGAAGTGTATTTACGGGTGGAGTGTTATAGTCCTTGCAACGCTTAGCTTCCAATTATTGTCAAGGGTGCCGGCAATGGCAGTAAATAAAAACCTCGGTGTCTCGCGTTGCTATTCTATCCCCCATTCGTCCATCTCTTCTCTACCTGTAAAGTTCACCTGCAAATATTTTGCCGCGAAGTACATAATTAGGAAAATTTTTACCAGAGTGGAAAAGAAATGAGAACGCACTTTTTATTCTTGTATAAAAACTATGTTCGTCTATGTATATCGCTTATGTTTATTAAATTTCTTCGTGCAGCAATATTACATCATTCCTCTTATGTTCAATTTTACATCTGCAATTTTTCATTACCTCGTCTTTAATTTGTATTCTTTTTTTTCCCGCTTCAATATGAATTTGTACGACGTTTCTTACTTATGCCGTGCCGCGTTTAATTATTGCTAATTATGTTATCACTAGCGTGTTCGCGACAAAAGAGCGCAGATTCTGGTAGCAAACTCGAGTTTGATTGATTTGCAGATTGAAACGGCATACTGCACCTGCCTGTTTTGAACGTACCAACGAAATAATTTTTCATAATACCTGTTGGTCAGATTTGTGGA
Source organism: Nomada ferruginata (assembly GCA_963583965.1). Classification (NCBI taxonomy): domain Eukaryota; kingdom Metazoa; phylum Arthropoda; class Insecta; order Hymenoptera; family Apidae; genus Nomada; species Nomada ferruginata. The sequence goes on from OY757213.1 coordinate 15,302,728, forward strand.
TATTACGATTTCGATTTTGATGTATGGATTACACCGAGCCGGCAAATTATCAAATGGGAATTTGTTTTGACGCTGGTTACTCGTATTTGCATAAACAACGAAATGCGTAGGCAGTTTAATACAGGTGAACATTCGGAACAGTGCAATGCTGGACTACCTAAATTCAAATTCACGTAACATTTAGTGCATATTATCGCGCGTTAACGGGTTAGGCAGTGTATTTAAAAGGGGGCGGTGAATGTTCGACTATTTGCGAAGGTAAGTAACTATGAGCACAACGTACTCATATCATAGCACTGATGGTGAGATACTATTAGTATTTTGGTGGTATTTGATTAACAGGAGGTATCTGATACTCTAGATTCTTATTAAATGATATTTTACGATTTCTATTAGGGTTTGTAGACGCATTACTTCAGTACTGAAAGAGGATTTTTGTTAATACGATTATAAAATTAATTTGGAAGCATTTATATTCAAGATGTTACTTGCTTCGTTTTGTCAATCGGAAATTCCTTTCACTCCGGAAGATACAAATAGAACGGAATGAATTAATTAATAAATAAATTTCTCTTCCCTTCTCGGGAAATGTTGCGATGCATTTGAAGTACAGATGAAACGATACATTCAAAACCAGAAATGCATTAAATAAATTAATTATCGCATCTGAAATATTGACACTTTACGTAACTATCGCAAAGTCATCCTCGATCGAATACAGAAAACCGGACCCATTACTCGACCAAATGTATTCCCAAGTTAGAAAACTGATTATCACATTATCATTCCTAAAATTGACGCCCAATATTAGTATATTACACGAATCTTTCGAACCTCGAAATGGAATCTATCGCGAGACTTTAGCAAGAAGATATCCACATCCCTCGTACCAAGAATCCCAAAAACTGTTAACCACGCATGTTAAAAATCGTGTACACTATCGATGTTTGTCCCCCTAACAAATCGTTGATCCGGCAGATCTGTTCAATTATTCAAATCCCGCCCAATGCGTTCGTATTAATAACATAAAACCGTTGTAATGTGCATTGACTGTCGTCATCATTGTTGCCGGTGACCCTCGGTGGGGAGGATCGTGATGCGATACGTGGAGAACCGAGCGTGAAAAGGTTTTCCATGGGGCGCGCACGTACCCCGACATTGTAAATACCCAATGCACTCCCCTTTCTTAAACCATAGGTAGAATCCGTGCGTGCACACTTCAATCCCAAAGTCCGTAGCGAAATCTGTGCCAACCTTAATCCTAATCCGTACGTTAATCGTGGCCCGATCCGGAGAACCGAGTCCCATGGACTGTACGAACGGTGCCCACCGGTTTACCGTCGCGTCAGATCTCGGAAAGCATCAGCAATGGATCACAGTATGTGAACATCGTCGTCCATGATGCCCCGAGGAAGAAGATCCCTTTGTTCGACGCGAGTCGTGAATTTCATTAACACCGTGGCGAACAGATAGACACCGTACCGATCTTCATTCAACTGTCTCGACATGCATAGGTATTCGTATGGTAATCGGAATGCTCGCAGCAGCTTAGAAAAATGATTTCGCTACCAGTTTCGACGACTCTGATCTTCCGGCTCGACGGTTGTGAATTCCGATATATGGTTAAATTGTGCTCTTCGGGGTGGGAGCAAGGTGCGAGGACTGGTTGAAATGAATTTAAGGCCGTCTGTTAAGTCGAGCTGGAAATGGCACATCTAAGGGGTGGGTTTAGAGAAGTGGGCTTGTGTGATTCGAAATGTTCGGAATGCAATGATTTTGGAGGACATGCGAGCATGGCACGGACCAATGGCGGATGGCTGCCTTTGCGAATCAGGATTATCCGTACCGTGGTGGTATTATCGATTCCTTTGGCTGGGACCAGATTTTCTGAGAATCGAACACTGCGTGGATTATTCGTGGTTTCGACGTTTCGGTTCAATGTGGGAAGATGGGAAAATTATGACGACTTTCATTGAATTTTCTCAACGTTCCGTTTTATTAGACTACAGTTATGAATGGAATAGAAATAAGACCAGGTAAATATGTTTTGCTTAGATTGCGATCCAGTGGTATACAAAATTTTATTTATATACATTTATTATTATTTGAATCAACAATAATATTTTTCACCAAACACATTAATGCCCGTCCAATGATCGAAGAAATCAAGTAATTCAGCAATCACTGTTATTAATAACGGCAAGGATAAATCAATTGAAAATTATTCTTTTCCACGCAGTTGGAATATTGACAAATTTTCCACGCGTACAGTTGTCTTGAATAATATTTAACGTTGTAGTTCAATTTCGCGAACCATAATATAGATAAAATGGAATATTAAATGCGGTGATTTCTCGTTTTTATGAAATATAATATGAACAAACAAAAATGGTATTAATTCTGATGAATATTCGTTACGAAAATATATTCCTTAGCACGTACTTGGCCAATGTAAACGGCACACTCTCCGACAAATACACGTACACACCTTTCCAATGATTAAATTTGCGAATAACAAAGTAAAGCGTACGTCGATTATTTACCTGTAATTAATTTCTAACGCAAATTTCCTCGAAATAACAATTTCCAAATATCGTCCTGTTCCTGGCACCAGAAAAAATGAATCCCTCACGCCGCCTTTTATTCCAATTTCATAAGGGATATTACAAGCTATTAATTTCTAGTCGAAGAAATATCATTTACATCCACACCTCCCTACAATAATCTTCCTACTCTGTCATAATTATACATACATTTACACACACATTTACTGTCACACATCGCATTCCAAGAAGGTTGTTCTCTCGCAGAACAGACCCGACTGACAATAAACGTGTTTCAGGCGAAGCCTACATTATGCTATTATGCCTTTCAATCTCCAATTTTCACGATCACGGGCTTCGTTTCTTGTTTACCGTGATTCCACGGCCCACCTAAATCGGCCAGAAGAAACAAGATGGAAAGATACCGAGAGCGACGGAGAGAATGAGGGAGAGAGAGAGAGGAAGGCAAAGACAGACTTCTTCTTCACCATCTCTTGGTAGTTCGGTTTTAAAAAGTTTCCGCCGCGGGAGACGATTCCACGTGAAAGATTACAATTTCCACGGTAATCATCGCCGACGAGTCCCCCGGCGCTAATACGGCGACAATACAGATGTTTTCACGTCTAAGCGGCGTGCTAAGTGGATGTCTTTCCCTCCTCCCCCCCACGTCCGTTTCCCTCTGTCGAAATTTCGTGAGCCCGACCTAGGGGGTGCTAAGTTGTTGTACCTGACCAGCTCGGAAGTGAACGTTTCACCTACTCGTTACTTTAGCTTACACTTGACTGGACGCCTTCTTGGCTCTTAGGTGGGGAAATAATCGACCAGAGAGAAGAAGCAGCTAGTAAAAGCCAACGGAAATTGAGCCTTGCGAATTATCCGCTGCCTCGAAGCCATTCGTTATTGCCTTCCACTCTGTTCTCATCTGCCTGCCTCTACGCTTTGGACAAGAGCTCTGCCTCTCGTTCTTTCTTTCTCCTCGTCCACGGGGAATCGCCTGGTTAACGTTTCGTGCAAGAACTCACGGGGATCCATGGTGATCTTGCCGCCGGGCTTAAAGGAACCACGTGAAAACTGAAGAGTCCGCGATTATCCTTCTCGGCGTTGGAACTTCCATCGGATACGCGCAGATAGATTTCAATGATCGTCATGGGTTCAAAGGGTGAACGATATTCGGAAGGATCGTTAGACAGCTACTGGCGAGTAATAGCATTTGTTCGTCCCGGTCCACTGTGCGAATGGCTATTTCACGTTTCATGGAGATAATTTCAGTGCCGGGATTTATTTCACAGCGGACGCGAGTGGAACTTCTATGAAGGGACAAATTGTTGTTTACATTTTTACATTGCAGCTGTATATCCGACTACGTTGCATGGGAAATCGCGTTAGATATTTCAGGTAGGAGAAGTTTGCAAGTTGATGCACCATAATTCTAATTGAAAAGTGAGATGTTTGAGAACGATTTAATCGTCGACACAAGGGGCCGAATGTTTTATGATTTATTTAGAAACTGTTTTATCTGGACGTATTATCTGTGCTTATTTCAAATAGATAAACTTTCTATGGAAACCAGAATTTATTAAAATTCTCGGCTGTAAATATATTCATCCGCGAACAGTTTGTTTAGATGCATAGAGTGCTATTGTTAATACAAGCATAAAATATTTAGTCGGCATATGTGAATGACGAATTAATATTGGAGACAGCTGAAACAAATACGGTCGTTTATTTCAGATAAAATTTTAACACCTTGCAGCATTGAACCGGGAATTGAACATTATTTATGCCGAACCATTCACTTCAAGGGATACTTACTTCGTTGGTCACTGATAAACTGTTATATTGGAAAGATGTCGGACGAAGCCGCAATAAAATGAAGGAACATTCACGGAACCGGTGAAAGAAATTCATAAAATGTGAGAGCATTAGCGTGCCAGTGCAAATATTTTTTAGATGCCACGATCGCACGACGTTTCCTAAAAGGTACCTGTTCACGGCATCCAACGGGAGAACCCGTGCTTCTCTTAACGTATAGCGCAAATATTGTTTCACCCCTGAAAATCGTATACTCACGGTGCTCTAACAGATTCCACGCCACAGTCAAAGACGCCGAATCTTGTGGAAAAAAGAATGATAATCCAACGGAGGAAGTCCACGTAGATTTCCACGCGGATTAGCTCACAATCAGTTGGTTACAGGATGTAAACATTTGCTCGCCCTAAGTCAAGGCAGGCGGATTGTTTGAGGGGGACGCTTATAAAATTTAAATGACCGCCGATTCGTGAAATAATGAATGCTCATTGACAGGTAATCATTTACCCTTCGAACAATGAAATTATACGATTATGTTATAAAAAAGAAAGATTGTTATCGTTCGTTTCGTACAGTCTACACTACGAAATATATGCTGGGCCATTCTGCAAGTAGTACGGTTTTCTCTGTACAAGTATTAGTTTCAAATAAGGAATTGCATGTCGATAATTAAGAATGCAACTTCGCAGCGATCTCGTTTCGGTTTCGTAAGGCTACGTTTACGGTGGATGCGAATTCGTACGAACGGCGTTCTGATGAATACGTCTGAACTGTTTGAACTAATGCATTGAAACAGTTCAGACGTATTCATCAGAACGCCGTTCGTACGAATTCGCATCCACCGTAAACGTAGCCTAAATCAGTAACCGGCTAAACATCTTCATATAATTATTCTACGTCGAAGCTCTTGATCCATCTTCGACACTGGCTGTTCGACGGCCCTGCAGTTCCATTATTTCCTTTATTAATCTCATACAACGCGACATGCCGAACATGTTCTTTCGTTCCGTTCATTTCAAACGTTTGCAGCAACTGCATTATTTCATCCACAGGTTCGAACATTCGATACAACGTTATCCGAAGCTATTCGCATCGGGCCGCACGCCAAACGGACAAGCGACGATCAGTCCCGTTGCTTTAAAGTTTAAACCAGCCACTGATCGTATTATCCGCGGAATGGCTAAATGACATCCAAGTCCCCTCCCGTCTCGACGAATCATTTCGTTCATCCGGGGAAGAAAACAATTCCTCGCCGACCCCTTGCCGCCCTTACGCCAACGGAAACAAACCCCCGTCTCGTCCTCGTTTTCGCGCGCTGAAATTGTTTACCTGCGCCCGCGGCCAGCCGGGTGACGCGCGGCGATCACGAATTTATTGGCTCGTACGTTAATTACTTTAATTATTACACTGCTGTCAAAGGCTGATCGGAATACAAAGGAAGTTTATTCGACGCGGTACTATGTTTCCATCGCCCCGAGTCACTGATCGCCAATTAATTTTCCATAATTGGACGGGCATGGTGGCACCGGTGCACGCCTTGACGCTCGTCGCGTGCACGCGTGCGCCCGACAAGGTGCACCGCGCGCACCAACACGCGGCCGCTTAAAATGTATCGGTAACGGGCCGGCGGCCACGTCGCCGTATTTTCACCGCGGAACCAATTAACAGTTTTCACCTATTCCTTTTTACCAGCTCGGCCGAACGAGTTGGGGGGGGGGAAATGCGTGGCGGCGAGGCGTGTGACCGTGCCGGCGAAATAGAAGGAACAACGAAATAGCGGCCGGAGGAACAGGCGGAAATGGGTAGTGATCGGGGCGGAAAGGGGTTGGAGGAAGGAAAATGGATGGAAAAAAGCGTTGCCGTGATGGCCTTGTAGCGGCGGAAAAATCAACTTCGATTTTGTCGAATGTGCAGGGTGTTTCTCGTTCGTTGCCGGGACTCGAGCGAGATCGAGCACGTAGATTTTTCGTTTGAATGTAGACTGTTGTAGAAATCGGCGGAGAAATCGAAAACGGGTGGACGTTGGGGCAAATATTGCTGGGCGGATGGATCGAAGACAGCGTATGATTAACGCAATGGATCTTTGGATACGAAGCTATGACGGTGGAAAATAATTCTTCTGGGAAATTGGAATTTTCAGTTAGTACAGGGGACCTACTAATCTTCGTTTGTGCTGTGCACGTTCGTGCATGTTTGTAAATATCGCGAATTAAGCGATACTCTCCCGGCTCTGGTAACAGGTGTAATGCAATTTGGTTTTTAATCGTGGAAATCAGACTATTATTCTTAAATAGACACTCTTCGATGGAATTCGTTTTGTTTATTCTCCGGCGAATAATATAGTAATCGCCTACTGTATCTCGGTGCGTGTGTATAGCTACAAAGAGATGTAAAGAGAATATCGTTTCTTGCATCGATATCGCGGAAATTTGCTTTCGTTTCGTTGCAATGTCAAATGCAATGAGAAACCTTCATTCGGGGTTGATGCTTCGTTGGTAACTGAGAAGTTTATTGGTATGTGTTCTGTTCAATGACAGACACACGGATACTATTTTTCCGCTGTAAAAAGAAATGAAAGAAAACTAGTTTCGGGCGAATTGCCTTCAAAAAGTCTTCGGACCCGTTTCTCTGCGTTAAAAGGCTGTGTGTTCTTTTTCGCCAAAAATCGATTCCCAACCTCGTGGCGACAGTGGCGGGGCTTTTAAAGCTATTTCGGTGCGGATTTCGTTAAGTGATATCAATAACCCGATGGGACAACAAGACGGGGCCCTTCAGGATTCGGTGGAGGATAAACGAAGGGCCAGCAATCCCGGCGGATGTTATCTAATCCCGGCGGATTTGTTGATTCTACGACTTGTGCTTGGCAAAGTGCAATGTGCTTTCCATGTAGTGCTGGATTACCTATATTTTTTACAGTCCGAAAGGCCCTCGCGGAGACTTAGCGTTGACGCTGGTGAGCCAACATTTTTCGCGCTGCCTATCTTAGCTTGGAAAGCTCCTTCTCTTCTTTCCCGCAACCGCTACTTAATCACGTTCGTGTTATAAAAATTGACGTGCCTAACGAACGAAATTGGTCACCTTCTATTAACAACTTCTTGTGATATTGTATAGTATCTAATAAATTTGAACTTCGCATTTCGCGAAATATTCAACAATTCAGAATACTCAACTTTTCCTCATTATTTCCCTCCCGAACGTATACTCGATTCATCGCATTTTAACAGTTTGGCATTTTAAATATCCTCCCAGTAACAAATTCGTTTGCTCGCACGAATTCATTTGCAAACGCAGCAAGGGAGTGGACGAAAATTCGGCCAACAGCACAGAAATAATCCTTCCCTTCTGTAAAAGAGCATCGTGAATATTCGGGGGCCGCGGTTTCTTCTATTGCCCAGGAGCGAAAGGGTAATCTACGTTCACGTTGCCCCGGGAGTATCGAAAGAAAAGGGAGGAGAAAAAACGAAAGGATTTTCTCGGCGACTGTTATTATTCTGTTCGCAAAAAGCAATGCGAATATCGCGTTATCGGGTCGAAATATACTCGGGAGCACATGATTCCCAAGCGAAAAGCAAAGACACGAGCCGTCGTTTGCCCCGCGGTGCTACTCCCGTAACGCAGATTATTCTATTACACGTTACATAAACAGAGAGGGACAGGAATAGAATGGAAGAGAGAGTCAGAGAGAAGCGGAAACAGAAATGCGGCGGAGCGGTCTCAACGTTTCTCCGCGTCTCGGTCCGCGACGCTGTTTGGTCTGAAAATACGTTATTGTTTCACCGCGATAAAAAATTCAACGTTTGGATAATTACATCAGAGCTGATCGATCCGGCTTGCCCCCGGCGGATTTCCACTGAGTTACTGACTTACTTTGCCTACCCTTTACCAACCACCACGGCGGAGATGTTACGTTTTTCAGAGGGAACTCGATTAACCGAACGATCATTCACTTATGATATCGATTAAGCATTCTTCCCATTGATTCCACGATTTATTATTATTTCAATAATAGCAGTGCCAGAATGCGAATGCTGCAAATGCAGGGGGAATGTACAAACGGAATGGCGTATTAAAGTTGATTACACTTGTAATGTATTCGCCCAAATATCTATATTAGTCTTACTATAGATTAGTCCATCTATTAGTCTTACGATATATATTTCTGTATTATTCTTTATCTCTATATTTCTGGACTATTCCTTATCTTTTACTTCTGTATTATTCTTTATCTCTTTACTTCTGTCGCTTAAGGATTCATACGTACAAATATTATTGCATCTTGCCAAACCTTCCTCATCCTCGCCCTTACCCTGTGACTCACCCCGTTTAGTCACCCGTCCAATGTTTCCAATTCCTGACCTATGTCCCTAACTATTTTCCATTCCCACTTTCGACCTCTCCTATCACCCCTACTCCTATATTTCAGATCCCTTATAAACCCTTGACCATTCCTCCTCAAGAGCATTCAAAGTATTATTATCTTACACTTCATACGAAAAAGTCTCATTATACTCAATTATTACCATACTACAAGACTAAGTTCGCTCATTATTGTCATACAAGTCCAAGCGCACTCATTATCATTCTTACAAGTCTAAGTGTTAATAAAATCTCTTAAAAACCGAAGTGGAAGTTCAAATTTTCTCTGTGTACATTACACACTCATTATTGAAAAACTTGTATACATATATATTCATTTTATTTTCTATAATGGCGAACTGTGTGGTATATAAAATTGGATTATGATGTGTAAATTTGTTTCGCTATGTATGTAGAAATTAGGTTGTTTAAATTGTCGGACTAAAACAAGGGTTTGTAGAATTTGTCGCACCCTTATTATACCGAATTAAATAAAATTTGATTTGCTGTACTTCTTTGGCAAACTAGTTCGGCTGCTTATACTTGGGTGGGAAATAAGTAAGATGAAAAAAGACATTTACTGGAACTATATATTTCAGATGTGATGGGACCTGCACCCCGTCTGCTTTCCCTTTTTTGGAGAAGCAATTGTTACCAGTATACCGTTTCCGTCAAACTTGAATAATGTTTGTAATTCAGGCTCACCGCTTGTACACTTTATTCCCGACGTTTTCTCACTACAAAACGCGGAGTAAAGATATGCTTGTTCGCTTTTATTTAAATAGCAAAAAATCAAACGACAAATTTCGTTATTGTCAACCGAAGAATTTTATCATCCGTTAATTATCGTCTATCAAAGTACGGTGTGGATTCCCACCTTTTCTTTTTTTTTATTTAGAAAGCGATCTTAACTCTCCTAAGTAGCTTGAAGTCTCCTAAGCGCACGTGTTACGTCGTTACACGTACCAAAGCATACGTTCCCTTGCTTCTCAATGCCGATACCTCTTGCACGGCCCAGGGCACGCGTAAAACGAAAATCACGCTCACCTGCGCCGGCGCACGCTAGAAACGAAAATGCGTCTATCCCCGCGGATTTTCCAAAGGGACAGATAGATTGGGCAAAGAACGAATCGGTTTTCGATGGAACAACCCGTGCGTGGCAGCTGCGATCCTTCTTTTCCCGAATCTTCCTTTCCACATTTCTACTCATGCATCTTTCTCTCACTCTCGCCCCTTCGCTCACGTTCCCTCTGGTGCCTCGTGTTTTCCTCGGCTGCATAATCCCTCCGCATAAGAGAAACGGAGACGGGAGCGTAGAGAATCGACAGCTCCGACGAGGACGGCAGAAGCAGCAGAGGAACGAAGGAGAAAAGGCACCGGTACACTCGAGGCGACGTAGGAGAACAGAGAAAGATAGACGTGCGATCGAGGAAGAGGGTAAAAAGTTGGAGAACGAAGACGAAGAGAAAACGACGACCCCGCTGTTTGCCTTTTATTAAACTCTTGTTAAACGCCGCCTTTCTTCGCACACACAATTGAATCGGCAAAACAGCGAAGATAATGCCCGAACCGAGATGTACACGGCCTAGGGTGGGGGGGGGGGGTGGTTCTTCGTAGAAGACTTACCGCAAACACCAGCTCCTTGTACACCCTGAAATGGACACCGTGTAATCCCGCTCTTTATACAGCGCTGCCGCATTGACCGGCTCCTCCAGGCATGCACATCGACCACTACCGGCCAATAAATGCCGCCGTTTGTGCGTCTTTCATCGTGAAAAAGACCCGGGGAAACGATTCTTGAACGACCGTGAAAATCGCACGGCCCACCCTCTTCCTGCCGGCACTATAGGACGTCTAATGAAAATATTTGGATATTTCGATGGAAGATTGGCGTGGGCCACGTTTCAAAAGCGTGCCATTGTGTGGTGAAAAACATGGAGAAATTTTCCATGCCCTGCCCACGAAACCGGCTATGAAGTATACAAGTACTTTTCGAGGCTTTTCACGACTCGGTATGGGTTTCCGCAAACGCCATGCGACTTACAATACCTGACGATCGTATACGCCCGGTAGTCTGAATGAGGGTGTATAAGATACACCGGATATATTGTATCTTTAAAGTGGTTAGTTGTGGCGAGAAACTTGTGCGTGAACTTTGTGAATCGATGTGTCCGCAAGGTGAATTACAATTTTCATTTTCACGAAAATTATACGTAGCATTTGGAGCATCAGTTTACTTGAAGCTACGATGCAATATAATTGGTAAACTGATTCAGGTAGACAATTGATTTTAGTCGAAACATAGATGTACCAACTTCCCCGACGAGAAAAATAAAAACCGAAATCTTCCATTGATGTTAAAGGAAAGTCACAAGAAATGTATTTACAGGTAATTGTGTGTCGTGGTGTTATTTCAGTGTTTGAAAAACGTTAGAACTTATTTATAAAATAATTATTCTTGGCATTATCATCTATTATTTTTTTATTGAATCAATCGATGGTTGTATTATGTACATGTTAGCCATTAATACTCTGCGCAGTATATAAATCGCAGAAGAAAATTGCTCCATTCAAATCTAACCATACGTATACAGTAAAATTAAAATATAAACTTCAGGATGACCAAAAAATCAAAATAAATGTTGATGTATAGAAAGCAGTAAATCATAAGGCATGGCAGCACAAATCATTGATGTTTTTCTCTATTATCATATCGATGGCACGAGTATTACCGTACTCACCATCGTATCTAATCTCTCACGATAGCTGATACAATTGTCCTTATCCGCAACCCTTTCGTTCCGTTATATCGGCCTGCGCTTTCGCCGGCGATGTTCTTCATTCTCTCGTCTTTAGCTGTGCCTCGATAAGGCGCGCAGGGAAATCAAAGGTTACAGTGGGAAAAGGAGCAACAACAAAGTATCTAACTCGAGATACCATGGAATGTGGGTCGCGAAAAATTTCTAGGGTCGTCAAAGAATTCAATGCGCCAACGCTATTCGCGAAACTTCACAAACGAGTCTCCCGATACGAACTATTACATTTGCTTCCTGAAAATTAGTTACGGTTCGGCCAATTTCTCGTTACGATATTACAATTTCAACGTGCAAAGGTAGGGACGAGGGGGGCGGCGGCGCGGGACTCAAATGGAACGAAGAACAAAAATGTATATAGTTGTGCACAGTTTATAAACGATGTTTATTTCTGCAATTTTGCTCCCGTTCTGTTTCATATATCTATTTTTATTTGTTTTGTTTCATTCTCGTTTACAAACCATGGGAGCAGTCTACATTCGGCTTGATTGAAAAGTCTTGCGCGTTCTCTGCGCGAGCGTGCATACAACGCGTATACATGACATATACATATACAAATTTACTTATAACCTTCTATGTTATTTATATAATATAAATACATAACGTGGATTTGCTTGATCTTTTTTCCTTGGATTTTTCGATACTTTCGGCATCATTCTTTCTGTAGGATCTCGTTTGTAAAGGCATATTTTAGGACTCATCTGTGCGTACATACATATACATATGAATCTGCATGTGTTTCTTCTATACATCTACATTACATGTGTGTACGCGTACATCTTATATGCTTTCAAGGAGATATGACAATTGGATATCGGATTTTCCTCCTCCATTTAACGAGGCTGCAAAATTACTTACTTTCTTCCTTCTTAACGCTAATTTCCTTATCTTGCATTTCTTTTCCATCTTTCCATTCGAAGCGTTTCAATACTCGCCCTTATCGGCCAGCAACTGTAATAATTGACTAATACATTCTAGCACGAGGATATGAGAACTGGAATAGACAGAGAGATAATGGAGGGCAGGACCTTTTCACAGGTCAAACTATGGGCATGGATCTACGTTTTACGTAAGAGAAAACGAATTTTGAAATACCATCTCCTTGCAATACACCGGGACGCTGCGACACATTGGAAATATAAAAAAGAAAGATTAAGAAAAAGTAACCGAAAATTATTGAGTTGTCCAATAAGTTCGTCAGTTTTTTAGTTCTTTTTTGGTTTGTTTTTTTACGTCAGTTATTCTGTCAAGCACATAATTATCTTTCATTCATACAAACTCAAATATTTCGCCCGCTGTAATATTGTACAACAAATACGTAATAAGCGAATTGATATTGGAAGAAATTCATCGTGGATTAAAAAGCACACGAATTTATTGGGCAACATAACAATCATAGGATTGGGCATTACACGATAACAACAAATATGCATACAATTATATACATATGCATCTTCTTTACGACATCGAAAAGAATAAGACGAAACAGAAGTAGCGTAAACAGCTCCAATCGCTTCGACCTGATTTTTTTTCTTCAACACGCTAACGTAATTTATGGAGATTTTTATTCTGTACATATACAATTCTATAATCGTAAGTAAAATAGTAGATATAGAGATTCAGGACAGAAACGGGTCACTAAGTAACTCGAATAATTTTCATTTCATATCTACGTCATCCGGTTTCTCAACAAAAATCTTTCACCGCGTATTTCCCCTCATTCTCCATTCTCCTTCATCGAATGTTAGAAATTCTACATATAAAAATACACTCACAATGTACGTAATAAACTCTCGTTTGGATATAACTTTTTCAATTTTTTTTCCTTCCTTAAGTAAATGTGCTCGGGTACGTGTACATGACATCCTCATGTGATAGAAAAAATATACACGTGAGATCCCAAGTGAGATTCATCGCCCTGACAATGAAACTGGAGAGAAATGTAATGAGAATATATATAAATATAAACGCATGAAGACGCTGGATACTAGATTTTCATCTAGAAACTCCCGAGAACATTTTCATCACCACGATCAACATCTTTTTATTCGATTCTAACGTGATTCTATGTGTATGCATTTAGTGGTGTTGCTGTTAAATGTTTATTTTAATTTTGTACCATTTACCGTGTATTGGGCCCTCCGGGGATCTAAATTGGCATTGAATTTCAGAGCTCCATCAAGTTGCACAGCGATAGAAAAAACAGGGAAAAAAGATTAACTATGTAGAATCGACCGTTAATCGAACTAAAGAATTCCTTAACAAACAAATGTATATTAAGAGAGTATTCTAGCTTACGTATATATGCATGGGTATATGTATATACCCTCGACTCGCCTTTCCTATATCCATAATATTTCATAATTACACTTTGGTTGTTTATGCAAATATTATTTCTGTAGGGAGTAGATGAAAAGTAAAACCCTGATTAGGAAATTGTGAAAGTATATTTTATACTCTGTGACCCTATGACATAGAGTGTATGTGATGCATATACATATATTTTTCACCCTATTGATTAACTTCATTCACAGATGACAGTATTAAAAGTAACTGTTGCGACATTATTCTAACTTAAATCACAATAAATAAAATGAGAAAAAACACGTGTAACATATTTCCTACATGTAACCTCTGTGTATTGTTTAATATATTTTGCATACTTCGGTATATCATATCTGCATAAACGTCCGCACTCTATTCATAATACAAATGTGACAACTTGTAAACTCTATTCGTGCTCTTATAAAAAAAAAATACATATCTGAAAGAAAAGAAGAAGAAAAATGAGAAACAACTTTTATAAAATAGAAAAAAATAAAACAGACGTTTTTATGTTTCCATTTTAACGAGCACCCTCCTCGCAATCTTGAGGGACGTGTTTTCGTACAATTTCGAGCATGTACAAAAAAAGGAAGGAACAAAAATACGCTCGTATACGAACAATGAAATTCGTCGAATATGCTCCGGCTTAAACGCACAACATCCAACAGATCGAATTAAATTGCTACGGAAGCAAAGCTGAAACAGATGCAATTACTCTTGAGCGATCGTCAAACTCGAATACAATCGTTTCAGTCTTATCCGCCAATATGCCGGCGTGTAATAGAGCCATTCGTCCGTTACAATTGTTTATTTCGTATTTCGGAAATTGGTAACAAGTATATTCTATTAGCTTAATAAAAACACTCGTTAGATAAGTTACTGCGATAATATATAATAATGTATCGAATATTTTTGAGTTATTTTTTTTTTTTTCTTGAGCGACGCGAACCTACTAACTATACATAGCTATATAAGTACTTATTTATACGGCTTCCGATAAAACAAGTTTTACCGAAGTGTCGTTAAGCCTCATTACATTGTAAAATGTAAGAGCTATAATGTAAGCCGCCCAGAAGCTGAATTAACTTGGTGAAATATAATGTTAAGTTGAATAAACCTGTAAATACTTTTTTTTTTTTAATTCCCCTTATAATACGTACATAAAGAACCAATTGTAGAATATATTTTCTGAATAGATCAAACTACTCATAGAATAATTACCTTGATTCAACCATAATGGATTTTCCAATATGGAGCAGTGAAAAGTCAGTAACAAAATTTGGCATCTAGTGAAGGTATATATAATTCTCAAGTTGAGTCAATTTACTTAGAGGACGTTCGGTAAGAATCATACGATGCGGGTATTAAAACTGGGGTAACTGAAATTAATCATTGCGACTTATGAGCGGCTCACCCGAAGTACGCTAAATTGCTTAAAATAAAAGGAGAAAAAAAAGAAAGAACATGTATACATATATATTCATACTTTATGCTCGAAACGGAGCTTTCGCAGCCGCATACGTACTTACATTCGCCGTTTCTTATTCTTTCCCCGCGATTTTCTCGCGAATTCGCTATGTAACCGATTTCGGCCCAAAGTCGACCCGAACGCCTGCCAAAGAGATACACATCTATTGACCGTTGAAAACAGTCGATAAAAATAGATTTTTTGGTTTCACATAAAACAGATCAGTTCTTCCGTTTGGCTAGATTAAATTTGTATATGCATGCAATAATTTACTGCCATTCACGCGATACACAACCGTACGATCGTTGCACTTATACACGAAGATCGGTAGACACGATTATCGAATGCAAGCAGAACTCTCGATTACAGTTAAACGGGCCGATTATATATTCGCGTGACGCTCGATTTATAACGATACACATGACGACAGTGGTACATAATCACTAGTTACGCGTCGAACAGTACAGTTTTGTACGACGATCTGTTTGCTTCCGGTTTTAACTTCTCCTTCCTCCGTTCCACCTTATCCATCAACAGATACCTTTCCTTTCCTCCCAATCCTTTCTCAAACACCTTTCTCGGCCTTACACTACGAGTACATCATATGCCTGCGACATACAAATGTTTGCTGTCGAAGACACGGTCGATATAATAACGTAATATTGTCACACGCAGCGTGACCTAGGATTCTAACGTCGTGTTCGGTGGCGTGTAAGACATTTCCATGGTGATGCCGGCGCTATTCCGACGAAATCTGGATGGGATCTCGGTGCTGTTCCGTGGCTTGCGTCTGCTCAGGTGCCTCTCGACCCACTTCAGCATCGTCAGCACCGAATCTGTGCTCGGCAAACGTCTTTCCGCTGATGTACGGATTATGTGCGACGACGCTACGCGGAAGGTAGCTGCCATACCTTTCAGCGCCTGAATGAAATACGTGATTTTATAGACACCTGTTTTCATCATAGAAATATACCGAGGTCGAAGGGAAAATGAACTCGATCAATTGGTATTATGGCGCCGATGACTTCCGACTAATATTAATTCTCTATTGGATCGTTTCGAAAATTCGCTGCGTTTCGCAGGAAGCATGAATTATTAATGATTGCGATGATTGCTATTGATCCTTATCGATATGGCATGGGAATCCTGTATGAATTATCGTAATTCCGAACCGTTAACTCCAAATTTTTCGAGAGTGCTAATAAGCTGTAATGAGAAAAAGAATTCGCTGAAGAACAGAGAAATAAAAGGCCGTCCCTCAAGGAGCCGCGATTGAAAGTCGTCGGCGTCCATTCTTCCTTCGTTTCTGCTCCGCATATACAAATCGGGCGATCGCTAAACAATTCGTTACCTTCATGGCATCTTCGTCCGTAGCATCATCACCGGCATAAATGATCCTGATACGTTCGCTCCAATCCAAACCAAACGCTGTACGTAGAATGTAAATGGAGGCGCGACCCTTGTTCCATTCGACAGGTGGTTTCGCCTCGATGGCACAATGCGCCGGGCAGGGCTTGAAACCAGCGTTTTCTATAATTTTCTTCGCCTGATCGACCATTTCGGAACGGCGTTCCAGCGGTGTTTCGCGATAGTGGAACGTCAATAGAGCCCCCTTGTTTTCAACCCAAGCGCCGTCCCTGCAAAGCTGTACACGAGGAATTCAGTAAGTCAATTATTGTACACAGATCAGACACGGACTTAAATATAAGTATCGGACACTGTTGTGGATGGTGCCATTGATTTTTTTGCTTTCATCAATTTTCAAACGTAGAGCTTGGCTCCTTTTTGTTTCTCCGGCCTTCTTCTGTATCGTATTATTTCTATGTTTCGCTAATATTTTGTTGAATAGAAACATCGATGCTTGGAACTATCAGGGATAGTCATTGGAGTGCACATTTCTTGTTTCGAAATACGGATTCTAATTTAAGCATTCAGTTAGCCGAACTCGCTGTCGAATATATCTCGGTTATTCGATACTTAGTACTCCTCTCGATTTTTCTTCGCGTTACTTTTCGCACAATAAATTTCTAAAGATAGCAAATTTACGGAGTAAGGGGTGCAAACAAAATTATTGCCCCGAATTCCCCGTAAAAAAAACCATCGCATCTTAGACCGAACAGTTCGCCGATAATAATATAATAAAATCGTCGGGAAAACTAAAATAGATTTCTACTATCGTATAACAGCGTCACCTTTACTGGCGACGTTCTATTATTACAACGTAAGTAAACCTACACTAACAAATTCAATCGCGGCGTATCGATTAATAAAACATTATAACAGAACCACTCACTTGATCTTGCAACGTTTGCATCAAATTCGCCACCTTGCCCTCCAGTTCAGCCGGCATTGGATGCACGAACTTGCTGCCGTCAGGATGTAGAATCTCCAATCCATGGTTACCAGCGTACGTGATGCCCTCGATCCCGACCATGGACTTCACGTTGTTCACGTTTCTACCCGATATGATCGCTATGTACACGTCAGACATATTCGACAACCTTTGCAAAACGTTCTTCGTTTCCAGAGGCAAAATGGCCAGGTCTGGATGGGTCGCGATGGGAGCCAAAGTACCATCGTAATCCAGCAGCAACGCCAGCTTATGGTTGTCGCCGATATACCTAGGGGACATGTGTTATCACTGGAACGTTACCCGGCTTTCAACATGAGTCAGGTCGCAATCGCAACGCGCGGGCCCGCCCGTCTTCCACAAGCAGTTTTTCGCTGTTTCAGAGCATCCTTAAGTACGGTGTGAAACGTGACACACGCGATAATAATCCCCAGAATCGAGCAAATTTCATCCAAGAATATTTCCATACGTGTTCGGGATGTATTGGATAAATTAGGATCATTTCCCATTTGCAGTGGCGCGGCATCGTTATGGGAATGCATTGGGGATAGAAATTATGCGAAGGACAACGGGGATGCAATGGATAGGATTTTAAGGATTGTTAATTGGTACAGCTCGCCGAGCTGAATTGGATTCATAACGACTGGAATGTTAGATTGATGTTTTCGTCACCGATACTGTCACTGACACTGGCAAAAGCATCAGGAAGTATCATCCCATACGGTGCGATGTACCCAAACTCATGCTTAGTTTAATAAACTGTATCTGTTCGTCCTTTAATCTATGTCGGAAGAAAAAGCGTCGAATCTGTAAGGTACCGAATGTACTGTGTACAAGCATTCCCATCGGTAATTTCGCCGATATACGCAGTAAGCGAATTGTTTTAAACAGAATCTAAAATTTATCCAGGCGATATAAAACTCAAGACTTTTGATACCGGCCAATATAATTCTTGTATTCTTAAAAAAATTCTGATTTCTTTTCGACAACCCTCGCACGAACGCTGTTCTAATTTTCTTTATCACACACGAATTTTATTGTTTCATTTAGATCCTTGATTAGTAGATAATTAGTAAGTTATCGAATATTAGTAACGCACAAGGAACTTAATAGTAATTATATGCTCTTGAAAGGAGACGTAATAGTTTGCCCACGGCGTATAATTAATTTGTAATTATTCATCGGCAGATTCCCATACATAGTGGTTAAGAATTTAACGCCCACAATGGATTTTACTCTCATTTTAAATTAGTTCCCGAGTAAGCGCATGCTCTGGTCGGGCCCAGCCATGCACGTCTTTTAACTCCAAAAATACCTACTTGCTTAAATAGTCATCGAAATCGTCCATGGTCACCGGTTGCATCGTCGTAGCACCCACAGAGTCGTGTTCCTCGAGTGATCCCATTACTTGCAGGAAAGATTTCATCCAGTAATTGACATCGTAGATCCTTTCGCGTCGTCTTAAGTGGTTCATTCTCAGCGTGCGTTCATCTTCAGGCATGGTGAGGGCTCTGTAATATTCAATTGCAACTGTTAGCATCCGATTTTGCATTTAATTATCGATACTTCTGTCATACAGGTTCGCACAGGTGAAACTGATTTAAAGCTCACGTCAGACGAACATTTTAACATTAACGAGGGCATAACGCTGAAGCAATTAATCGTTAAAAAAAGATAAACATCACTTTTGATGCTACCAGAAAATAATTTGCATTAGTAATAGCCAATCTCACATTTCATCGCCGTTAAATAAAAATGTATTTATTTTCAGGTAAAGTGGTCTGATTTCTCGTTTGAAACGTCCGATCTACACAAAGCCTGCAGTTTCAACTGCAACCATTGTGTATCATAGTTCCACCGTATCTCGCGATAGACATTCTGCAAGTACCTGTGAATGACTTCTGCAGCTTCGTCTATTTCGTAAGGATTGCAGATCAATGCTTCGTGCATCATTTCTCCAGCGCCAGCAAATGGGGAAACAATCAGCACGCCGGGCGGTGTGTTAATCTGACAGGCGACGAACTCCTTGGCCACCAGGTTCATTCCATCCCTTAGAGGTGTAACGAGTGCGACAGCAGCATCCCTGTAAAACGCTGCCAGCTCGTCCTGGCTCACGCAGCCGTAAATATAACGAATGGGGGACCAATTGGGCGTCGTAAATCGTCCGTTTATGCGGCCAATAAGTTGATCCATTTCCAATTTCAGATCTTGGTACTCGCGCACATCGGTTCGCGATGGTACAGCGATTTGGAGCATGGTGACCTGAACACAAGGATTCTCGATTAGCGATTAACAGCAGGCTGATATTATCTCCTTTCGACCTATATGTATGCATGTCCTATTAAGCAGTGCCTCGTTAACCCCTTTGAAGCCTGAATTATGTTGCTGTTATCTTCCTCATCGCAAGCATTATTCTAGATATTTCGAAAGGGTTCAAATAAGACATATAGCGACCACGAATGTCTTTCATAAACATTTGATCATACATTTTGGCTTGTCGGGCGATAAATGGTTTAATTCTATTGGAGATCTGAGGGATGGGGATTAAAACGATTTTCTAACATATTCTGTAGACGGCCGAGACGAATGATGGTACTTGTAAGGTTTCAAGTATGAAAGTCAATTCGAGTCCTTTTTAAAAAAAATGCAAATGCAACGAGGTAAGGAAATAAGTGATAAGAAACAGTTCGGGGGGAGGTACAAAATCGTGTGAAATAATAAAACAGAAGTCGCCAATAGGTTTCGTGGCAATTTGCGATCAGTCATTTTTGTATGCGTTTGCATCTGGTAAGTTAGGGTATCAATTACAGAATTGATGGTCAAATCTATATCCAACTGATAAAGCGAATCGTACATGTGTCAAAACCCGAAATTGCAGTTATTTATTGAAATAGATTTTCAATGCGACCTGGAGAAATGTTAATTGCAAAATGTGGATGTACTAATTACCTGTTCACGGTGCTCCGGGTGCTTTTCCAATAGCATCTCAAAAGCTTTCAGTCTGTGAACCAAGCCTTTCGTGTAATCAAGACGATCAACGCCCAACACGATTTTCTGATTAGTCAACATGACTTTGTTGGCAGTCTCGGCAAGCGAAACGAATCGGTCGAACGGAATACCAATGGGAAGTGGTCTCACACGTACGGTTCTTCCGCCGTGCTCGACCAACAGATTCTTGCGATCGACTCTGCAGCCAAGACTCCTTTGACAACAGTCGACAAAGTTCAGGCAATAGTCCTGAATGTGAAATCCAACCATGTCGCAACCTATCACAATTTTACTTCTATTAGATATCGGATCACTCTGGGTGGCGGAACTTCAAATGTCTGAACAGGATTTTAAATTCTGTAGACTAAAGTTTGATCAATATTGTGTTCAATGTTCAATATGTGCCAGTGTCAATTAAGTACTAACGCGATTATCTTTATTAATCTCAGAAAATAAAGTTCGGAATTTTATTTAATATTACATTCGAGGCTGACGATAATAAAAATCTTCCATGGAATAAAATCTCCATATTTGGTAACAAGTATTCACCATCTCTCTGATCAGAATTCGAAGAATATAGAATACAATTCTATAAAGCAAAATAAAAATACCACGGAAGGATTAATAATTTTCGAAATTTACAATTCTATCGAAATCCCATTGAATTGCATATGCGGGGCAGGAATTAGTAACAATGTGAAAATTGGAAACTCAAAGATGCAGCGTGGACAAAATTAGAACTTACCAAGCATTCCCTGAAGGATTTCATCGGCCCATGGGAACAGTCTGAATATGTCCCATGGTGGGAAGGGGATGTGGAGAAAGAAGCCCAATTTACACTTTAGATTCTTTTCGTCGGCTGCCTGTCTGATCCAGTTCGCAGCTAACATTAGGTGATAATCGTGAATCCAGACCAACGGTGTGCCGTTCGATTGATTTTCCTGTTCCTTATGAATTTGTTCCAACGCTCCAACCTAAACACCAATAATGAACATAGTATTATAAATTATTTGCATTGGAGTAATTTATAATATTCAATTATAAAGTATTCCAATACAAAATGAAATAAAATATTCGTGGCTCTCGCTCCATTACATTAATATATGTATACGTGTACTTTAGAATGTTCTCAGATCAAATAATACGGTATATCATTTAGATAATTATTCAACGTATATCATATCCAAATAATGCCGAGCTGAGACAAGAGAATATGCAAAAATCTGAAAAAGCAGTGATAATTATTTACTCGATTAAGTAAACCATCTTTCACGCTTCTCTAATAGAACTACGAAACTCACCGTTTTCGCGGCGAATTCTTCGTTGACCGCGGAATAAGCACGCCAATGTTCCGCGATAAAGGTTGCTCGGTCTGGCATCGAGTGGAACAATGGCCAAAAGGTTCCATTGCAACATCCATTGTAGTACGAATCAAAGATGGTCGGTTCAATGTGCACGGCGACAACCTGAATAACAAATATTGCGATCTCTTTAATCCGTAAGCGTTATGCATACAGGTGTGCACTAGTTATTACTAGTTC
Organism: Nomada ferruginata; assembly: GCA_963583965.1. Taxonomy (NCBI): domain Eukaryota; kingdom Metazoa; phylum Arthropoda; class Insecta; order Hymenoptera; family Apidae; genus Nomada; species Nomada ferruginata. The sequence goes on from OY757213.1 coordinate 15,324,921, forward strand.
GTGTACAGCTAAATATCCTAAAGTAATTTTCCATTCACGATTGAGGAAACATTTTCACGATTTTTCCCCTTTGCCGTTGTTATTTTTAGCGAATAAAAATTACGTTCGCCACTTTTCACTTTATTTTTACCGTTTAACGCTTCGGTACTTTCATGGGCGCGTTTAATTGATTTATGAGGTTTTATTGTATGAGATGGTCGTACTCGTATGTATTTGCAATAGGATCAAACACTGAGACCCGAGCATAGTTTACTTTTGCAACCATAATTATTGGTGTTCACAAGACGCATTGAACCCACTTTGCGTGGATCTAAATTAAATGTTAGTAACTCTACTTTGTACATGATTTTTAGGTTTTATTTTTTTTATTCCTATCGGATGATTAACTGGAACGATATTATTAAATACTTTTATCGATATTATTTTTCACGATGCACACTTATTACGTTGTTGGTCGTTTTCATTATAGGCGTATTTTCCATGGAGCTGTTCTTTTCTCAACTTAATTGTTTATGCAGTTTAACCTAGGAGGTTCTTTCGATATCGAATTGATTTATTCGCCGCAAGTTATCTACTATATTCCTTCTTTACCCTTTATCAAAGGTTATCTTGACATTTCAAGAAGACGTCAAATCTGCTTAGAAGCAACCCAAATACGTAATACATATGGGTATAAAAGAAAAAATGCCTCGTGACGTTGTTTCTGATTGAAGAATTGACCTTGCCCTAGAACGTAATAGTACTGCCTATAGACCAGTGATTTCATCAAATAATCGATCGCCGGGAACTCATCGAAATGTCTGATCAGTTAATATTAATACTCACTATTTGAATATACATATGTTAATTAACAACCAGTTATTTTGTATGCATACCCGCGTGAGAAAACCTTAGTTTTTACTCCAAGAATTATGCATTTCTTCCCTCACGCTTTATGAACATAGACATATTTAATAAACATTTATTTTTCTCCTTCAGTTTCTCCCCTCGGCTTTTTAGCATAATTACACGCTCGTGCAGGCATATTTAGTTTCTTGTAAACCGAGATGAAAGGACCGGCGAAAGCAAAGGACGAGCTCTCAGCACGCTTCAACGTTACTTACTTCCGCCTTAGGATAGCGTTTTCTCTTCGATACGAGACGCAGATTACGTAAAGCAAAAATGTTCGCGCTTTATTTCGCTGGAAAATATCGGTCTCGTTTAAGAATGAATAAATAATTCATTCAGTTATTAAACTTATATGAATGCTTCACTTGCCAAATCGATTACCTCCACTTCTTGAAGCTTTTTAAATTTTATTGCCAAAGCACTTGATTGACTCTTGACTTTCTACATTTAAAATAAATTTCCATATTTTTGTTTTATGGAGTTAATCGATTTGGCAAGTGAAGCATTCATATGTTGCCGGTCGTGCGTCTTGTTCCATCGAGGGGGTAGTTTGACGTCACTTCTGGCCGACAAACCTGAAGAATCCCATAGGAGACAATAGTTCTCTAGGCTGTAGCAGAAAAAGGTAACGACGCAAAGTGTCTCGCCTGAAACGGTGCTTGAGCAAGACTTACTTTATGTATTTATAGTTCTGTTATCATTAGTTCTGTGTTTTCATTGTGCTCGCAGCACGGACTGCACTTCCTATTTTTATCGTATCTTAAGTCGCAAATATACGTTCGATTGCCGCAAATAGTCTTGCGTCGATCGACTGTAACAAATAACTTGGCAAATGTTAAATCAATGACGATACACGCTCGTTGATTTGAATGTCTGCAATTCCAGGAAACGAATAACAATAAGCGACGCCTTCGTGCGTTGCCATATGCAATTATCTTTATCAAAATCATTCAATCGAAAACGATCACGCAACGTTTCCTGTATATGTAACGTGAAATTGTGTCCGGGGATTAATATAGCGATATAATAACTGAAGACATCAGTTTTGAAGCCATTTTATTATGATGCTCATCTCGTTCTTCTTCAATTATCCACAGTGCGTAATAGTATTCGAAAAATCGCGAAAGCTTTCAAAACAAGATTAAATGAATATGCCTATGATATTAATAGGCATATTAATTAATAGGTTCGTTATTAATCGAGATCAAATTTAAATCCGATATTGAAATTATCTGAAGGGGCTAGGATGATAAAAGTGAATTCTTTGATGGTGTCGCAGCCACGTTTTATAGCACTATAATCTTCGTTAAAAAGAAAACATGAAACAGTTTATTTCGTGTAGTAGAACTCCGTCTTATGGTATTCAAAAATACGATACTTAGTAAAAGTGTAATTGAAAAGAATCATCGCAACTAAATTTAATAATTTCAACCAATCTGACTTGCGAGCAACCAAACTGTAAATTCATCAAATTGCCAATAAAATATGTTTATCGATCACAAAACTGAATCCAAACATTTTGTAACAATGTCAGAAAGCACGCCTAGCGAAACAGAATTCTATCCAGCAATAAGTTTCAGAGGTAGCAGTTGTCTGGGGCGATTTTGGAGAATTAATTGATCTATACTACTTGCCAAAAGTTCAGAAGCGTATGCTGCTGACAACATCGAAGTTGATTCGATACTATTTTTGTTTACGTTATTAGCCGATGCTGCATTAATCAATATTTTACTTTCATACATTTTACTCCAAGCTTTTACAATTTTTGGTTCGGTTTAAATAGCGAAATAGTTTACCGCTGATAAAGGTCCACCATTCGGCGGTTTGTACTCCAAGAGAATTCTGTTCCTACGACTTTTGCACGTACTAATGTACGTAGCCGTATTAAAATTAGAAATTTTGTTTCTCACTCCTTATCAGGTATTATTACCGTAACAAATCAGTTTACAAATATCCCCACACATATCCCAAGCAACAGAGAAGCATATTACAATGTACTGGTACGAAAATTTCATCGAGTGGTCATCAGTGTTTACGATTCGATCGGAAGGGGAAAACAAGGCAAGATCCACGCTCGATGAACAACAATCGGAAGTGCATAAAGCCCGGCCTGGAAGCCGATAAAGCATTGTCAGCAATACATGATGCGTAGCGCCGCTTCTTCTTAATTGCGCATTATCCTCCTCGACGTTCATTTGTTTGCCAGCGACACAGTCTCCTCTATTTTCCGAACGCGCGGAAAAACGACCACTGATCACCGATTGACGCAAGCGTCCAAGAAATCGCTACACGAGATGACTGTTAAACCCATATCGCACGAGACACTTTGTGTCGACATTTTTTGACGGATTTTTCTAGGCGTCTGCCTTCTGTCGTGGCCTACGGACAACGGCCGTGGCCTAGTCGACGAGGAATCATTGACTCATTCGTGAGCTCTGTCACACTTGATACTGGTCACTCGTATCACGCGAGACGGAATTGGGCAAAGCTACTGTGCAGCGATTTGAATGTCCATTAAGAATGCTAGAGGAACATTGCCGCTAATAAGAGTTTTCAGATGCGTTCGCCCCATTTTGGAATGCGGTGCCACAGTGTCTGTTGGTGGATTATCATAGCAAATCGTAAGTCACATTAATCCCACATCTTTGGCTCTCTTATGAGACACGCGGATGCGCGAACGGAGTGAAATGTATGGTAATACATATCTACTCCAGACCAAACGCAAACATCTTGAAGGAGGAACTAATGTGTCTTAGTTATGGGAAGCCAAAACAAGAGACGTTGCGGCGTTGCAGCGATTACGCATCATGTTCAAAGTCATTTGTGTATTTGTACGTTATTCATAAGTCAGATCAGTGGCGAAAGGTTTCTTTGAAGCCACGTTGTTCGTTTAGTATACATACGTGTGTCAGTTAGTTTGGAGCATAGGTAGTTGGCCATAATTCAATACGATACTATACAACGTACGTATTGATGCTACGTATAACACGTATAGGGGATTCCAAGAACAATATTATAAAATATGTATGCATGTGTTCCTTAGATTGTCTTAATTCTTAATCGATGGAGATCGAAAGGAAGTAGCATATTGTGCATTAATACATGAATTTATGAAACTAATTCTTAGAGGTCTGTATTTATTGATTGGTTGTAGCAGAACGGCGAAGCGAATGGCGGGAAGATTTTGGAAAATATTTCTGAATTACTATTTTAAACTATTTATTATACCGATTAAAGTACAGTTGACGTTCACTTCGATGATTTCTCGATTTATATCTGTACAAGAAATTGATTGGAATTAAGTGTTCAAAGGTAGATTGAAATTCATGGACTTTTGTTATTAATTACCCAATTTTGTTAGGATTTGGTCCGAGTAAACTTTATACATACACGTTATACACGTTTATTGGAATCGCTCGAACCCATCACTCGATTTCAACCAATTTGTTTCACTGTCAGTGAGGATACGAATACTTGTGAGACTGCCTATGTATGCAACATTTTATAAGCTATAACGCCATAATGGTTACTTAAATTGTACAGTAGCGAAAAGTAATTAGTTTTATCACATACTGTAGCAAGAGATTCGACAAAACGCATCTGTCTTTCCTGTTTCCAAAGTGGAGTAACAAACATACATAATATCTATACATATGCATATGTATGTTATATTTATATACGCAGAAACATATTTTCACTGGTTAAACTTCAATTATGTATTCTATACTTGTATAACAATTTTTCATTTACCCAGTAATTTTTCAATTTTGCCTTTTATAAAAATATTGTTTAGTCCATTCGTGATTAAGTTTTGAAATGGTCACATGCATCGATGATAAGCCATAATTATGCAACTTCATCAATCGAATGTTTTCTAAAAAGAACAGCGAGCTAGAATCTAGACAAAAAAAATCGGACCTCCATGAATACAGACAAAACAACACAGGCTGTAACTAAAACAGCTCATTTGAAATTAAAAATTGCGAATCGTAACCGCATACAATGCAAGGACAAAGCAAAACGCAAAAAGGGTTCATGTCTATAATTATTTTTCTCTTCCAATGTGTCAAACAATTCGCAAACGAAACGAATTCAGGTGTCGATGTTTCAGGTGGCAACTGGTCGTTTCAACACCTTTTCGTTCGCTTTTATATTGTCGCCCGGTTTTGCCGATCGATCACATCGAATCTGAGTTTCAGTGACGATTCGTTTGCATTTCAAACGATACACGAAAAATCACAAGTCGAGCTAACACGTCCCGTCGTAATTATTTCGCAATGCAGCAAGGGTTAAACAAACGTGTGAAAGAAAAACAAAAATTACGATTGCGTTTCGCCTACGATCGGTTCGTAAACAATTCAAAGCCGCTGGAATGTTAAAAAAAACAATAAAGACTAAAAAGAATGATCGAAAACATTTTAATTACCCGTTATCAGAACTGGATGAGCGAGCTCGACAAAAGAGATGATACACGTATTACGCACACACCCGCAAGAGTTACAATCGAAAGATATAATAAGTAACACGTTTCCCCACTTTGTCCCACTTCTTTTATTAAAAACATGTTGTTAAACGGACCGACTGCCACGTGATGTAGCTTATATTCTCTATCAAACAAGACGATGGTCTTATTTACACGAGATTCGCGCTCGCGGTATTACTAAGGGGTAACTGGTGGAGAAATCGAAACGGATATTTGGTCGAAAATCGATATTTTATGAATCGGAAACTCAAATTTCGAGTTTGCACGCACTGATGTATGAACAGAGGTTTAAAAATAAGGTATCTATTCGAGGTGAAACAATGTCAACAATGTCAAAACAATGAAAGTTCTAAAAATCATTTTTTACTGCACTGTCAATTCTGGAATTATTAGAAATTAATCTTCATTTTGGTTTTCAAGGAAAAACAGATTTTTTCGTTGTTCACTTATTTTTCCGCAAGTAAAAAGTGTACATAGCTGAGCATACTTTTAACGATCGACGTGAAATTGGAAAATTGAATCAATCAGTAGCAGTGCGTTGGAGCAGTAAAGAAGCGATAAGTTTGGCCCCGGCCATCGAGTTGAAAAGAGCTCATTGGTATTATTGCGAACGGAATTATAACCTGCCTGTATAGCACCTTTGTTTCTCTTTAATGTCCATTAATGGTTAATGGGATGCAGTATAACAGGAAAAAGTTGATGGCGCAAAGCAAACTTTCACGAGACTTTTCCTGTTAGTGTTAGTAATTATTTTCATCGGTTACTAAAATGGCAAGTAACCTATAGAAGTTCAAGTTTCTACATAATGCGCAGTATATTAATTTAATAATAAATATGGAATATCAATGATTCACGTAAAATTTTCTGTTCTTAATAAATTATAATGACAAGCTACTATTACAATAATTAATATAATTGTTGATCATATAATGTACTAAAGTAATCAAATGAAATAAAATCAAATTCAGTTGGTTTTTAACGTCGTGTTAATAATTATAAAAATAATAATTATTGCTACCCTATTTTCAAAACTGAAACGTTACTATCTCAATTCTGCGAAACCCATTTATTTCCAGAGTGGTCGTCGAAATATCGAAAAAGGTAAACTCTAAAGTAAGTAGTTGCAAAAATATCGAAGATTTGTAATTTTCGAACAATTGTTCATCTACTTCTGTGTAATTAGATTACAATATAAATGCAACAGTAAGTTGTTCAATTCATCGCAATATAAACTATCTTGTCTTTACGAGCATTAATTTATTCGTTTCTAATGGAGTCACATTGATTTTATAGCTTAAAAATATCGTTTTTACTCGGAATGCCTTTCGATAAGATGTGAATTGCAAGAAAATAGATAATATAGTTCAATATGAATACATACGTCGTATGTTATCATACGAAAGGCTAATTAAGACCACGGTAAATTTTAATTAAAAAATAATCTTCTTACAATTAACGATTCGATTACTATGGAACATCCTAATTTATTCGGTAACAACAAAGGGAGACAAATTTTCAAATTTTTGGACAAATCCAAAGATTTCTATATTTCTCTCATTTAAAATATATTTATTACAATATCCGTAAAATTTATAAATTTAATATACACGATGCTTAAGTCGACAGTGATATAAAAAGACAGGAATCCAAAATTACTTTTGATTGACTATCCGAATTTTAATCGGGTAAACGATAAATCAAACATGTCTCTGAAACTCGAGTTCCGTATTTCCAAGCCTTCTCCTAATTGCCACTAAATTTATTTACAATTGCAAGGCATCGTTGTAACCCCCCAACGAAAGCACAATTACTAAACTTACACCCCTTTACCCATATTGCCCATATTGCAATACTCTAAGTAACCAATTATACATGATACTCGATGATGTTTACGCATCTTCCACGGAGATAAGACAAAACAAGAATCAACCGAATCTTCCTCAAAACCGTTTAAATATTACGAGGCCGTGTTACGTATCATGCGTAACGAAAGGTTGTTGCATCACGTCGAAAACGTCGCATTGTCACTTCGATCCCGCCAAGCTGGCTGACAGAGATCATATCGATCGCTGTGTATCAGTTTGTCCCATGAAATTTCCTGGAAATCATGAGTATCACGTGATTTGCATCTGGCATTCTGCGTGGGCGTGCATGGCGCGAAATTTTACGTCAGAATACGAGAATCAAAGAACCATTATCGGGATTTAAGCAAAACTCTGTGCGAATTATAAAGGCCAAACGGGATTCGCGGACGTCACACCGCTGATAACCCCTCGTTTCGACCTCTCGACACGATTATCGTGACACCAGATCCTTGCCACAGATCCATTCGTGTGGTGCGTGCTGATCGACGCACCACCAGAACCATTTAAGGAGCCCCAAACAAATTTCCTTCCCCGTGATCTCCAAATAAGGTCGTCGACGATTGGTTCAGCGACCGATTAAAAACGATCCAAAGTCCGATTTCGTCAGGGAATTGGAAAACAACGTTTCTTCGCAGGGATTGTAGGGAAACGATGCTTGTGAAGGAAACTGATATGCGATTATCGGAGAGAAAAAAAAACGTAACGCTGGAGGGGGGTGAGTGGAGGGTACACCAGTTAGAACTAGAACTAGAAACAAGATGTGCCTCGAGTTATTGGGCAATAAATCGGATGGATGAGATACTTGGGAAGGAATGATTAATATTGAGGAATTTTAATGGATAATGAGGAAGTTGAGAAACTGGTTGATATTGTGTTGCGTTGAAATGAAAAACTGCGTTCCCTTGTGCCCTTAGAGAGGAATTTTGCTTCTAGAGTAAAAATGCAGTCGTTCGAAATAAGAGTTGCAGCAAGACATATAGAATGTTTAGATGCAAACAATTCTTTACTTAAAGACCGAACTTAGGAAAAAACGATCTATTTTCCCTCTTCGTTTTGTTTCTTTATTCGTTCAAATTGTGAGAACGTAGTGGTTGAAATTCGTATTTTAAATAGGTAGGTGGAAAATAAAATCAGTATTGCGACAAAACAATATTCCCTTAGAGCACTACTATAATAAAGGCTGGATTTCTTAATTAGGAAATAATATTTGTTATGGTTGCTATTATTGATCATTCATTTGAAACTCTAGCTGCTTTATATTCAAGTTCCTGCAATGTTTAAAAGCAACCCCAAATATAATAAACTCTTAACCTGCTTAGTGTCATGTAGAACACAGTGCAAAAAATGTTGATAAATTGAATGCAAACATACAGCATAGAAAATCTGTATTAAAACATCACAACCTTCATCGAGTACGTTCCGTTCTATTACTCGCAACTTCAAAGCCAAACACCTAGCACGAGGGAACAAAATAGGTGCTCCAAAGTACTTACACGAAGCACCTCCTCACTCCATTTTCCAATAATATCCCGTATGCCTTTCTCAGCAAAACGCGCATCATACGCTTCAAATCGCCTCCAATAAGTAAACATCGAACGATCTTGCGTGATCTCCTCCTTGCATTTAACCACAAGCAACGCGACAGCTAATCAGGTACAATTGAATCATTCCGTGGCAAGTCAAATTCATTTAAAACACGATTTTATTAACTCTGCACCAGCCGAATCGGATGGTGACTGTATTGTCGATTAACGGGGTCAGGTCGAAATGTGCGAAAGGATTTGTTACGATTTGTAGTTTAACGTTTTAAGGCCTGAATTATGTTACCGTTATTTCTTAATCCTTTGTTCCCCGTTCATCCTTTGTATACTTTAAAGGTGTTCAATTAAGGCATAGGTATTTCAATTATAAATATTTCGTATCGTAGCTTTGTAATATATTAAAAGGTGCTACAAAGTACCGTCAGGCAATGAAGGGTTGAAAAATTGATCTTGGCCATTTTCAGGGTTTTTCGGTGCAGATGCGAACATATAAATCATCACGTGATTGTATTGTGTGTAGGTATGGAAAAATCTTGATGGATTTTTATGGCAATTGTAGAAATTCTATTGTACATCTTTGACTTGCTCGATATCTACCTGTACAGAGTCAGTCGACGAGAATAGTTTTATCATTGAAATCCTTTTTACTTAACAATTTAGCAATATTTGAGACCAGTTTCAACGCCACTCCATTGAATAAGATCTTGGTTTATTATAGGTATTGAAACACTTGAAGCAGTTTATTATCGTTTGGATCAGTGACACATACTTATAATCCAAGGATTATAACCCGAGTGTGACAAATATAAATTGTACACGCGATGCCGACTATGGAAGTTTTGTACACTGTCTCGTGACGTGTACAACAATATTTACAAGGAGTGCTTGTAATAGCAAAATGTCATGCAAACATACACTTTAACATGGCTCGTAGTTCTGCATAAAAATAATATGTAGGAAATTGAAAATGTGTCAACATAAAATAATACCCACAATATATATGTATAGGTACATAAAATAATGTATTCATTTAGTAAAGTGCTCTTACTTATTGTTCTGATAGAATGTATTTATTGGGTAGTGGCTTTTTAACAACATCATAATTTGAAATGCAATCTGTTCAGATGATAATTTACTAGAAATTTTTGATAACTCGAAAAGAAATACGAATATACTATGAATGCTAAGATCAGTTCATACTACGATATCGAAATCATTTTTTAACACGTTGCGTGGGCGTTACGCAACGAAGAACGTCTTCCATGCGACACGATGGTGGAAATAAATCTGAATCAGAAGTTAATAAGCACAGTGGTTATTTGAACGAGAAATTACGGCCTCCGCGTAAACTGAATTTTGTGAAACGCTGTTGAAAAGTTTCCTACGCTACGTACAAGTAATACTTGTGCTGTTTATCTTACTCGGTGTTAATTACATACATTTGAATTGGCCCCTACGAAATCAGAGATTGTTTAATTTCTCTCGAAAATAGTTTACCAAATATTTTAACATATATTAATATATTCATATGAAATAGAATGTAAATTTACAAATGTATAGTTGCAATAATTGTAGAATTATTTGAAACGAGTATGTACGTGAAAAATTGAAAGTGTACAATTTTTGACCTAGATGTTCTTAAGATATAATTGAATGTGGGTTACTCAGGAAAAAATACACGTTTCAGTTACCACGCTTAAGCGTTTCTAAGCAATTTTAACAATTGTTAAAATAGAGTAAACTGAATACATATCTGACATTGGTAAAACTTCTACGAAACACCGCACCGTGGCGATTTTCGAGATGTCAATCATGAAAAAATCTAGAGCGTGGACGAGAGCAGTAGGTGAATTATATTTAGAGCGTTTCCTAGCCACGCATTTAGTATCGTGTACGAAAATAAACGAGACTCATAGTGAATTGTAAACCGTGCACGCTGAATCTGCGGCGGATTTTAATGCACAAATGCTTGGCCCTATTTAATTGTTGCACGCCGTTGAGTAGCAAAACAGATTTCTGATTAAAAAGCACAGCGTCGACCAATAATATTGTTATTATTATTATTGTGATCTTTTTCTATAGCATACATAATCTTACGATTATGTTTTTATATCAAGTAGTAAGCAGATGTAGTTAAAATTAAAGGTACAAAATAAGGCTAACACGACAGAGTGAATGGCAAATTATGTGTATCAAACCCTAACGTAAGGGTAGTAAAACCAAGGGTATTAAAGGTATTAAGGGTATTAAAACCAACGAAAAGTATTATACTAGGAAATATTTTGTAGATGCTCTAATTCAACAATAGATCGAAGTAGCATATCAAATTTGGTCTACATACGTAGAACGACATTCATTCCCTTCCATGTAGCAAATAAAAGAAATATCTTAAAAACTGAAGTAGAAAATTTTGTATGGAAATAAAACTACAGAATTCAATAAAATCGAACAAGAATTTATATAGTTAAACATTTGGTTCTGAAACTATATATATGTTGCACTTCTATAAATATATGACGAAACGAAGCATCGTACAAAAACTATTGATCTAACATTTCAATTTACTTTTGCACGTGCATTGCAACTTCATTCGATTTATACGATCAATTTACTTTAACAGCCTTTATTAACCATGACCATGCTTTCGCGTTTCGTTTCGCAATTACGCCAGGCCAACACGCGAGATAATTCCTATAATTATCGATTGACACGTACTCGACACGCGCAGCAACAAAAAAAGCACGTATGACTCTCTCTCCGTTTCGAGGAACCGTGTGTCTTTAGTTGAAAATTTGATTCATTGCTCTTAATCCGTGATTTCGATTTTGGCATGGCTTGAATGAAACGGAAATGATAGAAACTACGCGATGCAAATGCGCACGGAAAACTTCAGTCAGTGAAACGAGAATATAATATCGTTCACAACCATACCAATACCATGAACGTGCAAGTTTTTTCTTCTCTAAGCAAAAAAGTGGATTAATTGTTTCAACGAAAAATTATTTTCTGATCACATATTCAATCAAAGATTATTTTAGAGAATTCTAAATATGTCATTTATTTGACTTTATGGGATAGTTCAATGAACGACGAACGAGACTACATTTCCCCAGTGATGACGATAAATGATAACTCGAACAAGATTACGTCGTATCCTAATTCTCCTCGCACGTCGTCATTTTTCAATGAGAGCTTCCCTAACGATTCATTCAATACTGTATGCGTGGACGTACGAAATACACAATCGTGTTTGTCAAAATAAGAACCGTCGAACTCATCCGTTAACGATAACATTTTCCATAATATTGTATTCGTATACGCAGACAAAAATATCTTGACGTTCACCAATTATCATCGTGCCCTATCGTCGGTATCGTGAACGCAAAAAGGTCAGCGTAACAAGCGAAGATTAAGATCCGTAAACAGACGATGTTGTGTCTCGTGGTATCATCGTACCGAGGCGTTTGTCTGTGCGAGTACTGTTGTAAAAGTGCAGGGATATATTAAGAAGCTAAAGATTTGCGTCAATATAGTCGTGCTTGATTACATGAAATAATTAGTTTGATATCTAGACGTTGTTTATGATAACATGTCATGACTGATTGACAATATTCAAATGCTATTCTTTACTTCTAAGTTTACTTCTAAGTATTCTTCATATTTGAATTCTTATATATTTATTAGGATAACTATGCTTATCCTAATATCGTTAGGTAATTAATATTATCTATACTAATTAAAATAGTTGAATCTTTATATTTATAATGACTTATTATTAACGTATATATTAAAGCTTAATATTACGTTACCTATTATTTATGATTACATTGCTTTCAATATTGACTTACGATTTGTAATACAAAATTTTGTATATTAAAAAGAACCGAGCCTCCTAAGCAATAAAGCTAATTGCTTTAGAAACGATATTCTGCAAAATATATACTGCATAAGATATTGTAAGTTCCGAAGATTACACCTCGTATCTTGTTCGCCTCGTTCAGTAACATTTTAGTTACTGAATCAAGTCACTTTAAAGATGAATATGTTTTATGACATAAAATAACTTTATATTAATCAAAGAGGTTGCGTATCGCTAGAGTATGTATTGTTCTGTACACGGTGAATAATAATACGATTGGGGTGAATCGTATCTGCTGTATGAAAGAAGATTAAAAAGAATCATACTGGGGGAAGGGTTAAATGGTATAACGAAGTTTATCTTCCTACGACCTCAATTTGTTTGTAAGTGCATCGATGGAAAGTGCACTTGTGTATTTTTGCCAGCGTAGGTATACTGCCGGCCAAATCGATTTTCTTTTCAACATTAAACTCAAATGATCACGACACGATATTTCAAGTTGGAGATCACGAGCCAAACTAATTATTATTCCAGCTCCAGCAACAATTTCATAGGGAACGTTAGTTTGAACTTTCAACTATAACATTTGATACATTCTGCGGCTGATGTGTATAGTTACACACGAAAAGTGTACTACCGCTCGAAGTATTCGTACGACTACAAAATGATATATTCTTACAATTTCGGAGGCCAAAAGTGTGGGGGAGATAAAAATGTCACTCAGTATTTAATAAGCAGAACTATTTTACCTGAAACAGTTTTCCGTAAATGGCAATTAAATTGTAGACTCAATCAATGTTTATCGTTAAAACCACATAAATCAATCTGCCCATGTGTTACACTTCCAAATACGTTATGAATTTTCCGCAAAATACAATATTACCAATAGTCAATATTATCTCGACCAACGAGTGGAAGAAAAACAAATAAATATATGTAAATATATAAATATTAAAGGGACATACCTTTCGAGACAGGAGTCCAGCTGTTGGTGTACGATCATTGGGGTGAGATTCTGGAATCGGTTCCTTAGGATTATCCATATGCATTCCCGGCCATCCAACCCAGACTCCATTTCCGCTTATAACCACAGGTGCTACAGCGGTTACAAGACCTCCAGCACTGGAACGAAACAGGCGCGCGAACGTTAACAGAGGTAAGTAACATCAAAGAATAAATAAATATATACAAATGGTGTTCTTATAATAAGGTGAATAGGTGACGAACATTGGTACACAGAGAACACAATCTAACGAAAGGTAGATGGAATTGAATCGCATAGGTTGTCACATAGTATCCTCAAATCTGTTTATTACAATAATTTTTATCATTTTTACCAATCATTTTTGCTTATTGGTATAAATATCGAATTATTCAAAAGGGAATATTTAAAATTCGAACAAAAATATTCGGGTTAAAAGCTAATAAACAAGTGAATATGTTCGTTTAATTTATCCTTAGTTTATTACGATACATATTTTTGTTCGTTCTTCATGCCCGAGTTTATGATTATTTATTTCTTTTTAATATAGGAGGATAACGTAATGTAGAAAATGAAAGGAATACGCGGAAAAAATGAATTGAACGTTTCCAGGTGAGAGCTGCTGCTTTGGTAATTCGGAGATTGCAAATTTGTTATGGAAAATTGTGTCATTTATTAAACAGATAATTCCTCTATCACCGATTACCAATACACGATTTACTATCTCGCAATTTTTAAACACTCTGTATAATGTAAACACACCCTAAGCATTGGAGTATGAAACATAAATTTGTTCATATTTTGGATTATATGATCGTCTGGTGATATGCAGTATATTGATATTATAAAAACTGATATAAAAAAGACTGCGTACAAATCCATTTGTATGTCTATTATAAACAGCAATTATGTTGCGTTAGACGATAATTTCAAAATTAACACAGGGACCAAAGAATTCTTGCATCGCCAACCTATCGTCCGCACAATAATAATAGGGGTAGCAACAGAGCCTACGAAGAAAAGACACCCTCTGCGTAAATATAAAAGTTCAACGAGTACCCATCATCGGCATATTGAGTGATAAAACGCGAGTAATATTCAATGACGTCCTCGATCTAGTCACGCTATAACAGCCAACTATATTTGCATAATGACAAACACATGTCGAACCTGTCAATCGCACAAATGTATTATACTCTCCATTGTATACAAACAAGCCCTATAATAGCAGCTTTCGATTATTTTATTATTATCGTCACCGCTCTATATTTCACAAGCCATACGTATCCTTAACACCTTTTGAAATCTGGACAAATATATTCCCATCCCTATACGCAGTGTTCAATTACTTGATATTTTATAAATGTCAAGCTACAATATTATCTAACAATGTCTGCCATGACATTATGTCATAAATATACAATAAACAATTCAAATTTAAATACTTATTTGGCCGGGAAGGTGATAAAAACACCATGCACAAAAAACCACAAGGCTTGTTGTACAAATAAAATTAATTACGCGCGAAAGACTGTCAATTGGATTGTGCAAATAAATTGTACGTAATTACCGTCCTTTATTATACACACAAAAAATGCACCCATTCAAAAGTCTTAATGAATAGAAGCTGGTATTAATAATGTTACTCTTTCCATTTACTATACACAAAACAGGTGTACCCGCAGCTTAGAGTTCAATTACCCACTTTCAAGGTACATATGTGCGTTCTCGGTATGTATGTGCAATAATCATCCGCCGCCCACCTGATCATTTCTAGTGATACCGCAAACAATTTCATTTTCTGAATGAAAACGAACGGCTCAACAGGTCATTTCGTGTTTCGTAGGCACAAGTGCATTAATGCTTGTGATTGAATGAACGAGCATCTTACGACCTTTCAAGAAAAGTCGAGATTCAACGAGCCCTCTGACCCAGACCCACATACCACTGTGAACCAGCCCAGTCCATATGTACATCCTCGAGGACACCATGAATGGGCTCGAACGTTCGCCGAAAACGTCATGTGCACGCCGTAATTATAAATTGTAATTATAAAAACGACACTTGGCAACCATCCACCAGGTCTCGACAAAGGGACATTGCTAATCGACATATGCCTGATTGTTCAGCGTCGGGGACTAGGTCCAACTGAATAGCTTTATTAGCTTGCAGTAGGTCATTTTTTTATGTATATTATTCTATATATTTATATGTGTACGGAATTTCTTTAATTCAATTATTTTACAATTTAATTATTTCACGGTATCATTATTTTATAGTATAGTAAATTCCTTTACCATTTTTTAATTTTCCTTTTCGCGCAATCGGATATTTTTTTCAAGCAAAAAATCAGAAGATTCAACTTTTCTGAAATGCAAATAATATTCGGTGCACGAAATGAAGGTATGATAAGTAATAAATTGAAAGAAGGAAGTATAACAAGCAACGAAGCTTTCAGAAACATGAAACTCCACCAGAGAAGTTATTAGATAAAAAATATTAGTAAGCTAATGGACGAGGTAACTTGTCCCCTCTAATTAGCAGGTTTAATTCATTTTAATAGGGCCCATACGTACTCCGTTAAAAATTGCGAAACATGAGATTAATGTACAAATTTGAGTTTTACTATTGAAATCCAAAACTGCCACGCCCAGAAAATTTTATTTTCATATTAAATTCTGAAAATTGCATCTCAACGGACGATAGCAAAGAGAATATTTCGTTAAACAGTGGTAAAAATAAATATATGTGCAAAATAGTTGTATATGTAACACTTGCACTTTAAATATGCTTCCTAGGTACATATAAGCACTATCTAGCATTGCACAACTGTGTTTGTCAGGGTCTAGTTTGCCAATGTTATCTGCCGTATATTATATATCTTGAGCCGTGGAATGTCTTGTTGATCAGTGTTGACCGAGACTTAAACACTTATTGTTAGTAGTATCATTAGAATTACAGATGATTTGGCACTGCCAAATTGAAGTTATATTGCACATAAAGTTACAATGAATGTTCCTTAATTCGTCACAATAGGAACCCACCAGAATGATTTTGCACAAATGCGGAACCAATGATGAAGATTTTCGACGAGTACGAGGACGCATAAAAAATTAGACCCAACATTTCAGATAAGAATTGACAACTGTGTTAATTAACGTTCAAATACAATTTTCGAAATACACAATTTTTACATAACACACGTGATAAAGAATTGACCCTATACTCATGCAAATACTATGCGATCCTCGAACACCGAAATTCGACATGGCTAAAACGAAAACGAGTACACTTTCCATACGAAATACAAAATTATTCCAACCAACGATGTCGAAGGACAAAACAACCCCCTATTCATTTAAAAAAAGACACACACGTCGCGTGTGCAAGCACGCGCATACATTGAGCCGATTTTGAACGCGAATCAATGCCACCGGTGACGAAATTTGTAGTTTTCCACGACACTTGCTTCGTCGCCGCCATGAGAATCAAGGAAATAATGACTGCTACAATCGCGATAATAAATTACACCGCGTACCTAACGCACGCAGTGAAACACGAGGTGTACACGTGGCACAGCGGCGAACGCTTTGTGAATGAGCGTACTCGCGTACGTTTCCGCTACCTGCAACGCGTCGCGACGTGGTCCACGAGTACCGGTTGTTACTGATATCATGTAAGGAAAACGCAATTATTTCGTTTACGAACAACTCTCTTACACTGTTATCACAGAAACGTCAAGTCTCGTGGGATCAAGTAGACTTCAGCGATTCTACCTTTATCAGGTGATTGCCTCGTGTGTAACGACGCGACGCAGAGAAAGAAGGAACACCTGCAGATAAGAATATTTATCGAGCGCAAGGTGATCGGTACTGCTTCGGAAATATTCCATGGAATAACTGGATGTTTGCTTATTTCAAATTATTTATGTACGTGTTGGTATGTATATTTGTCGTTTCGTCCAACAATTATCATGACCGAGCAGTGGACCGTGTAAAAGAAAAAAAACGATGACAAGTTTCGCGATTCTTTTCGGTTCATTCCGATTGTCTCTTGGGTCTGTTTGCACGGTATGTGCGCGCTTTAATCTCGTTTCTTGGGAATCGCGACGATGTACAGAAAAATGTGCAGGATCGACAATATTTCATAGGGAACGGCGAAGGGGAGAGAAGCAATATTCCTATTTCTGCAGCGGACTTTGTATAATATTTTACGAACACGATTAGATTAAGACCCCTTTAAAAACTTGAAAACTTTATCGAAGCTTATTTAACAAGAGACAGAGGAATTCAGGGGGTACAAAAGGGGGAGAGAAAGGAGAAAGTATGATTGGGTGGAGCACGACTATTTTAATCTCCGGCGAGGTCTGATTAATTATTTCAATTACTGGCCACGCACACTTGGCTACTTTTTTTTTGCCAATTATTTATTAACAAGCGGTATCGACGAACGATACTGTGTTTCACGCAAATAACCAGATAAGATTCCCAACTTATGTCACCGGAGCAAGATAACAACTGTCTTCGGCAACTGACACGAGCGTCAAAGTAGACACAAACTACACGCAACGAACACAAAAACATCATAAACATCGAATCTCGACGAAAAATCAGTTTTAGGCGATTTTAAACCGTACAGTTGCGTAGCATTCATGAAAATCGAATCAAAATACGGAAACTATAGGTTTGTAATAGTTGGCTAGAGTGTTGTGAATTGTTTCATGCTAAACACGCGTCGAAAGTCTTTTAATTAACAATTACCGTACGATATAGATAATTAGTTGATAAATTTAGTTGAAATGTTCACCTTATACTTTCATTCATTTATATATGACAATCGAGGACGCTGCAGCAAGAAGGCTGCAGCTCCATTTTTCCCAACCAAGTTTTCTTTTAGAAAAAAACTGTTTACACAATTATTGCTCTGAATGCAGGTCCAAAACTTGCAACAAATCGCTCAGATGTCATTGAAGTTACTTCAAACCTGCCCCCCAAACGATGTAACATTTTTGTTGCGAATATTACACGTCACAACTAAAAAACTGTCAGAAATGGAGCTGCATCCCTCTTGCTGCAATGTCCTCAATTTAGTACGTATGTGTCGAGCATGACTTATCCCTAAGCAAAACTTCACCTTATCAGGAAACACAACATGCAAAAAAAAAAAGGCTCAGTGAATCCTGGCGAGGAATTGATGCGAAAAGTGAAATACATATGTCGATAAATTAGCGGACATCGCTCGTAAGAAACGTGCTCTTACGAAAAATTTCGTCACCCCCTTCGCTTAATGTGTATATGAGTAAGCCCTCCGACGTAGAACACCACGCGCGGTGTGTAATCGTGTACTATTTTTTCGCGGACCATAAATAAACCTTACGAACGTAACACCGACGCGCATCGACTACTTAGTAAGAATTGGCGATAATTTTATTTAAGCCTCGTGGCTACGCGCAATTAAAGGGTAAAAATATATTTCACAAATGTTTTGATCAATGCAACGATTAAGAAACTCTATTACCAAGCACATTTACCTAATGAGACGTATAGTGATTAAATACGACTAAGACAAATAAGGAATATTTATCTGAAATCCCTTGTCGGTTATAATGAATAAAGCCTGAATGCGCTTTTCAGTTATTGCATGCATATCGCATAGGTATTACTATGACCGTGACTTATTATACGTATCATTATTTCCATTTAAATACGTCCTAGAAAATTATAATCGAGTGTAAGTTAGTCGAACGAATGTTGATATACTTTTTTAAATAATTCTATATTGGCGCTAAATTTCATTTGGTAACTAGACTTAATTAGGTAACGGAATGGTTAGCTTATTATTTTGCGTTGACTGTACAAACAATTAACTAATGAAATTAATATGTTACATTAGCGTAAACCAAATCTATTTCAAATAATATACATCCATAGCTCGTACATAAAAGCCTGGTCGTTCGAATAAAAGGCGCACTGATTGCTTTTAACAGCTTGCAAACGATAGGACGATTTATCGAAAAATCAATCCATTACGTTCAATTACCGAGTTCACAATACTATTGGGAAAATTGATTGAATATAACTTCAGTCAGCAGTATGGTAATGAAGGAATTAAGTAACCCATTACGCTGCCGCGAAGCATTAAGCAAATTCTAATCGATTCAAACGTTTCGCGCAATGAAAGTTGACGGAAACTGATCTAACATAGCGTCACGGAAATATATCCCCGCAGATATGGAGAAAATATTTTTAGTCGCAGCATTGTACATATATGAGTAAAGAGATTCAATTAATCAGAAATTACCCAAACGATAGAATCCACAACCCCGTATATTTTCACGTCCGCCGTCGATATTTCTGTCGACTCTTTTTACGCAACAGAATAAATTTCGACGCGGTCGAATATTCATTATTCGAGCAAATGCCGTCGACTTTGTTAATCTCTGCAACCACGATTTCTGTACTTGCAACGCGAACTCTCCTATACGTTATATTTCTTTGCTTCGCGATCAACCCCTTGCCCTTCCACCTCACACCCGTTGCGTGTACCAAAATTGTGCTATGTATATTCGCTCGAAGAATGTCTCTAGATGGTACGTGAATTGTGTGCAGATTAAAATTTGTAACGAATGTCGAGAAACTTCCAGATCAACAAGATTCAAGCCTGCTCAAGTTCATAACTCCGATCCATTTCCAATAACACAATACGGGGATTCGCAGCGTAGACGGAACATAATACAAGGGAATCGTAAGGAATTATCCCGGTGAAAAAATGAATGCACTCGAGGACAATCATAATAACGATGAGGTAATATCACGCTCGGATCGCGTTCGAACCGCGTTGCAACGACCGCGAAGCCCGTGCATCCCCGCGTGCGTTCGTCGTGCGGTCGCGAAACGCGGCAACGCGTACGCACCACGAAGCGAACAAGAAACGAAAGGGCAATGCAAGGATCGCGAACCAAGCGGGTGTGCAAAAACATACAGGAAAAACAAAACGGAAGTTTAAACATGCTGAAGTAAAAGAAAAAATATACTGACCTGGCTTTCCGTTCCAGCAGACCGGTCACCTCGTTCCTCTTCAACACGAACGGCAACCTGTTGCTCACGACGATCATGCTCCCGTTGGAGGTGAAGCTACCCGGTTCTGTAGACATTTTGACGTTCTCTGATCAGCTATGTCTAATCTCGTGCGTTCCGTGGAAAATAAAAGACACCGCGAACGGATAATAACGACGCGCGACTCCGCGCACGACCGTCTATCCTCTTTCTCCTCGGTTCGTGTCCTATACGCGTGGTCACCGGTACGACAGCGCTGCTTTTACAGCACCAAGTGTCGCGTGTCACGTGCGATCACGTGTACAAGCGAAACCGAAGTCGAAGGAGAACGGCGACTATTCAGACGCGCGGTCTGGCTAGACAGTCTCTCCTCGTCGTCGAGCGTCGCACGAAAAGACACCTCTAACGTCGACTACGGTGCCGTTCCCGTTTAGTCACGTTTGATCTAGCTCGAGATCGCCCGGTATCGTCGTCTACGTCCTTAAATCGGTTTGCCTCGAATAGTGTGCAGCAAACGTGCTTTCGCGTTCCACTATGAAACCAGATTTATCGTTATCTGTTCGTAGTAATGAAGTCACAGAGAGCCCTCTCTCTCTTTATCTTCCTTTAGCCTGGTCGTTAAGGGCGGTTCGAGTTGCAGAGCGGCACCAAGGAATAATGGTATAACAAGGACTGTCAGAAGAAACGGATAAAGGGAGCAAAGGCAGATGAATGCCAGGAGAATTATTAGACAAGGGCGATGTTCGCAGAGGGTAATAGAGAACTAGAAGCGAGTGAAAGCAGGAGAGAATGGGGGAAAGAAAGTAAGGTCCCCTAACCGAAGGAAAAAGAGAGCGACTGATTGGTCGGTGTGAGTGTGCCGCGGTGCGTGGCCGAAGTAGCACTGAAGTAATAACGCCGCGTTCCCCTGAGTTTATTCGAGTTAGTCGCAGGGAGGAATTGGTCCAAAGTGCGCTCTCTTTGCGACCGTATCAATGACGGGGCCACGACCTTTTGGCTACCGAGCGGTTGCCCCTCGTGCACACCACCACCACCACCACTGCAACTAACCACCACCTACCACCGCCATCGTAATCATCATCATTGTCACTACAGTCGTTACCATCTCCCTCCGTTTTTCCCTAATACCTCACGGTAAACATACGTAAACATACATAGTTTCCCCTTCTTCGTTTTTCTCTTTCCTGTTACACTTTGCCCCCTTTCTTTCTCTGGTGACGCAGTGTCGTCGCGTGTCGTGCCAGACGATCAGGGTTATCTGTCCCTTATCTTTTAATACCCGGATAACACACTAATGGAACAGCATGTACGATGTAACGTCGAAACCGGCTGTACACGTTGTACCACCGTTCGACTGTCTGTCAACACGAACGCGACAGATAACTGATTTGCAACAAACGGACGGTGGTCCTGCATTATTGACACGGTCTCCCTTCGTCATGCGCTAAATAGTCCATCTTGTTGCGCTAGAAAACAGCTCAAGGTCAACTGATACTAGACACGGAAACTGGATGGCGGACAATTCACCGATGGACCCGACCAATCTCAACCCTTCCTTTCGATCTCGTCACTGTGACGGTAAGAGGTAAGGATCTCAGGTTATCGACCGGTGAAAAATAAAACTGCCACGCCTGAGTGACGCGATTTTGCCACTTGGAAATGAGAACACGATATTCTGCTTCCTATGCAATTGTGATTTGTATCACTAACTCTAAAACTTTGTCCGCCATTATCAATCGTATACGTATTAGGGTCGTTACTTCCTTTTTTCATCGTGGAATTCTTTTCTATTCGGCCAATTCAAAAAAGTATTTCCAATGCGAGAGAAAATAATATTTTGTACTGCATATGTAAGATCACTCGTGTGACGATAATGCTTTTCCGTCCACTCTGCTTCGCCGTTTTTCCCGAATGCGTTTGGTTGGAAATAGGGGTTTAATTTGAATGAAAACAGAATAATATAATGTACTTGATGTTACAAATAGTACATGTTTCACCCTTTCGAGACCCGCGTCTAACTGGATATTATATAATATTTGGTCGCAACAGGTGCATCACCGGTCTCCAAATTTTCATATCAATTGCTACAATGCATTCTAAATATCATTTTCTCTCGCCCTGCTACACATTTAAGAAACAATCACAAAGGGGAAAGTTGCAAACCGAATGTAACTAAAAAACCACCCATTGCATACCAACAAATAACAATTATACAATGATTCTTTTCCCCGTTGTTTTCGTTTGAACCTTAAAGCCTTAAACACACACAATTTTGTCGTTCATTGTGCAAAGGCGAAGCTCGTGCAGATTAAGTGCCTGATTACGTAAGAAGATACGATCATACCTAGAAAATCGTTGAATCTACAGCGAATGATATTAAGGAACTTTGACATTCTGACCGTCAACAAAATCTACAATAGGCCGTTACTGCACTTATCTATCAAGGAGACAACGAGCACGGATCGAATTGTTTCACTATGACGTGCAATCGTGGTAAATATTTGAGGTCAGCTTTGTCGAAGTTGCATGCACTTCTCGTTTCCGCGTGATAAACGTGACAAGGACGTTGTGTGTACAGCGTTAGAAGCATATTATTCTATAGTTTCATTTATTGTTTGGAGAACCAATCGCGAAAACCAAAAACAAAAAAAAGAACGAAAAATATTACAAACGATAAACAAATCGATTCATCCGTATTATTCAAATCTACGGAAACAGTGGCTATTTTATACAATACGAGATAGATGAATAAATAATCCAACCACGACGCGAACAGAGAATTCGTGGAAACAAATTCAATGTTAATCCGACTTTTTATTGCGAAAGTTTTCGTTCTAGATGCTACGGGATACGTTAGAATTATTTCGGCAAGAGTATTTTTATCCAACACTATCGTAACTCAATTTTTCACTGTCAAACCCAGCACGATGTTATCAATGAGATTATTAATATTTAGCATGACTTTGAATTAAAACTTCTGAGTTTATTACAAAAACCAGTGATCCACATGTTGTGGATAAAAAGTTGATTAGTCACTGCAATACTTGGAAGCAAGTAAATTTTCATGTTATTAAGCAATTATTCTAAAATGTATAAAAGGACTGGTATTGATCGTCGTGATAGTGGGGTAACTGTAAGCAGGTGGTTGAAAATTGCAAAATAGTATTTTTAGATCAGATGCCCCGTTCAAACAATTTCGACAACAACTGATTTTGTGTCATCAGTTTTACATCACTTTGTGTATTCAGCGCCTCCAGATAATGATCGCACAATGCATTGTCTGAATATACTAGAAGATACGATAAATAGAACTTTATTCTTCCTAATATTTAGAAAGTTCCACGAGTGAGAAGATTCTCGAAAGATATCTTACGTTCGCTTACTTGTACTTTGACTTCGAAAATATTTCAAAAAAATAGAAAGTACACTCAAAATGACGCATGACTATAGGATGTTACACGTCATATTTCTAATAATATTAAAATTTCGAACCCTGCTTTGTCAATACATTTAGTTCCGACATTATTATTACAGAAATATAGAGTATTACTCAAGGCGGAAGAAAGGTTCACATCAAATAGCCTTGAACAAATCGTTTTCTCGTCAATATTCAACATTTCTTCCCACATTTGCACCTATTTCAAACGTAACCACACAGTGTGCAACAAAAGGCCATTTACAACCCTAATAATAATTCACCAGGTATTGTCTCAAAGGCCATTGCTAATTAAACCGCTTATTTCAACTCCTATAATAGCTACGTGCTAACATAACTGTTTGAAGCAAACTGCAAATAACTACTAATGGAGCGCTTTATTCATCAATGACTTTTTTTCCCAAAATGTAAACCAAACTGGAAGAATTGAAATATGATTTATCCAATTATCCCATTTTTTCTATTAATTGAAGGTAGAACAACAATTATTATAAAATAAAATGCGTTTCGTGTAAATTTAAAAAAGAACATGATCGATCACGGAACAGAAATGCGACCGAAACGCGTTACTCTATCTACACCTTCAATTTCTATCCTCTGCCCGGATATAAAATTCAGTGGCGATAACAAAAATTGATACCGCCCCGTACGTGTCAAACCATCTCGTAATTACACAACTCTCGAAACAAACGTAATAAGAAATAGAGTGAATTGATGGCTTATGGAGAAAAATATTTACTTTTCCCAATTTAATTTTGTATTATCTCTCGGCACAGCGATAATCTGTATTCGGGCAAACTTCTCGAAAACCCGCTACTTATCGGCCACACAATCCATTGCCACTGTTTGCTCTCGTGTATGTATGTTTCTACGAAAACGAAACGAACCTATTTCGGATGTTTAGATTCGGCGTCCTAAATTTAAATTATCGGCGTGGTTGTCTGTCTAATCGCGGCTTCAAAAAAAACGATGAGAGATAAAAAATGGAGCAAAAATCTGTTTTCCAGATATTTTGTGACATTGTGCTCCGCAGACGTTTTTAACGACGTTGTAATTATCACGGCAATCGACTTGAACGACGTTCGAATTGACTAATTAGAAGCATTTTTTGTTGGCCAAAAAAATTAAATCAGAACGATCTGCCTGACTATACGGGGAATCGTGAACTCTTCTACTAAAATATTGCCCCGACGCCAAAACCAATCCCCACCCCCAGGGGATGGTAGAACGAAAACGAAAAAAACTTTATCGACACGTTATCATCACGTGCTAGTGTTAGCTAATAACAAGCTGGAGGATAATGAATAAAATTGGCACGCGTCGCGTACGCGGCACAAGGCTTGCTGCATGTACAAAAAAATTCATCCACTGGAATTTAACGTAGTTCAGATGCTGGTGCAAAGTTGCGAGCACACGCTAAACGCATTGTTGGCACAATTTGACCGTGACCAACTAGTAAAAATCAGGCACGCGTGCCCCATGCCCGGAAACTAAACGCTGCTTCATTGTCTAAAATTATTCCATTTACAGCATGCCTATTGTGAGATGAATCTATATTTTTCGAACGCTTTTGAGACATAGATTACGCAACGTGTTTCAACTTTACTTACAGTGCAATTAAATGACGTACAACGTGTCCCTATCGCTAATTAGCTATTTATCAATACGACTGATGTACTGCACGAAAGCAAGACCATATAAATATTAGATTATTTATAAATGACCCTGATCAATTGGATTATTTTCATTTCTGTATTTAGTCGAATAAACGTTATTCCTAGTTTGTAACGTTTTATAATATATGCTTGAAGCTCGATAATAATGCATTAAACAATAATAGTTTGAATATGACGAGAAGAAGGATGCTAGAAATGTTATATCTAAAAGGTGATGTGGATAGGGAATAAGATGTTAAATTAGCAGGTATAGTAATTTATATGATATATTTCTGTAATGATAAGTGTTGGATGGATAAATAATAAGAGAAGCAATACATTTTTCGATAGAAATTTAATTTTTTCGATACAAGTCAAAGGCAACCTTTTTTCAAATTGAATTTGTCGCTACTTCTAGATTCGGGTATCACCGTAAATGTTCGTGAAAGTTCGACCACTTTCGGCACAATCCGACCAGCATCGCATCCACGCAAAGATAACCGCGAAATCTGCGCATTTTTTTCTACGCTGTGTAAGACGCGTCTCGATAATATGAATGCAGAAAAATATAAACTCCTTTGACTACATACATTTGACAAGTATACGAAGTATCGCAACATTTTTAAAAATACCACACTTAGCGTTTGCTATCAATATGCATGCTTAATGTAATGTTTAACAAAGAAATCAGTAGAACTTGAGAGACATTTGCAAATATTGGCTTTATTTTAAATTAATCCGATTTAAGCCCTTAACAAGTAGTTGTCAACGATTGGTTTCCATATACAGTAGAACCACCCTTACCCGAACCCCCATTATCCGAATACCATAGTATCCGAACGTTCTATTACCGAACATTCTGTCATCCGCACAATGTTTCGCAGGAATGTTTGCATACAAAGTATGTATAGTTTTTAATATTCGGTCGAACGAATGTTGATCATAAGAATTTAGTACGAACCTAACTTGAAAAATATATGTGATTTAGCAGCCAAGAAGATTTGGGATCTGTAAATGAGCTCATTCGAAAGAGGAAGGTCCAACGCGGAGCGCTACAGGCCCCGATTGTGTCACAAAACTCTTTTAGTGACCTAAAAATGCTTGTATTCTGCGGGTGTATTTTGTCGATTTTTGTTACACTTTGAACACTCATATTATTAGATATCAACACAATTTCGTTGAAATTTCTCTGCAGCGCTCCGCGTTGAACCCTCCTCTTTCGAATGAGCCCTCACCCAGCTCAAAATATTCTCATATAAGGAAACAAACCGAACCTTTCGACACCCATGTTTCGGGCCATATTATGTCGATATACAGCTCGCTGCATTACCCGTGTCTGCCCCCTTAAATACTAGACAAATTGTAGAGTCCCTTGATTTTTATCTAAATAAATGAAATTTAGTATCAAGGAAGTGATTGTTCTGTTATCCGAACGCTTTTGTCTCCCGATTAGTTCGAATATGGGAGGTTCTACTGTGTAACATATAGAAATAACTTGACCCCACGTGTATACACAACGTTTTTCTAACTCGAGCGTATACCAACGCAATATCTTCGTTCTTATGACTTCATTGTGTGACTACAATTCTTCGAAGTCGTCCGAGGAAAGATACGAAAATGAGGAATCAGTATATTACTATGTTAAGGAAAAAAAATCATGTGAATTTAGACTGCACGTGATGTGTGCTACTTAATGCATTTCTTGAGTTTTTAATAAGATGTGCAAAGAGAACAGCTGATCCTTTCAATAAAAATGTTTCTCCAAACTCACGAAAAGGAGGTGCCACATGAAATTTTTACAACGTAGAAATAGTTTAACCAATAAATGCTTAACCTCCAACA
Organism: Nomada ferruginata; assembly: GCA_963583965.1. Taxonomy (NCBI): domain Eukaryota; kingdom Metazoa; phylum Arthropoda; class Insecta; order Hymenoptera; family Apidae; genus Nomada; species Nomada ferruginata. The sequence goes on from OY757213.1 coordinate 15,352,527, forward strand.
TAGCTTGAATGTTTCAATACAGAATATGATGCAATTGCACCAACATATTCATAAACATGAGGTGCATGCAACGTAAATAAAACGAAATAAAAATAAGAACGCTGAAATCAATGGAACTTATAGAAGAACAGCTGAGAAACACGCAATACATATAATTCAAATTGTACAGCGGATCGTCAGTCTACGATGCAGTCCTTTATCAGCTATTGCGACATAAAGGCCCACCTTAAAAGACGAGCTTCCTTGTTTTACTTTATGCGAATACAAGTGTTGAATACACCGATCCGAAAATTATTGCCAAGGAGTAAGGAGCTGGGCATTTAACTCGCGCACTCACACGTATGCCGGCAATCCTCCGGTGCTAATGTTTTTGCGGAAGATGTTCTTTTCAGAAGATACCACTGGTAACTGGTACCTTCCTCGCGAAATTTCGGGTAGAATTTGCTGACCGAGTGGTCCTTATGGCTTACCATGCTGACCGACAACTAAACAAGGAATCGTTGAAAATTCCCTAGAAAACCTTGCAATTGATTTCGAAGGATCTTAAATCTTAATATTTCGCGGATATAATCAGTATTGTATTACCAAATTAATATTAATTACATTATCCTGTCAGGTTACAAAAGCCGGATTGAAGCATTTCTGAAATATTTACTAATCTTTATGCACACAGTTATTTATCTGTATACGTTGCAAAGTTTTCCTCGAGAAACAGGAAATATCGACTAAAAGAAATTTATTTGTTACGGATATGTTGTTCGCCAGGTAAAAGCAGCAAGTTAGTTTAACAGAAATTTAATTTGGCTATCCTGCGTACGCAGAATAAATCCTATGCCTGAAGCCAGCATGATCGTATTACATTTTTATTAACTGCAATTGTTATATTAATTTCTATCGTATACAATTACTTTTGCATTTTATACACAATATACATTCCTCTGCCTTTAACTGCCATTCAATAGGAAAGGAAATATATTTCCATAGGTTTTGCAACAATAGTGAATTTGAATTACGGAATATTGTCTAGGGGGTAAATTTGAATTCTATCAATGATACTTCGTTGTATGTACATTGTTTGACAGTCGCGTGTATAACCTTTTTGAAATTGATGCTACTTTGAGCAAAACAATTACAATTACGATTGATTGATTTCTGACGTTGTTTCGGAAATTAAAGAGCGAATGCTACTTGCATTGAAATATTCAGTATAAAAACAGAAACATTAACGCACATTCATTTGCAACATTATATCTATTTTTAATATTCATGCCAATTTTGACGTAAAATGAATGTCATATGCTCTATATGCAGCGATCAGTTAATGCAATCGGATGACATTTTTTACACACGATGTGGTCACGTCTTCCACTTGCACTGTCTAACACCGTGGCTCGACAGGTATACAAGCATGTGCAAAAATTTACTTTATTCTATTCATATGGAAATTAAAAAAAGAAAGGGCATTTGATTTGTATTTGTAATACGATCCTTGCACGTCGACTCGGTATCTTTCTGTAACAATAACTGTAACTAACATTTCTTATTTTCAGATCAAAAAGTTGCCCGCAATGCAGAGAGAAAGTCACGCAAAGCAAAATACGTAGGCTTTATTTTACGTTTCCAGGTAACGACGTAATTGAGTCTCAAGGTTCTACATTGCAAGAAAAAGTGGACAGTATGAAATTTAAAATTCTGCTAAAAGAAAAGGACATCCAATATTATTCTTCCAAAAATGTTACGTTGGAAAAGCAAAATGCTGGCCTGAGACAAGAAGTTCGAAAATTGGAGAGCGAGTTTGCTAAGAAAAATTCGGCAATATATGCACTGAAAGAGCAAATGAATTATTTCAGAGAACAAAGTTCGCATTGTGATAGTTTAAAAAGAGAAATTGCTGGATTAAAAAGTAAAATCGAAGAGCTCAGGCAGTACGTAATTGATGGTGAAGAGGGTCGTTCAATATTTTGTTTTCTACTTAGAAACGTATCCTCTGTTTTTAGAATACAAGTATTGTTGCACGCTCCACTCAGCGATGTTACTAGGTTAGTCGGACAGACAAAGGATCCTGACACCCTTGCTACGTATATCTCTATTATGAAAAAGTAAGCAATGCTTAATGGCAAACATCTAAAGATTATGTAGTAAAATATAAAGTACTCACTTAAGTGTTAACTTAATTGTATTTATAGGGAATTAATCGAGCGTTTCTCCAAATGTAAACAATTACGCATGACTGTGAAAAAACTTCAGGAAGAGCTTTCTTCAGTTGGTACAAAACCTGATGCATCGATGGAAAAACAATCAACACGAATGTAAAATATTAAGAAATCCAATCTGTATCTATATTTTGTGCAACTAATTTGAATAATTATTGTGTACTGTTGCATTTAGGGATTTAGAAGAGAAACTAGCAATATCAGAAAGCAAAAATATGGCATTACAAGAGAGGATTGATAAACTGGAAGAAATACTTGATATCAATGAGAAGTGTAATGATTTATCAAATGTACAAGAAACAGAAAGCAAAAATAATATTTCGAAAGAATGTCCGCAAGCTAAAGTATCAAAAAAAGATAATCAAGATACAAGAAACAAGGATTTTACATTAAATCAAGCTGTTAAACGAAAAACGCAGAAGGTTTAGAATTGAACTTGAATTATTTAAAGGAAATTAAAATTAGAATGCATAATTAATATCGCTATTCATTTACAGACATCTACATGCAGTACAAAAACAATTGAAGAGAAAGCGCATGATTCCCAAATAAGAAGTGATATAAATGATTCAGATATTGATTTGGTAAATTGTAGTATTTCCTCTAAAGATTCTCCAGTAATTTCTAAAAGATTGAAACTATCAGAGGGTGACTTGAACGACGTAGTCAGAAGTGATAATGAAATATCAGGTTCTGCATCGCTGAAGAAAAGGAAAAAGGATGTGAAAAAAAAAGTGTTTGATGTCGAAGTCAATCGTGTTAGTCATACGATTGACCTAACTTAAAGAGTTCCTACAAGTATTATACTCTTTTCTTTTTTGTGTAGGTAATTATTTTAATTTCAAAGAAAAATACAGTATTTTGTCATTGTGATAAATCGTCTTTAGTTTTTTCTACTTATAAAACATTCTAATTTTATGTTTTACAGTAATATATTTTAATTATATTTTTCCTAAAATAGGATAGGCAGTAGCGACGAATCTCGTACTATTATTTTGTATTGTGTACGTTTGAATATCAAATTCGAATGCTGTAAAAGAGACCTTACATCTTTTATTTGGTCTTGTAAAGAAGCAAAGCGTGTAAAGAGCTATTTCCAATTCTGGAGATGTGCCAATAAACATAGTCGACATTTTAGATTTTCCAATGTAAGTGAAAAATGCTTCTAAAATCGCAGCTTTCTAAAAGCAAAACATTTGAAACCGGTTAAGAGAATATCGTTATTTTCTATGCACACGTTTACTCACCCCGATAAATTCCTTGTTGCGGGAGAATCCGAGGTAATTAATTTTATCTGACGATTCTCCAAGGAAAAAGGAAATCCAGTTGTGAAGTCCTATGATACCTTTGCGCGGCTTCCTTTCTCCTAAAAATACATGTTCGAACCCAGAGGAACCGTTTATTCCTTTAGTTCGAGAATATAAACCAAACCATATATCCTTTATGGTTTTTTTATAAACCTCCAATTTATGTTCGAAGTAACCTTTACTTGATAAAAAATGCATAACACGTAACATTGCATCCGTTTTTATTATATTATCAACAAATTCATTCTCCTCTATTTCTCTCTCTTTTGTTATTATTTCTGGCTGATTCGTGTCCAATTTGTAATTATCGAACAACTTTACAAGAGACTTTATTGTCACTGCCAAAAATATTTTGGATGATACATTTAATAGCCTATTGAAGAAAAAAATTTGATTAAGCCTCAATCAGTCTTATAAGGAATGAATTTGAAAAATACCTTTCGGGAGCATTATCGGAAAAATTGTAATCTGTATGTCCTTGATAATTTATGTGCACATAATTGAATAATTCATGAGAATATTTGTTAAATAATTCTTCTGATATCTTCGTTAGTTCAGTATCACTCGTTAGCGACAAATTCTGACGATAATAGATTTCTACAAAGTTAAAAAAAAAGTAGTAGACATATATATGTATATGTATTTTTTTTTATACAATTACCCTCTGTTTGATGAGTTTGAAGGGAGCATAAAACTACTATGCTTAAAATAATTGATATACAAAACGGAGCCCGCATAGTTCTAAATAACATTTTTCTATCGTGAAATATGTTTGATTTTGGGAAAAAGAAAACGCAACAGGTTAAGTTTATTCCTCGAAAATGGCAAGCACATTCATTCCAAAAATGATAATTCCTATCTTATATTAAGACAAGATCTGATAAGATTTGATAAATTTATATATCAGAGTAGCCAATAACTGTGGTCGAATTTCAGATGGGGTAATGATATCATTTTTATAGCAGAGGAAATTACTATTATTCTATGATTCTATGAAAGGGATCATAAAAAAAATACTGATTTTGTGCAGTGAAAATAATATAATTAAAAAAAGATGTATAAACAAGTACTTTAAACAAAATTTCTTCTATGATATTAATATATCTGCTATTTAGTTTGAACATGAAAATTTAATTCCATTAATGCACGCATTATTATCATCGTTGCATTGTCCAGGATACCGATTACGAATTTTGTTTACAAATGGTCGACCTTCGCGTAAAGTATTGCTTGATACCTTGTAAAAATGTCAAGTCGCATAGAATATATAATTTCATCGTTGGAGACTGAATCGTATATAGAAAACTTGCAAATTTCCGACCTGGAAAATATTGGAACAAAAGGGTAAATTTCTTGCGGCCATAAAATTATTTCGTGTATAATGTATAACTATTATGAATGTATTACTTTCAGATGGTTTGAATTTCATAAGAGATTAATGTTATTAAACCAACAAAGTGTCTTAGAAATTAGCGCTTTACGGGAAGAAAGTATTAAGGAATGGTTTGTCTCTTTTAAAAAGGTAAATCAAATTTCTGTTATGCACGAGACTTCTTCATTCTAATATTATTATTATCATACAGATCCCTGTTCTTATATACGAGGCTATACAAATTGATGTATGGAAGCACAAAGTATTTCCGCTGCTCATAGAAATGAATGGGGAGCCGAAAAATACTTTTATGCTTTTTACTATATTTTATCATGAAGATGTTGCAGTTTCATTGTTAGAAAACGTGCTATTTCATTGCGAAAGTGCAGAAACAATGGACGATTATGTTATTGATCTCGTTGATTACGCGGTTAAATTTGCATCTTTTCTTCTTGAGGTTCAGGACACAGAAATTTATGAAAATATAAAGGACCCAAAGTAAGTCATTAATGGTATTCAATGTTATAATCCAATACACCACTCATCCAATTATGTAGTTACGACTATTGCAATCAGCTCGTGCCTGGAAGAAATTTTCGAAAAGAAGAAAGAACTTGAATTTGATATCGGCATGCGCTGCATTTCGATTCTTCGTTACTTAGCCGAATTTGCGGATAATTTGCCAATATCTGTATTGTCGCGATTATTGACTACACACGATGTACCTTATTTGCTTGTGCAGCTGATTGAAAAACAACCGTGGAAGAAAGAAAACTCAGAAGGTAATTGTTGTTACATGCATATAAAAGAATACAATGTAGTACACGAACAATTTTTTTACGTTTAAGGGGAAACTATGACATATAATAGTGGTTGGAAAAAAATAAAGTCAAACGAGGACGGAAAAATTTCTAAGCTAGAAGGGCAAGTATGGCTGGGTTTACGAGAATTGCTTCTTAATCCAAAAAGTGCGCCGTACTACGAACTTACTGAACATAGATTCTCTCAGCTATTGAAGGTATTGGACGCACTATCCTTATCATATACACGATGTATAAAATAATTTGTTTTTTCAGTTGCAGAAATATTTGCATGAGAATGTGTTGGACCAACTTTCTCCTCTTATAGATTTAAAAAGATGGTTAAGTTATTTAAGTGTATCCTCGTCTCATACTAAGGCGCCTCGTGCTGTATACGTGGAACTTATACCACAGGTACAAAATGATAAATTCAGGTAAACATTTATTGAGGACTATTAAAACAAACTGTTATTATTGTCTCACAAATTGTTGTTAGATAAGGACGTCAATAATGCAGAACTATCGTAAAAAGTGGAAAAAATTAGCAAAGCATCAATCGAAATTTATATACACAACCGATGCAGAATATATTAAAAATGCAGCCCAAATTTTGAGTGATGCATACGATCTAGATAAGCTGGACTGCATTGAGGTAAAAGAATGTTTTCAATGCCACGAAGAAGCAAAAAAACGTTGCTCTAAATGCAAACAAGCTTGGTACTGTGGAAGGTATGCGTTTATATTATATTGATAAAATACAACTTTATAGTGTAATTGAAGTACTAAAAAATTATTACAGAGAATGTCAAGTAAAACATTGGAACGAACATAAGATTTTTTGTGACAAAATAACAAAAAATATAAATTGTGAGCAAGAACACTAATTCGAAGAATTGTTCGAAGGAGTAACACTTATACTGTTCCAAGTGAGTTTTCATCGACCAAAAAAAAGCCTGAACGTTTAGAACATTAATTGCGCATTATGTTTCATTTGCTTCAATATAGTTTAAAACATAGAAATATTTAAGGACTAAATAAATATACATACGAACTTATGTCCCAATATTTTATTAAAAGAGATTAGTGTACAGAACTTTGTTTGACGTATTCCATTACAACATCCTTCGCAGGAGTGTCTTCTCCAAAGTCCTGAAACCGAAAGCAATTAATTAAACCATAGTAAGCATGTCCAAAATAGTACAAAAATATTAAAATAATAAAATCAGAATGGCACTGGTTGCAGCACGGTTATTAATTATTCGGGTCCTCTCAGTAGAGGGAGCCTCCTCTTTCATCATATAACATCATTTGTGCATGCAACTTGTACAATAGTTAAAAAACCTCAATTCTGTGTGTTAAATTTTATTTGCCTTAGAATGAAATATTATGTATTATCATTATTTATACCTTTATAACAACACAGGAGCACCCAACAACTTTTCGAGCTTTACCAGCACTGTCAATTTTGCAAAGACCAGCCCATTCGCCAAGCTTCTTGTTATTGTCCACTCTGATCAATGGAATCTGATGTTCATTGCACAATGCTTGCACTAGTTTTTTGTACATTGGTTCATCACAATTTTCTGCTAAGATGCATAGCATAGCTTGTCTCCTGAAGTGCAATTAAACAAATGAAATATTATAATCGTAACGTGCGTATTATGTCAAAGATGGTCGAAGACGACATTAGTTATATTTGTAACGGGTATTTATCAGAAGTGCAACGTGTAACAAAGTTTATACGACTAGTTCCTTCTTTTACACTGTGTGAATGTTAGTTTAAACAAATTATTTGATGAACATACTTGTCCAAGGATTTGGCAGCTTCGTGAAGGCCATGCACTACACCATCGTGAATGAGAGCATTTTTGAGAACTTCTTGGAGGGCTGTGTTTACATCCATTGCACCACCTGCTGCCATTGCAGAGGGGACCTCGTCACTAATAATAAATTAATCATTACGGTTAGTTTAGTGAATTTCCTGTAGAACATACTTGTCATCCAAATTTAAGGTTAAATGCCGATAGCGTGCGTGTAATTAGTTTGCATCAATTTTAATATTGAAATAAATACTATAACGATTGGAACATTCTACATAAACTAAACTTGTTAATTGAAAATAATAATAATTAATTTTATAACTATTATAGGTTTACTGGCAAATGCACAAAACATACTTACTTTTCTATGTCTGACATGTTTTTTACGGACTGGTAAGCTGAAATAATGAAGCAATGTTAGTGATTCTGTTTTCAGGATAACATTTTAAAACATTTTCGCGTAAAAGGCGCAATGATGGTGCTCTAAAAAATTGATTTCTAATGCACAAGTTTACAGCAAACATACATTTACCTTTTCTTGCAAGGAAAGAGAAATGGCGCTCATTTAACCACGCGGTACATAGAGTACGGGTACATAGATTTTGATTGGATGCGAACGGTTGTAAGCGACATCTATTAAACCATTCAAAAATGTTAAACGTTCAGGCTTTTCCTACTATTACCCTGCAACACTAAGATAGAAATACGTGACTATCAAGTTGCTCGTAAATATTATATAAATTGCTTTCTCCCTTATTTATTTCCCTTTCATTTGACACCCAATAGATTAAAAAACAACCACCAGGAGCCGAGATAATAATTTTATTAAATTTTATCGGAAACGATATGTCGATAAACGGACATGTGGTGCCATCTCGCGTCTGCGGCCTTTTTCGCAGTTTGCGGCGCCGTCAAAACCAAACACCTGGATTGCATCGTTAATTTAAACAATTGCGTTTCTCTCGGCTTCTAGTGGGTATTTCTTAACCGTACTGGTCTTAAATTAGAGCTACGAAGCATAACTATCTCCTCCAACAGTTGCAACAATATAGCATTTGTGGTTTAAAAGTTATTAACAATTGAAAAATCGGCAAAAATGCACTCCGGGTCACTGCAATTATCTCCACTTCTGGAGGCGCCAGATTAATGATCAGGTGCTTAAAATGAAGGTAAAGGATGCCGCTACACGTCTATAAACAATTTACAAATGCTCTATGCGCCGTTTATTTTTTATAAACAATTTAACAATTGGATTGAGAATTGCGCCGAAACTATACATGAAGCCTTTTTGAAAGGCGAATTAGAATGTTCTTTGAACCAAGAGCGTCAATTTGAGACGTCGTTGACTTAAATCGGCCCAGTAGAACACGAGATAATTGAATTGGTTTAAAGAAATGAAGCACCTGTCGCACTGACAGATATCAAGCGAATGAGCAGACAATTTTTTTTTTTTTTTTTAATTGGCTGGGATTTGGGGGGGAGAGGGGTAACAGGGAGCAACAAAAAGAGACAACGAAGAGGTGAAGGCACCCTGAAAAAACCTGCGCAACGTATTGCGTGCTTTCTCCCCGACTTCCCCTTCATCCCTGCATTTTATCACGTACCTGCCAGCGTCCGCCAGCTTACCGGCAAACATGAAAGTATGTTGCAGTTAACTGCATGAGGTGGGAGTATTTTCGTAGAAAATTAAAGATGGTGGGATATGGCGGAAGATTTTCAAAAAACCGCCAAGGAAATGAATTAGAACTGAAGGAAGATAGAGAAAAACAACAGTGAATTTCTCCAGGCGGGTGAGGTCCTGGAGACAATATCAAGCGAATGAGCAGACAATAGTTCGACGGCGGTATTTATTCGGGAGACGAAGCACGCAGCGCTCCAATCAGAATCGCCGAATTTCAACGGTTGTCGCGAAATAATGCACTACCATTTACGGAAAAAATAGTCCGCGAATGCCTGGACATTAACGTAAAATTCATATATAAAAACCAATTGAACGGTCGAGCTGGCTCGTTGAAATACGAAACAGATATGTGAGATTGAAATGGCATACTCCGTTGTACGAGATATACCTAGTGATGGGCACCATGGCACCATCGACTAAAAACTATCGATTATTCGATAGTACCCAACTACTACTTTCATTCGAATGATTTTTAAGACTATCGATAGTATCGGCTAACGAATAATTTAGTCGACTGAATGTAGTTACTTAAAACTATCGACAAAATTCAGTCGTTAAAACCATCGAATGATTTAGTCGTTTGGACTTTGGACCATCGACTGAATGTAGTTACTAAAAACTATCGACGAATTCAGTCGTTAAAACCATACACGGGAATGCAGCGAGCTGTATATCGACATAATATGGGCCAAAACATGGGTGTCAAAGGCCTCGCTTAATTTCCTTATATGAGAATATTTTGAGCTGGGTGAGGGCTCATTTGAAAGAGGATGGTTAAACGCGGCGCGCGGCAGAGGAGTTTCAACGAAATTGGGTTGATATCTAATAATATGAGTGATCAAAGTGTAACGGAAAGTTGATTGTCAGTCACCTATGACTGACGCGGCCTGAACGGAAAGTTTAGTGGCAGTCACTGAACGGAAAGTTGATTGTCAGTCACCTATGACTGACGCGGCCTGAACGGAAAGTTTAGTGTCAGACACCGATGCCTGACGTGGCACTCAACGTGTTAAATATATCGCACGCTGGTTCTCAGTACATCTCAATCCACTCCCAACACAGCCTAAACCGAGAGTGCCGAAAAGTGATAAGCATGAACAATTCCTTATAAATCACATCCCTGGATAGTGTTCGCTAGGCAGCTTCGAAGCAGCGAACATTAAGTGGGCATTACTGTCCACTGTAGTTATTTGAGCGGAGAGAATCTTAAGTTCTTATTGCAATTACTTTTGAGTTCGCGTTTCTATCGTTGTATCTATCTGCAGCTGTAAATATTGTGTATTATTTATTGCCCTGCTTCTTATGTAGACTCTTCAGTTTTCTGACGCTTTAGAGATAATTCATTAGTAACATAAATCACATATGTTTCGCCTAGAGAATTACATTTTCTTATTTCTCAAGAAGCCTTCTTCTTTATAATTGAAATACCCGTGTATATATCATTTAATTCATAAATTAATTAATATCTGCAAAGATATACTTGAATCTACGCGGGTCTCTGCCATATCTACAGTGCCTGCTATGGTTTCGCCATCTCTACAGAACTCCTTGAAACCACTCGCGCTTGCTATGGTAGTTCCATCTATGCAGATCGCATTGGAACTACTCACACCCCTCACTTACCATAAGTGTAGATATGGCAGAGGCCCGAGTAGTTTCAGTCACGTCTGTATAGATGGCAAATAGATAAAGCAGACATATATACAGTTTCGAGCAGTTCTGTATAGATGGCGAAATTAAAGCCCACTTTGAGTGTAGGTAAGACAGGGATGCGAGTGGTACGTAAATTCAAGCACCTGTTTATAAGTAGTGGTGCGATAATGTTCATAAAATTTGGTTATTTATGTCTTCATTCATCCAATTAAGTTAATAATCCTCGAAAACCGTTTCGTACACTCTTTTACATATCAATAAAGTGTCAGCAAACACAGTGTTTCAATCTACATAAAAATTAATATGTACGGTAACATTGCAAGTTCCATTGTTCATTATATTCTACAACAATCAAGCACTCTTTAGCACGGGTAAATGTATTTGTGAATATTTTTTCCTTTAAATAAATTTTCCAGGACTTAATAAATACATACTAATAGTGGTATTATTCTTTATTTCGGTCTGACAGGAATGAAAGTTTGGTTAGTGTACATATAACCTATCTTTACAATACTATCTTAACTCTTGCACTCTCATCTTCCGTTCCGCTCTTCCTTTTCATACCTTCTCTGCCTTACGTATTACACTATTTCTTATCTCTTTATCGCACATCTATTATAAATCTTTTCCGTTACTTCCTGTTTAATTACAAATTCCTAAGTTATTTTTATGTCTTATTGTATCTTTTTCCGTACATTTTGTTAGCAGGTGCTCTTACGTTCCAAATTTTTGTATGCACAGGTCACATTTTTGATCCTTTTTCTTCTGTTACAAGCCAGGGCTGTGGGCAACGCCTAGGCCGGCGATGTTGATATTACCCAAGGAATATGGTTGAGAATTTATTAGTTAGGTGCACGGACGAACCTGATGCGAAATCAGGGAGCCGCTGGGATTGATGTATGCGAGGACGAACCCGATGCGAAATCGGGGAGCCTCAGGAATAGAATCAAGCGCGGACGAACCTGGTGCGAAACCAGGGAGCCGCAGGAGGGTGAAACGTCGTGGACGAACCCGATGCGAAATCGGGGAGCCACTAGGAAAGAGTGCGCAGATGAACCCGGTGCGAAACTGGGGAGCTGTTCGGAGGTTTGGTAAACGTACGGACGAACCTGATGCGAAATCAGGGAGCCGTAGGATACAGACGAACCTGGTGCGAAACCAGGGAGCTGTAGGATGGGTTAGGTTTCGTGGACGAACCCGATGCGAAATCGGGGAGCCACTAGGTTGGAGTAGTTACCTTGTTTTGGATAAGGCGTGCCGTCAATTCGTTTACTTCCGCTTTTGTCAAAGTCACTCATACTTGACGCATTCCATTCCTTTTCAAATAATCCTCTCCTTTTTATGCTTCTGGCTTGCCCCTCCATTCTTTCTTCTTCCTCTAAATATCTCTTAATAATCTTTCTCCTGTTACATACTTATTAATGTATTTTTTCTGTGTGCAGGTTTCACAGGCAAAGAGTAAGGAACATTGCCTGGCACTTCTCATCTTGCATAAATGCAAGAAAGAAGGTAGAAGAACTTGTGCAACATACTTTAGTTATCCTTTAGTTATGGTAAATTGGTTTATAAAAATAGTTTGTATCTATTAGCCCGTAAGTTTATTTTAGGACAATTGCGTAATTAACTGTTATGTTATCTATTATATGCTTTATTTTATATTCAGTTTATTCGGTAGATCTTATATGAACTTTAATATTACTTATATAACTATTACAAGTTCTACTGAATGTGCTAAATGTAAAATGAAAGATATAATAAATAATTGACATATTCACAAGTTACACAATTGCTGTAATTTAAATTTTATATGCTTCTACATATGAAGTACGTAAATTTTAGTGTATGATTTATCTGTAAGATATATTGTAAATTAACTTCAAAGCATAGTTTATAAGTATTAGATTATTTATGTTTATAGTGTTAGTTATATTACATAAATGTTGGTTTAGAATTGATACAAGATTTAGTTGTACGATGTAATGTAAATAGATATAAAAGAATAGTTCATAAGTATCTGCTTGTAAATTTAAGAATATATTGATAAGCATGAACAATTCCTTATAAATCACATCCCTGGATAGTGTTCGCTAGGCAGCTTCGAAGCAGCGAACATTAAGTGGGCATTACTGTCCACTGTAGTTATTTGAGCGGAGAGAATCTTAAGTTCTTATTGCAATTACTTTTGAGTTCTCGTTGCTATCGTTGTATCCATCTGCAGCTGTAAATATTGTGTATTATTTATTGCCCTGCTTCTTATGTAGACTCTTCTGTTTTCTGACGCTTTCGAGATAATTCATTAGTAACATAAATCATATATGTTTCGCCTAGAGAATTACATTTTCTTATTTCTCAAGAAGCCTTCTTTTTTATAATTGAAATACCCGTGTATATATCATTTAATTCATAAATTAATTAATATCTGCAAAGATATACTTGAATCTACGCGGGTCTCTGCCATATCTACAGTGCCTGCTATGGTTTCGCCATCTATACAGAACTCCTTGAAACCACTCGCGGTGGTAGTTCCATCTATACAGAACTCCTTGAAACCACTCGCGCTTGCTATGGTAGTTCCATCTATGCAGATCGCATTGGAACTACTCACACCCCTTACTTACCATAAGTGTAGATATGGCAGAGGCCCGAGTAGTTTGCTTCACGTCTGTATAGATGGCGATACTAATGACTCTTAGATAAAGCAGACATATATACAGTTTCGAGCAGTTCTGTATAGATGGCGAAATTAAAGCCCACTTTGAGTGTAGGTAAGACAGGGATGCGAGTGGTACGTAAATTCAAGCACTTGTTTATAAGTAGCGGTGCGATAATGTTCATAAAATTTGGTTATTTATGTCTTCATTCATCCAATTAAGTTAATAATCCTCGAAAACCGTTTCGTACACTCTTTTACATATCAATAAAGTGTCAGCAAACACAGTGTTTCAATCTACATAAAAATTAATATGTACGGTAACATTGCAAGTTCCATTGTTCATTATATTCAGGAACAATCAAACTCTTTAGCAAAGGTAAAAATCATCTTTCAGCACGTAATAAATACATACTAATAGTAGTATTATTCTTTATTTCGGTCTGACAGGAATGAAAGTTTGGTTAGTGTACATATAACCTATCTTTACAATACTATCTTAACTCTTGCAGTCTCATCTTCCGTTTCGCTGTTCGTTTTCATATCTTCTCTGCCTTACGTATTACATTATTTCTTACCTCTTAATCGCGTATCTATTATAAATCTTTTCCATTCCTTCTTGTTTAATTACAAAATCCTATGTCATGTTTATTCACCATTGTATCTTTTTCCATACATTCTGTTAAGAGGTGTTCTAACGTTCCAAATTTTTGTGTGCACAGGTCAGATCCTTTTTTCTTTTTCTCCTCCTAATATTTATTTAATCCTTTAACCCTTTGACTGCGGCGCGATCTCGGAGTGGTCCATCAATACGGACGGCGCGTTATTCGCATCTCAGTCGCTACGACTGGTTCTCCACTGACAAGTGACCAAAACAGTACCCGGAGGGTAAAATAAATAATTAATCACAAAATTAAATAAATAAACACTTACATATGCAGTAAAGAAACAGGTTTGCACGAATCAATGCACGATGCGATTATACGAGACCGTGCGTACGAGAGCAATAGAATTGAACTTAACAATATGACAACAATTGACGGAACGATACTGAAACAATTCCCGATTGTTTAGTTGCTATGTTACAGAGGACGATAAATTCCATGTTGAATCAATCGATGAAACAGTAAAGGTGTTATAGTACAAAAATGCGGAGGGCGTATATTTACGCCTTTCGTATATATTGATGGATTTGTGAGGGCGTATATATACGCCTTTCGTAAATATTGATAGACTTGTGAGGGCGTATATATACGCCTTTCGCAGTCAAAGGGTTAATGCTTTTGCATCTTACCTGTGCTATTAACTGATAATTATGGCCTATTCCATTCTTGCTTTGGTATTATATTAGCGTTGCTGTTCCAATATATTTTTATGTTTCGTTCCTGATGTTGTATTTCATAGTCTATTCTTTTAAGGGTCTGCGACAATTCCTTTACTTCCGATCTAATTAAATTCTCTGTTAAGAGACCCATTCTCAAATAATCCTATCCTTCTTTAATGCATCTGGTTTGGCCATCCTTTCTTTCTTCGGTCTCCTTTTACATACTTACTAATATATGTTTTGTGTGTGCAGGTTGTGGAGGCAAAGAGTAGCGAGCATTGACTGACACATCCCATCATGCATAGGAGCAAGAAAGAAAATAGAAGAACTTTTGCCACATACTTTACCTATCCATAATTATAGTAAATTGATTTATAAAAATAGTTTGCAACTGTTAGCGCATAAGCTTAATTTAGAACAATTGTGTAGTTAACTGTTCTGTATAATATCTATTATATACTTTATTTTATATTCAGATCATTCGGTAGATCTTATATAAACTTTGATATTACTTATATATTACTAAAACAAGTTCTACTGAATGTGCTAAATGTAAAATAAAAGATATAATAAATAATGTATGTATGCTCAAGTTTACACAAATGTTGTAATTTAAATTTTATAAGCTTCTGCATATGAAGTACATAATTTTGAGTATAAGCTTTATCTGTAAGCTATATATTGTAAATTGACTTTAAAGAATAGTTTATAACTATTGGATTATTTAAGTTTAATGTATTTTTCATATTACATAAATGTTAGTTTAGAATTAATACATGCTTTAGTTGTACGATGTATTGTAAATAAATATAAAAGAGTAGTCCATAAGTATTAGCTTGTAATTTGAACCTTTTTGTGACTTGTATCTTCATTCATTAGTTTAAATAAATGTTAAATTAAAAGAATTCCACTCTTCTTTTTATTTTCACACCTTAACAATCCTTGAAAGAACCTAATTCCAATTCCTTACACAAGAAGTACCGTAGACGAACTTTAAATGCAAAGTCCTGAAGCGAGAAACTTGTAAAAATGGCCCTATACGTTATTAAATATGAAAGAAGGAAATTGTGGAAACGACATCATTTTCGGTCTTCATTTCTTGCAACATTTGATGGCAGAAGTCTAGAAAATTAAGCGCTCGGAAATTCTTGGAATATGACGTCATTTCCAAGAACTGCTGATGTCGGATACCTCCTCGCATATCATATTCTCCTGATACAAATCCACGATTTTCAACGAGATATTTTTGCCAGAATCTCAGAAATTTTGAGCTCGGAAATTCCTGGAACGTGACGTCATTTCCAAGAATTGCTGCGATGAAAGACCTCCTCGCATATCATATTCTCCTGATACAAATCCACGATTTTCAGCGAAATATTTTTACAAAAACCTAGAAATTTGCCGCTCGGAAAATCCTGGAACGTGACGTCATTTCCAAGAACTGCCTGGGTCGGATACCTCCTTGCACATCATATTCTCCTGATACAAATCCTCGATTTTCAGCACTTAAATTTCTTCTGAAAATCTTGGATTTGTATTAGGAGAATATGATGTGCAAGGAGGTCTTTCATCGAAGCAATTCTTGGAAATGACGTCACGTTCCAGGAATTTCTCAGCGCTTATTTTAATAACGTATAGGGCCATTTTGACAAGTTTCTCGCTTTAGGACTTTGCATTTAAAGTTCGTCCACGGTACTTCTTGTATAAGGAATCGGAATTAGGTTCTTTCAAGGATTGGTAAGGTATGAAAGTAAAAAGAGCACTGGAATTCTTTTCATTGCAAATTTATTTAAATTAATCAATAAATATACAAGTTACAAAAATGTTGTAATTAAATTTACAAACAGATACTTATTAACTATTCTTTTATATCTATTTACATTACATCGTACAATTAATCTTGTATCAATTCTAAACCAACATTTATGTAATATAACTAACACTATAAACATAAATAATCTAATACTTATAAACTATTCTTTGAAGTTAATTTACAATATATCTTACAGATAAATCATACATTAAAATTTACGTACTTCATATGTAGAAGCATATAAAATTTAAATCACAGCAATTGTGTAACTTGTGAATATGTCAATTATTTATTATATCTTTCATTTTACATTTAGCACATTCAGTAGAACTTGTAATAGTTATATAAGTAATATTAAAGTTCATATAAGATCTACCGAATAAACTGAATATAAAATAAAGCATATAATAGATAACATAACAGTTAATTACACAATTGTCCTAAAATAAACTTACGGGCTAATAGATACAAACTATTTTTATAAACCAATTTACTATAACTAAAGGATAACTAAAGTATGTTGCACATGTTCTTCTACCTTCTTTCTTGCATTTATGCACGATGAGAAGTGCCAGGCAATGTTCCTTACTCTTTGCCTGTGAAACCTGCACACAGAAAAAATACATTAATAAGTATGTAACAGGAGAAATATTATTAAGAGATATTTAGAGGAAGAAGAGAGAAAGGAGGGGCAAGCCAGAAGCATAAAAAGGGGAGGATTATTTGAAAAGGAATGGAATGCGTCAAGTATGAGTGACTTTGACAAAAGCGGAAGTAAAGGAATTGACACAGATCCTCAAAAGTAGAGTCAATCAAATGCAACAGCAGGAACAACGCAGAAAAATAGGGAAAGCAAGATACAATGATACGTTTAAATATTTTAGAACATCAACACTACTATGGTACTTAAGTGAAAACGGACAAGGGCGCAATTGACAATTAGCAACGCAGGTGCGAGATCCAAAAGCATTAAAGGATGAAATAAATATTGGGAGAAGAAAAAGGATAAAAGATGTGACCTGTGCATACAAAAATTTGGAACGTAAGAGCACCTGCTAACAAAATGTACGGAAAAAGATACAATAAGACATAAAAATAACTTAGGAATTTGTAATTAAACAGGAAGGAACGGAAAAGATTTATAATAGATGTGCGATAAAGAGATAAGAAATAGTGTAATACGTAAGGCAGAGAAGGTATGAAAAGGAAGTGCGGAACGGAAGATGAGAGTGCAAGAGATAGTATTGTAAACATAGGTTATATGTACACTAACCAAACTTTCATTCCTGTGAGACCGAAATAAAGAATAATTCCACTATTAGTATGTATTTATTAAGTCCTGGAAAATTTATTTAAAGGAAAAAATATTCACAAATACATTTACCGTGCTAAAGAGTGCTTGATTGTTGTAGAATATAATGAACAATGGAACTTGCAATGTTACCGTACATATTAAATTTTATGTAGATTGAAACACTGTGTTTGCTGACACTTTATTGATATGTAAAAGGGTGTACGAAACGGTTTTCGAGGATTATTAACTTAATTGGATGAATGAAGACATAAATAATCAAATTTTATGAACATTATCGCACCGATACTTATAAACAAGTGCTTGAATTTACGTACCACTCGCATCCCTGTCTTACCTACACTCAAAGTGGGCTTTAATTTCGCCATCTATACAGAACTGCTCGAAACTGTAAATATGTCTGCTTTATCTAAGAGTCATTAGTATCGCCATCTATACAGACGTGACTCAAACTACTCGGGCCTCTGCCATATTTACACTTATGGTAAGTAAGGGGTGTGACTAGTTCGAATGCGATCTGCATAGATGGAACTACCATAGCCAGCGCGAGTGGTTTCAAGGAGTTCTGTATAGATGGCGAAACCATAGCAGGCACTGTAGATATGGCAGAGACCCGCGTAGATTCAAGTATATCTTTGCAGATATTAATTAATTTATGAATTAAATGATATATACACGGGTATTTCAATTATAAAAAAGAAGGCTTCTTGAGAAATAAGAAAATGTAATTCTCTAGGCGAAACATATATGATTTATGTTACTAATGAATTATCTCGAAAGCGTCAGAAAACAGAAGAGTCTACATAAGAAGCAGGGCAATAAATAATACACAATATTTAGAGCTGCAGATAGATACAACAATAGAAACGACAACTCAAAAGTAATTGCAATAAGAACTTAAGATTCTCTCCGCTCAACTGACTATAGTGGACAGTAATGCCCACTTAATGTTCGCTGCTTCGAAGCTGCCTGGCGAACACTATCCAGGGATGTGATTTATAAGGAATTGTTCATGCTTATCACTTTTCGGCACGCTGGGTTTAGGCTGTGTTGGGAGTGGATTGAGACGTACTGAGAACGAGCGTGAGATATATTCAAGGACCATGGGCTGATGACAAGTAGAGATTACTCGGACGCAACCTACATCCTCGATACATCGGAGCAGGTCCAAAAATCGGTAGGGATGAGTCCGCGAACATTATTTGTGGAAAAAAACGAACATTAAGCGGCCATTATTGTACATTGTATCCTAAGTGCAATACGCAGTCAATTAGCTCGAATTATTTTCCACATAATTACCAAACGTCTCTTAAACGTTTAATAATTATACGATAAATAATTGATTGCCCGGGCCTCACCACGTGGAGGTTACTGCGCATGCAGACCCACCCTAGCCACGGCCCTTCCACCCCCCAATTACGCGAAAACTAATTCTAATATAGCTTGTGAGAAAGGAAAACATCCTATTATTGTCAATTTGTAGAACGTTCATTAGTTGATCGTAGTACAAGTAAGACAACAAGAAGAGTACTTGGAAAATTCACGACCGAAAGCTAAATGGAATATCAGAACGAAACCTGAAAGAAAATCAAGAAGAGAGTCCAATTTCCTGAAATAAAACTTTCTTAATAATATATCCTATGATCTTAGAAACTAGACAACGAAATATTATCACAGCAGTGTACACTGCTGTCTTAAAAACCAAGACACAGTTTAAAAATGAATCCTCCTTCCTTAAATACTACATTAAAATCAAATGCGCCCTGCCTGACTAAAGATCCAACTTAAAACTAGAATCACCCTACCTAATATAACATCTAACAGTTCAATTAAAAGAACAATATCAATAATATCCTACCCACATAGGAATGTAATAGATACTTTATTATATTCGCGTAGGTATAAGTATGCATACCTATACTTAATTCCTCTTCAATTAGTCCATATTAATTTCGTGGGCCATGCCTTCCTAGAACAGACAACTGGCAACAATTTTTGGTTTCATTAACCCTGCCTAATTAAAAATCTAATAATATCAAATCGTGTAAAACCTGCCTGGACTTTGGACCATTGATACATTTACTGAATTGCGTATATGTATACACGGTATATGCATGAATATTGGAGAATCTGCCGATAAACAGAATTTAAGTTGCGGGAGTTTTGAATAGATTTTATCATGAGGTTGAAGATTTACTATCAAATATGTGCCTTCGATAGCGGTATTGAATAATTAATTCATTAAACATGTGTAAATTCAATTATGCATAACGCAAACTAATGCAAACCTTTTAATCATTTGGAACTCAGAGCAATATTAACCGATTTTAGTAACATTTTCAACATGTATACTATTTACTGATATTTATAAAATGCAGTACTTTAATTTTTATTAAAGATATTATGTAACTTTCCCACATATCTTGTAAACTAATCCTTTAAACTTTTCAGAATAAAGCAAATCCTTCCGTTTAATTTTAAAAAAGGCATTTAGTTATTTACAGTGCACGAATACTTTCATCCTCGCTTTTACATTAATAAGAAACAAGTTTTAAGTATCAATAAGAAAGAAGATGAGTCGATTATAATTTATAACGTATATGGTATATGTATACTATACAATTTCAGAATTCGGCTCGGTCACTTGAAAATGAAACATCGAAAAATCGAATGAGTACTGGAACAAGGGATGGTTTAGTATTTCTGATGAAAATAACGGTCATTCTTTAGTTCGTTTCGATGTTTTATATATTTTATATTTATTTGTCTTATATTTTATTGTTTATTATAAAAATAACTAATAATATGTTTATTATTAATTTTAATACTTTGCAACATGAAATAAACGCACAATCAGCTATAAAATCCTTAAGATCCGAAATTACAACATTATTAAGTAATGAAGAAAATTATGAAAATAGATCGACAAATTCCTTTCATTCCTAATACAGCAATATTTATATCTACCCTAGGAAAAAGAAAAAACGACTTAAATTTTGATGTAAAAACATTAATTAATGCCGTCATGTTAAATAACTGTCTATCTGATTTTAAATTTCAAGAACTGAGTAAAACCTTATATATAACCTAATTGATTCTCACAAAATATTTAGAACTGTTAATTTTTAAGTGCCGAAATAAAATAGTTTATGACAAATTGAAATATTATCAATTGGTTAAAAAAGAAACTTGTTGACCTTTTATATTTCTGAAATTCTAATTATGCCTGTAATAAATTTACGAAAAGTAAATACACCAATATTTCATGACATGGTTTAGACTCCAAACATAACCAATAAGCGAAAAACTATCGACTAAAAACTATCGACTAATTATTCGATAGTATATCGTTACTAATTTGTAATTAGTCGATAGTTTAAATTAGTCGATGGTGCCCATCACTAGATATACCTTGTCCTGCGAGATATATTAAAATCATTTTCAAAACTATCGAAACGCATGACAGATTAATACGCCGCTTGTCGTCGTCGTACGAGATGCGACGGGAGGACCAATCAGAATCAGGCTTTAGGGTGATTGTAGGACACTAGCTGCCAAGAATTGTATTAAAACGTTTCTTTTCACCCGTTTCTCGATCAATTGATGGTTCAAAAGTATTTCAGGGATTATGCGGGATATGTGGGCCAAACGTGTTGCATAGTGAGATACAGTGGAAACATTATTTTTCAATTTATTTCAACTTTGTCAAGTACCGAGGTAAGAAATTCATTGCTAGGAGAGAGTTCTGATTGGTCGACGTCGCAATACTTTCTGTTAGATTCGCCGAGGAGCTCGATCTCGCCCCACCATTTATCCAGCAGCCAATCGCGAAGCATAAAAAAGTAACCGCTAAACCGAGGGCATAAATACCACGCACCTTCGGATGCTGAACATTTCGTCTGTGGAGGCCCGTAAAGAAAGATTGTTTAGTGAATCAAATTAAAGTATAGTGTACTGAATTTTAACGTACAGTGTAGTGCAACCAAGATATACTTCATGACGCAACGGAAGCCGGACACGTATGGTGAGTTTTTAAATTCTGCCACAATTGGCATTAAATATAGAATAATTATAATAGCATTGAACGTGTCAAGTAATGGTGGTGAATATTACCTGTTACAGTGAACAAAGGAAAGCTAGCCTGGCCGTCGGCTTCACGATAAAGTTATAACCGGCCTAGCAACGAAGGATTCTGCAGTGTATTGCTGAATCTCTGCGCAGCGAACGGTAAGTCGAGATCCATTTATGTATTCCTTTGTCACGCGTCGCTCTAGACCGCGCGCGAATATTTCGAAATGACAATACTTTTTTATGTCTTGTGAAACATTTTCATACATTCAGTCGGGCACCGTATTCAGTCGGGCATCGAGTCTAAATTATATTCGTGTGGCCTCGGGAACGAATCAAATTATTTTTTGGCGTTTCAAACATTGGAACACGTGCTCGCGGGGTATACGTCGAATGCCAAAAAACCTGAGGAGCCGTATAGAATTAATTAAGTTTTTCGTTGTATGCTTGTATGATCACCCGTTAGGTGTGTGCTTGTGTGTCCCCTTTTAGGTGTGTATTGGGTGATCACTCCTTTAGGTGTATGTACGTATGTGGACTAATTTACAAAAACTTAATTAATTGCATTACGGAAACTGGGTGTTGCGTTCTTTACGTCGCGTTTTTATGATAAACATACATTATAAAGGCGGCCGCGAATTGAAATTTCCATCGCGCACCGCCAGTAAAAAGATTTTTTTGCTATAATATTTTATACAGAGTCTAAATTATATTCGTGTGGTCACGCGACAAATCGAATCGAATCGAATGACCTTTCGGCGTTTCGAAGAATTGAACACGTACAGTTCCGACCGGGCGAAGTTCTGTGTCTCGGTCAAACTTCGGTCGCGCGACGTAAACACTCGGCCGAAACCCGATACTTTTTTTCGCGGAGATATACATAGTCGAAGGATGGGGTGCCCGTACTTCTTCGATCGAATACATCGAATAATCGATTCGAAATGTAAAAATAAATTTTTATTTTATTTATTTTTCTATTTCATTTCTATTTTATTTATGTTTTCGAGGATAAACACTTTTGTCGTTTATTACGAATAAACGTTTATTTGTATTAATAAACGTAATTTATTTCTTTATTTGTATCGTAATGAATAATTTCAGGTGCACTGCAGAGATTCAAATGGACCATACCTTGGACATTACCTTCGCGTGCAACGGGCAAATATGAAGCTATTAGAAACTGCATTGGAAGAAAGATGTATAATGGGGATATGTAGTCTGCTTGCAACTATGCTTTTTATATGTAGTCTGCTTGCAACTATGATTTTTATCTATTGCTGCTTCATATCTATTGCTGCTTCTTATCTATCGCTGCTTTTGTACGTGTGCACACATTTGTAGTTTTTCTTTTTCTAATATTTTTAAGCGGTTGCGTGTTATTTATGTCTATATTCGCTGCCCGGCAGCGGGGTTAATTCAATTTTGTGTGTTTATATTTGTACATTCGTTCAGCTTCCAATTTAGTGTAAGACTACTTTTCGGGTATAATTAGTCTATAATGACGATACTCGTATTTATTCCAAATACACGATGCTAATACAATATTCTACGGATCGCTATCCGTACGCTCTCTACGCTGGATTCCCATAGAATGCCCCGACGCTGCATCACGGGAGCCCAAACGGCGGGCTCGTCGGACCCACGACGTAGTACCTACAAGGGCCTACTTTACGGCACCCCCAAATGTGTACCGTTCCCGCTCCCATATCGGCCTCTCGGTGATATTTCCCAGATGGGCATGCCAGACGCTCCGAACCCTCGGATTTTCTTACATTAGGTTGTATCATCGATCTACGGAACTCATTAATGACGATGTAGATGTACAATAGATAGATAAATATACATTCCCAGCTAGCCATCTGTCTATAAATGGATTACAGATTGGCGTCAGAGCCTGTCACAATGCGCTGAATCGGTTTCCATCTGTGTCCGCATTTTGCGCCCTCTTCGAAAACAGATTCTGTAAACCGAACTTACTTGCCAGATTGGAAGCAGATCTGGCAACTTCAGCCATTTAAATTTTATATGTATCTGCTGCATTTCTGCTATCGCCGACTCTTTTTCCCCTTCTACCGCCAATCTACTGCCAGAGCCGGGTTTAACAGATTCTGCATCCAATCTGTCGCTATTCTGTTTAACCAACTTGCTAGCAGAATCTGCTCTGACAGGTTTGGCTGACTGGGTAGATATGTAGTCTGCTTGCAACTATGCATTTTATACGTAGTCTGCTTACAACTATGCTTGTTATATGTAGTCTGCTTGCAACTATGCTTTTTATCTTAGCTGCGAGATTTTGCGTGCGAGCTGGTATTAATGTATAACACTTGTATTAGTTCCGCGTCGCGGTAGAGACATATCCCTTTTTCGCTAAATTTGCAGAACGGCAAATGGCGTAAAGGGGAATATTTATAATGTATTCTTACATTTTTGCTCGAAAAGGAGGGAGGATGGGACGCCGTGGTTAGGGTGGGTCTCCGGATGCAGCAACCTCCACGTGGTGAGACCTGGACACTTAGCATCGTCTTCGAGGTAATGGTCAAAAGTATTATCAAAGGCGATGCTGAGCGGATTGGCTGCATTTCTTCGTTATTGTTACCTTCCAGTTACCTAATTGTACTTCTTATATTTCTTGACAACTTGTAATACCGCCGTATCCAAATTTCTTTTGCGATCCCACGGGCCAATTAGAGTCACTGCTCAGTGTTTTAGCTGGCAGCCGCTGAAATTATGAGCTATTGCGTAATGGAGGGTGGATGGGATTCGGGCCCGGGGTGGGCCCCGTCGTAGTCACCTCCACGTGGTGGGACCTGGGAATTAGTACTTGTCTCTAAAGACATATTACTGAACTGTACTAAGCCCAGTACTACGTAATCGAGTCCATTTTTAGATTTCCATTGGCTCTGCATGATTCCTTCAATTATTATTATAAATTTGATCGTCCATTGTGGACGGACACTTCTACTTAAATGGATTTTTTGAATCCTGGCGCTCTTTTGTGGCTCTCATTTTGTTTATCGCTTAATTGGTTTTGTTAAAAGACGAAAATGGCGACTGAGGATAGTTTCTCTCGGATTTTCTCGGCTTCTAGGGCGTATTTTTTAACCGGATTGGTTTTAAATTAAAGCTACGAACTATATATAGTGGTAGGTAGCTATATAGCTACCTCCCAACAGTTTCAACAATATGGCATTTGTGGTTTAAAAGTTATTAACAATTAAAGAATTGGCAAAAAAGGCACTCCACTGCAATTATCATAACTTTTGGTGGTTGCTTTATAATAAATGGTGTGTCAAATGAAAAGCAATCGAATAAGCTGCACGAGAAAAGTTGCATTTGTTTATATTTTCTTCAAATTAATTCACGCTGTACAATTTACATAATTATTTAAATACTTATTACGTGGAAATTTATCAATTTTAATTATTGCAAGTGAGCAACTTATGCATATATAAATTAGTTATTATAATCTTGAATTAACATTTAGTGCGCATTTAGTAGATCTTATTGAAATTAATATTACTCAATTGAAGAAATATTAAAATTTATATAATATCAACTAAATAAAATATATAACAGATACACGTAATAATTTATTGCAGGATTACTCTGAATTAAACTTAGCCACTAACAATTACAAACTTTTGATGTCTATCTAAAACTATTGAACGTTTGATGTTCATTGTCGCCTCTGCTGTCCCGCAGGCGTCGTTTTAATGCCAATAACGGATTTTCAGGTAGTTTAAATTCCTACTAATAATTTTTAGCAAGGAACACATGTGTAATATTTATTGTTGCTTGATATATACATATATAAGAGAAGGATAATTTATCTGTAGTATAAACAAATAGGTCTTCCACCAGAATCGAACAATCTCATCTCAGAACACGGTACGTTTTGTGGCGGTCTCTCAGGTCGTGGACAAGGTATTGGTCTCGGATAGTAACAGGGTGAAAATATAGCGCTGTCAACAAATGTTCAACTATTCAATACTGTTCATCTATATTTAATCATTCAATAAATGTACCTATCGCATGTGTACGCAATTTGAAAATGAACCGCAGATGTGCCAGTAGCAGGTGGTCGAATATTTGGGCATGGCGGACATGGAGTTTCACAAGTCTTTCTCGAAGAACAACGTGAAGGTATACTAGGTGGATATTTACTCAATGCTGCCTCTAACGTTGCCATTTTTATTATTATTTTGACTATTCGTTACATTTGAATGAAAGCCTGAACGTCTTTCATGATAATGCGTTGCACGTGGGAACTATGGAATGCATGATGTTATAATACTTGAGAATATTGGCGCAGCTTGGTATAAAGAATTTATTAACAATTTAAAGGTTACTTTTAGTGTAAGTTGAAGATGGTTTCATACGTGAATGTGTTCACAAACAGGAGAACGATTAATAAAATTATTGCACGAACACACTTGTAGAATTGTAGATACGTAGTGGCGATTCAATTGAACCAACAATTGTATAGTATGCAGAGTGTTCTCTGAATCTCTCCTGCACTCTACGTGTATAATAATATAAAATGTATGTAAATCAAAATAATAATATAAAACGAGGATGGTTATAGGAAGTAATATGTTGAAGAAAATCTTTTAGAGTTAAAATGTAAAATGTAAATTTCATTTACTGCGATCAATGCAGACATGAGTAGTAGGCTGTACTGAATTGGGGGCAATATGTTGAGACGAAATTAATTGCAGTTATGGTAATAGAAATGGAAATCATGTTCATCCTTTTTCAATTCGAAAGTTTCTGTCCTGTTTCACCCGAGTTTCCAAACATTCTTCAGAGAAAGTACTATTTTCGTGGTTGTTGCCATAAATATGTGAGTACATTTCACTGAACTTGTAAAATTGAAACTCGACGAACTCACAGCGCATAATTAAAATGTTGAAGATTTGTATCTCGTCACAGAAATATAATTATTTCTTCGATGTACAGTTGAAAATATGTTCAATTCGCGCGCCGATTAAACGCTATGCATGTTCTTCTTTTACATAGACTTTCGGTCCATTTCCTATTAATACTTATCACTGTACTAAATATATTTCTAGTTTCTCTTTATCTGCACGAACTTTACATGACATATCTCATTAAATATTTGAACCGTTCTGCCAATTCGCAAGCACTTTGCACGCGATGTACAAAATACCGATAAAATACAGATTTCCCAGGTGTTACTTATAATTCGTTTTATGCTCTCTAACTTGATTAGAATTGTTTAAAGAGGAATAAAATAATAGGAAATATGTTTTGCGCATTTTAAAACAAAATAGATAACATATAAGTGAGAAATAAAAAAAAAGAAGAATAAGGGAGAACAACGTGGTGTATTAGTTTGTACAATTATGTATAATTGAGTTAAATATCTTTCTTAAAAATATCTGTACATATACATGGGCGAGGATAGAAAAATAAGGAATGCCATTTGGTAATCACAACAGATATTATAATAAATCGTATCTTTACAGAGACAGATACATTGTAAAACGAACAAGGATACTTTCACGAAATATACACGCAGTTGTACATTGATCTAGAATTTGATCGGTGATGCTAATGTACACAACCACGGAATCGCGCACGACGTTCTGTCTGAACATTTCACAGACAGCGCGTTTGCACTGTTCTAAAATTTGGCACGCGATGCGCCATTTCGTTTTTTTTATTTACTTTGCTCCTCTTTCTCTGCTTATTCCACTGTGTCACCACGTGTTTACATTCAACAAATTAACCAATAAATGCACTAATCTCTTTTAACAGATTAAGACACTGCAACGTGTCTTGACCGACGCCCGCCCCCCTTCAATTACAATAAACTATTCAATTACCTATCCTTAATTTTTTCGAAACAATTAAATAGAAAAAAAGGAAAAAAAAGGGAAATTCGCCTCGTCATTTTAATGCTACGAAAACTTAAAAACATTCGTTTATGTAAATTCGGTCGCGGATGCCAACCGAGGATGCCCTTCATTCCATTCCCAACCCTGGCCACGTGAACTTGAATGAACTGTCCGTGTACATTACAAAAAAAAAAGTACAAAAAAAAAAAGTAAATGAGTAAAGATAACAATAAGTACTTATGGCGGTAATGTTAAATCCACTGTGCTCTACAAAGGATTCCTTATAGAACGTCTTCTTCGAGTACACCAGGAATCGGCTACTCCGACGAGGACATAGATCCGCGATGCCCGCGACATCGATTTTACTCTGTTCGCTCCTAAACGAAGAAGAAAAAGAAATAAATGGAAAACAGAGATAAGTAGGCTACGCTCGTGTGATATTTAAGTACAACGGTCAAACAATCTTCCTTTCCCCTTTATACACATGTTATTATATACAGTTTTGGCGACGAGTACACAACAATCGCGTTTGCTCGACTTGAGTAAATCTAATTCGCCCTCGTTTTTCTCTCTTTCGTTTTTAGTGCGACTCCGTTTCGTGCGCCGATGTTCGTTTGTTTCGCTTCTGTTTTTCATTTACCGGACGGACAGAAGGTGACTCGAAGGATCAAGCATCACCTCGTCAAACGATCTCGCGAACGATATTGAGTTAGTTTCTCCCGCGTAACGAGCTTCGATTATGTATTCCATATTTCGGTAACGCTCTATAGCCTGTTCAAAATCAATTGCACCGCTCGGAGTGATCGAGAAGTAATGGTCTCATCATTTAGAATGGCTACTGTGGCGGCACTTCCGTTTCTCAGCTTCGCACGTTTTTGTTTGGCTTGTTAGTTTCGTCTCCATCGTTTCTTTTACGAATGGGAAACGGAACCTATCGAAACCAAGCCTTCGACTATCGTTTCGTATATAAGCACTCGACGAAAATCTTCGTCACAACTATGCCGCAAGAATATTGTTCCGTGCCATTTGAAGTGCGTGAAGGGGCAGACTACCCTTAGAAA
This sequence comes from Nomada ferruginata, assembly GCA_963583965.1. Taxonomy (NCBI): domain Eukaryota; kingdom Metazoa; phylum Arthropoda; class Insecta; order Hymenoptera; family Apidae; genus Nomada; species Nomada ferruginata. Next base: position 15,381,462 of record OY757213.1, read on the forward strand.
TATGTATGTGCTTCCGTATGTCCTTGTATTACAAGCGTCCAGCGATGAGCCCATATATGCATATTGGCACAGTCCATACACACGATAACAGACAAGTGTATATAACTATGGAAATAATTGTTGGTCTCACTTTCTTTTCCATATGGATCATTATTTACAATATTTTGCTCGCCTATATGCATGAACAAACCTGCATATAGAAAATAGATAATATATAACCGATACAAATATATTATGCAGGCATTATATGAATATATGGATAAGAATATTGGCAAATTTTTAATGACGACGAAAAGGACGCAGTAAAAAATAGCAAATTATATCGATTTAATATTTAAACACGTTGTCATTTGAAAGTTTGTCGATATTTTTAACCGGATATACAACATCTGTAGTTCTGTCTTCGCATAGATGTAGGCGTGTGAAATATTATTAGCAATGATACAGACGAAAAAGAAGAGGCACGAACAATTGTTCTATGACGACCTAAAATTTCCAGTCCCCTGATAATACCCCCTAAGGACAAGGTTCAGGAGACAAAGACTCCCTCTTCGCGACACAGCGATAGAAAAATGTATATAAGGAGCGTTCAAAAACAATAAATCAGAGTCTTATTTGTGAAAGTGCACGTTATAGTTCGTTATTCTGCCCGAATTCTTATTCCGACTATTTTCTACGGAAATAGTTCTGGAAAATATTTACTTTATTTTAATTGCCACGAAATCCTGTGACAGTTCCATCAGTTATGTACATCTTCATACTAAATCGAGTCCAGTGCCAATACTTCTATCCAGAGCTGTACGCGCGTTGCTTTCCCCTCCGAAACTTTTTCCTTTTCTGCGCAGTGCGCTTATTTTGGTGTCATTAATTATGCATAGACATACGCGTAGTAGTAATAAACCTGCCCTTTTGCGCACCGATAATAGAGTAGAATGATATTCTTGTGCATTTGTACTGTCAATATCTATGACATTAAGCGTTCGATTGCAATCATTCACTGTACATTATCATTGTCAACGGTTTAAACACGTGCCGCGCGGGGTCGATAGATATTTATCGAACAATATCGTAAAAAAAAAAAACTATCGACTCGATCGTGAATGTGTCACGTTAGAAGAAAAGGAGTTCGATTTATTAATTCATTAAAGGCCCTCCTATTCTATCGCCTGAAAGGGTGCCGCGACTCAACGCCTTAGGACACAACAAGGGCAAATGTCTGCAACACTGTCTTTTGGTCTCGCACGGAACGCGTTGAATACCGTTTTATTTTTCTTCAATTTTTATGTTAACAACCGACGCGAAAATGGCCATATCAATTGATACTTTGTCGAAAATACTTCTTATTCCACAAGTCAAAGGGTCGATGCTGTACACGGAAATGAAATACACTTCGTACCCCGTCGTCCACATCCTCGTTCACTCAGAACGAACGAAAATATAATCTCTGATATGTTTACGTTAATGAAAAAGATTTCTATGTTGATAATACCGGATCCGAGTGGAAGAAACTTGATGTTAAGTTCGAGGGCTTAACTGGAACAGCATTACCTTAGGGTCGCATTTTCGGTTCGAAATGTGTCTAAGGGCGAGGTAGAAGCGCGGGATTAAATATCCATGGACGAAACCATAATATTTTACGCAGATAAGGCGGTATTAGTTCTGAGTGAGATAATTGGCTCTGAACGGACGACAACGATCGCCACTGCATAGAAAAATTCTGGAACGTAAAAGCAACGCGATTTGTGCTGCGAGACGCTACACCAAACTATTTACAAGATAAACTTACAATTATTGTAACTGAATGATATCGCGGCAACAAAGGAAGCTTTTTCTTTCCCCTTACATTTTAGGATCATTTGCGGCTCGGTGAACAATATCTTCTTACACTCATACACACATACTCTCACTCTGTCTTCGCCTATCCCATTTTAGTTTCTCCCTGTTCCTTTCGTCACACTCTTTTAAATACCTATTATTTTACATAGTTGTTTAATCATTTATATAGCTGAACACGTACCCTCCTCCATGTCGATGACAAAAACGTTCTACTTGTCGCCCTATATCTCTTTTTACTCTTGTTCAATGCCAGCCCCTTGCCACGCGATATGATTTATCCTTTTTTGATACGAGTGAAGGAAGCTTGAAGGACAATTTATCACATCTGTTGTGAATATAATTGGGCGACATTCGAATGCTCAAGAGTATTCCAGGAACATCGAAGATGGCGTTAATTGAGATTTGAAATTTCATGGTGGCTCTCTTCTTGCGCAATTGTTGCATCTTTTTAAAAATAATGTCTCTGGCCGTTAGAAATTTGCGATGTTACCATATTCTTTTTAAATATATATTTTAACACTGTATTTCCGGAAAATGTTGACATGACATTCTTCGTCCATCGAGTGATTTTTAATGAACAACGGAACAGTTTTAAAAGAAACGGATTCAAATAGAAATATCTATATAGTCATTCTTGAATGAAAAATATGTAGAAATATGTATGTAACAGAGTAAAGTATATTTATTTAGCTAAACAATATTTCAACAATCTCGAAGTTGCATAGGTTTGTTTCCTAAATGTATATAGAATTATAGATTTCACAAGACAAGCCCAACAACTTACTGCATATACATATTTTCGTTAAATTAAGTACGCATTAAGTAACTATGTGCCGTTAGGGTAAATTTCATTAATATTTTTATTAAAGAATAATTACTCTAGAAATATTATAAAATACTCTAATTTGATTTACAAAACATGTACATGGCTTAGTTTCTGAAATTGCCTTGAGTAAACCCCTAAATCTATATAAAGAGGAACCTGTGGCACCATAAGATGATGCAATATTAATCATTCGATTCACTTTGAACTAATGCAGTTACTTAATTGCATAATGTCAGCCAATCTTTGTAACAGAGATACGTAGAAAGGTATAGAAAAATAGAAAAGGAGTCAAAGAAAATAAAAAATGTTTCTTCACGTATTTTCCATTCCCCCCTACACTATTTCTCGTTGAAAATATTTTTCCGGCGCAAAATACAATTCGCAAGGCAAGGGATTGAGCTGTTAATAACATTTCAAGTAACCGAAGGCTTAGTCGTTAATCGGAACGAAAAAAAGCTTCAGGACGTGACACTTTGAACCCGTGCTCATCAGTACACAAAACGTAGAAAACGTTCCCCTGTATCCATAATCGTTCAACAATCAATATAACGACGTATAACAATCTGTAATAGAACGTCAGTTCACATAAAAAAACGCGAGACCGTATCTTGCGTTGGTTCGTGAAACAACCCTCGCGAATATCCTTTTAGTCTTTATCTATCTATTTACCTCTTCCTTTCTTATTTTTTCTTTTTCTTACTTTGCTTTATACGTTTTTCTTGTTTTAAGCGGAAGCACCATTTCTGTGTACTAAATTGCCCGCGCGTGAATCATATTCTCCTGCCAACAAGTCGCCTAGACAAATGTCATTCGCAACAAATGCTCGGCTGTCTCGTATTCACGATAGTAGACAACGATAGCGTGGAACATACTGATTCTAGAAACTTCAACATCTAATTTTTGCATTTAAGTACCCTAAGAGTGTACGTGTAAGTACTTTAAGTACGTTTATTGATACCAGCGACGTTATCAGGCGTTCTTCGCGAACAAAGTGCGGCGATATCTATAACATAGTGTTCCTCTGACCGTTCTGCCGATCGAGAATTTTATATAATTAATCAACGTTTACCAACGCGATCGAACGCGTGGTCCCAAAAATGTTTCCCTCCCCCTTTCACCCTTCTTGCATTCGCATCCGTCGTATCGGGGTGCCATCGAGGTGCCGTCGAGGCTGTGTGCGTAATCTACTAATTTCTAGACAATGCTTACGGCTTACAGTTATGCGTTTTGTGCAGATCTGCTGCTATATTCATCATTTCTACTAAAACACCTGCTAGGAGATCGTTGCGCCTCTGTCCCTCGCTCCCTCCCGTTTCTTTTTATTCCGGTTCCTCTTTTATCGTGCCTTAATTGACCCAGGTCGTTCGACCGGATCCCGGACCGGGAGCAACCTCTAGGAGCAGGAAACTTCGCGATTCGTCCGAGGTAAAACGCGGCTCACGTGTAATACTCTCGATCATACGAGAGATCGAAGCGTGAACAGGCATGAATTCATCACTCATCACTATGTGCTTGAACGGAAGTACTTAGCAACGCTGTTGACAAACTCCTGACGCTACAATTGCACCTGAAATGCTTGAGTCGCGTTTGGCATTACAAAGGGATTGGTGGTGCTCGATTGTCGGAGATTTCTCGCCGCGATTTCTGCCCACTCTGCGTCGAACGGATCCGAGGGACCAGTTCTAGAGGTTTGTCCCATCGCGGCTGAACCTAACGAGAGAGCTCTTGCGTGAAGGGGCGGTGCTCGTCGAGGGCTCGTTTGACCCTGAGGGCGAGATTGCACTGCGGATGGCACTGAGCTTGTTATACTGCCCAGCCATTGCTCTGGCTTTGGCAACGCGGTTGTCGTTGCGACTGGTTGGACCTGGAATTGTTAGCAGGTGTTCAATTAGTACAAAGGCTCGATGACGGAAAATTTCTCGGCGAAACTAGGACCCGATCGTTCTAACGTTTATTGCGAATTGTAAAACGTTGTCGGCATTGTTTCTTTAATGGCGTGAACAGAATGCGAAACATTTTTGCGGGCAATCTGAGAAATATTTGTCGCATTATTCTGAGACTTACGTGACACAAGAAAGAGTAACTAATTGATCATGGAAAAGAGCGAAAAGGAAATATTTACTTGGCCGCTAAACTAATAAAGGAGGAAGTACTGAATGCAACTAAACGGAACAGTACTCAACAATACCGTTAATTAGAAAATCAGGACAATGAAATGGCATGGATTCTAGGACCGTACTAAATCTTCTCTCGGGTTCATTACAAATTCGAGGCACACTTACCGCTGCTCCGGCGATATTATTCGCCGCCGGTGTTTGACTGATTTGGCTAGCATCGACGGAAACGTTACCAGACAGAGCTGGTGACGCAGACGTTACGCTCGTCGTCGGAGAATCTGACTTCGGTGTCATCACAGCGGAGACTGGAATCGGCGATCTGTTTACAGCCGGCGTAGACGTGTTCCCCAATGAGGATGTCGATGCCGTGCTAAAAGCTGGACTGCCTGAAGGTGGTGTACCAAACGCACCAACGGTTGTAGTTGGAGCTGGAGTGCCCATCACTGTAGGAGTAGGCGGGTTCACTCTTGAGATAATTGGGCTGAGGTTACTGGTCCTGTGCTGGATCGGTGTAAGCCTGTGATGCGAGGCCAAAACTGGCGACGAAACATCCTGCCAGCTGGTTCCAACGTGGTTCAAATTGCTAAGATCGTCGTTCTTCTCGTTATTGTTTATGTTGTTGTTGTTGTTCAGGCTTGGACCGTTTTGCATCTTCATCTCGTCCAATGAATTACTGCTCCTTCCTATAAAAAGACGCGACGATTATGCAATTTCTTTGAAGGGAGGAAAAAATTGCGTGGAACTTAAAGGGAACTTTTTTGCACCTTTATCCGTGTGACTATTTTGAACAAAGTATCAATTTTCACTTTTCTTGTCTTTCGAGAACTGTGAATGATACGGGAAACTGTTTCAGGTAAAAGTCATATCAATTTTGAAGGATCACTCGTACTTAGAATTATTTACACGTAAAAAAAAATTCTACAGTAACAGAATTAATCTACAGTAACCGAAGAAGTCTTCGGTATGGAGTAATAAAAATGATCTGACAAAAAAATGTTTCAGATAAAATTTAATTAGTATTCAGCCTTCTCCAAATTTCAATAGAAATAATTTAGAAAAATATGTTTTTTTATAACAAATTGCAGGTCACCTCCATTTTTATATGTTAATATATATTTTTGACTTTGTATTATCACAGCTGACATCAAGACGAATTCAACGACCTACCATACTATTATCTTAAGTGTCCAAATCACGCTAAAATAGTTTTGACCGCGTTTTCGGGATGTGGGACCACTGTGCGGCGTACAGGGATATCGTGTACAGTCACCCGTCGTAGCGAAAGGGTTAATAAAGGTTATCCTAATGTGGGCCTAATGCAGCCCTATACGCAGGCTTCCTAATATAGGCATCATGCGGATTTCCCCATTAGGCAGTCACGTGAATTCCGCGTTAGCAAAGGGAAATAATGTACCTATGTCGTCGTTACTCGACAGAAGGGACAGCCCTTGCGAGAGCTGCTGACACATCGCTGAAACCTGATCTTGGCCGCCTGGCGAGATCTCGGGTATTGGACTATCTGTAAAAATAAAAATCAAGCTTCAATGTGCATAATAATCACGATATGCATTGTTGCTAGTGTATTAAAAAAAATGTGCTTCGAACTGGTGCTTTGAACTACAGAACGCATGCCGCACGATACATCAACATGTGTCAACTGTCTAACAGTGTTATAGAAGATTTAAACAATGGAAAATTCAGAAAATTGCAGGCCTGCAATATTCAATTATATGAACCGTAATAGAGAAATTTGATCGCAGAGGAAAAGTTTATTCGATTGTAAGTTCTTTCATAATGTAAGCGCCCTATTTCTTTTTTATAATATTTCAATAAGCAGAATGCTTTTCATAGACTTACAGTTTTATAGAACTTACAGTATAATAGATAAACTGATTTTTGTACAAGATTAGTATAGTATAGTAATGAAATAATGAAGATAGAGAAATAATCTTACGTTTGATGAAGATATTTTTATCATACTTTTCGAAGAAAATACATTTCCAATAATATACTATCACGAGAAATTATAATAAGTAACATTTGAGGATAAAATAATACAAAATTCAAATTTATTGTATTATTGTATATAATGTCGCGATACTTTGTCCTTGGATTTAAGATGCTGTCAAAAAAAAGACGCATACAAAAAATTTGCACCTGTATCATCTTTATTGAATGACGTTGTACAAGTTTACATAAAATTTCAAAATATTCTGCCGCATTTCAAAAATAAAATATATGTTTCTTCTTTTCGTTTTGTTCGTTTTCCGCAAATTTGAACCTGAATTACTGGATCGTGCTACATTTACAAATTTTGTACAAGGGTTGACCAAACTACAGGCATTCGACTATCGTCCACGGGTGCCCCCCCCTACACCGCGTCGCTGAAGACGGCCTCCGTGAGGGTTTTAGTCGGTACAAATCCGACACTACCCCGGTCTACCCCTGCCCTGACCAGGGTGTTTTAGTGAACATTTCCCTCACGTAAAAAAAAAAGTTATTCGACTATCGTGTAGTACACATCAATTTTCTCGCATCTTCCCTACTGTCTTTCAACTCGTTGAACTATATTCAAACTAGTAACGTATCAATTATAATCGTGCACGTAAACATAGGGAATAAAACGAGCATCATTCAAGAACATCAAAGATACGGCCACGCAACGGGGAAAACTAACAGAACAGGAAATAATGACCTTCGTCATATCCTTCGAATTCTGTTTTAAAAATGGAAAAAGTATATATTAATCGGTTGGGAGCATCGCAGATATATTAGTATGTCTAACATCCGGCAGAAGAGATTGAACAGAATATTACGATAGTTAACCTGATGATCATAAAGTGTATTTACAGAAAAGTTATGATAATTTCAGGGAATTATATAAAATTATTTATAATTCAATCACATATTAAGAATATAAGTTGATTTACAAAATCACACTCGGCTATGAAATATATGTATGCACATAAATAATACATGTATCTTTATTCGGCGTTATAATTTATGAGCAGTAGATCGTTCGTAATATTGAATATGACCTAAAAATTATTCTGCCTCGGACAACTGTACTCAACCTAATTCAAATAATCACGTTGATTTAAGAACACCCACAAGATATTGCGTCACTACAAAAATAGATACGTTAACGCAAAAAAACGGAGAAAATTGACGAAATTAATCTTATCAAGAATTGAATGTAGTACTTTATTCTCGTTCTCTTTTTCGTGAATGAGAAGATTCGCAATGAATTTGGCAATATTCATGCGATACGAGATAGACGCAGAAAACAAAAACCAAGAGAAAATAAACGGTCAGTATTATCAAGAACCAAATTAATAAATCTTTACACATATGTACCAAAGTTTTCTTCTCTTCCACGTGGAGGGGGTAAATAAAAATCTTTACCTGGTGGCTTCAATGGTACGATGGACAGAGCAGATGGCATCCTCGACAAATCCGTCGGTTCGAGGCTGTGGCTACGTGTGCGTTCAAGGTTGCTTGGCAGATCGTTTATCCGTAAACTAAGCTGTCTTTTGAACGGAGACACCTGATTCAGCAGTCCAAAACCGCGGAAGGAACCTTGTCGCTCGAGCATTGACGGGGTGGCATGCGGTCTCTCGATCGCAAAACGGTTGTACACTGGTTTTATCGGAGGTACATCTGTCAGAGAGCATATGAAACATGAAAAATGATGAAGAAAACATCTATGTACACATATTCCATATTCTGCTAAATGGGCTGTGATTGAAAAAATTCCGATATTTGACCCCTTAACGCACAGTTTTTTTGAAGAAATAAGTGTTATAGCTTACAATCCTATGTAAATGATACATATCAATAAAACGATTTTTTTTCTTAGCTTTCGCATTGTTATTTTCAATTCTCGATTATATTCAAGTGTGAAAAATTATAGCAGCATAAAATACAACGCCGCTCGAATTGTCTCGAGTGTGCACAGTTTGGCCTGTTTAGCGCGCTTGAATTAACTCGAGCGCGTAAGTTAAGGGGTTAAGGGATGACAGCTTTAATAATTATCATATATAATAGCAACAACAATAATCATAATAATATATATATTATATAAAAAAATAATGTTTAGGTGTTGTATCATTTCTGCACGTTACTTGGCGATGCACTATAACTATATTATATTATAATTACTACTGCCCAGGTGTGGATGCCCATGCAGGAATAATAAAGTACAATTTTTGTTCATTATGCGATCCTTCTTGCACGGAATCGCTCGAAGTACTGACGTTACGCGAATTAAACATCTGCAATTTTACCACTGGCCGAACTCTGGCCCAAGTGGTGGGTCAGACAAAGGACCCCCTGTTTCTACGTCCTCGCTGTGCAGTTTTGAAGAATGCGGCGAGCGCAACAATGTATACATGTAATCTTTACACATTACGCATTGTTATTATAATAATTATTCTATTTTTCGCTGATATTTATCAGAGGAAAAGGGTCACTGACCTACGGCGCGTTCACGCGAATCCTGCAATCGTTCAGTCAGAGATGGTTGCCTGAAACTGCCGCTCCTGATGAAGGTTGAGGTTTTCGAATCAAACGTCATCGTAACGCCGCATTCCTTGTCCCTTCGTTGCTTTCTTTCCAGGCACGCAGCAAAAGCGCATCCCACTGCATGACTCAGACGTTCACCCTAGGGGAATACAACGAATGTGAAGTTAGTATTGTTGAAATTTTATGAATAAATAATATTATGAGTATCGTGTTGCGGGGAGAAAAGCGTAAAAGTAAAGAAAGTATTCGAACGCTGAATGTTTCGGTATGTAAAAAATTACCCAAATATTCCTACTCGTTGAATAAAAATTGCACGAGATTTTAATGCTATAAATAAGCTGTGATTGCTTTGTAATTTGTAGGTAACAGGTTCACATATACTAAATACTAATAATGTATACTAATCTGAACATATATTTTTTAAAGAATATTTAGAAAAGTTTATATAGAATCTTAGTTAGCCCTTTTAGCCGGTTAAATGATTTGGAATAATTCATGGCGGTGCAAGACCTCTCTGATCTCACGGATTCATTCGCGTAACGAGGGTATGTACCATTTTTTTTTTCACTCGAAATTACGCGACCTCACGGAAAACATGCAGCAACTCACACGTTTCTTCACGCGTGACTGATACATTTATCCTTCGAAAAATATAATCGCGTTCGCTCTATAAGACAAGCGTGCATCAGAGGCCTTCAGTATAACGCGCGCAAACAAAGTAAAAAGAAATGTAATGGATCTTAAAGTGGCAGGGTAGAAAACAGGAGGCATTATTCCGGAGATTTAAAAAATGCACGAAAGGACCCGGGAACCACGGTAAGTGCCGTTCATACATATCGCGTATACCGCGGCACGCAAAAAGGATTAATGAGTGTAAGTTTTTTTTATTATATATTCACATAAGTTACTCACACATACCGACTCTTTCAGCGCCAAGAACCCATGACACATCCACCGTCTGGTCGTGCCATCCCTACAAATGTAGCTGAACCCCTTATCGTAATTTCGATCCGGAGCACAAAAGGACACCTTCTCTATCGTCTGATCAACGAGAAGACCTTTTGTGTCGTCCTCGACGACTCGCAAGCCATCGCCAGATATGTGCAGAACAGAGCGTACAGGTCGCCGCCTCGAGTTCTAGCAGAATTTATTGAAGAAAATAGACAGATTAAATTTCCAGACTCTTTGTCACTGTTACCAGGAAAGTCGCAGGGTTTTCGTTGAATCGACGGTGTTACGTGTGCCTTGTTTCGCTTACCCTGAGTACTTTCAACGCTTCTTCGCATACCTGCATACCCCTCGACTCGAACACCTCGACACATCCCAGGTACTGCACAATTCAAATTCACTTGGATTAATCAATACGGTCGAATGGGGTCGAGCATAATAAGTACAGAGCGATCAAAGGAACCGGTTATAAATGGACCTATGCATGGTTCTACATGTATCCCACAAACTTCGAATGTTTCAACTACACTACCCACACATTTGCATAGAATGTATAATTTCTAGGATAATGCGATCATTGGGCGATTGGTATTCGAGCCATTACTGGCGAAAGTAAGTGCATGCAATTTTCGATCAGGGAAACGTGCAATATGTTCTAAATACGTCAACATATTTATTATTTTGTTTTTCTCGCTCCTTATTTAACATAACACTTTGAACATTCTGGAAATGCATTCGCGGCATATATACAGAAGAAATATTCTGAACAACTTTCTCCTATGCATAATACTAGCATAGGATAGCATAATACTAGCCTATACCTTAGTGTTCGTGGTACAATATTTGCGCAAAACTGTAGCTACTACCACATTGAATTTTGTCTATATGTTCACGTCCGTGGCAAGGTGGCGAGGCTCTGCCGACTCATCCCCTAAAAGATCTGACCCAAACCTTACAGATATTTCTAGAAGTACAATTCTGATGTGTTCACCCGGTATACAGATTCTTCGCCGGCCGCCGCGGTGTTTATAGAAACAGAAGATACGGGGCGGTCCCATGATCACGTACACGTTGCCACGAAGGTGCACGTACAGACAAAATTCAATGTGGTAGTAGCAGCAGTTCTTTGCCAATATCTCGGAAACTAACACCGAGGGGCGGTTATACGCATAAAAAAAATTGTTCCAAACGTTGGCTTCTACAACATATTCAAAAATCATCGAAATCGACGAGATTGTCCCTCTTGTATACATTCACCGAACTCGGAACGTGATGCACGCATTTGGATAAAGGGAAACAAGAAGTGAAATTGTCGTTCATCGGCACTTAAGCAATGTGGTATCATTGGTGATAAAGGTAAATAAAAAGGGTTGCACCTTAACGCGGAAAGCGCACGTAGCCGCGCGTACAGCAGTTTCGTCTGCTTGCCATTCATGGGGTTTGCTCGATTCTGGCACCTGAAGATCTTTCCGCCGTCGAAAGCTGTCCCGTAGACTTCGTCGAAGTCGGTCCATCTTTTTCCCAGGTGACCTCTCCCGCTTCTATAAGAACAGACGAGAAGAAGAAACAGGATCAATAAATTTGTTATCGTAACTGAGCATCATAGCTGAAGCATCGTTTCAAGGATACGATCTCATAATTATAAAAATGCTCGCAGTTAATTGAAAATGACGTCGCTGTTGTGACCGCCTGTATTCAATTCTTTCCGCTAATCGCCACAATGCATTCAGGTACGACCAGTGCTGTATTTAAATTCCCACTGTGTACACGTTTTCCACGTACGCGTAGTTTTTTGCGTGACCCGATTCCTCTTTCTTGTATAAGCAAAATATCGATTCATGCCGCTTGGCACGTTGTATCGTCAACATTGCAGCATCGAACGAATTTCGTTTATCGAGTTGCATGCGTTGAACGCCGATAGATACACTTCGACAGCCTGTCACGGGATGGAAGTGAACACCCGATCATAAATCGGCGAATAAGTTGCCATTCTCTGACGAATCGAACGATAAAGCTTCAACGAATGATTTTCACGCATCACTTCAGGGTAGCGACCCCAAATCTATAGGTAGCGGCCCACAAGGGGATCGGCAAGTGTTTTCTAGGGGGTTGCCGCGATTATTTTTAGTTGACGATTCCCGAAGCTGGTTGTCAAGATGCAAGTACAGCCATCGTGCCGGGGAAGATTATTAAATAGATTAACTGGTCGTAAGTATATTAAATGTATGCTTTAAGATAGTTAAATATTATTGAGTTAGAGTTATGTATAAATTAACAACTGAATGTCCGCTTGAATGAAGTAACGCCTGAGTAACTTATCCTGAGTAATTCATTACACATTGTTATATTTGTGGGTAAAAACATTTTCCATATGTTTCTAAAATAACATACATAAGTAAACCTTGTTGGCTGCCCATCTCGATTAAAGGTAAACGGATTACGATCCGACATTTAATCAATCATATCCCTATTAAATTCGTCGTACTACGTAAATTCAAAAGCGATATAATAAATGTTATACAAACGGAGCTGTATGAACAAAATAGGCAGTAGTGCTTCTTAAACTAATAAAAATATATTGAAACGAGTGCGTTGCAGTAACGTTGAAACATTCCCAGAGGACAAGCATATCGTTACGAGTTTCCACGACGTTAACAGTCGATCTTAACAAAATACAGGAGGTAAGCGGTGTCTGGTAAGGGCCGAGAGTCAAATCGAAAACTTACAATGGCCTGTGATCGAATCTTGGCCTCGGTTCCCAAAGAATCTTTTATTATGCCGGACCCTCCTCGATTTCTCCCCTATTACGAGCAACGAACCTACCCTTCTATACTGTCACCCCAAAGAACGAACCAACGGATCAAAAATCGAGGTAGGCCCAACAAATCTCTGGGCCCTTCGCTCGTTTCTTCTTCTCTCTCCTTCCCTGTCCTTCTTTTCTTACTTTCCACATCTATTCGTTCGGTGGACATTGAGATGCTTAGACGTGCTGGTCGGTTTTAAATAGCTATCGATTTTATAGAAAATATTTTAAGCGAGTTAATGCAAATGTGAATTGCAGTACCTCCTCGTCGTGGCTCCTCAAAGTTTGCATCGATATTTCAAACAGAATCAGCGGTTAATCACCGGGGGAGACAGAGCAAGACTCGCTCCATCTTCTCGTTAAAGTACAGAAAAACTTAACCGGAGTTTTATCTGATTTCTCTGTATCAATTTATCAATATCAAATCACCATAAACATGTTACTGTAGGGTGTGTATATTACACGGGGAGCTGCATAGTATATTCCCAAGGGCGCATTATCCACCCTTAATTCCAACTTTTCATCGTATCGAGGTTTATCCACAATGTTAGAGGGCAAAAGTATCGATCCGGTTTGAAAATATCCTTCAAAAGTGGTGACCCTTCCGGATGCAAATTCCAATGAGCACACATGATATGGCAAATCGATTGCATATGCAATATTGAATGTATTAAATGTACAGGATATGTTAATTGATAGATGCGATCAGACACGACATCAACCGGTTTTTTCTTTTACTTTTTATTTTACAAACATCGACTACACCGTGAATCGTGGTATTCACATTTGAATAGGCTACTGGTTAAAGGTCTGGATTAATTGGACTTCGCAAGAAATAGAGACATTTTCGATGAAATTTTAAGTACGTATTAACTATTTAAATTAAACATCGAACAATCTTTTCCAAGTTTAACTATTTATGTACAAAATGAATTTAAGAGGGATACAATTGACATTTCCGTTACCGTAAGGATACTTATCATGAACCAAGAAATATAATGGTTTATTGGAAAGTTTCGTTCATGAAATATTCGATAATGCAAATCTACGATAAGTTATTCCTTCTCTCGTAAATAATTGTTAATTTAGAAAAAATCCACCCAAATTTCCGTATACTAAGGGTTAAAGGAACATGTATTTTCGCTTCGTGTTCCGGTAGACATGAAAATAGCATTATAATATTTGAAAGGCCTGCTTTGCAATTTAAATACGCATCCCTTGCTTTATAAAAGGCCTTTATTAACCAAAGTGTATACTGCTGTAAATAAGGCATTCTTGCGGAAAATTACAAGGCTATAATTTTTATGGTGCCCGGAGTGCTAAACCCTCATGTGCCATTAATTTTAATAATAAGTCTCCTTCATGGGAAGATATTGGGAATATCGTAAACATTAAATTTAAACGGTCCAAAAAACAAAAGATTTATTAATTACTCCTTGGACCTATTCTGCAGAAGTACGGGCTGCGTAAGAGATCTAACATAAATATACATATATAAGTGTTCGTACTTTCATTGCCATTTTTTATTTATCCACAAGTCCCCGTTTCATTCAACATTGAAATACTGAATATCTTTTACTATTAGTGAGAAACCGAAAAGAAATGTTTATCAATTCAACACCGCTCAACTCATTGTTACTGTTACTTAAGTCTAAACTGTCGACTTTTCTGTACGTAGCATGAAGCACGGGGTTAAATTTTTCACACACGAGCGTGAACGCGGAGTGTCCAGTCTGAAACGGGCTTAAGCCCGTCATACGCGCACAGTATGCGATACTTGTCGCGTGCAAATGCCTGGAATATAATACTAAGCGATATTCAATCGCATCTCACACGCGTGCTTCCCAGAAATTGCCCCGAGACCAAGCAAATACTGTCACGTACGCGAAACGATCTCATCCTAGAGGGTGAGTACTCTTTCGTGTGACAATGAGTCTTGCAGCTGTATCCACTGCAACTGCAATTGTCAACCGGGCACGACGCTATGAAAATAATAGACCCGGCCCGAACTCGAGGACTGTCTTTTTTCCATTTCCTTTTTTTTCCTCTCCTGATCACCCACGAGGACCGGCTAATGGTTAAAACGTGCGAAAGTGAGCACTCTCAGCGCAATCCGATTATCCATGCTGTTTGCTTAGCATGGTAATAGGCTTACGAGACAATTAGAAACGCAAAACGAGTGGATACGTGGGTCGCGGCGATTTGAATCGATTTAGACAGGAAAGAATTGCATATGCGTATCCCCAGGGTTGAAAGAGACAATTGGTTCGGGGCATGTGCGATCGCACTGCAGTAGAATACTACGTGTTCGTTTGAATTTCATTTCGTCGAGCGAGATTTCCGTCAGATACGCGACTTAATGGCCTCGCGTTAACAATTGATGAAATTGAATAGAATAAATGTCAATTGATCAGAAATAGAAAGGAAAAATAATTTAACCCTTTCGGTGTGGGAGAACGTACTCAGGTATTCAGCAATTGCTCACCACTATGGCAATTATTTGTGCAAATTGTGCTTTCGATAATTAATCAAAGCATGAAAGTGTTTGTACGTATTGCTCTTTGATATTAATAAAAGTATTTTATCCATTTGTCATCTTACATGTCAATACAAATATTTAGCGGCATTATTAGTGAAAATGCGTCAAGCTAATATCAAGTGAATACGTCAGGGGAATTGCATTGATTGAATCAATTTAGAATTTAAGCGTTGCGCGTTCCCAACGATTGCGTACGTAAATCGAATTATACTCGCCTCAACTGATTGCTTGATGAAGGCTCATCAACGCCTACATACTTTTGATCATCAATAAATGTAAGATATGCATGCAAACAATCATGGTTCATTCACAGTCAGTTCCATAAGTATTCCTACCCATACTGCCTATACACGGAATTTATGGAAATCAATTGTTTAAAGGTAGGCCAAGCTTCAAATATCTTTGTTATTAATTCTTGAATTTTAGTACAAAGGTCAGAGTGAACTTTATAATGTGTTCACGTATTACTTTAAAACGCTATAAGGTGGGGGCCTGTAGCACTTACTAATTGGTTATTGAAGTTGAAAAATTGTCGGTGGACGCGAAATATTCGGATTCTCGGTTCCTCTGTTCTCGCAGGTTCATTCACATATTTTAAAATCCTGGGGACAATGGATTCATCTTTATACTCTGTTCATTCACTATAGAAATTTAAGATAGACACGAAATTACGTAGGTATATGCATGCATCGATCGGATTCTTTTTCGCGAAACTTTTCCGTGCGGTACGTTGTTAAAGACCTCTAATTTTAACCGTTAATCTCGTAAAAACAGAAGCATATTGCGAAAGTATGTAAAGGAGGCAAATGTAAAACGTTTGTGCTACCATGTGGGGCAGAATCGAGGAAGAAAATACATAAGTATTTATGTATGTCTTCATAACATAAAAAAAGGGTTCAGTGAATCATTCAGCTGGATCGTCGGCATGCTGTGCTTCATGGCTTCAACTTTCAATGTAAAAATTTCACCCATGACTCGGACGATGACTAACGTTTCGATTATCCGGAAATTCTAAGAAAGTTGCGAAAAAATGCGGGCAAAGCAATGGCGATTGCACTTCGTAACCATTCAATTGGACATTATACATACGAAGGTGTATATAATATAATAATGTAATAATTAAGGTTTATCCTTTCACGTATTGTAGTAGGATAAGCAATTGTTTTGTTTTGAAATGGTGGGGGTAAAATATTATTTTCAATAAAATGTGCACTAATTCTACCAATGCTACTTATAACGGTACACCCTTCTAATTAGACCATACAAAACTGTACACACGTGAATATTATATATAATAGGATGTGGAACATAAAACTAAATAAATGTTGAACTTTCCTAAACATTTTTCAAGGATAATGTTCTGTAATCAAAGATTAGAATAATAATATTCATTATAATTGTGTCATATTACTTAAAGGGGCATTGTTATTGTTATAAAATATCTAAAATATCACGTTATTTGTTCGATACAAAAGAAGAGGGTCACATATACTATAATCTCGGAATGGTTGAATAAAATTACGTCTCAAGGAAACAAGATGAATCCTTGAAGTTGTATTTAAAGCTATACCTTTTTAAAGTCACTCTTCCATTGTGTTTGAATGCATATCCACGTTCGCCACGCGATTTCATTTAATATTACCTGCTAATGTATTAGTGAATCCTTATTGCACGAAGCACCTAAAGGCGAAACCAAAATTGCGTCTGTATTTGTTTTTAATAAAATTCATAAATCAAGTTAAAGATAACGCAGGCCTAATTGAATCCCTAGGAAAAGAGAATTCCAATACGCCAAGTAGAGACAAAGGAAGACCATTCGATATTACATTCTTTTAATGCAATTTCAATAAAGCATGGTATCGCCGTTTCCACTTGTTTCAATGCGATGAAACATTTCGCTTATTGTTAGATACGGTTAGTCATTTCAAAGTAAATCACGATACATACATATGTATATCGGTCTTCCGATTACATGGCCGATGACTCATTATTAGTTTTTGTTGTATGAAGTTATTTATATCGTTTTCCTTTACATTTCAATTGATCATATTTTCATGTATCCCTAGATAACGAATCGATTTCCTAATTATCCAAAATATAAAGTACTCTGCACCTAGAAATTTTTTCTTCGCTACACCGAAGTTTTGGTTCGAGCTCAACACCCACCTCTTCTTGTTCGTTCTATAAAATTATTCCACACGACACAATATACGTTTCGCTGCACCGCAGGAATTTTCTATTTTGTATTAATTTTCTTTCCAGACCATTGCAATCTACTAATCGATATAATATAAAGTATGTAATGCTATAATATAAAAAAGCAATACATTTCATATGCGACATTTCTCTTTCATTGCCGAAGTAAATTTTTAATTCCAATACAATGGCCAGAGTGAGATAAGGGGCTTCCCCGGACCATCAGTTGGGAAATATTGAAAATGTATTATATCTACACAGTTACACAGTACAAAAAATTTGGAGAACAATACGCAATAATTACGTGCGTGATCGAAATTGATTAATTCTCTAGTCTTCGAAGCGACAGCTCCGGGCTCGACCTTTCTAGGATTGATCGTTTTATTTCGGGATGCTTTATTCCTTTTCATTTCATCAGAACTTGCCCCATCAAGGTAGCAACGATATATGTAGGCCAGTTTTTATATGGACGAAGAGAGCAAGGATCGAGCTAGCCTGCTTCAATTTCTTCAGCGTCGTCGAGGTTATTGCGGTTAACGAAGTGTTCTTCTTTCAAAAGGCGTTTTTAATATCGCCTATTCGAGAAGGGAGTGCCGTACACTCCACGGCTCGCTAACAGCAGGAAATTGCGGTGGTAGATCGACCAGCCTACGTTTTGACGAGAACGAACCGTTTGCATGTACATACAATGTATAGGACCTTGCTGCTCGTTGAACAAAGAAATTGCTAGAATATTAACAAACATTTCGTCGAATAATATGACCAAGTTTCCTAGAGATTCCAATGCTATAAGTGAGACTGATGATACAATAATCGGATCGCTTGGTAATCTATAGGCGCAGATGTTAGTGAAAAAGAAGTACTTCTGTAGTACCTAGCATGGAAAATGAGGATACTATTGTAAAAGTTAATGTAACGATTTGCAATCGAAGGATTTTATTATGTTCTATACGAATGCTGGTAGAATAAAAGTTCCATATTTTCTGCTTACGTTGAGAAAGTTCTTTCCGAGTTTGCAAACGACTGTGCAACCAAGATAAGCTTATCATTCATTTTAGAAGGATTTCAGGGTAATTTTGTTTTACCCTTACTGCAGTGAATACCTGGAGATTTAATTAATAGATTGTATTTCAATCGAGAGCAGAAGGGAAATGGTATTGTTTCGGAAAAGTCACAGTAAACAAAATTTAGATACAGCTGGGATTGTGACTATTTGCTCTTTTTTAATTCAATAAAATTGCAGAAAGGTGGAGCTGCCTTCTTATTACCACAACCCCTTCAATGTTCACTCGATCAAATGTGCCAGCTCTTACTATTGGCTATAGTAATAAATCTATCTATCAGTACGAGAAATTCAATAAGAGCAGAGAACCGCAGGCACCACGTTCACGACAAACTACGTCCTGGATAAAAATTCATACCCTAAATGTAACGAAAGCCGAAATGCGACCGCAGAATAACAATTCTCCAATTTGGAAGCTCTTCACTCTTCCATTCAGTATTGGAAAAGGTTCCAACGTATTATGCATGTATACAATCTATACATCACTTATCCCCATTGCTATCATCTCGAACGTGCTACTTTCAGTCGAAAAAGGAAAATCGAGGTACATATGTATGTACGTTGTACATAATCTAATACGACTGATAGTCGTCGCATGGAACAGCTGTCCCTGACATATTAAGTGAAACGCTTAGCAAAGACGGATCGTTCTAAAAAAGAAACCGAACAATTCTTTGGCGTAGCTGGCCACGTGACTGGTGTCTTTTGCTTCAGGGCTGTAAGTGCTAATCGAGGGCATGGATCTTCTGGCTTCTGACGAAGTGTCCTGGCCTAAAAATGGAACGGTGAAAGCCGGTATTGCATTCATTGCAGCCCTATCGGTTCGACGACCCGATCTCGCGGCACCGGATTCCATTTGCCAATGCTACTCGTACCAATCTTCCACGGACAATTGGACGTACAGTGGCGGACAAAAAGAAAGTTTCAAATTGGCGTCTTTGTACAAGAGAGATCCACGGAATTGAAACGATTCGTACCCCCTTTCTTTTAGACGCAATTAATTGTGTTTATTAACACTTTGAGTGGCCATAAATACCATAAACACAAGATTCCTATGATACTTTATTATTATTATTACTGCTACTACTACTACTATATTGTTATTATCATTACTGCTACTACTGCTACTATATTGTTAGTATTCTGATTATCAGTAGGTAAACTTCGTATATTTTGAATACAGTTAAGTGTTATTCAATCTTTTTGGAGTATCGATCCCCATTTGTATTATTCAAATAACTTGCGACTTCCCTCCTTCAATATGTGATAAGGTAGATTTAATAGGATAAAGAACACCTATTAAGAATGTTAAAGATTTATTGGATCTCCTTTCTTTCATGTATATTCAGCATCATATCATTAATGGAATATGGTAATGTAACCGTATTAAAATAACTAAGTGCTAAAAAAACGTCAACAAAAAATAACCGCGGCGATCCCGCAGAAAGTGTGTACATACAGTGTACGTGTACATACATCGTTCATGGCCCCCTTAGGTTAAGTGAGTTAAGCTATTATCTAATATAAAATAATACGCGTAACAGTTTGGCATCAGCGTGCAAGATGATTTTGTTTCAATTATACATTTCGTACATTATAAAATTGAGTTTTTATTGCTCTCGTTTAACATATTTATCATCTTCTTCAACAACTGTGAGCAATTTGATTAATCTTCTGAATTTTTGCATTGCAATGTATGTACCTTGCAAATAAAGAAAATAAATAGATTATCTTCTATATTAATTTATTTGTTACTTAAAGACGTGTTCGCGAAAAGAATTTATCGCACGACTGTACAAGACATTTATGAAATACCTCACAAATCAATCCAATTTTGTCACAACTTTATCCTAATATTTTTTTCTTATAACAAATAACGTGTATAATGCCTTTAGTTCGACAAAGAATACATATGCATTTAATCTTTGTAATCCGTATCGTTAATATGTAAGTTTCACAATGAAAAAAGGTATATCAAACGTATAAAAAATATATTAATCCCATAATGAACAATTTTTATCTCGCAAATCTTAATGCTACGTTATATAACATGTGAAGCTGTGTCCTTTTTTATTTCCATATTAATTACTGCAGGGAAAGTTCGAGTAGAAGTTGAAACCTAATAAATTCCAAGTAGGAAGCAAATAAGATTACAGAGAAAATAGTCTGATCTACAGTGTGTTTAAAGTTGAAAATAAATTCGTTAGTACCTCATTTCCCAGACTTTCGAGTAAAAACCGTTTCCCATAGCGTGGTGATAATTACACTAATTGTATTAACGTCAGAATAAGGATGTTTCCTTATAATCAGCTATTGTCTCGCTGTGGTTCACGGATACATTCAATAGTACAATTAGCACAATTATTTTTCTTAATTAGATTCATTTAGGTTATGGACAAAAAGAGATACTGAACGTCATTTTGTTCTTTAAACTACACAAGACGTTAATGGCACGACCGTAATCAATTTAAATTGTTAACAGTACTACTCAAAGTTAACTGTTTTCGCAATAATTGAATACATTTAAATCTGTTCAACGATTTAGTGCGAAACATAATTTTCAACAAAAAAATAATTAACCCAGAAGTTGCTTGTGATCCCACTAATTCAATTGGAACACCCAGAAAAATAAGTTGAAGTTGTGCAACGTGCAGACAATGCTGTTTTTGTTTTTCAGAAACATTAATGATATTTTGAAAATATTGATACGAATTTGAATACGAACATTGGCGCGAACTTATGAAATGATCCAATAAATGTGACAGAAAGATAATGTGTCAATGGAAGAGTAAATTGACCTTTCCTAATGAATCGCGGGGAGAAACAAGGGGACATACATCGTTGCATGAAGTGGCAGCGAGTCTGGCAACGACAAATATCTGCCGGTGTCTATGGGTGCTCAATCCTTTCACCGAGACAGGTGTTGCCACGAGTTGCAACGTAGGCAGGCACAGGTACGTGTTACGATACGCGCGTTATTTGCAAAACAATAACGCGATCAGTCTCGTTGCGTTGCAAATGCTATTCAACCTAGCGGATACGGTTGAAGGTAACTGGAAATGCTGGAAGAATCATGGGACCAAAAGAACACGGCTTAACCCTTTCGTACCTATGGACGAGATGGTGCCACATGAATTGATTATAGAAATATCTCGTGGTTCTATGTCGCGTTCATTTCATACTCTTCCCCGGCACATTTCGCGTCTTTTTAATTATGGAATTACTTAAAGATCCTATGCATAAGATATCTCACACTTTGTAAAAGAAAGCCATTAAATTTCGGAAAATTAGGGAAGAACTTTCTCTACGTGTCTTAACTATCGATCTATTAATCTGGTTGGCTTTCAGTCAGCTATTTCTTTCAAGGAATGAGTTGAAGGATTAGTAAAACTGATTCACATATTATACTTTTACCTTCGTGGATTCAAATTCGATAATATTTTTTTGTGGCGGGCGTGATGCTGTATTCAAACTATGAAGGATTTTTGAATAAATCAATTATTCCATCAGAAGTACGCCGTGTTCAATTGCCATCCCTGATTAACAAGTTAATACACATTAATATTAGTATAGAACCAATTCCTTCGCCATGATGTGTATATGTACATATATACTTTCAAGACACCCTGTAGAATTCCGGATCTCTTTCTCTTTGCTCGTTATCAAGTGGCTGGACATCGACATCTAGTACTAGTTATCCTTGAGTTCGATCCCATCGTGCGTTTCATCAGTGTGCGTGATTGCAACGTGCATGCAGCTCGCGCGCGCGTCGTTTCATTAGATTTATACGGTGTCACACGCGTAATACATTTCGAATGTAATCAGTAGTAATTACGAAGGCATCGACCGATTCCTAGCTTGCTTTTAATCTCTAAACAACTATTCCCCCGTTTCTTGTGTCATCGATTTTTTACTCCGTAATGTCATAATATTACATTAAATGCGTGATATTAAATGAGAACAATAGGAAATGGATATCATGCAATACGCCACAAACGCCTCAAAACATGTCACCAGAAATTCCTTAATTTCCCACATTAGTTCAATGGAGCATTGGGGCATAATTAAACAGAGTGTTCGTACGTACATCTCCTCGGCATTAATAAGATCTACTGTTTTGCACATCGAAGACATTTTTAATACACTTTCACACCCACTTTTATACAATACCCAGTCGATTGCAACGTATGATACAGTCAAGGATACCTTTCAAGAGCGTCGCTAACATCTGATTCAATTAAAATGAAAGTAGTGTAAAAAAATCGTAGCGTGGGATTTGTGAGAAAAATTTTGAAGGGGCGAACGGTTCATCGGGACTGTATATTGCGATACTTTTTATATATTAACGAACGTTCCATCTTTATAGGTCAATCCTCTATTAAGGCACGAGATCGTATGTATTTATTACTGACACAGCAAATCGCATTTTCAAGCACACAATCCATCACGATTATATTAATTTAACTTCATTCGACGTGTTCCAGTTGGGAAAGTACATAAGTATGCACATACTTGCTTACTTCGCCCCGATAGATCCGCGCCTCGCTGAAGTTCTATCTACGATAAGCAATCGTGTTGAAAGCAATGAAGAAAGTTAGACAGAAACACGCTTTAATTGTCTGCAGATCCATTTTACAAACCTCGTACAACTGAATTTATTCTACACATTATTATGATGATTAAAAGCGACGACTACGATTCAAAATAATGGACAGAACGACTAATATTGTTATTTCGCCAGAAAATCCCATACACTCGTAGTACAACGTAAATGGCTGAACCCAATATATCGTAGAAATATTTTAAACTCTTGAAATCTACGTTAAATCCAACTCGACTTTCCTTCGCGTCATGTTTGTATTTATACGTATTTTACCAAATGATATTACCATTATAATAAATATTATTATCATTGTTAAATGCAAATCAATATTAATCGTTTCCTATAGCCTCTCTCTGCTTGAATAATATTCAATTTCTTTAACTACCTTTCACCTTAACATGCTTAAATCTACATCGACTTGAAACATTTCACAAAATACGATTACACTCTTGCGAGAAAAAGAAAAAGGGAACTTCGCTCACGCTGAATACCCTAATAAAAATGTATTAAATGCGTCGTTTCGATGCAAAATTGACTCAAACAGCGCATAAAGATTAAGCAAGGAGCGGTGCTGTTTTGAACAAAAAAATCCGTTTATAAAATGATTTCACATTAGACACGAGTTCTGATAACATTTGAAACCTGTCTGCGGGAATGATTACGAGCACGTGTCGCGGTCGTCACGATGGAAAGGCACACGGTGATTGAGAGAAAGCGACTGCACTCTCGAG
This sequence comes from Nomada ferruginata, assembly GCA_963583965.1. Lineage (NCBI taxonomy): Eukaryota > Metazoa > Arthropoda > Insecta > Hymenoptera > Apidae > Nomada > Nomada ferruginata. The sequence goes on from OY757213.1 coordinate 15,405,648, forward strand.
ATGCTGCTTGAAAGGGACCGAGTGTCGGCCATTTCGATACAACCGGAAGTCAGAGGAGTGGCGCTTCACCGCGAAAGGTCGTGGCTACCAAAGTAACCAGCAACTTGTGTCCGTCTGAAGAGCAGTCATAACTTCCCATCGTCGCTCGAGTTTTCCATTTGCTCGTTCCTTTACATTAAAACCTTCTGCTACGATTAAAAGTTTGGAGCCTTTTAAAGGGGACTCTATTTTTAAATTCTAGCGATTTTCACAAGGTGCTCGAGAGAATTTGTCTTCGATGGATTATCGTTTCTACGTTAGAAAGTTATCTAACTGGAGGTAAAAATGTTAGAGCCGCGGAAGAATTAACAATGTTAATCAATAATATTCGACGGTCGAACAACGAAGTTTCTAGAAATACCGTGAAATTGCCGGTTAAAACTAATTATGGAAATGGCAAAGATTAAGCCGTTTATAACCACTTTCATTCCCCTTCAAATGTTTTACAATAGAATATCGTCTTCATTCGTGCCAATCATAAAAATTAAGATAAGACAGTGTGGACGAAGTTTCACAGTTTATATCAACATTACTTTCCCAAGCTTCGCTTTAATATTCTTTTCAGAACTTTGGCGCGCGATAAAAGAAAGGACCTTGAAAATATTGGATGAAACATTAGATATAAGTCCGGCCTTAGTACCAGGTACACTGGAATGGGTAGGCAATTTACTTACAGCGCGAACTATGATAATTTCACGAACTAATGGCTGGCATCGTCCCTTACTTCTTAGCAGAATTGAATTTTAATGCCAGGAATAAAAAAGGTTTCCACTCTGTAGAGAAGAAAAATCGCTCAATATAACCAGCTATCTGCGCTTCGTATGTATTAGTATGTGTATCTAAACCAATAATTCAAAGCGATAAATGAATTCACAAAGATGCTCGAACAGGCAATTTGTGACCAACTATAATCTATTCCTTCTGTCGATCGTATGTCAATTTTCTCCACGATTTCCCGCTTGTTTATGCTTTTAGCGGAATGAGAGTCAATTAGTTTACGGAATTCAATTTTACATACTTGACATGCTCAGAGCCCGCTGACCCATACAATATTCGTACCCAAATTATTCGAATCCAAACCGCTATGTTAATTATGCTGCGTATTAATATTTTAATTGGTCTGCCTCTGGCAATAATAACACTTTTAAATTGATTTTTCACGGTGGATAATAATTCTTTATTATCGCCTATAGATTACCGAACAATCGCACTATTCTATCTTCAGTATTAGAGTGTTCAAATCTGTAGAAAATCTGAATACATTACTCGAATGAAGTACCCTGCCGTTCAAATGCTTTTGTTACTCGCCGCGATATACATATACTTTTGTCTTAATTTTCCTTTCACGTGCCGCGTAGTAACTCTAACAAAAGTACAATCGATTAAAGACGACCAGCCCCGATGTCACAGCCGGAATCGGTGCTTTCACTTTTGACAATCATTAATTAAATACAAAGGCCCATTCGGCGGGCACCAATTAGTAACGTGAACCACGAAACCTAGAAGGAGGAACATTCAAAACGAGTGTTCGTTAACGATGTTACACAGCACGCGAATACACGCTACACATAAATATGTAATAGTTACCTATGTACAAAACTGAAAGCCCGCGTTTTTCACGGTCTCGATGAAATTTCACAGCTGACGTGACTCGACTTTCGCCCTCGGACAGAAGCACTCGACCATCTATCTATGTATATGGATTACGTAAAGCCTTTTGTCGAGTCAGCTGAAAGTACTCGACGGGAATTCATAGAAAAAGAGCGTGAGCATACGACGTTCGTAAGAATTCTCGGAGCGGAGCGTCCTGATTGCAATAGTGGATTGCTCATAGGTATTCATGAAACTGCGCAATTGTAATTTAAAATACTCCCTTGCATCATCCTGCCGCACTGATCGCAAGTACATTATCACGAACACCGAAGATTATGTTAATCTCAATTCTTAAGCCGTCTTTCCTCGATGGAATTGTTCTAGTGTTGCGCTCTTAGGAAAATCGTGAACCCAGATGAAAATCGAAGAAAATTCAAGCAACTCATTTTTCTATTTATTGTCAATGCTGAGAATATAAGACTTTCTGAATACTTCTATCATAATTATCTCCTTATTTTTATTCAGATCTTTATTTTGACGATTAAATTATATTCCAGTTTAAATTAGATATTCTGTAATATATTATGTATGTTGCAAATTATGTTAAAAATTTCGACCTCAAAAGATGCACAAAAACGAATTCTACTTAAACAGATGGCGAAATGCAAATGAACAACATACACTAACGCAAATAAAGAACTACAATATAAATACCTGGCTGCGGGGCAGCCTTCGCACCTTCTTTGTTGTAGTACCATTTCGAAAAATCCCAATATTCTGTCGTCAATATCAAATAAACGACATCGAATTCGGTATAACAATGCAACGTGCGACACGTATGCAATGTTAAACAAATATATGCGTACTACACCTATTCACGTTCGTTAGGTTTGAGGAAAACAAAAATTAAAGCGGCACAAGTGTGCACAGACACACTGAATTAAAAAACAAACTCGAAGACCTTTATATCACGAGGATAAACTTGAAAACATTCGACCTTCGTCATGATCTTCTCCACAGGACCAGTTTCGTCCAGGCAGCAAAAAAAACCTATCTTCTTATGACAAAGTCGAAACCGCATAAAATACGCGCTCCGAATGCAGAATTCATCAAACTGGTTTCTATATACAATAACTATGTACTGCAATAATTCAGAAATATAGTTTCCCTACGACGAACAACAAGACTTAGATTTCTTTATTATTATTAGGAAGTAAATAAAAGTCGCGAGACTTCAACAATTTCACTATCATAAAATCAATTCTTCTGGCACCAAGTGAATAAAGAAACCGCGTGACTCTGACACTTTCAGTCTCGACGAACTTGTTCTTCTGTTACCAACTAAGTTAACATCCTGTAACTTCGATAATATGTGAATTAAATATGTGTTGTTATACATTGCGAAATACAATTCTGCTTCAGTTTAGTGTTTTACGTACGTTCACTATATCACTATGTATATCACTATATGCTGAATTGTAGCGTATATAATTTCCTTTTTCATTTACGTTCATTCCTTTACCGCAATTATGGTAATTACCGTAAATTTTTACGAAAACCTAAAGTCCAGGATCATTTTATCATTTCCAACTACATATGACTTCGGTGATTTCTTATAAAATAGGTCCAACTTGGCGAATCAATTGTTCTTATACAAAACCTTTATGTTATCACATAAGGTATAAATGTACGTACCATTAAAATTACTTGAATTTACGAAAACGACTTCAGCTACAGGGATAAATTGAACCTAATTGTCTACTATCACAATATTTATACAGATACATATGCCATCTTCAAAAGATATTGATTATTTACGGTAATGCGTATTATCGCACCTGACTTACAGTATATTTTTGTGATCTCGAATAGGTAAATAATCTCTATCATAAAAGATCTCTAAACGTATGATAGAAATTCCAAATCGCCCAATTCTCTTCTTGGCTTTGTCTATAGCCCCACGCATAATAAATTAAAGAAAGTAATAAGTAAACAGAGTAAGAAAAGACGAAGGTTCAATAATCTTGCCTATATAAATTCCAACAAAGATAATTCATTGTTACACAAGATATTAAATTCTTTAAAAAGTGTGCCAGTCCAATAGCTCGACCAACAATAATATAGGAGCTAATATTTTCATATCTGGACATTTCATCCCTTTCACTGCGAGGGCCATATTGTATATGTATGACCTATGTACAATTTTGTTTATGTAGTATATGTATATGTATGTATATTCAACACACGGGATGTTCACGTTATCACTAGCCAGCGTTTTTCTCGTAAATGGTAAATATTGGAAAAAAGTGGAGAAGGGAAAAGTTTTGCAGCATTCTATGACCAACATCATAGTGTACACAAATTTCTTTTATATTCGTAATATGTACTTCTCGAGGAACAAAGGGTACCGTTAATTAATTTAATGAAGTTTAATGAATTATTTTTTTATACCATATGAAAACATGTGGCAAGAAAAATTCATCCATGTTCTGTACCATGAATTTTAAGGTCATGCAAAGTTAAAAGGTATTTTAAGGTAATTCAGCATTTCTATTGAATATTGGCAAAATACGAAAGGTGTTTTTAGTTAAACCTTCATAATTATGTATTTGTAAGTTCAAAATTATAATAATATAATAATATAAGGATCGGATCACATATGCAAACAAGAACACAAATCAAAAGTTAATCCCATCAACCGATTGCAGCCGGTTCGATTCATGTACGGTGAATCTCTCCGGCCAACAATTCGACGACAGATTTTAAAATCTTTAGTGACAAATTGAATATAATATTTAAACGGAAAAAACTCTTGTAAGACATTGAACTCACAATAGTCAAATTTTCGTTATAATCTTTCCTGGCTACAGTAAAAATTGTATAAAAAATATCTGTTTTTAACGTAATCCTGCGGTCATCTTGCTTCTCTCGCCGTATTTCTAACAATACGCAAGCGTCTTGTAGCGAGAGAAAAAGGTTTAAGACAAAAATAGTGAAACTTTGACCCTAATTGTAAGGAAAATTTAGCCGAAACGTAATTGATATTCCGAACTAAACAAAACCCTAGAACCATCCAGTTTTACATACGCATAACTTTTCAACCGGTGGATTCCACAATATCAAGCTTGTATTATTCGATTCTACTCGTCGAATATGTATTATCAGAGGATATAAAAAAAAGGCCAACAACCTTTGTTACTCCAAAGTAAAGTGCAGGTAAGAATCACGATGATCAAGCAACTACAATTCAAAACTATACTAGCAAACGTCAAAAACCTCATCTTGCTGCTATCCCTTCGCCACAAGATATGTATTACGAAGCAACATTCCTTACACTACCGCCACGTGTACTGCTGCACTGATCTGTTTCGAAAATCCTCAACAGCGTTATCGAAGGTGACACTTTCGCGAGCTAAACAAAGTAAAAGGTCAAGGGCTGAACGTAGGGGATCACAGCTTCAAGGCCTAATAATCCAGTAGAAAACGCATGTAACGGGAAGCAGCGTGTACGCTTCATTTGATGATATTGTATCGGTAGGTGTGCGTCACACGTTGGGGCATCTGCGAGAGTATATCGTTGACGTAAAACAAGATTGGAACGTACCGAGAAGCGAAGACCATTTCCACATTGGCTGGTAGCTCTCTCGAGCGGCTGGTGGGCGGTCGGGTGGTTTCCCATTTCTCTGGAGCAGTGGAATAAAGGTTTACGTTACGGGATGCTTCACGCGATTATTAAGCGACAGCGAACGAGCACACTCCGAGTTCCCACGTTTTTCCGTTAGAATTGCCTCCGTCACGCTCAGCTACTTCCGGCGACCCCACCGGAACTACAATGTACGTTTGATCTGAAGGATCAACGAATTGACCATCATTCGTAGGATCGATGTGGCCGAGGAATGTTTAGTTAAGTTAGAGTTGAATTTAAAAAACATCTGAATTTAAAAAATAATCACCAATGATCGAATCTGGACTCTCGGGCTCGCAGAAATGTTTGATACGAGTTTCGAAATATTTGAAAAATCGTTCGGCTTAAAAGAAAAAACACGGGCGCACGTAGAGGAACGTATGAAACGGAAGAGTTTAAGAATGTTTAAATAAAACGGCTGCTTCCACTCCGAAGAACTTACGCGCCACCTGGTGAAGGTATTGTAATCGAGTGTGGGCTTTCAACAGTTATATCGCTGTTTATCAGCCACAGGAAAGAACGTTGACGAGGGCACGACGCGCTGTCGGCCCTGTATCCGATTATTTCACCGTGATCACAAGAAATAACTCACGGCGGATATGTTTCACTTTCACTGAACAACGCGAAGCGATGGAAACGCTTATTGACGCGAGAAGAAGCGTACGAGTTTCCGGTACTCAAGTACGAGAGGCGTGCAAGAACACTCCCCTGAAACGCTCGGGACGCGAATGCCGTAGTTCAGGGCCGGGGAACTGGAGGCCCGCGGGCCGCACGCTATTCCTTTCCCCTCTTCTCGGTCCCAACTACGGACTCCCACCATGTGACTATGATCTACGCTCCACGCAAAGCTTATGGCCTGTCAGATAGCGAGCTGCATAATACATTTCTAATTAGCACATGGTCCTGTTTTGATCCAGAATGTCACAAGCAATTAACTTTTGTCACGTAAATGAGAAATAAAATTTTCCCTTGCCCTTTTATTTGGAATGGATGGACTCTATTTCTATTTCTATTTCTCTTAAACATGTCGTTGTACAAATTGTACTATCTGCAAATATCTTTTTCGACCTTCTCTTCTCGTTTCTATTACTTTCTGCTTTCTTCTCCTAACTGAGCACATATGTATATTAACTGAAAATAGGGCCCAAAAAACGTTTCACAAAATACGACCGCAGTATTCGCATTAGGATCTTGGGACTGCCATGTATGTCTTCTTTTTATTATTGCAACAGAGGCGTTAATTAAGCTACAATAGATCTACATTCATAATCATTGCATGTACATACACATGTATACGCATGTACATATGTACACTTGCAGTCGTAGGAGATAAAGGCAAGGTAGGAATGGTGCTTAGTAGTGGGAGAACCGGCAAACTAATAGTGGGGGTCGCGTAGTTACGGCGGGGAAGATGTTCCCCGGCTCTGCCGTAGTTCAAACGGGCCCAAGTCTCTCTACCAGGGTCCTACGGCGCGCCAGGGATGAGGCTACTCACTTCGACACCCTGTGTCCCCATTGAAATAATCGCTAATAATAAGTTTCGTGACATATATTGCAACTCGAACGAATTAAGGCAATTATTTTAACACACTAAATGCTTGAAAAAGATTACAAAATTTATATTGAATTTCACTAAATCTTTTTCATTTTTTCAACAGTGTCATACTGATTTCGAATTTAAAATCTCCTCAAGTTTAAGCCAGAACTACAATAATTATTAAGTATAACTGATGACTCAATAAATATACCATGATTTTAGTTAGGAACATAACTTACGCGAATGTGCTGTATTTGGTACTACATGTTTGGGAAATTTAATTTTGCCTCATAAACGCGATTTCCGGGGTTGATTTTATATCAATTTAATACATTGGAAATTCTTATAATTTCATTTTAATTTATTAAAATTCAGCATTATATAAACGAAGAATTGTATTAAATACCAAACGAAATTTGTTTAATTTTAAAGAACGCGTACAAATGAGGATTTTGAGTATTAACTATGAATCAAACAGTAAGTTCAAAGTCTTTATGAACGATAAGGATCAGCACAATTAAAAATCCATACCTTGCATCGATATATTACACATGCGTTCTTTTTAAACATATATCAAACTGTATGGAGTTAAACAGTACAATTATTATAAAAATATTCTGAATTACTCCTATCCACGAAAATATTATATGTATAATAACATATTTGTTCGAAAAATCTATAATATATTCATTGTACATAATATATCTCCCAATATGTAATAACTGCAGTAAAAATATAATTCAGTTTCACACTGTTTAAAGCAAAGGCCCCTCAAAGACCTATGAAATACAAACTGAAAGCTAAACCATAATTCTTCATCCCATTAACAATCACTCACGTTATCAAGTACTCAATTTACTCCAAAAAAATTTAATGACTTCTACCCTGCAACATCCACCGCTAGTTTCCCTATGTAACCATACTTCCGTCAGGAACATGTTCACAAAATAATGGAAACAAAAAAAACAATTCTTCTTGCGCACGGAGAAACATTTCACGACGTCCACCGTCCCTGTTTTCCATCCATTTAGGTATATGCGGCACAAGTCAACCCCTCCACCTTCGTGGAAACGTGAATGTTGTACTCGAATCCAGGTACATTTTTCCCTACTCTGAAACGCGGCAGGGCCTTGCCAAGCATCCCAAGCACCCGTGTGCATCTCTGTGTCTGGTAAGCTTGAGTTTCTGCCGCAAGAAACCGGTTCGCGGGCAATTATGCGATTCGAGCACAATGTTCACCAGCTTCATCGCAACTATGGCAAATTAGCAGGATCGAACCGTACCAATGATCGTCGAATATTTCAACGATGACGAAACAGACGAAAATATCCTGTGGACTAGGGTCAAGTCGTAAACGTGCTTCAAAGCTGATAGTCGAAGTTTACGGTGCTGAGGAGAGCAGCTGCCACGGCAAATGGTTGTACATCTGCTGAGGCACGAATGAGAGAGGTGCATCATGAAGCCCAACAGGGCTTACAGTATGCTCAGATCTTTCGCCGGAGATTCTGCGTATCCTAATATTAATGGCGACGATTAGGAGAACCAAGGGTTGAAAATTGGGAGACTGAGGTCGCCCGAGCGTGACCGTGCCATTCGATTTCTCTGCAGTGTAACGTAATAATTGAATTAAATTGAATAATGCTTATACCAATTAACTGAAATTAGTTTGGATGCGCGTGTAACTCTTTTTGATAGATGCCATACGGTTAACATTTAATCGGTATTAAGATGGTAACATTCTGTCATGCTTAACTATTACTTGAATTATTTCTGCCCATTTAATCGGTATTAAGATGGTAATATTCTGTCATGCTTAACTGTTACTTGAATTATTTCTGCCCATTTAATCGGTTTAGTCCAATAATTGTTTCGAAATTAGTTAATATCAAAGTCGAATGACTAATGATCAGTTTCATATCGTATTTGGCAATTTGAGTCGACACGGCATCTGGTTCTATGATAAAGGAAGGACGTGAAATGCAAATCATGCGCTGGGCCAACTGGATTCAGAAATTTAAATCTTGTTCTGAAGAATTCACTAAACGTTGTTTATTTCTTGCGATGTACGAACTGAAATCGCGTGATACGTAATATCTATAATAGAAACTATAATCTTAAACGTCCATAAGATGCACCTAAACACACGGCGTCAATTAGAAAAACGATACTAAATTGAAGTTTTATTCCTTCTAATCTTCAGATAAATTAAAATAAAACATCAACTTTAGATAAATCTAATTGTTTGTAAAAAGTTTTAAACTTATTGCCAAGCACAAGGTGTAAGTTAATCATTGTAATAGATTTAAAACAGAATATAAGAAATGATTGTACTCGATGGTGGTACATATTTGGAAGAACAAGATTCTGGATGGACGATTTTGGAACCTGCTTTTTAACAGCATTGTTAGTGCTATTGTTAAAGAACGTTGTTCAGTAACCCCCCTCACAATAACCCAATTTGAGTTCCGTACAAAATTGATGGAAGGAACTGTATTGAACTTTACGAGTGATACATACCTGTACAGTCAAAGCGTACACTTGTCAGTCAATGTACGTGAGAATAGGTACATATAATTGCATTGAAGTTTAATATTAAAAAAACTGTCTCAATGTTACTATTTAAAATGCACATAGAAGTACTGAATTTGTAACTTTTTAAAATTCTATTTACTTATTTATATTTTTGTATTTCTATATTTCACTAAAATGATACAAGATAAATTAAACACATCCAATGTATTTAAGAAATATTTAATTGTTTCGAAGCATTAAGCCTTTAGCCAAAAAAATCATATTTATCAAAAATTGCACAACAGAACAAGTGAAATTTGAAAATATTATTAAATCCATTCATAAAGCTGCGAGACGTAATCAATTGAAGCTATTACTAAAACTGTTACCGACATTATATCATACATATCGGCGTTTTACATGAACCGAGATTTCCCTACAACGATTAATTGACACTGTTCAACGCGGGTCTGATTTCGTAACCTTCAATGGGCGTTTCTTGTAGATTTGAATGGGCCGAATACGAATCTGCAAGCCATTTTTCTCCAGAAGTGTTTTATGCTTTTACAGTAATATATTGTTATATTGCAACTGAATAACTATTACCGTAGGAGCAAAAAACCCTTCCAACAGTCAAAAATTTGGCTTTTTTTAAATAGATTTTTTCAGAAACGATACGTTCTGGGGAGAAAGCGGTTACAGATTTGTGTTCAGCACAGTCAAATCTATAATAAACGTCTATCGAAATTTGCAAAATCGCAAAAAAAGTTGAAATTTGTCGAAAAGTGTTATGAGTACGGGCAAGAATAGGGCAACCAGAAGTTGTGAATGGCCGCATTTTTCCAAGCAGCTGTCCCGCCTTGATTTACTTTTCGAAGAAGAAAGAAAGTTGGCAGCTGTTCTCCGTTTCGTGCTTCTTTGCCACTTCTCAATGCAGTATCTAAACACAGGAAGCTTGTGGCCGAGAGTTTCCATTTCCATTCGTGTCGCCTCATGGAATGCAGCAAAGTGCAATTAATATGAATTCAGACATTAAACTGTCTTTGAATTAAAAGCACGATATCATTAGCAATCAGTTGAATGACTTAATGAAATCACTTAAGTATTAGCAGTTAAACATTTCGCTTTCGTAAAATCGTATATCCTCCAGGGCCCGTTTATCCGCTAGATCTTTTACCCGGGCTATCTACATATAATTTGATTAACCCTTTCGCATCTGGAGGCCAGATAAATATTATATCTCGCGAAACATTACCTCTTTATTGCACTATTTAACACTTATGTTAGCAACCGGGTACCCGGGTACCCATTTCTATATTTGCTGGAATAATTTTTGCATGTACTTAATAAAATATCGCAAAACCGCTCTAGATCTCGATTCTTTGAACAATTTCACGTTAACTCACGTTTTGTGAAAACAAATTTATGCAAAATAATTTGAATAACTAAGCTTCGAACTTCTACTCCATTTTAGTTGCTAACATAAGGGTTAACGTTGCTATACGCAGGATATTGAATGCATTTTAAAGAAATTCTTTCTTATGTTTCTTTCACGCGGGGAACTTTAAAACACGGCGCTCTACATAGCGGTTTATTAGAATGCTGACGAAAATACTTCGTTCCTTTGGATTGCTCGTTTTCTCTCCATACTGTGCAATGTGTTGTGTTGGATATGATTCTTTTGTGAGCGATATTTTCGCGGAAGAGTACCTACATAAAGACCGCTGAAACCAAGTGATAATTTTTTACGAGACCTTTACCGTACATTATTAGAACATTTTTTTCCGCTGTTAAAAATTAGGTCGCGAGATAACTCGCCTGTCGATGCGAAGGGGTTGAGCCATCTAATCGGGTTTCTTCTGTACGACAAACTGAAACATGTCTCGAATACTTTGTTCATTTAATTTCTCGAATATCAATGTTTCCATTCCTCTCCAAATAAATATAACACGCCCCACGCGTTTTGCTCAGAAAAATCAAACGATTGATTCAAACGAACTTTATTATCCAACGCATCTGGTGTATCCCATCCATTTTTCACATTTCTACTTAAGTCCCGCGCGATTCATCGTGAAAACAAACGTTCTCAGAATTACATACCTTCCGCTTGTTTCATCGCGAAGTATTCACCAGCCGACAATAAGTTACAGGGAGTGTAGACGGATACGAAGGAATCGAATCCGAATTGCCCACGTTTATTTGAACGGTGCCCGCGCAAAAACGCACCACCGACGAAAATAAGTTTCGACCAGCCTTGATCAGTCTATACGAAATGCGACCCGCCACGATTATTCTTGTCGACCGTTTCACGTGTACGCGTATGTACGTTTCATACGCACACGTGTTTTACGATATAGGTACGTACGTCGCGACGCGACGCTGTGCGTGAGCACAGGTGCACGGAAAACGGGAACGGTGCAAAGGTGAAGGGAACACGAAAACGTTGACCAGAGAAAAGAAAGTCGAGGAAGGGTGATTTCAAGCAACCTTACACGTTTTCTTCATCTAGTCGTCGTCTTCGGTATTGCGACACTTTCTTATACATACATTAGAGATAGAAAGGAAGAGAGAGGGAGGGAGGGAGGGTGTGAGGAGAGAGAGAGGGAGGGGGGGAATGGAGACTACGTAAAATAATGGTACGTGAGTAGATTCCAGGTGAAAAGAAAACATTGATAAACATGTTGGGCAAAACAGATATCTTCACAATGGAAGTACCGGTAAATCTCGTATGACACGATTAACACGTTCGTTGTCGTCAGAAAATCATCAGCGACGTGTCATGTGCCATCGGCCTTTGTTTCAACAAGCCAAGATAATCTTCCTGTTCTGCCCTTTTTTTCCTTATTCTTTATTCCTTTACGCACACCTATCTAGGTGTAAGCAGAGAGGCTCAAAAAAGGGTAAAAACAATAATGAGACAAATACGTCAGATTACCCAGACTTGTCGAAACAAAGCTAATAGCACATGACACGTACGTAGGTACACGTATATGTATAATAAAAATAGTACCAATAAATAGCAACGTTTGAACAAATGTTTCTTTGCAAAAGTTACATACAATAACGCGGCTAATTAAGACACTTATAATTGACGAATGTTATATTTTTTTAAATAAATATAATCTTATGTGCATATCGTCATCACCTCCGAATTACTCACGTACCTATCTCCCCCTCCCTCTCCCCCTCTCGCTCACTCTCCCTTGCACCCTAGCTCTCCACCTTTGCATTTCCAATGTACACGAACGTTTTGCAATAAATACTAGAAGATACATATAATCTATACAAATAGTAGGAAACATATAAGAGGTCAAATATTTAATATGGGAATGATGCAACAAATATTTCCAGTACTGTATGCAAATGAATCTGTATAAAATATCGTGTGATATCGTGTATAATAACAGTAGAAAAATCGATACTCAAGCTTGGTCCATATTACAGCACATGCTAGCTTTTGTACCTGTCGGCCCGATGTCCATGGGAATACACCAGCATGTGGTTTTATCTGCGACCATATGGTGTATCGAGAAGTGCACGTGCGAATGGCGAATCCTATACAGAACTATGTTTGTAATTCTATATCACCCTTATTTATTAGCAGGGCTGTCTTTCCGGTTTATTTTCTACTGGATTAATTATAACAAAATAAAACGTTCCTTAACCCTTCAAACCGGCGTCACACCTCGTCGATATTAAATCGCAATGGCAATTTGAAAAATCTGATACTTGAATTTTATCGAATATTCAAAGGGGCGAATTATTTTTTTACGCGTGACCAGCTGCAACTGAACTTCCTTTAAAATATTGAAAATTCAATGAATCGAATATTTCGTATTTGTGTTAACATATCTGGAACTATCATTGTAATTTAGACGAAGCGTTTTTAAACAGTTGAGTTGAATCTATATCACTTAACTAATAAATCAAAAAATTATAATCACAACGTCTTGGCCCAACTTTTCCAGCGAGTTCACGGAGTCCCAGCTGTTCAACGTATAACACGTAGGATTAAGCATTTCCGCTTTTCAATCTCGCACAATATAAAATACGCGTTTCCACGTTTCCTAGTTCGTCGTTAGTCAGGCAAGAAATATATGTATAGGGTGCATCGGAAGCACGTGACATCGATATTCTGATGTCCAGGAAGCGAATAGGAAAACAGATGTTGGAACTCCAGTTCCCCAGTAACATAGGCTTCCTCTAAAAAACGAAACCGATTTTTCGAACGCAGCATATGCGTCGGATTCTACATATACATACGGAGGATGAAACTGTATAATTTAGTTGCAATGTAGTAGAAATAAAACCTATGTGAACTTCAAATTTCTGAAATTAACGTAGCTCAATCGTTCTTCGGTATTATGTAGGTGTGTCAATAAGTAATCCATTATTCCTTTAACAATCTTATTACACAGTTAATAGCAACACATTCCGACAAAATTTATACACTATAGTAACTGACGCCATTTATTTAATTGTCAATTAAGTAAAACTCGATATTCCCATTGAGCTGATACGGAAAAAAAAGTCAATTGAGTCTGAAACAATTACGACAAGTATTTTTTGAAATTGTACTTCTACGTCTACAACGTTGACGATATTCTGAATAACGTGTAGTTAGTGTAGCTACATTTCGATATTTTATTTAACTATAAGCAAAGCGACATAAGTTATGAACTTAGTGGATTTATTTCTTAATTTCTCTTTTCCTCTAGTTGAAAATTTGCGCCGATTAACCGCAGCTCGTAAATGAATTATTGAACAACGAAATATGATATCAATCAGTTTTCAAGATCACGTTGACTCACCGAACAATGTCTACACCCAAAGCAGCCTGGAGGTGATTTATCTGCAACAAAATTTATACTGCATTATTAATCTGTTAATCTGTTGTCGTAATTAAATCGTTCATTTAAAATAATCTCGCTAAGCTTGCAGTACCATGTGTCCATTATTATTAATTACTTGCTATTTATTTGTATTGTTTATCATTGCTAAGTAATTTTGTACTTCGTCATTGGAATACAATTGCGAATCATGTGCGCTTCACATCGTTAAAGTCAGCAAAAGAGTCTTTCATCCTTTTCGAAGAATATTGTTTTCACTTTGACGCAGCTAATTAGTTGAACAGTACATATTATATCAACTGCTAGTGTTAACGAAATGGCTGGACAAATATTTGATGTAAGAACAACGTATCACGTGTTTACACGCAAAACATTTCTCGCGTACTTTTTATACGTGCAAATTTAACGAATAAATGAAATTTCACGGAATCGTTCCAATTAGATGTTAAGAATTTATAATTGAATCGATGAACATGTTTTTATACGTGCAAATTTAGTACGTACGTAATTTGAATTTCGCGGAAGTCTTTCAGATAAATATTAAGAACTTATCTTTAAATCGGTACTCTCGTGTACTTGGCAAAAGAAATATTGCTAGGGGACTGTTTAGGATTACGTGTTGTACAATAAATCTTTATATAATTGTTATTTGTTTACACGGTCATAGAAAATAATTAAACCTTTATGGTCCTTTAAGTGAGACTATATTTGAATTGAAACTTCAATTGAAGAAAAAAGGTAATTGCAGAATACGAAGCTAGTCTTTCTTAATACATGAAATACGATTTTTAATGAATTATTTTTTCCACTTTTTATTGGGGAAAATCATAAACACTATGTAACATTTCTGTTCCAATTTAAATATTAAGGATTAAAAAATAATGATTGCAGAAAGCACGATTAACATTGCGGTGAATGCACTGTGCAATGATTCTAATCTTGCATCATTTTTTTCGTATAATTAAACTATTTGAAATTCGCGAATTATTGAGAACAATGCACAGTACAGCATCACGAAAGTCCATCTAACAACCGTAAGCAAAGTCACGTACTGTATAGTACTAGATTTTACACTTTCGTTTTTAACAATTCGATTTATCAAACTAGTGCCCGCATGGAGTGAAAGAAGCACACAGTACATACGTGACCAATTACGTACTACCACTACCGTTTCTACAAATTGGTTCGAAGAATATGCCCGTGGTTCGTTAAAAAAAAAGAAGGAGAATGAAAGAAAGCAAAGCAACACCGTATATCGTTGTTTCCTCAAAATTAATACTAATTGATGCGTATTTGCTATCATACCAATTTATATGTTAATTGATACGTATGTACCGATTCATTTACCGAGCAAACAAGTTCACCTGAAAAACTGTATGCACGCTGTCATTGATTCGCAGTCGAGATACACACTTGGTCAACAAGTCAACTAATTTATATTCGTTTCATGTGAACCACACGTGAAAAATATGATTTGTACTTCGCGAATAATTAATGGAAATACGTCACATATTTCAGTATCTGAACAGAATTCAGAAGGAACAGAATTTTAGAGAGAGGCGGATATATAGATACATAGATAGACAGATAGTTAGACAGGGAAAGAGGGAGAGAGCAAACATTAAAATATAGTGAATATTAACCACTATAATTTGTATTTTAATTTGGAATACCAATATGATAGGTGTTCTCAAAGTCTTAAGTGATAATGTACGTACACTTGTACACGATTTTCGCGGGTCAGCTCCTTAAACTTATCCTTGTCAACCTGTACGAGGGCGAATCGGCAGACCCGCGAATATAAAACACGTGCACGGGGTGGGGAAAATCGAGCGAAAACTCGACGAAATGAATCGTTGATTCATTACAAAGGAATCCCCAAGCTACTTGGGCACGTCTACGCGCCCCATAAAAATGCACACGGTGCTTTATAACGAGTGAAACGGTTCCCACGACACCCTGCGCGCCTTGCTCTATGGGAACGTTTCATTGGGGTGAAATTGTACGTGTCTGCACTAACACATGTGCACCCGTCCGCGAGAACTCACACGTACACTACGGTGTACCCTCGTGAATAGTTAACCGTAACGACAAAACGTTGAACTCTGGTGTGTAGATGCAGTTCGCAGTAAAAGTCTTATTCGTGTCGGACATTTAAACCTTTCGCGGAGAATTCGGTTAGTCGGGCTGAAAACCGAGACACGAATGTTGTTTTCTGAATCTTCCATAAAGCCGAGTCAATGTTAATGTCGCAATCACGATATAAATTTTTTCTAAGTCTTCTCTTACTTTCATTACATAGTTCGTCGGAATATTGTGCAGTTGTACCATTCTAATGCAATGAATTTGATTCTTGTGTCCAATCAGTACCAATCACTCACCGTTCACCGTTCATTGTGAATTGAGAGTCGCTACTTTCTTCCTTGCTATAAACTAAAGAGTTTATTGATAATCGCACGTCGACATCAAAGGCACTGTGTGTTTCAGCAAATAATTTTTTACAGGTCGAAATCGACGCAATACAACCAATGAACACATCAAAAATATTTTTTTCACAGCGTTCGATATGTTTCTTCCTCAACGAAACTCGTGCATCATTATTACGCACCGTAACGAATATATAATGCCGCAAACAATGCTGATCCAAAATGATTGAATGAACAACTAACTGTGCTGCGTTCCCGTCGCAATAGTTGAAGGAAGATTGTCTTTTGTTTAACGGTAACAATGTCGATTGCACTATCTATTGAGAATGTGTCAAAACTTCTCCACTCATCCAATATTTGCTATTCTATTATATTGACACTTTACATCCCGATGGCGAATTAAGTGTAATGTGTGCTTTCGTTCGAAATACACACATTGTTTTCTGTGAGTGTCTGCACAGTTTTCCAAAACTCATAATTCCACTGTGTGCAGATAATGGCCTCCACTAAAAGTATCTTTGGCCTAGTGCATTAATGAGTTACCAGTTAATAATTGCAATAAAAGAAAGACTTGTTAATAGGCTCGCGGTCGTGAAGAGCTGCTGATAAAAATATTATTAGGCTCCCAGTAGGTAAAATCTTAACTTCAAATATAGATAGCATTAGCTGGCGTATTTATTCTTGATTAGTCTGGGGGCTTATTAATACTCTTTAAATAAATATGTACAGCTTTATTGTAGAAACAATACTTTTAGCAGCTTTTCTTATCTCAAAATTATTATTTTTAGACTTTGACAATCTTCATTATCGTCATTCACCTTCAGTGGCGCAATTTTTCACTATTAAACTTGTGCACGATCTTCACACGGGCCTCACATTTTATGATAATACGAACCAAAGCACTCAACAAATTCTTTGGTAAAACACTTATTTTCCATTCTATCTATGTAGAACTCGTAAAATGTGCAAAATCTAATTTGAATCTTGTCGTAATATAAATCAATAAATTAAGAACCGCCTAGTATATTATACGTATACGTTTACTTTCAAATAATTATACTATGATGAATTATTAAACTGAATGGAAGATTAGATACCCACAGAAAAACCAAGACAATAAAACTTTCTGCTATACTTAATATCATCTGAAATAATATGTACGAGTGATAGAATAAATTATTAATGGCACTGTGCGACTTGTAATTTAATAAAATTCAAAGATGCGAAACCCAAATTTTTATATAAATTTTTGGTGATACTAGACGGCCTTGGATACTTGCTTTCCTCCTTTTAATACTTAATTTTCTTCTTGCAACTTAAGTATTTCTGAATATGACTTGTAGATATTATATTTATTAAGAGAAATGAAGCATTGACAAGGCAACACGCAAATACTGGTGATAGTGTAATGAAGCAGTGCATACAATAATTAATAATATAAAAAGAAAAATCAAAATTTAAAAACAAGAAACATTCTTGAGACTTTTCATCGTGACAACATACAGGGTGTGGGCACAAATTGTGGAACAATTTAGAAGGGGATAATTCTTGATGCAAAAATAAATGAAAAATGTAGAATAAATTCTATTCGTCGAAGATATTACTTTTCAGCAAGAAAAATTCGCAACTCATGTTAAATATTTACATAGATTTAGTAAAGTAATTTCAAAGAATTATCAATCTTCTATATCTCAGAGTTCTGTTGTTACACATAGACATAGATAAAAACAACTGCTTTTAGAACGATCAATTATTTGACAATACCAATATAATATTCACGAATGTGTCAACACTCTAACTTTTCTCCCGTTTTAATTTCAACTTATTTTTGCATAAGAATTGTTCTTTTCTTATCTTCATATGTATCATACATTAGTATACTTTATTATATAATTTTGTTATTATATAACTCTGGACTGCACGAAAAAATATCCCCTTTTCAATTGTTTTAAAGCTTTGTCAAAATAGAAGGATTGAAAAATATTACTGCACGTTTCATCTTAATGCAAAAAATATGAAATAGTTATTTAAACTACATCTCCCGATAATAAGTAAAATTAACCATCTTGTTAATAAACACAGGAAAAAGTAATTAACGTAAACTGTTCCAATTAACGTTTGTAGCTTCGTATAAGAAAGCAACGCTTATAAAAGTATGAATAGTTACTCAATTTGTAATTAGAAATGCGATGAATAATTATCATTCCACTTTTTTTTTTAATACAAACGAAGCTAAAATAATCATTCGATCACATATAAACTATATACGTGCGTCGTCGATTACGTTTCATCGTTTAATTAGCCACGGTTGTACATTGACACAAGTGTCGAAAGCTACGTGCGTGTTTGAATAACTGAATCCCCCCGTGACGGCGTCCAGATTATTTTCATAAACTTTTGGCCTTATATAACTGCGGAACACGGTTTCTCGAAAGTGTGTCAGAACCGTCGAGCACGGAGGAATCAAAGATGGTAAAAGCCATAATCATTCTTTGTTCCTTTGCCATCGTTGCGCATGTAAGTGAAATTATTGTGTTCTGAATAAATCTCCTTCGACGGATTATTTAGTGACAAGGGTGCTAATACATAACGGCGAAAAAACTGTTAAATTCATACAGTATTAATTATGCATTACATTGTATTTTGCTTTGATACGTTTCCTTACATTTCTTTATATACATATATGTACATATCGACGAATGAAGTTGTTTAAAATGAAACGTTTATAGTATTTTTTCAACTAAAAAAAGTGTTTGCTTACATTAGGGCAGCCTTATCCCGCCATTTCCTGGACCATTGAACCCAATATGGAGCGTTGAACAATATGAACAACTCGTTACAAACAAAATTAATGACGCGATCAAGACGGCCAACGAAATTTTGGAGAAAAACAAAGAGGATGCGGAAAATCATGTCAACGAGCTCCAAAAAATTGGTACTACACAACGCAGGGATGCGGTTACAAAAGCCATGGATGTAATAGATACGGTAAGTGGATAAAAGATTCATGTACCCTTTCCTTTCTTTATCTATTTTATTCATTTAGATGTGATTGAGTAACAGGGATGAAAGAGTAACTAGCTTGTCGAGGCTTTCAATTTTAGGCCACTATATATAATATTGAGATTTTAGGGGTAAAATACAGTTCTATTTTCGTTGGAAATATATGATTGAAATTAATTTAATTAGCATGATCTTCCTAAAAGCGGGATAATTGATTTAAGATCGCATTTGTAGACGAAAGATCAAATCAATAAACTGACGCAGAATGCGTATCACCGGGTTCAACACTGCATAGATGCGGCAAGGGACTTACGGAAAGCTGCTGACCAGGTTATCGAAGGTGTCGATAAATGTATTACAAGGAAAATAGATGAAGGGACACATATTCTACGCCAAATTATTAGGGGCTCAACAGACATTTTGGATAGCCTTCGTGATGCTAGCGACAATGCAGCGCAATGCGTTAACAATAATCCATTTATATTAGATGCAATTGCGTGCTTAAATCACGTAAGTATAATACCTGAAATTTTACGAAATTATATGTATGTACAAAGTGAGGCTACAACAGGGCCAAGGTATAGTTTCGTTACACTTAAAGGCTAAAGAAAATAAAATTGTAAAGAAAATTTCTACATTGCTTAACAAGTTCCGCCTTCTTGACACATACTTTCCACTTCGAGTGCAATGGTGCTCCAGAAAATGCAAGCTATTATTTTTAATCTTCTGCACTCGAAGATGCTTTTCTTTCTTTTTTGTTTATGTAAATTTAAAACGACAGCATTGAACATGATGCTGTACTATAAGTGAATATATTATTTACTGTATACATGTATAGTAATAGCCTTCGAAAGATGTAAAAAAATGGTTAAAAAATTAAAAATAATATCAGTTTGTAGGAAACATCAATCGCCGTCGAAAATTAATATAATAATAATTTTTGTTCTGTATTACAACCTTTGTAGGCAATGGCGGACGCAACGAAAATCGTACTTAATGACGTCGCCAAACTGACAAAAGAAAATATACGTATGATCAATCTAATCGTTGGGCTCAAGCGTTCCTTGCTTAAGTGTTCTGTAACTGAAGTACTTCCACAGCTCTTGAAGCGTAGTGCAGAAATTTTATGGAAAATAACTCAATGCCTAACTACTCGTCCTACACCTGAACAACCAACAACTACTACCACTCAGGAACCAACTACTTCTACAACTGAGCAGCCAACAACTAGTACAACTGAACAGTCAACAACTAGTACAACTGTTCAGCCAACAACTAGTACAACTATGCATCCAAGAACTAGTACAACTCAACAGTCAACTACTTCTACAACTGAGCAGCCAAGAACTAGTACATCTGAACAGTCAACTACTTCTACAACTGAGCAGCCAACAACTAGTACAACTGAGAAGTCAACTACTACTACCACTCACCAGCCAACAACTAGTACAACTGAACAGTCAACAACTAGTACAACTGTTCAGCCAACAACTAGTACAACTATGCATCCAAGAACTAGTACATCTGAACAGTCAACTACTTCTACAACTGAGCAGCTAACAACTAGTACAACTGAGAAGTCAACTACTACTACCACTCACCAGCCAACAACTAGTACAACTGAACAGTCAACTACTTCTACAACTGAACCGTCAACTACTATTACCACTCAGCAGCCAACGACTGTTACAACTGAACCGTCAACTACTACTACAACTGTGCAGCCAACTACTTCTACAACTCAGCAGCCAACAACTAGTACAACTGAGCAGTCAACTACTTCTACAACTGTGCAGCCAACAACTAGTACAACTGAACAATCAACTACTTCTACAACTGAACTGTCAACTACTACTACAACTGAACCGTCAACTACTACTACCACTCAGCAGCTAACGACTAGTACAACTGAACCGTCAACTACTACTACAACTGTGCAGCCAACAACAAGTACAACTATGCAGCCAACTACTTCTACAACTCAGCAGCCAACAACTAGTACAACTGAGCAGTCAACTACTTC
Source organism: Nomada ferruginata (assembly GCA_963583965.1). Taxonomy (NCBI): domain Eukaryota; kingdom Metazoa; phylum Arthropoda; class Insecta; order Hymenoptera; family Apidae; genus Nomada; species Nomada ferruginata. The sequence continues at coordinate 15,427,315 of OY757213.1, forward strand.
TACAACTGTGCAGCCAACAACTAGTACAACTGAACAATCAACTACTTCTACAACTGAACTGTCAACTACTACTACAACTGAACCGTCAACTACTACTACCACTCAGCAGCCAACGACTAGTACAACTGAACCGTCAACTACTACTACCACTCAGCAGCCAACGACTAGTACAACTGAACCGTCAACTACTACTACAAGTGTGCAGCCAACAACAAGTACAACTGTGCAGCCAACTACTTCTACAACTCAGCAGCCAACAACTAGTACAACTGAGCAGTCAACTACTTCTACAACTGTGCAGCCAACAACTAGTACAACTGAACAATCAACTACTTCTACAACTGAACTGTCAACTACTACTACAACTGAACCGTCAACTACTACTACCACTGAACCGTCAACTACTACTACCACTCAGCAGCCAACGACTAGTACAACTGAACCGTCAACTACTACTACAACTGTGCAGCCAACTACTTCTACAACTCAGCAGCCAACAACTAGTACAACTGAGCAGTCAACTACTTCTACAACTGTGCAGCCAACAACTAGTACAACTGAACAATCAACTACTTCTACAACTGAACCGTCAACTACTACTACAACTGAGCAGTCAACTACTACTACCACTCAGCAGCCAGCAACTAGTACAACTGAACCGTCTACTACAACTGAACCGTCTACTACAACTGAACCGTCTACTACAACTGAACCGTCTACTACAACTGAACCGTCTACTACAACTGAACCGTCTACTACAACTGAACCGTCTACTACTACTACCACTCAGCAGCCAACGACTAGTACAACTGAGCCATCAACTACTACTACAACTGTGCAGCCAACAACTAGTACATCTGAGCAGCCAATAACTAGTACAACTGTGCAGCCAACAACTAGTACAACTGAACAGTCAACTACTTCTACAACTGTACCGTCAACTACTACTACCAGTCAGCAGCCAACTACTTCTACAACTGTGCAGTCAACAACTAGTACAACTGAACAGTCAACTACTTCTACAACTGAACCGTCAACTACTACTGCAACTGAGCAGTCAACAACTAGTACCACTGCTCAGTAGCCAACTACTACTACTACAACTTAGCAACCTACTACTACAGCACAGCCTGCTTCTAGTACATCTTAAGAGCCAGCTAGTACAACTGAAGAACACAACTTCGACCACATAAGACCTTACTTAATACTAGCGGGAAACCAGCTACTACTGATTCGATTATAACTAAATAACTGGATGTATCCTCTACTACTCTACTGAAGTACCAACAATTAGTACTGGTAACTAAGCAGTTCCGAATATTGGTAAACAGCTACCTCAAAAGTACAGATACTAGTATTACAGGAAAGTGTGATTTCAGTAATACTGAAGAGCATCATACAGAAATCAGTGACAGTGAGTTAATGAAGCTGTTAGAACTGAAAAAGCTACTGTTATCAGCTTATGCGAAGTGTCACTACTAATAATGTTCTTTAACGTTCCAGTTATAATATCGAGGCAGGTTTAGCCAGCTTTGCGGTTATACGACTGTGATTGTTAAATAAGAACTCAATGCTTTAATATTTAGAATAAGTTATTACATTGCCCGACTAATATTGCGTTCGTACGCCCGTTCTATACTTCAATGAGTGTTTGAAGTACTGGAGCATTGGTTTAGACTCTTGATTATGGATGCATATCAACTTTTGTGTTATCTATGTTAGAATATAAGTATGCAAATATATATTTCAAATATTGTATTAATTTGCAACTGAATTCACTAATAAAGTTGTACACATTAGTTTAACTATTTTTTTGTTTGTTTTTTTTGTATCAATATATTTACAATGATTTTAAGTAATAATTTCAAAGTGGAACGCAACGTAACAGAAACTCGACGAAATAATCATACGTTTAGTACAAATTCTACTACTGATCGCACAATGCATGATTGGCTTTAATGATTTCGTAATGCTGATGAAAGTCTCGAAGGGAAAGAAAACCAAGGACGGCCTTCGGGCATTTATCAGCGGTTATCACAACAAATTAAACAATTTTCTTGATGATAATCCACGTACAGCACGTAAATTATATCACATACATGCAGTGTTTATCATAAAATACTCTCTTGTAACAAAGAAATAATATTCGTCTTAATCCTTAAAGTTTTTACAGATAGATAAAAAATGAGATATTTTTTTTAATATTTAATATTTGAAAATGGGTAAAATCTGGAATATCAAAATTGTGACATTTAATACTTAATATGCACTGATATTTAAATATCTAATACTTAACATTTACAGATATTCTAATATTTATTATTTAAATTTTGCTGGTAGATAAAATCTTGAATACTATTTTTAATATTTAAGATAAAGTTTCACTTGTAGATAGAATCTGAAATACTTTCAAACAAATTTAATGTAAAAATATTAATAAATTAAAAATCGCATAAACGTCACTGTTTATTTGTTATTCATTTTGAATAACATGTATACAACTCTCAATTCTCCAGCATTTTTCAGTAATATCAGAGAATGCCATGCACGCATATGCATACACGACACAGCTGAAACCACAAAAACCACAATACCGTAAGATACGCGAGATATGGTGTACTCTACCATAAATAAAACAAAGAGCTATTCTTTCCTCAACGACAGCAATACTTCACCTTTTAAGTTTTAATGTCATTAAAAACTACAACGCAAAAATAAAAGCAGCAACAAAAATAGATTCGATAATGTTTCATTAAACGCTGCTTTATATGTATAACACATGTAATTAATTGGATAAGTCCTAATAAATCAAGTGACAAAAAGTTTGGATCTACATTCTCATTATTATAATTTATTTTACGATCATGCTAAAACTTAGTTAACTAAAAATTTAATTTCATTTTATTTCTTTCGTTGTACAACAAAATTTCCTACCACCTCATCCTTCTATTTTCTATGTCGCTAAAGTATTCAAGACTGCTAATAATCTATTCCGTACGAGCGGAGCAAACGGATCAGCCGAATGATAAAACATTTACTTATTTCGATAACATCTTGAATATTATTTGCAATATTTCAAGTAAACTTTTACACGCTGGTAGGATCTTGAACATTTGTTCTTCATGCTATAAAGCGATTAAATATCATACTACCTATTAATACTACTAGACTGATTTCTAAATGAATTTTTCGCGAAAATGATGTCCCCAACACAGTTCCATTATGCTTGAAATTCGTCTTATTTTGATCCACACAATTTTCCTCGCCTCATTTGTATCAGTAATTACGCATCACCCTGCATAGACATAAACACCCACATCTAATTGCTTATTATCTATGAGAAAGTTTGACAATAAGCAAAGCTGATCCGTACCTGTGCAAATAAACTGATCGTCACGGGCCACTTTTTTACCTGTCCACCACAGGTACCCTCTCTCCTACGTTCCATTATTGACTACAATCTACCATTTCTTCAACGCCAAGGAGAAAATCCACCAATCACCTTCGTGTTTTCGCTTGCCCGAACATATAAATATACATGCATATACTCGTACATATATCAGTCGAAAATTTGAGCATGTTGCATTTTAACTGCTTCCTTAACAGATCCTCATTCCTTTTACATAATTTAATAACTTAGTATATATAACTTTTCTCATGTTCAATGTACCTTATAAATCATTGCATTTGAGGTGAAAAATGTTTGAGTACTCGAAGGAATTAAGTATATTTTATTATTTTGTGCTCGTGAAAATTAAATGCAGAAGATTGCATTTTTTACACAATATTTCTTATTCGTGGTACCTTCACAATTTCCGCACAACATTTAACATAACTCCCTCACTTCTTTTATTGCCAACTCTCGACGTCAGCACGCCCAAACACTCTCGCAAATATGTAACTACATACATCGCTCAATTGAAGGATTTTCTTGGTCGGACTCAACCAGATTTCATCAGAGTTTAGATTACTGGGAATCGTCTAACGCTCTAAAGCGCTATAAGGCCTATCGTACAAAAATTATCCGCCGAACTTGGGATCCTGCGCTCGACCAACACTCGCAATTCTACATGTGCAGGGTGAGTCACGAAATTTGAATAAGTTTGTTTAGAGTTAGAAAACAGTTGTAAAGAAAAAAAATTGAATGCCATGAAGGAGGTCACATTTTCCACGACTTCGCCTTTTTTCATAATTGCAACGGTGCACCTAAAAATGCAAATGCGCTCTTTTTTTCAATGGAACTGCATATTTTTTGAAGTAGAACGATTATTCGGAACATTCTGCGAAGCAGTGTTAGAGTCCAATGTTAAAAAAGAATCAATATTTCGCGAGGAAATAAATAAGTGCAGATACCCTTAGGATATCAAGGTGCGATTATCTATGGTACTTTACCAGTGAATAACCTGAGCAGATCCCATGACTTCTTCATTGTTATATTAGCCACGATTATAGTAATTTTATTTAAAAGTGGATCCTAGTAAACGTGTCATGCTCTATACTCGGATTCCAATCACCCAAGAATCACCCCATCACCATCATAGACGTTTAGAGCTATTTCTGCGGATTACGTTTTTAACTTTACTAAATTAGAATTAATTATTAAACGCATACGCGGCCCTCTTCCTTGAATGGCCAATCATCGTATCATTTACCCCCATGCATCTTCTGCATTTGCAAAACTAAAACAAATAATATCGTGTGTAGACACATTTAAATCGAACATTACTTTGCATTAGAACGAAGAATGAATTTTACATTTGGATTTCGCGAATCCGGGACAGCGCGAACGCAGGTCCCGACTACCAAAAATTGTGCGCTCGACATACCCACATTAGGAGTATTCGCAAGGTTCAGCCCTACCGTAGTGCAATGGAAGAGCCTTGCCCAGAAGGAACCGCCTTCGTGATCACGGTATCCTCCGCGCCAAGTAAGTTATAATTCAATACCGTTCCCTATCAATTTTATCATCACCATCACGCTTTTTTTCTCGCGAGAAATTCGCCAGAAAACGAATGTCATCTAGTGGACAACAGCCGATCGCGATCGGAAACGTTCGGCGCTCGCGAATCTTTATTCGACGTGTTCATTGTTTTCTACGGGGGAAATAATAAGGAAAAAAAGGGAAAGAAATAAACTATACCACCGATACTCGTAGACCAATGCTCTGAATGTATAATCAAAATGCTGCCAAATATTTAAAAGAATAAGCTTTATTTTTTGGATAATGTTATGCGATGTTCGTTACGCGTGTTTCATATAATTATATTTAAATCAATTGTCAGCAGTCCACTTTCTGATGTGCCAATGTTAAGGATAAAATTTGATTTCATTAAATTAGCCAGGTAGCTCCCAGAATTTCCAACTTTGTTATAGTACATACATTCAGGTTCGTGTTTGCATTGATAATTTAATTCTGTTGGTGAATATTTCCGTGAGTACATGTATTACTGTTATTATTAAGTTATCAAAATTGGAATGACGTTCTTCTTTCTCTTTGTTAATGCCATGGAAGTCTGCTGTTCGCAAAAACAAGAATTTTGTTATTCTGATAATTTAGTACGTATATAAATACTTTAATCTTCGAATTTGTATATGCATCTGTACGTTACGGGTAACTGCACAAAAAAAGGAAGAAAAATAGCAGCATATCAACGAAAGCGGGGAGAACGACGGAAAAGAAAAATGCAGACTGCGCTAAATATTTATGAGGCCATCAGTTTTTTTGTACAGACTGCACTGCTTTATTTACGTACCAATTGTACCACAAATACACTAAGGCACAGATACTGTGCAAGGTTCGACGTTATTAAAAAAAAGCACTGCTAACGCGGTTCGATCAATGTGGTTACCTTGACAGAGTAACCCTTGTACGATTAACTGGATAGAAAAAATTGCACGGAGAGAGTTATATTTAATTTCAGAGAAAGTGTATCGATGCGGTTTCGGTGTATTCGATCCTTAGCACTTACTGTTATAAAGTACCAAAATGGGTGTATTTGCTGTTGGATGCAGTGTACGTTTCGATATTTGTGTAGAGTTTGTAAATATATCACTCGCATAAATAAATGCGAAATATCGACACATTTACAGTAAACGAACAAACAGTGGCAAAGATATTTTCTGTATCACTCAAGTATTCATCACTTATGTTATTAGTGAATACTAGAAAAATATTATTGTGCGACTTTTGACTACGAACTCATAAATTATCACCAATTATCCAATTTTTAATACAACACATCTTCTAAATCAGTTACTTTAACGATCACTTTTCTTTTCCTTTCTTAATCTCCGGAATCGGTTATTTAAAAAGTCCTGCTGTCGCAAACGTTTTACCTATAACTGTTTTATATTGCATGGATCTCCACGGAATCTAATGTATGAATGAATCTCGATGAACAAGACAAATCGAAAAGTGTAAGGTAGTATATTTTCATACGAAACTTTATTTCTAGCAAAATTGATATCGAAGTAATTATGTTCGCGTGCAGAAATCTTTTTATTCCATTCTTTATCCTTTACTGTCTAATGTGGTAAAGTCCAACTGCAATATGAAGAATTTGCCGTGACGTAGGTATAAGTGAGAGCATGCGTAAGTGCATGTGTACTCGATGAATTTCAAACTTGGACTTCTTTAGAAACAAAATTCAGCATGCAGCAATATGTTTGCTGTAAGTTTTTGATTGTTTCTTCTTCTTTGTATATATAAAATTTCCAGTTCGATGACACCCGTTATATACATATCGTGGCTTAAATTTTCATTCAAGTATCGGGGTTATAGAACCTGTTGAAAGAGTATTTGCGTAATAACACGTTTGGAGCCAAAGGGGTCACTACTTCGCGGTGTATTTTTATACGATTCACCCATTTCTTTCTTTCAAAGAACACAAAACATGTTGCACGACCTCGTTTTCGTTTTTTTTCACTCGCAAAATTTACTAGGTCCATGAATAATCGCGTTTCCCGCAGTGTGGAACCTTCGTGCGCTTTATTTCACCAACAGTGTTTCCATGACCTGCTTTCGAATCGCACGTTGCGACAGTAATTGTATTCTATTTATTTCAATGAATGATTAGATCAGTTGTTAATATTATATATTATTAGATCAGTTGACAATTCTCGTTTTCTTCTTCTTTTGTTTTATTTTTTATTATGACTGGTTCTTTACGGATTAGTGACCTGATGCAAGCACACTGTGTGGAAAGAGCGATTGGAAAGGGATGCTAGCACGTGAGTGGCCTCGCCGTTGGATAGCACTTCATTAACTAACAATAAGCTTGACATTTGTCTCCAATACTCGTCAGGATATCCGAGAGCATATTGTTTTAATTACACGTTTAGCGCACATTATTGAACGCGCCTTGAAATGCATTGAAATGCATAACGAACTAACTATAACAAAACTAAAACAAGTAAAAGAAAAATTCTACTATCCTATTAAACTCCCATCAGATTGAGCAACCTTTTTGCGAAAATTTTCGTTACATTTTCAAAAGCTAAAGAGATAATAGCGCGTAGAGCCGTGCAGGCCAAAAGTTTAGAACCGCCGAGCATTCCCAACTATACAAGAATTTTCGTGACTGATTAAAAATCGTAAGTTGAAAATTCAGGGACATATCCAAGCTGGAGCATATCTAAACAAACTTAATTACCATCCGTCACTATAATATGAATCTTTAAGTGATGAATCGTTAGCGACCCATTCAATATTTATACAATTAAAGGAGCGATCCTAAACTTCTGGCCGACAATCAAGTGTACATATAGGATATCAATATATCAAGCTTATAGTACTTCATCCCTTCCTTTCGCATAATTATAGTAATACAGCAGTCATCAACTAGAGACTCTCTAATTCTTCCGAGCACCTTACCTCAAATCTTATTAAGTTACAAACGAATTGACAAAAATAGAGCTTCAGCAAAAGGAAACTTTCGTAAATACGACTCGTCTGTGCAAGAAGTTTTGTACACCGATGAGATTAGATAAGTCGAGTTCTACCGTATAAGCAGAGCCGTTCCTGACGGGGTGCAAACGGTGCCCCCGCACCTGAGATTGATTGTCTTAGTTACCATTTTAATTTTATTCAACTCTAACTCTTAATCATTACAACTAAACTTTACGAAATCAATTTATTTTACTTTCATTACACTTATTAATAATAGTTGTCTTTGTTATGTATTACTTTCATACCGGTGCGTGAAAGTAAATATTCATGTTGCATTAAACCATTTATTTTTTAAGCATCTTTGTTTCATTTTATGAAAATAAAAGTAAGGAAATATTTCCTTTGTATGACAACTGTTTAAAGCTACGTATATATGGATCAAAAAGTAAATACTGCCTATCAGATTCTTAATTAAATAATATTAAACGAATAGGGGTGGTGGTATTGTTTTTGCACCTTGGAGGCCAACAACCCAGGAACGGCCCTGCGTATATGTTATATTGTATCGGGTTTACGTGAAAACCAGAGTTGTCGTTGGTGGTTTAGAAACGAGAGTATGTACACGACAGACCGTCACCCACGTAGCTCAGTTTTCGTCACGCTCTTACGGTTACGCGGCAATGCGAGAACACCTTTCGTAACGTAAAACGCGTTTGTCAGACAATTATACACTGTGCCCGGAGCGATGTTACTTGAAGAAGCCAGTTACTTCGACGAATTTGTCCAGTCACCGATATCCGGACTGATGAAAAACCGGAAGAGGACGAAGCCATTGAAAATGAGGACGTGACAGGCGATCCTCGAAACCTCCTTCGAAACATAATTAGTTTCTTTTCGACCCTGCCACCCTTTCTCGCAAGACTATATGTATATGTATATATTACATTGTTAAACACATTTCGGAGTGCGTTATCAAATTGGAAATAAAAATGTATTTGCGGTAGCAAATGTGTTTCCTTTTATACAAAAATTGTAGTTACATTTAATGTCTCCCCCATCACTTCACTTATAAACATATGATTTACTCCGAAAAGTTAAAGGAACGAACGCATCCATCCGTGCGAATATTGCACGCAATGAAGATTGAATACCTTTCGAACAGTTCTCCTCCTGCAATTTTTCATTGTAGCAATTTAATTGTATTTACAGAACATTCTGAATACGCTACAATAATTTCTATACAAACCCGTAGAACATTCTGTGTAAATAAACTAATGTGAGATCTAAAACCATCGATCCTGTGATTCCGCTTGAACACACGAAAATTCTTTTATGTTTATTCAGGCGTTCATAGTGTATTCGCGTTAATTTGAAGAGGTACAGAAGCTGATTCGCAAAGTTCTCGCACCAAAGGGTTTGATACGCTGATACCGCAGTTGTCTGCATTGCAGTTCGCCACGAATACCAGTATCATTTGACACACTAACACAGGAAGTACAGCAGCATAATAAATGTCACGTGTACGCTAAAGACAGTGTCGCGAGCAACGTGCCTCTGAAATTATCGCGCACACACAGTCGAGTACACCTATTTCAACGACACAGGAAGAGAGAGCGAGAGCGAGGAATTTTTTGCAACCCGTTGCGTTCTACTTTGTTTTGCACGTGACTACGGCAAATATGCGAAGGCACGAACAACATGGTGCTTTGAAGTACAATTATTGAAAAACCGGTTCAGGAAGTGAAGTACGCTTCGTTGTAAACGATGAAGTTGAAATAAATCGTGTGCTTTGCGCACAATATTTTATTTACTATAAAAATAATAATCGATAAAGATTCGCGAAAGTCACATTTGAGGTTTATTCATAGAACGGCACTGCGAAGGCTGCCGCAGCACAGGAAATATTAAGTTTGTAAATAAGTTACAATATTGAATTTTTTTTTTACCCTCCTAATGCGTGTTATAATTTGTAGTCTATGTTAGTTGCACATATATTCTGTTTACGAAAGACTATATGACATTATCGAATGTTTTGCAAATGATTTTCCATCGTAGGTAATAGGTACCTATTCATTGTTTAGTAACATCTGCACATATAGTTTACTAAGCCATTACAATGCCTTGAACTCTATTTATAGCATTAAAATCTCTAGAAAATTATATGCTTAGACCGAGCCTAGTGTTATTGAAGGCGTATAAATTATATTTTTCTCAATATTATATACAGGAAGTGGCAGGTCGGGTAGTACAACCGGGCAGTAGATGATTCCATAAGCAAAAATAAGTCGGGAAAAAAGGAATTAATTTTCTTGTTTAAGATTTCGTTTTTGAGAATACGTATTGATTTCGAAAATTTCTCTGATAATAACATACTTAAATGGTTATGATCGCCCTGAGATTCCATGCTAATGAGAATCGTCATTCCTGTGTTATTTCATTTCAGATAGTTACCACAATTTAATATAATCAATAACACCAGTACGCCCCTGTAAATAACGTCAATGGGCAATTAGACATTATCCTAGGACATCAGTGTCCCGCGTTCCTTGAAAAATCCACCCCCTAAGTATCAGACGGCACAGGGGCCAAATTCTGAAAGTACTTCCTAGGACATTAGTCCAATTGTTCGAAGGATAACGAGCGTGTGCTTCATTAAAGCACACAATTGAACCGGTCGCCACGTGGCACACGCACGTATGGATATTGTATAGTCTGTCCCATAAGTAATCGTACCCTCACTGTCAGTAACAGAAGTTGGTAGAAATTGACTGATGCGTTTGAGGCCTTCCAATAAATTTTTTTACTGCAAAAGAAAAGCACACTCTTCTGAAAATTCCAATTCTAATGTTGCAATGAAGAATCTCAACCATCTACCTAAGCAATATGAAAGAAGTTACAGGTGAACAAAGTGGTATACAGAAGTAGGAAAATAATACAAGTCGGTATCTTCCGATATGCATGCATAGTTGCTTAATGACTTTGAATACGCAACGATGATCAAGAATACCGCCCTTCATCACTACCATCTTCGGTCAGGTTCAGAGAGGCTTTCTTTCGTAACGTAACTGCCAGTTCCTTTCCCTCGCCATTACAACTCGCAAATTAATACACAGAGTGTCCCACGCAACTTGCATATTTAAGAAGATAAATCGTGCTGGAAGCTACGTATACTGCACACAATGACCAACGAAAGTTTAGAAACAGCCGCGTTTATTTCAATACCCGTGTCCACATGTATTAAAAGCTACCCGGACGCCAACACGAATCTATTAATTACACGTGTAGTGCACGTGTAATGCTGATCCGCAGTTTCTACCTATAATTTTAAGGCGAACCGTGCAATTTCGAATCTCTCACAAAAAACGATAGATTAATTTTTTGTCTCGTATCGGAGCAAATGTTTGATTGCTCTGTATCAATACCTGTTTCAGTTGCTAAGAACGTTCAAGCAAAGTTGTATGTGCATACATATAATTTATCTTATCCAGCCGTCGCAGTCCGTCATATAAATGTGCTGAATAAAAAGGATAATTGTGCACGATAGAAGAACCTCCTTTAGGTCGAAAGCTTTTTCTCTATTTTGTACATTAGAGTCTGGCACGATCTGTTTAATTTTAGATTTTTAAGTTGTAAGGCGATAAATTTCTGGACAAAATACATTCCGCACACGAAACAGCACGCTAAAATAAACGATCGGGGAAAATAAATAAACGATCGATTAAACGGTGACCCTACCCCCTTTGGCAAACTGGAGCAGTATTAAATATTGTTTCAACATAGATCTATTACTTGAGATCTTGACCTTCTTTTCACGGCAATTTTCCTTCGTATTCCGGTCGTTTCATTCCATTTCACGAAAGGGGAAGAACAGTTTCCCTTTTATTACGTAGATACAGGCTAACATTATATGTACATATGTATGTATGTATGTATTGATTCAAAAGAAGCTTGTAGACCTTCCTTCGAGAAGGTCTAAACTGATATTTATTGTTTTGCAACACTGGAAATTGATTGCAACACTCGAACATTAAGTGCGTTATGACTTATACATTTCCTATTATTATTACTAATAATAAGAAAGTATTCAGAATTCAGTATGTATTATTTGACGACACAACAAAATTGCACAAATACAACATCGTGTAATAATAATATTCCCAATTATTATAATAAATATTATTTTTTATTGATTGCAATAATATTTCATTCTACTACTCTTGCTCTTAAATGAATACTCCGAATTTGTAATGTATTGTGCAACAATTAAATAATTGAAAGATATTGAAATTCATGGTGGAATATAACACTATTTTGTGCAATATTATCTTGCTCCATTTTTGTGCAGGAAACGGAGACGTGCAGCTTTTAGAGAATAACTAAAACTGATACCTACTCCAAAAATGTATACACATCTCACTATCCCGAACAAAATAAATTGGATACGAATCGTTTTATTAATTATGTTTTATCGTAATAATTTTGAGTGTGATGCAATAAGTATTGCCAGTGCTGTACTTAAAAGCAATTTATGTAAATTTGTTGAAATATTCAACTATTAGAAGATATCCATTAGGATTAGGATATTATTTGTTCTTGTTTCTAATCCTTCAGATACAGAGTCGAAGGAACGTTTTAACACCATTGCGATCGGTACAAAGAAAATAATTGCATATGGTTGTGCTCCAATTTTACGTTTCTATTTCAGTTACATAAAGAACACCACCCTGCAAAAATTGCGAAATAGGAGCGATACAAAAATTGTATCATCGTACTGAAATTAGTTGAGGCTCCTTACCACTTTGTAGCAAGTAACTGCATGATACGCTACCCTCGACTATAATACATAGTTCAAGAAATCGATGGGAAGTTATAATAGGCAGTAAAGGAAATAGATGGATGAACTGACTGATGAAAGCATATCACCCACAATTGTCCAACTAAAGACTAAAGCAACTTTATGTTCATTTCGTATGCAAGCATAAATTGCACGTGTTACGTAACATTGCGAGGGTAATGTTTAAAGTCACGGTGTATATTATATTTTTCATCGCGTTAAAATATGTTCTCCTTTTATCCGTCGAGAAAATAAAATGTGAACAAAATAAATGTATAATGTAACGCTTAATAGAGAAACTATTAATTCCACAGTAATGATCGTATAGTACAAAAATACGTAGGAAAAATAAAGATTTAGTGGGAGCAGGAGAATAAATAGAATATCATAAAATATTTGAATAAATGTGTGTAAATGAAGCGAATAGGTGCACGTATTAATATTAACAATTTAGCACCTTCACTTCGTAAATAATGCTCGCATGATGGCTGTACCAAGCACATACCTGTTATAAAACTATGGTAGATGGAAAAATTCAAAAACAAATTAACGATGCAATGGAAATCATATCGACAAGGTGACTATTTCAAATTCTAATAAATTCAATGGCTAAATGTATTATGTAAGCGATTTTTTAAAAAGGAACAGCTAGTCAAAATGGAAAGCGATGTACAAACATAGATTCAAGTATGAATAATGTACTGCAAGCGTGTCTCTTTAGATAACAAGAAGATAACAAGAAATTCTACATTCTTTGCAGTTTCTTCTGCAATATTCAGTTCGACAAATACTAAACTTAAAAATGAAACAGTTTATTCTAACAGATGCATCCCGTTCCTTGTATTTTTTTGCGCAGAGGGTTCACTTTCTTTTATCGTTCGCAGTCCGCAGAGAAATCCGTGCACCGAGCATTATCCTCGTGCAAAAGTTCTGAACTTCCTGTTACGTCATTTTCTGCCAAACCACTGCAGTAATTTTACTCTACCAATAGTGCTACGTAAATTCAACACGCGTGTTCTTTGTATAAATCTTTCAGAAAGAAAGGTTGCATAGACAAGGAAAAAATTGTTTAAAAACATATGAATGATGCTTTTTCTTTCCTTCCAACATAGACGTGATTTTACAAATTTCTTAATTCAGTATGTTCAGCAATACTTGAGTCACCATAAAGCCGAAGAAACAAACAGAGTGTTAAAGTGATCGTACTCTTTAACACTCTACCGTAATGTATGGTAAACGATTCTCATAATAGGAACGCAGCATCCGAATTTATTTGTTGGCTTTATCTTTATTAATGCTGACAATCAACGAAACCGAAACGATTGTTCTTACTATCTGAAACCCTACACAGGCATCGATATACCTGACGTCATCGCCAACTATGTAATCCTTTCTACGAGATCAAGGACGTCAAAGACTCTGGCGACGAGACTTTGAACGACTAGCAGAAAAGGAGTGAAAGATTGGAACCGGAAAGGGGTTCATCGATATTCTATTAATAATCTTGAAGCCCATTCACGATTTCATTGTATATGCTCGTGCTAGGTCACGAAAGTGTGCCGATTGTTGAAATGGAAATGCCGAATGAACGAGACCGAGAACAATTTGTGAGTGACTTTTTCATATTTATTATTTGTAATAAAATATAATTATTAGAGTTGCGAGGAAATTTGAAGAAAATTTATTACGTCGGTGCTATTGAATGCATAATGATGTATTGCATAATGTTGCAACTATGGAAAACTAGTACATATATCCGTATGTTTTATGACTGTCGATATTTGGAAACAACTTTATTCGTTTACTTTTGATGTCTAACGTTACCACAGAATAATTTATTATCCATCCTGTCGTAAAAGTTTGCGTTCGTGAACGATAAACATAAGGGATGAAAATGATCAGTTATCAAATCTAAGTACTACGACATACTGAACATCTTCGAAATTGCAATATAAACGTTTGTGCTTTTGGAGCATAATTATTCGATGTCAAGTAAACCGTATTTTAAGGACCAAGGTGAATAAGTGCATTACGGAGTAAAGCATCAAACCACAAATTGGAAAAGAGGTTCAACCTTTACCTACTATTAATGGACACTGATTTTCAAGGACTTTCGAAAAATTATAATGGAACTAACGGTATTTAAAACAACGTTTGAATTACGATCCACTTAATTAAATTTCATTTATAGAAATGTGAAAAGTATTACTTTACAATAAAACATTCGATGAGCAATTAAATCTTTTAATAAAATATGATACGAAATGTAAGGGAAGATGCCAATTGTACAAGAGTTAGAAATAAAACAATGTTTATATCGTGCAAAACCTAAAAAAGGTAAGTGATTAGACGCAAAATTACTCATCAATAAATGAATAAAAATATGTAGGTACAGATACTTGAAAATTCATTCATTTATTTGATCTCGAAACATTCCTACCTTTCCTTCCCAAATGCGATACATAACATTTAAGATGATAACTCAGCATAGACAATCACAATATACTTGAGGTGTCTCCCACTTTATCACCAACAGATGATGTTTCATGATATTAAACTATCATTTACAGACTACCAAGTTTATACCCTCGATCTTCTACTTGGTTAGAACGTAAGAGCGAAAACGTCTTAAACTTTTTATAGAACTACTTTCTCACAGAAAAAGAATATCAACAACAAATAAACTGTTCCTCGGTCAACCGTGCACAGGACTCCTATGTAAGTACAAATCGGAACCAAACGGGAAATATGTAAACTCGTAACGCGTACGGTCATTACGCGTTCAACATTATTCATTACTACCAACCACAAAATCTTCGTCGATAAAAAAATTCAGGATCGTTACCGTTTCGTCGCAATCCTCGTTAAAATCGTGCTCGAACTACGAGAATGCGTCCGTTAACGGGGCAAAAGGAAACCCTGGTAGTTCGGAAAAACGTATGTGAAACAATAGAAACGCGACGCAAATATGGCTTATATTGATCGTTAAAGTACTGGATCCCGCAAAAAGGTGCGCGCAAGAAGGACAGCCGTATAACTGTCCAGGGAGGGCGCGTTCACACCGGAATCGATAACCGCGAGAAGCAGCCGCAGGAGGGGGCGGTCTACGATCTTCGCGATATAGGTTTCAAATGTCGTGTGAGCTGGATAGGTGTCACTCATTCCTTGTTTTATCGATTGAACTTGATGAAATTACGAGGCCTGTGCTCGCGTTGAGAGGTTCGTCGTATAGCGATACCAGATTAGGAGGTGCAATCATTGTCGATCACGTTTTTTGCAACTCACCTGTTCAAATCGCCGGTGCAACTACGTAGCGGACGATTACGAAACTCCCGCGGTACTTTCACAGCAACACGGTTCTCCAATGTCAAATTTTGCGGTGTAAGCTGCCGTCCGATGGGGTGGGGATGGTACACACTGGCCGGTCGATCGACGATATCGAGGCAGAGGAAAAAACGCGCGAATAACGCGAATGATAAAGGGCAGGAGACGGACAAAACAGGTGTGAGAAAGAGGGAAAGTGACAGAGACAAAGGTAGAGTTGGAGGGGAGTAACAGGGGCGCCGGGAAGATAACAGCAGCAAGTCGGTGAAACTCTGAAACCAGTAGCGTAGTGAAAATTCGCGTCAACAGTTGATTGTTGGCCGATTGCGAGGGCGCGACAAGCCCGAACAGAGTACACGAAACACGCGCCCTATCACAGCGGCATTTTCACTGAAGAAACCGAGGCCAGAAAGCGAGAGGCCCGCGACGTAACGGAGACCCCCCAGCTGGATCCCGTTTTCGTAAACTCTCGACACCGGACTATCCGCGTATCGGGAGCGACCCGTGTGCCTCGATGCGCATGCGCAGAGCAGCGTTCCGCGCACGCGTCACCGTTCGCTGCTGCTGCTCTTATCAGCGCACCGCTCTACTGCCACTAGGAACCGGGGAATCGTGCGTTGACGGTATCCACACCTTCCCCCTCCATTATTGACCCCACTGTACACCCTTCGATTTCACGGCTAGCGTCCTGTTGGGAAAGGGCGAGAGAAAAGACGCGTGCGCGATGATACGACGCCTCTATCAACCTTGCAGATTATACTTCTGCATGAACGATATCGACAGCATCCCTCGTTTTGTTTTGGTGCGAGTAAGTGTTAACAATTGCGTTTTTATACGCAGCACCAGCTTCGTGGGTTAATACGATCAATGTTACGGTGAATTTATTGAAAGTACTTCTGGGCAAACTGTTGGGAATATAATATTAGATTCGATGGAATCAACAGGCATTGGCTTCTGCAAGAATAGATCAGATGACATAATTGTTCTCACACTTGATAAGTACTCTTAATCACCTGCGTTATCGGCGCCGCTATTGTGAACGATAATTGCCCTCCTAGTCTAGCTTATTTACGAAACCGGTGGGATGCGATGTGATAAGGCCCAGTTTTGCCGATTCCAAAGATACAAAGTAACTTTCAAATCAAGATAATAAATGTCATTTGTTGCTACAAATATTTGCGCGGTACACAATATCGTATTATGAATCGCATTTAATTTCGTGCGAAAACAATGTTACAATGTAATAATATATGACAAATGGCTCGTTTCTCTTCCAACAGAAATGTTACACACAAATTAGATAAATTGAAGATTGCCCGGGAAGATTTGTCGGATGTCTGCCTCGTATACGTGACTAGCATTCATCGCAGGCGGATTTCTTCGGTTATGAATGATTTCTGTAGGTTGTCAGATTCGTGTGATAAATCGACGCGACGAAATAATGCTCCTTGGTTATCTACGATGGATCCGGAATAGGAATTTGAGGTGTTCGACCTTCCAACATATCGTGTAGGAGAATGCTAATTTCCTAAAAGGAAATTATTATTTTTTTGTTGCCTCTTTCTCATGTGAAACAAGTCCTATATTACTCTAATGGAACAGTACACAGGACATTTAACAGCTACTTAATTTTAAATGTACAATGATATATGTATAAATGGTAGTAGTACCTCTTCCCTCTGGGCTCGTAGTCTATCGATAGTCGGTTCATTAAAGTTGAGATCGTTACTTGGATCCTCCAAGATAATTTCGTTGCTTCTTGACTCTTGCGGTATACGAGTAACGTAAATTTGTTTGATGGTATCTAAGATAGCCGAAGGCCTCGTTTGAGGAAATTGCAAATCGATCGCCGAGAAGGAATCTGAACCGGCAGGCACCGCTAATGGCTTCTCGAAATCCGTGCACTTGCCATCGCTGAATTTCAATTTCCACAAGGAGACAAAAGGTCATTTTAATATTAAAATATCGTTCGAACTGTATTGCGAATATTTACCGAAACTTACGAGAGTTGTGTGCCAAATCCGTAATAAGACAACAAGTCTTTAGTCCTTCGTACTAGAGTTTTATCTTTCGAAGAATGATAGTATAGTCCTGCGCCTAAGATATGAGCTATGGCCCTTAAAGTCTTCCCAACTAACTCTTTTTTATCCAAGCCGAAATCCTATTATCGAGCATATCGTAATGTTATAACTAGCATTTTTCAAAAAGTTCTAATGCTTTAAATAATATATTTTCGTTGCGCGCCCCTCCCAATCGTGTTAACTTTTGAAGTAATACATTTATCAATCAACTGCAAACGGCACAATTTTAAGTTATCTTAAGAAATATATTGCAAGACGGCGATTTCGTAGCTATCTTTTAAAATACTTTTCTAATAAATTTTACCTTGAATTGATCGTATTTTCCACCTATAATGCAAAGTTTCATCGGAAATGGATCGACTTCCTGTTCTAAGGCCTTTTTCCGCTCTTTAATTCGACGTTGCTTAAGTTCACGAATTGTTTTATCGTCGTAACTCATTTTCATTGCATTACGTACTACCGAGAGAGTCTCTTCAAACGTGGACCATAAAATATCCGGTTGCGATAAATCCAATATAACCAATACCGCGACATGATGGGGGGAGTGAGTTAAAGACGAACCTGTTATTGCGGCTGACACTAAGGAAGAAGTTAAGTGCCCTACTTCCCAAACATGCACGATATTCTTTCTCTGCAACGATAGTAAAACTTAGATAGAAAAGCTCAGTTATAATTAAATATTTTTCGAAAGATAATATAAATATATATTTTTGCATTCGTCATTATTCCTTGTAAATACCGCAAAACGTTTGCTACTATTATATTATAATTAAACATGACTATTACAGCAGTTACTAACTAGCTAAAAATTATTTTAAATTTCGTGCGCTTCTCGCAAATTTTTTTGTATGTCACAATTGTTCCACGCCACAAATCACTGTAAAATGACGAACTTACTAAACTTTTTCCTGCTTTCCGTCCAAAAGAATAATCCATCGCGATAGTAGGTTTTGGTGTTTCATCTTTCTCGAGAAATCGATGCACGATCATACTTTTACCCTGAATAAAATTCCATAAATCTAGGCACAACATACATGTTCCACAGTAATCATTTTATTTTGCTACGTACGATACCCTTACTGCCGACAATGATAATTGAACGTTCGTGTGTTTCATTCGGATCGTTCTTGCGTCGCTGTTCCTCTTCTAAACAAAGTCGCAAAGCGATTTCCCTAATATTTTCCTCGCTAAAACATAATCACGTAATATCTGTGCGTAAAGTGTATGTATATTTTTCAATTGCATACAAATATTTAATTATCAAGTTAGTAAACGAAACAAAAATTCAAAGACTCATAAGAAAACAGAAAGAATGTAATTCTATGTGCATGTATAGAATACCGATGCAATAAGGACAATTTAATTCCAAATATGTACATATTTTTTTTAAAAGTAATTAATGTTTATTATATTACGTGCCTTATTAAACTATGCCTGGTTAAATAAGTGCAAGAATGTTATTATATACGTACGAATTTTCTACCGCCATTGTTTTCGCATTCAAATGTATACACAAGTACTGCAATGAATGCACAGTACATTTGCATGTTCTGTATTCACTGAGGTTATGAAAGTGTTTTCACATTTGTTACCATAGTGATGTAGAATCCTTTCTTCATAATATATTGACGTAAATAATATTTATTGAGATATTTGAATATACATATAATATTAACGTATATACCATTGTCAAAAAGAGAAGCAATATAATCTAAATAAAATATAATCTCGACACTTTTTATTAAAATAAGTTTCTTTAAATACGAAATAAATAAATATCATAAATAAGTAAAAAGCATATTAAGGTTTTCTATACAGTATTGTTATTCATTTTTCGTAACTCTGATAGTACATTATCCATTATATAATGAAATAATGAGGTATGTTACATGTAAGTTTCCATACTCTTTTCGAACTTATACAAACGTCCAACAAGACGTTAGCAGTTTTAACGATGTATTAGCAGATTTTTGCTTAAAATAACTAACAATAAACACGTTCATACTGTTTAAAACGCACTTAGAAACCTGTTCTATAATCTACTGAACCGTAATACCCTTTCGTTTATTAACAAATTATTTACGAATTATAATTTAGGCAATCATTGTTATATCTTTATTTATATACAAAATGGACTAGATTAGATTGATACTGAAATGTACTTAGCATTGTATAAATAACGATTCATAATAAATTAAGAGTATTGCAGTAGAAGTAAATATAACTTTAAAAGATCATACAAATGTACCAAATCGTAAGTGTATAATTTATTATATCATAATGCAAAATAGTAACAACCAATCGTTTTCTCTGTGGTTATAAGGACGAAAAAGAATGTATACAGTTAATTATTTTAACATTATAACTTACCATTTTTCTCATATTCTCAAATAACAGTAAGCATATGTACAAGATTGAAATACCACGCAACTGGATTAATTTCTTTTTAATTTTTCCTGAACTTCTACCCAACATTTTTCGTAATAGTAGATTTACAATGTACACATGTTGCGTATGTATGCATACGAGTATGCAATACAGTATGAGAAATCCGCGCGTTTCAAAAACTTTGGTAAAAACCCCTATATCAATGCTACTCGCGAACAATGTGTCCGATAGTAAGTCATGCTTACTATTTACAAACTAGTTTAATAATCTGTCAATAAAAACAGATTAGTGCAAATAGTACACGACATATAAAAATGTTCAAATAATCAGTGTCAGTGATAATCCGACAACCCACTCCTCGTAGTCAGTTCAATTCAAGTAATAAACGCAAGAATGAAAGCAGTCATATTGCACGTTCCGCGTATTACTCTTTAGGTCTTTGCATATTTCATTAGGAAAAGGTGCGCACGATTTACTTCATTAGAAGTAAAACTTGATTGATTAGGAATCGAGGATACGCACGCAGAAAATTTAGTACCTAAGTCTTGGTCCTTCTAATGTATGTTCGATTTTGCACATACTGTATTAAATGAAAGCGATCTGTATCATTTTGTAGGCAAATGTAACAAATACATCATGCGCTCGCTGTTGTATTCACTTGCAAATAAATTTTTGTTTATACCTGATACTATAGATACGGACAAAAAATAACTTTCTATTATTCATATAGATTTCTTTACATAGTTGTTCATATTTATATATGAAGTTTTACATTTGAACACTATGGTATACATCGATGGGAGGCACGCGAAATGTGTGTAACCGGATTTAGTACTTAAATTAACAATTCCCATTATAGTGTTGTCAGCAAACGATGTAAGATAATATGATTTCTCTCTCTTTCAAATGAAACTATTTATACATATTTCCATAATATCGAATAGAGGGTTTTATGAAAATGCTGCTTCTGAATTCCTCATACTAGTATTACTAAAATGATTCTGCGTTCCACACAACCTTATGAATAAAATAATTATAAATATTTATATGGATATTTCCAATACAAGCCATATCGTTTTTTTTTAAATCCATCGAAATGTTAATAGTCACTGAAATATAACGCACGTGAAGGAAGACTCTAATAAAGATTAGTCACCTTTTTCTACAATATTTCATCGCTTCTATTATGCAATATATCACACGCTCTGCATGTTATCTAGTCCATATATCACTCATCCAATTATCATCTAATTCATTAGTTGGTAAGATTTTTAATTTTCGTAATGCCTCTAGGTAAAATGTTAGTTCAGATGTAACCACGCCATGTTGCGGGCCACCATTATTCACTATATTCATTTTAACTAATTGCTCTCGAAGTTTCTCTTTAAAGGACGTGTTTACTGTACGATATAGAGTTTGTACTTCGATTGCTGGTAAAATTCCGGATACTGCTTCGTGCAGTTTCATTAAATAACTGTAATGAAGAATTATAAGATGTATGTATGTAGGGTAATTATAATTAATGCAACAATTGTACTATGCAATACGTACCTAGAAATATTTCTAAACGATTTTGATGGTATTGGAGGCCTCGCAGTCCATTTTGATATTTGACCGCCTAGTAGATTGTCGACGATAGTTAGAATTTTGCTTTCAATTTCTTTTACATGTGCTCTGATATCTCTTTCGACGCTGTCCAATAAAGCAACACCGCCACTTATACCAGATGGCCCGAGTCCGCGACTAGGATTTTGTTCCGTAAGCACTATGCGTAAACCGTGACATTAATTACATAGTTATACGACGCGTATATCAGGTATTAAAACATTGTTGACAGTATGTTGCGAAGCGTAAATATCTTATTAAAAATTCCTTGGTACAATTATGATTGATGCTGATAGTTGTGTTCTTTTCAGATGTAACGTTTGAAAACTGGTTATTGCCAATTCCCGTCTTTCATTTTTGACGCTTGGGAAATGAGAAACACCGATTAGCATCTCCTGCCAACAATGTGCTTAACGCACGATTAAACTTACTTTCAAAATGTGACTTTACAAAAGGCATAAACCATAAAATCAATTTCAAACTGCGCGCAGCCAATACAAGTATTGTACTGGTAATCGTCTTTAAACCAGCAACTTGCATTGCACCAGCTCCAAGAACAAGCTGACAACAACGTGAATTATAATGCCGCAATAGTTCAGCCAAATGCCTTCCAATTGTCCCCGCTAAGGCAATCAACTCACTGCTAGTTCTAGGAGTACAAGCGCATTTAGCATGTTGAATAAATATTTTTTTATAAATATACAATAAAATTTTGACCGTTACCTGCAATATTCGTGGATCATTTGTACAAGCATTAAAGCTGTACCAACAACGGCATACTTCTCGTCTCCTACCATAATAAAATTTTGGAGACCGTCTATTTTAACTCTATCATCAGCCTTAAGTAAATTCGGTGGAAAACATTTGCTTTCGTACACGTATGTTACTAACGATTGGAATTCTGGTGGCACATCAGCTTGCTTCCATCTTTCCGACTCCAATAACAAAGTAAGCTTTGTTTTCAACTCCGTATGAAATCTTTGAATGAATTTACTAGCTTGTGCCTGTAATATTATAAAATATGAATCAATTGTGTGACGTTAAAAAACTGAATATACGTTTTATGAAGTGTACCTTAAATGCAGATCGCAACCCCATGCACTGTTTGCCACAAAGTTTTTCACAAGTTTCCGTGAATTCTTCAACTAAGTTGGCTAGTTGGCATACTTGAGCTGTTGTTGCCCTTTTACTCAACCAGGACGATTTATCATTCATGTTCTGACCCTCTTTCTCTTCTGACTTACTGCTTGAATTTTCACTGTTGGTTTTACCCTTTTCATTGTGTACTTTATCTTTATCGCTTGCACCTGCAGAAAGCAGATTTCCCACTCGCTCATGACAATAATCACAAACAGAAGTTACCATATCATTGAGCTTTGTCGTTACTCGCGAGTGTTCTGCTCGAGTTAATAAGCGATCAGGTATCGTATCATCAAATGAACCGTCGAATAGTCGGCCTGCCGCTAGATCAACTGTATCTCGCATAACATCGTGAACAGCCTATAAATATGTATTATCACATGTAATCATCTTTTGTTCAAAAAACAAAAATAATTTTATCAATGGTAGACTGTACAGAAATTATGATTTAATGTCCCCGAATTCAATGTAGCATATACCTTGACTCGCATAAGAAGGAATGTTAAAGATTGTATAGCATTGTGAAGTAGCGTTAATCTTTCTGCAAGAGAAAGTCCGCCAACTTCCAAAGCTGCAGCCTGTTGGTCGCTGCAACAATCACTCGCCGCCAATGCTTCTATGACCCTCTGCTTCATTACAGCTCGAACTGTCGTCACAGCTTCTTCTTTGTAAGTGTCCACGAATTGAAAATGTTTTTGCCGTAGGAGACCAGATATGATGGAAACAAGTTTATCCTGTTCGTTGAGGATGTACAAATGATCTCACTGGGAAGAGATGCACGACGGTTTGTTTGCTACGAACTAGGTACGGAATATTTTCAAAAGTTAAACATATACTTACACCATCCAAAATTGTATTCTCTCCGCATAGCGGCCTATTTAAATCTGCAGTTGCGTATCTTTGAAATTCTGTGGATAACATTTTATCGACAAGCTTTTCCATTTCGGATAATTGAGAGCTTAAATGCCTGGGTAAATGCAAAAATTAACACAATTAAATGCACCAATTTTTTTCACATTTCTACCTTATTCTTGTTATTTAAACATACCTAAAACTATGTATTCCATTCAATTCCTGTAAAAGTATTTCTTGAGTAGTAGCAATTAGATCTAATGCTGCAACATAATCTGGTGTAGACAACAATAACTGTATCATTGGTTGACTTTGATGCACCGTTGCCATAAGTTTTAGTTTCTCTTGAACCAGTAATCGGTTTGATCTTGCTCTCTCCAGCCTAAAGGAATATTTTGATTAATGTGAAGATAATATTCCAGGATAAAGTAATGCAATGCTCTACCTTAAAATTTCTAAAGAATCATTGACTAGATGTTTGTCTACTTGGTGTATATTTTTCCTCAGAGCTTTCAAAACTGTAATAGTTTGGGTAAGTTGCTCCATCAAGGCATCATGGGAGGTCATCGCGTGAAAAAATGCTTGAGATTTAGAAGCTACTTGTTCTGCTATTCTAACTTCAACAACATCTAAATAATGACTTAACTGTTTTAGGAATAAAATCAATGTTAATTGGTTGATTACGTTCAAAATGATTATAGAATCTTTACTATTACTGGTAATACCTTTTCTTGCATTTGTTTTACGTTCAAAACAATATTGGAATCCTCGCATAATAGTCCATTTTTTGTAAATGGAAATACGGCATAAAAATTATCTTTCTGGGAAAGATCCAAGTTCGGTGTTAAAAATATTTTTGGAATATTAGATAAATCGAATTGCATTCGGTCTGTAAAAGACACAGTTTCGCATTTTTAATTATGCAATAAAAGTATTATAATTCGATGAAAAATATTATCTTTACCTATAGATTTAACTTTTCTCAAATTAGGGAAATTTTGTAGCAATTCGATAGGCGTAGTCGGCCTATTCACATTTGAATTCATACGGGAATGTTTTCGATATCTCTGTAAAAAAGAAGTTACATAAGTCGGTTCTCCCATTGCTAGCTAAACATTTGCTTTCTTAAGTATTAATCTTAATCTTAACTATTAATCTCGTACCCTAGCAATTTTTTTCAAATACGATTCAAAATGTTGCATTGTAATTTCTGGAAGGTAGGGGCTTTTATGTATTTCAACTTTCTCTATAAATCCATCGCCCCAGGTGCGAGTTAAAAAGTTGCTTTGCTTTCCTTTGAACGGATCATTTAAAACAGCCGGTAAATTTTGCGCCGCCGAATACACGGTCCACGAGGAGGAAGGCTCCGACAACTGGCCATTGCTTTTATGTTGTTGCTGCATTGTTGCGTGCTTAATAACGTGTGCTACGTAATCTTTGTCAGAAACACCTTCCACAGGAAGACTGGTGCATACTCCATTATAGCCATAAAGGCACACGAATGAACCTCCTTCTCTAGAGCAATGCTGGTCTCTTAAATGCCTGAAACAATTATACAATTTGTCAATTGATAGCAATGTGCGATTTATAAGGGATCCTAGAAAGTAACGTCAACTTTTCCTAATGAACTATGTTGCTTAAAGAAATTAATCAATCATACACATAATCTCAAGCATTTCCAACAAGTCTTTGTCACTGAAAAACCAAATGTTGTTCAATAGTTAAAAATACATCGAAAAAATGAATGAGTAAGCGAGCATACGAGAATGTTGTATGGAAATTCGTAATAAAAATTCTGAACAGATTGATCTACAGTATACGTTGCGGTGAAAAAGAAAGCATTCTCGTACGACATATTTTGATACAAATAACCAGCAGACAAATGGGACCCACCTTACGAAATCTTCTATTTGCTTGAACGTAAGGTTATCGCAATATTCACAAATCAGAACCGTGGCCAGCGATTCGATTCCCTTCACAATTTTCGCCATTTTCCATTTATAGTTCTACCTCGCCATTCTATCACCGCTTCGCGTAATTTACAGTACATCGAAGTCTGTCGAGAGCAATTATACTTCAATTGAGTACTTAACGATTACACTTATCCACTATCGCTCGGTGCCCAACATATTCTCAATCTTGAACAAATACACGTTTCATTATTCAAGCTGACCAACAAACAAGCCCATTATTCTGGCACCCTGCACTTTTTTCTGAAAAAAAGTTCCCAGATACGCTTCGATTGTTCTAGTTTCGTGTAAAATATATGCTAAACGAATAAGTATTTAATTGGGAATGCATGCAATGCATGTATGCATATGTACTCACGCTATTCTGCAGCCGCAAGTTTTAATAAAACCACGCACAATGTATCTTTGTAGATAAATAAATAAAAAAATGCTTATCTCTTTTATATTTGCTTTATAAGTTTTATCTATATATATCAATGATAAGTGTCATTGAGCAATATCAGCAAATTATTAATATCGAGCAATTAAATAATAGAAAATGTTTAGTATTGATTTCACGACTTTTATCAAATATGGACAAGATGTTGTATAAATGTATCAATTTTTAAGCTTAGGTATGCATATTTTGGAATGTTCTTGTAATTGTTATATTTTATACATAACATTATTTTAATCAGTATGAGAAAAATTATTTAAGCAATGCGGTATAAATGAAAAATGTAGTTCAATAATTTCCAAGAATTTTGTTACTGTAACGTTTCTTCTCCCATCATTTTCAACAAATATATTTTTCCTTGAAATATTCAGGAAACGCTCGTGCAAAACAAGACTGCATATTTAATCATTTCTTTTTTATTTGTCATTAAAATGTTCCATTTAGGCGATTTTTGTCAATATTCGTCACCCTCCCTAATGTGTATACGCATACATATGTGTTTATAAAATCATTCTTTTCCTTCCTTTTCTTCTTCCTTTTATTATTACAATTGACGTTTAAAATTCGTTGATACGTGTAAAGTCGTTCTAATAAAACTTCTTACAAAATTGTATTACAAAAACAGGCAATAGAAGCATGCCTCGTATAAAAATAATATAATAGATTTCGTTTAACAAACTCAGGTAAATACGAATCAGAAAATATTATCCTGTTCAACGAGCATATCATCGTTACATTTTCTCGCCACTTACAATTTGTACAGTGATTCGAAACTTGAAAGGTAACTACGATTATACCAAAAGAAAATCTGTCAAGATCGAAATTTAAAAAAAAGGGGAAATTATTCATGACTATTCAATGATAAAGTACGGCCACTCCTGATAGCCTCACGCAAGTATTTTCGTTCGATAATTTCGCAGATCTTTTAGAAATGATTAAGAATTTCACTTTGGGTAAAATCGTTTCAAATAATGGAGAACGTGGTATAACATTAAATGTTTCGGCCAATATAAGTTTCTCCATACAAATGTTAGCATATTCTTTCAATATAACCGTAGGCCATTTAATTGTTTTGAACATTCATTGTTCTATTGTTTCAGCTATCGTCCGTCCGACTTATCGTATACCCCGCAATTATATCTTCACTTTTTCTCGTAATATTTCACGTTTTTCATTAATTTTGTCTACTCTCGTTGCTAGTATTGCTGCTCTGGGGCATTGGTGGTGGCGCGGGTATAATTTCGTTGTTTAATAAGTTCTCACGATTTTGCTGCATTAGATCTTGTTGGTGTTGATGTTGGCTACGGTGCACCTCCAGGGCTAATAACTTCTGTCGTTTCTCTTCCATTAAACGTTCACGGTGCTTATGAATATAATCGTTCACGTTAGGCAATCCCATGATTACGCATGCCGATAATGCGGAACGGTATACGTTCATATCCGTTGCTTCGTACCTGGGAGAAAGATATTCGATTCAATCACATAAGTAATGTCGTTTCTTCCCCGCGTGCTATTTTCGCACTGTCTATTTGTACAATGTAATTGATTTACTCGAACGCCGAGCGAAGATAAATTTTTGTATTCAATATCGACCGACTATGAGTTAACGTGTAGCACTAATTGTAAGATTTTTATCATACTTACGCACAGTGTTTAAAATACAATAGATCATTCATTATTAATTAGTTGAAACATTATTTTGTTCAATGCTGGCTGTTGTATCTTCCGTTTGGTTAAAGAAGAAAAGAAAATGGGAAAGGAGAAAAATGAACGTGGGTCATAATATAACGAAATATTGAAATAAGAATGAAAATTGTTAAAGTAATTTGAAAAAAAAGTACCATTCGTTCGTTTTTTCATCATAACACTCCACGTGATATATCGTGGTAACACCGTTGAATCCACCGATTGCAAAGATCATGTCATCGATTACTTCGATTGCAAAATTACTGCGTGAGTTGTACATATCCGGTATAGGGCTCCAAATATCCGTTGCAGGATTGTATTTTTCGCCGCTGCACATTCTCGATATCCCATTAAAGCCTCCTATAGCAAAAGAAATTATTCTATGTTTACTATTATATTAAATAATGTCATAAATGCATAACAATGTGAAGTGCAATATTTCATCAAACATTATTACACATCACATCGTTTAATCGAGGAAGAAAGGTTGCAACGATTACCAATAACGTATACGTGATTATGATACGATATGCAAGATACTCCGCTCCTGCGGGATCTCATTGGAGCTATCATTGTCCATTGATTCGTTTCCGGATCGTACACTTCGGCCGAATTCAAACATTCGTGTCCATTAAAACCACCGGTGATGTAAATCTTGTCTGTTTTATAATAAACAATGGAAGTTATTATTAAAGGTGTGAATGCTGCAATTCATGCAGCCAATATATGCAGAACGAGTGAAATAATGTTAAATATGTTATTCTTCTAAATTGTTGAAAACAGTTGCCGCATTTAACATTAGAATGCAAAGATTCGATGTATCCTTGTATTCAAGTAACAGTGGACTATAATTCATTGCACGCCCAGGTGGCTATAAGAGTTGTCCAGCCGTAATTAATTAAATAGAACGATACAAAAGATTGTGATATCTTCGACTTTTATTTGAAACATTTCTTTGTCTTTTATATTCTATAGTTTATACTTTAAAGGGTATTCATTTTATTGTTTTCTGATGGTTAAAAATTGGCTGTTGAGGTGTTAAAAATGTTGTTCACTCGTTTTTAAATATTAAAAATTTTCACGACTTAAGGTTGAATACAAGTGTGTTTATTTCTTTTTTTTAATTCGAGATCACTTTGTGGCTTTTATGTCTGAAACCTCCAGAATTGTCCGACTACATTTTACATTCATTCATTCATTTTAGTTCGATATGAATTCGGTAGGATGAAAGTGTACAAAATAAATCGCACCGTTCAAAGTAGTCGCACTGGCATCCGACCTTTGCAAATTCATGGGCGCTATCAGAGACCACTGATTAGTTTTGTAATTATAACGCTCAGCGGTACTTTGTCGATAATATCCATCGTATCCTCCCATGGCATAAATTAGATCATTAAGTACAGCAACGCTAACGTAACACCTAAGATTTCAGATAACTTCGTCAAAAACATTATTGCAAGGTATGATTACGTGCAAATCAATTGTACAATGCATCGGAGGCACCTGTATGTCAAACTTGGGATTAAAACAACTTTTTCGATATTATACGATCGAATGATAAATAAAAAATACGGGGATTAGTAGGCATAGAAATTAGTATTACATTTACAATTAGAAACAGTGTGTACGACATAAGTAAAAATAAAAAAAAAACAAAACGTTGGAATATCTTTTTGTATTTAGTTTTCCAAAAATTTGATCATTAATTTTAACCTTCTGGCATTCATTGGAGCGACTTCTCTCCACACTTTAGTGACAGCGTTAAAGCAACGACAACTATTGAAATAATCTGCACCATCGAAGCCACCAATCACATAAATATTAAACCCGACCACCGCAGTTCCGTGATACGCACGAGGCCCGATTGGATCTACTTCTTCCACCTTTCGAAACGGCAATAGAGAATAGTAATGAAAGTTGAGCGTTTGAGAAACAGTTTGCCATTGTAAACGACGATTATTATAATTATAATTACAATTAGAAACAAATTAATTTTGTAACGTCTTGGCATTGTAGACAATAAATATTATAGTTGCTATTATAAGTAGAAGCAACATGCTTTGCAACAATACTACAATACTATAGGAGACGATTATAGCAATTTCACGGACAGAACACTCTGTGAGAACGTTGTGTTAACGTTGGAAGATTCGACTAAAAATGATAAATAAAATATTTACCTTGACCCACCGATCCGCCCTGGTGTCGTAAGTTTCTATAAAATTTGTAGGGCTTCTGCCACTCCATCCACCTATAGCGAACAATATTTCATGAGGTACCCTTGGTCGCGCAATTTTTGGCGTAGGCACTTCTCCGTCCTTTTGCGTTATAATTTCCAGATCGTACAAGAATTTTAATGTTTCGATTATGATAGGTCGACAGGCTTCGTTTCCGGTAACGTACGGATGATCCTTCACATTCTCGAGGAAGAATTGGGTGTCTAATAGGCCAAGGCGAATGTTCTTCATCAAATCGACTATGTATTCTTTCCGAGATTGTGGATCATAGTCGATCCATTTTAGTACGAGCTCCCATACGGTGTCCTCGCTCTTAACATTTAGCTCGTCGGCGCCGATTAGCGTGGTTAACTCTTCTATCGGTAAATCGAGGATCTCTTCGCTACGTTGAGCTACCTGCATCGATTGAAATTGACGTTTTGAATTGTTTTTTCGTGTGTCGCTGCTCCGTCGTATAGTCGCAGGTGATTAGAACGGATTAGCGAGAAATAAAGAAAAGATTGTGGCTCAGAATGATGAACGACAAATGTATGAATCGGTTGGGAAAGTTTTCTAGCTAATAATGTAATCCAATTCCAGTTAAAGTTACACGTTAGCCGAAGCTTCTGTTACTAAACTGATTAATAAAGTTTGTAAACTAATATGTTTCCTGTATTTGTAAATTGTATCCTTATTTACAACAATGTAACGAGAAATTTCGTACAGCCACAACGTAACGTCCGATTAATATTCTCTAGTACCAAGAGCTGCACTTTTGAATACGTAATACAATAATAAACCTGCATAAATGTGCAACATCTTTGGCAGAATAATGCAAAACATAATCACCTGCACGAAATGCCTCATGACGTAACGATACGCGCTGTTCTCCAATCCTTTGCAAAAGTGTTCCCTGGCGAATCTCATGACGCTGATACAATTCTCCGGCGCCAGATTTTGCTTCAAATATTCGCAACAGAAGTCGAGAACGCCAAGAATGTTTAAATAATCGGCTGTCACTAAGAGCTGGCACACGTTTTCGTTATTCACGTTGATCGACCTCAGATAAGCGTATTCCAGAAGAAGATTCATCATGTTGCTGCTAACACCCGGCAGAAGGACGTCCGTTTTCTCACGGGAGTGCAACGTAGTTGTAAATAAAGTTCTACAAGCAATAGATACCATGCTGAATTATATTGACGAGCATAATGGAATATTTTTGTTAAAGATACAGTTCTGCGTTGTCGAACGGAAAAGAACAGCACTATACACTTGCCGATGGTACTCATTTCTGTCATTTTTATCAAGTTGAGATAAAAGGCCAAACAAGCAGAGCAACAACTTAAGGGGGGACACTCAATTAGAAGCATGAAAAGCAGATTTTTAAATTTTTTTTTACAGAATACCAATTGTTCAATCTTTTTTTAACTTAGAGGCTCAGTTATTATATATTTAAGTGTCACCAAAATATCTTTGTTTCTTGAAAAAATTTAGAAATGCGGAGTTTCGGGACATTTTTCCGGGAGGTCGCGTGAGTTCCAAGACGGCGGGAACTCTAGCGACCGCATCGTTCATCCGATTTATATGAAATTTATTTTTTAACTAGTTAATACTTGTAGTTTCCATTTGAACTAAAAGATTGTATGAAATTCAAAAATTACAGAAATGGCAGGCTAAAAACCAAAAATGTGAATTTTCCGCAAAGTACTTTCCTGAACGATTTTTAATATTATTTTAGTTCAAATATAATTTAGTAATAGTATAATAAACATCTGAGCCAAGTTTGAATGAAATCGGTTAAATAGTTTTTGAGTTATCTTTCCCGCCAATTTGAAAAGTACAGGTTTCGGGAAAACGCGTTTAAAGTTTCGAAGACTGCCGTGTGCCGAGCGGACATAAGTGACGTTTATCAGCTGTAGCACCGAATAGAGCTCGAATTTCGCTATAAAATTTTGGGATTATATTGATAAGATATTAAACGACCGTTTTATAGAAAAAAAAATTTCCAATTTTTTTATGATTCTAATTGAGTGTCCCCCTTAAGTGGACTTTACGAATGACCAATTCTAATACTTACAAAGAACTCTCTCAATAGTTAACGACTAGATCTCTGACATTAGAAACTGATTTATATCATTTCCTTTCTGATAAATAAGAAATTAGTATAAATATATGTTCAGAATAACTTGTTTGTTAAACGAGAACGTTGATATTGATGATTTTTTGGAACCGATTTTGCGCGGCAATCGAATATTTTGTACAAGGTGCAGACCTGAAGTACGGACTGCATGCTGATAAAATGGCACGGTGAATCTGAAAGACGCCTCCATCTTCGAGTCTTAGAACGGCATCGCAGAGAAGATTATTTTGTCGGAAGTCATAGAGTGATTGCATCGCTTGCGTGCTCATACATCGACCACCACTTTCAGCAATCAATCGTTGGGTGTTTGTCTCGCATAAATCGATATCTCTGCTGTTGTCGTTTGAGTCTACATCCATATCAAATTTCCTCCAAATATGGGTATGAATCGGCTCGGGGATCCGCGACGACAATGGGTGAAGTAATCCGTGGTAGTGTTCCGTCGATTGTGTGACACTTGATAATTTTCTAATAGAATCTTTTATTTAATTTTGTTTTCACATTTTCATATAATCTCTGATTTTATAAATCGATTTCTATTAATCTCGCGGTAAATTCAATTTTCATTTTGTTTAATAGTTGCGATGCGAAATATTCAAAACTGTAGTAAAACTGTACAAGGTGTTATTAATATTTCCAATTCGATTTTAATATGTACGTAAAGCAATATTAGAGAAAACATAATTAATAATGAATAATATTATTATAGTAAAAACTTGAATCTTGTAAGTGAAACATTCGTAGAAATATATGTGCACATATCATTTAAACGAAAAATAATTGTTCCCTTGCAATGGTGTAACTAGAAATGCACGAGAAGACCGCAATCTACAACATACCTTTCTAGCCCGTATCCTTATAATTTATCATCAATTACCCACTAGTAAAATGAAGCAACATTAATAAACCATTCAGCACCTGGCAAGTAAACTAATCCATTTCGTCGCCTTATATTTTCGCGTTTCACTTCACGTATTCGGTAGGTACTGATTAATCTAATATGTAGTTGCATTCTTACCTGTGATATACGGAACCCTCGTGGCTCGTGACTTGAACAATTTTTAAATTTGTCCAAGAGGTTAGAGGTTCCCGCTCTTGTCAATACTTTCGATCAATGCAACCCCGTAATTTAACGATTTCTACTCCCGAAATGCTTGTTCCTATAATGCTGTTTATGCGTTTCGACGATTTCGTTGTGTTCCGCGCAGCCAAAGTGGAAGAAGCCTGTGAATGATAACTCATACGCGTTTCAATTTCGTACCTGTCAAAAATAATTCTGACACGTGGACGGACGGACTTGAAGACCGGAGATTGTACGATGGAGATTTAAAAAGAAGGAAACGATGCGGAGTGGAGCGGAAGAGATGGGTGGCAGACAGATACAAACTATTTTGTGTGATTTTAAAAGAGAGTAAATGTCGCCTCTGGCTGTGACATAGGTCTTACATGTCCGCCGTTCAGTCTAGGACTGTCTTCTGACAAATGAGCACTCCAATGGCATATTCATGACACTTTAATTTAACGATGGCTGGGAGTGTAAATTGACTTTTAATTAATCCAGACTGAAACGTTCAACCTGTTAACCGTGGAAGACGAGTAAACTCGTAGTCCGTGCTGCCAGTATTATCAGAAATCCTTCATATTTCTACTGCATCTTCACATGTGTGATAAAGATACATTGTTGAATTTAAATTTCCAATGGTTAAAGCATAATAACTTAGGCTTACGAGTCTTTAACTTCTGTCTTCAGAGAAGTACATGACTGAAGGGCAACTTGATTATCAGGTTAATGCGTAATCGGACAAATTGTAATGCAACGCGCGGTGGTTGAAGCAATGATCTTACTAAATTCCGATAAGAAAAACGATGGGACGACATTTTAAAAAATTATATCACACGGCACATTGTTGTTGTATATTACGGTTTTGAAGAATGGTGAAAGTATTAAAAATTATTTCTTTTTTCCGACGTGATCGAAAATCGTAGGGTTAATCCTATTCATAGGAGTGGTGCTTCTTTTATGTTTTTCGATAAAATAGGGCAAGTTTCTGGATACTATTTCTTAAATTTCTTGAAATATTAAGGACATAGAAATAGTATAAATGGCGGAAATTTTTTCATTTTTCAAAGAGAAATATAAGTATATGTATAATAAGTCGATATGAATTTTAGTTTGGTTTTTGTAACTTAAATCAAAGAATTTCTGTTCAACTTCGATTGTATATGATCATTTTCAGGAATTTTGATTTTTACAATTTCTCTACTTATTTATAGGTACCGTGTTTTACGTGCAAATTAAATTCTCACATAAAATTAAATAACAACCACGTACATATATGCTAATACGTTTATTATTCAGTGAAATACTTAGATGTAAGATATTCTATCTATGACACTAACTTTAAGAAACAATTATTGGCGCACGTTCAATGATAACATGTGTCAGTTTAAAAATATACCTGACAGCCTAAACGAAACGAAATGTTTCATCATTCATTTTCTACTTTTACATCCACCTGAGCACTAGCAATTACATTGTTATTTTGGGTGAAATCGCATTCAGCTCTATAATCACCAGGTTCCATGTCACTAAACCATCCGCTAATATCGCAATCTTTGGCTACCTGTTCACCCTATAAAATAAAAGTTATTAAACTAATTCAAATCAAAGTTATTAAAGAATACAAAAAAATATTTTATTGGACAGAAATAATCATTATAGGAAGGCGTACGACGTATTATTCTCAAGGTAGCACAGCATTTTATAATTACACAGTCGTGGTCATTAATTCGAGTAATTGATCGCGACGTTGGAAGTAAGGTAATGATGGTTGCAGAAAAAAATAGAAATTATTTTATATTTGCAATAATTTTATACGGGGGAATATATAATAATAACGACTTGTCGTAGAAAAGATTAATCTGATAAAGACTGAATACTGGGCAAGAGTTTCAAGTAACCCACTGATTATTATTTTTTAACAACTGTAACAATATGTAATTTATTCGGGACAATCTAATTGTATCGGTAAGACCAGAAATGACTACGCAAATTTGTTTTCTACAAAAATTTGATGCATCGTTCAGATTTACAGTTCACTAAAATATTTACCGGGATATTAGGTAGGATATGTCCGTTACACTAAAGTTGTTAATGATTTTCATCTCTTCAATACAGACGATTACCGATTAGAAAATACAAATTTAATAAACATTTCCTTTCAGATATGAATTCATTTACATAAGTTTGACCAAAACCATCGTATGTATATAATTTTTATCTTCTATCCATATTTAAGATTCATGCAATATTTATATCGTTTTTAAATGTTCTTACCTCAGCTATGGAGCATTGGTCGTCGTCAAGATCCGCAGCATCTACCACACCGCAAACACCATAATTTTCTAAATCATGCATCGGCTTGCTAAGCTTCTGATTCATTTGGTTAACTACATTATCCCCTTTATATACTTTTATGTCGATCTAGAACGAAACCAACTTGTTCAATTACTTCACCATATATTTTGTTCTTGTCTTCAAAAACCAGAAGATCACGTTTAATTTTTTAATTGATTAATCTATCTTACCCGCGGTATTAGAATACAAGAGAAATATCGAAATGTTAGTTAATAATGGTGGATAACAGTATTAATATTAGTATCGGCATGTAACGCATCATTATATTATATTTATTATATCGTTTAAGAAAGGGGAAGTACCTCGATCACACCAGGGCAATTCTTTTTAATATTAATTGTCGACTCGATAAGATTTTTTGCATAATCATACTTCCATGAATCTAGTACATCGTTGCCTGGAACGTCCACATTGAAGCCTGTTATCGTAACTTTCTTATCAGCCTAAGAAACATAAGGGAAAGGTAACAATGGTTAAAATGGTTAATTGCATCTTTTTGTCAAACAGATCAACTTGCTACTATACTTTTCCATATAGAAAATTAGAAAAATCTTTTCCATTCGGTAACTATTATGTCGTAGAACTGTTAATGTAATATAACTATAATAACTTGTCATCGAGATTTATTATAGTTGAACTATTTATGTAATCTTGAAAACAACAGTGCCCCGAAATTATTTATATAGCATCGTCATTTAAATAATTACCAGTTTTTATAGTGATAATTACTGTCGTTACTGCAATCGATAGTGAACTTTTATATTTTCCCTCTATCATTAACAAATGCCGAATAATGTCGTTTATATTATTATTAGAGAACACTATTTACTATTCTTTTATACAGAACCATAACGATATAATTTATTTGGAGCCTCAGTTTTATTTCATACTCAACAAAGGTGGCCCCTATTCTATTCAATACATACATAATATATCCTTTTCTAAATTTTATATGGTGCTTCTTATATGAAAAACACTTCCTGTCGCGTCATTGCATTAATAATAATATGTAAAATTGTAGTAGAAGTAAAACACATTTCACAAAATACATATATAATCCTTTTTTTTTTAAATTTTTACCTCGACGTACGACCACGAAACGATAGACAAGACGCAGACCAGAAATAATTTTGCATACGACGACTGCATAATGACGGCTTGTAATAGAAACCTTTCTACTGTTATTAATAAAACCTTAATAGTCTCCAACTGGTATATCGTTCGCTTTTAAAGCCAAGAAAGATCTCTCGTTTAGTATACTTTTGCTGTGATTGGCTGTTTTAAAACAATAAGCCACTGACTATTACGCTTTATTGCAATATAAGTAGATACGGTATATTATGTCAGTGATTGCATGACTTTTTGTCGTTCGTTAAGGACAAAATTGTGGGAATCAAAATTGTACACGGAAGAAAAATTGTCTATGATACAGTAGAACATGCAGGAACAAAGAAGATTTCAAGCGTCGATTTTCATGCTTGTTATTTAACGATAATATCATGAGCGATCTGCTAGGAAGTTACGTCCTGTTTGTTAGTTCTCTGTTTGCTTTTTTCAAATTAAATAGCATTAATGACATAATATTATGTCATTAATGCTAATACATTCCAGTTATGCTTGAAGTTTAATGGTAGCAATTTCATAGTACTAATTTACATTATGATGTAACAAATAGTGCAGATCTGTAATGTAATAGGGTGATTTATTAATTTTAGACGGTAAAATTAATTTACCGTAATTTATTCAAGTAGCAGAAATTATAATACTGCTAGTGAATTATCTATAAATTAAATGTTCGAAAAAAACATTTTAAAAAATCTTTTTCAACTTTTACTATTACCGAAAATTAGAGTTGAGTTGATATAAACAATATTACGTTGCTGTGTAAGTTCTGTTCATCGATTCAATCGTAGAAATATCCTGTATCTGTTATTAAATACTTACCTGAAGCTTTAATCTGAAATTATTAATAACTGGACTAACTAATTACTAAAACATTCATATGAAAATATTTCGAATAATCCCGCACTAAAGATTGGTACCTCGCACGAAAGTCGACCAAAATCGAAAATATATTCTCGATCTGACAGTATTCGATATGAAGTCTGACTTGTACGTATGCTGCACATGGTTTATTGTGGCGCAAATGTAAGCTTGCCGAATTAATGGTGCTTTAAAGATAATTCTGTTCTATTATAAAACTGATAAGAAATGATGTGTGAATCCAAGGTGCAACGACTTTACTGTGGTTCTCTTAAAGAGATGAGTAGATACCGGTTTGCACGTTAAAATTGTTTTGTATCCTTCGAAACAGGGGTGTGACAGTTCGTACACTCTCAAAGTATATTTTTTTTTTCTTTTCAAATGAAACTGAACCTTGCATAACTTTTGCCATTCGGCTGTTCAACAAATTTCAACAAATCATCGCTACGTTAAACATCCACGAAGATACCACTTACTTACTACGTAGTTGTGTTTATTTTGCTTCGCTTATGTCAGCAGTCGCAATAAAATCAGAAAGTGCACAACATCTAATCGTTAATCGTAACTAAACCAGCTCGAAACTATTTTCAAAATTTCTATCTCTTGACGTAAGCGGTCCTAAGACGACAAATAAAACGCCGTAGGGGGAAAACATTTTTATAGGTTATAAAGGTACATGCGTGCTGTTGTCAGTAGCGGCAACGGCGAACCATCAAATAATTTTTAATGCAAAGCCTATGCATTGGCTTCAAGCAACAAACATACGCGAAGAGATGCCGTTAAGTCAAATAAATCAAAGCAATTTCGTCAATACGAGTGAGAGCGTGAATCGTGGCACAGAGATAGCAACGACTTGTTATACACCTCCACCTTCGTATCACAATATTAATTTACCTCTGGGACATCCGTCTACTTTGGCCAATGATCGCGGTGCACCACCATCTTATGAAGAAGCCATAGACCCTAATGGTAAATTCGAGCTATATCATAAATGAAACGTAATGAACCCCTTTCTTTACAATTTAATTCTAAAGCATCGGACCACGAGGTACTATTTTTTTTTCACTCTACGCTTCACGTACACAGTATCGTTATACGTGGAATAAGATTTGCTTAAAAGTAAATGTATGTAAGTAGCTTTCAAAATTACGTGTTGTATCTATGAGACATTATGGTAAAATATTGCATTGGAAATCCATGCGATCTTGGAGATATTATTTTAAGGCAAGGGGTTAAGTACTTTCTTATAAACTGTTATATGAATGTTAAATATGCAGTGTAACAAAAAACATGTTCCTTAATACCTTTTTCATATTATTCGATGGAAACAGAATATAATACTA
The DNA here is from genome assembly GCA_963583965.1 of Nomada ferruginata. Taxonomy (NCBI): domain Eukaryota; kingdom Metazoa; phylum Arthropoda; class Insecta; order Hymenoptera; family Apidae; genus Nomada; species Nomada ferruginata. Next base: position 15,466,619 of record OY757213.1, read on the forward strand.
TAAAAAGAGATAAATGATACGTAACATTTTTTCTGCTAAGGAAAGAAAATGATGAAGGATTGAATTATAAAGTAGTCCTAATGGTAAAAATTAATGTTGCAATGCTAAAATTAATATTAATGTACAAAAAGTCTAAAATTTGTTACAGAAATAAAATCAGTACTATTTCACAAACACTTGATTATTACAATTCAACAGATCAATTTGTTGAATTAATGTGCCTGAAAAAGTTTTTGCATTTTTTTTTAGCTCCTCCACCATCCTACGACTCATTGTTTGGTCGCATGAGGGAAGCACATAAAGTTTCAAAAGGGGTGTTCGATTTTTTGAAAAATATTATTGTCTTACTTTTAGGGACTAGTAAGCAAACATATGATCCATAGTTAAATAACTATCTTTATGTAAAGTATTATTAATTATTTGCTTTGGTTATTCCAGTTGGATGTACTATTATCTTAGGAGTAACAATAGTTGTCCCAATATGTATGATGATCATTGGAGGGCTTTATCTATATGATTGCCCGCAAGGAGAATATATTCCTGTTTATTTATTAGTCGGTGGTGGTTTCGGCGTTTTCAAGCAGCTATTACATTTGTCTGCGAGAGTACGTCAACGTCAAGAGGAAAGAGACGAAGAAAGAATACGACAGTCCCCAACGCAAACATTAATAAATTGTTTTATGCTTGGTTGGTTTATCATAGGTCCGTTGTATAATCGTTGTATTTAATTGAGAACTTGACGGCTACCTGTGGCTCCATACTTACAATGTCTTCTTATGTTTGGCAGGTTCAATGTGGGTATATAAGGAATACGAACCAAATTATGATCCAGCTCTCGGGAAATATTGTAATAAAACATTATATTTATTCGCCTTCTGGCTAATTACATCTGTTTACATATTCTTGGGTGTAGTGACAGCTGGTTTTTGCAGTATTTCGGTAGCAAGTATTGCGTTTCAGAGACCGCCACCCGACTTAATGTGAAATACCATGATCTCATTTTAACGAGGCAAACAGTCGTTCAGAGATTTATTATTTTGGGAACAAAACGACGATTGTTGCGAAAAGAAACTCTATGGGTATATAAGTCACGTCATAACGGGGCACAAAGTTCGTCCACGCTTTACGTACCTGAGATGCTTAAAACAACAATCTACGAACAGATCGTTTGCACGTTAAACGTACGCGAAGTGCGTTCGAATTTCGTAACTTAACCCTTTGACTGGAAAAGGTGTATATATACGTCTTCGGAAAGTTACTACCGAGACACGAATGACGCATGTATTTGTCATTGCATACCTACTGATATACGTACATGAAGTGCGTATATAGTAAATGTTCATGTTTCATTGTACTGATATAATATTGAGTATATTGTTACACGCCGCGCAATAGTCGCTCAAACAGTAATGATTATATCAAGGAACCTCAGCGTCAGTTATGCGAATTGTGTATCGCACACAAGCCCATTGTTTTCTGTTAAGGCCGCCACACACGCTCTGCTTTGTCATCCCTTTTGCTTATACAGTCATAAATACGTAATGCAAGACCGAACACAGTTGAACCCACTCACGCTACGTTTAGTATATAGTCGTTCGCGCGAACACAATTTAAAATCTGCCATTTTTTACTGATGCCAGCCTATACTATCCATTTTGTTTAGCAACAAATGGAAAAACGTAGAGAAAAATCGGCACCGTGGTGATTGCGTTCATGCCAAACGATTGACGGAACGCACATGCCAAATCGGCCAATTTCACCACACACACGCTCCGTTTTGCATTACAATTTATGACTGCACAAGCGTAAGGGTCGATAGGACGGAGCGTGTGTGGCGGCCTTTAGAACGCGTCGCAGCCAAAGAATGAATGTTTACTGATCGTTCGTGGCAACGACCCTTGATTTCACAATCATTCTCAAATTCTTTCAGCCAATTAACAATTAAACGACGTATGCTGTGAATTACGACGAAGTAACATAGCAAAATTGATCGATCTGTAAAAATTGGCGGAGGCAGCTAAAAAAGAAATGGGGAGGAAAACAAGGTTGATGATGCTTTAATCAATTCAGGGCTGTGGATATTTCGCAATAATTGCGAATTCTTTTGATATTGTGCCAAGAAAACGCAGAGTCGTAGGATCGAAGTATTTTGCTATCGAAATGTCAGTCGTACGCGTCGACGCTCGATTTGTATGAATATTCTTACTTGAGTAAAATCTCAGGACGTGTCATAAAGGTGGGGAAAAAAAATATTCTAATGCAAGAGTGTCATCGAACACTGTGATAACATGTAAGGGAAATTTTACCGTCATCAACGTACGTGCCACGATAGAGTATCGTGCCGTCAAACTAAAGCGGTATAGCTGTTTAACAGTCCTACAGGTGAAAATGGCCACACTCACTTGTATAAATAGCTTATTGTTAAAAGACTGCGACACATCGCAAAACACATTTTTTTTATTCCTTTGCCCTCTCCTCCGTCCTTTTAAAACCTTCCGACCTCTGTTAAGCCTTTATGTCGATGTAATGGAACAACCATTTTATAAAGACTCGTTTGAAGACTAAAGGCTAGACTATATATGTAAAATATACATATGTTTATTATCTAATCGCTCCTTTTAGTATTTCGAAATGTTTCGAATGCCAGTATTTATTAGTATTGTTAGAATGAAATTTTTTTAAGGAATCGTCACATCTGATTGGCACTTAGGTGAACATAGTGGAAGATTGACAACTTCGATCCAAAGAGCAAAACCTATTTGTCTACATTTTATTGATGTAACAAAGTTTCTTCCACTTTCATACAACTTCTTTGCTTATACTTTTCTGTCTTCCTATTTACGTCCAGTTGAAAAAAATATTGTAAATAAATTTCGATACCATCTCCTCTCTCTTCATCTGTCTCACTCTGTCTGTCTGTCTGTCTGTCCTTCTTCCTTAACATCTCTTTATATATACATATATTATAAAATATATATAAAGATGCTCAGATGGTCTGTTTCTAATGGACTACCTTGTATACACGTGTTTCCTTCGAACACATACCTTCGAAGTACACACGCTTGCACGCCATAAAAGAGAAAAAAAGGAAAAAATACTAAATAAACAATATGTGCGAACTTGCGCTATGGAGAATGTAACAAGAACACGATAACTCCCTTGTGTATCTATGAACATGTAAAATTGATCGTTCAAGTAAAACTGTATAGACTGCAATTATCTTCGACCTGAGCATATGCTTATCTAATATAGGAACACCTACTCCGCGTTATATTTGTTGCTGATCTCCAATGCAATAACGTGCATACATATATATACGTACACACACTTTAAATACGTTGACGAATTCAACTATCGAACAAGACCTACGCGTGCCTGTAAAATACATTCTTTACATTGTCTAATATTATGGGCACATACGCACATTTGTTATTATAATTTCCTAAATAAACTGCTTAAAACCACAGTATCTTCTTATCTAACCACGCGTATCGTGTAATCGACACATGCAACTTTATGTATCTTTTTCGTATCGATTGTGAGAGAATATTGTAATGAATTTTTGTAAAACCTGTCTAACGTTCCAGCGTGTAAAAATTGCACTCACACTGTTGTATAAAATAGGCTAAAACCCTCTTTCTCAGTTAAAGTCATAATTTATGAATGTTTTCTTACAAAGATTTTATATCGTCTGTTCATACGCGAGATTCTATTCCCACTGCCCCATGATAAAAGATGGCAGTGTTATATTTTTCAAGGGAAATAATTTTGCAAAACATTGGAATTCCTTATGTTTTGTAACGTTTGCCAAGAAACTCTTTAATAAATCAACTTGCCAGAAAAAAAAGATTATCCACAACATACACTTTATATTTTCGTAATTTAATTAAATCGCTCCGACGACTGACGCTCTAAATAGTAGTAGTCCTCGTGTTCACCTTCGTATTCATACTCATACTTCAAGTATGTCGGTTTCTCTGTGGCGTCTTCTGAACACTTATCTACTAAAGAGTCCAATGACACCTAAAACAATGAAAACAAGGAGTTTTAATTTGAAAGAAAGAAAAACTCTTCTTTCACTTGATTTACAAATTACGATTTTATTAGTCTCTTCCAAAATCACCTAGAGCTAGTATGGAATCTGCATATTTTATGTATTTCCTAAACAGAAGGTTTTTTCGGTAGCAGTGACCATTATTGTTGAACCTCTTTATTGGATCTTTAGTAGGACTAAATACTATAGTCCTGCCAAAGTAGTAATTAACAACCATAAAGAGCAAAAGATGAGGAGTCTACAGAGTGACACCTTATTATTAATATTTTCCGTGACCAAGTTACCCAGATTTTTACCATCTTCCAATTACCCTCCATTTCAATGTTTTCATCTCCAGAATTATCTAATTACATTCTAAGTTCAGTTGCAAATTTTCATAATTTATCGAATGGGCTATTCGATCACCGTCCACAATGTTAGTTTAGGGGTGACGAGACATGTATGTATTCTTACCTCTTCTTGTAGCGGTACTGGTTCCGGTGGCAATAAATCAGGATTATAAGGCGTAATGCAACGTGCTCGCCAAAATGGAATAATGCCTTTCTTCAGTGGAAGCGGCACAAATGGCACAGGTTTCATTTCTGTTGGTTGTGCATCAACAATTCCCGCATCTCCAAGATTTTCAGAGTCGACCCCTACGTCCTCTATTCTTTCGGGTGCAGTTTCTGTTGCTGCAGGTGTTTCCTGTGTAAAAATGAAATATGATCGATATATTGTACGGTGTATACTTGCAATGACTGAAAGTAATTTTTTTCTTTCGTATTTAATTAAGAGTGCTATGTATGCTTGTAGATAAGAATGATAAATGGAAGGATATTTTTCAGTGAATTGTTATGTAGGTATTTTTCGATTGTGGGGTGCTTTTTTTCTTTATTTTGTTCATTTTTAACCGCATGCGGCGTATAGATTATTTAGCGACTATATAGTATATTGCAATGTATAAATTAGATATAACTAGATTAACTAAATTAACTGTAAAAAATTTGTTGTTTTTAACAAATGTAGGGGCGTTCCATAAAACTTGGGCGTTGTTAAGAAGTAATTTTAAAGTATTTGGTATGCTGTGTTGTTTCACTGTACTCCAATTACAAATCGCAGGGTATTCTTAGCACTAAATTATACATATATTCTTTATTCTCACCTGCTGTGTTTCTTCCTTTGTCTGATCGTAATTGGGATCATCCGCGTGTACGTAATGTCCATGTTGCATGCAGGCATTTTCGAAAGTAAAGCATCCACGTCCGTAGGGCTGTGATTATACTTCTTTCAATAGTTTCTAAATAATTGTACTTAAATAATATTTCTTAATAAATAATATACGTACAATGATCCATAAATAATAAATTTTAAATGTCCTTGACGGTTTTTAAATCATTGCTCTAAGAACTATAATTTCATTCCAAATATTTTGCAATTTCTTCTATGAAAATCTCGCACGATTAAACCCTCACCAAATTCAGTTCCCAATGTCCGTGAAATCGATGTCGAGGGTGAATCAATTGTCCAGGCCCTTGCATACGGTCTCTGATCCAGGTGCCCATGAATTTAGTTTTCGTAGCTTCATAAAGGTATGAACCCATTCCGTGTCGAAGATTCTTCTTCCAAGATCCCTCGTAAACATCGCCGTTTATATAGTAATATACACCAAAACCATACATTGTATCGTGTTTCCACTCACCTGCGAAACGTGTGCTTATCTATACCTAATTGTTACAGTATCAAACGACGTTTTTCATTTTGCCTTTCTTAATTGTATACTTATGTCTTAAATTCTGACGCCAGTCTTCGGAATTCATCAAATAAATTGTTTTAATTGGCTTATGATGTTATAGTTGCAGTTTATAGTACGTTGATTTTATTAACGTGTCCTAAATTTATATAATTGATGGTTTCATTAAATTTACTGGATAGAGGAGTTGTAGTAGTTAGATACGAAATGTTCCAGGTTTTAAGAACTTACAAGCGTAGCTGATTAGAACAATTTATTAACAAAAACAAATATAACAAATGAACCTGGGTTGAGACGTTTGTTTATGATGATTATTTACAAAAAGATGATGATTATTTACTAAAGTTGGTCGGAAAGAGTAGAAGTCCAATAGGGCTGACCCAAGGTTCGGCTATAAGTTGGTCAGAAAACATAGAAGTTCAATAGGTCTGACCCAAGGGTCGTAGGTTCAGCTAAAAGTTGGTCCGAAATCGTAGAAATCAGCAGAACTCCATTTCGGGCCACTGCAATTATCTATTCAATAATTTTAATATCGACAATAGAAACAAAAATGATTTTGTTGAATTTCCTTTAATTGTGGATTCCTTTAAGTCGCTCATCATGCTTATATGTATTTACTTTATTTATTCTAAAATTGATTTTGACTAAATGTCTAGCAAGCCTTTCTGATGAGTAAAAACTTACCCTCGTATCGTGTTCCATCGGGATACCAAAATGTTCCTTGACCATATTTAACGCCGCGCCTCCACTCACCTTCATATCGAGCACCGTTTTTAAATACGTACAATCCCTGGCCGTGTCTCAATCCTTTGCAATATTGACCGACATACATATCGCTATTTGGAAGCAGAGCTTTTCCATGGCCATGTCTGTCACCTTGTTCGTTTCGTTCGCCTTCGTACAGCTGTAATTATTATATATTATTATATTACGCATTGTGTAATGATGATATTGTTAGTATCCACGGACGTAGGATGGTACAATACGTAGGGAAAAAATCAATTGATTATATTTTTATATGTTTTACATATTTTTCTTTAATATTCGAAGGAAGAATATCTGAAAATTTCGTGGCAGAAATAAACGCTGTGGGGCAACTATGTTTGTTGAGCGCTAACAATTGTTATTCAGTTTATAACTAGAATACATTGTAATATATAATATTGGTACTTGCATTCTAATACTACGTCTGTGACAAAAAGTGTTACTGGAGAGCAATAAACCGGAGTATTTTAATTTCGCTTTATACAACATTTTATATATCCACCTTGAATATTTTTACATAAACAGCGTTTGTATAATGTTCTCTACAAACGATTGAGCATGAAATGCAGATGTACAAACACCCAAAACCCGAATTTCGCTAAAAAGTCTTGATAAAGCAACGAGATCTTACGAGAATCACTTTAAAAGAGGAAAGAAACACCTACCCCTAAAGGATTTACTTCCTCTTCGCCTTCCTCTCCAGCAATCTCCGGATACTGTGCCATTTATATTTCATGAATGTACTACGAACAGCTTCCAAACCGTATGACATTTAAACAAATGCAAAATTATTCAATTTGTTCTTGTTTCATCATTATCTATGATTGGCTTCGTTTAAAATTGAATTGAATCATTTTACATCCTTCTCTCGATTTACAAGGAAAATTATTTTCTCTTTTACGCGAGATTTTCGTTATTCTCTTATTTGTTTTTTTTATGTGAATTTTTTAGGATTCTTAACAATACTTAAGTAAGTTTTAGTAAACGTTGAACATCTTTGCAGAGTTTAGTTTCCTTTAAAAGAAATTAGGTAGTGTGAGATGTATTAATGGGACGACAAACTTTTTGAAAACAAATTTCGTCAATAGATTAATCAGTCGCGATGTTGTACGACTAATTTTTGCAAAATAGTCGAATGCGTGAGGCACGTTTGTAATATAATATTATGAGGATAGTCAATTGCCTCTAATTACCACTAGTACCACTTTGCAATTTTTTATTCAAATATCTCCCAAACTAATGGTTTCTTGGCATAAAAATGTAGTTTAATATTTTTTCCGAAATGAGGATGACCTAATTTAAATTATTGCATTGTAATTCGTGCCTAAAAGCTAATTAATTTCATGTGCGTATAAACTTCTTTGATATGGAGCTATATGAATGCTTCACTTGACAAATCGATTAACTCCACTTTCTGAATTTTATTAAATTTTAATGTCACAACACTAATAAACACTAATAAAGGGTTTTGACATTGAAATTTAATAAAATTCAGAAAGTGGAGTTAATCGATTTGGCAAATGAAGCATCCACATATAACTCTGTTTTAGTAGTGATTTTACTTAATAACTTGGGGTTTGCACACTTCAAGATTATAATCTTGTAAAAAAAGAAGTAAAGTATTCTTTATAATATTCTTTATAAAGAATACTTTACTTCTTTTTTGGATTAAAATTTACAACAAAAGTTTACTACATATAATTTATGAACAATTAATTGATATCAATTATTCAATTCGGTCGAATTTATATTTAATAACAAAAATTGTAAAAGATCTCGTCTCATAAAAATAGTATATCCCGGCATTAATCGTTTAATATGAAAGTAGTTTAATTATTAACATGCTATCAAAAATCTATCACGTGTACCGACTTCCTCATCTCTATGGTTTCACAGCTGATTACAAATAATATTCCATTTTTATAACAAGTGTTTCTTTAAATATTTTATTTCCAAAAATATATCTATAGAATAAAATTATAAAAATTGTTATAACAATCTATATCTTACTTATTTCTCTTAGTTATTTAAATAAAAACATATCTAGTACACAATTATATAAACAATATATACTAATTTTATTTTAAGATTATCATTTTAGAGTGCTCCGTTGTCGCTTTGATGTCGCTTCCGTGGACACGCCAGACTCGTTTCCTGTATCTAAATCAATATGAGCAAAAACAAAATTCTTCGCCTTCGATGGCAGTGGTGCTTCTTTTCGTCTGGCTAAAGCAGCCAAACGGGCTAGCTCTTGTTCTCCCCTTGCAAGAAACGAACGCTTCTGCAGGACACTCTAAAATATTTTTACAGATTATCAAAACACGTAACGAAAAAGACCTCAACGATTGATAAGAATGATTGTTTAAAGCTCTTACATGTATTGAACGCGATTTATCATTACATTTGGAAGTATTCAACATATCCGCAATGGTATGCGGTCTTCTGGGTTCAAAGTTAGTATCAAGTGTTTCAACCAACGTGTTTTGTTTTTGAGATTCATCTAGTCGTTTCTTCTTTAAAATCTTCAAACCAAATTTAAATACTTGACATTCATTTAAATCATTCTCGATTTCTGAATCATCATTTGTCTGCAAATAAAATGTACGTACATTACAAAGAATACTCATGAGTATATACTTGCTTGAATACTTATTAAAGAGAAATCTACCGTCTTTTCAGCTAAGAATTTTTCCCTTTCATGCCTCAGTTTGCGCCACTTCGCTTCGTCTTCATCGTCGGATAAATCTACCCAACCATCTTTACCTTCTAAGGGTTGCGAATCAACTTGTTTGTCATCAATTTGATTATCTGAAAGAGAAAAATGATTGACGTTGACGCACTTGATACGAATTAGTACGAAAAATAGAACAAAGAGTTCGAATATATGGGATATTTAAGTCTCTAGTTACCTATATTTTTCCATTTGAACTTTCTCTCTCGCCCACTTTCACTATACAAGTCACCATCTTCAAATAACATCTCTTGAAGCATTCTCACTTCTTTCTGATCTTCGTCCAATAATTGTCTCATGTGAAGTTTCCCTACTTGACTCCTTACTTGCGCTTCATCAATTTCTTCATCATCTCCATCTTCAAGTTCCAAATTGTCCAAATCTTTCTCATCCTCGTCCGCAGATACATCACAATCACTTTCGCTTAACTCGGCTTCTTCATCCAAAAATTTGGTTGCATATTTCTTCATATCCTTCCTCGAAACAACTACTTCGTTTTCTTCTGAATCGTAATCGACATATTTCTCTTCATTTTCATTTTCATCCTCATCGCTACTGACAACAGACTCGTTTTCTTCCTCGTCGTCGGATACATCTAATTTTTGGACTCTCTTTTTGATCCTTTGTTTTTTAGTTTCCTCTTGCAACAAATCTTCTTCGTCTGATGATACAACCCGCAATTTCTTCCAAGTGGCATGGTGATCCAATTGCTGCTCATCTTTCTTAGTAATTAACGCGTCCCTTTCTCTAGATACTGGGCTGACTTGGGGTAGTACATCATCTGAGAAATCTGTGCTTTCTTTACTGTTCCTTTGAGAATTAAATGTTCCCGAACACAGTTCCAATAATTGTGACTCACTTACGTCAGGTTCCTTTGAAAAATGAATGTTAACTTTATCGTCGGGAAATTGCCCCGAGGCTATTTCCATTAGTTCCTCGTCCAGCACATTACCTTGAACAGTGAACAGTTTCTTGCAGAAGTTATCTTGGTTTTTTGAATCTTTTAGTTCCTGGGACAATAATTGTGATTGTGTCCTTCCTATCAGTATAGGATCAATAAATGACGATTTTTCTACTCTCATTGAATCTTTCTGTTCCTCTAAATCTGTATTCAATGCTGTCAACTGTGTCGCAGGAGACACAAAATCATAGGTGTTATTCTTGCTTTGCGATGTTTGGCTGGTTTCGTAATTCGGGACATTTGTAATTCGGGAAATATCACTTTCATTCTCAAGCAATTCCTCATTTCCACGGGAACATGAATCAAATATTTTTCTGAACTGAGAAAAGGTAGTTCCTTTATCATTCCCCTTATTTACTGTATTCCCAATAATTTCAACCTCTGAAGATCTTGAATCATCTTCTACAATTCTATTCAATGTTCTATTACATTTAGGTAAATCCGTACCATCACCAGTACTGTTCTCGTCTTCTAAAACAAGTCTCTCGCATTCTTCTTCGCCTTCATCCGACCGGTCCTGCCTTTCATCTTCATCGTCATCTTCGATTTCATCACTCTCGTTATTTTCATCTTCGCTTACTTCGGCTTCATCATCTATGAAAGCACTTCTTTTCTTCTTTTTTTTCTCTCTCCTTTTGTATACATCGACCTCTTCCTCTAATTCATCGTCCTCGCTTCTATGAAACTCTATATTTGGAGAAAACGGTTCACCTAAATGATCGTCATTTATAGAATCATTCCACTCTATTTCTTGTTCCTTTAACTCTTGTTCTCGTTGTTTCCATTCCTCCTCGCGTTTTAATGCCATTTTATGTTTCAACTCTTCCTTTAGGCGCTGCAGCTTTGCTCCAGGCTTCTTCAATTTAGGATCCTCGTCTACTACGCTGGGTATTCTGTACGGAAGTGTTTCTTTAATTATAGATAAGCCACTTGGAGATTCTTTTACGTGCGTCACTGTGAGCTGTGTGTTATCATTAACCCAGCCAGTGACTTTGGATTGCTTGAATAGAAATCGATCCATTAGACTACCTAAACCTGTTTTAGCTGATTTAGTATCATCTGATAAATCGATCATCATGCCTGGACTACCTTGTAATTTAGGTTTTAAATTTCTGTTTAGTAGAACTTTCTTTTCATTAATATTTGGCGAATCACCGAATACGGGCGGTGGCAAACCATATTCATTGTACTCATCGCCTTCTTCTGCTGTCATTCCTAAGGACCGTCTTACCATTTTTGCGTAATCATTAGTAAGTTCTGATACATCTGGTAGTTCATCTAGAATTTCTATATGTTGTTTATCCGTATCATTAGATATATTTTCTTCTCTAATTGCTTGTGTGGTGTCACCTTTCTTCAGTGGTCCATTTAAATCATTGTTTTCAATTGTTTCTGTAATACCATTAGAATTTTCGTTCCCATTTTCTGTAGCATCGGGTTCGCAGTAATCTTCTGTTATCGCCGAATCGTTTGTATTTTTTTCGGCTTCACCATTTATCATTGTTTCATCATTTTCTATCTCTTTTGTTTCAGTTAAGCTGCCATGGATATCTACCACGGTATTCGTATTACCCTTTGGAGTACTGATTTCTGGAATAGGCCAATCATTACCAACGAACAACCTTTTTGAAGCTTTATCCTTCTTACAAGCTTCTGAACTTTCTGCCCTTGTACATCCGTTATTGATTTCGCCAACTTCTTCTTCCGAATCCGAGGACTTGTAAAATGCTTCTGCCTCTTTCTCTTTTTCTTTTAGAACTTTACTATTTAACAAATCAATTTAAAATTTGCATTATGTTCCGTTGAACATCGAAATTAATAAAATAGTAACGATACTTACTCAACAATAGCAGAGGACATCTTTAATTTAGCTGCCATTGTAGGTGCTTTTGGTAGAGATGTTATTACCTTTCTTCTGTTTAAAAACTCTTGCAATGTTCGCTGTTTAGGATTATGATATGGAAGCGAAACCTCTGATTCTCTTATCAAACGTTGCGTCTCACTTTGTATCTGTCTCTTGGCTTCCTCCTTAGAAGCTCTTAATGAAACCTGCAATATAGCTCAGTCTTTTTTATCTATTTCAAAGATATTTGGTTCCTTCGTTTTGCTTTAAAAATATTTAATACCAGCGTATTGAAACTAAATTATATGCAGTTGGACCTTGGTAACTCTAATCTTGTAGTTGTTTTAGAGTTACAGAGGTTCAACTGTAAGAAAGTTAATCAATGAAACATTTTGTTAACTTACATTCACCGTCTTAGATTTAGATTCTTCTTTACGCTTCGTAGATTTTTTATCTGTTCCTGGACTTGATTGTTCTTTGTCGTATCTATTTTCTTCTTCATCTGATTCTGAATCTATCAAAGATCGAAATTTGTTAATACTCGCATTATGCTTAGCTTTTTTCTCATTTGAAACTGTTCCTTCCGCATCGTTATCATTGGCAATACTAGATGCATCATCTGAATCGCTGTCCAGAAATATCTTGGTTCTGCTCTTATAACCCTTACTGCTTTTATCTTTGCTACAATCAAGAGTGCGTTCAGAATCAGATTCATCGTCCTCCGACTTATTGAGGACAGGTACTTTGTTCTTTGAGTTAAATGTAAACATATTATCGTCCTCTGAATCGCTGTCCAATATCTTGGACAATCTATTGTGAATATTTTTGTCAGGTTTCTCAGTTCTCTGCTCAGACTGTGCATCATTTTCGTTTAAAGTTTTGCTGTAGAATTTCTCACTGTCACTATTAGAACAATGATCAATTTCATTTTTGTGTTCCGCGCCTACGTTAGAACACTCTATATCTTTCCCTTCTAAACTTTTATTAAACATATCGCCAGTGTTGTTGTCAGCGCGATTATTAATCTCAGACAATTTATCTTCCTGCACTTTCGTACAGTTCTCAGACTTTTCTGTAAGCTCTGATTTTTTAAGATCGTGTCGCATGACAGACTCATTAGTGACGCTGTTTGCATCGTGTAAATCGAGATCTTCGATCATTTTGACCATTCAAATTTTAAGTCCCCTTTTATTTCATTTAAATAAAACCTTGTCTTTATACTTTCCTTTATTACTTTGAAATAAAAATTATGAGCGCATTTACCATATCAATATAAAACTCGAAACTAATATGTTTGTAAAATGATAAAGTAATGAAATTATTGCTTAACACTTTAAGTAAAAATTATGTCTTTTCTTTTCACAATCCGTAGAAATCAGGCTACATCATTATAACAAAGAACATTATTAGCCACTGAAATACTTATTTTGATCGAAAAAATTTGGCGCGAAAGAAATAAGGACGATGTTTCTGCTAAACATACTGATTACAGGTGGCAGCAGATTTGTTTCTCGATCAGTGATATTTGATTTTTACACCAGTGTTATTTTACTTAACTTCTTATTCAACGAAATTACATATTATTGTTTCACTGTTATTATGACTATCTTTTTAATATCCATACTCCCGAGCTATCCAAAAATTTCGAACATTAAAAAGCACTCTTTCGCGATCCTACTGATTATAAATAATTATAGGTCAACTTTACAATGTTTGATAGAATCCGTTTTATTAGTTTCATATTCGAAAGAAATTTAAATTTTCATTTAATGTAGTGCTGTCCACCGGTGAGAACCCTCACGCACTTGCTGCCACTATCAATTATTCTTTTCTTCTCTTTTTTAAATTTTCAAGAATCTGGGCTTCCTCTACTAATCTACTCTTCGTATTTCTTAACGAATGGGGATCCTGGTCCACCATGCGTTTCCATGACAACGTGGCCGCGATTGGGTGAATCCAAACGCCTCATGACCGATCTTGTCGGCACTGATCTAGGGAATTAGTGTAGTTCTGAATTACTAGATAACAACAGAAAAAGACATTTAGCTACCGTTCAAGGTGCCACGGATATTTGGTTGATAGTAGTTGGTCGATAGATTATAAATTGTTGACGTATTTTTGTGACAGTTCGTGACCACATTGGAATCAGAATCGAGGAAAGTATTGTATTTGTAGGAGATTAAACGGGTCTTCGAATATCCAGAAATAGGGATAACATAATTATTGCAATAAGTCTTCTATACAATTTTGTATTCACTTGCAGATATGGTAACGATGGGCGAACCCCTCACATTAGCCAATGGTAAATTTTTGCATATATGACTGTTTTAATAAACAAATACGTAGGTTTTCTGTGAATAGACTGAAATCAATAATAATACATCATCTGTGTGTTATTTACAATTTACAGTCTTAACAATATGACAGTATAAGTAGTATCATTTATTACATTGGTTGACTGAATTAGAATAACTAACTTCAGTAAAGTGAAGAGTATAACAACGTGATTGTTTTTATTTGCAGATGTTAAGAGATCTATTGAGTTACTGGACAAATTACAAAAAGGTAATTAATTAAATGTATTTTATTAACAACAGTATCATGTCAAGTATTATTGCAAGAATTTCCTTCTTTATGTAGGTCTCGGATAATCTGCATTTCTTCATAGCGTTCTTGATTTGATATATTTTCTTATATGTATAGATCACATACGTGACTTTTCTATGTAATACAATCGAACCTTGTTAACTCGAATCTATAATTCGAACAGTTTGAGGCTTTTGCTAAGTCATTAGATCATAATAACTTTAGACATTATACTGGATGATTAGAAAAATTGAATATTAATCAATGTACAAAGCCTCCATAAGTCAAAGTTTCGTACGCCAAACAAAACTCTCTCACTTGAAAGGTTTGTTCAGACAAAACTTCTACAATACGAAAAATCGAGATCTTCGCTCAAGCTTTGTCTTACGAGGGTCCGACTGTGAAAGTTTGTCTAAAATTTGTAATTGTATATGTGATACTTGTTTTTTCAGGCGGAGAAGTGCCTGCAACAAAGTTAGCTGCCTTACAGAAAGTTTTGCAGAGCGACTTCCTTAGCGCTGTACGCGAAGTATATGAACATGTATATGAAACTGTAGACATTCAGGTATTTTATATTCAGATGTTAGTGACTACAAATTGTAGCATATAGAGTGTGATGGTACTACTAATAATTTTAGGGCTCTCACGATGTCCGTGCATCAGCTACAGCGAAGGCCACAGTTGCTGCTTTTGCAGCGAGCGAGGGTCATGCACATCCACGAGTGGTGGAATTACCCAAAACTGAAGAAGGTCTTGGTTTTAATGTAATGGGTGGCAAGGAACAGAATTCACCTATTTATATCTCACGAATTATTCCGGGGGGTGTTGCCGACCGACACGGTGGGCTCAAACGCGGTGATCAACTTCTTTCGGTCAATGGAGTGGTTAGTTCTCTTGTTTCTTTTTTATTAATGTTTTGTGTTTTTTTTTTATTAATCTATGTATTAGACATTACGAGATTGCCTTGCGTACTCTATTGCACGACACGATTCAACTCAGTTGAGACAACCTCGTAGTTTCTGTACCTAGTTTTAAAATACTTCAGGCTTTGCTTAATGATTTACATTTCTTTCTCAGTGCGTGGAAGGAGAAAATCACGAGAAAGCAGTAGAATTACTGAAACAGGCACAAAATTCAGTAAAGCTGGTTGTGCGATATACTCCGCGTGTTTTAGAAGAAATGGAATCACGATTCGGCAAACAAAGGGCAGCACGTAGGCGTCAACATGTGCAATGAAATCTGATATTGTTACATTTCATTACTTACTTTTTATTGATGCATCGATCATATGCATATTGGTGTCGTTTTAATTTCTCCTTCATTATATGTATACTATGAAGTCACTCAAGAAATGAAACTTGCGAGGCTTACATTTAATAATACTTTACGATTATTGTAACCATTGCTGCCTCTCATGTTCTAAATTAAACACTGTGTATGAATGTTATATAGTTTTAAGAAATAAAATTGAGAAATAAATATTTGTTCTATTTATTTATCTCTTAAATAAATTAGGATAAATGTAAGTATGTTTTCATGCATTCCATGAAATAAATTTTCACCATGTAATGTGTACCTTATTTGTAGTTGCTATATTAATACCAAATTTTGTAACAATGCATTTATTTGCAATCTATTGTCTGTATTTGATGCTGTGGTTTTTGTTAATATTATCAGAATAATGAACTGTTCGAAATTGTAACATACAAATTACATACAAAATCGTTTCCACATTTTGTCGTAATTACCACAGATAATTAATGTTGTCACTAACATTATGTTAGTTTATGTTAATACTGTAATATTTCATTTAATTGCTAACATCCTCGTATAATAACTATTTTCTCATACATCGAAAAAACATTGTATCTCGATTTAAATCGCTTGCTGATGTGGTATGAGGTATTCATTGTAGAAAATAGGAATATCTTTTATTAACATTTCAATCAATTTTTTATTACCTCCAGATCGACAAACAATAATTAAAGAAATCTGGAATCAAAAATATTTGAAATAACAGTTCAATACAATTTCATATTTTCCCTCCTGTACACATACATATGTATGTATTATAGCAATATGCATTCGGCAGATTTAACCCTGCACATGAGAGAATCTCTAGAATAGGTTCATGTATACATATACTCTTTAATAGAAACTACTGTATATAAACAAATTAATATATCTACGCGAAAAAATGATGCACATCTCCTTTTTGAAAAGTGGCACCAATAATATTTTTGTAATATATTGTATAGATAAGGAGGGGGTAAGGTCTGCTGTCCGATCAAGCATTGCTGACGTATTGGTGTATACATTTATGTACATCTATGCCAATCTCAGAAGGAAAGGCGTCGTGGCAATTGGACTTTATGTGGACTTTAAACCTCCTTACATTTTGCTGGCTCATTACGAAGTGAGGACAGTTGTATAAAAGTTCGGATTATCCAAGCTCTTTGGCTCTAGCTTACCGCGAGTAATTTTAAATTGGACGCAATGACGGGATCAGAGGAATTACGTTTCGATGGGCGAGTAGTTATTGTGACAGGAGCTGGAGCTGGTAATTGTTGTTACTACATTTATTTTATTTGCTCTATATAAAACTAACAACCTTTCATTTATTTCTTTTTTCAGGACTGGGCTATGCATACGCCATACTTTTTGCTTCCAGAGGTGCTAGTGTGGTAGTAAATGATTTAGGCGGAGGAAGGCACGGTGATGGAAGTAACACTAAAATTGCGGATACGGTCGTCAATGAAATTAGAAAGAATGGTAATGACGTTATTCACCGTATTCAATAGAATATTCGTGTGGGTATCTTTAATTGAATCTCTTGTACGTATGCACTTTAAATTATGTTGAATTCATGTATTGCATGCAAATTTGGATATTTGAAATATTCATTTTATTGTATTATATATTGATTTATCATTGTATTAAACTCTGAGGTCAAAGCAGAAGGTTTAATGCTTATTTAAGCATTGACGGTATGCATAATTTTCAAGTAATGACTGTATCTCTCAATTCTTATCAATGACACTTGATGAAATGTCATAATATTCAAATCAATAAAATTTAGATATAATCTTATCCTCGAACACTTTATCCTGTATCAAGGGTAAAAAGATTAAAAAATTATAAAGATAATCAAAAATAAATAATATATGGCAAAAGAGCTAAACTAGATATCTTGTTTCTCAATGTTAATACGTTAATATCGATCACAACATACATATATGTATAATAGCGGTCATAATGCACTGCGAAAGATACTGTATATTTCAGTTATCTTTTATGAAGGATGCCACATACTTTTCAAACACATTTAATTAACAATACAGTATTCGATTGTACATTAAAATAATTTTGTAGGTGGCAAAGCAGTGGCCAATTATGATTCTGTTCTCGATGGTGCGAAGATTGTTAAAACTGCTATTGATGCATTTGGACGCATAGATGTTGTTGTCAATAATGCCGGCATATTAAGGGACAAATCTTTTGCCAAGATGTCAGAGACAGATTGGGGTATGTATTCGCTTGTGTCAATTCATTTATATACAATTTCTTGAACATTAAACATCATTTTTCTCGTATGTATTTTACACCAAGGAATCGATTATGTGTTTATTCTGTTTTTCTTAGATTAACTAACAGTTGAAGACTCATGAACTTATTGTACAACATCATATTGTATCACCACGCTAAAATGATCACAAATATTACTTTATTTCAGATTTAATACAGGATGTTCATCTAAAGGGTGCTTTTAAGACCACCCAAGCTGCATGGCCATATTTCATTAAACAGAATTATGGCAGAGTAATTCTGACTGCAAGTAACAGTGGACTGTATGGGAACTTTGGTCAAGCCAATTACAGTGCGGCAAAAATGGGTCTTGTAGGTTTGGCTAATACATTGGCTATTGAAGGAAAGAAGAAAAATATACACACTAATGTAATCATACCAACAGCTGCTTCTCGTTTAACAGAAGATATACTTCCACCAGGTATATACAGTAGTTTATATAGTTATAGTTATAGCAAGTAATGTCGCTAGACATTTGAGTTTCTGAGAGAATTAAAACTACAATAGAAACCTAATTGTCTCAAGAACTTTAATTCTCAATGTTTTCTTCTATTTAAGTGACAGACCCCCCTTAATTTCTTAAATAGAATTGGACGTCAATTTTTCTATGTTCCTGTAGCTCTCTGTGATCCTTAACAACTTTCGTCTGAAACATTTTTTCATGTTTTGTATAATAAAAGATGTATAATGAAAAATAATTTTAGTTGGATAGATTAGGACAGACAAGGTCCTAATGCCACTATTCTTCTAGACTTATTCGTCGTATATTATGAATTATTAAATGTATGTATAAAAACAAATTGGACAACATTTTAAACGATTCATAAATTAATTTCGAAGCATCAGACGTAAAAATTTCCTATTTTTTAATATTCACGTTTAAGTATTTTATTTAAAGAGGTTTCATACTGTGTATTATTACCGTACAAAATAAAAGAAATGCTTCAAACAAAAGTTAATAGGATTGAAGACAACTATCTGAAAATATGTGACTCGCCTTGTGTGCACATTAATCGTGCGCCGTTATTTTTAAACTTCTTAATCTTACTGTTGTACGTTTTGTAGATTTTTTTGCACAATTGAAACCAGAATTAGTAGCACCTGTAGTTGTTTGGCTATGCCATGAAAAATGTGCAGAAAATGGCTCCATTCTTGAATCTGCGTTAGGTTGGGCTGGAAAATGTAAGTATGAAACATAAAGTTAGTTAAATTAAGACGTTCGTTACTTCTTCTATTGTTACATATGTTCCCCTAGGTCATGTAATTCGTTCATCAGGATCCTCGTTAAGACAAGATATGTCTAGCAATGTTACTCCCGAAGACGTTGAAAAAAGGTGGTCTGCTATCACTGATATGTCATCTGCTAAACGTTTTAATTCCATTGAGGTATATCACCTTTTTTTCTTATTTTGTTAAAGGTTCGTTTTATGAATGGAATTTTTTATTGATACTTTCAGGAAGTAACAGGGCAATTGATGGCTGCAGTTGAGGGAAATAAATCTGAAAATTCTAGATCGGAGGTGATTACATAGTCCTTTTATACACGGTGTGTAATATTATTATGAATGACTGAATACCATTTTTTTCTGTAGGACAGCGACGTTTTTAGGCATACCTACAACTATCGGGATACCATATTATATGCATTAGGAGGTATGCCCATTGTTACATTGTAATTTCAATTAACAGATTGTTATGAAGTACATACAATCTGTAATTTACATTTACTTACTTGATTATTTCCTTCAGTTGGCGCTACTACTCAAATACCATCTGATTTCCGTTATTTGTATGAAAATGACAGCAATTTTTCTGTTATGCCCACATTTTATGTTCTACATAGTGCAATACATTGCATGACCTCTTCCGTGCTATCAGACCAGATGCCTGGTTCGGAATTGGATCCAACAAAGGTACTTTATTTCTCATAGCGTTACGACAATATATATACTTTTTACGGAATTATTATAAATTCAGGTGTTGCATGGAGAACAATATATTGAAGTTCATAAACAAATACCAACCGAAGCTACCGTTGAATCACGTTTCAAAGTGTTGGATCTATTGGATAAAGGGACGGGTGCCGTATGTATACTCCAACGTGCGTGGATATAACAAATTTTGTAAATTGGATTGTTTGGCGCGTGTCAAATGAAATAAAATTATTTCACTTTCATTCTGCAGAGGAAACTTTTGATGTCGCTACTGGGGATAAATTAGCTACGGCACAAATTTCCACATTTATCATAGGTGCTGGAGGTTTTCAGGGAAAACGAACATCTTCAAATGTTATACCACTTGTTCCTCCCCCTAATCGACAACCAGACGCATCGGTTACTCAACAGACAAGTTACGATCAGGTAACTCGCACACATCCTCTGTGTGTTTAAAAACACGCCGGTTTAAGTTAGCTAAAGTATAATTTTCGGTATATCGAGCGATTAATTGATAACAGTGTTGCTTCTTTATATGTATCAAACTTCAATGGTTCATCATTGCACGTATGTGCGTACCATAGATAGACTATTCATTTATAGAACAACCTCACATTTTCGTTCGCAGGCAGCGTTGTACAGATTAAGTGGAGACCAGAATCCTTTACATATTGATGCAAATATAGCTGTGATGAGTGGTCATAAAAGGCCAATCTTACATGGGCTATGTTCGCTTGGATTTGCTGTTCGTCACGTCCTTCAAACTTACGCCGATGGCGATCCAAGTTTATTTAAAGCAGTCAAGGTGTGTTTATTGATATTCACTCGATGTTTTTTTGGAACGACAAATTATTTGCATATGATGTAACTTTTTAATTACGAATACTTTTCGATGCGTTATAAATAACTATTTAAAGTCCGTTTTTCATTAAGATTCTATGTAATTATTTATCTTGAGACCAACATATTTACATAGAGAAATTTTCCATGTACATTAATTCGCATAATAAACATAGATCCGATTCTCGAAGCCAGTATTCCCTGGACAATCATTGCGAACAGACATGTGGCAAGAAGGAAATAGGATTCATGTCCAAACGTATACAGCGGAAAACAATGAACCAGTTTTAACAGGTAATTTTAATGAAACTTCGAAATTACCTGACTTCTCTACAAATACTGCTCGCCATGATTTCACGTTAATTTCCATCATAATCCATAAAGTACAGGATGGAAAGAATTCAAGTGTAGGCTTTTTTACAAATTGAAAATATTAATTTACATTTATTACATATTTGTTTAAAAGTATGTTATCAGAGAAAACGTATTTTCTCGATTTTGACTATCATGAATAAATAACAGAACATTATTAACACATTGAGTGCTGTGGAAGTCACCAGTCTCTGGCAATGAGGGAGTTAATCTGTCGACTTACATTAAAATAAAAGATATTATTTATAAAACTATCGATGCCATTACTCTTACAGTAATGATGTAAAAGCCATCAGATAAGCCATCACCATAAAGCACTAAAAATAATGTTAACTTTATTCCAAAATATTATTAGATCGTGCAATCTTCAGGCATATGTATAAAGTTTACGAATATTTGTATGACCCATCTTTAAATTTCTTATTTCCCTATAACACATTATTGGAACTGCTGCGCTATATTTTGCACAATTTTTATTATAGAATTTTTTTTTGTTCCTTTTATTTATTTTCTTTATTGATTTGTATTTATTTCCATTATTTTATCAATTACAGGTGGTTATGTTGACTTGAAGAACGTGAAAACCAGTGAACCAATAGCAAACCCTCGCTCTGACGGCGAAGCTCTCGAAAGTGATGCAGTATTTACAATGATTGATGAGTACGTTAAGAAAAATCCACAAGATGTCAAGAAAATTAATGGAGTGTTTGTTTATCACATTTTACACAAAGGAAAGCAACATGCGACATGGAGTACGTATAGTTCATTGCATCAATTACATTCTGACGAGCATTACTTTACCGATTTTCTGTTGTTTTAAAGCTCTGGACTTGAAAAAGCCTGAAGTTTATAGAGGAGAACCGAAGTCAGGCAAACCTGATGCTACACTTACTCTTGATAACGTGGACATGATCCAAATGGTAAATTATTTTTATATGAATGAAAGATTTTTGACCATATTATAACTTACGTTTTGGTTTATGTATAGGCATTGGGCAAACTAAATCCACAAATGGCATTTATGCGTGGGAAGCTAAAGATCACTGGGAATATCATGCTTACTCAAAAATTAAAAGCACTCATGGAAGCCGGAAAAGCGAAATTGTAATTTGGACCAAAATTTTCTACCGGATATTATATAAGAATTTGTTATTAGATTGGCAAGTATGTTTGTTACTGTTGGTTATAAAATATTTGTATACTGTTCTACCTGTTAAGTGTTTTGGAATTTAATTGTATACTTTGGGAATGAAATATATAATATACATATCACAGAAATTATGTTTTATATTACAAATGTGAAAACTAAAATTAATTTTGTATGCGCAATTGTATGTAAATAATTATTTTTATTTTTGGCACTTTTTGTTTAAGAGAAAGTGTGGTAACAATGCGACGCTACCGAATTTTGCATTAAAAATATAAGTATATAGAGTATTGATAGTATTGCTAGCCACCGCCTTTCACCTTAATGGTAAGTATTATAAAAAAAAAGGAAAAGGTTTTACAGCTTTCTATAATCAACACAATACCCTACATCAAGTTTTTATATTTGTAATATTTTTCGAGAAACGAAGGTGACCTTTAATTTTTTCCATTAAGCCATTATTTCTTCCTTCTTTTTCTAATACTTATCATTTTCAAGAAAGGCGCTGGTTAATAATTGCGTGACCAGTCCGTGTATAGAGAAGGTGGATCACACGACTTATATATATATAAATACTGAAAGTAAATACAAAAATATAAAGCTTCTATACAAAAGTTACATACATATGTTTCTGTATTTTGTACTGAATTAATCTAGACTAATTTTAAATTACTACATGCTTGATACATTTATCTTCTTAATTAATTTTGCTTATCATTAGTCTTTTTCACGAGTCTTTGTTTTATTAGATGTACGAATTCTAAATCAGTACTGTGCCCCAAATTGTTAGTTCTTACTGGCTTCTGGAACGGCCTTTTACTATCTTTTTTCTTTGTGTTATTATTAATTTGACCTTTAAATAACAATGCTCGAGATTTCACATTATTTTCTACATTATTGGTGTTTACTTGATTTTGTTTATTGTATATAGTATTCACATCTAGTGATTCATCTTTTTGTACAGGTTCATCATTTTTAAAAAATGTTTTTAAATTATTTTGCGAAATATAAGCTTCATAGTCTTGCAATGATTCTGATTCATGCGTATCAGGTGTTTTCTCAGTTTTATCATTCTCATCGGATTGCAGTCTTGTTACAATGAATTCCGTACTATGAGCTATAGCCACATTTTCATCCGATGTATCTAATGCGATAGTATCTTTATTGGCGATTCTTCCCCCGTGTAAAAATGCAGACACATTCTTTCTCCTCCACATTTTGGAGGTTCTTGGAATAAACTGTTTGCATCTTCCTTCGAACAAGAACTCTCTCATATCAATATCCTTAACTTGACCTTTTAAAAATTGTAGATACCTTTTGAGGGGAGTGAAAAAATGTAACTTATCTGACATTTTTGGAAAGTTTGCGCAACGAGCACTGCTCGATGGAGTAACCCAGACTGCAGTTTCACCAATACGTTCTGGCTGCAATCCGAAATTAAAATTGCCTGTTTTATTAGCAAACACTTCATATATGCACTTGCCGTTAAAAATTGCAATCCTTGGCTTATACGTTTGTAATTTTTCTTCAAGAATTTTACCACCCTCTTTGATTTCTGTGCGTTTTAAATCGGCAGAGGACCTTGTGGCTCGGGTAACAATGTTTGTCAAACCGATTCCGTATTGCGGAAGCTTGTAATCTTCCTCGTATGTTAAACATCGAGGAGTTAATCCCGATTCATGCAAAAGTTTGTAAAAATGATTACCTGGACCCGCATAATATCTACCACGATGCGCTGCCATTAGACCCGGATTAATGCCAACGAAAACCATGTCGAGGTTCATTTCAAGATAATCTGGCAATGTATATTTTTCTACTTCTTCTTCTGTCAATCCATCAAATCTGTCAATTTTCTTCTTTGCCCTATTGACTTTTTCGACCGGTGTTTTCCTTTTCAATTTATTCAAAGTAAGCGAAGACATTTGTCTATATAAAATCTTCACCATGAATCACAAATAATATATTGCTTCATTTTGAAACAATTCTACGTATGTATATACATATAAGTACGCATTGTTCTTTCCTTCAATTCTTATTACTTTTATCCCGATTAGGTTAGGTATCAACTGCCGGGAAAAAAGTCTTATGGCTCATTGTTAGCAGTCATACAAATTGTAGATGTATGCATACGTATGCATACATACGAGATAGCCTAGAGGCCCTAATGTTTCGTAGGACCTTGTATAATACAAAGTGTTGTAAGTACATATGTATGTAAGTACATTGTAATTAGTTACTCAAGTTAAGTAATTATACACGAAGAAGTAAGACAAATGTGAAGAATACAACTTTTGCACACGAGGCATTGTTTTTCGAGAGAAGTGACTTAGAAGTTTATCGAGTATACACGAAATACAGGTACAGGTCATAGAATTCATTCTGTTTCACACTCGTATTAATACAGAATAATGTAATGCTTGGAATTCTAAAAACATAGGCATATACGTAGAAGTAGAATCAATTGATCATGGATCGGAGAAAGCTGAAAGCAGGCAGCAGTTTGCATAAAAATGTAATGTCTGGTGTATGTAGTCAAGTATCATCCAGAAGTGATAACTCTCAAAGTAAATCATTAAACAATGAACTGACCAGAAGTAAATCTACATTGTCGACTGAAAAAGGTTTCACGACGCAAAGTAAGTAATCCTTTAACTCTCTGCTACTAACATGGTTTAATAGGATGTCGTTATTAATGCCGGTCTCTGAGATCTATATTTCTTCTACACTGTGTTACTTCATTCCATCATTTCGTATCATATCTGGTGGGACTTTACTGTATATTAGCACTAAGTAGGAGGGTTCTGGGACTATAATCTTTAACTATAAATCTGAGGCTATAAGTATCAATTACATCAGTCTCTAAGACCGTGCGTTAATAAACAAGGGTTAAGAGGAATATTTGAATGTTCACGTAATCGTTTAACTTGAGTGAGATGAAATGAGAATGATATTATAATAAAATGGTTTACACATAACTTTATTAGAAAGTCAACTATCATCTAGGAACGACTCAAATTCTGTTGCATCCTCTAACGAATGTGTATCTAAGAATAAGAAAATGTTATTAATTGGGAAGAACTTATCGACACAGAGTAAGTTTGTTTCTGCTTAATGTACCTTACAATTCAAACACACTTATGTAAAAATGGATGAATGAATAATAGTAAGAAATTAATGATGGTTCAATGTAAAATTTAATAGGAAGTCAAGCATTAGCCAAAGATAATTCCTCTCAATATAGATCTTCGAATGAGGAGTCACTAAAAAATAACAGTACATTACTGACTGGGAAAATTTTGACTAATCGAAGTAAGTTATTTGTATAAGAGAGCTATATGTTAGAGTGCAAATAAATTGTTAAAGATAAAGTTGCTTAAAGGTCAAAATAGAGCATCTAGCGGAAACATATATTCAAATAAAGATAATTCTGCTGGAGTAGAAGCACAGAAAGGAATATTAACGAATGAAGAAATATCACGTAAACGCAAGTCATTGAATTTTACTGCATCAAGATATGATAGCGACGAAGATCTTGGACTGCCATTGGCAGAGTCAACTGTTTTAAAGAAGCAACGAATTAATCAGAACACTGTGGAAAATGTACGTGAAACTCAGAATCGTCAAAACAATTTAATCAGTTCACCAAATATTTCAATCCCTACGGAAGAAAATGATAATGGAATTAATAGCGAAAACTCTAAATTCGTTGAATTTTTGTCTGAATCAGGCATTAAGATAAATTTGAATCCTCCGTGCGTTGCCTGTAAGTATTAATTGTATATTTTAATATTGAATTATATCGTTAACATTGGTAAACCTAGCGTTAATATTGTTTGCATACAATTTATAAAATATATTTAACTAGTGTTATTAATATGTATTAATTATTATAGGTAAAGATATCACAGTGGTGCAAAAGAAAATGAAGGAGTTGTTGAATTCCAATAAATATACAAAAATGGAACTAATTACCCTGATGGAAAAATATTTCGAAAACGATCAAAACCTTGAAAATGCCCTGACAGATATGGAACTACTTGTTAATAGTGAAATATCAAGTGTTTTACATAGTTCATCTGTTATAAAAGTTTTGTTGCAAGTTTCAGAACTACATCCTGAAATATATAGCAGTCTTTTGTCGAAGCTTAATGAAGCTGTGCTTATTGCGTATGTTTCTAATCCTTGTATTACTCTCTTATAGTTCTTCTTGGTCATTGATTACGATTTTGCCTTTTACGCCTTTTACGATTTTGATAAATTGATTTCTTCTAGGGATTCCATTGAGACAGTTCCCTGGGCTCTTTCATTATTGCAACAATTCCGATTTTTGGATGTTGTAACTAATTCAGATGTTTTAACTAGTAGTCTAGAACAACTTTTAGAATCATGTCCTACGTGGTTTCAAGCCGATTTGATTGTATTCTTACCTGATATTGTGACTGATAAACAACATCAAGCTGTAGCGGAAATTTTAAATAGAGTGTTGGAAGAGAATTCTAAGTTAACAAGTTTAATATTAAACTGTATGAGTAATTTAAATCTTGGGAATGAATATTTGAATGAATACAAAGAAAAAACATTAAATTTGTTGAAAACTAATGTGAAAGTAAATGCAATACCGGCTATTATAAAGTATGTTGAAACGCTTGTCAAATTTGGTATGAAATTATAATAACATATACCATTTTGCTTTGTATATTTAACATTAAAATATTTATAAATTCTTTGAAGATTTGTCTTGGAAGACTGTGAAGATACAGACCTTTTTGGGAAGACATTAAAGGTGTTACGTGATACCGATATACAACCCCTTGCTGGAGAAAATGTTGTAGAATGTTATCAAAATCAATTAAATATAGTTAATACTTTAAAAATGAATATGCTTCTTTCGAGAAATGTAGTAAATACAACGATATCGGTCATAAAAGATATTATCAAGGATCCAAAACCATTAGATATCATTCTTCAGCTTCTAATATTTTCAACAACGGATGCAAAAAGAAAAATCATTGAGACCATATTTAAGCAACATATACGATCTGGATTTTATAGAACAAGCTTGTTAAATTTCTTATATAATGATTATAAACAAGTTTGTACCACTATAACATAATTTAAACATGTTCATTGTGTCCAAATTTAAATGAAAAAAGCGAATTATCGCGTTCTAGGTTGTTCAAGAGTTACAACCAACTGCATTGCAAATATCAACCAATTTATTAAAAACAAATGAACGTGTATATATTGACTTTTCCAACGATTGGTTGCGACTACAGTTCCAGTGTCATAAAGAAAATGTGTTTAAACAACGTGAGATTTTGGAAAGAATTATATTTCTAATGGGTGATACTGACCAAACGATTAAGAATGCTTTGGCATTTCTTTCCAAAATGGTAACAGAAGAAGAAGATAGGCAATGCTTAGTTCCACATTGCAATCATCTTCGCATATTACTTGAAAAGATGGATAATTTGAGTTTAGAAGAAGTTGGCACATTGAATGATTTATTGCAACATTTATGTACAAACTCCAGTGCCGTTGCTGATTCCTTACGCGATGATTTATTTATTTTGCTGCAGAAACAGTTATCCAATTTTAAACCATTGTACGTATTAATTCAAAAAAGTAAAAAAAAAATAGAAGCAATATTTACTATCGATATTTAATTCGCCTCTTTCATTACAGGATAAAATGTAAAGGTGTCTTAGGTGCGGTCATGGCAATAAAACATTTGATGCAAAAATCAGAATCATCAGATGCAGATTACAATTTATTTAGTAGGCATTTCGAAGTATTTATATGATATATATTACAATTTTTAGAATATATTTGATATCTAACATTTATAGATGTATTTGTTTTTTTTGTTGCTTCACAGAGGACGTACTAAATAATGTAAAGAATTGTCCACGATCCAAGGCTCTATTTTATGATCAGCTGTCATGTATTGTGCTGCAAACTCAAATTATTGATGCAGAGTTTATGAGTAATCTTACAAATTATATCGAGGAAGAATTTGTTAGTACAAACATGATTGAAAAAACAAGTTATAAGTACAAAACATTTTGTAATCAATTAATTTTATGTTGAAAACGGCATTTCCTTTTTATAATTTTGTATGTTAATGTTTAGCGGTGAACTAGTATGTAAATTTGGTCTGAACAAGGCGGAAGATGAACCACAGAATTGTATTATAACGTTTGAGGATAAAAAATATGGAGCAATTGTACCAATTTCATTCAGACTTCTTAGAACTTGTTCTATCAGATTAAGTGAGAATGGTGATCTAGATGCTATAGATTCTCTTTTAGGATGCGCTATATTGATGCCAGAAAATTTCGATGTAGTAGAAAATTCAGTAATGGATTCAGTAATATGTTGCATTAACTGGTGAGTTAAAATTTAAGCGCATAAATAAAAATACATTACTTTTAAACAAACCAATAATAACACGATTATTTTAGGTTTCGAGAACTAATTAGTGGTTTCGTTACTCAGAAAGATCCCTTGTTACGAAAGCAAGTATTACAACGGCTAGATAATTTAATATATTTACAAAGTGAATTAAATACAATGTTCTCTTTGTGTGATGCAAAATATCAGCCACCTCCTTGTTATTTTCATCAGTTTCCAGTACCACCATTTGTTAGAACAGAAAAGAAAATAGGTAAAAAAGGAAAAAAAAAATCGAAGGACAAATCAAACAATGATTCTACCAGTTTTAATGAAACTGATAATTGGAAATTGGGTTCTATAATATGTTCCAAAAATCCAATTTATTTTAGGCAGTTCGATGCAACGGTAAAATAGCAATTTTGTTATTTTATTTAATTTGTTTCACAATGATCTTAAACAATTCGGCATTTTAAATATCGCATGTGACATATGTTTATGATTAATTTTGTAATTACTGTACCATTTGTAGATAGTGCATCTGTTGGATCTTAGAATGGAAGTAGATGTATCGCAATCTGTTAATCAGAATATATCTATAAAACAAGTATGTTTCATCATTCAAGAACTCCTAGGGATCCTTGAATGTGACACTAACGAAAAATATATAAAAAGCTTAATAGAATTGCTACCCAAAATTTGTACAAAATTACAAGATATTGTGGATACTTTGAGACAAGAAGGTGGTAGCCAAAATAAAGAAGCTGTTCGATTATTGTTACGTCTTCTAACAAAAATTTTCAACTGGAAAGAATTTGAAAGTGTTACTTATAATATGTTATTACGAGGTGTGTGTGTTATTATTTACATAATAATCATTTTACAATAGCAAATATTTTAATTACTACAAATTGCATTTTTAGAGGGATTACGAATTTTAGCAAGTCAGATAGACGAAAAAAATAGTACATTAAGATCGTGCAAAGAACTGGTTACAGAATCGTGCAAATACTTTGAGTCTTTATCTGATATAGCTACGCAAATATCTTTAGCTATTTCACTAGTTAATATGTGTCAATCACTAATGAAACATTCTGAGACATACACTAAACAAAATAAAGAAAAGTATGGTAAGCTACATGATATACATTTTTAAACGTATTAAATATTTATCGAATTCTTCCTTCGTTTCCAAATATTTGTAGGAATAATATGTTTATTGCGATGTTTTTTATAGCGAAGATGGCTTTTGCATTCTTATGCCTTGAATGGCCAGAGGACAATCATTCTAGTCCTCAGTATAAAGCAGCGGTCGTTGAATTATTAAATAGCTGGATCAGAAATGAGCCTTTACCGCTACAAACAGCAACCTTAAATTTGGAATGGCTACCCGATGAAACTTCGCAGTTGAAGAAACCTCAAAGTAGTTTGAATAGAATACCATCCATAACAAAGAGTAACTTTCATTTTTTGTTTAAAAAAATGTTTGATGGTATTATTAATGGCATAAAAATAGCTGTACCACTAACCGACAGGTGTGAACTCCTTGCTTAAAGGAAACTATTTCACATTTAAATAAATATTTTAAATATTACATTCTTCCAAACAGTGATACTGAAAAAATAGAACTTTGGCGTGAAGTTGCAACGAATGTTCAAAAATTGGTCCAGATATGTAAAACTTTAACAACAAAAAATAATATATTGATCTTTTTAAAGCACATGCCCTTATTATTGAAATCTTTTTTAACTCTTGGAATGCCAAGTCTTGAGCATAATCTGAAGCATCAACCAGAAGATGTAATTAAAATATTAAAGATGATGCAAGGTATAAATTTTAAGTTCAATTCTAAAATCAACTGAAAGCTCTAACTAATATACCAAACATACAGTGTGTCTCTCGTTAACGCTGTTAGAAGGCGATATCTTCGTTATTTTTCATGTTACGCGGAAATGTCAAAGGAAACCAATGACTTATAATATCATACCCTCTGCATGCGCTTGGGTGCCAAAAATTAAAAAGATTGTATACACTGACGACCCCTTGGAATCTCGAAAAATATGTCCACGTAGCATAGAAAATAATCGCCTTGTAACAGATTTAGTGAGACGATATGCTTTATATATTTTATTAAATAATACAATTGCATTTTAGGAGGCACTCGATATTTACACACAATATGTTGCGATAGTGCAGAAAAAAAGGATCTTACATTAACTAAATATATACCTGCAGCAAAGTCTATCCTAGAAAGACTAATTTACAGTGTAAAAGGTATGCTAGTTCTTAATAACACCCCTGCAGCATTTTGGATGGGTAATCTTGTTAATAAAAACTTGGAGGGTCAAGAAATTCTTTCCCAGGTCTGTCAATATTTACAAGTTGAAAAATATACGTTTAAGAATATGTCATCTTTTAACTTTGCATTTGAATTGTGTTTCGATGTTTTTATCGAAATTTTTAGAACGTATCGTCAGAGAGCAGTTTACCAAATTCGGAATTGGCTGATGATGCAACTAATGTATCATCAGATGTATTAGAAGATTCTGGTGATGATCTTGTAGAAGATGACGAATCGTAATTCCTGCACAAAAGATTCTTCACAACTGATCTATTACAGATAAGTCATATAAAATCTTTTATACTTTATATAATACCTTTCAATGGAAATTTTTTTTTATATCATATTGTAAATTAACAATATAACCGATATAAAATTAGTTATATAAACGTTGCTTTTAGCTGTAAGTACTATGAATCCTCACTTATTAATTTGTTGTTAAATATTTGACGTTTCCATGTTAAATCTGGCATAAGTGTTTCCTCAACAAATGTTATTTCATTCTTTCCATTGACGAATAATATAGAGTGAGTTCGCGTTCGATATTCACCAATTAAGACAAAAATTGAACTGAGTTCCTTATACTTCCCTGGATTTCGTCTTTGTAACTCAGGGTCTGGTAAACGCCTATAAGTATTCAAAATATCGAATAATATATTACTAACAACACATAATATATAATTGTTTATATCATTGTGTACCTTTCCGTTGATTTCAAGAATGTTAAAAGTTGCTCTATAAGTTTTATTTGATTTGACACTGTAGCATTATTGACAATGTTTTGAAAAGTTCTTTTCCCTGCTTCAACTTTTTTAAACGGAACATCAAGACCACTGTTACTAAAACCTAGAATTCTATCTCTTGTTAAACCAGGTCCAGTTGATGTTTGAGAACTGCTGAGGTAGTTAACATCAGCATTGCTAGAAAAGAAATGTCAATTAGAATTTTATGTATCAATTTATATAATATTAGTTTTACTATATGTGTAGATTGCACTACACGTTTAGTACAGTTGTTGTTACTATAAATATTTGTAAGATTGATACACATACTATAAATTTACTAAAACCAAAAGGAAAGGATTGTATTTGTCATTTTTATTTTCTTTGTGCAAAGTATCTAAATACAACTCCACGGAATCTCTCGATGTGATAAAACTGGGCACCAAAAACCCCCGTCCTTGCTTTGGAATATTAGTTGCACTTGCTTCATTAGACAAATTTAAAACAACGCCAGCTTTTCCTGTTATTGACACACCCAGCCAAGTTCCACCTTCTCTCCCCGGCTCCATATCGCAACCTGATAAAATATAAAACATTCTTTTCTTTCTAACACAAAAATATTTTGCACAATTGCAATCAAAATTGCATATCAAAGAGTAAAAACCTCTTTTATTAATTCTACCAATTAAATAATATTGGATTAAGTATTTTGTAAAATACGATGTATACATGTACCGCCACAGACAAATTTGTTTCATATTTTGTCGTTAACATACACGTACAGTGTATCAGTTTTAAAGTGACGTGGATCTTTCAATTATATTTACATTTCGACGTACCTCCAAAACATTGTGGATGATTCTTCCAATAATGGGCTGGCAATGTTGGACGTTTAATGTTTTCATCGCGGTTCGAAGCCAAAATCAATCGATAGGACTCGGGGCTAGCATCAGGATTACGATAAATGAATAAAATACACATGATCGTGCCAAATCACTTCATTGATACAAAAGAACACCAGTTCATGCTACAGATGTCTGTCTTATACTGCCTTTGTTGTTTCACTGATAAGATTGCAGTGTGCCTTTTCATCATGAATTAAGATAAGGTTCAGTTAGATGATAATCAATGCAAAATAGATGCAAAATAATGTGTTAACTTTGCGGGATTTATTGAACAATTACTGATACCTGTCATCCTTTCAATTTAATAATTATATAATTTTGTAAGTTACACTAAAATTATGACCATAGGTGCAACTGTAATTATACTCATGTAATAACACAACGGTGTAAGCAATTTAAATAGCTCATCTCTATGTATTTCTACTAGTAAACAAACATTTTATTATATGCTATTCGTAGTACATTTTTAACATCATTCACGAAGCAGGCAGTGCACAAGTTGTATGTATACTTAAATGTATAATGGAATAGCAATTTACGCATATAAAATTATTGGAGTTATATAACAAAAAATTTAGAATTTACGACTGCATACATAGAAATATAATGCACTACGTACTTGTCATCGCTGCTATTGCGTCGGTATCTACAAATGATTTTGCATGATATGCTGGTGTAACCATTATTTATCATATAGCTGTTCGTCACTACAGTTTTCGATTCGTGTATTCACACTTTCTTGATTCGAATACGTTTTAATCGGAAAACGACATGGAGTAAAAGTATTTAGACGTGTAAGTATTTGCGTACACGCTTTAAAAATATACGGATTATCGACATCTATGAGAAATCTCTAAGCGCGGTAACTTTAATGATTTAAGAAGGTTTATTTAGAAAAAACTTGAAGGGTTTCAACAAAAATTACGGCTGATCTATTACGAAAAATTGTTTGCACAATAAATATCTTTTTTGTTGTTTTGTATTATAAGTCGAAAAACTGTTTAATCTTCTTATAATTAGAATACTCGTTTAGTTGAAATGAGTTAATATAAACATTCTAATAGAAACTTTATTGTAGTGTAATTAGTACATATTTTTTTACATGACTTTGTATGTATATATTACATTGCAAAGAAGAATTCGTTTAAGTATAATACTATTTATTCGTTGTTGAATAAATGGCTTTTACAAAATTCTGAGTAGTATTGCGGTATCAATCAGTGGATTGAATTCTAAAATCGGAAACAATATGTTTGAAATGATAAAATATCTCTCTCTGCATTATCTATTTCCAAGTGTACATAATTGAAATCTGTTACACTTTACATGCATGTAAACACTGCAACGATATAAGTTCCAATATAATTTATTATCTCATAAAGATCGAACATTTTTTGCTAGGTGTGGTAATTAAAATTCCTTATTCGCTCTAGTCATTATAATTATAATCATAACAATAATTGTACAAGGTTTTACATTTCTCTATTTAATATCTATATATAATATAGAAATAGAAATTGATGCATCAAAACTTTCTTCTTGGGAAAATATTCCTCAATATTTGTGCAGTGTTTCATATTCGTTTTAATTAAATTATATTATTTGCATTTACACAAGGACCAATTACTTTACAATATATGGTAAGGTATAACAAAGGTAGTTTCCTTATTTTGTGCGAATTGCAAAGTACAAATATTATTATTACATATCAATTTAATCGAAGACTTATTACGTATGAAGCTTACAATACAATGTCGATGAAACGATAACTCTAATACTGAGTTTTAGACTAGAGTTTGTAGTAACTATAAGCGGTTTATTAGGAAAATATAGCTTTGTAAAGGAACAGTGCGAGAAGAAATATTTTCAAATATGCCAATAAATCTCTCTCCTACATTGTATAAGTTTATTAAGAAGTCTTATGGAATATAGCAGGATCATTGTATAAAATGCTTTATTTTCTAATTATAATTATTGTGTTGTATTAAAGTAATTATATTCGTTTCAGAGGTAAACCAGGGATAAAACTTGTTTCATGACTAATTGATTGAACACTTATTATAATGGACTAGTTATAAAGTACAGCTCATCAATTTTATTCTAATGACCTAGATTTATTCTAATGTTTGTATCTACTATGTTGTTATAATGTTGAAATTTAGTAATCACTTTGTAAATAATTAATAATCGTTCAAAAGTTTTATACTTTTGTATATAATATTTTCATATTATATATTTTTATAATGTGCAACATAAAAACGATAACGAAGTGATTTTTCATACTCCAAGAATGTTACTTCTATAAAACTTTGGAAATTTTTCTATATATATATTTCATACATAAAAAGTTTTACTCATTGTTCAAAATTATTATTACTACAGCAAGCTTTGCACTGAATAATGTAGTATGCCTTTTAAAATGACATTCTGCTTTCATACATATTTTACATTACCAAGATACCCAAAGACTTTTTAACGCTTGAGGTTTCAGGTAATGACAAAGCCCATTTTCTTAATCCTGTTAGTAAAACTGAACTTGTGACTACAATTGCTCCTCCTACTGAGTACGGATTTGGTATTTCGTTGAAAAATATAACTTGCCAAAAAAAGGCAAAGACTATGTCGGCTGATCTTGCTATAGCCACTGGTCCTGCTTGTTCCATTTGTAAAGCTAATGTTAATAGTATTTGACCTCCGAAACTAAACAGAGCAAGTGCAACAACTAAAAGTCTATCAGTTCCGCACCGCGGTAAGCAAAGTGCACCTATTGCCCAAGATATAACTATCGTTTGAATCAATGCGAATGATCCAAAATTTGTCATGATTACCGAGAAGTGAAGTCCCTTTAAAGCCCTTAATAGGACGTATGCATTTGCACCAAAAAGTGTTGCAGAAAAAGCTGCCACAGCGCCCCATAAATCAGCGTGTTGTGTTTTTATATGTCCGTCCGAAAGGGACTCTATTGTATGTCCAAAGATAAGTGGTGGACGTGTTATTAAGATTACACCAACCAATGTTAAACAGACTGTAATAACATTAAATAATCCGCAGGGCTCTTTTAAGAATATTCTCGCAAATATAGCTACAAATACAGGAACTGAAAAGACTACAACTGACGCGTCAGCTAGCGGCATATGTCGAAATGCATAAAAACTTAGCATGAGGCCAGTGGTCCCCACAAAACTTCTTAATATTAACATTAGTCTACGTCCTTTTGGAAATGGATGTTCTCCTTTATATATTACAATTGGTATAGCCGGTAATAATACACCCACGAATCTAAATGCAGCCAATTCCATCGGATTTACTTCTACTAAACCTTTCACAATGACGCTGCATAACGAGAAGAATAACGATGATAATGTTGCCAATATTAAACCAAGATAAGGGCATGATTTGAACATTAATATCGAAAAACGTTTTTGTTGCGTTGTTGTGTTACTTTC
Source organism: Nomada ferruginata (assembly GCA_963583965.1). NCBI lineage: Eukaryota > Metazoa > Arthropoda > Insecta > Hymenoptera > Apidae > Nomada > Nomada ferruginata. The sequence goes on from OY757213.1 coordinate 15,502,973, forward strand.
AACGTCATCGTCAACTAAGTGCTGCAACTCAACATGTTCTGACATGTCTGAAATAAAAAAGAAGAAAATAGTTTAATATATTTGACGTCTTCAAATAAACAAACTCCTCCAAAATGATTTAAATATAGCAAGAAAGTCACATGCATTATATGAATAAAAGAAACTGTCGTATTATAAATATTGATCACATTTGTTATACGAATAGTATTTATACGAATTTTTAATTATAAACGATATACGAAAAGCAGAATAATTTAAATGGTTCAAAGCGTATAGTTTTACTTATTTTTCAAACATATTTATAATGTCATTTTAATAATTAATAAAATGCCGCAATTATTTGTACATTAACACATTTGATAACTCACCTGTCATAGAATTAAGAAATGATTAATCACAGTGTATACATAGACTAGTAAAATTATGTAATAAATAATTAATATAGTGCATTTATAAATAACGTGGAAGACTATATTATGTTAAAAAGTTTGATGACACATTCCCATTCCTTGCCATTAACAATGATCGTGACATTTTTTGCATTTGTCATTTTATAGGTAAAAGATCATGTTGTTACTACTTGCATGAAGTAAGCAACTCGTGTTTCAACCACAAGATTCACAAGAAAACGCAGGCACTGATGCATGGGTACGTGAATGAAACATTCGATTTAAATGTCATTTAAATTGCAAACTGCCTTTGAGATATTGTTATAATAAATATTTCAAATTTTAAAAATTGTACGGTGAACAAAAAACATCTGTTTATTAATATTATATACAATGGAAATAAAAGGAAATTAATATATTCTTTTGTAGGGTAAATCCATTGCTATCAAGTTACTAGGATTTATACTATCGATAGAAGTACAATACATTATTTGAATGCGTATCCCGATAGAAAGGAACTAACAAGTAATATATAACGTTTGTTTTTAAGAATTTTTTATTTCCAGCCTCCTGATATTCAAATGAGTCAATATATTACTTCAATACCGTCAGACAGTTAATTTTGACATTGGGGTGTAGAAATATAAGAAATATAATAACAGAGATTAATTATCGCACTCATAATAAGAATAAATGAAACAGGTTGAACCAAATATTTTTTTCGAACATTGTCCAATAAGTATAAAATATTATAAATGTAGTCTTTAATGTTTCATTGCAAAATTAAATTTATATTAATTCTATTCTTATTAAATCTTTGTGGAGACGATTTTGTGTAGGTTCATTGCGGTTTAGTTCTTGCTCCTACCCTTATTGCATATTTCCCGTGATGTATTTAAGGGAAAAAAATAAGCAAAGATTAAATGCATGATTTGTGTTTTTCATTTAATCACAATTATATGCATTTACTTGCTTTCCTTCCCTTTTTGTCCTTTTTAAAGCTTAAATTATATTTACATTGGAAACCTCCTAATTACCAATTGAGTAAAATTGAATAAATATTTTTTTTCATATTTTCTTCCTTTATTTGGAACATTAATTTCTCTGAATGTAGTTATATACTTCTGCTTCAGTAAGGATCTAATTTTTATTCATAATTTCCTTATTTCTATAGGTACATAAGTACATATAGTATAGTATCAATAGCTGCCACTGTAATAACGTTTTCTTTTAATTTAGAATCTTTGAATATTCCCGCATATGCAAGTTTAAACATATGTTTAAACTTGCAAAAAATTATTTCAGAATCTTGTCCTTTCAATCTAAAAATTGCTGCTCACAAGCATTAGAGTAACTACGTGTAAAGGATCTTTTCAAACGCTGAATACTTTTTAAATTTATTGCTATTAGTCCCAGAAAATATTACATATACTAAATATTCATATTATTTGCCATGTCAGTTCGCACATTTACACAATTGTATGCATCTTAAACCATTTAAAGTGACGTGAGTTATTCGTCCTACAAAGGACAAACATCTTTCTGCAATTTAGCACCATATAAAATTGCATCTCGCGAAATATTTGTTGAGTCCGGCTGTATATTTACACTTCCCAAAACAATTTTGGATTTTCAGGTGAGCAGGTGATAATGCCATCTGCAGGAACAAACTTTTCGAAGTATCTTTATTAACTCTATGCTTGTACAACGGTGTACGGGGTCCTTCTAAAATGCTGTTATTCATTGGTCGTATGTATGAATTTCATAGTGTTCGCAGGTTACGATAAATCAGACAATTTTTCAATTAAAGTTGAATTAAGATTGAAATTGTAGTGTAGTGCGCAAGGACCATTAATCGTAAGATAGAGTATTGAGAACCATTTAATGGATCCGGCTATCGGTTGGTATCAACCGGAGCAGTTCGGCCCCGCTAAGGATTTGTGGTTACACATTTGGGAAGCTGAGAAAGGCCTGGATATCTTAACACTGAAGAACGACTCATCATCTAATGTGATGGGTGTGAAGCTTCAACAGGACTTCATATCGTTGGATTCTCTTAATTCGCGAACGGGCGACCGTATGCAACATAATACTTGTAATAGCTATTATAATCCATCGCGTAGGAAAAGTGATAATCGTGCTAGTACCTACGGCATGAACTACAATTACGATGCTTTAGTTGGCGAATACGGCGGTTGTCCGTGGCGGGTATCCAATAAACATTACTCAAAAGGCGTTATTGGGTAAGTTTAATTATCGGACGTTGATTTATTATATGTCCTATGAAAACTAAAATATTAAGCTTTGCGGGATTTATCCATATGGGTTTACTTAGTTAAGGTTATGTGAGCCAGCACGCTCGTTTACAAATAGGGTATATAAGAAAAGGCGATCCCTTTATAAATTACCAATTACACATGTTACAAAGTAGTATGTATTTACTTTCTTCTCGCTAATGGCTCCAATTTGCTTGCTCGAATAATATTTTTCTATGGTGTCATATATTTCAAATATTTACAAATTTGTTATAAATGTGAACGACTTTGTCAACACACGTGGATGTTTATATAATACGATCTATTTATGTTTGTATTAATAAGAAGGTTTTGCTGAATTTCAATAGTAGTATTATTGTATATTTTCTTTCTATTCAAATTTGATAACTTCTATAGTTAATGTATGTTTGTTAGCTGTACAGTATACAATAATGTAAATATATAAGGAAGTATTGCTTTGGGAATGAAAATTCATAAATATGATACCTGTATGTTTGGTAAAGTAAACATAATGGATGTCACATAAGCTGTCATGTTATCATATTAAGTATAAAAGCTCAATATTGCCTGGACAATCCGTCTTCTATATCAATTTATGTTATTTCTGCTTTTATTCGATTATTTCCAATTATTGCAATTGGAAGAGGTAACTGTTATATTTTGAACAAAATGTTAAAATTATACAATTTAGCTGCCTTCATGAAATAAAAAACCGAAGGATCAATTTAATACTTATCTCATTTAGCTTATAATACATTTTGTTGGTTTGCCTAGATTTTCAACTTCAATTTATAAACATTTATAGCATATTCAACAAATTTTTGGTAACCTAATTTAATTACAAAGTTATATAAAAGATACATTCATCAGGACAACATATAATATAATTATTATATCATAAATAATAAGTATAAGCATTTATGTGTGTGTATTTTTTTTTATATCAGTGCTGCAGTTTTTTGCAAGCAGTATCAGGAATGTTTTTTTATAATAAACAATGAGCATCAAGTATAATTAAAAATAATAATTTAAAAATTATTATATTTTTCCATTTAGATTACATGAAGAAATTGAAGATTTTTTTGCTTATATGTGTCCGTCTAATGAAGAACATAGTTTACGAATGCGTGTTGTCAAAAGGATAGAACAAGTAATATATGATCTCTGGCCAGATTCTAAGGTTGAAGTATTTGGCAGCTTTCGCACTGGTTTATATTTACCTACAAGGTACGTATCATTGTACATATTTAAAACAGAGTGTATCTAGTAAATATATTTGTATGTTAAAACACATAGATATCCTTTAAATCGATATAGTTATTTTAAAAATATTAATTTGGATTCAAGTTGAATGTAATAATAATGCTCCATACACGTTACAGAAAGATTGTCGTTATTTAGTTCCTGAAATAAAGATAAGGTGTATTCCTCTTTTTTTTCAGTGATATAGATTTAGTAGTAATAGGAATGTGGACAAATCTTCCATTGCGCACTTTGGAACGTGCTTTGTTGGATCAAAATATTGCAGAACCATCGTCTATTAAAGTTTTGGACAAAGCTAGCGTTCCGATTGTCAAATTGACTGATAAAGAAACGGAAATTAAAGTAGACATCAGTTTTAATATGAATAACGGTGTCAAATCTGCAGAATTGATAAATTCTTTTAAAAAGAGGTTTCCAGTACTGGAAAAACTAGTTATGGTATTAAAGCAATTCTTGTTACAAAGAGACCTGAATGAAGTGTTTACTGGTGGAATCTCCTCGTACAGTTTGATACTTATGACTATCAGTTTTTTACAGGTAAAATATTTACAGTGTTCTTTTTTGAACAATGCTAAAATTAAAAATATTTATCAATTAAAGTTCCAATTGCTTATAAAAGGAATTGGAAGCCAAACGCGCGCGCACGTGTGTGTGTGTTGTTGTTGTTCAATTATATATATATACATATGTATATGTGAAAAGAAAATTGTTTTATCCAAATTGAACAACTGATCTCTACCATGTAAATGATTTTTTATTTCAGTTACATCCCAGGCAAAATGCTTATTGCTCTAATGCTAATCTTGCAGTACTATTAGTAGAATTTTTGGAATTATATGGTAGGAAATTTAATTATGTTAAAACAGGAATTCGTGTAAAAGATGGTGGTACTTACATATCGAAAGAAGAGGTAAAATATATTTATATCACATGTTACAAATATCCAATTCAATCTTATTATACACATAAGAAACAGGAAATATTTATTTTCCTTCAAATGTATTTCACTTTTGTACTTTGCAATCAATTTAGGTTCAAAGGGATATGATAGATGGTCATCGACCTTCGTTATTATGCATAGAAGATCCACTTACGCCGGGAAACGATATTGGCCGTAGTAGTTATGGTGCTCTGTATGTAAAAGATGCATTTGATTGGGCTTATTATGTTCTTTCGCAAGCTGTTAGTCCTTTAAATATTTTAGTTAATGATGCAAACAAAGTAAGGTAAGATTATCTACATGGTTCAAATTTTATGCCCATACACCTTTTTGACTACCAATTCTCAAAAAATGTATCGTATACATAGTATATTAGGAAGAATAATACGCGTGACAGATGAGGTAATAGAATACCGTAAATGGATTAAAGAAACATTCCCGCTATCTTTAAACGAGGTAGATTCATTGTCAAGTTCAACTGGATCTGATGCATCAACACTTTCCGCTCCAGCTAGTGATACAGTACGGAATTACAATTAATTTATGCGCAAAAGAAAAATTGCCACACAATAATAGTAATGATTTTTAACGTACAATTTTAATATTATCAGGACTCTGAATGTAGTCGTGGAAATTCTCCTAACACTAGTGGTAAAGGGGAAGATAGGAATAGAGAAAGACATGTATATAATAATCAACATATTCATCATCATTCACAATGGAAAAAGCCATTTAAAGGAACTGCACATGGTACAATTATATCAAGTTTCTAGGAATTTTATGTAATATAATAATGAGTAGTAGATGTGTTGAAATATATTAAATAATTAATCCTCGCAGTACTGACGGTTCGGGCTACGTTCCGGCAACCACGATTGGATCCACTCGGACGCGTAACTAGATCTTGTTTACACAAGCATTTGGAACTGATATTCTATTACTTTATCGTCATTTTTCTTCAAAGGAAAACTGTGCTAATTGAATAACTAAATAATTCAAAAACTATAAAAAAAGTATTTATTTCGCTCTTTGCGTTTTGTACGAAAAGTTCATTTTCTGCGAGGGTATGCGTTCTGCATATACGTAGTTCTTACATATGTTATATGTGGTTCTATATTTGTTGTCATTACTCAAGTCGAGTCTTCAGCACAAGATCCGAACGGACCCAGTCATGGTATGGTGAGGGTTAAAATAGGATAAAATGGTTAAATTATATTGCAATTTAAACAAATTTTCAATATGAGTTGACAAAGCGATATATATTCTTTTATTAAATATACCGTGTGTACTGACATGTCGACTCAATGTATATGTATATATTTGACACAGGTAATCATCATCATAGTTCCAGAGGAAATTATCATCACCGTGGAATAAACAATAATATAAGTGGGCAAAGTAAAGCAAAACACTCTCTTCACAGTAATGGAAATAACAATAATAGTCATAGTCCGAGCTCAAGGTCACAAACCGTGAAACGAAAAAAACAGTGCATAACACCGCGCGGTACTGGAGATTGTGTACGGTGATGAAACGTGCAAAATAATGTTGAACTTTGTTTCACACTTAAGTAGAGAGCTCAATATCATAATGGTGTGGTGAAAAGACATTGATTAACTTTCATCACACAACTAAATTATCCTTTCCACTTTAGTGTATAGAGGGGCTCACTGTCTATAATACTGTGGAGTTGACAAAACTCTGTTTCCTTTTTTTTTTTTTTTTTTGTACGGATAACAACGTGGCCCCAGTGTAATTAAGTTCTTCATTTCACTAGAAATATTTGGTATTCTGTACGAAAATTTACATACCAAAGACGTACAGAATTGTAATATAGATTGGCTTAGTTTTACCTTTTTCTTTGGCATTACTGCACATATTACAAAAAAAGTATTTAAAAAAATGTGTAATATTTTATTAAGTATTGTTTACAAAAATTACAAGCTTATTGCAACTTTTGAATAGCGATTGTGTTCATAATCACGGTACACTCATTGTAATACATTTATATAACACGAACGATATATACAAAGATTATTTACAGTGCAGTTTTCTTAAAAAATTTCATGAAGTTGTGAGACAAGCTCTAACGATGATGATAAAGACTTAGTTTTCTATATGAAACTATATTCTTATAACAAAGAGATGACAGAGAAGTTGGTGATATTGGGACTTACCTGTTGTAAATATTGTAATATATATATTATCGAACATAGAAAAATAAGTCTAAGAGTTACCTACTAAATTTTTTTATTTTGTACGTACCTAAAATAGTGTTTGTTATAATAATTTTATCACTTGAAATCATGGATCTGTCCATGTCTATGTGAAAATTATCTATTTTTTTCTGTAATATTGTAAGTCCTTTTGTAAAAATGTTCAGGTATATTTTTCCGGTTTTAATAAAGTTATAAGTTCGTGTGCTGATGATCAAGAAACTTCGAATAAAAAATATTTTTAAAAATACTAACTCATTGATGATAAAATAATACACTTTAGATTTTTACACTGTGTTCTTTAAAATCGTAATTGTGCATAATGCTTTACTTTTTATACAGAATTGCTGATTTCGTAACACTAGTTTGTAATTTTTAGTCTCCCCTGAACGAATAATATACATTATTTTTATATTATGAAAATAATAGTAAGCACTTATACGTCATGGTCGAATGTTAGATAAAATTAATGCACGAATCAGACATTGCATTTAAACATGTTCTGTGTTACTCTTTAAAAATCTGAGCAATATTTCAAAAGTTTTGTATGTGACAATACGCAGAAGGCCTTTATATCATTGAGAACTTCAAGTGTATTTGTAAAATTATCTTGTATATCATTTATTTTGTTAAAAGTTACATTCCATTCCCGAATAGCAATCTTTTTTTTCAAATTGAAAGAAAGTAACTGTCCTTGCGATAGCAAACGTTTATTGAGATTACGACTTTGTTTGGATAGTACACTTTATTCATACGAGTTGTAATATAGTTCAACCAGTATCTTCAATTAATCTCGAGTCCAGACATAGAGAATCAATAGTATTCACTTTTCCTCAAGCTTTATAAAACTTTCATGCAGTATTTTCTATATTATTTAACAAAACATTGTTCAGGTATAACATTATAAACTGTGATTCAATCTTAGAATGTCAATTACTTGTCACATCATGCATATACGTATATTTATATCTATATATATACATATATGACGTATGTATGTAATGTGAACAGTATAAAATGTGGATCTTATGCAATGAATGCCATTCACTATTTTACATGGTTATTAATACTACTATTTCTAATTAGTCGGAAGAAGTGATACAAAATTTCTTTTTTAATTGGGGATCAAATTTTCATAAAATTTCATTAGTAACGATTTGCGATTTACGGTCAGCTATCTTAAAAATATTACTTAAAAAAAAATGTATAAACACTGAGACTTTAATAAACAGTGATAACAGGTGTTTTTGTGTTATTGTCATCATTATCTTTGTAGTATTAAATGATGTAGATACACTTTACGTTTGAAGCTTATATTATGAAATAAACAGTTACTTATGAAGTCATTGAAACATGTTTAATATCGAGTTTGAGAATTTAAAAATTTAAATTGTAAAAAAATATACTTGTAAATCATATTGCTTCCTGTTCTTAAAATAGGAGAATAAGGAAAATTGAGCATTGAAACACAGAGAGATTAATGAACTTTAAACTTGTTTTATTTTTTAATTCCGCAACATATGGTATAATCGAGTTGCTTCTCATCATTTTCTTCCGTTTCTACGGGGAAAAACAAAAATGTAAAAAAATATCATATTTAAAAAACATATATGTAAAAAATGTTCCACTTAAAAAAATCTTATATTGAAATATAAACATTGCAACATTCAAAAGAAAAGTATTTTTCATTCCATCATTTATCTTGGAAAAATAATACAATTTTTGTAATACCAGAATCTAATTGTAGCATGAATTGATTCAAATTTTTTCCATGTATGCGTCATCTTTAAGACTATCTGTTAAAATACTGTAAGATGTGTCCGAATATACGTATACACATAATGTAGATATGTGTAAATCTCTAAAAATGTAAATATAAATTTAAAGTTAAAAAGAAGTATACAACTTTCAGTAAAATTAACATGTAATTGGAATTAATAATTTCTTTTATAGAATAATGTTATTGTTAAATTGTAAAATTTGTGCGACATAAAATATGTATTTATAATACAAATAGGTCAGGTGTAAAATTACGAAGTAAGATTTCCTTAGTTTAAGAGTAATATTTAATTTATTAAAATTGTTTACTACTAACCTTCTATACAACATTTTTTATTTAATAACATTACTGTATAGCCAACTGTATTTTTTGCTATGCTTTTAGACATAGGTAAGGTACATTTATGGTTTCGAACTTATTCCAGTAATGGGATTGACTTGCAGTAACTTCATACGTTTTAATTGGGCAAGTCTGCTTTCTTCACTGAACGATTGCGGCAATGGTGGAAACGCTGGAAGATTTCATACAATTCAATTTTAAGTAAAATCAATATATCTACAATTATTACATGCATTTTAGTCAAACATTTTCCAATGTTTTTAAATTATTTTAACTATGAAATTGACATTGAAGTTAAGTTAAGTGGGACTCGAATAACCAAGTTTCCACTGTATATAGATTATTATTACTGCTAGTATCTTAACATCTAATTTAATGTTTTTATTGTGTTTACAACAATTATTTTTACAGCATAATTTATTTACAAAATATCGATTATTTTTAAGTGAACATACCATATATTTTCAGGATTATAAGTATCCAAATGCTGAACGAAACAAGCATTAAAGTTACTCCTACGTATCCTTTCCACGCTCCTGATGGTGCTTGGAATTCACTGAATGTTTGACGAAAACTTGCTCTATATAGTGCTTTCTTTTCCTCAATTGATAATTTCTTCCAATTACCTTTCTCTTTCTCTCGTAATGCCTGCAAAAAATTTTAGCTTAAGTACATCAATATTTTATTCTTAATGTAAGATTGTAAAATAATAAATTGTACGATATAAAAACTACAGAATATAATTAAGTTTCATATATTCAATGTTACAATGAAATATTAAAAATAGTCACATTTCACAAAAAAATATATAATTATTAGGGACATTACCATAACATCAGAAGTGTTTGGTTTGAAACGAATCGCAGGCAATGGATAATCGGACCGATCTAAGTAAGTCGCTTCTCCATTGTATCCATGACCTACTATATCTCTGTTACCAATTCTTTCCTGGACATCAGCCATTGAACCTATCCCACGTGCATACATTGGGGTAGTTTGTCTTAAGCAAGCTAGTAATACTTTGTTCGCCATTTTGCGCTAAAATTATATATGTATTTTTAACATGTTAAATGAATGCAGTGCAATTTACTGAAAATAATATAAAAATTCAAATACAATTTCAATTAATGCACATAATGAAATAATGAATTTACTGAAATATACTCAATATGTGATGTTTGCATAGTTATACATAATGAAATTGATTTCTATGTATATGTATAATCCGAAGATTTCCAAATCATTTTATCCTACAGAATTATCATACCCATATTTACGATCCTTTACAGAAAATTAGACATTTTTAGAATACGAAATCTTGTACATAGTCCAAAGGACATCATTTAATAAACTGAATATAATACTTGTTAATATCAATAAAATATGGCAAAACTTACAATATTCCAAATTTATTGGTATATACTCAAAGAAAATTTCAAAAATCTGCAAAACATTAAAATACATTAAAAATATTAAGATAAGTTTTACTGCCACATGAAATTACAAAAGAACTGCATAGAATATATACAAGTCACATAATATTTCGTAGCTTCTCATATATATTAGTCAAATTGATAAATGTACTAAATTCTTTGATAATGGCACATATTGATTACCGTATTCAATTGTTACCTAACAGAATACGAATTTTGAAATGAGGGTACAAGATATCTGAATGACGAAATGAAAAAATGTGGATCTATTGTATTTTGCAATTTATTGTACAGCCAATATAATATTACTGTCAATGGTAATAACAATTAATAATATAATATTTCATGCGAAAAAACTTACTGCCTTCGCCGATCTTGATTCGAGAAGAGACAAAATGGCTGCCAGCAGGGTTAGGTCACACTTCGGTATATGTACAAGAATTGCATATTAGATAGCGCTAGATTACGTACCACCGACCATACATGCACGCGCGCGCGCTCTGAACGTACCCACAGTGTAACATACATCAAAATTTAAACTATCGATATGCAATTGATACCTGGCACTCGGTTTTTTAATAGTAATGTTATTATATTCAAAGTACATGTAAAGCAGTTTCCATTCATTTTAATGTATATCATTTTACATAAGATTTTTTTTGGTAAGCCATAAAGCCATAATACACAATTTTAGATCTTAAACAAATTGTAAGACTCTTTACAATTTATATGAAATCTTGTGTTTTCGTTAATGTTGTTCCGCCCTTCGTAAATGCAAATACATTTTAAAGTATGCATATATACATGTATATGTATATATATATACATACTTCTATCTACTGTCAAAATGAAAATGAAAATTATTGTGTTCCTGTATAAGGCGATCTTCATTGAAAAATGCATAGCGATGGATACTCTACCAATCATATTAAATATAGCATTACATTTATTGATGAGTTATTTCTGCTTTCATATTAAATTTTGATTAAATACACATACATATATGATGTACATGTATATACGTAAGTTAAAATTCGTCTGCCTTACCGGCCAAGTAAATTTATGTTTGGACATATGAAGTAGTCTCTATTTCTGGCTATAGGATCGTACAGTTCGTGTGATTATAAACCTGCGGCTGCTTACGGCATGGCGTTAGCCAAGTCGTGTGTCATCGTGTGTTGCAGATGAAAAGTGTAGTACATTTGTAGACCCTTTTATTTTACATGTTGTATATTAATGAAAAACTTTTTATACAAATTTTAACAACAGGTGAGGATACCACAGCATGATAATAAAAGTGTCCCAAAAAGTTAAATGACAATATTTATAGACCAACAATATTCAAAGATGCAGTAAGGTTTAGATATGGCGGCAAACTTTACTTAGCAGAGAAATTTATTATTGACTGTGATAGTATAGTTTTTTCCGTTGTCTTTATCGTGTTATTTAGGTGCGAATATTTTGCGATTGTTGTACTGAATTCCAATCGTAATAGATTGGCTTTCAGCAAATAAGTTGAGATATTACATTTCTGTCGATTTCTGCATTTTGAAGCACAGTGGCGACATATCATGGCGGCGAAATTTTTGTAGCTGCAGTTGTGTATCTCGATTATTTTCATACCTTAAACATACGCCAAGGAATTTCTTTGCAGACTAACAGATTTAGTCAAGTATTTAGTACGTTGATTCTTTTCGTAATGTTTTCATGTACGTCCTGGTCTTGTACATTCAAGTGACGTAATTACACTGTTTTCTGGTCAGTCATAACATGCACTCAATCTTTCCAGTGAAACAACTTTTTACAGTGACATTATGACTTAGATGTGGAATTGTGATACAGCAACCCTATATTAATACAAAATACTAATACATTGTGCTTTGCGCACATGTTTATCTTACCTGTTTTTTAAAGATTGTTCAAGATGAACAAGCGCCGTAGAACATCTTCAGTCGCGAGTCGAGGCACAGAAGATGACGGTGATGATATACCGCCTGAACCAACAAAGAGAAGGAAAAAATTAGATCCTGTGAGTAGCTTTACATTATTGGAATTTGTAATGTATACGAATTTCTGGGATCATTTAAAAATTAATAATTATTAAATATTTAGAGCGACCTGTGCCAACAATTATACGACGTACTGCGTAATCAAAAGAAAGAAGATGGAACATTATTATGTGATGCATTTATACGCGTGCCTAAACGTAGACAAGAACCAGGTTATTATGAAGTTGTAACAAATCCAATAGACCTATTAAAGGTTCAACAGAAACTAAAAACGGATGAATATAGGGACATGGATGATTTAGCAGCAGATATTCAACTAATGGTTAACAATGCAAAAGCTTTTTATATGGTAATATCATTTTCTTAAATAAATGTACATTGTTAGAAATATATTTCTAAGAAATATGTATGCATTTACGCATTTTAACTTTACATTTGATTTATTACAATTTCTTTATTAAAACAGCGCACATCGCCAGAGTATAAAGATGCCACTGAACTTTGGGAATTATGTATAAATACGAAAAATCGTATTATGGAAGAATATGAAGACCCAGAGCCTAAAGGAAAGCTTATTTTAAAAGTGGGACGTTTGGTGAGCAAATATTTTATGCATAATAGAATCTGCTCAGCTGAAACATTCTACACTACTACAAATATACAGAAAGATATTTAATACTATAGGCTCGGAAAGTTACGACGAAGCAGGAAGATGCTGAGGACACATCCGAAAGCTCTACAAATCCTGACGAAGAGACAATGCAACAATTTGAAGATTTGTTTGCAGCAGTTATGACTGCAACAGATCCAGCTGATAATAATAGACCACTTCATACAATGTTTCAACTTAAACCATCTAAAAAAGTTCGATAGATTCTTATCGAATGAAATATTCACAAATTACTGAGTCAAACAAATATATTATATGGAAATATTGTATTTTCAGTTATATCCGGAGTATTATGATGTGATTGAGACTCCAGTAGACTTGAAAACAGTCGCGAGAAAAATTCAGGAAGGCGCCTATAGCAGTATTGCTGATATGGAAAAAGATTTAATGCTAATGTGTCGCAATGCTTGTCAGTTTAATGAGCCTGGTTCACAAATTTACAAAGACGCTAAACTTTTAAAAAAGATTATTACTGCAGCAGCGAGAAAACAGGATATTGGATTGACGAGTGCTGTGCCAAAAATTGCAACAACTGCACCATCGACACGAAGTAAGAGGGGAAGTCGTACAATGGCGCAATCTTTAATTGCCCAAACTGCAACATTACCAGATGAAGATGAAGAAAGCGACGACGAAGAAGAAGAACCAGCAGAAACTGAAGAAGCTGACAATCCACAGTGGCAGTTATTTCAAACTATCAGAACAGCGCCAAATAATCAAGGTATTTCACGATCTTTTTGAAATAACAATATCCACAACTAACAGCACTTTCTATTGATGATAACATTAATCAAATCTTTTTTTATTCCTATAGGAGTTCGGATGAGTGAATATTTTTGGAAACTGCCATCAAAAAGATTATATCCTGATTACTATAAAATGATTAAAAATCCCATATCTTTGTTACAAATTCGTACTAAGATAAAGGTAATTAATAAAAATATAAATTGCTTTACAGTTTGGAAGATTATTTGTACCTAATATCTAACTTTTATAGAAAGGGGAATATGGTACCGTCAGCGAAGTGGCTGGTGATATGAATATTATGTTTGAAAATGCAAAGAAATATAATATTCATACATCTAGATTATATAAGGTAAGATGTATAGATTAAAAATTGCACATGTGTGAATTTAATATATTAATGTATGATAATATGTTGTTATAGTGTGCCGTTAAACTGCAAAAGATCATGCAAGAAAAAGTACAAGAATTGCTGGAATTTGATCAGGTAAATAAAACTGCATTTGGGTCAGACGAGTATATTCTTTACATTTCATGTTGCGAGCATTTTCATTGCAAATAATTTTTTGGTTTATTGTATAATTTAATGTACTAACATATTAACAATACGAACGAACAATCCTTGGTCGGCATCTGCAAAACACAAATTGTCAATGCAAATTTTTAATGTGAATTTTCATTTCATGTGTTACTCTATTTGTAGGATTCAGATTCGGATAGTGAATTTGAAAATAGTTCCCACCAACCAAAACTTATCAAGCGTGCATCAAATCTATTAACACGGGGAAAATATAAAGACAATATACCATTGAAAAAGAGATTGTACGCACTAGTTAAATGTGTAATAGAATACGTTGTAAGTAATTCCAATTTCAAATGTTAATACTGAAGCTTATCAATACAGAGCTTATAATATTGCAGTGTGAAGATGGTCGGCAACCGATGTTAATGTTCATGGAAAAGCCTTCTAAAAAATTATACCCTGATTATTATCAAGTAATAGCAGAACCAATTGACATGTTAGCCATTGAAGCTAACATTAAAGCAGAAAAATATCAGAGTGAAAATGAGTTAATACAAGATTTTAAGGTACATTCCATAGTCATCTCTGCCTTCGTAAAGTATAGTATATTTTATCGATCTGTACTACCCCCTTGTTTTAGTTAATGTTTAATAATTGTCGTCAATACAACGAAGAAGGTTCATTAATATACGAAGATGCAAATACGTTAGAGAGAGTTTTAATGGACAAAGTAAAAGAATTGGGTCCTTTGCCTGATACACCTAAGCCTACGAAATCCAGTGCATCTACTCCTACCCGAAACGTTGGGTATGTAATGTTTTATATGAATGTAATTACTGATATATCGAATTCGATTTATCTCGCATAAACATCATAATACATATTTTTACAACACATAGGAGGCCTAAAAAGGTTGTGCCATTACACTTACAAAAGTTAAAAACTATGTACGACACTATAAAGGATTATCATGATGCCAAAGGGAGACAGTTATCCTTAATTTTTATGAAATTGCCAAATAAAAATGAATATCCTGATTATTATGAGGTTATTAAACAGCCAATGAATATGGAGAAAATTGCATCCGCTTTGAAAAATAATGGATATGAGAATTTGGATGAATTGGTATCTGATTTCATATTGATGTTTGATAATGCTTGCAAGTATAACGAGCCGGATTCACAAATATACAAGGTTTGTATTTGCTTTTTATTTAGTATAATAAAAGTGATCAATATGTAAAAAGGATTGTTTGAATGGATAATTAGTTTTCGTTGTTTCACAGTAGTTTCTGGTTACTCCTTTTGTGCAGAACGAAAATTTGAGTTAGAAAATGTAATATTCAGCGGTATTTACTTTGTTTAGTTTGATTTACACTGGTTTTGTAAATGTGTGATTACGGCGCATATAAATGAGAATACGATAGTCAGAAGTTCAATTGAAATTTCGCGCTAAAACATGGAAAGCTGAACTGTTTCGGTTATGGGTTTTTTTGAGGTTACCTGAAGTTAGCTTCTTTCGTTAGCTTTGTCGTTTCATGCAGCTCCATATAAGGATTTTCCGGCATAATAAATGGTTTTTTTTATCTATGAATAGATATAATAATAAAATTGATGTGAATATATAGAGTTATCAAAATAACAATCACAAATTAAACACATGGGAAGTTGTTTAGTAAAGGTTTATAGAAGTTACAACTTGTTTGCAAGTTTTTTTTTCCAAAAACCTATGCGTGCATTTGTCTATGTGCGTATATATTGTTACTCAGAATGTTTGAACAAGGCAATATTAACAATGACAACAATGTTGCTGCAGAAAGGGCATTAAAAGTTCGGCCTTGCTTTATTCGTTTAATGAGAGACAAGGATGTAGATCAGCGTTTGTCGAAAAAGTGCAAGAAGAATGAGGCAGAAGTAATCAGCATTCTTTTCGGAATATTGTTCATTATCTTGTTTTTAAAAGTCCTTGTTTGTAAAAATGTATACATGGAAAATAATGTTCGACAGTGTTAATAAATCTTGGATATGTGAATTTAAAACTTATTCAAATTATGTTTTAGGACGCATTAATTTTACAAAGATTAGTACTACAAACAAAATTACAATTAAGCGAAGACGAGGAAAGTGTCCCAGATGTATCAGCTGCGGTTCAAGAAATATTGGCAACAATCTTTACTGCACTTTATAATCATCAAGATGAAGAAGGAAGGTGTTATTCGGATTCTATGGCGGAGCTTCCAGAGCATGATATTGTTGACGGAAAGAAGTATGTTGTCTATTATTTAAATCAAATGCTATGTAGAGTAGTTTTATGTTATCATATTATTAATTCCAGGATACGAGGACTATCTTTAGACTTAATTAAAAGAAGATTGGATCGAGGAGTATATAAGAGATTAGATAGGTTCCAAGAAGATGTATTTACATGTCTAGAAAGAGCTAGAAGACTGTCACGTACAGATTCGCAACCTTTCGAAGATAGTTTAGAACTTCAAGCATTTTTTTTACGTACCCGTGATAGAGTAACTCGTAGTGGTGCTTTATTACATTCATTAGCGCTTAACTATACACTTCTTGATCTTGCCGCTCAAGTTGGAGAATTAAAACTTGTCAAACAGCAACAAGAATTGTCATTACCCAATGAAGATGAAAGCTGCGATGGGAATGAGACGAAAGTACGTAAACATTTTACAGTTATTAAAAATTGCTTTTATGAGAAGGAACATATGTAGGACTCACATAAAAAGAAAGATTGCAGGTATATTTAATTTCATATTGTTTAGGATTCGGAAACAAATACTAATGCGGAAGGAAGCAATAATGATAATGGCGGGTCAATGAGTTTCAATCAAGAAGTATATAGAGCTGGAGATTTTGCATATATAGAACCTTCAGAACGAGGAATGGAATACAGCGTGGTGCTTATAGAACGTTTATGGACGAATGCAGAAGGCCAGCAAATGTTATATGGCAATTTATTTTATAGACCAAGTGAAACTTATCATGTGGCATCTAGAAAATTCCTGGATAAGGAATTATTTAAAAGTGATGCTCACGTAGCTGTTCCCTTGGCCAAAGTAGCTGGAAGGTGTTGTGTATTAAGCGTTAAGGATTATTTTAGAATGCAGCCTGAAGGTTTCTTAGAGAAAGATGTTTATGTGTGCGAATCGCGATATTCAACTAAAGCGAGAGCGTTCAAAAAAATTAAAGTTTGGAACTTTGATCCAGATCATTTAAAATTGATTTCAAGAGAAAAACCATTAGAACCAAAGCGTGTAATATCAGTGTATAAAGAAAGACTAGAAAAGCACAAAGAAGAAATCGCGGAATTGGAGGAAGGCGAAAAATTGACAGAAAAGGAAAGACCAGTAAGTCATATTATTGTGAATAATTAATAAAGTAATAATTACAAACTACACCACCATATATAAAAACAATTTTCTTCTTTATTAAAAGCAGTTTCAACTTCTGCATTTTCTTTTTCACAGAATGTGATATTGTATAATCCAGACGATACGGAAAATACATATTACGAACAGTATAACACATGCGCAGGATCTGTAAAAATTGGTGACTTCGTTTACGTAGCAACAGATGGTGGTAGACAACAAATTGCACAAATTGATGCTATATGGTCAACAAAGGAGTAAGCGATACTTTATTATTACGTATTATTTATGAATTATACTTTACTTTAAATCATTTTTACTTTTAGTGGAAAGTGTTACTTTAAAGGTCCATGGTTATTAATGCCTACAGAGGTTCCACATGCTCCTACTAAGTTATTTTACAAACAAGAATTATTCTTGTCTACAGTTGACGGTACTCACCCCATTGTAGCTATTGTTGGAAAATGTACCGTCCTAGACTACGGGGAATACATTTGTAGTGAGTATATAAGAACATAATATTTATAAATAACAAAAATTAATTAAAAGCTGATAAAAATATGTTAAAAAGGGCATTTCTATTTGTATAAAAATTGTTCACATTTTCATTAGGTCGGCCGACTGAAATTCCGGAGGACGATGTGTATATTTGTGAATCGTTATACGATGAAAGTAAAAACCTCATAAAAAAACTTGGAGAGGAAGGTTTAAAAAGTTTCAATCACAGTTCGACGGTAACAAAAGATGAAATTTACTTCTTCCGAAGACCTATTATTCCTGCTAAGGTATATATGAAATGTATATACATTTAAATAACATTTCACACAAAAATTTGGCAACAATATGTTTCTCGTTATGCCTATTGTTTAATATGCAACTAATGCTTTGCATGTGATATGTGCGTTATAGGTTCCAGGCGAAGTTGCTCAGGCGCAAAATCAAGTTAAATCTGTCACTCCAAGTTCAACTCAATTTGAAATGGTAATTTATACTTATAAACTTATTAGGTACTGTTGGCACTACATACGAGCATGCATGCTTTCTTAGAATCACACGCAAGTTCAGATTTAAGATATTTACTATAAAAACCTGAACACTATTGTGCTATATTATACACACAGTTTGTTCTACATATACTCAAATATGACTTGCACGTGATGACGACGATTTTCTACCAACTTGTATCTAAGCATGTTTCTCATTTTGTGCCGGCATATTCATATTTTATTTTCTTCTCTTTTTCTTATTTGTTTTCTTTTACTTATATATACTGTATATGTATTTTCAAGCTTGTATTCTTTTACTTAAGAAGGACTAGAAATGATTTTTCATCGATTTAAATTCGGAGCACCTGTTGGGTTTATGTGTAATACATAACATGTATGTTTATACACATATAATATGTGTAAATACCACCATAAAGTCTCGCTTCCATGTCACTCTAACCCAAATAATATAGAAATCAAATATCTTTCTTTAAGTGAAATGCATACGATACTAACATCTGAATATCTATAAACTTTCGATGTAGATAGAGAAATTCAATTCAAAATATTGAACGATTAAAGTGTCATTGTTACAGCGCACCTTGTACTAAATGTCATATATTAAAAATTCAATCAATTGCTAATCAATGGTTGATAGAATTTGTATACATTTTTCAATACTTATAATCAGGGAAAGTTTGTTTCGCAAATAGCTTTACATGAAACTGTTACACCCAGTGTTCAAAAGAATATTCATTGTATTACATTCGGTAACAGATAATGAACGTAACATAACATAAATGGTATAGGAAGCATCACCATTGTTACCGAAGCTGGAACCTGATGTACTAGGCATGGGAGTAGGATTAGGAGTGGGAGTAGGAGTAGGAGTTGGGGAGGACAGCATGGATGCTGGTGGTCCACCATCCGTTGGATCTGCAGAAGCTCAACCGGTGCTCTCCAATACTCAAACACCTGTGTCGACTAAGAAGGTAGGCCTTATCGTGACATTATTTGCTTCTATCTTAATCATACATCGCATTTTGTTTATTTCATTTTATTTTTGTTTACAAAAATATGCCAGCATATTATATATATTTTTCGTTGTTGTTTCTGCACCGTTTAATCTCTGTTACTTAACATTAGAACGGCAATTTAGATGTTCTACCTCTAAAGGTATAATATCAATATTCGTTTCCATAAGACGGTGACATTATAATTTGTGTTTTCTTCTGTTTAGAAAACGGCGGGTAAGAAATTAGTTACGGGCTATATTTTATATTCGAGTAAAATGCGAACGCAGATTACACAAAACAATCCTGAATCATCCTTTGGGGAGATTAGCAGAATTGTTGGCAACGAGGTATTTATTTATTTTTTACTGTTCATTTTTAATTTATTGTAAGAATATTATTGAAGGAGGAAGGTATGCAGATTCAATTTTTTCGATTACGCTATCGTGATAAGAACTTCTGTCGAGTAAAATTCCTCTTCGTGAAATATTCGTTAAAGGATTACCTCACTCTGCATGCTTCATCTTTCTTTCAAGCGAGATACATACATCCTTTTTGTGACTACTATCCACATTTTTCTTTTCAAAACTGTTAGTATTAAAACACGACACGTTACATGCCATCTATAAATTAATGTGAATATTAAAACGCGTATTTCATGTGTATGTTACGTATTGTGCAAAGTATTATACCAATATGTATTGTAAATTATTTGTGCATTTGGAAAGTAGCCATACAATTGAAATTGGTTTATTTGACTAGTTATAATGGATCACGAAAAAAGGTTTGAGAACTTGATTTTTAAAAATATTGAAATATTGTAGGAAGAGCTACTGTAACGAATAAAGCTTTTTAATATTTCAGTGGAGGAAATTACCAGCTGGAGAAAAACAAGCTTGGGAAGAAAGAGCGATTAAAATGAACGAGGATGGCGGGCAGCTTAAGGGGAATAATGTTTCTGTAAGCACTAACGCTTTACAAGATGTAGTTTACGAATGTTGTTGGGATAATTGTGACTGGCAATTCGAAGATATGACAGATTGCATTGATCATTGTATTGCGGAACAAAATGGACATGTCCAATCATCTTTCGTTAATGCAGCAACTGGTATGTGGTAGTTATCTTCAAGTTACACATCATCAGATGTAAAAGATGTACGTATTGAATCTTTGAAACGTATATTTTAACAGATGTAGAATTTCAATGTCAATGGCGCGGCTGTGGCCGGACGAAAAAATCTGTACCTCCATTTCCAAGTGTACAAAGACTTGCGAGGCACGTTAAGGAAGTACATATCCTTAAGTCAAACGGACGTATAATACCCCCTTCGGAAAGGAGCAAGTACGATTGTCAAAAAGTTATATCTCTAATAAATATGTAAATTCATAATCGAATGTATATCTTACTTTCTTTTACATTTTGTATTACAGAAATTATATGGCATCGAAAGGTCCGACGGTATTACCACCTATGGAAGCAGGTATTTGAATTTTAACAAGCCCAAGAGATCATTAATTATAAATATTTGTTATATTTCAATGCAAGCTAATATTTTCATTCTAGAAACATCAGCAGCTGCAACACAAACAAGTAACTTACCTGTCGCTAAACAACCAGAACCTATGTTTATCGCTGTTCCTCCGAGACCAAGTCGTGTATTACATTCAGATGCTTACTTACGGTAAATTGTTTGAATTTTATTGTTATGGTTTAGTTTCTTGCGTTCATAAAGATACAATGTATTCGTTTGATTTATAGGTATATAGAAGCGTTGAATGTGGAAAATCGGTACATATCAAATTGGGATAAACAAATGAATGCTAATCCTGATAACACCCAAATTCCGGATGTAACGAAATTACCTGCGGAATGGTTAGGCAATGGCGTAGGCAACCATGGTAATGTAGTGAACGCCTTATGGACGCTCAGGAACATGATGATGCGAGATGTGTTAGCTATCAATAAAACTTTATAGTTTATAACCCGTTAAGATCTATAATCTTTAATATTCGATGCTACCTTAAAACTACAATTTTCAGGTCCGTCGATGCTAGATGAAAGACTGAAAAAATCATTTCGAATGAATGTATTTATACTTTTAGATCGTTTCTACCTTTATTTTTTCTTTCATTTTACAACTCTAATTAGTATCGAAAATTTAACATAATTATTCTAAACTTTTTAGTATTTTCCGACTTGCGTAATTAAAGTTAATCTAAATAAATTTATTTCTCCATTACAAGATTTTCAGATCTGTAATATATTTATCGCGAATTATTCAACTTAGCGAAAAATTAATCTCAATTTCTTCACCGAGAAAAAAAATGCTGTAGGCATTATTTTCGATACATCGTCTATGGATCTGTTAGGAGTAGAACGAAAATATTACGCTGTAAGAATTGCCACTTTGTAAATACCTCGCTATTTTTAATTTTAACTTTTAATAAAAGAATTTTGTATTTTGTGTATTGCGCATCATGAAAGTGTGACTTGAGAATTCCTGTATTCATACTGTAAAATGAAAATGTACTGTAAATATAAAATAATGCACTTTAGAAAATAATCTGATATAGATAACACTCTCATTGTATCTATGAATATTAATTTCATGTCATGCAATCATACATTTTTAATGTAATATTTTCATTTACTTCTTTTTAAAAGTGATTTACAAGAAATCATTACTTGTCGATTCTTTTTATAGTATTTCGCTAGTTTCAGAATAGTATTACTAAAGTGTACATAATTAAATATGGGAGTAATTTGTTATACTTTAAAAATTCACACCAACTTTCTCGTGAAGGAATAAGAGTTGCTATGCGATTAAGGGAAACATGATTTATATGAGATGAAGTTCATCGTTTCCGAAGTAACAGTGCATACTACGATTAACAGCTGCATTTAATTGATAATTTGCGTGAAAAAGTGTTGCAGTTACATTTCTTGAATTCTTTGAAATTGAGCAATATTACGTGGTATTTGTCTAATCTTTGTTACTGTATCATTTATGAATAAAAAAGATTTTCTTATAAAAGAAATCAAAATGTGGGGAGTACCCACTGTATAAGTTGTTACTAGTTCACCTTCATTAAATGTACATTTATCAAATGAAAATGTATAAGCAGTTGTATTTTATGTTATTCTAATGTAATGTAATGTAATGTATATGACAATTTATTTTCAATCATTTTATGCATTAACAAGTTTTACAATTGTGATTTTCAAATAGGACGAATTCAAAATTACTTCACCTACCATTAACTGTTAAATGCATTGTTGTAGGTTTTTATAGATTAGTAATCTAACATACATTGGTACATTCATCTATAAGTGACGTTCAAAGTGTAAATTTCACATTAGAAGTCAGTCACTCGTCCACCGTTCTGCCAGTCACCCCACTTTGTTGGATCCCTCTCGCTATTTGCTATTAGCTCTCCACTTGATGGATCAACCTCTACTAACACTAAATCCACGAAACGTTCTTTTGGAGGTACCCCTATTAATTGCATTTTTCATAATCATCATCTTTATAAATCATGGTGATTCTGGCTTTGATTAATTTTGCAATTATTACTTTATGCTTATAGAAATAATATACTTACGGGGTATGGGTTGCAACTTTAACTTTGTATGGAATTGTTTCATTCTTATAGATTCTTCTTTTTTGTCTTGCGAACTGGATTCCTTTTGTGTTAATGTGCCTAAGAATAAAGGGAAAATATCTCTAGTAATAAAATATGAAAACTGTTATTGCACTGATTAATGTTTACATGTACCTGTTGAAAACTTTGTAGATTGATATATTAATGATTTTATAAAAATGATTTTGATGCTGACACGATTTAAAGGTTGATATAATTTCAAAAGATTCATAGTTATGTATGCTGTTGAAACCATTAAAAATTGTACACCGATTCTATGGAGAATTCTTTTGTTATATGTTTAACAAAACACTTCCAATGATTTATTGTTTCTCTTTTCTTTACTCAATATCTACTTATAAATGTTTAGAAAAGTAGATCATGAAAACATAGGCAATAATGGCATTATTCTAATTAGAAGTATGACATTTCCAAATGTTAAGAACATTGTTTTTCTTACTTAGATGTATCATTTTCTTATATGGTATTACCAGTCAAAGCTTTTGTATTAAATTAATAATCTAAATTAATTTATTTAAATACATTTTACAACATACACTATTATGTACACATCTTGTATTACGGTATCTAGAAATCTGTTACTCTGCCCTTTCTTTCCCAATCTCCGTATCGAGTTGGTTCTGGTCCTCGCGGACCCCCTATTTCGCCTGTTTCTGGATTAGTATCATTTGGAAATGGTTTCAATGGTTCCTTTTCTTGATAAGGATGTTTTCCTTCTTCTAGTTCTTCTAATTTTTCTGTTACGTGTTAAGTAATTTCAATGACAATATCTTTATAGCTTTGTCAGAAATTCTTTAAAATTCGATAAACTACCTATGGGTGTACGTTCCCTCAACTTCTTTTTAAATTCGCGCATTCTTGGACTTTCGTTTGCTTCATCTTTCTTTGAATAAAGTATTTGAAATCCTGAAAAAATAAATATATTTCTCTTTAATAATACAGAGTTTAAATAATACTGTATTTGGGTACTGAAATACTCACCTGTATAAAGACAATTAATTGTCAGTTTTGGATTTGTATTATATACTTTTAGCAATTTGCTAAATGTTCGGACGTTTTCAGTTAACATAACCTTGGCCATTCCAATCTTATTCTTCACAGAGGAAATTTCCTCTCTACTTTATTCTTAGCAAGTATTAAAAGAATATAATTACATTATTTATTTGTTTATATTGTTGTTTAAAAAAATAATTCTTAATTGTAGTTTGTGAGTGTTATCGCATAACTTTTAATTTACTATGTAAAAGAGAGAAATAAAGTGTAAATAAAAATCAGATATTATAATTACTTAACGTTTAGTTTGCAAGAGTATACAAAATAATTAGTGATATTTTTGTTTGCTCTGCACGCATGCATTGTGGTGGAGAAATATCGATGACACTATCGATATTATCGATGCTTCCTACTATCGAAAACTATCGATAGTTATCGGAAACGTGGTTCATATTCGTAATGCCGAGTATTTAAAAATGTTGGTATTTTGTCATTAAAGACTGGCTTTCTGTGTTATCTTGAGTACGAAAGAATCTGCAATTTAAATAACTTTATATCTCTGTTATTCATAACATAAATCATATATGTTTCGCCTAGAGAATTACATTTTATTATTCCTCAAGAAACCTTCTTTTTTATAATTGAAATACCCATGTATATATCTTTTAATTCATAAATTGATTAATATCTGGAAAGATATACTTGTAACTGCGCGGGTCCCTGCCATATCTACGGTGCCAGCTTTGGTTTCGCCATCTATACAGAACTTCTTGAAACTACTTGCGGCTCTTACTTACCTTAAGTGTAGGTATGGCAGAGGCCCGGTAGTTTCATTCTGATCTGTATAGATGGCGATACTAATGACTCTAGGTAAAACAGACATACACGTAGCTTCGAGCACTACTTTATAGATGGCGAAACTGAAGCCACTTTGGGTGTAGATAAGACAGGGATGCGAGTGGTACGAAATTTCAAGCACTTGTCTATAAATAGCGGTGGATAAACTTTGATTATTTCTGTCTTCATTTATAAAATTAAGTTAATAATGCTCGCAAATCGTTTCGTACTATCATTTACATGTCGATAAAGTGTTAACAAACACGGTATTACAATGTACATTAAAGTTAATACGTGTAGTAACTTTGCCAGTTCCACTGTTCACTTTATTTTTACAACAATCAAGCTCTTTAGCATAAGTAAATACATTTGTGAATATTTCTTTCTTTCCACAAATTTTCCAGCATGTTATAAATACATACTAGTAGCGGTATTATTCTTTATTTCGGTTTCGCAGCAATGAAAGTTTGGTTAGTGTACATATAACCTATCTTTGCAATACTATATGAACTCTTGCACTCTCATCTTCTGTTTCGCTCTTCCTTTTAAAACCTTTTCTACCTTATGTATTACATTATTCTTATCTCTTTATCACACATGTATTTTACATCTTTTTATTTCCTCTCTGTTTCATTTCAAATTACTAAGTCATTTTTGAGCTATTATCTTGCTTCTTTTATTTCTCTTTCAAGGCTGTCCGTTAGTTTCTTTAGTTCCGTTGTTATCAAATTCAGTATTGTCACACTGGTTCTATTCTTTTTAAAAGACTCTTTCTCTTATGCTTATAGTTTGGCCTACCCCAGTTTCTTTTTGCTCTAAATATCGCGTAACAATCTTTCTCTCTCCTGTTACATACTTACTAATATATTTTTTGTGTGCGTAGGTTTCGTAAGCAAAGGATAAGGAGCATTGACCAGCAATTCTCATTGTGCAGAAAATGAAGGAAGAAGAAAGAATAACTCTTGCCATATAGTTCAGTTATATTAAGTTGGTTTTGTGGGATTAGAAGGTGTATGCAACGAAGGCTGATGTAAGTGTAATACATCTCTGAATATTTTTTTCTTTCAATAAATCTTCCTGTGTGCAATAATTACATACTAACAATAGTATTCCTTTTTATGTCAGCCTCGCAGCTATGAAATTTCGATTTAGTGTACATATAACTTAACTTTAGATTACTATCTTAGCTTACGCATTCTTCTCCTCCACTCTTTCTTGCAAACCTTCTTTACTTTATACATTATCCCATTACTTATCCCCTTATTTCATTTTGATTATACATTTAGTTTTTAAGGCTCTCCATCACTTTCTTTACTTCTCTTCTCATCATATTCATTCATGTTCGATTCATCCCATTCCTTTTTAACTAATCCCCCCTTTTTCTTATACCTCTAGTGTGGTCTTTCCTTATTTCGTTTTCTTCTAACTATCCGTTAACATAGTTTCTTTCACCTGTTACATGTTTACTAATATATTTTTCGTGTGTGCAGGTTTCGCATCCAGAGGGTAAGGAGCATTGACCGGTGCATCTCATCATGCATAAAAACAAGAAAGAAGAAAGAATAACTCCTGCCACATACTTTAGTTAAAGTAAATTGGTTTATAAAAATAGTTTGTAACTATTAGCCTATAAGATTACTTTAGAACAATTGTGTAATTAACTGTATATTTATTATACCTTTTATTTTGTATTCAGTTTGTTCGGTAGATCTTTATAAACTTTATAAACTTTAATATTAGTTGTATTACTATTACAAGTTCTACTGAATATGCTAAATATAAAGTGAAAGATATAATAAACAATTTACATATGCAAGTTACACAGTTGTTGTAATTTAAAGTAAGCTTTAGCATATAAAGTTTGTTAATTTTAGTCCAAGTTTTATCTGTAAAATATATTGTAAATTAACTTCAAAGAATAGTTTATAAGTATTAGATTATTTATGTTTATAGTATTTTTGATACTACATAAATGTTAATTTAGAATTGATTGTAAATAGATATAAAAGAATAGTTCATAAGTATTAGCTTGTAAATTTGGATTACAATATTTTTGTAACTTGTATCTTCAATAATTAATTTAAATAAATGTTTAATGAAAAAAATTCCACTGCCCTTATTATTTTTACACCTTTCCAATCATTGAAAGAACCTAATTCCGATTCCTTATACAAGAAGTACCGTGGACGACTTTAAAAGCAAAGTCCTGAAGCGAGAAACTTGTAAAACGGCCCTGTACAAATTTAATAAAATTTGGAAGCAGCAAATTCTAAGTCTTCGCTTCTTGCAAAATTGGTTGACAGAAGTCCAAAAAATTAAGAGCTCGGAAATTCCTGGAACGTGACGTCATTTCTGAGAACGAATACCTCCTCGCATATCATATTCTCCTAATACAAATCCACGATTTTCAGCGAGATATTTTTGCCAAAAACTCAGAAATTTTAGGCTCGGAAATTCCTGCAACGTGACGTCATTTCCAAGAATTGCTGCGATGAAAGACCTCCTCGCATATCATATTCTCCTGTTACAAATCCACGATTTTCAGCGAGATATTTTTGGCAGAATCTCAGAAATTTTGGGCTCGGAAATTCCTGGAACGTGACGTCATTTCCAAGAATTGCTGCGATGAAAGACCTCCTCGCATATCATATTCTCCTGATACAAATCCACGATTTTCAGCGAGATATTTTTTGGCAGAATCTCGGAAATTTAAGTGCACGAAAATGGTGGATTTGTATTAGGAGAATATGATATGCAAGGAGGTATCCGACGCTGGCAGTTCTTGGAAATGACGTCACGTTCCAGGAATTTTCGAGCACTTCCAGTTCGTTGCATCCATTTCCAGATAATTAGCGTCAAAGTTAATAATGTTCAGGTCTATTTTTACAAGTTCTCCGCTTGTGAACTTTGCATTTAAAGTTCCTGCACGGTGGTACTTGTTTAAGGAAATGGAATTAGGTCTTTTCAAGGATTGTTAAAGTGTGAAAATGACAAGAGCAGTAGAATTCCTTTCATAAAGATTTATTTAAACTAATCAATGAAGATATAAGTTACAAAAATATTGCAATTCAAATTTACAAGCTAATACTTATGAATTATTCTGTTATATCTATTTACAATACAACGTACAACTAAATCTTGTATCAATTCTAAACTAACATTTATATAATATAAAAAATACTATAAACATAAATAATCTAATATTTGCAAACTATTCTTTGAAGTTGATTTGAACAGATATACATACATACGACAGTTAATTACACAATTGTTCTAAATTAATCTTAAGCACTAAGAGTTACAAACTATTTTTATATACCTATTTACTATATCTAAAGAATAACTAAAGTATGTGGCGAAAGTCCTTCTATCTTCTTGCTTGCCCTTGCGCGCAACGAGAAGTACCGGTCAATGATCATCACTCTTTGCCAGGAAACCTGCACATACAAAACATATATTAGTAAGTATGTAATAGAAAAGGGAAAAGAAAGAAGGGTGGTTGAGTCAAACTGAAGCAAGAGGAAAAAACAAAAGACAAGCAAAAGATAATTACACAATCATTCTAAATGAATGTTATGCGCAAGTAGTTACAAACTATGTATTCTTATAAACCAATTTACTGTAACTAAGGTATGTGACAAGAGTTATTCTTTCTTCCTTCTTGCATGTATGCACAATGAGAAGTGCACGCCAATGCTCCTTCCTATTTGCGTGCGAAACCTGCACACACAAAATATATATTAGTAAGTATAGAAGCAGAAGAGAAAGAGAGGTTTATTTGAAAATGAATGAAACGTGTCTGACAATATTGAATTTCACCGGAACAGAAGTAAAAGAATTAACAGGTGGGCTTAAAAGAAAAATAGAAAAATCAGAATATAATAAAAGGTTTAAATGTATTACAACGGGAGCAATACGTCAGTACCAAAGTAAAGAGGGAACAGGAAATAGTCAGAAATTAATAGCGCAGAAATGACTTGGGAATTTGTAATGAAACAGAGAGGAAATGAAAAGATGTGTAATAGACGTGCGATAAAGAGACAAGAAATAGTGCGATGCATAAGGTAAACAAAGGTATGAATAGGAAAAGCGAAACAGAAGATGAGAGTGGAAGAGTTCATATAGTATTGCAAAGATAGGTTACATGTACACTAACCAAACTTTCATTGCTGCGAGACCGAAATAAAGAATAATACCGCTACTAGTATGTATGTATAACATGCTGGAAAATTTGTGGAAAGAAATAAATATTCACAAATGTATTTACCTATGCTAAAGAGTTTGATTGTTGTAAAAATAAAGTGAACAGTGGAACTGGCAATGTTACTACACGTATTAACTACACGTATGAGGTGTCAAATAAAAGGTAAAAGAATGATCTATTCACCTGTAATTGTCTCGTGGCTGCATCTTTATACAGTTGCCCGCAATAATATTTTTAACTCTTCAATTGTTCATAACAGATGAAACGCTTATGGAATGTGCTTAAAACGTATTGCAGATTGTAGCTTGGCCTTCTAGCTTTTATTTCTGTCCTGTGATTCACTACAGATTGATTTTATACAATATTTTTATTCTACAATCGTAGAAAACATTTTTGATTCATATGCCTGCAAATCGAATAAAAAGATTCACTCATTTACATATTTTGAATTATATTTATTATTCCCATCTTGAAATTTATAATCACGCTTGTAAATGTGTTTTACGACTACGCTTATCTGTTGCAAATGTATAAAACTTCAGCCAATCAGATGTGCATATACATATATCATCATTTGCAAGCTTTACTAATATACATACATATGCAGTACTGTGCATCGAGCCTTAGAATTGGACGATTCTGGCACCCGTATGTGCATATATCTACTTCGTATGTACATCTTGCGCAATTTGTTGTGCTATGCATAATTATTAACTTTATCGGTTAAAAACATAGATAATAAAAGAGATATTATATATAGAGCAGCATTATCGTAAATGTATTTCTATTGATTTGCTGAAATTTACGTTAATTCTAAGTTACTATTGGTAAGTATTTCCATCATTTGTTACCGGCCTCTTGAACGTTGCAACCTATTTTTTCTCCTACATTTCGCATAACCAGAATACATAATAAAATATGTATGCTTCCTTAAAATAATGAATTTTTCCTTCTTTCTTTTGCACAGATATATTGGCACAGAATAATTTGTCGTAAATACTTACGTGTTTTTATTATCATTCACAATATATCTATGAATATGTCTATGCCTGTATTACCGGAACAGTTTATGACACAGCTGAAAGCATTCTTTAAATTATGTACGTTGAATCCTACGGTGTTATGCCAACCAGAATTGGCATTTGTAAAAACATTTGTCGAACATTTTGGTGGCAAAATACCGGAAGGGACTGTAAATGAACCCAAAGAACCAGTGGCAGAAACAGAACCGGTACCAGAAACGGAACCGGAGCCTGAACCAGAAAGCGTAGAAAGTGATTTGGAATTGGATATGACTGGAGTAATTGGTAAATTTTATTTTCTCTCTAATAGTTAACAATTTTCCATGTAATTGATATTTATGCGCAATATGCAGTAGTAACAATCTGTGCATTTTAGTTGATAACGTGTATTGTTACTACTATGCTTTAGAACCAGATACAGAAGTCACCCAAAAGATGGGAAATCCTACGTTAGAACCAACAGAGGAAGAAATGATAGAATCTCAAGCCAAGCGTTCCGAGGCTGTGTCAGCGTTTGCAGAAAAGGATTACAAAAAAGCAATAGAACTGTACACCGAAGCTATTGTGCTAAATCCGCAGGCAGCTTTACTTTATGCCAGACGTGGGCAACTTTTCATGTTAATGGACAAGCCTAATGCTTGTATTCACGATTGCAATCGTGCAATAGAGTTAAATCCAGATAGTGCAGCAGCTCACAAATATAGAGGACGGGCCTATCAGTTGCTTGGAAAATTCGAGGAGGCGGCCACCGATTTGAGACTGGCTTGTAAATTTGACTTTGACGATGAGGCTAATGAATGGCTACGTGAAGTTACACCGAATGTAAGTACTATGTATTTTTTATTTTATCCATTTTATCGTGTAAATTGTCTGTATTTGGGTTGAAAATATCACATTTACACAAATGACAGGTATAATATATATTCCTATTTGAAAAGTACATAAATTATATCTATTAAACTTCAGTACGCAACTTAAGTAAAATAATGATAACTGCAGTAATAATAGTATCAACGATTTACATATTTCCAAGAAATCAATCCGACATGCGAATATTAAAAACACAATGCAAACTGATAAGTGTTTTAAATGAGGCATTTAATTTACACAAGGTACATTAGAAATCAAATCTTTTCTTTTACTAAGACAAACAATATATTGTTTACATCGAAAGTATAGTTTATGTATTTAACGTGGGAAATTATTGTCGAATAGCTAATCGTTTTTTAAAATAAATACTTATAACTTTTAATAAGGACAAAATTCGTTTATACAAGGTATTTCACAAAAGCCTCAAAAAGAGATCATTCTTACATCTCTTTCTTAATGGAAATATTTTTATATATTTTATATTACATATGTATAATATGTAAGTAGTTGTTTTCGTCATATTTCGGTCTGACGGTTGAAAGTGTCACAGCGTTATACCGTGTTTAGCACAACCATTACACTAAGTTTCAAAAAATAGTCTACCGCGCAAGTTCACTGTTATTCTCAATATTTTTTATGGACATTCTGGATAATTAGGACCCACCATAGTTTTGATATGTGTTCTGAAACTGTGTCATCAAAGCTGTATTTGAACACATATAAGGGAAACTCACTATTCTTTCCTTTGTTGTTAGATCGGAATGGTAACACTCGTACTGTCTTCCAAACACAAGTATCTTGAAATCTTCATTACATTCCAATCCACTAATACACTTTACGCATACGTTAAGTGGTACCATTATAAATGTATAAGCTTTCCTCTTAGTGTCACCAATATCTCTACTGTTTACTTACTAAACCAACAGTGTATCTTTGTATACATTATCTCCTCTCATCTTTATTAAATGAACTGCTTAATATGTCGTGCAAAGTAGTATTCCAGGAGAGGGAAAGAGAGTTCTGTTTTCGTTTCACATTCTTCTCTTTGTCTATGATCCAGTTGGACATGTCACCCAAAGGGGGATAGAGTTCTACCTTTTGTTGTTTCAGGAAAGAAAGTTCCCTGTGCTGTTTCAAATAATAAACTTACACTAATGTTCGTTTCCTTTCACTCGTTCGCCCTCTGTTTTGTACAATTTGCTCTCACTCTTCAGCTCATATGGCATTAAAGAGCTCTGTTGCATAATGTTGAACTGTACTCAACTAGAAGGACTTCTTTCATATTCATGTACGACTTGTTCTACCGATTTCCTATATTTACCCACGAGCTCTGGCAGATCATAGGCAATAGCAACATCGAGTCTATTAATAGGACATCCACGGAAATAAGTGCATGTAGTGCTCAACAGAGGAAAGTCGTAAAGGGGATTCAATCTGAAGAAGTCTCGATAAACGTCTGGATCTGGCAAGTCGTAACGCGATATGTTCTTCAGAGTACTTAGACCCTCGTATATGTGATAATCTTGAGGATTCTCGATGATCTTGTCACTGATCTCCTTTTTGTTTCCAAAGAATGACTTGTGATTGTAATACGTGGTCAGATAGCAGTCCACCATTTTAGCATGATTGCGCACTCGTACCTAAAAATGATTAAGAAGAAGACCAGAAATTTCATTAAAATAATTCGAGCCGGTAAGTCATCCAATGACGTATCACAACTACGAGGAACGGGGTGTAGTGACTTACAGCAAATCTTCTGGCGCTGGCTATCTTATGCTCGACTCGTTTGTCGACGGCAGTACGCAAATCGCGTAGGAATGCACGTTCCTGAGCATACAATAATCTGGTGGGTGCACCAGCCTCGTATGGCAACGACCACAACGATGCGGAGTACATTACTGGTGGTTCAGCGCTGGACATCAGCGGGGATATATTCCAGATCAGAGCACCTTGTACTCTCATGAGTTCCTCTGGTTTCACTTGATCAGCTTTGTTGAGAATGATGCGTGTCTGTTTCGGAAGTTTGCGTTACATTTATGCAAACACATCTGAAATTTATCATCGAAAGCTTACCTGATGTTCCCGTCCTTTCAATTGATCAAGAATCGCCTCTGTTTCTGGCCCGACGTCTAACTTCGATGGATCGTATACTAAAAATATTATATCCGCACGGTCGATGAACCATTGACACGCGTCATTAAAAGGAAACAAACGTTGGACTTGTTTTCGAATTTCTAAAATTCCTGGTATTTCCACGATATTCACCTACCAATTTATAAATTGTTCGTCGGATTGCATTAAAATGGCGGGCTTTAAAAATAAGCAACGATTGAATGAAACTGTTCATATTATGCGTCAGATAAATTCTGCGAGAATATTTGTGTATTCTTCCCCCTTCGCTGAATGCTCATCTTATTGTTGGTAAATTGGAAACAGCAGGGAAGTTTTATAATTACGTTCTTGATCTTGAAATAATGATTCAAATATATATCTTCCCTTAAAAACTCTTTCAAATGGATGGAAAGTAATTGCTAAAACATGTACTTCAATAGCAATGATTTCACTAATAAAACAGATTTTTCAGAAACAGTTTCATTCAGTCTAAGGCAATGAAAAAATGAAAGTACCCACTTTTTCTAGCAATTTATTGTCGAGTCGTAAACCCTTGAGACGATCGAGCATTCCCTGGCCGAATTTTTGCAGTCCAGAGAAGGTCCAGTCAGCAGCTAGCTGCGTTCCATCGACGATCTCCTCTTCCTCTCCGTGCATTAGGATATTGAAGTAGGCCGGAGACGGTTCGGCTCCTGTGTCATTTCCATTTGGCGTTTTGCATTGCTCCTCTAAGCACTCTCTCAAACCACCTAAACACTATCTGTATATTCATGCTCCTAGCATGCCTCTACCGCTAAATCTTTAGAGCATTGTGTACTATACGAAGGCGTTATCACGGCCGACTTAGTTAAGCATCAATGAGAAGTAGTAAGTCGAAGCATCTTCGCACAACAAATACTCGCTACTTTCTGCGTTTTATTATTTTTCCTCGTGTTACCTACGTACCTGTCCTTAATGACGTTTGCTTGTACTCGATATCGAGCAAGTAGTTTATGATGGAAGATTTCCCACCGCTCCATGGACCCATGAAGAGAACCAGTGGCTTGGAGAATATTTCTGGATCTACAAAAATAGAGGGTCGTACATGGACTTTCTTTTCTTTTTTATGTTAATATTAAAGGGATCAGGGTGATAAAAGTTTGAATAGGGATAAATGAAGTTTCTTATTACATAGAAGTTATTGGGAAAATTTCAGCAATTTTTTAGTCAGACGGATCTAATGGAATGGGCGATGATTTTAATTTTCATTGCTGATTCAGTAATCTTCGTTCCCATTTGGTCTGACTTTTATGCAGTTAATGGTTGTAATCAAATTTTTGCTCTTTACTTAAAAATACTAAGGAAAACGATAAAAGTAAAAAACACCGTTTAACTCTAAAAGCCAACAGTTTAATTCTGTAACTGATTACAACTACCGCTCTGTAATTATTTAACCAATTGTACTCACCACCAAAGTGTCTGTTGCTTAAATCCCTGTACTTATACAAAGATTCCAACGGCTGAATAGCATTGTCATAAATTCTCTTCAGCTCCTTCAGCACAACATCAGCGGTCTTCTGGATAGCACGTTCCTTCTCCTCATTTTCTTCGTCCAATTTCAACAGTTGATTAATATGATCCCTCGGTCGCAAATTCTCCGGCACCATTATCTCTTGAATCAGGTCTTCCTCGGGAGTAGGCTCTTCTTCCTCGCTCTGACCAGGTTCTTCTGAACCCTCAGCATCCTCGTCACCTTCACCTTCAGGAGCTGAAGGTTCTTCACCAACCTCTCGCCTAGCACGAGATTTCGATGGTTCCCCTTCTACTTCTCCCGACTTGTCTTCTCCCACTGACTTCCCATCCTCTTTAGCTGATATGGCTTCATCTTCTACAGATTTTCCTTCCTCCTCGCTTTCTTCGGTTTCCTTTTCTGTCGATTTCTCCACATCTTCTCCCGATTTTGCAAGTTCTTCCTCAGATTTACCTTCCTTATCCTCTTCACCTTCTTTGGTTTGTTCTACCTCTTCTTCTTCGCCTTCAGCGCTCTCGCCTTGGCCCTCTTTGCTCTCCTCTTTCGTCTCTTCATCCTGTTCTTGAGACTGACCCTCCTCTTCAGCCTTGCTATCTGCTTCTTCTGCTTCTTTAGAAGTAGTTTCAGTAGCTTCTTCTGTTTCTTCTTCGGTTTCCTCGTCTTCGATTTTATCTTTCTCTTCTTCAGACATCACCTCTTCGGTCTTGCCATCTTCGTCGATTGTCGCTTCTTCAGTCGATTCTTCCTCGGCCTGGGCTTCGTCGGATTTTCCATCGTCAACCTGCGCCTCTTCGTCGGATTTTTCAGCTTCTCCTTGTGTTTCCTCGTCAGACTTTTCTGCATCTGCTTGTTCTGCCTCTTCGTCAGATTTGGCTTCCTCTACTTGTTCTTCATCGGCTGATTTCTCACCCTGGTCTTCCTCGGTTCCATCTTCAACTGAGTCTGCGGTTACGTCCTCTGCTTGTTCAACTGACTCCTCTTTGTCTTCCTCAGTTCCTTTATCTGCTTCTTTGGATTTCTCGCCCTGCTGGTCACTTTCTTCTGGAAGTAGTAACAAGGTTTTCTTTAATTAAGTGAGACTCGTGATTGTTTTAGTTTTTTTAACACGACACTGATCAACTGTTTAATTATTCCATTCAAAAATATTTAGCGGACCGTGGTAAATAATATAATTATATAAGTTTCTAATGTCTTACCTGCTTCCGCTTCGACACTTTGTTCTCCAGCAGCTTCATCGCTTTGTTCAGCCTCCGCAGACTTTTCAGACTCTTCATCAGCTTGTTCCCTACTTTCTACAACTTCAACCTCTGCCGACTCCTGTTTATCCTCTTCTGTCGCCGCATCTTCTTTCGAAGCATCGCTGGCTGGCTCACCATCCTAGAACGAATAGCAGAAAGTTATTTTCTTGATCAAACCTTTTAGAATTTTAATCAAATTGTATTTATTATTAATTGGTATGGGTCAATTGTAAAGTTCCTTCGTCTTACTTCGTCGCTCGCAGGTTTTTCTTCCCCTTCTTCTTGGCTCTCTTTATTGGCGTCGATCACCGGCTCGGCACTGGTCTGCTCCAAAGATCCTTCAAACGAAACATTCTAGAAATCGCTGTGCTCCAGTTGAATATTCCGCGACACTTTAGCATTACCTGTACCGAGGTCCTTCAACGCTTTTTCAATGTACGGTCGACACAGATCCTCCGGCGGTACCTCTAGCTCTTCGCTTTGCACTCCTGAAACATGATTTCAATCAATTTTTACTAAATTCAAATGGATTAAAATTATTTCATATTGATACAAAAAAAAATTGTTCAGGAACGTGAAATTTATTACTTCGGTCCGCACATCGTGAATAAAAAATGTATTATTTTATCGGGAGCCTAAGTAAGTTATAACGAAGAGGAATTACAACAGTTTGATGTAGTTCCTTAATTACTTCACATTTCTCCTTTTCACCTGTGCATATGAAATTTCTTCAATTCCATATTTGATTTAGAACAAAGTTTCCAATTTCCTTTTCTCTATACTTTCAAAATTAAGGTGGACACAGAATAATGCAGTTGTTAATTAATACAATTTTTAGTTAAATTTATTTGCAAGTAATCGAATGATTAATCTAATCTTGCGATATAGTGGCACCTTTTCTTTTCCATCGACACGTTGTATCCGTTTATGCAGTAGTTCTAACAATTCTAATTTTATGAGATCCTGAGGACTCAGATATTTTCATGGCCGATTCACTGGTACAAATTAATGAAATAATGCTATATCTCCACGGTTTGTACGAGTTTCTGAAGATTTTACGGTTGGCTTGCTTCTATATCAATTCTTTGGCTACCAGGAATTTTCATCGCGAGTTCTCACTATGCAAAACACGCGGTGCCAAAAGAAGGCGCGGGGTGTATTAGATAACTTGCTAAGTTTTAGCAAGGGAGTTTAACGCCACGCGACCGCCAAAAATATCTGACCCAAGTGACGCAAGATCTTGTCAAAGTCGTTACACACTGTTAGGTCGAGCGCGTGCTCGGGCAATGACAGGTGTTCAGAAACAACAGCCATGCTTGGCCTAGCCTCAATCAGGTAACAAAAAATGAGTATCATGTTTAAAGAAATTCAGGAAATGAGCAGAAATTGTGTATTGAACATCCCATACATTTCCTTGGAATCTTAAGATGATGAAGAACATGTTTAATATTATAGAGTAGAATTTCTCGGGTCATATTTTTTTTAAAGTTTAAGATAGAGGTCAAAATCTGGAAGAAATTGGTATCATTGATTTAAGAGATTGAAAAAATTAGCATGAAATTATATATTGAGAATTCTGCGCATATCCTGGAAGTGTTGAAAGGAAAAAGAAGAATAGGTTTGATATTTTAGGAAATAGGACTTTTGAAGCAAAATTTTAATATATTTCTATTTCCGTATTAAAAGTTGCGTTTCAAAATGGAAATGACACAGGTTGCAATGAAAGGATTACATAGACTATTAGCGATGATGACGCCATATATGATTATATGGACGAAGAATCATTTTAATTAATCAATTCCTTTTTTTCGGCAAACCAGTACTGCATCAAATCCATTGTGAATGGGTACAAGCCCATCTTGCCACGCGTAAATTGGGTAATTTTTAAATATAAATTCCGATATGCAATATTTTTAATCATCCAAGACCCTGAGACTGTCAGGAATTAGGAAACTGAAAGTGTTAGCGGCTAATATTTTGAGATCTCCGTGAAGGAATAGCGTCAAGACAATTAATCAGCTCTGCTACCTTCAAAACCTGAGGTAGTAATAGTTTGAATGTACTCCAAAATACGATGTTTTGATGTCTGGGCAGCAAATGAAGAATTGGGGATCAGTTACCAGCTACTAACTCTGGATAACTACAATGAAGATTAGTTATATGTGCTATCAAGATTCCTGTCATTATACATAGATCCCCGAACATCTAAACAGCAAAAAAAAAAAGATGTGGAAAAAATACACTTCTACAGCTCTTAAATCGCTAAACAAAATGATGAATTTAACGGGTATTTCACGAAACCGTGCTGTACTGGCATGATATCTCAAGATCTAGTTAGCAATCTTAATTTCTTCGAATTGTTTACTATGCTAAAAGCAAAAGAGAGCCAAATAGATTAACTTGAGCACATTTTATTCCTTCTGGTAGGGTGACTAGGATGGCGTCTCGGCGTTAGATAGACTCGAAGCTGTGAATACGCGGAAGGCTATCACAGTGTGCATTACTACAAGGGCGATTGGGTTTGGAACAATTTCAACTTTTATACAGATGTTCGCCTTCCGTAATGTTCCAATCCGTGGTAATGTTTACCAACTTTATCGAGTGTCACTTGCTATGATTGAATGAAAGGTTCAGGTCTCAGAGAGCTCAATCACCTTCATGATCGATAACTTGGATGGCTGTAGGCGTTTAAGGATGTCTGAAGGAACAATGATACTACTCTGTAAATTTAACCTCTGATACCAGATATGCTAACTATGCCTATGAACTCCGTTGGCTGCGTAAAAGTTCATGGTACGCAGTATGTGCCAAATGTGGGTATTGACAGAGAGGATAGAGATGGCTCTCTTCTACCTCAGAGCGAACAAGTGGTGTTTCCACACTTGCGTTCCACCGTATTATCTTTGGCGAACGTTAAAACACCGATTGAATATCGTCGAAGATTCTACGATAATAATCCTATTCCTGGATGCATCTGGACTAATGCACCTGGCAGCCCTGTGCTTTCCAACCCCGATGAAATTATGCCGAACGGATATGGTCTCGATGATTTGCATAACGACATATACGACCTTCATATAAAATTGTACTTTTTGGCGGCAAAGGCACCGAAGTACTTTTCTGAGCCACTTTCACTTGATTCGGGAGGCTCGAAAGCGATGCTGGTTTCTAATAACCAGAGCGGCATGCATATTGATGACCGCGATGTCAATGAGCCTCTCGATGTCTATTATAGACGCGTAACAATTAAGGGAGGCATTCCAAAGTTTTGGAGTCTTCAGTTGTTGACTCCCGGAGAACAGCTTCGTGGAAACATCTCACTGTTGGGCGAACGCCCATTATCAGCTGGAGCATGTACCCTGTTCACGTCACGATCCCTATCACCCTGTGGTTACAAAGTTTCGCAAAAAATTGTGCCCGCACTTTCATACTGAAGGAAATGACACCTCGCTTTTTTGTTTCGGTCCACTACCGATTTGTTGCGGTGCCGGTAGCACGTTAACCATTGTGTCATGTTTTTATAAGATTACCTTCTTCAATGACGCGTACCTGCTACAATTTTATGTATTCTCGCTTGAAAAAATATATAATGTAGTTAAAATATTGAAATTTCCAACAACAGCTATGTTTCCAACCCCAATGCTAAAAGAATTATGAATTATGCCTCGCGAAACTAGATTCATTAGAAAGAAGATTGAAGAATCTAGCATAAATGAATGCACATGTTTCAAGGTTGCGAGTAACACATCCAACTGAAAAATGCAACGAAGAATACTTTCACTGATACGAAAATGAGATTGGTTAGGTCTTTCGATGCACTTGTCCACAAGACGTTGGTATTCAAGAATGGGTGTCATAATTTGTGCCACCAAATGTAACTTCTCAGTCGATGAAAATGTCGATATCATCTTTCTAGGCAGTACCTGGGACCAGGAGGCCGGTTTCTAAGTTTAGCGGCGAGTAGGCGGCTTTGAGCCGAGCAACACTTGAAAATATTTATATGTTGGATGAGAGAAACGTATTTTTATCGATTATCCGCTACGAAAAAGAAGTCCAAATTCTTTAACCGGGTTTCTTTAACGAACGACACTGAAAAGATCGTGTCCACGTTGTCGTAGTGATTTATGATGTATCAATTGAAAATCAACGACCTGATGAAAACATGGTCGGGTAATAAGAAAATGAGAAGAAAATTGATGGAACGGTTTTGAATAGAATCGAGTAGAAAGAATTTGTAAAGGGATCGGGTTTCTTGTTCTTTGGTCGATGATGCAATTTTCGAAGTGAAATTTAATTGGCTTATAGACAGAGTTAAATAAGAAGAAAATCGGTAGAATGTATTGCCCGTACATTTTCATTGTTACGTCACATATGTTTTGGTACTTTTGGCAGTGGTACTTATCATTTTTCTGCGCTTCATCGTTTTGCCTGTTATAAAATAATGTGGATGATAGTCTATAAATGTTACGCATGTATACACCTTGACGTTGATACGTTTTATCATATTTCATGAATTTAGAGAATCGTTTTAAGATTTTTAGCATTTAATTCACACGATATTTTTGTTATCTGGACACATAGTTTCGTTATTGGATATTATGAAATGAAACGAAGTGGTAAATCTTTGATTAAGGAATATATGCTTTGGTTTACTTGCAAGCATATTAATTTTAGACTCTAACGATCTGTAAGATAATATGTTGAAATTATGTATGTTGCAAAATAATTCTCGAAAATGTCAAGATACGGGTAATGGAAGTAGAGGTAAGCAGCTGTCGTTTGGCAAGCATAGCCACCAAGGATAAAGATAGATTCTGAAGTCTTGTTCCACGCTCTGAAGCATGTTTAATCTTTCCGTTATAAAAGTTGGATTCGCTTAGAAATAAGTGATTTATTTTTTGCAAATTCATAAATATCTATTATATAGATCCAATCGTTCTCGCGTATACAAACATTCAACAAATTAATTATATCACTATTTAGATATATTAAAATACCAAGAAATTTTGTCCACCCTTTAAATAACAATATGTATTGCTCTAATGTACCTATTATTTGAAACTCGAAGATCTTACGCAGTCGAAATTCAATGTTTTTTTTAGTTTCGAAAAATATTTGGTGGCACTTATTTGTATTTTTATTGAATAACATTTAATTGAAATTTAATTATATTTGATTTATAGTTATGATCAACGAGTGTTTATAAATATAAACATTCTTAATCCTCGATTATCCATTGACGGTATAGACTCAAGTTCCCTTTAAACGGAATTCACGAATAGGTTTATAGAAATTAGAGCGAATCTGGCACGGACTTATGCCTGTCCTTATGTAATTATATGCAAATTGTTGACAGTCGGTTTCCATCGATTCCCAAAATAACAAATCCTTGAATCCATGTTCAAAACCTTTTATTCGATCGCTGTCCCATTTCGCTTCGTTAATCCGATTAAAATACTGCTAATATTCCTCCACAAGTGCACAAATATCCTAAATATTTCCTATTCTGAACA
The DNA here is from genome assembly GCA_963583965.1 of Nomada ferruginata. Lineage (NCBI taxonomy): Eukaryota > Metazoa > Arthropoda > Insecta > Hymenoptera > Apidae > Nomada > Nomada ferruginata. Next base: position 15,544,904 of record OY757213.1, read on the forward strand.
CTCAATAATAAACCCAACTAACATTCATCTTCCAAGTAAAGCCACCCCGCTCGAAATCAACAATAAAATTAGACACCGCTAATATAAAATGTGTAATATCTTGCAATCGTGATATTCAGCCTAATTTGGACTAATTTAGATTGCATGGTTTTATCAAGAACTGTTCCTCAATCGTTTTCTGAGGGTTAACTTTAAGTATGCATTATGACGTCATGTGAAAGTGTATCGAGGAAGCGAAGCAAAGTTTCCGAACAAATCGTACGTCATTTCGAACAGCAGGGAGATATTCGAATGGTATATATATAGAGACCAGACAATCCACGATGACGCAACAGATCTCAGGTTCATCAGTTTGATCGTACGTCTAACTCGATGCTGAAGAGGCTCGACGAGCCAGGAACCGATGACGCAGACCAGTGACTTTACGTAACATTGACCTTCGTAAGTCGTCACACGTTCGTCAGCACGTCATCCACATCACCGACCCCTAAAATTTATAGAAAACAGGCCATTGTATCTACAGTCCTGCGTCTTAATCTTGAGATCTCCGAATCGACTTGGGCCAATCGAACTAATCGAAACGACAAGAAAAAGTGATACTGAGCCTTCGACGAGGATGACCACCTTGAAGAAACAAGATTTTTCGCGAATCATACGCGTACACGCGCGGGACGTTGCTCTTCATTTATATAATTAAATGCGAACGAACATCATTACGGCGGGCAGGTGTACACTAAGAAAGCGTACGCGTGACGGCCCGTTAAAAATACACGTGAAAACAAATCGTAATGTCTATAATGCTTTGTGCACGCCTCGATTGCAAATGAGATCGAGCGGAATTCGGTCGATTAGAACCCTATAAAACATCAGTTAGTTAATACCGTGTCTCGGACAACAAGAAACATAATAAGACCCACCGAGGAAAATCTTGGCACCAAGTGCCAGAACTGAAAGCTCGACAAAACTATGCGGTAATAAGAAGAAAACTGTATCAGATTCTCTTCCAAGCCTCGACATACATATCCAAACTGACATAATCCTTTAAACTAGACTCTAGGAAAAGACGAATCACCCACGGAACACTGTCTACCTTTCTATACTTCACAACATTCGTACACCCCCGTGTCCATTGAACACAAATCACCCCAGAAGCACTAAGTTAATATCGCCAATGCAATGGTCCATCATCCGGTCTCGAATAACGTTCACGACGATTCTAAGAAGCTGTTGCAATCAACAGCAACTAGGGTACTTGGAGCTTTCCAAATTGGACTGTTAACAATCGAAGAAAACGGTTAATGGCGGTGCAAGGTGAAACGTCAATTGGGAAGCGGAGTATGTATCCTGGAGTGTTGGGCCTTACTCACCCTGTAAGGCGACGACTAGAAGGGCCAAGAAGAGGCCCACGAAGTACGCGGGTCCCAGCCGCGAGCCCGTCATCTCGTTTCACTAGGCACTACACGATGAGCCAGGGCTGGCAGCTCGTCTCACTCGATAGTCGCCTTCGACTCCAACTCGCCCGCGAGGAACTGGCATTGTCACTACCGCCAAACCCCGAAGACGCCCCCCTACTTCTCAACCCCACAGCGGCACCACGCGACTCACTATTTTCTCGTTTCTCTTTTTCTCGTCTCTGTTTTCTTTTCTTTCCCCTTTTTTTTTGTTTTTTCTAATGGCGCGATTGCGGAATTCCACGCCACGGTTTTCCTGGTCTTTCTATGTCGGTCGAGGCGGGCCGGATGTGAACGAATCTCTGAATCGCTCCACGGATGGCTGGAATTAAAATTAAACTGCAAGGGTAAATCGAGATGTCCAGAAGGACGAGAGAAGAAGAATTATAGGTCTTGGGACTTTTCTACGAGAAACAATTAGTTTGATTGTTTTTCGTATGGGCAACTTTATTGAACAGTGCACTGAATAGTTGAACACTGATTGACCGGCTTCATTGACAGACAGACAGGGTGAATACAATTGGAATCTGAGGAAGAATTATTTTCGCTTATTGGACAGGAAGTTTGAGGGAAATATTGAAAAGTTTCGTTGAGAATTTTCTTCGTTACCAAATTTACAATTAGAAGATTCGATTACAATCGAAGTTCCACTGTAATTTCATTCCATTGGACGAAAACTGGGTTTATTTTGGAAAGTGTGTGTCTGTGAAAGTGTGTGCAAACGAGTATCATCGTTTACTGCAAAAATTCGATATTTCTTTTATGTTTGGCCAGTTCGATCATTTGAGGATTAGCTTTTCGGAAGGATGAATGTATTTTTGGCGAACCAGTGTTTCTTTAATATACGAGCAATAATATACACGCCGAATATATTAATATTTACAAATATCATAATGTATACTCAACGCGACAAGTGAATTCATATTTCCCAATCAATGAACGCGATCGAAGTGTTGCTTTTATTACAGCCTAGCAATTGTCTGCGAGAACGACAATGTATTTGGATATTCTAAAGTACCCGAGAGTTGTCTGAGCGTAATCGTCACTGAATCACCGAATCTTTATCTTGTACAATTCGAAGATACTGGTCGCAGAGTGGCAGTTTTAAAAATACCTCTTGGCGGCCCGGTTTTCTCTGGTTTGCAGGGTCTACCTGGCCGACAGACCGCTAAGACATTGACTAGCGATCGTGCACAAAGATCCTGCACACGTTTCGACCTAGCTCCAACACGTCATCTTCAACCTAATTTTCGAACGTCGTGGAAAAGCTTCCCTGCTTCGTGGCTTTTTTATTTATGACGGAAGTCTGCCGTCGCCTATCTTTTCTGTCGCTTTATTTTCGCACCAACGCATGCTCTTGTCATTTTTCAAACTCACGGGGAAGAAATTAAAGGGGAGGAAGAAAAGTCAATTGGAACCCGGAAATTCGTATAAGTATATTTGAATGTGCAGGTAAAATTTGATGAATACATCAAATTCATCATTTGATGAATACTGTACATACACATAAAGATACATATATTTATATATATGCATATGTATATATGTATATATATATCTATATAATATTTATTAGGTTTGTGTACATGTTTTCCTTTTGTTTGTTTTGTTTAATAACAAGGAAATTAGGTTTGTTGGAGTTCGCTGGTTAGTTAGTTGATACGAGCCAATTATAAGCCTCACAGTCGTAGAATTCCCAAAATACATGCGTGATATGGGGACAAGGTCGTCATGGAAATTGGGGGAGACAAAATCGAAAGGAATTTATATTTTTGACATTTTTTTTTAGTATCAAATTTATTAAAAGCTTCGGATTCATATAAAAAATGTCTACGGTTCCTACGTTTGCTATTAATGTTGGTAATTCGAAAATTGCCGTTTTCTTGTTGCTACTTTTTGTTTCATCACGGTGAAAACAATCCTTGAAAATTAATGCATATATTGACCTATTTTCCGGAAAATGATATATGCAATCTGAAAAATTGTTAGAATTAAAATTTAGTGGTTTCTATTTATGCTCTAATAAAACTTTTCAATAAAGTTCGTAAAAGTGTACATTTTATTTGTTTTAAAAGCTTTTGATCTCGTTGTTACATGAAAAAAAAAATCGTGCTCGTACTTCTGCTGAGATTCCCTACAAGCCTGTAAAATGAAAACGAACTATTCACATCCAACGAGTGGCAACATTACTTAATCAAGTCAATAGCCCTGTTACCTACATTCCCTCCCATTCCACTGGAAATATACTTACATTGCAGTCAAAAAATGAAACATGACATTCCCTATTTTATACATAATATAGACAAAATCGAATGTACTACCTTCCTAAGTCCTTATCAAAATCTACGACAAGAAATATATGCATCATTTTTCCATCATTCATACACAGATAAGTACATACCTAAATACATGCATAGATACATCGATAAAAATCATCAATAAAATATAACAAAATAAAGATTAACGTGCACTTAGCATCACAGGAAAAATACTGAAAGATATGAAAGATAATGTACCGTACAATATGATAAACTGTTCTACCCTTCGTACCAAATAATCGAAAGGTATTGCAACGAAACGTTCGTAGCTTTCGTGTAACGTAATATTAGAGGGATTCCAGTTGTCTCTTATCGTCAGCCTGCGAGAGATCGTGGCTACGGCGCGTGTAGCAAAGAGAAGAGATTCGCGGCGAAATGCGTGCTCGCTCGGACAGAGAGGAACATCGAAACGACGGGCGCCTTTATATTTAGAAGCCCGGGTCGCCGCCGTATAAGGTGGTGCTTCCCTCGTGCAAAAGTTCTCGCGCTCGCTGCCTCTCTCCGTTGCTATCTCCCGTGATACCTTTGCCATTTCTCCTTATCTCTGCGTGGGACTTTCGTTTTGAGAAAAGTTCGATTCGCGGCGTTTGGATCGGGGGGGAAGCATTTCTCGAATCGAACGTTGATGTCTTGTAGATTATCACGGTTTCGCCATTGTGTCTCAGGTACTGAGGTGGATCGTTGAGATTGCAGGGGGTGTATATTAGAATCGACTGTTGTGGTATACTTGCGAAGAAATTACGGAGCTGGTATTAAATAGCTGATGAGAATTATTTGGGAGGGTTGAGCTTTCCTGGTTTTCATAGTTTATTTTAATTTCTAATGCGGCGTTTACTGTATTTTTGGTCAGATACGCTTTGCCGTAGGATATAATGGTGATTGTTTTGTTTTGAAGGGTATTAATAATTGGATTGAGAACCTATCGATTCGCTTAATAATTCACTCGAAACTTTAACTTAATATTATCCACAATTCGAGTCTCTGTGTAAAGTACTTGAGAGTAAAAATTACAGGGCTCTGATTATCCCTCATTCTGTTTCTACTTCAGCTTGTATTATAGATTATTGTTAATTCTTGCGAAAAATCCGTGCAAGACAATAAGCTTTATGAATGTTAGAATTACATAATAATTTCTATAATTTAAGTCCAGCAGTTGCAAACATGAAACTAATTTCTTTAATTCATCCAAGTATCGTTGACGTATGTCTAGAACTTCATACACAGATTAAACTGATATGTACACTTTTTACAACGAAACGCGTAATGTAAAAGCGTGTAAGAAGAACAGGAAAAGTATCGATTTTAGAAACGAAATTTACTGGCCAAATTGGCTACTACTCGGCCTATAATAAGCTCGTAATCGTATGAGGTCACAATGTATCTTGGACAGAAGTCTTTCACGTCATTATGATTTAGTATTTAGGCAGGTCCCTGAATGCATTCCACCAATTACCCTTTCACGGAACTGTACAGCTTTTTTTTGTCAATTGTTTTCTATATGGGCTAACTCTGAACAATGTTTCATAACCAGCATAAATATGGTTTTGAATGTTTATTGAATACTTAAATTAATTACAACTGGCGATATAAGTATTTGTAGTTTGCAAGAAATATATATGTTCTTATATTGAAAGACGAATTAGAATTTCTCTTTTCCTATTGATATTGATATGAGCTGGTTTTTAGAAAATTGAGAAAAATAAGTATGCTGAATTTTAGTCGTCGAAGAATTTATTCACGTATATGTATAATTATAATGTTAACACGAGGGTATAATAGAAATTTGTGCACATCTGTTTTCAGGCCCGAAAAATCGAGGAACACAAGAGAATGAAGGAACGTAAGACCCAAGAAAAATTGGAGCACGAGAAGCAAGAGCGATTGAAGGAAGCACGAGATAGTGCTAAAGCTTTTGAGGAAAACACTCGTCCTTCTCAAACCAATGCCAACGCTGGATACCCTGGTATTTTCTTCAAATTCCTCAATGATCCAGAAGTCATGCAATCATTCCAGGTAATATACATAAGTATTTCATATGCTGATCCATTCAAGCCAGTGCCAGCTGGATATCTTGGAAATGATTAACAATCTTGTGTACAAAAGTCAGATTACCACGAGGACAACACAATCCACTGTCGTCAATGCCTGCGATACTATAATCGTTTCTTAGCAAATAAATAGTTATTCATCCAGTAAAAAAAATATGTAATCTAGATATTATATTCGCCTCAAAACTCGAAAACCTATTTAAAATCAAAAATTTAAATGCAAAGCTGTATCAATTAATTCGTCGAAAAAAGTATATAGCGTTAAAAATCAAAGTAGAGTCCAGAAACTTTCCACGAAAAAATGTTCCAACGTCGCTGAAATAAATTCATTATGCATCCTGTTAAGAAAAACATTAATCGAACAAGAATATTAATTAAGTACAATAATCATTTTCCTTTCACAGGATCCAGAAATATTCAAGGCGTTTAGCGATATGTACGTGAATCCAACAAACATCCTGAAATACCAGAACAACCCCAAGATTATGGCGTTTATTAACAAGATGGCGTCGAAATACGGCGATGCTACCAACATGCCAGGTGGCTTTCCCGATATGATGAGTAGCATGGCCGGGGCTGCAGGTGCTCCTCCCCCAGCACCGCCGACTAATCCAAATTTATCCGAAAAAGTGAAATTGGTCTTTGCGCAAGACGAAAACGAGGACGACGTTGATCTTGATTAAATCAACCCTTTGTCCGTTCTCGAAATTCCTTCTCGATTAATCCTACTTCGCAGGTTCATGAGATTCCGGGATTCTTTGACCTAAAAGAAGCGTTCACTAATTCAAACTGTGTGGTGTCTTATTAAAAAGGAAGAAGGCAACAAAAGCAAAGAAGGATATAAATTAAGCATTAGCTCGAACGTAGAAATAATTATCTTCGTTGCCATGTAAATGATATTTTGAAGAGAATTTATTCGTTTCGGCTATATCACAAAGGTTCTATTATAGTATATCCTAAAGTTTGAATTGTATTTTAAATATAGAGTACCGATACATGTTATTGTACACACGTCCAACTGTATTTCTAATTAATTAATTCAGCAAAATGTAGGATTCTGTAACGGGTCGTTAATGTACTTTGGCTATCTCGCTGTTTGCCAGTTTTTTAATTCCACATTCTCAGTGAAGGAATTATTACACGGTCGCATATTTTTGTTTTACTTTTAAGTTTTGATCTTTAGCTGTTTATTGTGTGGTAATGCATTATATCGAACAGCAAGCGATATTAAAATTCGTTTCTAATTGTATGTATACGTATGCTATTATTTCTGTTTAATTTTTGTTTCGCGTGCATGTATATTTTTTGTATGCACATGTCTAAGTATAGCTTTAGCTAATCATAAAACGACTACTATGTAATAATGCGTTCGTTCCACAACGAAATTTGTTTCATTGCTTTTATTACTTAAACTTTGAATTCGCTTCGCACGAATATTTCTATGTTAAGCTGTTTTATATGAACAGTACTTATTTCGTTCAGTTTAATCGATGAAAAGCTGTATCTCTACTGGATTGAGAACGTTTATGATCTAGTACGATGTACTCGTGACGCGTTGGAAAAGTTTGGAGAATTTCGTTCGACGCTAAACAAATATTATTAAATATAGAATTTAATAATACACTCGCAATCTCTGTGCGATTTCGAAGGATTTATCTGAAAACTACAGTTTCCACGTTACTTTACTTCCCAGTCCGCTTGCGTCACGATGAAAGAAACAGTCTGCTAATTTTTAATAAATATTCGTCTAGTTTTTAACAGGAAATATATTTTATTATAATTAGATAAACATCGAACAGATAATGGGAGCTAAGCATCCGACAAATTATATACTGTTTCGAATGTGCCTGTTGAAAAGTATAAACTGACATACGATGTACACTTTGAGTTCAATAAATACATCACACAGTTCTATATAAATTATCAAGGAATTTTATTCGCCATTGAAGAAAATTCGATAAATAAATTATATACAACGAATATTGTTCAACGTCGATTTAGACAAAGAAAAGAAGATGTGGGGCTGTATCACGGCGCCTCCATATTTAATAAACGATTTACAGACAAAGAGAGAAAAGGGGTAACGAAACCTCGATGGCTAATAGTAACAAACTATTCGTATGACTTTCACAATAAATAAATTCCTACGCATAACTTCTTACAAACGATAATATTGCACGTAAAATGAAAAGGTACTGTACTCTTGGAGATAATTAATAATTGTTACTCGCCTTGATACTCGTACAATTAAATTAGGAATCGATTCTTGGCATTCTCAAAGTCAACCTGCTTCTCCCATCGTTCCAACTAAACTTTCACCAATTATACTTCATTCACCTTCTCGCTATCTATTGATCGCTGTAAACTTCATCGGAATATACTATTTATAATATTCCGTAAAAAGAATTTCGAAATTGATAATGAAATGAACGAGGCAGTAGCATGCGCTGGTGAACCGGTAAACGTTGGTACACAAATGAACCAAGTTTCATTTACTTGAACACGAGACTATCTATATTTACATTGCTCTAATATTACAGAAAATTTACAAATTTTTCTTTCATTCGAACGCTGCCGGCCAATACGAATCAGGTTTCATCTTCTTCATAAATTAACAGTGACCAGGCACGTGCTCCGCTCGACACGTTTTATTTTAAACGATGCACCCTACTCCGATATTTACTTGGGCCATTCGTCGAAACTTTAACACTCTCCTCTCAATCCTCCTTCCCACAAATAAAATAACATTTCTCCCCCTTAAAAAAAATAATAATAAAAAAAAGCACCGAATCAAATATTGACAGTCGTGGTACGTTATTGGGGAGCATGAATAATGACCTTGACGATGCCAAAAGTACGACTAACAATAACAATATAAATAATACCGCAATGTTGTTATTACAATCATTCAAGGAACGAAGGGTGACGAAGCATAACGGGACGATCGATGCAAACCTGTTCGATATACTTAATTAATTCTCATTAGAACTCGCGTTTCGTTTCTAGCGATCCAGGTGTACCTATGTACATACAATACTTTATTCGCGCTAGATTCTTCTGATTTTGAGCATGTGCAAGTTCGGATGCCATGGCACTTTTCTGAACGCCGACGTTTTCGTCTCGTCAGGTGATGGAAACTCGTCAGCCCCAGCTGTCCCCTCCATTAATCTAAGTCCAGTGATACCCGTGTCGTAGCTGAACATTCTTCGATGCCTTTTTACATCTTGATTACCGGTGCTCCAATTCCTCGCACCCGGATCACTGACCACGCGTCGATGCTTTCTGTGACGACGTTGGTGATGATGATGATGACGACGATTAGTAGGGTGATGATTAGTACGATTATGATGGTGATGATGATGGTGATGACGATTCGTTGTTCTAGACGATCGTACGTCGTATTCCGAATTCTGTGAATCGGCAATCGCAGGTGTCGAGGTACTGAACAGAGGACTCGGTTCGAAGTAGAGCCGATTGTCGACGAATGGAGACAGGCTGAACGAATTCGTCAGCCATGAATTCGGGCTGATCCAATTCTTTGGGGCCCTTTGGATCGTGGAGGACCACTCGTTGTCTTGTGGTAGGTCGATGGTCACCTTTCTGCGGCAGTAAGGACGGCGCGATCTCGCCTGCAAGCTGGGGAGAAAAATTGGATTCCTTTCTTTTGCTGTTTGGAGTTAAAGTATGGGGGTATGCTGTATTTGTATGTAATAGAGGTATTAAATAATGTAAAATATTAAACACGTTGTCACTTATAGAACGAATTATTAAATTTTAATTTAGGTGAGGTGGAAAATCTGAATATTATTATTCATCGATTGTAACGACGTGTCGTCCGGTTCATTTTGCTCGTAAAAAAATAAAATAAAATTCGATATTTATTGGAAAAATTCGTAACCCATTAGCTTTACCGAAATAGACACGATACGAATGCTTTTAACCAATCATATCGCTATGAAAATTACACACGTATTACGTTACACCGTGTTATGCTGTACACCAACTGTAAAAACCAAACCAAATGAAAATTTGGCAATAGATGAAGAAATGAGAAACCCACCTAGAGGAACGTGGCTGTAGAGTTCTGTGTGGTCAGTTGAGCGGGTGCTCTCCTCTCGGCATTCTATAACACTTATTCCACGCCTCCAGCAACAGCACGCAGCTATGAAATCGATAAAAGATCAACAATGGAAGGCCGATCCTAGATATTACTCCCCAAGCCAGCACACCGAAGAATCTCAACTGCAGCTCTTGCGATATCCAGTTCTGCGTGATCACCGTGTCGAAGGCCCACAGTACAGAATTACTGAACAGCAGAAAAGTGATCACCTGTCTGGCCGGTTTCGCTATTATTTGAAAGCGTGTTATACAAGATCTCTTCGATGCTTCCGCTATCAGTGTACTTTGGGCGAAACACTGAATTAATTGCAATATCGACGCCGCGAGTAGCATGATGTGTCTGCCACGTGTTTCCGCGGTTTCGTCCTCCAAGATAACCAGAGAACAAGCAGAAACAACTATCGTGAAGATGGAATACAGTTGAACTCCGAAAAGGGAGACGTTTGATAACAGATTGTCCAATGTGGCTGGAGCTCTGATTACCACAGACATCTGACGAATCTGTACCAGCCCGCTGGCTGTCATTAGGGTGCTCAATGTTAGAATACTGATCAGAGTGCCACAGGTCAACCAGGATAGCGTGGTCGATGGGAAGTGTTCGTCTTCTCTGACAACCAGGAATATCAGTATTACCACTATGCCGGCAACCATGCACAGTATACCGAGGAATAAGCCTTTGCTGGAACCATCGCAGCCGACTTTCGTGTGACTCGTTAAATCTTTGCTACCGTGGAACTTTTGTTTGTGCAACAATCGATTGCGACCGACGTTCTGGCCCATTACAAATGTCACCGCAGCGGCAATCAAACTGAAAGCAAAGAAAGAACGAATTACTTATTTGGTTTGAATTAATTGAATGGATGATACTTAGTAATTTTGATATGTACCTGAATTGGACGATGAAGGGGTAAAGAAAGGGCATACTAGATGTCCACAATTGGCCGAGGGTGTTCGTATTCAAGCATTCTTGCAAAGCAATTACTTGGGATATTTGTTCATTTGAGATTGGCTGGTAGGGTTGGAAAACATTTTGTTCTACTGGAGATTGATCTAAAAAAAGGACACTTATTCTTGTAATTAAGATTTCCAGAAACAGAATTTATTATTCGTGTAATTTAAACGTCTCAAAAATTAATTTGTTATTTTTATAATTTAATTTGTGTAAATGAATTTATGATCAATATTGAAAGCAAACGAATTTATTGCACTCACAACAAGAAAATTGATTTTATTGGTCTTATTTGTGGAATTAAGAAGTAATTAAAGAATAATTTAATTGATACATTCTATCGAAATTGTTGTATACAAATATCCAGAATGAAACATACTTATCAGATCTCGAGTGTGTCTTATCAGAGATTCCGGAAATCCTCGAAGGTTCAATGGGGAAGCGGAATTCTGTAATCCTTTCTGTGCCAGGTGAACAAAATACGTCCATTCTTGCGCAGAATCCCAAATCACCAAACGAACCCAAACAGCAATATTTGTAGCAGTTAAATGAATAAATCCGAACCTCGCCGCTAAACCAAATCTCTCCACTAACACCTGCAAAATACAAAATACAATCACTGATTTTGAATACTTTTTAGTCATGTTACCCAATCCTGGTTTTAAATTAGTGTAACATTTTGAATTAAAATTTGTTAATTTCAATAGTAACCAACACGACAACATTCTCCTTGAATGTTGTCAAAACTGAAAAGTGCTAAAACCACGATGCTATATTATGTACATAGATCCCAACAGAATACAAGGGTTAAACTGCGCTTCACAACTCATGGTATCACATAGTCTATATTATTAATAATTACCCAAAAATATCGACAATAAAAACTTCTGCATTCACAGGTAAAAATAGACACGAAACAGAAGAAAAATCGAAAGTGTGATATCGAAGGGAGAGAAAGAGTTTCACCTCGCAAGCACTTTTTGGAGAATTTCGCTCTCAAAATCCATGGATTAATTGATTTTACAGAAAGCCCAATTAAGGGCCCGCCTCACCTGCGAGTTCACGAAGAGAAAGTGCATCTGCAGGAAGGTGAACAGTCCGTGAAGCACCGGATGCACGAAGACAACATCGCTCAAGCATTCAGCGCCTTGCATCATAGAGTGCATCGCCATTTCTAAACCATTGAAGACGAGGGTCGCCAAACCGAATACTGTACCAATATATATATATTTCCCTTTTATCTCGTTTTCTGTATCAGATCAATTGGAATGAAATCAAGCGGTGAAACTTACAGAGGGCTCCGACCCGTATGTAGAAACTGGTTGGCGCCGTTCTAGATCGCGAGATATGAGCACGTTTTAAGGAACCGAACCTGGTTAAGGATGTACCGCCGAGTTCCGCGTCGTCGACACCGGTTCCACCGGTACCGAGACTTCCACAGCTGTCCACTAACACCCAAATGTAGATACCGATGATTACTGCTATGCTTCCTACGTATAGGTACATCAGAAACACGCCCTGGAAATGAAACAGTGATACAATGCAAAAGGGAAAAGGGTGAATATAAGGGCGGAGCAAAGTAATTATTTCATTATATGGACGAATATAATTGTTGTCACTACTTTGGTATTGGGCAACTTCGTATTAAGGAAAGTTATTTAAGGTAACAATAATTATTATATAAATATGGTAATGATAATAATAACTAGTATAGTATATACTATTTTGTATTCGCCATAATATAATGTAGTATATTATTGATACAATCATTGTCTGAAATATTAGATGAAGCTGATTCAAATTGCTATTTACAACGGGAATATATGTTTAGTTCATTTTGCTGTAGATCGTGCATCTTCTTTTATACGATTGCGTTCTACAATCGTCGTGCTCGGAACTACGGTTTATTTTATCAGCAGGTCGGAAATCGTTCTTGCGATCCTCTGAAATTGCGATCACTCTAATAGCAAAGCGCCTGGATTCAAAGCGATCTATAATTTACTCGAAACAGCAAGGTACAATCAGTAAGAAGCTGGAATCGAGTGTAATTACCAACGCCGTTCGAAACGAACTGAAATTACTACAATAATGCCAGCTGTTTGCTTTCCTACTCTCGTCGACCAATGGATTCGTGAACTTCTATAAATAAAAATTATACAGTTTGCTGTCTTCGGGGATAATTACATTGACGACCATATGTCGCCACCTGATGGATGAATTAGTGTCCTGATGGATGAATTATTGTTAATTATTGTTAACAAATTATATCTTAGGTTATCAAGTACTTTTAAATGTGAAATTGCTGTCTCCTCAACTGGTTCCTTCAAATGCAGTTGGTTATCAGATATCACATGCATACAATTAAGAATTAATCCACTATTTAATTCCAGAACTGAAAAATGTAAATCTACCTAAAAAATATATGCCCTATCGCCTTGAAAACGTTCTACGTAAGCTATAACTATTGTAAAATGTATATTAAAAAAAGTTTAAAATTGCTGGACTGCTGGACAGCTGGCCAGATTACAGGTAGCTCTACGATACCGTTATCTAACTCTCTTGAGTCAGAAAAATCTTGAACGAAACGACCGTAAAATCTACGGATGTGAAGGAACCGAAGGTATCGAGTTTTACATCTGTCGAGCAGCGGAACGATCACGCGAAAGGTAAAGAGTATCTGCAAAAGCCATGAATACTATTATATTACATTCAAGCTCGACAGCAACGACGGAATGGCTAACAAAACGCGATACTTGCTTCCTCGATGTCTAATAAAATATTGCAAGACGTGGAACGAATCGTCACTTTACGACACGAACCGATGCTAAGATATACATGTATACATATATTTATATCTGTATAAACTTTAGAGCTCCGGCGCCAGTTTCTTTTTCTATTGCTTGAACGCACGGCATGGTTTCCGAGTTTTTAACGCCGTCGACATAACAGAATCGAGCAAATGAAACTATCAGCTTATTCATATCTACGTGCGTGTAGTATACTGGAAATAGTTATTGCATAACACGAATATTAATCTTACTATCACTTATACGTGATGTACGTTTCGGGGTTCGGGGCAGTGGCGTAGCTACACACGAATCATGAGGACGCAAAGTTAGAAAGGGCGAAGAAAGTATGTACTTCAATAACTATAATCTATATAGTTTCTAGAAAAGAATGACGAAGAGTTTTTCTGGGCGATCCAAGGCGATTTGCGTAATTAACAAAGCTCCGTTTTCAGTTTAAAGTTTTTTTTAAATTTTGGAAATATGTAGCTACGCCACTGGTCCGGGGAATATTATTTAATGATGTAACAGCTGATGACTGAGCAAAGGAAATATCGTATTGTGGGTAAAGGTAACAATTGAATGCTAATATTTATGATGTAGAAAATATTAATATTATTGAAATATTATTTATTGACTTTAATACTGTTTCGTTCTACCCCTTTCACTCTTAAATAAATGTTATAGGTCTTTTGTTGTATTATTTTATAAAGCCGATAATTCATAATATAAGAACTTGATGGAAATCATATAATATAATCCATTAAAAGATATTTCTCGCCTTTTTAATGTTTATATTTATTACACTATTAACAAATTTAAAGGATGCACCTACTTGCAAACTGAGCAGAGGCACAGGTGTGTCCATGACCTCGGCCAAGCAAAGAGCAATCATCATCACCACGATGAGCTGACCGTAGACGTTGGAGAGGACGACCCATAATTGAGAACTGTAACAATCACCATAAAAACATCCTGCCTTCATCTCCATCTTCTCTTTTTCATCGCGAACGTGAACGTAAAATTGACACTAGAAACGCAAATACCCCCTTAAGATGAGAGAAATGTTTCTGGAGTGGAAGCATCCCTTACGCATGTTAATTACTGTGAAATAAATCTCTCCATCGTGCTACGCTACGGTATCTAACATCTACAAATGTTCATGGTGTCTTACAAGGGTTCAGAGTGATCAAGAAGATCGCTTGACGAGCGTGTCCTGGAAAGGAGCCTGGAGACGAAAGACCTGGATGTTAACGGTCTCGTTGCTTCTGTCGTGGCTGCATCGGTCTCGGAATTCCTTTCACCCCTGTTGGGGGTGCCACCAGGTGCACCCTCCACGGTGCCACCTGTTGTGCTTCCTGTCTCGTTCAGGCTGTCCTTGTCGTGCTGCTCATTGCTGGCTGTAATAATTAAGAACCAAATATTTATCATGATAATATTACTATTAGTTTTAAATGTAATAAAATAATATACGAGAGAAATTGTACGAATGTAACTGGCAATTTCAGCGAATAAAAACGATCGTTCAAAGTCTACTACATGAAACAAAATTCTATAAATGTTATTGTAAAGATTAGATTAAGAATGTAAATTAAAAAAAATTGCTCGATATAAGACTTTTTTCACGACAGCAAACTGAAACACATTCACTTTTCAAGCTGTTCTATCGAACAATTAAGAAGGTGATCAATGGGGCAGCTCGTGAGTAAGTGTACGCAAACAGGTAAGTAACATTTACATTTTCATGCACAGCACTGTAGTGCCAGTACAGGAATAAATCTTCATAAAGTCTATTGAAATGCTAATGAAGAATTAGGAAAAAGTTCCAAGAGAACACGAGTTGTGCCATAAAAAACACGATTAGCATCGAAATGCCTGCTTATACTGACTCAGCCTTCTGTTGGACACAAATCCTTTTTTTTTAATTTTCTAGTCTCATCAGACAATCACTCTTCAAATTATTATTCATGAGCACCTGTCTTTTCGAAGTCAGACTTCATAAGAATTGCAATTATTCATTTAATTATAAGCTGTGATGATAATCTTTCATATTATCCATTCTTTATTATAAACTGTTTAAAAAAGTTGCACTTATAATTAGATTTACTCACGATTACCATTTATATCTCTACAAATTAATGTGAAATACCGGTTGTGCAAACTATTCAAAGAACTGAATTTGCAATGGTATGTTATCAAATTTTATAATAATAACAGCGAAAGTCGCAGATCCATGTGCGTAAATTAAATAAGCATGAAAATGTCATTCGCTAAATCTCAACACAACTACGTGAATAATATACCCAGTATCCTTTTCAAATAAACGTTTCCAAACAATTGGAACTTTATCCAGAATTGTACCAAATATCGAATTATCAACGAATTTCATTTTTCCACGATTCAAACAATAAATTCATCCATTAGCAATTTATTCTTAATATTATTTTCACTTCCGCACAATAGCTAGATATGATTAAACGCGAAATTATTATTTGTCATTAAAATGAAATCGATCTTCGAAATTGCCACCAGAATTCCGGTAAAAAAATTGGTACCTCTTTCTTTGGTCTTTTGGGTCAGTGGAGTAACCACGGGTAACTTTCGCTGGAAGAATTCGTACGTCTGGCTCTTCGTACGACAATTTCGACTCGAATGATTTAACGACGAGTTTAGCGCCGCAAACAAATTCAAGAATTAGAAAGGACTTTAAATTTATAGGGCGAGAATAATGTGCCTGTCTCGAATAGACGCAGGCCCACGTTCAAACAATCAATGTTGACGTTTCCACAATCGAACTGAAACGTACAGTTAACAATTATTTTACGTCGAGCTACTGTTCGTATTGTATTCGCGTCATTTCCTTGTCTTCTGGATACTATGAATGCCATAAACATGCATGCGGATAAGTGGAATGGCAATAACTAAACGGAATAAGAATTCAGTGGATGTTGCATATGTATAATCAATCATCGACTGATACTTTCTTTCGAGAAATAAAGTTTACGTAAATTTAATCGACTGCTAATGTAATTCACGATGACACTTGAAATTGGAAATAATATAATCGTCTGGTGATCGATTCAAGTTTTTATGAACCTTCAAGGGAAAAATATAACTGCAAAGAAATTATGCTCTTCGAAAGTATGTGAAAGACACATTGTAAATCCGCTAATTGAGCGTGTACATTGTATATTACTTTTTACTATTTCGTGCTCAGAGTTGTTTTTTCCTGTATCGAGTATGCTACCGCGTACGAAAGCTATCGGGATGAGTGAAGTCACTGATAATAATTAACGGGCTTGCGCTACCGTGTAATTAATTCCAGAGAAAATTTAACGCCTCTCTCGTGGCAGGCATCACTTCCATCTAACCGGTAACAAGTTTCAACATTTTTCTTTTCCTGTTTTTTTTTTTTCATCGAACCATCCTTCTGTAAAGTTGTCCTCTCTGAATGAAGGATTCAGTATACACTTACAAGGAAGGTTAGGCAGCCCGAAGATTCAGAGATGTATGAAACTTTGCATACAAGTAGAACATGTCGTCCGTAATAGAACCCTGTTTTCCGTTCGTGACATAATTCGGTTTTAAGGGGTGAAATCAGCCCTTGAAGAAAATTCAGAGTGATCCCTTTCGTGAAATATCTCAAGAGCGATGAGAGATATTTAAAAAAATTCTAAACATTTGCATCGCTTTGTTGCGTCTACAAAACTGCGTAAAAATCTTTTACCAGTCCAGTCGGTAGCTAAGGAAATTATTCGCAATGATCCGTAACAAATGAACAAGCACGATTATTCGCCATATGACCGGTTTCGGTCTGTTCAATAAGCTTCATTGCGAGCTGCGGTTATTCCGTTACTTCGTGCTACCATATTTTTATATTTCGCGGATGTTCAACGCAAAATCAATATCATTATCCACAATCTTCGACACCGATGAATCATACCCTTAAGGAATGCGCAGTTCACGTGTTCGCAGGTCAAAGTTCGACATTCGACGATCGTTCCACGCACATCCTCGTTATTAAATGAAGCTGCGCCGTATGGTAGAGGCACCTGCTTGATAAATGCGCCACGATGACGAAGGAGGCTGTACAACGGTGCGAACCGGAAGGAAACGAACAATATGGCTCCAGGGATTGATGGATTGGCGATAAACTTGCATTATTTTTAATAACTGGTATTCGATACTCTCTTTGTCCCAAAATAAGTGTCACATTCAACAAATACCCGTGCATATTTTCTACAGTTTTAATCAGTCTTTGTTAATAATAAAAAATGTATAATTTGAAATGGGCGAATTTTGGGAAATGTTGGGATATCAATTTTGTCTGTGCTCGCGGTTAAATATTTTATATAATCGAGTTCTGTCCACTTGCTTAATTTTTATGGAAAAAGAAATGAAAATAAGGATTTCTTGTGCATTTGTCGAAATTAGAGAAATAAGCAGATCTTGACTGTGCACAGTGGCACTCGATGCGGTTAAGATATGGATAGAAATGATACACTTGGTGTGCTTGAGTTATGGTCGAATGATACAGTCGAGGAAGCTTGTGAACGTGGCTGTGTAAAATATGTTGATATATTCTGAAATGTGTATCGTTTGATCAACGCGCGTGCAGTTATACAAATTAACGGGTCTGAGAAATAGTTGAAAGAGTTCTTGATTTATGTGCCGGGGATGTTAATACACGTGGTTTAAAGCTCGAATATCGAATAATAATAATAATATTATTATTTTCGTATATGGAATTCGTTTTTATATTATTTTGTTACTTTATGTATCTAATGATTTTTCAAAGATTAGAGTATTTTTATATTGGATTCATTTCTCGTAGAACTTGTTGTGAGATAAATAGATTTATTTAGACTTTTAATGTGCACAAAAATGTGTAAATCTGAGGAAAATGTTCATGGTAATATTATAAATAATATTAGGGCACAATACGATTGTAGTTGTATTTCATAAATTCTAGGAATATAATTAAACATTTGCAATTGGAGTTAAAATATTGTCTACAAAATATGTCATTTTTTATGTATTTATATCGCATTAAGCACTGCTCGATTCTGCCTGAACTGAAATGTGAAATTTGTGACCCGGCTGTGAAGAAAATTAGGTCAATACTCTGCAAATTTGAGACCTTGCGGTTTTCCGTGATGCACAGTTCGCCATTGCGTTATTGGAGAGTTACAAAGAACAATAAAAAAAAACTTGATTGTCAGGTGGTGGAAGAATTCAAGAAATTTATTTTCTACCTCACGCGTTAACGTAAAAGCATGGAATCCTCGAAGATTTATTTGTTCCCCATGAATCATGCAATCGGACAAAATGTGTCATTAATGACTTATTTTTGACACATTCTCTTTAGCAGGTGTTCTTGCAGTTAATTATCAAGAATTCAGTATCGTAAATATACGTTTAACCCCTTAACCGAGTTTTTAATAGAAAGTTAAAAATTATCCTTAAATAGAATTCTTAATGTAAAGTCAACAAAGAAATTGAACGAATCGGAGTGTCTGGGTCGATTGATTATTCTCTGCGTTCAAGATTTTAGAAATCTAAATGAGGAATGACAAATGTCTTCCTCAATTAAAAAAATTAGTAAAGTCATAAGTGGCACGATAAAAAGAGTTGGAATGCAATAATACAAGTGGTAATTAGGAAAAACAACCTTAACAAGATACACATTGAAATACAATAATTCTTCTGACCTATCTACCACATACAATATTTCGAAAAACGAAAAAGCACAAAACTAATGCAACACAAAAGTTAACAAGAATATTGTACCAACGTGTCGCACATAAAATAAATGAAATAAATAGAAAGTTCATAGAAAAATAATATAAATTGCACATTCTCATTGCACCAATCCTTTTGCCTTCGCCTGTTTAGCACGATAAATTATCTACAACGTACATAAATGAAAATATCAAAATCAAAATTGTACGTCAAGCAGCACGTTTCATCTACCAATTGTTCCCAAAACAATTATCATAAAAAATTTACCTCAGGAATTTTGTCAAAAGAAAACAATCGTCGTCACTGCCACACTCGAGTCATCGTCCATGCATCGAACAGAGATTCTGCGGACACGATGCACCACGATCTCCAATGGAACGGCAAGGGAGTACTGCTCCAGACACTATCACGAAACAGAATGTCTGGTAACCCAGAAGCGTTCAACGAGAAGCATATAGACTGGTCTGGGACGCGAAACATGGTGGTGGTTGCCAAGATGAGGACCATGATTATGGCGATGATGATAATGAAGATTACCACCAGGATGATGATGTCGTTTCTCGTAGCCCCGTTTTCAATACGCCGATAAAAATATACCATAAACGAGTGCCGCTTACGTTGCTTCTACGCATACATATGTATATTCCCGTGTCGCTGGTATTGGATATCGCAGAACATTCGACATTTTCCACGGAGCTGGAAAACGGTTTAAACTTGGACTCAGGTCTTGGAGAAATTCTAGTGGAACGATTTTCTATACGACTAAATGTATGTATATATTCCTTGTGGTATTTTCTTCGTTACAAAATAATTGTAAGTGCGGTATAAATGGTAGTAGAAAATAAGGGTTGAAAGCATTAAGGGTTAAGGGAACTGAGTCGCATATTAAAATGAACATACGGTTATCCAATAATTTCGTATAGTTTCTCACAAACGAGGTACCCTATTTAGCAATGTTATTTTATACCAATTAATCGTCTCATTAAATAACAACACCAATTCCCTCAAAATTGAAAACATAGTTATCATCGTACAAGTTATAAATCAGATTTCTTCAACTTTGAAGTAAGTACTTTAGAAACTGCAAAACAGTCTGAAGATTTACAACAATCCCTATAATCGTCCCCAAAATTCTTTAACTCAAATCTCTTTACTAATTAATTCCCTCGACAGTTTCGCAAAAGTACAGCCTATCACGCAGATCGGCCAGCGAACCGTCTCGATCTAACAATGAGACTCTTTTCTTTCTACATACATATTACGGTCGAGTAGCACGCGATTAAAAGATCCATTTCAGGCCACTCAACGATTTTACATGCTTACACGCAAGCTGCCCGGCAAAACCGACAGGAACATGCAAATTAATACGTCTAGGAGCGAGCGAGTATGTTATAATCCGATTAATCGTTCGCTTCTTAGAGCGTGGCTCGCGTAAGAAGCTGACTTATTACACCATAATGCACTATCCGAGCCACGAGAACACGAAGTACCATCCAGAGGGGAAAAAATTCGCCGCAGCCACCTGTCGTATGAATTATTGGCATCATTCGTGGCTTCCGGTCGTCTAACTCTATTTCATTCTTTTTTCGGTTTTGTTTTACACACAACTTACAACCGATGCTTTCTCGGCAAATCACATTAAAAGCACCATACACGTTAGATGTACGAGATTGATGAGTCGAAAATTTCGATTACACACAAGCTTAATTATCCTACAGCGTTCATCGCCGATAGAACATTAGTTTGACTAATTTATAGCGATGAACGTATTAATGCATGCAGACGTACGGTGTAATGGATCTTTAATGAATCTTTAGAAAGTTGTGCCACGCGGTGATTGGTTGACTTCGCGAAAGACAATATTTGCTCTGGCGATTGTTCCGCTGATAGTCCTTATACCCGAATCGATCATTTTCTTCAGAGAAAGCTGAATGGGCTTGCAATTTATCGACGACAGGGGAGATGGAATTATTTGAATGGAGAAAAAAGCGAGTGGAATCAATTCTGGCTCTGCCGAAGGATTCGTAGAAAGGCGGGTATTGTCCGTAAAATAGTGAAATGTACTGTGCATATCGCAGGCCAAAAGTGTGCAATTAAATTTGAAAAGGAAAAGTTGTTTATGAGGATTGGACAAGGTTCAAGTAACAATAATGCTGATCTTTCATAAATGCGCGATACACTTTTACCTCATAACAATAATCCACCCATCGCGCGGCGTCTTCGCGAAAGAACAACGCAAAAAGGAAAAGAAGATAACGAACCTGTTCTCTGAACCTTTCACTTGGCCACTCGAAAGTTCAAATCGAGCCAGCCCGTTGTATCTGAAATTTCTCCTTTCTCGAATCGTCCCACGCGTGAAACGATCTTAAACTTGGCCGATTTAAACAATAAATCGAGAAGAAAAGGAACCACGAGCCCATATCCTGTGCCAAAAGCTTGCTCCGTACGCGTCAGGGATTTTCCTCACCGCTGAAAACATTTGCACGCGAGTAAATCGCCGATGCAACACGGCCATTAAAACGTACTTTTCGATTACAGCTTTTAGTCTCCAATATCCCCAACAACCCCGGCACCACGGAAGGCCGTTTTCCATCCTACTTACAGGCATCGTGAAACATCGTTTCAGCCTCTATGGTCGATTTTATCATCCCGTGTTACGTGTTCCCCGGAAAGAACCACGGCTGATAAACCCCATGCGTAGACGCGTGTACAATTTTTTCTCTACCTCTCTTTTTACACTTCACCCATGCGGGACTAATCGACTCATTTTACGGCGCATGAAACTAAACGGCTCCGTGGCCGTAGAAAAAAAATTACGGCCATCGTATAACTTCGTATACCTTTTAATTAAGACGCGTTGCCTGTCCGAATCGTGCAAAAAGGAATAGAGCGAGAAAGAAGACGGCTATGACTGCTTACGGTGTGGTAAGTATTGAAATGTCGTTAAAATATAACGCGTACAACATAAAACCACGATCGCCGCTTCGAGACAGCACATTTCGTTCGAGTGCAGCGTGAAATCGTGCCTCGAAATTCGTTTTCAGCGGGCAACCGGTTTTCACGGAACACGTGGACGTTCGTTCGCCGTCGTGGACCTAATTGTGAGATAAAGCTTCATGAAAGTTTCAATGAAGAAAACGACGACACACTCGCGGAACAGTTTGCCCTTCACAGTGCCACGAATCTGCTTTCACGTGGTCGTGTATGTAAGCGCAATACCTGGTCGTTGAATTAGGCCTATGTATATGCGAAAAGTTTCACTTTTCTAAGTGATACGTCATGATGTACATAAATGGGAAATTGTTCTTAGACGCTTCAATTATTATTGAATTATAATACGTGGACAATTATGTATGCGTTATTAATTAATTCATTCATTTATTACTACTGTGAAAGCGTAGGTACACCCTTCGCCAGGCGGTAAGTCCGCCTCGAAAATGTTTTCAGTTAGCTTTTGAGTACATGCATGCGCTGTATTGGGTACTTTTGGCCATTTTATTCTCTTTAACCACGTCCTCTTACAGTTAGTAAACTTGTTTTCGTCATTCTGTAGCGATACCAGTGTGGAACGTACCGAATTCTGTCTTCGGAGTCTGTATAAATGTGGTAACATTTGGATAAAACTGAACAGTTAATCAATTAAAAATTAGATACAGTAATATAAATTAATTTGTCAGGTGTGCTATACTGTGTACGATAGTCTAGATTGTGAAAACATTATTCGAAGCAATAATTTGTTTCAGCAAATATTTTATTTACCGGTTCGAATTTGCAAAGGTGTTCCACCACGTGTGAACGGTACTGTATGTATACCTGTGCAAATATTTACGTGTGGAGACTGATTTGTCGCTAGTAAAGAAACGAGCGTCTCGAAGCAATTTCGAAGCGAAAAATTGGCCACTCTGCATGAAAGGACATTTTCTGCGAATACCTTTCACCTCGTTTTCCACCCTGCTTTCACGTTGGTCACGTTTTTTACGCGTGTGGCTAGCACGTCGACCATGTAAGTATGTACCTTTATTCATCTTGAGAAAATATTGTCGCACGTTTTTACAGCGAATGTAGAAAGGTATTCGTACATCGATTAATTTCAAACAGCATTTCCTAAAAAATTGTAATTGTAATAATTTTGTTCGTAAACTTGTAATTTATTAACTGCGTATGTAACATATACATTGTACACAATAAACTAAAATATACGCGTTATGTACGATAATAGATACGTACATATTACGCATAATAAATTAAAATGCACACGCTGCAAATTGCTTCACTTCCGGATTAAATGTTATGTAGCAGTTTTATTCGTAATAACTCACCGTGCGAATAATGAATAATAATGACAGACGTAATAAAGCAGAATTGCGCGTAATAAATTCAGCGACATTAAGGAAACACATTCTGAAAATTCTGCAGTGTCTGTAATGCAGGAATTATCGAATTCCAAGCGTTTAATCATTTACTAAACGACAATTAAAGAATAAAAAAGAAACACTTGCTAGTCACGGCTGGTGATGCACGAAATAGATTTCTTCATTTCTTGAATAGATTACAGATAAACCTGTCTGCAATTATCCCTTTATCTTTACTCACCACGAAAAATATGTCTTAATTATTGCGTTTCGAAAATGGTAAGCTATGTTACTTGAATTGAAGGGTTCCTCGCCAAACAAGGTTTATCAAAAAAGTTTATAATTTCATCGATCAGTAAAAGATAGTATTATTCTACATCTACTAATTTAAATTTATTGGATTCAATGGATAAACATCAAAAATTTCTGAAAACCCAAACCTACCTGAGAATGAAGGAGACCAATGAATAATATTGAGAAAAAAATTATTCTACTAAAAAGTAAAATTAATACACAAAGGCATAGTCATATTCGTTGAAGATTTAACAATGCTAATAAGTAAAATTAACTACATAAATAGAAACTGAGCATAGTAGCTCCTCATATATTTTTTTCATAAATTACAATTTATATTTAAGTGTATGCACATATCTTTGAACTTTCAAAATCTTTAAACTAAGTATCTGATAACTTTGTTCTAAAAAAAAAAGACACCTGCATCGGTAATAAAAAAAAGGTGCAGCAAATAGCACCCATGCATAGACAATAATTACCGTGATTTATGTTAAAAAATCTCGTAAGCACTCGACTTTGAAAATCCTTTTAAAAAAAGGAAACCCTTGGCAGTTTGACAGGCAACATAGAAATCTCACCCTGAATTATTCATCGATATCCATATTCATTGATAAGTCTGTACCATACGAAGTTTCCATGATTCTAATCCCATAGAAAAAGACCACCACCACTGTAACTTCATTTATTATTTACTTTCAAAATCCATTCTCCATCTAACGTTACACGATAGCAATGTAACACGATTAATCACTGACAAAAGAAAGATTGAAATCGCTATGCTTAGGACTTCACATAAAATGAAATTTTAATAATACATAGTGCATTCCTTTCCATTTTTTTCATTTTATTTTAATAGAAATTCTCCACTGAGAAGATCATTGACGGTGCGAACATTGAAATCCCCATTCTGAAATCCCTCTAAATAGTGAACATCGGTAAAGAATATTCGGTAAAGAATTAATAACTAAGCGTTTCTTTTTTCACGCTTACTTCAATAGAAATCCTCCGCTGAAAAGATCATTAACGATGCGAACATTGAAACCTCCATTCTAAAATCCGTCCGAGCAGTAAATATCGCTAAACAGTGCACCGCGATTTTGCATACGGTAACTTTTCTTCCGATGAAAAGTCTCGGGTGAAAAACGATAGGTTTATCCTTAAGAAGCCAAATGTTTCTCACGTGCTCAGGCTTTCACGAGCAAATGCAAACGTACTGCTCTGTTACCTGACAATAATCGGCGACCATCGTATCGCCAAGCAAAAATGAGTAACAGTACCAAGGGGAGCCGATTACAGAGGCATCGTTTCTGAACGCACGTGTTGCACAGTTGCACCGTCTAACAAACGTTATTCTAGACAATGCACAAGAAACGACAAAGCTGTCAGAAGCACAATAATAGCGTTGCCATATGTTGGACAGATCGATATAACTCTGCGTGATTAATGATCTCGCTGATAATATCGTGGAAACGAAGTGGAACGAGAAAGTAAAGGAACATCGAAGACAACACGTCGCCGGATCATTGTTGTATCGTCAAGTATCGCCAAGTATCGCCAGGGTCTGTTCAAAAGACGACGTACTTACTTTTCTCTACTTTCTTTTCCATGAAACAAAATGCGCGTTCATCGGTCAGTTTTGCACCATTAGTATCGAACGACGCATACGTTTGCTCATCATGCAAGATTAATCGTGATTCATAACCCAGATATATACGTACCCCGATTTTAACTCTTTACAATTCGATGTTTCGCGTGAACATCGACGGAGATGTTTCGAAATGAATCAACCGGTGTTCAATAGTATTTTCCATGGAGAAAATGAAAGAAAGTCGTTACAAAATCACGTGACTGGTAAAGCATCTCCGAGAGAACTAGCAATTTGATAATTTAACGTGCTTATATCGAGACAGCCTACAAATTAACTCATCCTTTCACTGAAACGCTGCCTGTTATCTTATCGCGGGAAACTATCGTTCGTGTATCCCAGCGATGAAAGTCTAGCTTGAAAAGCAGGTGAATAGATTCAATTTCGACATTCTTCATATATATCGAAATTTTCAGACATTAAAAAATTACGTATTGCCTTCTGGAAGGAGCATGTATACACATGTATACAAGTTCCGTGTGCTCAATAATAATCGGTCGAATCTCTGGAATTCGATGAATGCCACGATAATCCAACAGGAATTCATTAGCGTAATTGTTGTCTTTTTTTCGTTCCATTATTTTTCTGTTTCGTTTGTTTAGAGATTCGCTAAAGTTCGCGATGAAAGATTTATGATGCCAATTGTATTCACTTATACATTGACGAGGGAAAGAAGGCAGAAGAAGCGCAAAAACAGCGAAAGTTGAGGCAGTTATCTATTCATTTACCGCAGACAGCGATAAAAGGTAACAGAACTGTGAGATTCATGAGAGCCATTCGACGTATTCTCGAATAGAATTTTCATCGTGGTGAAAACTCGATGCCAAAGTTCCACGTGGAGGGTCGAAACGTGACATCGTGCTCGTCTAATCGTAAACCTGGGATTTGAAAATATCTCTTCGCGTAACTAGCGAGCTTAGAGTTAGAACTTAGAGAACTAGAGAGCTGCCTGGCAGGCCAATTTAAATAAAGGTTTTTCTTGCCGCGTTTGAATCATCGTCGTTCTGTTCGATTGTAGGTATGTTGTGCGTGATAATTATGTATGCGGCAGTTGGCAACCTTATAAAGCCTTTCACGATGCCGAGCAATTTAATAGTGAAAACGTCGGTGGACTAAAACGGAAACTCCTCCACGGACCACTGTTAACCCACTCAGGAAGAACAGGTTTACAATAGATTACCTGGAGGGAGAAGTAATTAGAGTTGAAACAATTTACAGTGTCATGAGTTTTAATAAAGGCGACAGTCCCGTACGAAAAATGAATTTGAATTATTCGTAACATCATGAGATTTAATAGTGATCAGTACTACGTTGGCTATAAGAGATTCGTGTAACAGAAATTGCATTACGCATGTTTGGTGAAGTTCCACGCACACAAGAATAGAATAAATCCAATCCCAATATAAAAAAACAATATACATCCGAGAAACCTGCAAGGAAACACAAAATCCAACCATCGAACCGATTTACGTCTTAAAATGACCCGCGTTCAAACAGAACAGCTACAGATCACTCTACTAACACCGATCTATCGTTCAGACACCAGTCGATTCAGCAATTAAATGCCGTGCACACCTCCAACCTAAATCCCACGAAACAGTCTACCAGCTACTTCCGATACCGTTAGCCATCGTTACGCTTTAGATATTAGTAACGAAAACAGAGTGGCGACGAGGATATTGGCCAATGGTGTCCGTCGCTAATAAACGACACCTCGCACGTAACTTAAAGACGACACGCCTGTACAAGCGTGAACCACGTCCTTATCTACCGCTAGGCCGATTCATTTTGGTACGCCGCACACTCGGTACCGTATGGCGGCTAACGAACGACTTGCATACAAAATCCGTTCCAACTCTTAATAAACGAAACCATGCCGCGTGTAAAGTGTTATACCGTTGTACTCGAGCAAACTTCGTGTCGGATGATCTCACCGCAGCTGCATCTTTCACTCAACCGATCATCGGCAGAGATCCCGACGATTTCCCTTCGCAATAAAAGTATCGAACTGACGCACGGCATTATTTAAACGGAAGAAAATCGTTCTCTCACCCTTTTTGTCCTTAATCGAGGACGTGGAGACAGTAGATGCTTCTTCGTCGGGAACATCCACCGCTCGTTCTTCTTTGCCAGAGACAATTCCACCGATGCCCCCTTCAAATTCGTCTTTCTTACTCTGCTTCTTATCGTTGCATCTCTTATAATCCATTGTCCCTGTATCCCCGACGCTCTTCCACTCGGACACGTCTTTATTCGCCGTGTCGACGGTGAAATCTTCGAGGCCGGGTATATCACGAATATCAGGCACCAGGGTATCCTCGTCGTCCTCTCTTATCCGCCATTTGGCTCTTTGGTGATGTTCACCGGCGGCGTTGTTTCCGCGCGCGACGATTTCACTAACAGAATCGACCACTTCCTCGACCAGCTCCTCCTCCTGTAGCATGTACTCCCTTCTTTCGTTCGGATTCTGGTAAACTCGGTAAGGTCCTACCAGACCGACGATACCACGGGGCACCGAGACGGCCCTCCCCCAATCGTCCTCCAGCTGATCAAACTCTCCCGAGTAGTTCTTGTGCATTTCACCGAGATTGAAGAGCCGTCGTGGTTCCGGTAGCTGCGTGGACGCAACCTGCAACCACCTTCGAAGTTCTTCTTGCCGCGAACAGGCACTCCGCTGAGCTTGTTTGCCCTCTGTGATTTGCTCTTGGATAGGTTGAAGTTTCCTTTCGACGACGACTGCTTCAGACGGTCGCACTTTTTTCGGCTTCCTCACCACGCTGTACAGAGGATCCTCATCCTCTGTCTCGTGTATCTTCGCGTCTTGTGACGTTGATTTACCTCTATCGTCCGGGGGCAGACGTACGCGTGGTAGCTCTCTATGAGGGTCTCGCGGCACTTCCGGTTTCCCGCTTTTTCTGACTATGTCACTTTTCACGGCGCTTATTACCACCACGTTGCATTTCACACCAGATGGCAAATCGCTGCCGGTTTTCTCGTTGCCGTCGAGAACGCTGTAAATCGGCTCCCGTGTCGCAGCCTGGATCCACTTCGGCCTGTTCCTTTTCTTACAGGAGGACCTGGCCTTCTCCTGATCGGCTGTAGGTGGTTTTCGTTCTGCGTTTGCAACGGGAATGTCCGTGAGTTCGGCCACCATGGTCAGGTGTCTCGTTCGCGATCTGGGTGATTAGGTACGCCGGATGTCACGATCAGATCGTGACGAACATATTCGATGCGTTTTTGGGGGATGCTCGAGAATTCCTCTGGGTGCGACCTGAACGTGTCGATACTTGGAGAACGATTTTGATCGATCGTTGACGTAAATTGATCTACGTACGAAGCTATTTCTGCTTCGTTGTTTCTAGATTCGTTTGTGAATACTTAATACACAAAAGCAATTCGCTACTTCACTGTTCGAGAATTTATTTATTATTATTTATCACTGTCACACTTAACGTTGCATCGCCGATAAAGAACGTCTGCATTTGTGAATCGTAAATGTGAAAAGTTTGTATTACGATTCTGTAATTACCAAAACGATTTACACGTTTACGTCGATGGGATTAAAGTGTTCGAAACACGATCACTGATGCAACCCCTGATATTTTCGTCCCATATCTATCGATTTTGTTACTTTTAGCGTCGACAAGTGCACCCGATCAACCACAAAAGGTAAATGTCGTTTCTTCGCTTTAGTTTTACCAGAAACAATGTTTCGTGGACGTGGAGGTGGCTGGAGGTCGATCGTATGGATCTGGCTCTCGTTCGTGACCAGGATGGCGAAAAAGGTTTCACATCCTTCATGGCAGCGATAGCTTTTACCTTTTCCATCATCTGCGTTAGGTGATTTTCGACAAAAACGATACGAGCTGTTGCAATTTCTCGTTAATCAAGCTACTACTTGCGGTTGTACGCCATTATAAATGGGATTACTCTTCTCCTGTTTGTGAGAGAACTGACTACTTGAATGCAAGCTGAAGATTTACAACGATGCTCAAGATATCTATTCATTCGTTGAGAACAATGGAAAAGCGAGATACAGGTAGATTGAGGTAATGTGATAATCACCTGAAATTTCTAATTTTAAGGGGAAAGAATACGTACTGTAAATTCTACATTATTGCCTTGCCGGTAATGGAATATTAATAAGTTATTTATTAAAAAACGTTTAAGTTAGTATCAGTCTGTAATAAATATTGAGCCATGAAATTGTAAATAAATGTAGACCACTTGGTGTTATGCAGTATTTTGGTAAATTAAATCTTAATATTAATCAATGTAATGCATTTAATGCAGTATTACATATTTTTATATAATGTTTACTAAAATAAATAAATATTATAAAGTATTAATATAAATACTTTATAATATAATATAATACATTATAAATATTAATATAAATAAAGGATTTCTTTACAATCCAATACTGACATACAGTAACCAGCAAACTCAACCAATCACTTTCAACAAAAGTATTATTTGCTATCAAATGTAATATGTGTGCATGTAAAACGTAGCTAAATAAAAATCAACCATGTTAATTTATTATTTATTATCGTGGGAACTCGAATCACTTATTACCGTATATGCACACTATCCATCAAAAGATTGGCACCACTTGTTTACAACTCATTCACAATTCATTCATTCGAAATTAATATCGTAGAGACTGATAGTGATAAACATTGTTTCTATAAATTCTATTTCAACAATTTGCCTTTTAATTTCGTCTAACTATTAATCATCCATAAAACATCTGGCGGTCCAAAACGTTTGGCTTTCATTGTACATTTTTCATTTCCACACACCTACTCCATCTTCGTACACTAACATTACCTTAACTTATGAGCGTTCCACGACTATCAAATCGCATCTGACCACCCCAATTACAATCAAGCCAAACGAATAGCCACGCCGATTACACTTCGATGTCAAAATACCTATTATTACAGTGCCGGCTGAAGCATAATGCAAGAGTCGCGTTTTGCCGTGAACGACCAACTGTTGTCATCGGAAAATTGCGGATGTCCAAAGGCCCGTTAACACTCGGGATCATACTATCGTAAAGTGGAAACATTGTTTTTTCGCACGAGAACCGTACGTTTCGAACGGTGTGCTTTGAAACTTCGGGATCCTTTATTCTCAGGTGAAACTGCTTGGGAAAGACGAGTCTCTGGCAGGTGTTAGGGGTCGAAGCATTCTGCTCGATAATCGCTGGTCGGCTACACCGATGTTCTAACAGCAAGCTCTTCCGCGTTTACCTTTAGGCGAGCATGCTCGTTCGTAAATAGCTGGACAGTAGTGTACCGCTAGAAAAAATTCATAAACGTCGGCCTTTGTAGAAACTCACGTATCATCGCGACCAGGGTGTACACTGGGTGTCTGATAAATTGGTACCAAAGTGCAACGGGCGGACTATTTCACATGGATTTCATTTGTGGAGGGGATTAAATGTGGAGCTTTTGTTTGCTTTCAAGTGTTACTATTGTGGAAGTTCTGCTGATAAAGGTGTAATTTCTGTTTAAAGAACGCATTATAATGAATGTCATTTTACGAGTCGTGCCATTCTTGAAAGGTGCAATACAGTTACGAGCAGTATGTTACAGCGTCACGCTACTGTTATTTCGAAAACTAGACAGACATCGGCTTCACCTAACGCGACCCAGCTAAACTTACGTTCCGGTTAGTTAATAGTGGTTTCACGTTTGGAGCAATTTTTTCGTTTGTTTCTTTCATAAAATGGATCTTTGCCCCGTGGATTGTATCACGATCAACGAGATACCGGGTGCGCGGCGCTTGTGTATAAACTTATTCGAAACCAAACACGTGTAATCCAATTAAAATTGTGATTTAATCACGTCGTACGACCGCGTCAGGAGGTTCACAGCGTGACGATGAGCCTAGATCCGGTCTGTTAAAGCTGGTAATTGTTATTCTCGTTTTCTATTTGATAACAAAAGCTTCTCAAACCTGTCATTTGACTCAAAGTTTCTTGTTCTTTTTTTATTGGTCCCTTCTTAATGAAATTACGTTCCCTATTCGAACTGGATACGTGTTTAACCCTTGCGTGGAGAACCAGATACCCGTATACCAAATTCTGTATTTCTTTTAATGATTTTATCACATGCTTTGACTAAATATCATAAAACTGTGCAGAATCTGCATTCTCTGGACACTTTTACGTCGATTCACGTTTTGTGACAAAAAATGTATTAAAGAATGTTCGATCTTACACCATGTTCGTTGCCCGTATAAAGGTTGAGAATGAGAAATGGTAATATAGTATTGCTCCCTCCCGATACAATTTAACGAGAGTGAAGTTCGAGTGAAAGATGAGGATGGGTAAGGGTATGGTGTTCTCGAGTGCCGCGGATTCACGGAGGACAGGTGAATAATCGAAGGTGAATTAAAGTGATTACAGTGGCGGATCTTGTTACGCGGCGAGGAGCACACGGGTTGTTGTTTTTTTCGTTTTAACGTTGGCCCACAAAGGAGAAACGTGTAACGATCGGGACCGCTGTTGAACGAAGTTTCGAATGGCGTCGTTATGCGTGCACCCGTTAGAAACTGTGAACGCCAAAAGACTTTCAGAAAGTTCATAAAGACAGGACTTTGTCGACGTTTTGAAACTAACGTTGCACATCGAACAGCTTCGATATAATGATATCCTTCTCGATTGTATGGTAACGAGTTTACAGCGTTAACTGCCCTAGTTATTAAAAAATAAGAAGTGCCTCTTACTAATATAGGCGGTTGAAAGATACTTTTACAGGATTAGTACAAGGGACATGTTATCATGTGTTTCGCAGATGTTGCTTGTAAATTTGCATTAGCCAAATCGGTTAACTCCAACTTCTGAGTTTTCCTTAATTTTATCGCCGAAGCGCTTGGTTGACTCTTTACTTTTTATATTTAAAACAAATTACCTTATTTTTGTTTAGTGTAGTAGAGCTATAAACAAAATAAGGAAGTCAAATCATTTCCGCAGATATGTGCTATAAAACTTTTTCTTTTGTACTACATTATAATGTTTATAGAAGAAACGCGTTCTTTCTTCGCTCAGTTTCACTTTGACACACCAATAGCGTGCATCATTGGCTATAATTAATACCACTGCTAGGAGTATAATGGTGCAAAAACTACCACGATACAATATCATTCATATCATAAATGTTATAGTAATACGAAATTTTTCTACAAAATATTAATTGCGTTATATAAAAGAAACGTTAACTATTTTTTATGAATGAAAGTCTGTCTGCTTGTTGAACTTATTGTTAGTTCGAAGGAAAAAAAAGAAAAAAACGAGAAATTCTTCTCGTTATATTGTATGTATATCACGTGTTTCGGAACATTGATTCGATAATGGCGATCGATCGCGCACGAGTGAACAGAAATTCTGAAAACAAGAGTCAGAGAGAAGAGAGCCGAGCAAACAGCGTATAATGGATAGAATTCACTGTAGACCGATCATTTTCACTTCCGTGGAAAAGAAAAGGGAAAGTGCGCATCGTTTCAGAACAAGAAACCGTGCTTTGCCGAACGGGTGTAATGCGTGAAAAGAGATTCACGTGATTTCGTTGAAATATGCGCAACAAGACAATGTTCATTCGGTAAAGACGCCGGCGAATAATCGGGCCGCATAATTTCAATCACACTGTTTGAAACATGAATCGTATTTCTAAACAGAGGATTCTTCGTGTAGAAATAAATAGAAATAGTTAAATGACATTTTTTTCTAAACTTGCCTTTTTGACAAATTAATTGTGAAAATTTTCCAGGTAAAGTTAATATAAAATTTGTGAACATTGATGCTGATTTAATTAAAATAAATAAGTTAAAATAGATGTCTTCAATTAAAGGAAAAACTGTGCGAGAATATGGCAAATTGAAAATCGAAAATACATTAGAATTCGTTTGAAGTTCTTTAACATTGCGAAGAAAAATCTGTATACAATAAATAAGTATCTTTTAACAGAACATTGTTTAAAAGTATAATTAAAAACAGAAATAATCAATATAATGGAATATGCATACAATTGCGATCAAATCGAATTCAGTCGAAGATAAATTTTATTAATTTTTCAAATGAATTTCTTCATAAACGAAATACAATGCAACAAAATTTCATTTAATATTTTTAATTTGTTTATACACAAACAATCATCACTTTTTCAATTGAACCACAAATTACACGACACCTTATATACGTTTGTACAAACTATCGAAGAAATTATCTGTTTGAACGATACTGTAATTTATTCGTTGTTATTGTTTAGTATTTGTTAATATACGTTATTACTATTGTATACATATTCATATAAAATTCTGATACTGTATTTCATAAAATATTGTTTTATCAACTCACTTGACTTTCCGGAGTTACATTCCTGGATCGGTTGTAGGGTTCGTGGCATCGTTAAATCAAATTCCTCGTTTTTCTCTGCAACGGAATAACAGTTCACCGACACTCGCGTTCGTAGAATATATCACGAAGACATTCGAATATATCGTTATCCGTCCACGGCGTAGACCAACAAATTTCCTGTCAGGGTTGTTTCATTTCTAACATTCCGACGAACATCACGACGCGACACATTTTTTCCCCCTTTTACATTCTTCCCAATTCAAAGCATTGATCCTATTTTTCGAAGTACAAATTACCGATTAGATATTCCGAAATACTTTCAATTATAAAAACTTTATGAACAATCGTCACTAAGTTCTTCCACTTGCAGTACAATAAAACGAAACAGCAGTAAGTAAAAATGGAGCAAAATATCAAAACCGAACGTCAAATCGACGCGTGCCACTGACGCACATGCACTGACTGTATATAGTCAATGAGAAATCACGTGGAAACTGACTCTCGGAGGAACGACTTTCAGTGACTGTTTTACTTCCAATCCTAGGAGAACGAATGACTGGCCTTGAAACAAATGGCGGCACTTGTGAACGCTCCGTGGTCACGAGTGTCGACTATACTGGAGAACGATGCTAAGATGAACCAAGTAAATGGTCCCAGAGGTTGTTACTTCTAGGTAGGAGGAGCGTGCATACGTTGTTCAATCTTCCTCGATACATTCTCTCCTCCGACTTCAGAAAGAAAGAGAGAGTGTACATGAGTGCGTCTGTGTGTGAGTTCTCGCGGAACTCTTCTTCAATTTTCGTTCTCCTTTTATCCCCAAGGTCAGGATAAGGAACGAGAGATTGGATGTGCAAGGGTGAAAGTTGTGGAAATGATTACGATAAAACGGTGACCGCTATAGTGACGAACACCACTTTCGTTTATAATTAAAAATTTGACATCTTTGCTACTCATTTGCATACTCGGATTGTATAGTTCGGTTGTTGAAATGAACATTTTTGTATAACAAATGAAATATACGTACGAATGTTAATTCATTCGCTTGAAAAATATTGAAAGTAATACGAATATCTAATGGCCGTACGAAATTACATTATTTTTTGTATAAAATCTTGTACTTTTATTCATAAGTCACAGGATATTCTTTAAACAATGTTTGTTACATGGATGATCCAGAAAAACTCTGTAGATCCACGATATAAAGCTTAATTTTACTATTACGGTAAATGTATAATACATTAATGATAAGTGATTTGCAAGGCCAAGGCTATCGTGTATAATCTTCATAGAAGCATTGCCGCTGCGTATTACTGTTTATTTATTAAAACAACATACTTTCATCGTGTTTAAGAAATTATTAACTGTTCACTATATTAAACACAGATCAGAGGTATCTGGTACGTTCAGAACATTGATCATACAAGAAAGAGGAAATAAATTAAATTGTGTTGAAAACTTAAATATCGATATCAAAGGTAAGAGCTTTTATATTCCGATCAGTCTTATGTATCCCTGACCTTGTAGTGTTCAATGTTAATCTCCAGAGAAATTAATAACATTATAGTCTTTTCTAAAGACAAATCTTCAAAAGGCATTTTTTCACAAGTGATCCGATGATGCTTCATGGTCACTTTTTCTTGGAACCAAAACCGGAGAAACCCATTACTGCTGCCATTTCATCCGAAGGCCCGCCGTTATCTTCATTTACTTCCTCAATTTTTCTCTTCTTGTCTTTCCTCTTCTCTTTCCTGTATTCCTTAATCTTTTCCTCCTACGGATAACCGAAATAATTCGATTAAAAAATCGGACAACAAAACAAGGTATATCCTTCTAAAACAAAGGTTTACACAGGACATAACGAACCTCCTCCTTTAACTCTTTTACTCTTTGCTCTAAATCATAGTCTTTCTTTTTCTCTTCTAGCTTCTTTTTATTTACTGCAAAACGAGCTTTAACTTGTTCCAATGTGGAGCGTTCTATTTTCATTGACATACCCAAATTGCGTTGATCTAAATATAAAAATACATGTAACACATTAATATCTACCGATTGCACATTTTATATAAATAAAAAATTGAATAAAATAATGTTAATTACGTTTTGTTCCATTGATGTGATCCAAGAAATTAATGGAATCCTTGACAACGCAATCGCAAACATTGCAATAATACCTGAAAGTAATATTGTTGTGCTGTTATTACTTTAAACACTTTTATAAAAGCATAAAATATTAAAATTTCTTATTACCCTCCAGTCTGCGAGGATGGAGTATTTTTATTAATAACAACGCTCTTTCCCAGTTTAGATTCGAGATCAACCTTATAATCTCGCTGTTTGAGCAATTCCCTTTTTACGGCAGGTTGTTTCGGTATTCCTAACTCCTCCTCCGCAATCTCATCCTGGAGACGCTGAAGCGCTATCCTTTCGTACTCCTCTCTGTTCCATTTTCGTCTATGATCATCGGGTCGCTAGAAATAAATACGTTATGTTAGTTGCGTTATCTAGCTTCTAGCAGAAATTAAAAATTTACAAGGGTCTGCAACTATAAAATATAAACAAACAACCAAAAGCACTACATTTCGCTAAATGACATTACAGTTTCATAATTCCATCCACTTCTACATTAAACGATACTGTTATTATATAATTCTTGTAATTTTCTGGTTAACATGTTTAAGATATGTTTATCTATCTTTGACATTTTAGTGCGAAATATAGGTTAGAAAATGTTTCATCAGATATCGCGTAAATTACTTTGTTAACGAGAATAAATAAACAACTCTTAACGGGAGAACATAATTAGATAGAAATTTATTGAAATACTTACCGTAGACATTTTTGAAACTTCTTATTTCGATCAAACCTATTACGCAGAAAAAAATAAACCGTCTTCCCCCTCTTCGTTACCTTGCGCTAGGCATGCTCTTACCACTGACGAGATATAGGAATAGACAAGTCATCCAATGTATTTTTTCGGCCACGATTTCTGGGTCCCGGGGACCCATTACCATTTCCGTGTCACTCGCAACGTTACCCACAGATTATAGAAAACGAAGCAAAAATTAAATAATTTTAAAGAATTCTTTTGTTCTTTGCCGTAATGGAAGGCAACCAAGGATATGAAACATTTAATGTTAATTGAAAAGCTTTTAATTAAAGAAACACATGATAACAAGTTATGTTATTTCAATTGTACTATCAATAAATGAAATAATTTTTAAAGTTATACTTTACATTATTTTCTGATAAATGACCAAAAAATGACAAAAAAAACGATCGCTCCGAGCCGAGGCGAAACGCTTTTCGATCCCTCCGAGCCGTGGAGACACGCTTTTGACCACCTGGTTCTTTAATTGCCTGATTCTTTAAAAACATAAAAGCATACTACAATAATCATGGGTATCTTATAATATAATGGGCATACAATACAATACAGTTTAGCATTCTGTGAAAACGTTGACCTGAAATAAACCTCCGCGGTCAACCGCGGTGATATTGGAGGAACTCAAGAAGGCAATTGAGTGTAATGTTAGGAATAGGAGAAATTTAAAAAATCGCAGCCAATTAGCTCGACATTTTTACCATATAATTAACAATTAAATCACAAAAGTATAAGTGTTAAAATTGGTAACTGTATGGTAAATAAAATCGATTGCCCAGGTCTCACCACGTGGAGGTTGCTGCGAATGGAGACCCGCGCGGCCGCAGCCGCAGCCGCGCACCTACCACCATTAAATTACAAAAGTTATTATTTACAAATTAAACGCTACTTCCTTCTGATGTATATTTGCAGCGCGGTTGATATGCAAACTGGATATAAAAATTCTGTTAAACCTAAATCAACTAAAAAATCAACATTATAATATAAATTAGCTTATACATTGTTTGAGAAAGTCAAATGTATTAAAATAAATAATTGTAACGAAAGCTGAAAATAAACATTCTGTTAAACCTTTTGAAGTAAAAAATATAGATTATAATACACATTAGCTTATAGTTAGTTTAAGTAAATAGCATGTATTAAAATTATTCATTATTGCGAAAGCTGAAAATAGAAATTCTGTTAGACCTGACTTAACCTAAAGAATAAGCAATATAATATAAATTAGCATGCACATAATATAAATTAGCATGCACGTAATTCAAATACATTCTGCCTTTAATTAAGGTAAATTAAATCTCAACTTAAAACATCCTACCTGACTAAAAAGCTAATTCAATTTAGAAGTATCCTATCTAATTGAAAATCTGATTGTTTCTGAAAATTCTGTTAAACCTTTTGAAATAAAAAATAAGGATTGTAATACACATTAACTTATAGTTAGTTTAAGTAAATAGGAGGTATTCAAATTATTTATTATGGGGAAAGCTGAAAATAAAAATTCTGTTAGACCTGACTAAAACCAAACAATAAGCATTATAATATAAATTAGCATGCACGTAATTCAAATACATTCTACCTTTAATTAAGGTAAATTAAATCTTAACTTAAAACATCCTACCTGACTAAAAAGCTAATTCAATTTGGAAATATCCTATCTAATTGAAAATCTGAAAGGACAGGGGGAGGGGGGGCAAGGGATATTTCATGATAAATCTTCTTTCGCTAAAATTGTGATCGCGTAACCTGAAACAGATCGAAGTTCATAAGAATTTAGTAATATTTCTTAGGTATCATATGATTTCCTTCGATTTATTTGATCCATACAACATCACTTTTCAGCCTCTGATTACTTACATATTGCAATGTATGTTATTTAATGTACTTGAAGCAATATTCTATTCCTTTGACATCTCCTTTAACTTAACAATTCTGTAACAGACTTTTTTATGAGAATAGTAATTGTGAAAAAATAGTACAGTAGTACAAAGGGAGCATGTTCTTCCAAAATGCAAATATGTTGAATAATAATTGTCAATTACAAATACAAACATTTACTTGGATACTAAGATGAAACAACTCGTTTTAATGTTAATAAAAAGGGGAGAGGCGAAGAAGAATAATAAATTAGAACATTGAACACACAAACTCAATAGCCAGAGGGCCATTCTACTATTAATTATCGTCCACTTATTATAAATCCGATTGAAACCCGTAAGTGGATTATCTCTTTATTTCGCAACCCTAATTAACTGCATTACTTGCAAAGTCAATCGCGTATGGTGCTTCGTTATCTCTAATATAGTATTTCGGATATATTAAAAAAGATAGGAAAAAATAATTTACTGCACCCATCATTTTTAACTCGCAACACTAATAATGAACGAGTCATGGTAGTCGCATCCAAGACTACGATTGCAGCAATCACCTTATGCAGCTTTCGTAGCTGCCTTTCGTGACTCAGGAAGCACGTTGGGCATTTCATTGTGGTCGCAACGCTACTTACAAATCGCGACCATTTATCATCGCAACACTATATGAAAATCTAAGAAAAATATTCGCGATAGAAAGATATCGCAGCACTGTAAGTGCTAATTAAAACCTGTGTAGGAAAGGAACGCGAAAATTATTGTCGCAACGCTAAAAGCAAGTACGTATCGCAAGTACAATTTAATACAAAAGCAACTCTAATTCAAGCCGCAATCTGTATTAATTCGCAACTCTAATTCAAACCACGATATATTTAATCGCACCTGTAAAAAAAATGCCGCGACCTGGGTCTATCCGTAACTCTAGTTGCAATCGCGATGTGATTTTATTCGCAACTCTAATGCAAACCGTATTCAATCGTACGCGACGCTAATAAAAATAGCGATTTGCCCAATGCGATGACGGTGGGCCAGGCAATACTGCCGGCCAAACAATAAACTACAACTACGGCATAGAAAAGCGAGCATAGTGAGAAAATAGTAACAAAGAATGACTCTCCATCCGAAGGATGCAGAGCCATTGATAGTTGCCCTCTTGAGCGACAGTTTGTCGGGCCTCTTCGGCTTTTAGCCTCTTCTTTTCTTCGGGCGCAATGCTCGCTGAAACTTAGTCTAGGCTCGAGACTCTATTCGCAAA
The DNA here is from genome assembly GCA_963583965.1 of Nomada ferruginata. Classification (NCBI taxonomy): domain Eukaryota; kingdom Metazoa; phylum Arthropoda; class Insecta; order Hymenoptera; family Apidae; genus Nomada; species Nomada ferruginata. The sequence goes on from OY757213.1 coordinate 15,584,980, forward strand.
CAAACAAAACTAAATAAAAGGCTAAATCGCGTAGCTAAACGGAACACACATGGACGGATCACGACCAAATAAAATCGTAAAATTTGCGATTACAGAAAATCGTAAAGATTGCGATTAAAATTGTAATCGATCATCGCCTACACGTGCAGCCTCGAGCATAATGTGACACGTTCGTTTCGAGACCAAATCGCGATCGCGACCGCGAAAAATTCGAAAAATCGATAGGCAAAGCCAGAGGCGAACGCATTCTCGTTCGCGCCACAGCTTCGCCGTCGACTTTTCAAATCAGATTTCCTGAAACAGGTTGAACACGCGAAATAGTGCCTACCCGATCAGAGACTGTGTCAACCTGCCCGGCCCTGCCTACTTATATCTATCAGGCACACCAGTAGGTATACTACCTATCCTACCTAGACCTATATTTAAAAAATGGCAAAGCATTCACACAAACACACATCATTCAACGTTCCTCAATCAAACACTCGGACGCATGAACCTACGCTAGAGAGACGTCCCGGGACGCCTCCGACACCCGAGCTTGGCATACTATCATTCACACTCTAAGGGTACGTACCAGTTCCTGAAATCGGCTGACAAAGGCTAGCGACCATTGCGTAAATTTGCGCAAACGTATATGCTTATGCATTACTTTCGTATGAAATATTGATTGCTCAAATATGTATATTGTACATTTTCTTTCTACTATGTACGCTTGGTTTGTATAGTACTCTATTCGTTGCCATATTTTCATAATTCGTTACGGCATTCAATGTGTATTTGCAATTGTAAAACATATTGCTATTTATGAAATCATAGAATTATAATTTGTTATGAAATTCGAGCCGACGCAATTCCACGGCCTAACCCACACACACACACGGTGTGGAAAATACGTCGTGCACGGTGCACTAGCAAATGTCAGCCGCCAAACATTGTTAGAAATTTAAAAACCATATGATCATCGTGCCCATTGCCTCTCACTCACCCAAGTAGCACCTGGGCACGTGAGTGAGTTCCTGGCAATCAACACGGAAGGGATTAAACCTGAAAATCCTGATCTAAAAAGATGATTAGTACACGTAAAATTGCAACAGCTAATAATATATTTTATTCTCAATCTCTTTAAACATGACTCGACTTTGTAATATATGAAATATCAATAAAGACTTAAAAATTACTGATAAATAATTTATTTATTAAGGGAAATGACTGTCATTGAAACTGATTTTACTAGACTAAATAATGCAATTAAATTTACTTGGAAAATAGACAAGATATTAAATAAGCTTCAGGTGATTCCTTAATCGAAGTAAATTGTTCAAGATAGTTACTCCGATTTGAAAATCTACCCGTATACAAAGTGCCTTCTTGTACATAATGTGTAATAAATTTCATTCGAAATGGACTCGACTATAGCATATGAAAATTAATATTAAATGCTATCATTGGCTATGCATATTCAATGCTGATTTCAATAAACGTATCGTTATATTTATTTACTTTAATACATGATTGCTATAATCATGTAGCACTTGCAGTAACGAAGTCGGGGGGCATCCGACTTCTGCACTGCTGAACAGTGAAAACAAATTTCAACTGATTATAAATGCAATTACAAATTTAATATGCAATGTCCTCAACATATGTACATTTGTGCAATGTATTTGTTACTGTCATCATATATTTTTATCGAAATAGAGGAACCTACAGGATCAGTGCTTCTTTGATCAAATATTTATTTGAGTAAGAAATATTTCTATGGTCCTTAATCTTTTTATATTAAAAAACGCGGAGTACAAGAAGGCAGATCTAACCTCGTATAAGAAATAATACACATGAAAATAACGTCACAACTAACGGGTATAAAAATTATTCCCGTAGTCACTATGCTCGCAAAACTACTAAGAAATACAACCAGTCACCCGTGCCGCTTCGGACCAATCGTCCTACGGCATGATTGGGGACCGGAGGAAGTAAAACACATGCGACTCACCAACTCGTTGATTGCAAAAGTAGAGCAAGTACTCGTGGAAGACATCAGGAACATCACCGGGGCAGCTCAATTGAACTCAATCGTCAGGAAGTATGCAAACTGTAAATAAACAACAAAGCAAAAAACATGCTACTGCTAAATCTACAGAATTTAACTCTTCATAGAAAACTGAGATTTGTTTTAAAAATACTTACATTTCTCACTTCATCAGTGTCGCATAAAACATCCCCCTCAGTGATGCACTGACTCTGCTTCCGATAGCGAATATAAGACAAGAATAAAAATAAAAGACTATGTACGCGACCGCAAATTACATCGGCGAACAAATTAAGATGCTACTATCGCGATTGAAATAATTGAAGAGGAGCACCGGTGCTCCGATAATCGAATTAATAACTACTAGGCGAAAAACACTGACTCTACAATCGCGTGTAGGTAAACTGTAAATGAAAATTTAAGCAGACCCACTTGCTCTGGAAATACTAGAAAACTGCGGAGAAACCACAGACTCTACTGACCGCATTGCGCGCGGTCACCAAATTTTCTGAAATAGAACATGTTCATCCTATCGAGTGTTTGTTATCAAATATAGATATCTATTTGTTTTTGTAAGTATTTTAACTTTTGTTGTTTCATCTTAGTTAGTACCAGTCACAAATTATACACACCTCGATACTTACCTCACTGAGATGTCTACCATACGTTTTGTCAGCTCGGCGGCAAGTAGTAGAATGACGACCTTCGCCATCGCCCTTTGCTGTTCGGCTATGTTCGACATCCGACTAAAACCAAACACCATTTTTGTTTACGATCGCTTGTGTTTCCTAGAAATATTTCAACGCACACGTTACTTGATAAGTGGCTTTTTTTGTTTCGCGATATATTGTTGATATTTTCCACGAAAAACAAGCTTCCCGACCACAAGCAGAAACAAGATATAACCGCAAATAATGGCTGCTATTATGTTACTACTTATCTACAACGCGACTGCATATCATACAAGTTTTATGCATGGTACGAATTATAATTTAATAGAGACATATTACTAAAATTCTACTTATTTCCACAAGAAATTTGAGGAATGCTTACCTGTAGGCGAGAAGTTGATTTAACAATATGGCGCCGTGTCACTCTGCTCCTGCGCATTCCCGTTTGAAAGTGTCGCGTTCGCGCCATTTCTGATTCAAAGCTAGCGAAAGAGACGCCATGGAACAGAATCTAACTGAAATTAGAGATAAATGTATTAAGAATCGCCAATATTATAATAATATTGCTAGAAACTGCAAAATATATTGCAAGACAATGGAATCTGGAGTTGAAATATGTATATCTATACGTAGAAGTAGCGTTAGATACAAAAAAATGAACGTTGGGCGAGTCCACTTACTACGCAATGTTTTCTCAATTTCTACTAAAATATGATTTAACATTAACAAAAAATACTACAGAACTCTCAGGAGACGGGAAATGAAAACAATTGATATAATATTATGCCTTTAGGAATATGTTAGACTATGTGACATACCTTAATTCGTCGGACACTCTGAACACGTCTAATCACTACGAGATCCGTTGGGCGAAAGAGGCAGAATTTTGAAATAGAATGCGCTAATTGGCTGGTAACTGAGTGGGTGGCGGGGGCGGCGGGATTCTTTCTTTAAGGCCGATGTTTTTTGAATATCGTGTCGACGCCAATGGAATTAAATTGAAATTGGAGATAAATGATTTATACGTGGTACGAATAATAATTTAATCGAGATATATTACCAGTATTCGTACAATTCTATTTATTTATAGCAGGAATTTGAGAAATCCTTACCTGTCAACCAGATCATTTGACACTTCGGCATGACTTGGCGCCACTATTCTATTGCGCATTCCCGCCTGTCAGATTCTCGAAGCAAGCAAAAGAGACGCCATGGAACAGAATCGAACTGAAATCAGAGATAAATGTATTAAGAATCACCAATATCATGGTAATATTGCTAAAAACTGCAGAATATATTGCAAGATAATGGAATTCAGAAGTGAAATACGTATACGCATACGTCAAAGATAATACGTATATGCATACTGGAGTCGATTAGAAAATGCACGCCGCGCGGTGTGATTCCGTTCACTGCACAATATTTACTTAATTTCTAGCAAAATATTCATTAATATTAACAAAGAAACCACAGAAAACTTGAAAGACAGGGAAACGAAAACAATGTATATCATTTCCTGTCTTCAAGAATATATTAGACTATGTGACATACCTTAATTCGACGGGCACTCTGAACACGTCTAATCACTACGAGATCCCATGGTCGAAAGAAGGAGAGCTTTGAAATAGATTGCGCTGATTGGCTGGTAGCTGATTGGGCGATGGGGGTGATGTTCTTTCCTTACGGCGCGTGTTTTTAAATATCATATCGAACTGAATATTATTTATTGCAAGTGTTACAGTATGGATATTAGAGAAAGAAATACATTTATTTTTCGAAAATAATTTTATTGACGAAAATACATTTATACATTTTGTACATTAGTATATTTGTACATATTATGTGCCGTTTTTCTCATAAACTTGACATCGATAACAAATAATTTAATGCATTTTGGTGATTAGATGCTATTAGTTGTTTTCTTGTTATAGAAATCTATTTGTTTGTACATACAATAAATTACGACGAATATTTATATATTTAATCAAAATTATATATTCTTATCTCTCACTAATTCACAAGGACTTGTTTAGGATATTGCACTGTTCCTTTACTTTCCCAATGCAATCAGCGGTAAAGTTAAATCTCTTGATATTCTATTATATGATAGACATTCAGTACTATCTTATTCATAAAATCGTGGACTTTACAAAGCTAGCATTAATACAATAAATGTCAAACAATCTAACCATTTGCTTCTACAACAATTACATAATTACCCAGGCTAATGAAACTACAATATGTAGTTATACGTAAACATAAATATAAAAATTTCTATTTCTATTATCACAATGAGGTTTTCTTTTTTGTTTCTAATAAAACTTTGAGTACAAATTACTCATGTAATTTTACAGAAAATAAATAACTCTTGTTCAATGATAAATCATTTCGTAAATAATAAATTATCGTCATTATTCCAATAAGTCTGGTGGTACATTATCTGGTAATGTAACTCCAAGTCTAGTCACCATAAAAGACGCTACTTTGCAACCATATTCTAAACAATGTTTTGGCTCCCATTGTGCTAAGACACCTGCTAAAAATCCAGCTACCAACGAATCACCTGCTCCTGTTGTGTCCACGACAGGAGCGTTTGGTATAATTGGTTGTGCCTATGCGAAATACAAATAAATAATTAATTATCTAATTTAGACGTCTTATTAAATTGAAAAAGTGAATGTATTAAGTAAAATAAATATACTTGTACGGATTGACTTCTTCCCCAAACAGCAATTGCCGGAGCAGAATCACCTTGGCTCATAACAAATACCCCGCCGTGACGCAGCCAATCTTCGTGTGTTATATTCGAAACATTAACTGTAATTCTCTTTAGACTATTAAGTAAAAATGGTATATCGGTTACATCATCGTATGTAACATTTAACGATCGAGCCAAAGCTTCCATTTCCCTTGCGTTACCAAATACAATATTTGCATATCCAACCATTTCACATATCGCTACATGGTGATCCTGTAAAAATTAAAGACCTATAGTATTGTTAATATAATGTAACATTGTTATAAAACTTGTCAGTCAAAGTTTGCAAATACTTATATACATTGAATATATATGTTCCGTTAAGATTAAAAGCTACAATTATATTCCTTTCTTCTGCTTCCTTAAGAAGTTGCTTTGCTACAGGAAAACTGTGCGTTATGAAAAATCCTTCGATATAAATTATCTTTACTCTATCAAGTGACAAATTGCTTTTTTTAAGATCATCCGAGGTATATACAGCGGCGGCCCCTATATTTGCGACAAGACTGCGAGACGATTCATTTGTTAACGCTATACAATGTCCCGTAGGTAATGTTGGCTGAATTGCATATCTGTAAGAATGTATATACGTATATAAATACCGATAAAAGAAATGAACAATATAAAGCACGAAAGTTTGATGCATTTGCAAACCTGGCGTCCACACCTGCTGATCGAACTAAATTTTCCAATATTGCTCCTCGTGAATCATTTCCGAGTCCCCCGCAGAAAATACTAAATCGTTTTTGAAAAGTTTCATCGCAAAGCCATTGTAAAATTCGCAACGAGTTCTGTGCAGATCCCCCTGCGCTGACATACTGTTCCGATCTGTTTCATACACGCCATTAATTACATTTACATTTATACAGGGCGATTCTCTCACCAAATTGATTCAAAGTCAATGCCACCATCTAAACATTGCCAGGAGAACTCGATATCAATGAAGAGCATGCTTACAGCGGTGATAGTTATATATGTGTGCACGATGTGCATTTTCTTCTGCATTCCAATTTGGGACCCTTGTTTACAATACACACATTTAGGCGCACAGCTATGTCCAATGTTTGGACAGTGGCACTGATGAGAGAATCACCCTGTAATACAACTATGCAGTGGGATATTTTGTAACGAACGAATGCTTCAACGAACAAGGTTTTACAATGAATTAGGTTCTTATAAAATATTGCACCGCTGTACATTGCACATTACATTATGCATTGTAATGGTTCAAAACCAAAAATATTAGAAACTTATGACATTTCATATTAAAAATTATAATGTTCACAATATATAATTTTTATACAAAACAAGATCGATCAATTTCATACCAGATCAAACACGATAAGGGAATGATAACTTGTATAAAGTATATATAGTGTAAACATATATAACATTTATTAACAAATATACTTATTAACTCTAGTGGTAAATCTGCCAATAGCTCTTGCATTTTTTCCATAGGAAGCTCTGTTTCTCCATCGACTGTAAGATTGTATTTCGTTAGCAAATCTTTATTTTGCATGGATATGAAAATGTCCAATAGTGGATTGCCGAAAGCTATAATTGCAGCAACATCCAGTTTCACAATAGCTTTCCTTAGTGGAACTTTTCCAACCATTTTTATTTATAGCTTATAACAATCTTTGTACTAAAATGCTACAAATAATGTTCGATTAATAATATTTCTATTTTACAATAACAACAATTTAGTAACAAACTGTACCTTTTGTAAGCTTTGAAAACGGTAGTGGTATGAAGTAAATACATATAATATTTACGACATGTAAAGAATATAACAATTATATTATTTATTGTTGAACAAACTTTTAGTAATAATAATTTATATAGATTTTGTATGTTCTTGACAATGCCAATATAACATCACACAAATGTTTAAAAAAAAAAATGTTGTGATAGAAACAGTCTAATTTTTGTTAAAACGATATAATCGTGCAAAAAAATCAATATACATATATGTATACCTATGTTGCATATACAACAATTTTATTGTATGTACTTCAATTTTGCTCGAGACGGGCGTAAATGTTTACACTACAAAATCTATTCTCGAAGTTATCAATTCTCTACATTCGTTTAATGTGAATTAAATTTAAACAGTTGTTTTTTATTTGACATTAACATAGTACGCAGCATTACGCTACGTTTATCTTATGTAATTGTTTATATAAGTCAATGTCTGTCAAGTTTCTATCATTTTTTTCATAATTTGTGTGCATTTTGTTGCAAATTTTGGCGTACATAAAAATTGGCCTTGAGGTTCCACCATGGATGCGCGCATGGCAGCTTAAACGTACACCGTCGTGCATGCGGTGTAAGTACAGTGTACACGTTTGTGCTGTACACGAATTGACAATAAAAGTTAACCGGGGGACAAGTGTTACATTTCAAAATGGTTCGCAAAAAAATAGATAATCGCACACGGGTTTTAATTGAGAATGGAGTTATAGCAGGACATCGAACAATGTTTGTTGTTATTGGCGAGAAAGCAAGAGATCAGGTTAGTACACATTGTTAAATACAATAACAATATAGATTTTTTAATGTACTATAAAACTTCACTTGTTATGAGTTCATTAGTTCGTTCGATTAAATTGAAATTAAATTTCCCATTAGGTCGTTCTCTTACACCACATGTTGTCGAAAACGGTTGTAAAAGCCAGACCTTCGGTATTATGGTGTTACAAGAAGGAATTGGGATTCAGTAGTCACAGAAAGAAAAAAATGAAATCGTTACAGAGAAAGGTGAAATCGGGGAAATTGAATGTTAACGAAGATGATCCCTTTGAATTGTTTGTTGTTTCTACTAATATACGTTATTGTTATTATCATGAAACCCATAAAATATTGGGAAACACGTACGGCATGTGCGTTTTGCAGGTAAAGATTTTTCTTAATACAGGTAAACCTTGTAAAATATGGTTTTGAGATTGAGGTAATACTCCTTGTATAGCGCAGTCTTAAAATTTGTAGATTCCTAACTTTTTACTTTGTATATTTTTTGCAATACATTGTATGTGCACGTTGCCAGAGTCACTAGTGATAAAGTGTTTTATGTTCCCATCAGAAGTCGATTAAAGGAGGGCTACCTGTAGTTTACTGTGGATTCAAATGACGTATTTATTAGAACAATTCTCTTTTTTTTAGGACTTTGAAGCGATTACACCAAATTTGTTGGCACGTACTATTGAAACTGTAGAGGGAGGAGGAATCATTGTATTTCTATTACAATCAGTAAACTCCTTGAAACAACTGTATACAATGAATATGGACGTTCATCAAAGATTTCGTACAGAAGCGCATCAAGTATATCAATGATTCTTCAATTCATAATTCCCTAGTTAAAATAATCATTTCTTAATGTTTTTAATTACGTTTCAGGATGTTGTTGGTCGATTTAATGAAAGATTTTTATTATCTCTTGCATCGTGCAAAAGATGCTTGGTGGTTGATGATCAATTAAATGTGCTACCATTATCTTCGCATAATTTAAAAATCGAACCTCTACAGAAATTAGCGTCCTCTGGTGAACTATCTGAGTTAGATGTATTAAAAGATAGTTTAAAAGATACGCAACCAATTTCATCTCTTGTTAATTGTTGTAGGACCATTGATCAGGTTTGTTAAATAGAAATTAACTAGATATACATATACAGCAAGTAATATACATATATTTAATTGTATTATAATTATTTTATTATATTTTTAGGCGAAAGCACTTCTGAAGTTTATTGAATGTATATCAGAAAAAACACTGAGATCTACTGTTTCTCTAACTGCAGCCAGAGGACGTGGTAAATCTGCAGCTTTAGGCTTAGCTATTGCTGGTGCCATTACGTTTGGTTATTCAAACATTTATATTTCAAGTCCAAGTCCAGAAAATTTAAACACTTTGTTTGAATTTGTTTTTAAAGGTAAAAATCCACGAGTACTAATTACTGTTACAGCGTGTTAAATATTCGTACAATTTCCAGGCTTCGATTCCTTAGGATATCAGGAACATCTCGATTATGGACTTGTACAATCTACAAACCCTGAATTTAATAAAGCTACTGTACGGGTAAATGTCTTTCGAGATCACAGGCAAACAATTCAGGTATAATGCTTTTAATGTAAAGTTATTAAAACAATAACGTACAAATGATTATGAGATCATTTTTTTTTTAGTACATTCATCCAACTGATGCACAGAAATTAAATCAAGCTGAATTACTTGTAATTGATGAAGCTGCAGCAATACCTCTCCCTTACGTGAAAGCTATGCTTGGACCTTATTTAACATTCCTCGCATCGACCATAAATGGGTAATTATATCTTGTACAATAGCGATTATCCGACGTCTCAATTCTTAGGTCAGTTCTATGATCTCGGTTCTATTAATAATATACGTATATACAATTGTATTTTCTAAATTTAAAATTAATCATAGAGGCCAATTATTTTTAAGTCATGTCCTCGAATATTTTATATAAACCATTTCTAGTTTCTAGGATCTTAATTAATCGGGGTTATCTTTCGTTAATCGAGTCTACACTGTATTTTGTTTATCTTTCGATCGTTCTTCAATGTCTATGTGTAACTCATCATTTTTCCATAGATACGAAGGAACGGGCAGATCTCTATCGTTAAAACTGCTACAACAATTAAGAAGCCAAACTGTTGGTTCAAACAGTCATGAGAAAAGTGACAAACAACAAAGTGAAAAGACTGTAATTGGAAGGCAGTTACATGAACTTACATTGGAAGAATCTATTCGATATAAACCTGGCGACGCTACTGAACAATGGCTGTGCGATTTATTATGCTTAAATGCTACAACAAGTGCAAGTGTATTGTCCGGGTGTCCACCTCCTGATATGTGCCAATTATATTACATAAATAGGTAATTAATACTTTTAATATAAACGTAATTGCTTTTATAACATTTAATTTCATATTATTAAATTTTTCTTCTTCTTAGAGATACCTTATTTTCCTACCATAAAGCATCGGAATTATTTTTGCAAAAATTGGTTGCCCTCTATGTCGCTTCGCATTATAAGGTAAATATCTTCTTTCGTTAGTTTAGTGTTTCGAAAGATGCTGAATTCTTAACGATATTTCAGAACAGCCCAAATGATTTACAAATGATGTCCGATGCACCTGCGCATCATTTGTTCTGCCTTTTGGGCCCAGTAGACTCGAACCGGAAATCATTACCCGATGTATTAGCAGTTATCCAAGTAAGTAAATGCCAAGCAACCACGAATGCGTCTTTATACATGTAAGTTTAAATAACTTAGGTACTTTGTGCAGTTCTAATATCTTTCTAATAAATAGATTTGCTTGGAAGGTGAAGTGAGTAAAAACACTATAAACGATGGATTAGTTCGAGGACGAAGGGCAGCTGGTGATCTTATACCATGGACAATTGCGCAACAATATCAAGATCAAGATTTTCCAGCGCTAGCAGGAGCACGTATTGTTCGCATTGCAACGCATCCCGATTATCATGGAGTAAGTGTTACTACTGCATGTGAAAGTCAATACAGTGAAATAGTATTTAATAAATATTTATGCTATAGATGGGATACGGCAGTCGAGCATTAGAATTGTTGAAACAATACTACGAAATGAAAATACTTAATATTAATGAGGCACAGTTTGAGACCAGCGCAACTGAAATATCAAAAGTTCAAGACGAGGAAGTGAATTTGCTGGAGGAAAGAATAGGTAATTGAATTATTTCATTTGGATTTATTGTAATTTATTCTAATAATTTAATATTTATATCTTTTTAGAACCTCGAGCATCTCTTCCACCACTTTTGTTAAAACTAAACGAAAGACGTCCGGAAACCTTAGATTATATAGGCGTATCTTTTGGAATTACCGAACGACTTTTGAAATTTTGGAAACGAGCTAGTTTCGTGCCAGTGTATTTAAGGTAAATATTATTATCTGTTAGCTTAATTATCTATCGTACTGATAATTCGACATTTATTTTTTTATCTTTCAGGCAAACCACAAACGACATAACTGGTGAACATTCTTGTATCATGTTGTGTAAAATAAATTCGGACCAAGAAGATGTTAGATGGTTGCAAGAATATTGGAATGATTTCCGTAGACGATTTATAAGTTTACTTTCTTTTTCATTTAACACGTATTCATCTTCGCTGGCCCTAAGTATACTGATTAACAAAGTAGCTACACCGGAAGTTAAATGTTAGCATATTTCTAGTTATATATTTGGATTATTGTATATAATGCTTTCTTTAACGAAATTGTATTTTTTGTTTCAGCACTGACGAAACAAACATTGGATGCATACTTTACACCTTACGACCTAAAACGTTTAGCTATGTACAGTAATAATATGGCAGATTATCATCTCATAATGGATTTATTGCCTTCGTTGGCACGTTTATATTTTTTAAATATGATGGACGATACTCATTTATCGCCAGTACAATCGGTAATTTTTATATAATATTTATAAACATAAACTATGTACTAATATTCAAACAATTGTAACTTTTATTAACTATTTCTTTCAGGCCATTTTATTAGGATTAGGGTTGCAACACAAAACTGTCGATAAACTAGCAGAAGAATTGGATTTACCGGCCTCGCAATTACTTGGTTTATTTAACCGTATTATACGCAAATTTATACAGTACCTTAACAGGATAACAGAAAACTATATTGAAACAACGATGATGAAAAAGGAAATCAGTAACGAACATGTACAACTCAATCCTATCAAAGGACAAAGCTTAAATGATGAATTAGAAACTGCTGCAAAGGTTTGATAAACTTCTCATTGCACTATACATATAATTTATCCGAAATGTCATTAGTTATAATTTAATCCCTTACATTTTCTAGCAACTGAAAGCCAAACAAAAAGCAGAGTTGGAAAAATTGAAAAGAGAAAATCTAGATCAATATGCTATTAAAGGAACGGAAATAGATTGGAATGATGCTCTTACTGGCAAGAAAAGTAAGAACCTCATTTCTATAAAAAGTGGGGAAAAAAGAGCATCGGAAGATGACAGTGCTTTATTACAAGCTCCAAAGAAGCAATTGAAGAAAAAGAAAAAACATTCTTTTAAAACGTAATAAATGTAAAATATTTTTAAATAATTAAAAATAAATAATAAAATGTACAAATAACATATGACGACATTTATTCACTCATTTTATTTAAAAAAAAATGTTGAAGTAAAAATGACGTAGCCACCGAATGTCAACTATACAATGTATTAAATCATATTAAATTCTTTAATCAAAGAAATTATTATCTACAATGTATTTTACACATTGACAAATTAAGTTTCTTTCGTGCTGTATAGATCGCGAAAGTAACCTTTCTAATAATTGCGAAGTGTACGGTTGTTTCTTCCTTATAATTTGGTTCTGTTGTTTCCTTTTCGAATTTTGATTTAATGCAATATTTTGACTATTTTTAGAAATGTTACAAACTACATTTTTTGGTCGATTGGCCTGATGATTAGAAGGTTGTTGTACATTCGTATTTAAATTTGAGTTATTAATGATTTCATTTTTATCTGTTGTCTCTACGTTTGCTGCATTACTTGGCCCATCATTGTCCAATCTTGTCCTCTTAATTGGTGCTTCTTCAGGACCATCGCCTATAAAAATAATGTTATAGCATAATTTTTTTTTCGCAAAGAATGCATTTTCTATGATAGCACTTAATGCTTTTACTTACTATCTTCAGAAGCACTTCCATAATCTGCTACTAAACTAGGTATACCACAAATAGTGCCTGCAGATTTTGATAATGCAACAGGTGTTGCTTCTTCTTCATCAAAAATATGATTAATACTTTCTTCATGATCATCTTCAATCTTATTATTAGGTGGATTCTCTTCTTCCAAATTATCGTTTCGTAAGTTTACTAAAAATATTTGTTTTCATAAGAAAATGTACCTACATGCTAAATTGACCAATAATGTTTATAAACATAACGGGTGAATGCTTACATGTACCAGAAAATTCGTATAAACCTCTATATCTTTCCCTTTGTTCTACAATATTACTCGTTATTTGACTAGGCACAGGTTGTTTATACGGTTTTTTTCGATTATTAGAACGTACCAATTTCTTTCTCCTTCTCTTGGTAACATCCTGTTTTTGTTTAATTACTTCTCCTCTCTGCTCCTTTTCTAATTCTTCGGATTTTTTTAACTCAATATTTACTTTCGTGGGATACTTCCTATAATATAATTGTTATTATTAATCTATATCGAACGTGAAAAATATTATGTAGCACACCTTTTTCGCTCCAATATCCATTTTTCGATATCTTCAGGCGTTGATACATTCTTTATTCTGTGATACAAACCACTACTGTGTTGCATAGATATGTGCTTTTCAACAAGTAATGGATGAGCAGAGAAAGTACATCCATCGATACCACAAAGTTTATGTTCTTTGTTATGTTCAACTAGTGAATTATCCGATGGGAAATCTCTATCGCATATTTCGCAATAAAATGAGTCGTCCTCCTCTGAGTTACTTGCATAATTTTGATCCCTTTGATCATACGGTTCCTCGTCAATTGAATAAAGATGAGCCTAAAAATGGTTACTTCAAATATTTTTATATGCACCATCCATACTCAAATTCAATGCAAAAATACTTCTTAGCGGTAATGCTTGACATTCGACTTATAATTTTTCTCATGTTCAGAAATTGTAACTATTCATTCATGTTTGTTGTTTACACAGCTCTTGATAATTCATTACAGTTTTAAATTCTTGTCCAGGGTATTCAGAAATTCGCTTGTTGAATGTATGCAAATGTTATAAACGCACATTTTTCGCCCATTTTTTAAAACAAATTACTAATACTGGGTCCAATTTTGTTTGACAATTGCCCGAAATATAATATCAAAACATAACGAAATTATGATAAGCATAATATATTATGTGAATCAAGTAGTGCATCTCATGAAGTACATAGATATTACACTCTTATAATTATAGGATATAGTAGAAAATATAAAAGACCTTAATGTAAATTTGGACATTTGGGTCTTACATAAAATGTACATTATTTATGTCCATGTGACTGTAAATCTACGAAGTTTCATAACATATGGCACTAATAGAAGGCTTCATATACACGTTTCGCACAATGGAAAAAAAAATACGCATTTGATTGAAATCGAAGAAAAACAATACTTTCACGAAGCTACTTGATTGATGCAGAAAATCATTTTCATATTTCAGAACGATTATTCAACGCACATAAGAAAATACTTTTTTAGTGGTTCATAGAGTAATGGGGGGGGACACCAGATTTAGAACTTATAGAAATACGATTTTATTCTTACAATACGCATCTTAATTACAAATTAATTTTGTTCTGAATTTTATATATCGTGGAAGCCGTGTATCATTGAAGGTAATAAAACGTATTCCATACTACGACACATAATAACAATCACAAAAATTGTTATATCTTGATACAGGACCACAAGCTATGTAGAAAACAATCAAGTCTAATTTATGTGCCAAGTATAATGTTGCGCTCATTGAAACACATTTATTAAATCTATGAGAGAAAGAGAGCTCTAAAGATTTCATAAATTTTTGTATTAGCAATGTTATAGCTTGCTGCCCTGTATACTGGCCAAAGAACAATTTAAAAAGCTTTATAATAATAGAACTATGGAGGGCCAGATTCTATATATCATGTGAAAAAAGATTATAGATATTTAATATCTCTAACGCGAAAGTACATAATAAGAAATATACAAAATGTTACATTTACAAGCATGTACTAATAAAGTGAGAGAAAAAAAAAGAAAATTCAATTTTGGTCTAGATATCACTAGAAATTAGAATACCTATTATTTCGAATATTACTCAACATTAAACTCTATCGCTTCAAAAGTACTTTATCATGGTAGTACAACAGCATGCACTTATAATTGTAAATGCTAAGAATGAACTTATATTGCAAAAGTAATGATATCGTACAAATGACACAAAAAAAAAAAATAAACGAATAATACAAATTTTGTAATTGAAAATGATACAAATATTTCAAGTGCAGTATTATTAATACGCTGCTGCATTAAAGTAAAGAGAAATTCAAATCGTTCTGAAGTTTGAAAACAGAATACTTGTGTAATTTCGATTGTTCAATTCTTATCGAAGGAGGAGCCTGAAGCTTAAGACTGTGCCTGTTCGCTGGAAGGCAGTATCTCCTCCTTTTCCTCCATTTGCTCTGATTGCTCAGTCGCATTCTCAGTTTTCTGAACACCCTCGGATTCAATCGTACTCTTATCATCTGATTTTTGACCACCCTGTAATCAAAGCAATTTGTCAACTATCACTAGAACATAGTGAAATTAGTTACATAGTGCCAATTAGATAGTGGTGCAAATAACAATTACTTTACACATACTTTAGTATAGTAGTAGCATCTTTATAAAATATGTATAACTAGAAGTATAACTTACTTTATAAACTAGAAATTATTGTAAAAAAATGATTATTATGAAAGTACGATTATAGTATGAAATTATTATAAAATTATTATAACTGTAACTTCTAATCCTGTATAAGTAGTTTAATAAGACACAAATAAGTACAAATTCTATAATATTGACCAGATTTAACGCACAATTAAATCTTAAGAAACTGTTCTGAAATACTTACATCGATTTGCTATAAGAAATTAAGTAATAAATATTCCCTTTTTTGGTCACGATAAGGGGTACACCAAATACAGTCTTTCACTACCATGTTAATGCTAACAAGTAATAAAAGAATATAAAGAGAAAAAATTAATCACATTCAAAAGTGTATATAATTATTTGCCACTTATTGGTACAGGGTGGTCTACTGTTTGCTTTTCTACAATGCTTAATTACTTTGTATTAGCAATAGTAAAATATGTATAATGTTCAATAATTATAGATTCTAACGATCTTCAATAGTTTAAGAGTTGCAACATTTCACAAGCATATGCAATAGATATATTATAAAACTGTAAATGGTGTTATATATTTAATCGTAGTACAATATATGCAAACATTATTGAATATATAGAAAATTGTGAACAAAATATAATATCTTTATCATAGTAAGTGTAAATTTATTGCAAATAGGCTATGAAATGATCAGGACTGCAATCTTGGTATATGTATTAGAATCTTATTGATATTACTTTTTATACTCTACGTAAATATGCAATATTATTACAGATTATATTTTTTATGCAAATTAAATATGTATAGTGCTTAAAGTAAGTGGTACTAAATAAAGAAAAGATTAATGTGTATTGCTATATGCATACAAATTAAAAGAAGAAAAAAATACCTGTTCAGGATGTTTTGCAAGATAATCATTTTTAGCATCTCTGATCATCCTTGTTACTTTGTTCCGCAAATCCTTAAATTCTTCCCACTCTTTTGCATCTTTATTCTTTTTTGCTTTAGCGTACAACTTATTTTTCTTTTGTATTTCGCTACGAATTTCGTCGGTCATCCATGGCTTCTTTAGTTCCAGTTCCTGGATAATAATAATGTCTTCTTTTTAAAATTTGTAGAAAGGCATACAAATTTCTAGCCATTTATATTTTTTTTGTCAATATATAGGAAGACATTACACACAGATACTATAAAGAACCACATACACAGCTGCCAGGATACTTGCGAATAAAAGGGAATGAAATGATGCGAAGACTAAAGAATAAGGCCTAGGCATGGGAACATGCAAGAGGATAATATGTATTGGAGAGGCAAAGAAGAAAAGAAGTGTACGCTGTGTAAAAAGGACACAGGACCACTGGAGCATCAAATCTTTATATGTAAAAAATTAAATAGAGCTACCCGCAAAAAACAAGAGAAAATGGTAGGGTACAGTGAGGAAATTACGAAATTGTATAGACACCTAGAAAAGGAAAGGAAGGAAGCACAACGAACAGCAAATAATAAGGAACTTCTATAGAATAACTGAGAACGTCTTACTCACTTCAAGTTTGCTGACTTTTTTCGCATTATTTAACGTTTTGCCTTTAACATTCCCATTGCCTATAGAAAATCGTGGCCTCATATGCGACAAGATTTGTGGCGGTAATGCTCTTCTATGCCAAGGCCTCATTAAAGGTCCTCTAGGTCCTACGCCGCGCAGTCCCATCGGTGGGACCATCGGTGCCATACCTCTCACTCTTGGACCGAACAACGGTATTGGTCCATTTGGAGGACGGTTTATTCCACCTGGTCGTGGCGGTGGTGGTAATCTTTGTCGCATGGGACCAAATACTGGACTCATAGGTGGTGGCGGCATTCTTGGAGGTAAACCAGGTGGTGGAAGTCTACCAACAAATCTTGGAGGTGGTGGTGGCCGTAAACCAGCTGAGGGAATTCTCGGACCTAGTAATGGTCCTCGGTTTAGTGGACTCATTGTTATCTTTGTATCTGGACCTCCTTAGATCACGATCGAGTTTATATCGAAGTACAAGCGAGTAGCGAGGCCTCAATTACGAGGTTAAAACCTTAGCTTCACACAGAATTTGTACGCGATATACGCAATATTGTATGCCCGGATCAGACACTTCCTCGGTTTATTTCATTCAACGATTATTTATAGAAGCAATCGCGGTGTTAATAGTTGTCCAGGTTATTGTAAAAACATCACGAACTCGCACGCATATAAACTTTCTACGCGCAAACAGTAACCAGTCCGACGACTTTAATCCTATCGTCATGAACAACAAACTTCAAGTTAAAGAATCCAATTTGAAATCTTGATCACCATTGTCAACAAAGATTATCGAAAATCCGTAGGGAAGTGTATAATATTCCGCAGAATTCCGTAGAGGTACCTTTTGGAAAAATCTGTAGATCTCCGGATTTTCTTTATACGTGTAAAACATAAAGCCAAAGGCTTTAATAAAATTATGCAAATGATATTATTATTTCATTCTGCAATATTATAGTAGAGTACCGCATCATCGATTTATTTACAACAAATAAATAAACTGTAACAACTCCGTTTTAGGTAAAAACAATATTTCCGAGAAGGATTTTTGGTGACTTATTTTGCGAAAAGCATTCCACTACCGTACCGTCACTCTCTGCGTTACCGATTCAGCTTGAGGTAAAATTATATTCCTAGTTAAAATAGAGCGGGAATTTCGTATCGCAGATTGGAGTCGAGTTTCGAGGAACCGATGACACAACAGAGAAATCGGCCTCAATATCTATAGGGATGCTGGGGTAGATTTGGCTTATAATTTAAAAGCAGCCCCCGTGAGATTTATCAGTATAGATACTGCTGTACTGTCGTAATTTTATTCTACGCTGGGACGGCCACGTTATAATTTTGGGTCTTAACTTTCGAGTGTAAAATGAAGCTATGTGCCACAGTTTAAGTCAGATCGGTTTAAACGGTTTTCGGAAAATAGCCAAATTAATCATTTGAAATCCGTTGATGCACAGATGAAGTATAAAATCCATAAATCCAATGTTATATTATACGACGGAAGGTAATTGTTTGAATTTTTGAGAAATTACAAATATTACATTTATTAAAAATGTCATTTCATTAGAAATTATAAGTACCTTACGATTTGTACTACTTTCATTTTTTGTACTACTTTAACTTTACCATTTTTAAATTAAATACCCTTTTTAAATACAATTATTTCAAATTATTTTTATTAAGTAGAACAGTTTTTGGTAAAATGTAACGTATAACACAATAAGTATACAGTAGATATAGTATGTAGATGTAGATAATGTATGCATTTTACATGCGTGTTGCGCGCGCCTTTGCCCGTAGTGTGTGTATAGTATGAGAAGAATTAATTATCATTCAAAAGTAATTATATAATACGCTAATATTTATCACACGAAAAACTATACGTTTGTAAACTTCATCTGTTATATTTATTTGCATCGATTGAACTACATATTTTTTGTAAACAAAATCTTGATGTTAATTCATACAATAATCGTTAATTTAAAATGTAATAATTAAATTATGTATTTAAAAATGTTCCGTATGCATCGAACGAAAAATGATTGTCATTGAATACCCGCCAATATTCAAGGGTAGTTTTAAGAACGCAACTGTTACGTCACTTGTCTGATTGGTTTACTTTTGATTCATAAAGAATAAACTTCTCCCATTGGTCTATTCGAGCAACGCTTTTAACGTATCGCCAGCTGTTGGAGTTACGTTTGTTTGAAATCAAACGGCAACTGAAGTTTGTTGGGTTGCTTGGAGCTTCGAAATTTTGTCTGCGATGTATTGACGGTAAATGCGCTTCGTTGTAACGAGACGAGGGCATGCATAGTGTCTGAAAAACAACAATAATCCAGAAAAGCAGAAGAATTGTGGGAAATATATAAAAAGGAGTGAAAATTTCAAGCTGAATAATGGCTACGATTCGAGTGCACGAGGATCAAGAAAATCGTATCGCCGATGTTCGCCGTGGCAAAGAAAATATTACCGTGCCCCTTCAAACTCAAACATTTCAACCAACGAAACGTGCTGTTCTAGGCGTCCTTCACAATAATTGTAGTCGTAACACGAAACAGGTATATTGTACGCGAAATTTCGCACCTTTACTCCCGCGTTTTTTTTTGGGGGGAGTCAAAACGTCGATTCATTTCACTCCTATCACGTGTAATAAATAAAACGCTGGCATTAAACCTTCATAACACCTTTGTAATCTTAAAAGACGGAAAATCTATGTGTCCTTAATAAATTGTGATTCTAATCTCGTTGTATTTCGTTCGTTTCAGGAAATTTACAAAGATGAAAAGCATCCGAAGATTAAAGCAGTTATACCCACGCAGTATGAGCCTTTTAAAATTTACGAAGCGAAAAAGGACGAAGCCGCATTTAAAATTTATGAGGATAAGTTAGAGGAAGAGACATCCGTTGCGCTCAGAGACACAAGAGATAATAAGAAAGAATTAAAAGAGAAGCAAGAAGTTAAGTCTGAAAGAGAGAAGCCAAGGTTAGAAGTGAATCCTATAAAAGTCTCGAATTTACCAACATTTTGTAATGCTATTCAAGATGTAAATCAAAAGAAAGAAAGTGATGTAGCTTTTTCGCAAGATAGTCCAATGTCTTTAGAAAAATCTGTTCCTTATTCAACCTCTAAGAAAGACCTTCAGAAACGAAGAGAGTCTACTAAAGAATTGCGAATGAACTTTTTCGATGTTGACGAATACAGAGCAGATATATATAATTATTTACGGGCAGCAGAGGTATGTATTTTATATTAAGCTATATGGACTTCATGTTTCGTATGAATTCATTCCTGTTAGGCTTAATCGCTATAATAAAACTTTCTATTTCAGACACAGCATAGACCAAAACCTGGATACATGAAAAAGCAACCCGACATAACATATTCGATGAGGTCAATTTTAGTGGATTGGCTTGTAGAAGTTGCGGAAGAATATCGGTTACAAACGGAGACACTTTATTTAGCTGTTTCATACATAGATCGCTTTTTATCATACATGAGCGTTGTAAGAGCAAAGTTACAACTTGTTGGTACAGCAGCTATGTTTATTGCTGCGTAAGTTTGTTTAATGTTGAAATTCGTACCATTTTAAAGTTTCCAAAATTTGGACATATATCGTGTTCTTTTTTTTATTTGCATTCGGTTAATAGAATAAGGAAACGATTAATTTCAACTGCTAGTTTTCTTTAAAGTAATATTGTTTTACTACATTTATAGGAAATACGAAGAGATTTATCCCCCAGATGTTGCTGAATTTGTATATATTACTGATGACACATATACAAGGAAGCAGGTATTACGTATGGAACATTTAATTTTGAGGGTATTATCTTTCGATCTGACAATACCAACACCGCTTACATTCCTCATGGAATACTGTATTAACAATAATCTCTCAGAAAAAATTAAATTTTTAGCAATGGTAAGTGTATAATATCCATTACAAGATACCGCTGCATTTGTCTTTACAATAGTAAATTTAATACTCTCATAAAATTTACAGTATCTTTGTGAATTATCAATGCTTGAAGGAGATCCGTATCTACAGTTTGTACCTAGTCATTTAGCCGCATCTGCAATAGCACTTGCACGGCACACATTGCTCGAAGAATTATGGCCCCATGAGTTAGAATTATCAACAGGATACAGCTTGAAGGATCTTAAGGAGTGCATCTTTTGTTTGAACAAGACTTTCTGCAATGCATTAAACATTCAACAACAAGCCATACAAGATAAATACAAAAGTAACAAGTAAGGTTCAAACATTTATTCTACATGCTAGTTCATTCTTTGTTTCTATGACTTGAATTGAGCGTTGTACATATATGTTATTTAGATATGGACATGTAGCATTATTATTACCACGACGTATTGATAATGTAACACTGACATCCGAAGATGAAGAAGAAAATGCCTAGTATTTGACAGGCACTAAAAGAAAAAAAAACAGAAGAATCTATATAAATTTATACATATTTGGAGATAACGAACCTCCCGCTATAAATCCCACGTTTTAAAAGACAAGGAGGGGATTAGGGCAAGACTGACCTATTCTTTCACAAATTAAATGTACGAATTACTTCTATTTAGCATGTTAGGTCAATTATGCTTTTGCCTGGGCAAACATACTAACTACCTTTCATATTTCACCGCGACCTATACTGACTATAGGTAGTAGGTAAATTTTAATAACTGATTTTTAGAGCTCTGTCATTATATTAACGAATGAAGCTCTAAATTATGGTTATTTAGGAACTGTATTTTTATACGCATTTTTTAGACGATTGTTAACAGAACACTTGCTCTACATACATGATGCCCAAATTTTGTTGCCAGTGATCTGTCATAAAATAGTAGAAAGTGTAAGAATGATAACTGTATTTATTATTGACAATGTACTAAAAATACACATTATTGTGATTGAAACACTTCTACATGTTGAAATAATTGCAACATTTGTCTATTTTTGCAAGTTTTTGCATAGCTATTTATTTACGATCTTATACAGATACAAAGTTTTGTAACTTTTATAAATTATGGTTTAACCAACAATGATTTTTTTTTAATCATTTTTTCTTCATCTATTTATACGAAATATCTAGAACAGATCTTTCATAGATCATGCTTTCAAAACTATACGTTTCATTGCAAAATCTATATACAATACACATACATGTATATGTATATACAACTTTTCACATGTAAATTTGATGTTCTAGAAAAAGCATTATTTTAAAAATTGTTTTTATTTGAAAACTTCATATTTTATGCATGATCTCTGAGCAAATTCTCCTAACACGAAAATATGTATTTAAGTGTTTGATACACTCTACAACTCTACAATATTTCTGGTTGAAAAAGAATATACATAAAATGATTTTCTACAGACTCAATTACAATTGTAATTAGAAGCTTTTTAGTTATATCTTTCGCAAAAGTTATAGGAATTGAACGTATTACTATTGTACAAAATTTTGGAGAAACGGGAAGAATATGTATGAATTTAAAAGTACTCTAATGAATGTAGTAAGTAATTAATTACAACATGCTTTGAAAGCAAATTAAGTAAACAAGGATAAATATTAAAATAGTAATGTATGAATGAACTTAATTGAGACGTTTAATTTTATCACGGTTAAAATTTAAGCGAGAAACATTGAACATAACTATTTCAATGGATACATATTTGTTCTCTCATAAAAGATAAGGCTATAGATTTAAATAAATTTTGAAATCTATATATATGAATTTTAAGTTATTTACAATGGTTTAATAATGGTGTAAATAATATGCTGCGATATTAATTGCATATACATACTACTTTCCATATTAAACATCCTGAAGAATATTCTCAAAAACAGTCATAACATGTTGGCATTACTGATTTACTTTGCTTACCGCTACGCATAATTGTGCGCATGTCCTGCGTTGGACTCTCAAAGCAGTATTGACGTTGACAATTTACAGTTGACGTTTAATATCAGAAACTAAAGAAACGATAGTGTTGGGGGTGTATCCCGGAATAATTATTTACTCGTTCAGTAATATCATTAAGGTACAACATTTGATTCAATATGTTTTGTATTTGTTACTGTTAAATAAACATTCTCCTCTGTATTGGGCAAATTATTCTTTTGAATAATTACAACAGCTTAGAGAATTATGCTGTTTTAACTATGCACACGCTTTTAGGTTATTTTCCATTACATTATATAAATAACAAACAAAAATATCGGTCTCTTTTTAATTTAACCTATAAAATGTACAATGGAAGTATAAAAACCTTATATATAATATATAACGATGTACAGTACTTTGCGTTTAGAAGTTAGTATTATATTAAAATAACATACGAGAAACTACATTTTAAATTTTAACACGACAGACTAAAATTAAGAGACTGTTCTAATATTTCATTTTCATTTATAGAAAACAATTGCGTTTTGTTTGTAAGTTTATTAATGTGTCTAATATCCTTGTTAGAAAAAATGGACGCATTTGGAGACAATTTTGTCAATGTGCAAGAAGTAGATCCAGTCACAGAATTTGTAGCGAGAGAACAAGATCAGTTGGCTGGTCTTGAATATGAAATACCAGCAGTTGCTATGTCTGCTCCTACAACAGCGTCCAATAATGATGGTACGTAATGTAAAGCACTTAAGTAAATCATAAAATTTATTTCTTGTTAATATATTTATAATGTTTAAGTATGTCGCCTGTCAAGTATGTTTTGTTTGACGTTACAATCATTACATGCATAATAAACCTTATGAGAATATTTTTCTGTTGCATCAGAACATAGAAAAATTTAAGATTTATTGTTCTTGATATATATACTTCCGAACGTTAATTGTAAAACAATAATAACAGAATTTTATTTCAGAAATATCTGTTTAAAGCAAATTACAATTTTATCTAAAAGTTTTGAAAATCTATAAGTTGGCCCAAGTGGTAATACGGAAAGACATCTGCAGTTGGTCAGTCAGTTGGTGGCTGGACTCGGAATCGTAAGATCTCCGGGTCCAGTCCCGTCACTGCCCCTTTTTCAGCCGGGTAACTCTGTACTTGATACACGCGCTTTACAACGTGGTTCTGAGAGTTCAGATTCCACCCAAAAATGTAGATCCAATATATAATCCCCCCCCCCCCAAACCTTTGTAGTTTACATTGTTTAGGGCCTAAGGACGAGGGGGGCGTATAAATCTGTCATATAATAAGATAAGGTTATAGATATAAATAAATTTTGAAACTTTTCCATATATATGAATTTTAAGTTGTTTACAATGGTTTACGAATGGTGTAAATCATATGCGCGATATTAATTGCATATATACATATACTACTCTCCATGATAAACTTCCTGAAGAATATTCTCAAAACATTCATAAAATGTTGGCAGTACTGATTTAGTTTACTTACCGCTACGCATAATTGTGCGCATGTTCTGCGTTGATTCTCAAAGCGGTATTGACGTTGACAATTTACAGTTGACGTTTATTATCGGAAACTAAAGAAACGATAGTGTTAATTATTTGCTCGTTTAGTAATATCATTAAGGTACAGCATTTGATTCAATATGTTTTGTATTTGTTACTGTTAAATAAACATTCTCCTCTGTATTTGGCAAATTATTCTTTTGAGTAATTACAACAGCTTAGAGAATTATGCTGTTTAAACTATTTACGCGCTTTCAGGTTATTTTGCATTACATTATCTAAAATATCTAAATAAAAAGCATAAAACTGCCGGTCACTTTTTAATTTAACCTATGAAATATACAATAAACTATGTACAGTACTTTGTGTTTGAAAGTTACTATTATATTAAAATAACATACGAGAAACTATATTTTAAATATTAACACGACAGATTAAAATTAATAGATCGTTCATATATTTCATGTTCGTTTACGGTAAACAATTTCGTTTGTAAGTTTATTAATATGTTTAATATCTTTGTTAGAAAAAATGGACGCATTTGGAGACAGTTTTGTCAATGAGCAAGAAGTAGATCCAGTCGCAGAATTTGTAGCGAGAGAACAAGATCAGTTGGCTGGTCTTGAATATGAAATACCAGCAGTTGCCATGTCTACTCCTACAACAGTGTCTAATAATGATGGTACGCAATGTAAAGCACTTAAGTAAATCATAAAACTAATTTCTTGTTAATATATTTATAATGTTTAAGTACGTCGACTGTTACGTATGTTTTGAATGACTTTTCAATCATTACACGTATAATAAACCTTACGAGAATATTTTTCTATTGCATCAAAACATAGAAAAATGTAAAAGATTTATTAACTTAACAAATATAACAGAACTTTATTTGAGAAATATCTGTTTAAAGCACATTACAATTTTGAACGTTTAAAAGTTGGCCCAGGTGGTGATGCTGAAAGGGAGAGCTGCGGTGGCACAGTCGGTTGGGAGCTGGACTGGTAATCGGTAGATTGCCGGTTCAACTCCTGCCACTGCCGATTTTCAGCCGGTACCTCTGTACATGATACACGTGCTATACACCGTGGTTCTGGTGGTTCGGATTCCACCTAAAACTGTAGGTCCAATGTATCCCCCAACCCCCCTCCTAGTATTACAATGTGCTGGCCCAAGGGCAGTGGGGTGTGTATAAAACTGGAGGGGATTGCGATTCAAGAGGTTGTCCAACTGCATCTACGATTTTTCGAAACTGCCTTCAGCATCACCACCTTTTTTTTTTATATGCACCCTCCCTCCATTGGCCCTATACAATGTAATACTACGAGGGCAGGTGAGGATATATTGAACCTACAGTTTTAGGTGGTGATGCTGAAGACAGTTTCGAAATAATAGATGCAATTGGACAACCTTCTGTTTCACAATCCCCTCCAGTAATAGGTACATTACATTATAGTTCATTTGTACAAATCATTTATAATTTACAATGATATATTAATTGTAAATGCAGATGTAAGAGAACATCACTTTGGAGACAGTGCGTCTAAGCCTCCACCCGTCAAAGAAGAACCGGAGAAAATACGAAAATGGAGGGAAGAACAAAAAGCTAGATTAGAGGAGAAAGGTATATATTTTGTTATAATTAAAGTGTTAAATTTTTATAGGATATATTTATATACAGAGGAAAAAAAACTTTCCATTATCAGATGTGTCCCTTCAAGTAATATAACTTTGTCCTCTGCAGTTTTTCCTGCGGCCAATGATAACAGATATTTAGGTGTTCCCATTTAAATGCCCCATCCTGGATATGTATAAAATAATACACTAGCAGCGAAATTTTAAATTGTTACCCTTTGTTTATTATATCCATTTACATACAATTCAATTAGATGCTGAAGAAGAAAAGAAAAAAGAAGAATGGAGTGAAGCTGCGAGGAAAGAATTGGAAGAATGGTATAAGCATCATGCAGAAGCCATTAGTAAAACAAAAACTACGAACAGGTAATATTTAAAACTGTTATTATTTTCGAGTTTGTTTTATATAATCTTATCCCCATAACTTTTAATAACTTTTTTTAATTGTACACTTATAAGTTACAATGAGAAGTTTTATTCTGTATAAAAATGAACAAGTATTTTATTTAAAACAATTACTACATACAATTATATTATTTTCATTCTGCTTCTTAGGGAATCAGCCAAGTAAGTTACACTATATTTTTTTGCATGTATAATTGCATTGCATCGCTGTATAATATAGCTTGCTCATTAAATTTAAAAGGTCACTTGCAGAATGGTATCAGAAATATGTTTTCTCATGTGTCGGCTGCTTTTTAGTAATCGTTCATATACATGTATTTTGTGCTTGATGCAATTATACTTGAAGTTACAGTTACTTCTAATCATATTTAGCATTTATCGATGTTAAATAGATTTCGCACAATTGTGGACATAAAAATGATTAAACCATTATATTTTATCACGGTTACATTCATTAAAAAAGAAATTGTAATTAATGCAAATATAACAATTGAGTTTTTACGAATTAAATATCAACTATATTAAAATACATATGAATACGAAATAATTTCTTATTTTAAAATTATAAATTTTTGTATTAAATATATAGTATATTATTAGTGACTAAATCACTTCATTAACTTTTATCGATTTCATGACTCGAGCATGTTATTCAGTTCTATCTGATTTTTCTTGGCATTGACAATACAGGTTAAATTTTCTAAATTATTTTAACTTGAACATATAATTAAACATAAATGCTTTTTGTTCTATCGTAATAAAGAATGTAGTATGTATTTACATTAATGCCTGTTAATTAAATTGCAATTTGTAGAATTTCTTTATATTAGAAACATATAGAAAATGTACCCGTATTTTTGTTAGTATCTACACATGGTCGTACAAATTGCTTAAAAAGTTTTGAATTTGCGTCGTCATGTATACGTTATATTTAAGAAACGACAATAGTATTGTTAAATACGTGCACTGCAATGTCATTAGTGCATTTAATGTACAAGTATCGTCGCATTTTAATTTCATATACGTTGGATCTTATTTAATATTGTACATCTATCTGTAGGAACGCAGAAAAGCAATTTGTAGCGGAGGCTGATGAAGTTGAACCAGGAACCGAATGGGAGCGTATTGCGAAACTTTGCGATTTCAATCCCAAATCTTCGAGGACTTCTAAAGACGTTTCTCGAATGCGTTCGATCATTGTACAATTGAAACAAACTCCAGCAGCTCCAGTCAGTCTTTGATTAAATGAATAATTTCATATGGAACATTAGATATATTATATTTCTGAAATATATTAAACGAAACATGTGTATGCAGAGATTACGATAATATCGTTGGAGAAACAAAAATCTAAAATGACCTGTTAAGTAAAAATGTAATGTTATTGAGAATAAAGATATAGCAATTATATCCATAAATAATCTGCTTTAAATATCTTTAAAAAAGGAATAGAACGTGTAATATAATTATTATTTGGTTAAAAATAATCTATAATAATTTTACCCTGACATACATAGAACAATTTAAATATATGTGGTAATTTAAAAAGCTATATATAAAATTTTCATAAATTATTTTAATTATATATAAAATTTTATGAAAATATATCATCTTTAGTATAGTTAATCAATTTTTTGAAATGTACTAATGCTATTTTAACAGTTAACTCTTATTGTGCGCAATATAAAAGATTTATACAGTTTTAGTTTTATACACCTTTCGACACCTAGATATTTCACATATCTAGATCATTGATCAACTTCCTTCTAATTGTCCTCGGATTATTTGTTCTGCAATAGATTATATTTATTAGTAACTTCATTACTGAAGAAAAAGGAACGCGAATTTTAATTCTTCGCCAAAATTTACTGCTTGTCACATCTATTAAACATAAATTACTGAAATAAAAATTAGATGTGAAATTGGAGAAATGGTGATACCTATGTAAACCACGTTTCATAGCCAGCTGCATTTCATGTTGCCAACGATAAATGTTTGGATATGTAGTACAGTTAATTGGTATTGACACAGCATTATGAACAGCGTAATCCAATTTTGTTGGCTCTTGTGTTCTATGAAACAACAAATAATAAAGAAAGTAATGTATTTTTTCTTTACACATTTTAATTAGCGAAATAATTTATCTTTAAGCTTTCTCTTATTACCCTTCTAGAAACGTTCCAAGACCTTCCTCTGCATTTTCCATTTCTTCGTCAGAACTATCCGATGATAACTGCGGCGATTCGGGTGGTGTAAAAAATTGTAACTCATCTAGGAACAGAAATATTTCCTTCCTCGCAGATACATTTGATAATATATTTTAATATAAAGTTTCTGGCTTAATAAAGGCACAACACTTACCTACATTATTTTCATCTGGACTATCTTCTGCAAATAACGAACATGACTGTAACTTATTGCATAAATAATCTATATCATCAACTGTTTTTGAAGTTTCCTTTGTACCAGTTACATCACGGTTTGAAGTCTATGAAAAATTTAAAGAGTGTAAGAAATAATAAATGAATGCCAGAGCATCAATCATTATCAGCTCTGTACCTGACTATATTGAAGTAATTGATCATGGATTTTATGTTCTAAATATTTCTCAAGTTTCATTAAGCCCAGTGTAGTACGAAAATCGGCAAAATCATTTAAAAATGGCCAATATTCCTTCCATGATACTTGGTATTCTTCTGCCAAATTCCTGTAAATATTTCGTATTAAGATTAATGTTTTGTCTAATTCAAAGATTAACTTTTCAAAAATTGTACAACTTGTAATAATACACTCTTATTAAATGTAACGATGAAATATAGCTACCTTCCAACTCGTTCAAGTCCCTTTTCTGCGTCTTGTAGTCTTAAAGATAAATTATTAGGTTCATCGTGTATGGTTCTTCTAATCAAGCTCATGCGAAGACGCGGTGGTGTTTTCCATTTCTTTCTAAATTCTACCGCTCGAGATTTTGTCATTGGTCCAGCAAATGCACGTACTTCTAAACGTGGGCTGATAGGGTCAGTCTCTAAACTCTAAAAAAATATTATCTGTAAAATATCATTCAATGCGAATCGAAATATTGTAACGTACTAAAGGACTAGTGGGGGAGAAAGGCTCCCCAATCACAGGTTGCATAGAATTATCATCCGATCTTAACACAGGTACATAATACTGATCTTCCAGTAACGAACGTATTTCTCGTTTTAATACTTCATCTTTTTGACACGTTCTACTACAGACTATCTGTAACATCAATAAAACAAGAATAAGATAATTCCCTGCTTCACGTAGATTAACATTACTTGTACGCAATTTAATAAAATGAAAAAAAAGGAGCAAAAGATAGTAAATTTACATTTGCTTACAGTTGCATATGTAAAAAGATATACATATGAACCACTTATTGATTACATCGGTTAACTCCACAAAATAAAAATATGGAAATTGATTTTAAATGTAAAAAGTTGAGAGTCAATCAAGCGCTTTGGCAATAAAATTTGAAAAGCTGCAAACAGTGGAGTTAGTCGATTTGACTAATGAGAGGCTCGTATAGTGGTATGCTTTGTACAAACGTATTGAGTGAATTTTGTTACGTACATCTATTGGTAGTTGTTTGTATTTGTTTGACAATGTTTTTATGCAACATGGATACGAGACAAGAACTCGAGCTACTTCTTTTAAACCAAATTTGACTGCAAAATGTAACGGCGTTTCATTCAATCCTTTGTCAGGTGTATTTAAATACAAATCTAACATAATCTGTGCACGATCCACATAACTCTTGCATTCATCGCCGTAAAGTAACTTTATGAATTCTGTATTTCCAACAGTGTTCAATAACAACTCACACATATCCGGTCTATCTGCCCTAACTGCAACATGTAGTGCATTATAACGACACCCTTCCTGTTTTAAAAAACAACACAGAGAAAGATTTATTAATTACCATTCACACCAATACAAACATTGTCGTTCCAATAAGAATTTTATGTAACAATAAACAATTGATGTGTTCAAATATAATTATAAATTGTAACTTACTTGCAGAATTGCAGGTGTATCGCCGCTACCAATTAAATATCGTGGATTTCCCCATACTTTTGCCTTTACCGCGCATAAATCTCCGTCCTTAATTAATTTTCTAAAACCCACAAGATCTTGAGATCGTGGAGCTTTAAAATTACTCGATTTTTCTTCCACTGCAGTTACGGTTGGAACTACCATGGTATTATTAACATGAAGCGTTTTCTCAAATCCAGTCTTAGCATATTCTTCGGCTTCTGATTGCTTCTTAAACGACTTTAAACGACCAGTCTTAAATGTCTTAATTGTTTTTAAAGCTTCCATTTTGTCTTGATAGACATGAATATTTTCTATAACGTTGGTTTAATCGTTAATTTTATATTAGAAAAGAAACCAATTTCTTAGTATGTAAAAGTGTAAGAAGATCGATTTCGATATATTCACCTTTAGTATTGTTTTCTGCTGAGTAGTTATTATCTTCGTCTGGTATGTACACAGCATGATAAAGTCTTTCATTTAGTGTATTAGAATTCCCATGGGTCGTGTGTAACTTTTGCAACATTTGATCGTTTTCACCCATTGTTGTTAGCTTGTCTTTCGTTTCAAATTATGTTTTCAGTTGTATAGTCATTTATTGGTTATGTGTTGGATAAGAAAGTGCAGATAAAATATGCATTAAAATTACGCGAAATCCACATACTCTTTGAAATTCTAAATTCAACATATTTTGTTTCTTTGGCCAGGAATTGAATATATTGTTTGCGTTGATCTTTTTTATCTCCAGGTAGTTTACTTAAATATCTGTAAAAATATGTATACATAGTAATGTTTCATAGAATTGGGTAAAACATACATACACTGTTTTGTAAGGAATATTAAATGTTGTAACAACTGGAAAATTAATATTAACTTGAAAAACGATTAATAAAAATATTTTGCGTTACATGCAACTATAATAAAATGGCATCGTTTTTGTACGAAATATAAATTTTCACAGTAATATGCACTATGGTAAATAAATGATTCGTGCAAGATTGAACTAAATGCAAATCAATAATTCATAATACGTAATATAATATTCTTAGTACATAGCACGAAATACTTAAAAATACGTACCAATTCATAATCAACTGTCATATAGAAAACTAACCAATCCTAAACAGATGTTAGATAGTCAACCAATAACTTCAAACAAACGATACTCTTATCTATACACATTTATTATTGATATTATACAAAATCTACCTTTATTTTTGCCAGTTTAATGTTTAGTTAATTATTTCTAACATATAATGCAAAAATATCACCAATTTAGATTGAACATTTTAATGTAAACAGGAATGTTTTAATGTATCATTCTTTACCCGGCAAACTTGAATAATTGCCCAACATTTGACACGTCAAACATTTACTAGTCCTTTATAGTTACAACGAATAAAAAGTATTTAACCCAACCGAAATTCATTTGAGTATAGCATTATTAACTAACAATAACTGCCATCTGTTTTCAGTATTAACCAATTAGTAGCGCTTGTTGTAAACTTAGTAGGTTCTCAATTGGAATCATCTTTGTTATTGGTTAACGAAGCCCGTACAAAACAATTTTACCGTTATTTTTATTGTTGGATCTTATGAATTATTTAATAGTCTATGACGAATGTCTAGTAGCCTAGATTTTGTTTAAGATTATATATTGTGAAGAAGAATTACATCAAAAATAATTTTGAATTTATTGAAAAATAGTGTGTATATTAGTCAAATTTGATTACAAGAAAATTAAGAAATTGTTAAGAATTGGCCAAAATATTTGTTACGTGAATTATTTATTAAACGGATAAATGTTCAGAAAAATGAAGTGTACTGTTTTCGAAAAATTGTCTGTGTTTAACTCAATAGTTCGATACGTTATTACATACTTACTAAACTATGAGAGTCAGTGTACGTTCAAAGACCTTGTCATTTTAACGAAAAAACACGTGTACCTGGCAGAACTATACACAATGAATGAGTTTAAGAACACTAAGTGGGCGGGACTATCACCACACCATCATTTTCAACCAATAAGATGTCTAGCCAGTATTTACAAACCGTACGTCATCAAATGTGTGTATTATCTCTCTAGCTATTTGTAATATGTACTTTTTTTCAATCGTACTCAAGATTAAGCCTGAGAGTTTCGGGAGACTGTTGTTGCTACAAAGGACTAGTGATAGTTCGAACTTGGACGGCATGCGAGATACATCGTTCAAAGCATCCTCCTTGGCGAAATTCGATAGGACCCTAAATAGGGAATCAGCAGTTTTTATATATCTTATACAATAATTGTCCCTGGCGATCTATTTAAACAAAGAGTAACGATAAACAATATATACAACTTAAGACAATCCCGAAATGAATTTATCGTTTGCTGGTTGCGGCTTCCTTGGTATTTACCACGTTGGTGTGGCTGTGTGCTTCAAGAAATACGCTCCACACTTGCTGTTGGATAAGATTAGTGGTGCATCGGCTGGTGCTATCGCTGCTTGTTGCCTTCTTTGTGACTTACCCCTCGGTGAGTGAACTCCTTTGTTTATGTATATATATGTGATAGATATAAGTATCTTAAATAATTAGTTTTTTTCTCAATGTGTGGTTCGATTTACGATGTCTGATATTGTACGTTTTACATTTTGTATCCATTACATGCATGTCGAACAAATTGTTCCGGTATTTAATGAGAAATCATTAATATACCGAAACAATTTGTTCGACATGCACGTAATAGGTACAAAATGTAAAATATACAATATCAGAAGTTGTAATAAGCGAATATTACACAGTTAAGTTGTAAATATCTTTGTTTGTTTTTTGGCCGATTATGCCGATGTTACGATGTAACATATGTACTTCTATCTATCGAATCTATCTATCGTTCCATTAACCCAGAAATGTGTAATCTAATTTCAATTTGATTCAAAGGATTGTTATATATCTTATATACTATTCAGATTCATAACAATTATAATATTACATCTCTGTCGAAAAACAAGAGTTTCAAGGGTTCTATATAGTCTACGTTAATGAAACAGTTGACCTGACAATTGTACGTACTGGAAGTACGCATAAGAAACGATAATTATTATTATCGTAAAAGAAATAATTTTTTGGGGTTCGTAACTTATTGTTAGTTACAGTACATGCTGCACAATGAAACGCAATTCATATGCTTATAATTTGTCGATGCATTACAGCTATTATTGTTCTTCAACGTTACTCATAGATGTTGTAATTAACTTGGTCACTCTATGAGTAAATTTTGTAAATAGGTCAAGCTTAATATGTATATGCAAATTGGAAGTAGTGGCAAGAACACTTATCGTATGTTTTTCTTTGTGAGTAAGGCTGGTAATAGATATATAGAACACAATGCGGATAATTACAATAGACATATTGGTATGAGTTACTACGCAACTACTGGCAATTTTTTATTGCGATAAGAGTTTATCGCTTTGTACGAAAGATTAATATCCATGGTTTTAGTAAGAATGTATTCGTTTAATAGCTGTCAACATTTTTCTAACTGATGGTTTAACAGGAAATAACTAAGATATAAACTTCCTAGGAGAGAACTATCGTGTTTAAACACTTTAAACAAAATATTGTTAATGCAAAATGTCGAAAGGAATTCAATGCTTATATCCATGATGATGTTACTAATATTTTTCTACATATTTAAAATCTGATACAAAATTTATTACCGTTATATTTAGTTACAAATGATTATATACTTTTATTACAAACTATTATACAAATTAATTAAAAGGAAATAATTTATATATATTGTATTTGAAGAAAGAAAAAGTAATTTTTCCTGTAAGTTATATCATAATATAACATATAAATATTTAAATGAAATCGTGAATAAATTTCTATATGTATAGAACGTGTATAGGGTGAAAAGATCGAAAATTAATTTTCCACATACACTGCCTATAAATAGGCCTATAGTAAAACGAAAGTGAATAAAAGTCACTGTTGGGTTGTTTGTATTTCGCCATATGTTATAAAACCATGGCTAACTGGAAATCTGATGCTTTTATAATACGAAACTAGTACACAGTTAATTATTTCAAGGTAATACTTTATAAATAAAACAGTCGTCAGGTAATGAAATTATGAAAATTTGCGCGTAATATTTGTGGTTGTAAATATTTTTTTAAACCGCAGTTATGTATATATATCGTATACGAAAACCGTAAACATACGCAGTCAAATAAAACTCTATGCCCGCAAGAAATTCGTATTGAATTTTAAGTCTTGTGAATTTTCTTTGGTTTCTTGTATTTGTATACTTCCGTATAGTAATTATTCGTCAATAATTCAAAAATTGTACGCGTTTAAATATATTTTACATCTTGCTATATACAATTAAATTTATTTGCCCAAAATAAAACTATCGCTTAGCATTTTTTTCTTGCGCTCTTACTTCCGTATCGTCGTTCTGTACAGCATTATTAAGTACGTATGTATGCTGATAAGAGATTAAAGACCACATATATGTGTGCACATCTTGTATATATAAATCAATTTTAATACACGGAGTTATGTGTTTGAACTGATAAAAACATTAAAAAACGGACAAAGGTGGATGCCATTTTTCTTATCGCACAGAAACGCTGATTCAAGTACACTGCATGAGACAATCAATTTATGCTTATCAAATTCCTTCGTTAATAGGTCTCGTGATTTAGAAAGTTTTCAATATCTACTTCCATGTACTCGAAGAATCGAATTATTCATTTCGTAAGCTTCATCGAATAATGCCGCCTTCATGGAATATTTGATAATTAAATCAAATTTCTTATGTTAATGGATATGTACGTAAAAGTTTCATGTCGAACGCTTGATTAAATCGTTTGAAGAATATTACATTCTTTTAGATCAAGAATTTTGCTTATCATTAATTAATCAGTTACATTAGTTAACAATTATTTGTACGCGTTAATGCGGTTCAGTTGAACACGGAACAGTCGAAAAGATAATAATAGCAACAGTTATGCCGATTGATGTACGACGACATCGTACATCGTATCATTTACATAATCTCTGACGCAAACATTTTCATAATGTAATTCTACTGGTAAAAACATAAGGTCGTGCGCAGATTCGTATAACACTGCGTAGCGTGCACACTCAATGTGCATCTACACAATTACATTTTTTGTAATGGGCAATGTTGCTATACCGCAATAACAGTAATAGTACTACACACGTAATACATGCTCTTAGGGTACACAGGATAGTATTGAGAACTACTCCCTATTCATTTGAAAATAAATTGAAATAAATATAATTTATATTGGTGTTATATTTCTGCTCATAATACATTCAATAGCCATTCGTTTCTTATGTTACGTGTCTGGTATAATATGTATGTATGCATTCGCAAGTAATATGCAAATGTACACAAATGTTATAATAGGTACTTATCTTCCGCATTTGCGAACATCTGATGTTATACTAACGTCCTACTATCAGAAGTTATTATTTTAATTCGTCTTGCGTAACTAGTACAAAAATACGAATTCTGATTACGTGATTACGTTGCGGTTACAGTTTTTATTCCCAGCGCGATTTGTTCTTTAACAGATAAATTTTATCACGGAAGTAGCGAAACAGATGTGTTTCATTGAAATAGTTGTTTTGTACGTTAAGAGAATACGTCATACAATTTGTGTTCAAAGAAAAAAGACAAAAATGAATGTGTACTCATTACTGAATACCCGTGAATAAACCGTGAAGAGTGGATAGAATATATGTAAATTATATTTTTACACGTGCCGTATTTCATTTATTATACGTTTTGATTATTCGAATTTTGTACTGACCAAAGTTATCGATCGATGGGTTAAAGTCTAAACAATATCCATAAATGTGGATGAACAATCAGATATCATTGTTAAATGTAAGCGGTAATCTAGTACAGCGCTGTGCACATCTATCTTTCCTGTTCTTTACATGTTTTGAAACAAGCATTTTGATAAAATCTTACAAAAGAATCATTGCTTATGTGTATAAAAAATAGGAAATTCCCTTCTTTCCGAAAACCATTAAACAAGTAAATCTGTTATCTATTGTTATATTGAACTAACAAGTTTGAAGTGTTTTGATGAGAGTGCAAACTATTCTCTTCTTGTGTGGTAGCATCAACAGGGAGCAAACAAAGGAAGATTCGCTTGCGTAGGAAGGCAATGCTGACTTGTATTGATAAAAGATAAGGCCTTACACATGTACACAAAAATTATCCAATTGTTTTTACAAGATATACATACTACGAAATCCATGAAATCAATGTGAGCACATCGCTCCAGATTAACTATGTCCCAATCGTTTTTGACTCATATGTCATCGATCTAAAAAAAAATTTGTTTTTCTTCGCACCAAGATATTAAGAATTTTATTCAGATAATTTATATAATAAGAACGTTCGGATTTTTTTATGTCATGGATCAGCGATTTAAAGAACTAATTTTTCTCCGTATAGGGACATAAATATTGTAATAAATAATAGAATTTGAAATTTTTAATTTTCCTGCGCTCTATTAGATTTGAAGTTTCTAGTTTGCAAAGTTCTTTCTATCGAGTTTTTTTACTCATTGAGTGATACATTGGACAATATATCCACGATTTTTATAGAGCAACAATCGGAGACACAGTACGAGAGTTCCATGTTTTCTTTTGAAAAGCCTTTAAATGTTTCAAACATATGATGGCCTAGTAGTATATTATGCATAATTGTGTATGTATATTTCCACTCTTCATTTAATCGAAAAATGACTTTCGTATTTTGTTGAAAATCGGGTAATATACTTGAGACATTAAATAAGGGTCGTAGCACAAATTTTTGTTTTGCCATTTCTTCGGTACCAACAAGAATAGTAAATATCAGAGCTGTATATTATGTGCATGGCCTTGTAATAGATAAAGGTATAACATGTAGTATGTTAAATAGAATATGGCAAAGTAGATAAGTTATATACAGCCAATATTGAGTAATACTTACATGTAAAATGATATTCTAAATAGTAGAAACCGCCTAATCTATTTTTCTCCAATGATTATACGATCTCTGCAGTTTTAAGTTGTACTATTTGCATAGTGTATTAATAACTAGGAAATGTGCAAAAATATCGTACCTAGATTCGGCCAGTATTCATTTATTTAAGCATGCACAATCTTATGGTTTTTTTTTTCAAATTCTATTAAATTTATTTAAGCACAGTGTATATACTACACGGTATCACTTTGACGATCTGAGTAGGTATTCTTTGGAGTATTAACGTTTTATTGCATTTCCATTATGGGTCACTTAAAAGTACCGTGGATTGGTCCCAAAAAGTACATTGAATTATATATCAAAAATTTTGTTAAAACATTTTGCGGGAAGTAAATAAAAACGAAGTATAAAGTTTCGCACACACGTATGTAGATCAGAATGTCGACGATCAATGGTAGTTAAATGTTTCATAAGATTTCATAATCGAATCTTAAACGGGTTTTGTGACGGGAAAACAGCGTTTAATTATATACATACGTACATTTGATCGCTATGGGCAAAATAGAATTTCATTAAATAACTTAAGAACGCAATTTATTTAGTATTAAATAAATCCTGATTTTTACAAATACAAGAAACAAGTTTAATTTTGAACGAAACATTGAAATAATTTAAATATTGAATTGTTAAATTGAATTATTAATAGGTCGAACCACACCAACTATTGGAAAATAAGGTAGATAATTATAAATTAAGGCGAATTACAACATAAAAATCATTTACTTAAACGCATTTCTAAATTTAAAGTTCAACATTCATTATTCATTTCTAATTAGTGAAGCACAATGTTTATAATCTGTGTTATACTCGGTTGTTTTCTTACATAATACTTATAGGTACATCTTGTTACAGGAGAAATTACAAGTAATGTTTTACGCGTTGCACGTGAAGCCCGACAACGAACTCTCGGACCATTCAGCCCATCCTTCAACGTACAACAGATCCTGTTAGACAGTTTGCAGAAGGTGAATATTATTTTCAATCTCTTGAATAAATAAAATATCGTTATAGACATGTTTATCATTAATTGATGTTACCAAGATCATAATGTCTATTACAAAATTGTTTCTGTTTTAATAGTTTCTTCCTAGTGATGCTCACATTCGCGTGAGCGGAAAACTTCACATTTCCTTAACAAGGGTGTATGACGGAAAAAATGTAATTATTTCACAATTCTCTTCCCGAGAAGATTTATTGCAGGTAAAATGAAGAACATTCACCTTTATATATGTATGTCTTCATTAGATAATATCCGTTTTACTCCATTCTAGTCATATGTGCATTCATTTTTTCTTCGTTTTCAAATACCATACCCTTTTGCTGATTTTGAAGCACAAAATCGATCTGTATATAGGAAAACATATGAAGTATATCGCACTATTTTAGAATAAAAAATGAAGTATTCTAATTTAAATATAATATTCCACTTATTTATTTTATATTGCAAAATTAAAATGTAAGTATATAATGAAACTTTATTTTCACAGGCATTATTGGCTAGTGCATTTGTCCCAATCTTTTCTGGTATCTTCCCACCACGATTTCATGGAGTTCGATACATGGATGGTGGTTTCAGTGACAATCTTCCTACATTGAATGAGAATACTATCACTGTTAGCCCCTTTTGCGGTGAAAGTGATATTTGTCCTAGAGATGACTCTTCTCAGCTTTTCCATGTAAGTTATTATTAACAATGAACACCTGTTACAGAAATGTTAGTTATCAAAATGAAAGACAAATGTATATATAAATGTAATAAACCAACCTTTATAATTTCTAGGTAAATTTTGCAAATACAAGCATAGAACTTTCAAGACAAAACATCTACAGGTTTGCAAGGATACTCTTCCCTCCTAATCCAGAGGTAAAATTTTGTATTAACGAGCACTGATTGACAGACGGAATCCAGCTATTCTATGTATAAAAATTCTAATTGCAGATTCTATCGAGTATGTGCAAACAAGGGTTTCAAGACGCATTGAGATTTCTACATAGGAATAACTTACTTAATTGTACTAGATGTCTCGCTGTACAGTCGACATT
The DNA here is from genome assembly GCA_963583965.1 of Nomada ferruginata. NCBI lineage: Eukaryota > Metazoa > Arthropoda > Insecta > Hymenoptera > Apidae > Nomada > Nomada ferruginata. The sequence goes on from OY757213.1 coordinate 15,625,102, forward strand.
TGTTGTCTCAGAAACTGTTAACGATAGCATAAATTATGATCCTGAATGTTCAGAATGTAAGACGCATAGAGAGGTATGTATAAATAAATTTGTATTGTGTAATTACAGATACTATTGCACTTGGCATAAAATAATTAACTGATTTGCTATACCTGAATATATATGTCCGTTATAGGAAGCGTTAGATTCAAACTTACCTGACACAGTCCTGACAATATTTCAAGATGCAATTGATTCAGCTAATAAAGGTTTAATTAATTGGTTGTTTAAACATCGAAGTGTAAAGATTCTCTCGTTGCTTAGTTTACCATGTACATTGCCAGCAGATGTAGTGTACGCAACTTTAACCAAGTAAGAATTTTGTTGATATGATATATTACGTAATTTTTGTTTCTCTCAATAATGCTTTAATTTTTAGAACAACGTCCAGAAGTGTCTTGAAATAATATTTATGAATTTTTATGTAGTTATTATTTAGCACTGTGGTCTAGTAACATAACATGCATGAGTTTTTGCTTTCTTGAAATTGCATGCTACTAAAACAATAAAGCAAAATAGTTAAAGTTTTAAACTAAAAATTAACAACAATTAAAGACCCGTGAAGTTACCTTGATGCAAAAATTAATCCGCTTTTAGTTACAATGGTCTGTAACCAATACGATTATTAATATTAGTCTTGTTGATAATAAAGAACATTTCAGGTTTCACATTCATTTGTGCACAGTGTCGTTTTAAAGATCTACTTAATTTATAATCGTATTAAAATAATTCTCAAAAGAATCAAGGATAAGTATTTTCAAGAATTAAGTTTCAGGTTTAAATATATTGCACTTTTTCTGTTTCCCCTGTCACATTTTTTTTAAATAATTATGTATGATATCATATTTAACATTATGCATGTTATCATAGTATCATTGGTAACAAGACAGAATGTCGCAACTTGGAATACAAAGTAATTGGCAATATTCTTCCTACATCTCCGCAGCCGATTTCTTGTACTAAACATATGAAACGTTCTCGGTAAGCTGTGCATTTCTTACAATTTGTTGCATAAAACAAGCTTGTGCGCCTCTTACATTTTGATGTTATACCAAAGTTTATTCGTCAATCGGTGAAGTTAAACAAAAAATAAACTGAATAGAAGTTCATTTATGTATATGCTGGAATTGTATGTGACAAGCAATTCTATAATTGCAATATTAGTATGAACAGCAGCAATACTTAATGAATTCTTTTCGCTATCAGATAATAATGGTATGTGGTGAAGTTTATATTTCTGCCAATTCCTATTGAGTTTCCCTTAGGAAATTTAGCTTCATAAGTCTTCCCATTCGCATGTATCATATGTATATTTTGTGATCTAATATGATTTTTAATTTTTCGTTTCTATGGTTTCTTTCTGTCGCTACATAAACGCTATTATTTTCTTTTATAAATTAAGTAATATTTAATTAATACTTCATTTTATTTCCAGGTTTATCTTGCATGTTCCTAAGTTACGAAGAAACCTCATAGAATTAAGAAAATTCTTCCTGGAACAATTAAGCACGATAATACCGAAATTCAATATGTATTACGAACAACTGCCACAAAGTGTTAAGTGCAAATTAGCTGTTATGGAATGTGGACCAAGTACGTAGAATTTTCCATACAAATTCTATTAACAATATTACGTTGGATATTAATGTTCCAATTCTTTTAGACATGTATAAAATGGAAACCGCAGAAAAGACTGATAACTTATGTAAAAATAAGAAGAATCTAAATTTAAGTTTGCAATACAATGAATTGTAAGATTACATATTTTTCATAATTTTGTGCTTTTAGTTGATAAACGTCATTAAAAATTGTTCAATTTGTGATTTTTAGACAACAATGGAAGGAACACAGCAATAATTCAAATTATGTTATAAATATGTCCGAATTTTCAGCCGTCGATGACACATTCGAAAATATCCTCCGAGTATGTAATGAACATAATTAGTTAATTTTAATATGAAAAAATATATGTCTAAAACTATTCTATTAAAATTGGAACTACATTTACATTTCTTTTTAAAATTTACAGGTTACTACTGAACATGAAGCATTGGTGGCATATTATTACATGGACGATAATAATAAGATGCAGGTAACAGAGATATTTGATATGACTGACACTGAATCACAGGCAATGTTATCGATAGAAGAAGTTGAAAACAATACAAAATTGCAATTTGATGAATGGGACGAACCCTCCTGGTTGTCTCAACATACGTTTAATGATGGTAAATTAATTTAACTGTACATTGCTTATAATTGAGACTATGAAACAATTTTGCATCTAACCCGCATTGCTTAATATATAATAGTTATACATAAATCTAACAAGAATTGTTTTACAGTTGCCAGTGAATCTCTATACACCGATGCAAATCAACAAAGCATGGAAATGTTATCAGACATTTCTTTAGAAGATGATATCTTGGATATTTTAAGCAGTTCTCCCGATCCAGAGAATGAATGGGAAATAAGTAACAATCGACAAGCCATACAAATTTCTAGTTCGCCGAAGTCTCAGCAGAGTGTAGATTGACCATTATTGAAGGATTTATATACAAAGTTCTTGTTTCTTTCATGATAATTGAAGTAGAGTATGAATGTAACGTACATCAATTGATGACGTATATTTATAGTCAATAATTACATAGACAATACCAGTGATATAGAAGTGAGAGTTGTTCCAGTGCTCAATATTGATCAATTTTTATCATTTTTAATAGCGCGATATTTCGAAAAGCTATATATGTATATACAATTTAAAATATTACGTTTTCATAACGGAATTATTATATACAGAGTGTGTCGCATTATATAATACAAACAAGCACTGGGTGATTCGCCATGAAAAAGCAAATTGGAAATAAACAATACATTGCTTTTTTCTAATATCGACCTCGTATGCGTGTACCGAAGTGCCATTTTAGGCGTGCTTGTTGCACGTTGAAGTTTTATTCGTTAATCTACTTTGAAGCATTCGGAGCTAATTATTATTGAATAATGCGAAACACCCGGTATAGTCTGTTATGCACTGATAAATACAAGGTACAAAATAAACAGCATGCAGAAATGTGATGCTCATGCAAAAAGTATCTTCGACAGAGCATGTACAGTATTTTGTTATTGATACATTTAGATAGCAAATGTTTAACATTATTGTTAAATACTTGTAAGGCAAGTATGGATAGATCTCCAGAAAAAGAGACTGATTGCAAGAGAAATGCATATAGAAGAAATTTTGTACTCTACTCTAATTTTATATTGAACTATGGTTTAAAATTTTTACATTAAACACATTACGTTTGAGTACAATACTTGAACAAGATACTTTTCTTGATTATCTCTTTGTCTAATTCAATCAGATGGTTGAAAGTGCCATGAAACTACTTGTTAAAGTGTTGCCAAATGTATTGTGCAAATATTTATTGCAATGAATACTCAGAAAAAAATAATGGTAATAGCTATTTAAATTAGAGTAGAGAAAATAGAATTTTTTACTTGCATACAGCTGGAACTGAATGCCAATTAATATACACATGTTTTATATGGCTTGTAATCGACATCGTTACTGTTGTGAATAATTAATTATGGTTGAAGGGTGGATCATCTTTTTCTCTTCGTTACAAAAGCCAGGCTGTATAAGAAATATGATTTTGAACAATAATTATTAAAATGCACAATTTATGTATTTACTTTTATATTAAGATATACTATAAATAATATATAAAGAAATGAATTAAGCGAAACTGCTGTTCGTGAGGCCTATATTTATATGGATGTATATCATATTCTTGATATATTACGCTTCAAATACAAATATGACATATTGCGTGTTACGAAATGCAAACTTTTATATATTTAGGACTATTATTTGACTTATTCAAATTGTACGTAGGAATTATTTTAACGAGACGGAAAATGTATACAGTTATGTACCTTCATTTAATTAATACCTTCTAATTTGGACAGCAGATTTTTCATGAATTAATTTATTGATCCATTTTTTTTAATATCTTTTTTAGTATGCATTGTCAGCTAAGTATTTAATTATTCAGATTTATATGCATTTATCAAAGGTATAAGTGATATATTATACTTATTTCAAATTATGGGAAATTATTTTAAAAGCTGTTTCAGTATTTGTAATAATAAATAAAAACTACTGAAAGTAGCTACTTAAGCAATTTATATGTTAATTTATGGCATGTATTTAATGTACCTAATTTATGAAATAAAAATATAGAAACATTAAGTTTCTACTGATCTGTACGCTCACAATCGTTAAATTTACTACGTTATTGCAACGAAATTAGAAATACTAATTAATGAGATCAATGGATAATTCATAATACGTTAATAATCTTCCTTATAAACATATCTGCAATAAACAGTAAGAAATTAAAAAAAGGGCCAAGGTCAATAAAAAATGGAATATTTATTATATTTTTTAATATAAAACAAATCATATTGTATGTATAAGTTATATGTACAATAATTGAAACCACCCTCAAAGTAATATTTTGAAGCCAATTTTTTTTGTTCTTTTTTTGTACAAATAATTTATTGCACATGCGCACAAATGATTACGACGCTGATTTTTTATAAAATATTTCTTTGCTGATAAATATCGATCGTTCGTGAATAAAATTTTTATAATTTACAATTATAATGCATGCATAATTAAAATTTTTAAATGTCACACTAACGTAATATACAAATGCCTCATCACATTCCTTATAGGCAGGCTCCAATTATTTCAAGATGGAAACATTAATTAATTTGAACATGTTCAGGCTGGGTCATCCCCAGGAGCGGATGTAGAATTTCTTTGAGGCTCAATTGGAGTTCTGCTTTGCGCATTACCAGTCGCAACAGCTACTTTATGCTGTGCAGCTAAACACTGCAATTGTTGAAGCTGCACAGGTTTGACAAGAGTTCTCTGTAACTATAATGAAAATGATTTCATTTAACTGTACTCTATTCACGGCAATTATACACAGGGTGTCTCAATTTTAAGCGATCACTTAAAACTGGGACACCTTGTATATGTATACTACTACAGACCATCATTTTGAGAATTTCCTTAGTTTCATAAATATCGAATCGACGGGCCTATAACGATGTGTGTCAGACACCACAGTGTGCGCCGGTCTAAATTCTATAGTACTGTAGTGGCCCCTCAATTATTGTACCTCACAAAATGTGTAGTGATCCCAAATTTCTGGCCGGTAGTATAACAACTTGAAATGTACATCAGTTACAAACAAATACATACTTGCTGTTGCGATAACGTCGCCACTCCAAGACTTTGAGTTTGTTGACTGCATTGGCCTGTAGACGCTCTGGCATGTAGGGATTTCGTCAATAAAGTTTGTTTATTTGCAGGTACTACTTGGGAAGAAGGTGTCATTTGAGACGCCATAAGCACTGGTTTCGTTGCTGCTATTGAACAAAATATTTCTTTACTTCTTTCATTCGTTGCCAACAATTGTAACACATCCATAAAATGATAAATGCATATTTCACATTGAATCTATAATAATCTATGAAATGTCTCTTTGGAAATATAACATTTGTACAATGACAATAAAAAACGTTTCAAGCGAATAATACAGCGTTGTAATGTTATATTATCAACGATACTAACCCATTATGGGAGTTAACACTTGTTTGTTACCAGATAGTATTAACTGGCTTGCTGTTACTGTTTTCGCGACAGTTACCAATTGATTTGACAAAACAGTCGATTTAACTTGATTTGGTTGTACTTGACGAGCCATATGATTAAGTCGTGGCCTTTGAGATCCAACAAGTTGAATTGCTTGTCCACCCTTAAAAGTAACGTTCGTTTCACTAAAATATCTTAACAATTGTAAAATATCATTTTATACGAAGGTATTCAATTACCTGCGCAAGGGTGACAGAATTACTACTACGTATATTCTGTTGCGATAACCCTTTAACTCCAGAAGGTATTATTTGGGCTATAATAACATTTACATTATAATACAGTGTCGGTTAGTTAGCATGTTATAATTATCTTATACTATTTAAATAGACTATTTACTTATCTTTTTAAAACACAATAATATACTAATAAAAATATGTTAATGTAAAAAATGTATTACAAAATAGCAATTCACCAGAAAGAATAATTCTTACCAATTGGTAATGATAGATGAGTATTGGCAGGATTAGCTAGTACTACCGTCGGTGTACTTCCAGCAACGGCTGTTGTAACAACTGTAGTAGCTACCATCTAAAAACATAAATCAATATTTTCGAATAATTTTTGTTGTACTTTTTGTTATACAGATCGAAATGTGGAGATGCGTGAAATGCAAACAAAAAAGAAACTGACACTAGAAACCGTGGTGCATGTATTAGTCGCAGATGATATAGGCAGGGAAACAATGACTCCTGTAGGTGTAACGGAACCCGTCGTCGCTGACACATTTAGCGACATCGTAATGGGCTGTGATAATCCGGGAAATGATACCTGTCGTACAACGAATAGTACAGTAGTATTTCATCTTCTAGACGATATGAAGAATTAAGCAGCTCTCCACAACCTGAACATTTTGGAGACCGTTGATAGAATTCGAAAGACTAGTAAGATTTACACCCTGCAAGTTTACATTGGTAGACGGTGGAGTAGTCATTGGTGTAGCAGACTGATTATTTTGATTGGAAGAAGCAGTTAATCGTTCTAGTAGAGAAGAACCAGAGTTAATTCCTGGTATTGGATTATCCGCAGACGGCGTCCCTATGCGCACAAAATAATGCATCACATTAGGAAAATCAATAAAAAAAAATTATAGGTTTTACAATATCTTTGATTATACGTACCTGCTAACAAAGCTGAAAGTCCTGGCATCGACAACCCGAGTGTTGAAGTAGGATCGTGTACACGAGCTAATCTTACAGCCGTTGCTTTTACTGGTTGCTGTTTGCAACCCAGTTGTCCCGTTACAGTTGAACTTAAACTTACCCTTACCTGACAAATGTATTTTCTTCAATTTCATTGATAATTGCGTGGATACACAAGCGCAAGTTGAATTCGCTTACCTGACCAGTTGTGTTGGGGACATTAATAACATTCCCATGACTAAGAACTCTAGATGGGATGGAAGTATTCAAAGAGATCCTGCGTGGCTGAACTTTTTGCTGTGTCAAATTAGCAGGACTACTATTTAACAAACTAAGGATCGCAGCATTATTCGACTTGTTTGTAGTCTGTGCAGTACTATTCATAGCAGCAACTGCGGCATTCGCTGCAAGAATTTTGAAGTGTTTACTTTTTCGCATGTTTTTCTTTTCGAGCAACAATTTATGCTATATTAATGTTGTGACCAACCTGCTGCTTGCTGTTGAAATTGTTGAGCAGAATTCATGAGAGACGTTACAAGAGCAGTTATTGCTGGATTAGTAGAATGCTTTTTAAACGATAATTCATTTTGGTTCTGACTAACAGTTTCCGTGCTACAATTTTGTGTTCCTGCTTGCAACTGTGCTTGCTGAAAATAAAGAGGAGAAAGAAATATTTCAAATCTTCAAGTTAGAAAATAGAATTTTACATTACAAAGACAAATTAATATTTATGTCGTACCAAAACTGGAACATTCGTAGACGTGGCATTATTAATACTATTGGTTGACTTCTGCTGGAAAACCAATATTCCAGAACCATTACAGGAATTACCATCTGTGACTGGCATTGTAGAATTGTCAATTTGTACAGAGGTAGAGGCACTCGATCCACCGTTAGTCAGGGATTGTCCTGGACTCATTGACGTAGTTTCAGTTTGGGTAATAACTTGTGGAATATTTGTTGCGTCTACACATGTCACATTATTTTGTGCAGAGGTAGTAGCTTCTGTCATAGTTTTCAGTGAAGCCACCTGTCCAGCCAAAGTATTTAACTGGCCTTGAGCTCTCGATAAAATCTGCAACAAAAGTTATCGTACCACATTAATTTCAGAAAAATTTTAATAATATACCTCGTAACAAACTGTCTAAATTACCTGCTGCGCTACATGTTGAGATTGAGCTTGTTGCAAATGCTGAGCAACTAATTGCGCTGCTTTTGCTTGTTGCGCCTAAAGTTATAGATTAATTGAAACAAATATTTTTACAGACACATATTTCGACAGCATATACATATACGATAAATGCATACCTGTTGATGTGCTCGTTGCATACCGGGTGTACACGTTACACGAGGGACCTGCCCTGGTACAACGTGTTTTATCCTGACATTTTTTCTACCTTCTTCTGTAAATATTTCTGTAAACTGTTGGATGTAATGGTTTGCAAGAACCCTTGTACCTAATGTAAACCTAGGCAAAAAATTGCGAGCATTTACTTTTCCAATAAATTCTGCTGATTTGAATAAAATAAAAATCTATTTCAGTGTATTAAGAGAACAAAAATTAAGTTCAACGTAAAATACCACGCACCGACATGCAGACCCATTTTTCTCCCCTTCACGATGATTTTTATCCATGTAAAGCTCTCCCAGGTACTCAGAATTGGAAGGTCTTTGCAAGATTGAGAGCTTTATGTGATCTATTTCACCTTGACTCCCTCCAGTTTCTAATATATATTCTTCTATAACGTGTGGCAAACAGTCTTTTGTTTCTCGCGGGCGTTCGTATGCTTTTGCAAATCTGTCATAAGGTATAATATTACATTAATATGTATTGCATATAATAATAACGATATATAATAAGAAAAAGGAATGCATAAACAACATGTTGGAATATACCTTAAAACATCGATCGGTGTATTTGGTGGAAGTAACGGAGGATTTGTAAGTGAAGGCGGTGGGCAGGCAGTGGTTGTAACTACACCTCGTTTTGCTCTTAGTTTCTGCATTAAATCTTGTATTGTTAATCCCTCCGGTTGTGCTAATTGCTCCAATTTTCGCTTTCGATTCACTGTAACCTACGGCAAAGCAATGTACGATGTTCATGTTATGCGACCAACTGTGCGTTCTTTAATCTTAAAGAAACACAAGTGAGTCTAAAAGAAATCTCAGAAAGTAAAATGTACCTGAGAAAACTTTTTGGCTTGTCGCATGAGTTGATGATCGGTAAGCAAAGATTTAGACTGTTTTAATCTTGTTGTAGCTAAGCTAGGAATAGGATTTGGATCCAGACAAAGAGGTCCTTGGGTAGCCGCAACTAAATGGGATTCTAGCATTAACCGTTCCTCGTGACTCCAATCGCCATCATTAGTTAAGGTGGAGATGTCTGAGAGCACGCTCTAAAAAAAAACCACATATACATGTAATTTGCCATTAATTTGATTCTTGATTCTTCTTCATTAATTTCCCCTTTGTTTTTATTTAAAGAAACTTCTCTATCATTTGTATTAGTGTTACTCAAATCTGCTTTCCTGATACAATACTTCGAAAAAAGAAATTTTTGAATGGATCTTCATCCTAAGATTACTTTAATTATTTCCATTTCTTTTGGTTTTTGAAGCAAAGAAGTTTTAACTGAGATACGTTTTTTCAGACACGATATACTCCTTTCCTCGCCAGAACATGAAATTCACACTCAGAGGTCTTAGGAATCACAGTTTGAGAAACACTAACTTTTGTCGTGAATTAATTGATATATATTTTGTTATTTCTTACTTGCGTTGTAGGTTTCAGAAGTACATGATGAACTTCAGCTTTTGTATGAGGAAATGCTTTTCTGTAATCTCGAACTTCAGCTATTATACAGCCATCGTAAAATAAATGAGAATGATTGCTTTCTAGTTGCTCCGCCAACATAGCGGGCAACTGGCCATTATCTATACACGAAAGCAGTTCACCCTGTTCGTAACCCATCAGTTGTGTTTCAGCTAATATCGAATTTTTATCATATTGATTTCCCTTATCACTGTTGAATTGAAATGGATTAGTTCTTTATTACTGATACGTTTAATAAAAAAATATCGCTTCACACTCATAAGGGAAGATATAAAATATTTACCTATTTCTTATAGCTAATGAGTATCCTTTATTACCAGCATAGAGATTAACAATTAATGTATGTAAACCCTCTCTTTGCACCAATCTTCCCAAAAGATCACATTCATTTTCTAGATTATTCTGAATAAACAAATGCTATTGTTAGCATGTTAATATGTTAACTACTTAGGGAATAGTCATTTCGAAGAACAATAAATGATAAGAACACAATATTAACTCTACAAAAAACATACACATACCAACACGGAATCAGGCGTTGCGTGAGGAACTTTTGTCAGTTCTTCAAAATATAATCTAGTCAATTTAGATTGAATGCTATGCTTAGAATGACTCTGTTCCTTCCTTTGAATAGATGATTTATCACATGTTAAACTTATAGAATTTTGTCCTTGAACATTTTTCCAACATTTAGATACTTGCTTGATCATATCCTGCACAACAAAAATATACATATAAGAATGATCTTTTGAAATTTGTGACTCAGATAAATATATACTTCTATATTGCATGTTTTGTAAGCGTAAAAATAAACAATAAAAATAATCACACTAATATCGTGTAATTTGTTATTTAATAATGCGCAAGGAATTAATACCTGAGCCTGCTGACACGCATCTTCCAAACTACAGGCCGTACCAATCATTTTAGTTTCTGATTACTAACACTATTTAATGTCATATCTGATACATTAATGAGTTTTCAAAATCTGAAATAATTTCACAAAATGTTAATAATATTGTCCCCTTTACATTGTACGATTAGCAATTTAAATTGAAACTCCTTTTTAGATGGTTAAAAAAAATGCATAATATTAATAATACATTGCACTATTAGATCTATTACTATATATATTTGTCATAAAATTTTAATTAATAATACAATATTATTACAATTATAAAGTTACACGTGTAACTGGTTGTATTTATAAATACTTTAATATTCAATAGATTGCATTCCTTATGTACATTTGTTTCAAACTTAAACGAGTAAATTGGTTCTTCGTTTATTCATTCAATTTTCTTTTACTAAGCAATTGTAATTTATGTGTAGAAAGTCAATAAAAGAAATATAATACTACAATACCTAAATCTACATTTAAACAATGTTGTACATATGTGTATAGGCCAATGTTGCGATGCTACGCGTGCGGTACGTGCATATATGTATACATATAGATTACACAGTATTGTTGGCGTAAATATTCAAAGAAAAACTAGCGATAAAAAAATTTGGAGTAATTGATAAACACTTTATGGACATAATTAATTGGACAAGAGAAAAGAAAATGTTAACAGAGAGACTTTAGTAAATTGAAACCTTACGAATATTTGTATATTGACGAGACTAGTAAGTTATTTATCTCATCTTTCAATTATTGTAAGAAATATTTTAAATATAATATTAAATTGAACGTAACATAGATGATTGGAAGGTGAACTACATGATAAATAAATCAGATTCGCAAAAACAGAAGGTTATGTACAAGTTATAAATAAATTTACGAGAATATGTTTTAATCGCAGCGTGAATCCATCGAATGTCAAAACAACCACGCTTTATTAGAGGTTATGTAAATGTTTATGAACTAATGTTAATTTGCATGAAAATGTTCCGAAGAAAATGTAAACAATAGGTTATTTACCTTCATAGGATCCACAAAATGATCTAATAGTAAACATTGAGCACAGGATATGACTCAAGTTAATTTCCTTATCATAACCTCACACCAATTGATAAATAATACACGAGTTTACAGATAATGAAAATACTTGTCAACGTGTCTCAACAACCAACAAAAATTATTTAGCGTCAAATAAATAATATTTACAAGTTAGAAACGTCATTTTAAGACACAATGTAACCTATTATACAAACACCACACAGTCATAGACTGGAAAATTGACCACATCTCTCCCCTAGCAAGATATTCAATTTATACTTCACAAGTTCAACTAGCATTGGAAACAACTAACGACGAATTTTGTATTCCATGTTCGACACTGAACGTGCTTGGAAAGAAGACAGACATATCAGAAATAGTATTTAGTGTAAAGGTGAAATAGTATATTGAGAAATCTAACCAACATTTTAGGAAATTTACTCATGGAAGTAATGCATAAATAATTATACGAATTGACTTCAGTATAATTGAAACTAAATATTTTTTTTATTAAGAAATATATTATACTTAGATTTTAGAACTTTTCTCGGATTAAAAATATTAATATTTATTTATTTTATTTACCCTCGTTTGTGATTAACTGTATTTTAATATTAACATTTCGTAACCAATACACCAATAGGGTTCCGTTCTTTAAATAAATTGTTCATGTTCAAGATTATGTTAATTCAAACCTAAGTTCAAGACGTAGACATTTTCTATCGAAGATCGATATTTGTAGGCACAACTCACTGTAATTTTGATAATATGTAATGATATGTTAGTCTACTACTATTTAATACTTAGTGAGAAATGCGCGAATTCAAGAGAATTTTAGAAAGCAAATTTTGCTTGTAAGATATACTACCATTTGTGCTTCTAAGTAAGTAACAATATTTCAACAAATTTGCTTTTGCGTAGAACGGAAAATTAGTTAATTATTTAATGCTCCCCAGCATTTTAATTCCCAACTTTTTCGGAATCCAAAATTGTGTTTAAAAAAGATTAGATATCTCTATATTTTTAATAGTATCCGACTATTACTTATTATACTTGTATTTTTTTGTAAGATATCTTTCATGCATATTTAATATTTGTTATCGTTTTTAAACTACTCTCACATTCATATTATTTTAAGTAACATGTGTCTAAATATTTTTTGCATTGTCAGACTTAATTATTGAAAAGTATACACTGTATATTATTACTAAAATAGAAATTCAGTATTACATATTCTGGTTCGTAAGAACAACAAATTAATTATGTTTATTCGATTCAAAGTTTTTCATATTAATGTAAATTTTTGCTTTACATGAAACATTAATGCAGTATTTAATATTTCATGTTTTAATAGAAAAATCAGGCTTTGAGGACAATAAATATATCTATTCATAGAGAATACTTTTTATGAAAGTAATACATATACTTTCCATACTGTTTCTTGTTTATAATGTAATTTTATATCATACAGTTTACGTTTCAAGTAATTCGAATATCCCGCCATTTAAAATATAGTTAGCACATTTGGCTCAAGGGGGTTAACATCATCTTTAATCGACATCGTAAAACACCAGTCTACATAATTTTACTAGTGATTTGCATTTAGTCTTAACGAAGATACAGAAAATGTATCGTTCATGACTATCAATAAACGAGAGAATTATTGCGAATTGATTGTACTTCACGTAAAAGAGTACTCACCCTACGAGTTGTATCAATGTATGTACTGTGATAAAAATTCGTGCTTTAGTTCAGTGATCGTAAATTCATAATAATTGTTCGAAATTTTAACTGTGTTGTTTTAACTTATTAATGACATTCGAACTTTAATATTACAATCAAGAATAATGGGTGTTGGCCTCAAACCATTAGAATTTACGGATTGTTTAACCGATAGTCCCTATTTTCGAGAAAATCTGCATTATCATGAACGTGAATTGGAGAAGACCAGCCAACAAATTAAACGACTCATCAAGGAGGTCAAAGATCTTTTATTAGCTGCCAAAAGTAAGTTTACTCATCGCGCGCGCGATAAGATTTTCGTACCGTCGTGTAACAGCTGCTGTTATCTTATTGCTTTACTTGAATATGTTCCAAGGACATATTTTATTTATTAAATTTTCATATTCGAAACACATTGTTATTAAAATTGATGTTGTCACTAGTTATTTTACCGTATTCTAGGTTATTTCGCATGATTCTTTATATTTTTAATTTAGAATAAATAGATTAATTAGTTTGGTTGAAAATTTAAATGCCTTTTCATCATTATAATTATGTATATATGTACATATTTACAATTATAAATAATCATTCGATGCTTAATACCTTAAATATTTTCTGCTCATTACTTTCGTAATGCATTACTGCAATTTATTATTATATTTGTAGATTTATATGATTGAAGATACGAACGTACTGTTAATTAGCACATTGATCTTAGAGCTTAAATTGACAATATTTCTTGTGGGCCATGAATATTGGCTTATTGGGATTTAGGCTTACTCCCTAGGCATTCTTTTTGTTCTTATCCTTTTGTTTTTTTCAAATTTCTATCGAGAAATGCTCATTAATCTTGAGAGACATTGAACCTGCACATACAAATAAAACATGCCCTTGTGGAAACTTAATTGCCACTTAAATATGGGGGATATTGCAATCATTGTGTTAAATAATACATATTATAAAATTCATAACTATGACAACAATTGTAACAAACTTTTCTTTTGTAGATTTATCCAGAGCTCAGAGAGCATTCTCCAAAACATTGCAGAATTTTAGTTTTGAATGTATTGGAGAGACTCAAACAGAAGACGAAACGCACATATCGCAAAGCCTTAAGGAATTTGGTAAACTTATTGCATCAATAGAGGATGAGAGGGATCGCATGGTATGCAATGTTTATAGTACATAAAGTGTTTGATATATATTAAATAAGAAAATACTTATTATTCGATGAAAATAATTTGAATTAGGTCCTTTAAAATATTATTTAAATTATGACTAGTATAATTATAATATTTAAATTTAAAAATAAATTCTTCCTTCCAATGTAAAGGGTTAAGCGATACAAAATAATCGTACTACAATGTATATGATTGTATTGAGGGGCATAGCGTTGCTCTGTATATCTATTCAATTACGGAACTGGCAATTAAAATGTTTCAGCGTTATGAACATATGAACAATTTATTGTTTTCAATAAAAATTATATTTATTTGTTTTTAAAGATGCTGAAGGTTCTAAAAAAAATAAAAAAACTTTGTTCTTATAGAAGGAGCTGAACCTCTGGTTATGTAATGGTATATTTTTTGAGTAATATTTTTAATCAAAAAGTTCTTTCTATGTTTCGCATATTAGATTGTATTTATTTTGTTTTATTATATATATATATTATTTGAAAGCAAATTAATTTAGTTATATTACTATGTATATACTAGGTCATGTTTCTGAATGCACATAGTTTTCTTATTGAACTACACGAAAGGTTCTAATATCCTAATTAACATTCGTCTTTGTGAAAGAAACTGGACTTTGATACATTAATGCATGTAGCTATTACCCATAACATTTTTGAGTATTTGAAAGCGCACATAACAATAAAAATTGTAATATTCTTGTAACAAGTTATATTCTTAATTACTTTGAATATACTGGGTAAGGCATATATATTTCAAATACGTGTTATGCAAAAAGAAGCCTTTCCTCGAATAGCTGAGCAAAGATTTCCGTTTAGCTTGTTTTATTATAGCAATGTTTAAAGCATGTGCGTGGACATAGGACACACACATACATTTACATTTTTTTTCTAAATGCTAAATGTTTTCTAGCCTTGTTAACAATTTTTCCATTATACTTTCTACTCTCATGCTGTCATAATAAAAGATTTTGACATTTATAAGATAGCTTATTAAAGCGATATGTACCACATATTTTTTTCTTTACATTATAAATAAGTATGTGCGTTCTTCGATGCATAAATGTATACATAATAAAATAATTAATTGGTAACCAGAGAAACTTTAATATTAAAAATGTTTTGCGCTTTTTTAGAAATAATGAAATTATTTGCGCGGTTGATAGATTTTTTTTCGCTGAGTAATGACATTTTATTTTAATGGTGTATGCCTTCTAGATTTTCGTTAGAGATAATGCAATTTCTTTAAATAGCTTTGGTGTAAATACTACCAAGCTGTATAAATAACATCAATTCTCTAATACGATTCATTTATGTATCAGGAAGATAGCGATTTTAGATCAAGTGGGAATGAATACTAGAGATATTAGAGTTAATAGATTGTTTGGCATATTTTGAAGATTGTTTAGTCATTTAAATAACTCTCGAATTCTGTATGAGTATACGGAACCGTCTAGCAAATATACTTTTATTACGTTCGATACGTAGAACATGGTTTCTACTATTTCTGTTTCAAATAAATATGTCTTAACTTTCTGTCACGTATTAACTTGTTTTTGCAATATTGCTTTTGTAATGAACATTGACCACACCTCGCAAGATAGTTACTTGATTTCATGTATATACTGATTTAGTAAGTTACATTTACTTTTCGTTGCTTTTACTTATGTTTAATGGTGATATTATGTACATATGTGAGTGTGCGCACATACGATTCTTATTATATCGTTATATAATGTTGTATTTTTTATATACATTTATTTTAATAAAATAAAATTGTTGCTTATTAATTTAATGACGTAAAATTTCATCACTGTAGAAATGTTAGTTAATTCGATAATTCCTGTTTCTAGCTTGAACGTGCATACGATCAAATTATACTTCCCTTGGAGAATTTTAGAAAAGAACATATCGGGGGAGTTAAGGTAATATAACAATTGTTATATAACTGATATGTAAAATAATAATTATTAACATGAACTGTAATGAAAAAATTTCTGTAAAATAATACGAGTTTAGAATCCAATAAAGTTAATAGGTTTTTGTAATATAACATTAATAATATATAAAACTGAATGCGCTTACAGGACGGGAAAAAGAAATTTGAGAAGCAAACGATTAAATTTTGTCAGAGCCAAGAACGCTATTTGAATTTGTCTACAAAGAAACAGGACAATGTTCTTCAAGAGGTATGAATATTATGAAAATAAACATAATACTAAGAGAATAAAGTATTTGTTTTATTTGACATAATACAATACACATTATGCTTAGGCGGATGCAACACTGGAAATGGCTGAAAGACATTTTTGTCAAGCTAGTCTAGAGTATGTATTTTTACTTCAAGAAGTACAAGAAAGAAAGAAATTTGAATTTGTTGAAACAGTAAGTCCCCTCCATACAATAGTTTCTTATATAGAATGATTATTAATTAAAAATAATATGAATTACAAATAATAACAACAATATTCTTTCAGCTACTAAGTTTTATGTTTGGTTGGTTAACTTTCTATCATCAAGGACATGAAGTTGCCAAGGATTTTAAACCTTACATGACTGAACTACAATTAAAAATACAAAAGGTTTGTTTACGTTTTCGTTTATTGTTTTACTGCTTACACATATATGAAGAAAGCATTAGTATTACAGAAGCACGACTCTAAAACCTGATCACTTACATTAGCACTACTTAAATGACGAAAAGATTGCTTTGTGCATTATAACATTGATTTATAAAAATCTCTCAAGTATATTAGGCATTGTTGTCTCACATTCCATTTGTTCAAGTATTACGTATAATATTTTAATAGTATTTTTATCGTAATATTCTATTACTTCTTAAGGCTCAGAAAATCATTTTGTATAATTAATTGTATAGATAATTTTTTCGTTTTCTGATATTAATGTCATTATAAGGATGTGATACAATACACCCCAAATATCTTGCAATGGCTATTTGGGGTACATTTAATTTGGGTATTTTTAAATGTTTCGTTTGTGCACTTTAAAGTATTTTTTAATATTAGTAATTCTCTTTTTTAATTGATTTTTTAACGTCCAATCTACTGGTAGAAATACTTAATTGTAATTTCCTACTAAATTATTGTGTGGTGCAAATATTATTAGGATAACAGCATGATAAATAGCTTACTAATTTTAAATTTTATGTGTGCGTGTGTGTTTTACAAGACTAGAGAAAATTTCCTTGCTACCCGGGATAAAACAGAATCACTTATGAATAAAATGAAGGATATGAAAAAGGTATGTAATATATTTTTCATAAATATATAATAATTGCTTGAACAACTATAATATCGTGTATTGAAGTTTCGTAATAAATCTGGATATATCTAAAAAAAAAATATTATGCATATAATAATGAAATTAGTACATACTCTGTCTGCCGTATTTGAATTATGAGAATGTCATTATTTCGCACGAATTTTCGTAATGTATCAATGAAAGTATTAGTAATATTTTCATTTTATAGTCTGCTGTAGAAAGTGGGGTCAATAAACTGTGCACACGCGAAGGTTATTTGTTTCTAATGGAAAAAAGTAAGTGTACAAACTTGTATACAATATACGATTATGTATAAATATATTGGGCATTATAAAATATTATACAAAATTGTGCAATTTTGCAGAAGCATTTGGCACAACATGGACAAAACAATATTGCACATATCAAAAAGACAAGAAAGAATTTACAATGATACCTTACAACCAGCTAACAGGAAAGTTTGTAAGTAAACATTTATATTCTACTAAATACAATTGATTTATTATTAAAAGGAAACGTATAATTGTATCATATTTTAATAGAGTAGTAAAGAAGTTTTAACATTGGCATCATGTGTACGTCGTTTGTCAGATACAATTGAGAAACGGTTTTGCTTTGACATCACTACTGTTGATAAGTAAGTAAAACTTGAACTAAACATCACAAAATTTGCTTGCTTTCTACATTTTTTTATTTATAGTAGAACTTGCAATCGTTAAAATGACTTATCTAATCAGATATTATTTTATGTTTGAATGTCTATTCTTCAAAGTTTGATACGTTTTGCATTTTTGGGAGTTTAAGGTAGGTGTTTAGCTAACATAGGCTTAATAATATGCATCTTTTTTTCGTAAATTAAATTTCACGTTATCAATAAGTTTTTAAAATTAAGGTCCTTTTTCGATTATGTAAGGATAGTAATCGCAGATTTTATATACAATTTGAATTTCAATAAACGCTAACTCTGTAAATAATTCGATCTACCATTCGTTTTATACACTATTACTAACGCAAGTTATAATTTATGAAAATTTTCGAGCAGTAAAACAAATTGTTTTAAATGTAAAAATTTATTGATAGAAGTTCATAATTTCGGTGTCCGTATACACGTAATTTATTTTCGTTGATTATATTTCACAATTTTTCTTTTGCAGACCGAATATATTATATACATTCCAAGCACTTTCGGAAGAAGATAGAAAATTATGGTTAGACGCCATGGATGGTAAAGAACCAGTAGGTATTAATTAGCAGTGAATTACTGCAGTAATAATATTTTGAATGACAAGCAACAAGATATTAATATTGAATTTCTTATCATTTGAGAACTATCCTGTGGTTGGCATATCTACAAAGTCTGAAGAAACTGTTTTAGATGAATCAGGCTTCATGTTTATATCGAAATGCATTGCAGCACTGGAAGAAAGGGGTAAGAAAAACATGAATATCTTTTGTACATTGCGCTTCACAATATTTTATAACATTGTTCTACAAAAAGATAGTTGTGACTGTAATTCATTGTTCTTTTAGGCCTCGAAGAACAAGGTTTATATAGAGTAGTTGGTGTTGCTTCTAAAGTAAATAAGCTTCTAGCAATGGGATTAGATAGAAGGAAATTAGACAAATTGAATCTGGATGACCGTTTCGTATGGGAAAGTAAAACAATTACCAGTGCGCTCAAAACGTATTTAAGGACACTATCCGAGCCGCTAATGACATTTCGACATTATAATAGTTTCATTTCAGCTGCGAGTGCGTATAGGTATTCTCTATAATATTGTTTTATTTGAAATCATCGAATTAAGAGTATTATTTTTTTATATTCAATAAAATGTGGTAATGGTTTAAGTATATTTTAAATATAATTCATCTTTTTTTGTTCTACGTTAATATTTTTATTATTAATTTCAACAGAACAAGAGATGAAAGAAGCGCGTATAAGTGATATTCATAATCTTGTTTACCGATTGCCGAAAGCAAATTTTAATATGCTGGTACTTCTTATTAGACATCTTTGTAGGTAAGGATGCGTAATGTTATGCCAATAGAAATGTTGATTTGATTAAATATTCTCTATTCTCTATAAATATATTTCTATTGTTATCGCAGTGTGGCGAAAAAGAGTGATAAGAATTTAATGACTGTTGGCAACTTGGCTGTATGTTTCGGTCCATCGTTATTAAGACCAGAAGAAGAGACTGTTGCTTCTATAATGGATATTAAATTTTACAACATCGTAGTCGAAATTTTAATTGAAAATTGCGAAAGGATAATTGCTGGTCCACCGCACGATACTGTACGCTCAACGCAAATTACAACACAGAATACCGCTACCTCTAGATCGCAACGTGTTAATGCAGAAGATGGTTCGACATCATCTGGAAATGGTACCCCTTTTCTAAGGTACCCAGCACATTCTAATGTATCATCGCCACATGGACATGTAAGTTCTATATAAAATTGATCTTACAAACGAAACTAAAACTAGAGTTTACGTCGATTATATAAAACAATAACCGAAGTTACATTATTTATATAGCACGTTACAAGATCATACTATGATGGCCCAGTAGCAGTTACAAAGGCAACTGTAGATGATCGAAAAAATGGTGACTATGAAGAAACAGAACACGCTAGTCATAGGATACCAACATATTTAGATAGTCGAAGTGGACGTGTTAAATTAACTAACGCGAATCTTGTGTACCATTCCGCAGATAAAGGTTATTTGAATTGTTATTAAAAAAATGCATTTGTTCCATGTTTACGTTTTACATATTTATAACTGATACTATTTTAATATATCTAGTATTAACCAGTGGCAATATGAGTAGCTCGAGTGAATCAATTGCTTCTGATCCTCACTCGTTTTCATCTGATTTGCCGGTGAAACAAAAACGCGGTTCTATGATGTCCGTTCATTGTGCATCGGGTTATGCTCAACGGAGCAATCCATCAGTATCTGTGTAAGACTTTCTTATGCTAGTTAGCAATTTTCCTTTTTTTGTATACATTTCATAAATACGTATAATTTTAATTATAGAGTTAATACATCACCTAGTAGTGGACGTTCAAGCCCTGGTCAAGTACCTGGAATTTGGTAAATAGAAATTTTTGTTAATTCTACATCTTTTATTGTAGTTCACTAAATTAAGGTTGAACACTTCTATTTTTTTCAGGAGAGTTCGCACCTTATATGCTTGCGTGGCCGAAAGCGATGGAGAATTAACATTTGAACCAAATCAAATCATTACAAATGGTAAGAAAAATGCGATATCTTTGAAAATAAAACGTACTTAAAACAAGTGAATTATAAATGTGGGGCTGATGTTAATATTTAATTCCAGTAAAGGCCTCTTTGGAACCAGGTTGGTTGGAGGGAACATTAAATGGTAAAACAGGTCTTGTCCCAAAGAATTACGTTGAACAATTGCCTTGAATTTGGGAAAGCCAAAGAGTGCCTAAATTCCTTTTTACATTCCTTCGCAGTAGATTTTTTCTTCTTTTAGTGCTATTGCCTATTGATACATATGTTTCGCCAAAACAGAAATGTTTGGATGACATATGCGGAACACAGTGTTTTATATTTAAATTCCTTTGGGTACAATTTACATAGTCAATTATATATACATATTATATATAAATATATACATATTCGTATATACATCTTCTATTTATTAGGGGCCATTTTGCTCAAGAACGTCTATTATGTATATAATCAACTGTAGAAAGATTTATATATACTTACATATATAGTGCTAATATATTAAATATTTAAATATATTTGTACTAAAAGATATTGCTTGAATATTTAGCTTGTAGGAGATCTCATAGGCAATAACATTTGTTTATATCGCGATAATCTGTACGCGTATTACGTGCACGCACGTGTACAAACGTATGATATCAGAATGTGATAAAATAAATAAATACCAAATATAATCAGATACTTTAATAAGGACTTTAATAACATAAAGATTACATTAACTTAACTGAATATTACAAAAAGTGAATATATATTATAATAGTTCGTTACATATTTATTCTTTTGTTGCATTCATGCTAGCACATTATTTAAATGTAAAAAAGTTAAGACAAACTATGAAGAGAATGTATCGAAAGGAAGTCGCATAAATATTATCTATAATAAACAATGTTTCTTCTTATTGACAAATAATTTACAACTGAAAATCAAATTAATATTAGAATACAATTGTAATAAATGAATTTGATTATCTGCAAATATTTCATGTGTAAAGAAATGCAATTTGCGAAATAGTAGCTAAAATGGCAGATCGTTAAAATGAAAATATCAACTAATCGAACGAAATTTTTTAATTATTTATTCCCTATAAAGCATTCGTAATGTTTAGGAAAATGGTTTTATTTTTACGTTAGACGGAATTTAGTTAGACAAGGTATTATTATTTATCTAGGGATTCAAAATTGTAACTAATTTCACAAGCTTTATTATACATGAAAAGTCAGTTAAGGCTCGAACCTAATATATTTTTATTGTTTGTTGTGATGCGAAGGAAATGTCTAGGGAGTTAAATACTTTGAAGAAGCTCATAATGTGATAAGATGTTATTTTCAAGATAATATATTGTGCGGGGTATTCCTAATTTTTTTTAGATATAATATATATTCGTTATAACTTTATGGACAGTATGAACTACATATTCGACTACCTATAATATGATGACTTGCGGATGGATCACCTGTAAAGTAATTATAAAAGGAAAAAAAACAATACACGCACTCTGTTTCTTGTCAATCTATTATATTAAAATTATTCGATAGAATATCATTCTAGCTGCATCACATCATGCATGCATTAATTTTTTTTACAGAGTACGATTTTGTATCAACGAAAATGTGCCATAATATTTCAAAAATTTTCATCATAAAATCTGAAAAAGTGCATATGTAGTTGAAGACGTTGCAAAAATCTTAGTTACCATATTAATTCGTGTCACTCAAATACTACACTTACACCGCTTCTATAATATAAATGCACCATACTTTAGGTTCCATGCATTGAACCTGACTCGCCTTGTATAAAAATAGCATACGCATAATACGGATTTAGATTTTATAAAAAATTACATTAATTATTGTCTTATGATACGATAAGGAAAATATTAATGTATTATATAAATGCTAAGATCCGAGATGTAAAAAAATATGCTTTTGTTAAAGAACAATAATGTCATTTTGCTATTTTTCACCGAATAATTAAGGAATGGTTTAAAACGGAAATTTATATTATAATGTTTACACTTTTAAGTTGTACACCGTTTCAATTTTTCTTTAAATTGTTGTTCAAGTTTGTCAAATAAATCTCCATTCCCAAGCATCCTGCTTTCAAAGCATTTTTCTCTACGCTATTCCATATAGAACTCATGAATAAAGTGTAACACAATATCGTGGTTAAAAAGATACGCCCTACATTAAGAGCAATGATCACGGCAAACGATGTAACAGAACAATCCAATCCCATAGACCAAATAAGTGGAATAATTAATATACTACCTAATAACAAATACCAATATCGATGTCGGCGAATATATTTCAATGATGTTTCACATATGTTTATAGCTTCTTTTAACGAATCTCTGACATCTACATTCAACTGCTGAAATTCTCCTAGAAAATTAAAATCATAAGTACTAATTTCCATATTGTTTGCATCGTTTCGTGTCCAAGAATTATAATTATAATTATGTTTACCAAGGGTAAATTTAAAAGTTGCCATAACAGCCTCATGGTCAGAATAGCTGAAGTCTTTGTAAGGTATCCGCTTTGGAAATGGATGTTGAAAATTTGTTACTTCTATCTATAAATCATCAAAAAGATATTAATAACGTATATAATGTAAGCGTTAAATTAGTCTACCTTTATCTTCTTTGTACCATGGTACAAGATATGATCTATCCGTTTTCCTTCGGGTAAAGTTCTTGCTAATTTCGCACTGGTATAACTATTGTTGGCACATTCGTTGGTTCCTAAATTACTCGAACTATTTGAGCAAGTATCCGACAAACCAGCCACGCCGCATATGATTCTATATGCTAAATCTTGCGGTTCGGTATTAAGGTCACCGGCTAATATTACAGAATCGGCAGTACCGCAAGTTAGTCTGACAAACTGAGCAGTATCGAAAGCCTGTAAAACTCTATGCGCTGTGTATTCGTCATTGCATCTATTGTACTCTGCATGTAACTGGAATATTAAATACTTATTAATACGTTGCAGAAAATGCGAACGAAACGATTTCTACATATGAACTTACATGTGCAATATAAATATTAATGTTCATATCGTAAATTTGCAGTCTGCAAAGTCCAATGCCTTTTCCTCCGAACCAATCACCGTGATATATTTTATGTGCATATCCATTTAAAGGCCATTTATGAAACATTACATCCTTAATAGGAAATCGAGATAAGATACAAATGCCCGATCCAACAACGCCACTAGAATTTGCACGAACATGAATATTATTTTCAAACAAGTATTAGAAAGAAAGCTTAACCCTCCGCTACTAACGTGATTTCACAGGACGTCGTCACCAAGATCTGTCTCTGAGACCTATATTTATTGTACACTGCGTTGCTTTATATGATCGTTTTAGTAGATCGTGTCCAAGCTTTTTTAAAAAAAACTATTCTAGGAATTCACTGATCGTTGATATTATTGACTTTATAAATAATATATGAATTAATGACTGCTACATTCATTGCGTAGAATAAAATCTTCGACCAAAGCCAGGTAGCTCTGGCACAGTTGTAAGTTTCATAGATTTTGATCTATGGAATTTCCTTGACGTCTCAAGAGTGGCAATGTGTGCCATTGGTGTAGATGAACCTTTCGCATATATCGTACGCTTGTATTTCACTTGTATTGACATCTTATTGTATATTAGCATTAAGTAGGCGAGTACCAAGACTAGTGTGTCACAGATCTCAATCATTCTACAGTTATCAGTAAGAATTGTGTATACCGGATATGTGGTTGTGCGTTAGTAACAGAGGATTAACATGAAATCTGAATGTATATACCTATAAAAATAATGCGAGTATGGTAATTGTTCTAGTGTCTTAGCTTTTAACATTTTGTAGTCATTAACTGACCACACCTCTTGTAAACAAATTATATCATAATTTTCTGTGGCAAACTTTTCTGCAATTGCCGACATGCGAGCCACCCTGTTTTTCGAAACATACGGTATAGCCCTAAAATGTGTTATAGAAAATTGTTGAATCAACATAGAAACATCTTACAGTTTAAACTAAATACAAGGTTATAAATGTGAATTCTTTATCATATCGACAATTTCACTTACCAGCAATTTAAAGTTAATATATTTATTGACATCTCTTCTGTCATTTTAATATATGTATTAATGGCCACAATTTTTTAACATATGTTTCTTTCTCTGCAAGACTGCAATATGATATGTACTATTTTCTTTTTTTTCGTAATCTTTTCAAATGTTTATTGATGGACATACGTGTTATGTGTACTGTTCTAGACAATCTGTCAAATTATTTAATAGAAGGTGTAAAAGTACGAAGTTTATCTCCTAATAAAATTACAACTGTTTGTTGTTTTTTATATCACAGGTCCAACTAGCGCTTTTGTGATCGCGCATTTTGTTCTTTGTTTGCTGCTATTTTGCGCAATGCGATTAAATGCATTTCCTTACACGTATATAAGAAATAAGTATATAGGATGTCATACATTTAATCTCTGGGCAATGATTCTCAACTTTCTTTAATAAAAAGCGTTATCGAGAAACGAAATTTCCGCTCCGACATTATATTTATTTAAACCTAAAAATGCGATAATAGAATGTAAATATGTGCAAGTTTTTATAATCGCTAAATAAAAATTACACGGCTTAATGAAAATCTATTAAAATCTATTATTATTCTTTACGTTTTATACAAATTTCGGGCTATTTCTTACACAATAAAGGGTACTCGATATTTTTAAGTACTTACATATGTATAACTGTTATCGCTTTCATTCTTTTCAATTTTTAAATAAATCCATTTCAATCGAACTATTTGACTAAAGTATAGATAACGACAGCGAATGGGCATTGCATTACAATTAATAATAAATGTGAAAAGTTTCATTATTCTATATAGCAATATTGACATTAAATCATAATTATATTGGGATATACATACATATAGTTTTGTGAAAATGTTGAACTCGTCAAAAAGAATAATAATTTATGTGAATTATTGCATAATATTATAAATGACAGGATCAGTAGAACTATTGTAAAGGATTTTTTGTTTGAAAAGCTTGGAATACTATGTACATGTAACTGCGGATAGTGCGCAAGTATTGTTGACAGGATAATCATCTCATGTTTTGTAGCAAGAGGGTGGAGTGTTAGATACAATTGTGTCGGTTTGCGGTATAATTGGAGATTATACTATTAAAATATGTCGAATATATTGTAAAATATTGGATAATTACTTCTATCAATCAAATAAAACGTCAAAGTGTTTAATATATTTGTCTGTACAGAAACGTAACCTCTGTCGAGGTAAGAATCGCGAAAGTAATTATATATTTTAATTAAATCTTATATAAAAAGTCTTTCACTTGCACGATCACAAACTAACTCGGGCAATTTTTAATTTGAAAGACAATGTCATTTACTAAATGCTTCTAAAATGAGTCGATTAATTCCTCCCCATTAATTTTTTAATGAGACTTAATTGTTAATAGTTCGGGGTATTTTTGTTTAGGTTTGATTTTATGTTACAATGGCCACTGATAAAGTAACGTTAGGCGACGCTTTATCAAATGTCGATGTACTCGATGAATTTACATTGCCGGACGAACAACCTTGCATCGAAGCGCAACCATGCTCCGTGGTATATCAGGCCAATTTTGATACTAATTTCGAAGATAGAAATGGATTTGTTACTGGTATTGCTAAGTACATAGAGGAAGCTACAGTTCATGCGAGTTTGGTAATTATTGGAAATTTATTAATAGATATTAAAATATAAAATTCTGATTTTTATTGTAGCATTGGTTATTATATTAATGAACAATAAATTGGTATTTCTATGTAAGATATTCAATTAATATTATTGTTATAATCTAACATATTATTATTATTTGAAAGAACGAATTATTAGAAGAAGGTTTAAAGCACGCTGTAATGTTATATACATGGAGGTGCTGTTCCCGTGCTATTCCACAGCCGAAATCTAACGAGCAGCCCAACAGGGTAGAAATTTACGAAAAGACAGTAGAGGTGTTAGCACCGGAAGTAAATAAATTACTGAATTTCATGTATTTCCAGGTATGTGTAATATCAGACAAAACTCCTTCTTTTTTTTTACATTATAATGAAATTTAATCTATAAAATATAAGTGAAAATAAGCATTTAATGTTCGTTTTTAGAGAAAAGCAATTGAAAGATTTTCCGGAGAAGTGAAACGTTTGTGTCATCATGAGAAAAGAAAAGATTTTGTTTCTGAAGCATATTTACTTACTTTAGGAAAATTCATTAACATGTTTGCAGTATTGGATGAGCTTAAAAATATGAAGTCTAGCGTGAAGAATGATTATTCCACGTACAGAAGGTGATTATTATTTCCAACGTTTATCGTAACAAGAGAGCTTTGGATAAGTAAAAATTGTATATCTATTTCAGGGCTGCGCAATTTCTTAAGGTCATGTCCGATTCTCAAACACTTCAGGAGTCACAAAATTTATCGATGTTCTTGGCTACGCAAAATAAAATTCGCGATACGGTGAAGGAAAATTTAGAAAAAATTACAGGGTACGAAGAGTTGCTCGCGGATGTCGTTAACATTTGTGTTCATATGTTTGAGACAAAAATGTACTTGACTCCAAACGAGAAACACATGCTGGTAAAAGTAATGGGATTCGGTTTATTCTTAATGGATAGCGAACTTTGCAACATCAACAAGCTGGATCAGAAAAAGAAATTGAAATTGGACAGAATCGATAGAATCTTTAAAAACCTGGAAGTAGTACCATTGTTTGGTGACATGCAAATCGCACCTTTTAACTACATTAAACGTTCGAAACACTTTGATGCTTCGAAATGGCCGTTGTCTTCTTCGTCAAATAGTATAAGTCCACAAGCCGATCTTATGGTTCATCTTCCACAAATCAGGGAGGACCATGTAAAATACATTAGCGAATTGGCAAGGTAGTTACAATTATTTACAATGTTGAGATTTACCAAAGAATATCAATCCTTAAATTTATAAAAGGTATCGTTTGTGTTTATATACAGATATAGTAACGAAGTAACAACAACGTACAAGGAATGCGGTAGCGATTCAGAAAATCGGGAAACTGCAGAATTGGCGTTACGTGGACTGCAATTACTTTCCCAATGGACAAGTGTTGTAACAGAACTTTATAGTTGGAAACTGTTACATCCTACTGACCACCATATGAATAAGGAATGTCCTCAGGAGGCTGAGGAATACGAAAGAGTGAGAGATATATTTATTATTTTTATTATCGAGTATTGAATTTGCATTAATATTCTTTATTTTGCTTTCTTTTCTTTTCTAGGCTACACGTTATAACTACACGGATGAAGAAAAATTTGCTCTGATAGAAGTTATTGCGATGATCAAAGGACTGCAAGTATTAATGGCGCGTATGGAAACTGTTTTTATTGACGCAATACGTAGAGATATATATGCAGAGTTGCAGGATTTTGTACAACTTATATTACGAGAACCACTTCGGAAAGCAATTAAAAATAGGAAGGATCTTATTAGAAGGTTTCTGCATTCTTTTTTTGCAAATAACATTTTTCTTATCTTTTCTATTTATGGAAATATAATTTCGTACGATTAGTTTGCAACATAAATCATCATTTCCACTGTTTCTCTTTTAGTATAATTGTGTCTGTGAGAGAAACTTGTGCTGATTGGCATTTCGGTGTAGAACCATTAGGTGATCCTGCGCTAAAAGGGAAGAAGGATCCTGACAACGGTTTTGGTATTAAAGTACCGCGTCGAAATGTTGGTAAGATTAAAGCATAGTTAAATTTGTTATTTTGTATGTTTTGAATTTTTCCATTTTTTGAAGGATATGCTGTGCTTATATTTCTTAGGGCCCTCTTCAACACAGCTTTATATGGTTCGCACAATGTTAGAATCATTAATTGCGGACAAAAGCGGTGGAAAACGAACTTTAAGGAAAGATATTGATGGTCAATATCTTGTGCAAATCGATCAGTTTCACAAGACCAGCTTCTATTGGAGTTACCTTCTAAATTTTAGTGGTTTGTATAAATCAAATCGTGTGATCTATGGGCCACACATTAGTCAAAACGGTTAACTGCACCTTTTGAATTTTAACTTTTCATATTTAAAATAAATTTCGGTATTTTTGCTTGTGGAGTTAACCGATCTAGCCAATGTGCAGCTTAAATATGTGTATGTATATTTCATATTAACGCAGTTCCCGCTAATTTGAATGACCTTGCTTTTAGAATCGCTACAAGATTGTTGCGATCTATCCCAATTATGGTACAGAGAATTTTATCTAGAAATGACCATGGGTCGGAAAATACAGGTAATTAAGACTGCACTCACCGCTTTTCGTATTATATACTATAAAAAGAGAGTAGCGTTTACCCAAAAGATTTCTAGTCTATGTCTATTCGGTTTTTAATAAAGACAATGATAAATGTTTTGTATTATCATATCAAAAATACTACCAAAATAACATTTTGTGTGATTAATTTCATGACTAGAAATGCCAAGTACGTCACCAGCATAATGAAGAGTGCAGCGACTTGATCACAATGGAGAAACGCATTCAGGTATTTTGTTAGAAACGAGTGATAGTTGCGAAGTTTATTGATGCTTATAATTTGCTGCAGTGAACTATCAATATGGTTTACTGATTTCATTATTATTATATCATTTTGTATATTCATGTGAAATTAATGTATGCCTACGAGGGTAATTTTATTAATGCAACTGTGCAAAATACCCTGTATGGTCATTTGAAAATGTTCAATTGTTATTTAAATTTTTTACTATATTATTCCTTAATAAGCATTGTAATTAATAACATAACACATTCTTACTAGTATAGTAGTTTTATATGTGTACATGCTAAAACCTATTAACACATGTTTCAGTTTCCTATCGAAATGTCTATGCCATGGATACTGACTGAACATATATTACGAAGCAAAGAACCATCAATGATGGAGTGAGTGAAATAGATATCAAGATTTCATGACCTGGAGAATTGTTTTAAAATACAGTGTTTTGTTTGTAGGTATGTTTTATATCCGCTTGATTTGTACAATGATAGTGCGTTATATGCTCTAACTATATTCCGTAAACAATTTCTTTACGATGAAGTAGAGGCTGAAGTGAACTTATGTTTCGATCAGTTTGTTTACAAACTTAGTGAACAAATTTTTGCTCATTACAAGCAATTAGCTGCAAGCATATTGCTGGACAAAAGATTTCGCGTAGAGTGTGTTGCATTGGGGGCATATTTACTTCCATATCCACGAGCTAATAGATACGAAACATTGTTAAAACAAAGACATGTTCAGTTACTCGGAAGAAGTATTGATTTGAATAAATTAATTACCCAACGTATTAACGCAGATATGCAAAAATCATTAGATTTAGCAATTAGTAAATTCGAATCTGGAGACATTACTGGAGTTGTGGTGAGTAGAATCGCATTAATATAATAATGGTACATAACACGTGCTTAATTTCTAATTGATACATACATTTTATTTATTTCAGGAACTAGAAGGACTGTTACAAGTGAATCGTCTTACTCATAAACTTTTAAGCAAATGGTTGGCGTTGGATGAATATGATGCTATGTTCCGAGAAGCGAATCACAATGTTTTAGCTCCGTATGGAAGAATCACGCTTCACGTATTTTGGGAACTGAATTACGACTTTTTACCAAATTATTGTTTTAACGCAGCAACAAATAGGTAGAACATTATAATTAAATATAGAGAAACAGAATTTCCACAATTTTTTTCTAACAAATTCGAAACACAATAGATTTGTAAAATGTCGTGGACTTCAATTCGTGCAACCGGTACACAGAGACAAACCATCTCAAATGTCCCATCATCATCTCTGGGGAAGTAAGCAGTTAAATTTGGCATATAGCACACAATACGGACAATATTCTGGATTCGTTGGTCCACAACATTTCCGCACAATGTGTAAACTTCTTGGATATCAGGGCATTGCGGTAGTGATGGAAGAATTGCTGAAAATTGTCAAGTCTCTAATTCAAGGAAGTTTACATCAATTTACCAAGACATTAATGGAAGCTATGCCGAAAGTGTGTAAACTTCCGAGATACGATTACGGATCTCCGGGTGTATTGGGATATTATCACGCTCAATTAAACGACATCGTGCAATATCCGGATGCTAAAACTGAACTCTTTCATAATTTCCGTGAATTTGGTAACACAATTTTGTTCTGCCTTTTAATGGAACAAGCTTTATCACAGGAAGAAGTTTGTGATTTACTCCACGCAGCGCCATTTCAAAATATATTACCTAGACCCTATTGCAAAGGTAATAGGTTTTTTAAAATAATAATGGATACGAATAATTCCGAATGAGAAATATTACAATAATTTGCATTCTAGAGGGCGAGAAGCCGGAAACTAAACAGAAACGACTTGAAGCTAAATATGCAGCTTTACAAATTGTTCCGAATGTAGACAATTTAGGTACAGCTAAGGTAAAAAAACAAGAGAAAAATGTTTTCAGGCATTTGAAATACTAGATTCTTAAATCACTATTTGAATCTTTTAGCAAGCCATGATTGCCAGAGAAGGGGATTTATTAACACGAGAACGACTTTGCTGCGGTCTGTCGATATTTGAAGTAGTACTAAGCAGACTACGTAGTTTCTTAGATGATCCCATTTGGGTCGGCCCACCTCCTGCGAATGGAGTAATGAATGTTGATGAATGCACAGAATTTCACAGGTTGTGGAGTGCGTTACAATTTGTGTATTGCATTCCCGTTGGAGAAACGGAATTTACTGTCGAGTAAGTACTACGAAATTTGTTTAGAATGGTGTATGGGAATAAAGAGTCCCATTCAATATTATTTTTATTATAGAGAATTATTTGGCGAAGGCTTGCATTGGGCTGGATGCGCTATGATAGTATTACTTGGCCAACAAAGAAGATTCGAGGCACTCGATTTTTGTTATCATATATTAAGAGTACAACGCGTAGATGGTAAAGACGAAAACGTCAAAGGCATTGTATGTATTTGTACAAAAATTTTATTACATTATTACATTTTAAATCTCTTTAATCAATGCTTATTCTTTCTTAACAGCATTTAAAAAGGATGGTTGATAGGATTAGAAGATTTCAAGTATTAAATTCGCAAATCTTTGCCGTATTAAATAAATATTTGAAGAGTGGAGATAGTGATGCAACAAGTGTTGAACATGTTCGTTGCTTCCCACCTCCAATTCATCCATCACCTGCTCATGGACAGCAACATTATCATACACCGGAATATTTACGTCAAATAAACCATCAATGAATCACCGTCAGTGAAATAATATTATAAGCAAGAATATTTGTAATTCAATATAACGAACGCTTTTTAAATAGCTTAAAAATATAGTATAATTGTGGAGCATTTGTTTAACATTAAAGAAACGTTTGATCGAACACTTATTCAAAAGTGTAAAGCATATTAAATTTGTACTAATGCATTTACCATAAAAGTTACTCCATTAACGCATTCTTAATGAATTAAATAATTTATTATATTAAAATTATGCAAACCTTTTTTCATCTTATATAAAGAATATATGAATCTTCAACTACACTTTTTGTAACAATAGATATTCTTATTTATGTATATCATACTTGTTAATATTAAATACGTTTAATTATAATCGATACAAATATCTACATTTTATATTAATGCTTGTATAAAATAGTATTCTTTATTATATATTACTTCTAAAACACACATATGAATAGCCAGTATTTGAAAATTGTGGGGAAACTTGTATTTTGTATATTTCGGGCAGTTAAACCAAAAATTATGTACTATCAATCAGTATTATTTATCATAACGACACAGTAAATTTAACATAACGTTTTCAATGTATTACGAGATTTTACATTGTATTACATTTCATATATTTGTATCAAATTAATTTTTTTAAAACATTAAATGTAAATTGCAAAAAATATTCAAAATGTTTGTAATGATAAATGTATTCAGGAATTTTCATCACTATTTGAGATTACTTGAGTAAACATATTTCGTAGACAAACCTAATATTTTTCTGCAGATCTACTATTATTTGTAAATTATATAACATTACGTACTGATTATTGTTTTCAACACTTGTACTTTGTAAAACTTATCTTTTATGATGACCTTTTTAATTTCAATAGACATTAGTTTATGTTAATTATGTAGTAAATATAAACCATTACAAAAATAATTGTTTGATGTCACACCAAAAACGCAAATTAGAAAAAGAACAAAGATTAATCTTTTAGATTAGACATAATTTCAATTGAAGCAAAACATTTTTGCGTAACTTACAAATAGTATTACTAAACAAGGTACAAATTGATGAATCAGAATAAGAATTAATTTTTGTGTATTCTTATTATACCTATTCATAGTAAATGGTGACAAGGTATTTATTATGTAGCTATTTTTTAGAAATATTTTTTCTCATAGGGAATAAGTATAAATGATTACTTTTTAAGCTTTATGATATTAGAAATATCCAAAAATCTCAAGGTTGTCTGCATGTTTTTAAATTATACGAATTTGCGCTTGACTTTGATATGACTTCGATAAATGTATATTACAAAATTAATAATAACAAGTGTAGAAGCTTTATTATATACTTTATTAAAGTTCATATAATTATGTATTTTATTATCGTGATCTTTTGAATAGTATAATATTGTGTTCAACTTTTTACAGTATATGTATGTATACATACATATCACCTGAATGCATACTTATATATATTAAATTATATTATCCGAGCAATATCTGTAAAACGATGTTTAAAACATTTATAAGTATGTAATATATTTATAATTATGCATTATCTTTTTTGGTCCTTTTTTATTACAGATCTGAAAAGAAGTTGGAAGCATTATCAATTTTACTGCTTGGAAGATTATGCTTCAATTGCTTCTGTTTTCCGCCTTTCATTCGTCCATCAGTATTCAAAGTTTCAAAGTACTGAACATTCCAGAACTTGATATCGTTATTATGTGAAGACGATGCGATTAAAGTTCCGTCATTGTTAATATCAATGGTTTCCACAGAAAGATTATGTTGTCCCACTATTCCCAGATGACGGTGAGGGAACAAACTAGTAGCCCTACAAATGGATGTAACAATTATGCCTTTTACTTAACTGATATATGTGTGTAGTCTCACTGAACTAGTGGTACAAGTCAGAAGGAGGTGATTTTGCCGGTAAAGTTTTACATTTTGGAGCACATGTAAATCCAATGTCGATATATTCGGAAATGAAGTTTCGTATGATGGTCATTTACCCATCAAAAAATCACTTCTCTTTAGCTTGTACATAACACCAATTCGAAAACATTCTTTGCATGAAATCTGAACACACAGTAGGACACGTTTTGTAGAAGTCTACAAAATTATCTGTCTTAAATATAAAAAGCAAAATCGTACCTTAGTATTCCATCTTCGCTTCCTGTTATTGCGACATTCTCAGTAATGGGAATCATACAATTTATAGATTTTTTAGTTAAATTTGGAAATTCGTCTGAATGAAGGCCAAATTCTCCCCAATTATATACATACAGTTTTCCTTTACTTGTACCCACCAAAATTTTAGTTTCCGATTTAAATAAACCCAGACACGTCAGCTCCTCTTCATATTCTTCTGACTAATAAAACACAGTTATATGTAGGTATATGCATAATAAAATAACAGGCAGCAAATATTGATACTTACTTGAACATGCATTTTCTTCCCAGGTATATTAAAAGTACTAAGAGATCCATCCCCACTCGAGCAGACTAAATATTTTTCTTCTCTATTTGTTACAATAGCACTCACATAATCTTCCATTTTTTTCAATGAAAATATAGGTGCATCGTTCTTCTGTCTAAGATCCCATACTAAAAATATTTCAATGTAAACGTAATAAAACATTGAATAAGAAAGAGAAAATATATATGTATATATATATATATAAAATGTAATATACATTTTACAACACCGTTATCGTCTCCAGTTGCAAACATATTCTCCCCTATTACTGACATTGTATATATTGGATCCCTAAACAATAAGTTATACATCAATTATATAATACCTCTAATTTCTTTCTACCATACAATCGTGATAATTATATACGTACTCGTGTGCCTTTTCATAAACCCTTATTAACTTTTCAGTTTCAACATCGGTCAGCATTAAGGATAAATCTTTCGCGGTAGAAAATAAAATTGTACCATTTTCGTTAAACTCTATATCTCGACATGCTTTAAGATGTAATTCTAAAGTCGATACCAGTTCTGTTTCATCATTGTTATATTTATATCTATCGTGTAAAAATTTTATGCAATTAATTGCGCTGTCCCACATTGTTTAGAATACATTAATTATGTAATGTTAATAAATGTAAAATTTACAAGTATACATCTCCTACAATATTAGCTATAGCGATCATGTCTGAATTAGGATGGAAACATATATCTACCACATGATCCTCTGTTGTAATAGGCGGAGGGTGATTTGTGTTTCTATTTTGTGACCTGATTATTGATTTTACAACTTCATCGTCTTCTTCATCTTCATTTAGTGTAGTCGGTTCTGTACCATCACCTTTAATGAAGAATATCAATATCTTTGTATATAATAATAGAAATACCAAAAAATGTGGCCGCACTGTAGTATTTAGGTCCATGTACTGTTGTGAGCTCAGAGGATAGCAGTCGACTTTCATTGGCTCTACTGCAATTGTTCAACCTACCCGTACACACATATACAGACGAAACACCTGCATTTCCCTAACTGGCCAAAGAGCTGCATCTACTACTTGAGATATTTAGGCAATGTTTGAAAAGAACGTAAAGAAGATGCACGGAACTGAGTGGAATAAAGAGATAACGAGCAATGAATTGACGTAGAATCCTCTGTAACGGCTATCAACTCTTGAGCTCCCAACTATACACTGTGGTGTGACACAGCAGCCAAAAATATATGCAGCTACATTAATTTTTGTTAGTTAATCCAATTAAAGAAATTTATATAATGTAGATACCAAACTGCATGAGACTTACTGGCATGAACAAAACCCTGATTATTATTCGAACGAGAATTTTCTCTGTCATTTCCATCTTCTGTATCATCGCTGCTACTTAAACTATCATCGTCTGAAAATGATAGTGCACTATCGTCGCTGCTATCACTATCGAGATCATTACTGTCATCATTGTTCAAGGTATTATTACCTGGAAGTTACATATATTGCTAATTAATTATTGAATAAAGTCTTATAAAAATTTAAGGGTAAATTGTACAATGACGATTGATTCAATATTCTAATCGGTACATGCTGTCAACCGACAAGCACGTATGCAAATCTGTTACGAACTGTATTATGTTATTAAAAACTAATGATTTGTATGAAAAACTTATTTCATATTAAGTCAACGTACCAAGATGTCCTGTATTTATATGCATGGTTTCGTAAATAGAAAACGTATGGGGCTTCTTAACCCGCTTTATGTTGCAGTATTATATTTATAAACTTTTGTAACCGATGACAATCCTGAGGGATCATGTGGAAGCGCTGAAAATTAAAATCCCTATGAAACCTATTAACATTTTTAAAATAATCGAATTTCTACTGTAGGGAGCGCCACCGTACACAAAAGCTCCCCATCGAGTTTCTCAGCTACCTGGTGCAATTACAACCAATGGAACATGTAGCATGGTGGATCATGGCCCTACACAGTTTAATAAAGATACTATTTTCATAATATATAAAAAGGATCGTGGCGTGCAATCGTTTATACTTGAATAATATTAATATGGATACACGTGCGAACGAGACGTTAACAGCTAGTCCTCTAGCGACGATCAAAGAGGAACCACTTGATCAAACTGGCGCGAAGCAGGATATGCAGCAATCTCAAGTGCAGGGCGTTTGCATTGAGGAAGAATGCGAACAGCGAATCGAATGTACTACCGAGGGACAAGAAAATGAGACACGTGCATGTTTATCCAAATGTGTGTTTTGTGGAAAGACGTTTACGTTCGGCGACGATCCAAAACTTTTGGAATGTTTACATGCAGCATGCTCGACATGTGTCAATAGTAAATTCAGCGATCACAATACATCGGTTGACGTGGATGTTTTGTGTAAGATTATTTTAAATATATATGTATATTTATGTAATATTATGAATTTTTAACGATACAAATGTATGATTCTCAGTTTGGTTTAATGTCAACGAAATTTCATCTGCATTAAAGAGAGAGAAGGTAGTACGATCCTTCGTGTTTATTAGATTAAATTTCCATACTAAATACATGATTCAATAAATTGATACAATTGTGAGTTTTATTTATGTGTAGTTCTAATGCTTTTCATTTGTTACAATTCTCACTTTAATTCTAAAAGTAAAGTTACAGTATATTGATGTATATTACAGTATTATTTTATTATAATATAATATTCTAATTAAAATAATAAATTGTGAGGAAGGTGTAATTTATAAATTAAATATATGTTATGTATTATATCTAGTCTAAGAATGGTATAAATAATATATATATTCTTGCAGTGGAAAGCAATGTTATTGCGTGTCAAATTTGTAATGTCACCACTCAAGTGGAAAACTTAATCGAAAATCGATTTCTGTCAAAATTTATAGAAGAAGAGAATAGTCCAGTTACCGATGACGAATCTAAAGAAACTGAGGAAGAAAAAAAGTGTACCAGCTGTCACGATAACGCTACCGCTACAAGTTGGTGCGTGGAATGCGAGGAATTTATTTGTCAGAACTGTGTTATGGTAAGGGAGAAATCATATTGTAACGCTTAATTAAGATATATTTATTTAAAAAGTAAATGTCAATTGTCTTGAGTTTATATTTTTCCAGGCACATCAAAGGTTAAAAATAACAAAAGATCACACGATTAAACCAAAGGATGAAGTCGCCAATGATAGGGATAATGTTCAAAAGAGCAACAAAAAAATACCTGGCTATTTATTTTGTACGATACATTCACATGAACAATTATCTTTATTTTGTCAAACATGTGATAAACTTACTTGTAGGGATTGTCAACTAACCGAACATAGAGATCATAAGTACAAATTTATTCATGAAATTGCTGCAGAGACACGTGCATCCGTATCAACTTTACTCAAAGAAGTGAGGTGATTGCCCCCCTTTTTTCCTAGAACATTGTTTCATTTATAATTCTCTTTGCTAGAATCAATTTGTCTCTAAATTTTTATGTTAATCGTGCCTAAATTACACTCGTTTTCAGTTACAAACGAGTTTTACTAAAAAGTGCAATGAAAGTTATAGAAGATAGGCAGGTTCTTATTTTAGAGAAGAAGAAGAACTTAGTACAGGACATAACACAGATGGTGGTGCAGTAAGTCATTCTGAACTTTTTATTTCACGCGTCGTGTGCCGTGACCAGTTTTGAGTACCACATTTGGTACAAGCGGCACTCGATGTGTTAAAGATTAAGGAGAACACAATTGATCAATACATTATGTATTCTGTACACAGGTTAACAAATGCAATTAACACACGAGGAAAGCAATTAATTATGCGTCTAACTGAAGTGTGCGATCAAAAGCAGAACACGCTGAATGAAAAAAAGGTTGCTTTAGATCAATTGTCAAAACTCACTGATCATTGCATCCAATTTGTAACTCATGCTTTAAAAAAGGGTTCAGATATGGAATTACTTTACAGTAAAAAGTATACATTTCAAGTGCCATACTGTAAATTGTTACAAACACGAACGTTAGAAACATTTCATAATTTCATTGCAGATCTGTTACCAGTCATTTACAAAGAATAAAAAGTAGACGAGCAGACATTCCAAATCCTGAAATACCAGTGAGAATACACTTATCTTTGGAAAAAGTACCAGACTTGATAAAAGGTTAAATTAAATAGTAATAGGTGCTTAATCATATACAAATATAGGTAGTTTGTAGAACTGCTCTAAACTAAATTTACCTCACAATTTTTAATTGTAGCAATTTGACAAATATTTCGTTCGTGCTAAATTAAACATACCTTCTTTGTTTTATTTTAGTGGTTTCATCGATCGGTGCAATAGTAGTGGATGGCAGAGTATATCCTTCGGTATCTCCATTGGCTGGAATAAATGCATCATCTATGTCATACAATGAGCCACAAACAGATCAAAACCAAAAAGCCAATCCGTCAAATACGCATATGGATAATTCTGTCGCACCTGCACAATTGCCTACAGCAGCACAGCAATCGAACAATTTGCAACAGAATTCCTATCAACAAGTGCCTCTTCATGTAGCATCTCAGCAGCAGCAGCAACAACAACAA
Organism: Nomada ferruginata; assembly: GCA_963583965.1. Taxonomy (NCBI): domain Eukaryota; kingdom Metazoa; phylum Arthropoda; class Insecta; order Hymenoptera; family Apidae; genus Nomada; species Nomada ferruginata. The sequence goes on from OY757213.1 coordinate 15,664,640, forward strand.
CAACAGCAACAAGTGCAATCGCAAAATTATATGCAAAACTATGTTATGACCAATATGCCACCCCGGTCATCGCCGCAAGGACATCAGCCACGTGTACAATACGCAGTCAGTTACAATAACAGACTGCAACAACCTATAATGATGCAACAACGTCCTTTGGGTAGTTGTCATCAACAAGTAACATCGTCCACGCATCCTCATCAACAAGTTCACATAGATCAACTTGGACAGAACACAAGTTTACGTGGTCTTCTTGCACATAATCCACCTCCATTCCGACCAGCCACAAATCACGTATCATATCGGTTACCACCATATAGATATCCTTCGAACAATTCGCAAAGACCAGTACCACCGTATCAACCATCCAATGCATCCATGGTACCTCCTATAAGACTTCAACAATGTAACCCGGCATCTCCGTCTGCACAGCACATGAACTATACAATGCAACAACCGGCAACGGCCCGTTGGCATATACCCCAGAATTCTTGTCTTCCTTTTTATGCTCCCCGTCAACAAACAACAGCACCTTCTATGCCAATTCCTACTAATGATACTTACAAAATAACATTGAAAAATCAGCCATCCAATACAAATCAAAAATATAGCACGCAAACTGGTAACGCTTCTGATAATCCGCCTGCATCGCAAAATTCAGTGTCCGTTGGCCACACAGTCAGTTCGTCGGTACCTAAAACACCGAGCCCTGTGCCACCTGGAAAATCCGACGAAACAGAGAAAAGTTTAGACAAATTTTGTCAAAAATCTTTAAACGATTTAATGCTTACCATCGCAAAATTGGATAGCAACGGAATTGTAGTAATACCAGAAGCCCAGCGAAATCAGTTAGATGCTGCCCAAGTAGATAGTTCAACTGATGAAGGAATGAATCCAATGACTGAAAATTCATCAGGTATTTTAATACATTGAATCATATTTAGTAGTAAGTGTTATAATACATATAATACTAGATACGTATAATTGATCTGTAAATTAATATTTGGAATATTCTATGTGTCCATTAAGATACTTCAAAAAATCCTGCAGTATCCATGGCAAAAGATGATCCCAATGAGGATTGGTGTGCAGTGTGCATGGATGGAGGTGATGCAGTACTATGTTGTGATAAATGTCCAAAAGTCTTCCACTTGTACTGTCATATCCCCAGTTTAAAATCTTTTCCTGAGTATGTATATGAGTAGTACAATAGTTCAGTGGTAGTTAAACCTCGTTTGTATTAGGCAACTTTTGGTCGAACGATCGAGTCGATCAACCAGAAGTAGTCCATCCGTTTATTTTCGATTGAACGACCTGATGATTTCAACAAAAATTGTCTAATAAAAACGCGGCTTCATTGTTTTCTTACTAACATTAAACAATTTTCTACATCAGTGAAAGTGAAACTTGGCAGTGTATGTTATGCACGAATGTATTAGATTGCTCAGACGATTCACCAGGTGAGAAACGACTAAACACAATAAGCACAAAAGAATTACGTATTGCGCAAAGAATTGTGTTGGAACTTTATTGTCAATATGAGCAAAGTTTACCGTTTCGTGAAGTTGTGTCCAGTGAGGTAAATTTCTTAATTAAATATTTATGTACGTAAGTAATTTTAAGGACCTAAAATTGTTATCTTGTTTATTCTTGACAGATAGTCGACTATCACCGTATTATAAAGAATCCAATTGCTCTAGATGTAATTAGAGATAAGTTAAAACCTGAACATCCGAATCACTACACAGATTTGAGACAAGTAATGGCAGACATCAGATTAATGTTCAAAAATGCTTTCACATATAATCCTGTAAGTTATGTCCGAAAATTCATAAAACGTGTAAACCGCGTGATAAGTTTTATTGAAATAAGAATATACATACTTATGTACTTATAATTATTGTTTCATTTAGGTCGAATCGCAAGTATATCAGGAAGCACGAAATTTAGAAGAATTTTTCGAAAAATTGTTATTGAAATGGGCACCAAACTATGCATATGATGACCCGTTTCTTTCAGGCGACAAAGATGAGGACGAAGAAGTGTTTCCTCCTAATAGAAAATATCGGCGTATAGTTACTGATTAATAATTCTCACGTTTCATAATTAAGCATTCACACGAGCGTGTTATTTTTTAAACACGTAGCAAAATTATATTTCTAAATAATAGGCAATTCTTAATTATATTTAATATTGTCTTTTCTGTTTAATTCGTTGAAGAAGTACATTATATATATGTATAGATATTAACAAAACAATTGAGCAAACATTTACAATTGTAGAATAGATTTCACTGGTCTTTTTGTTTAATGAGACAAATTTTATATCGTGCTAATTAATTCAAACTTATTGCATGAAATTGTACATTACACGGATGAGTGTGTTTTACTCAGAAGTTCTGTTCATGGAATCATTCGGATGCTTGGTACTTCTTATAAATTCATCGAAAAATAAATGGATGATATGTTTATTATTCAATGAAATTATTCGTGAGTTATTCAAGCATGATTACATTAATTTTACAATGAAGTATTTCAGTAAATATGCGAGTATATTTTTTATAAAGTACTACGACTTTATATATACATACATACATTATAATTCTAATAAAAGTCTATGGTAAAATTGTTACATTACTTGTTGAGAAATAGTTACAGTTGACTGTGTTTCAGTAAACATACTGATTGTGAATTTTATACATGGATACAATTTTCGATGAAACATTTTTAGAGAAAGTCCACCAATTTTATTGACAGCATGTGGAAATTTGAACTTATTAATAGCTAAATATTAATTATACTTATATTCGTTGGATTGTAATAAGTTTTGCGATATTTAAATGTTTTCGCATTACTGTTGTGGTTCTCGCATTTACTTGTTATTCAACTAAGGTAGACAATTTTACATTTCAATTTGAAAATAAAGAACAATGACAGGATGACACAGTGTATGAAACTTTTATATAACAATATCAAGTGGAAGTTTTAGAAACTGTTTATTTCTTTAAAAATTGTACAATTCGTACAACAAATTAATTGCGCTACTATAATATATATTTATCTATAATTAAGAAATATGTATCATAAGAAAATACTACATATCGGAAAGTAATCTTGTATTAAAATGAAACTGATTTGTAATAGTTTTATAAATATAATAAATGTATGTAATATTTGAAATATGTTGCATTATATCAATTTTAAAATGAATAAAAACGGCATGTTCGGAGCTATTTTTACAAGGTTTTCGTTTCAGAACCTTACATTTAAAATTCCTCCACGGTATTTCTTGTTTAAGGAAGTGGAGTTGGCTTCTGAAGGTCTGGAAATCATCAAAGGAGCAGTGGAATTCTTTTCATTAAACATTTAAAGATTCAAGCTTTTGTTTCGCCATCCTACGGATAAGAAAACTATGCGTATCCCTACCGTAACTACACTCAAAACTGAACTTTAGTGCCGCTATCTATAAACAAGTACATATGATGTGAAATCACTTGTGCTTCTGCCATATTGACTCTACTGTAAATAAAGCAGGGATCCGAGTATTTTCCTTCACTTCATTATAGATGGCCGTACTTATACCATTTATATCTCGTCAGTGACTGTATACGCCGCAAGGTTCAAATTATATGGTGTACATATACGCATATATATATTCCTTTTGAACTGTCACCGGTTTAAAGGAAAACAAATTCATATGTTTACTTAGAAACTTTTTAATTAATTGAACAAATTTAATCATAATGCAATTTTCATCATTTCGTAAGTCTCTTGTATTAACAAGGTATATGAAAGTACAAATAATTTTATGACAGATTATTAATGAATAGATCACGTTTTATGACGGTACAACGTGCATACTATTTTTCATTTTTATGAATTTAGTGCTTAAATAGTTTTCAGTATTTTGAAATCGTCAGTGTACACAAACATAACAAGTTCAATAATATTACATATATCAGAAAACGCTATATACAAACATAAGAAAGTTATAGTTTTCAAAACATTTGGACTATATGTGTATGTATATTCATGTATATTTTATATATATGCATTTCTATATGTGCTACATACATCTATATATATAGATATATCATGAAGTAGGTATAGTTGTAAAAAAAAAATGTTTACATATCTTTTAATACTTCACGTATTCCTATATACATAAACATATTACGTGCTACATATATATATATTAATATTATTATACATTGTGTCCTACTAAAAAATGGACTTAGAAGCAACCGTAGTCGAACGTTTACAAAAATTGAGAGAGTGGCAGTTACAACAACAAGAGCGATTATTCAAACAACAACAGATGCAAAGAGATATGTTAACTCAAAGGCAGGATTGTATATACAAAGTGCTAGAGTTATCGATACAAGAGCTAGATTGTAGTGACGATGTAGGAGGGATAAATCATTCCAGTGAAAACATAGAAAGTGCTGAAATAAATAATGAAAACGTTGTTGCGCTGCCTGACAAATTACAAATGGGCGAAGATTGTGTACAAATGTTGGATGACACAAAATCTTCTGTTAAACAGAATATAAATAATATCCAAAATATAACTTCCCATCAGCGACCATCCACGGAAGAAATGATTGACAGCATAATTAGTATTGACAATCGGGTAAAAAGCCAACAACCAAGGGGCAATGTAATGTGTAATAATGTTGTGGGGAATGAAACAAAATTTACGTTAAATGGTCCAAAGGAACAAACAAGGAGAGAACACTTTATGATAGATGGTGTGGCACCTTTAACACCTGATAAAACAACCGTTAATCGAATTTGTCTAGACGATATACCAATTCCTTCTCCGAGAAAAGATTTTCATGTACTGTTAGAAGAAAGATTGAAAGAAGATGAAATCCAATCTTCCCAAAAATCTGATGGAAACTTAGAAAATAAGGTAAAAAAACCGTTTCTAAGGAAAGGAGAAGGATTGTCTAGATTCAAATTCAATCAACAAACACATCTTTCTCCATCGAACGTAAGATTGCGTAGTTCATCTTTTACTAACGGTACACAATCCAATTCTAGGTACTGTAAAAATGAGAATATGATTAACAAGATATCACGATCTTCAAAACCTTTACTGTTAACAAAAAGTGCGAATGGTGCAAGCGCAGCACGAAAGCAGTTGTGTTTGAAAAACATTCCATTGCCCGAGAAGAAAGTCCGTAGTAAATCTGAATCCAGCACCTCGGTTATGGGCAGGGAAGATTATATTAAGGAAATTAAGAATTTAATTGAATTGAATGGTTCCGATTTTCAGTCTCGTACACAAAAAGAATTGGAAGAGGTACGAATATTTGAGTTGTTAGAAGAAAAGGCAGAGAATTCTAGCTTTTGTTCTACGTCTAGTGCAGCTGTTGCATTTTTACAGCAATCAACTCCGTTCAAAATGAAAAAAGTTGGATATAAAGCAGAAAATGGTGTTTTGAATACAATAAATGTTACACCCACAATTACGGCACCTAAGGAACAATCAATCTTAAAGTCTAATAAAATGTACAAATACGCAACATGTAGTAAGAATGCAGATACTTACAAGGATCTATCGCATTTAATAAATAAAAAAGTAATTCGGAATAATGCACATAAAGGTATTACAATTTTACAGGATGTTAATGAAGATGATACAATGAAAGTAAATGGAAGTAGACGGATACTATTAAAAAATCCAATGCGCATTGAACAGAATGGTTGTGGTACTCCTGATATTGAAAACGATAGCGAAGCGGATGTTAGCCTCCATGTTAGATTTTCTGAATATAATGAATACAAAACTATTGGCTTAACAGATACCTCAAGTGTGTCGACTGATTCGATAGTGACAAAAAATTGTTCAGACGAAAAGGTTTGGAGCGATTCTTCAATTTCAGAAACATCTACTATAGAGGCGCCAGCAATGCCATTTGATACACCAAAGTCTTCCATAATAATGAACGAACAAATGCAAGAGATAAAACATACATCACATTTTGAACAATGCCACCCACAAAGAGAGTTGAACCATAGAACGCACAGCTATCAAAATATGAGACAGAACAATATTACCGATAATGACACAGGGACGCCTCAACATGCGCAGTATAAAGATACGTTAGAATTTTCAGATACAGCTTACTATTCCCCTGATGAGGAAGGAAGCCTTTTACATGACTACAGTCACAATGATTTAACGCCAGAGAAAGTTGGAAATCTTGTTAGTAATTTAATATCAATGAAAATCGCCGAAAAATCCAACAACGCAAGAATGGATAAGTCTGTGAGTAGCTACAGTAATGAAATTGAGAAAGAACAGGAAAATAAAGAGAATTTAGATGACTCGAATGAAACGGTCTTCAAATCGGAACTTTTAAAAAGTCGCCTATTACAACTTGAACAAGAGATCAGTATATTCCGTAAAGAAAATACGGCTTTGTCCTTACAGCGTAAAAAATTACAAGACGATTACAGAAACTTACATAAAGAGTATACGGAGAAAGAAAAAAAATTCGAGGAGAATAGAAAACAAGCAGAAGATCGTTTGCAAGAAGAAAGAAAAAAGCTAGCTCGCGAGAAAGCTGCGCTAGAGAATAGGATGCGAGATTCGCAAGAGAAGGCCCAACAAAGTAAGCTGGAGAGGCAGGAAATGCAGATTTTAAAAGATGAATTGGAAAAATTAAGGGAAGAAATGCATACGAAAGAAAGTAGATGGAATGCTGCTCAATCCAGACACAAATGTCAGATGAGGATATTAAAGATGGAGAATTCAAAAGTAAAGCAAGAGATAGAGAAATTGCAGAGTTTGAAGAAAGGTAATATTAGAAATAAAGGAAAACCTGGATCTTCGTCGAATACAAAAACAATTCATCAAATTAACAAACAACTTAACATGCAGTTCAAAGAGTCTCAAAAAATGAATGATGTCTCGTCGGATGATGGTCAGAAGTTAGGAGCACCGCTGTTGAAAGGAACAAACACAACTAATTATCACGGTACAGAAAAAGAAAAAGAACTCAGTGACTATGCCAGCAAGGACGGTATAAATGAGAAATTACAGAAATCTCAGACAACCGCAATAGACATTGCCAAAAAACGGAATTTATATCAAAATTTGATTAAAGAGGCAACATTGGACTTAACAGATGTTCATGAACAATCTGTCAAAGTAGCTGAAAATTTAAACGAGTCAAAGTCAAACTTAAACAGTTCGTATAAGAAATTGGATAGTAGAGAAATTATTACAGAGAATTGTGAGAAATTGTATAAAGGATCTATGGTACCCTCAAATCATAGTAATATAAATGGTAACATTCAAATGGATGAACAAAACGATTATATTCGTTTTATATCTTCTACAACAGCTTACCAAGGAGATGGTGAGAAAGATTTAGCATCCGCAACAAAGGATGAATTAACTGGTACAAACTTAGAAAGTGCACCTTCATTTGGCCAAAGCAATGCTACAATGGATAAACAAGGTGTAAAAGAAATTCAGCAAAACGATGGCTCTATTGAATATTGGTTTCCAAACGGGAATATTAAAAAAGTTTTTCCCGATCAGGGTTTAACTAGGCTGATATATTACAATGGTGATATTCGCGAAACCAATAAAGATGGAAAAATAAAATACTTTTACGCGTCAACGCGTACATGGCATACAACGATGCCGGATGGTTTAGAAATTTTAGAATTTGCTGAGTAAGTTACTTGATAATTATAATGTTTAATTGTAAGTCTGAATTATGAATATTATGTACTGAATATTACATATTATTTTTGTATTATCTAGTGGACAAGTAGAAAGACGATCGCACAATGGTACAGTAGAAATATCATTTCCAGATGGTTCAGTACGAATCTTAGAATCAGATGGTATTGAAAAATGGTCATTACCAGATGGTACATTGATTCAAATTCTGACCAATGGAGAAAAAATTCTCACTCTACCAAATGGACAACGTGAAGTACATACTACAACACATAAGGTAACTCATAGTAATAATATTAAGAATATTTTTTCAGTTTATTCAAAGTATAGGTATTTAAGTAACTACTTCTTGTGTGTTTAAATATATATATTTATAGACGCATTTATTTCAGAGACGTGAATATCCTGATGGTACTATTAAACTAATCTATCTTGATGGAACTCAGGAAACACGATATTCAAATGGTAGGATACGTCTTAAAGATAAGGATGGGAATCTTTTAATGGATTCGTATCAGTAACAATTACAAACATGGATGTGCAGCTAATCGTAATGTTTAGAACGGACACTAGAATTCCATTTAAAATGATATATTTGATATAAACGTATTTTAAATGATTCCTAGGCGATAATTAAGGTTTTAATTAGATGTAATATTTTAATGAGTCATAAGTAAATTAAAATAACTAAATGGAGACTGTTAATATAAAAATAAAGATAAAGTTCCTTAATGTTAAACTGCATTACATTGTCTTGAATAATTTTACGAATGCCTTTGAAAATATCTATATTCCTGAATTATTCAACCTTTCTTTTTGTGGGTTTTATAAGGGGACATTCTGCAATATACTCGCCCGTTTGTCTGATTATGTTTCCCGTGTGGAAAAGTCAGAAAAGTTAATCGAACTTTTTAAATGAAAAGTAAATGGTGGGGGAAAGAGACACGTGATGAGGGACTTCACCGATGGATAACACTGTATTAAACAGAATCTAGCAGTGTTCCCAATCGTAACGGTGAAATTAGAATAGTGTGAACTTTTCAAATCGCAGAATCTTATGCGCGCGATACTAGGTGTAAATCGTTTTGACTTTCTGTCAATTTAGTTCAGCCATGCGTGCGCGTTTAAATTTTCGGAAATGGGTAACCGGATTTGGCGCAATAGGCGGTGCGATGTTCTTTTATCCAAACGATAATAATGATAATCAACTGCCGCGAAAACACAATTCCTGGATGTCACTTTCTGCACCGTGGGTCAAATGGGATCCTAACTGGGATAGGTTATATTCTTTATCATCGTTATCATTATTATTCATAAGAAACTATTACTGACTTCGAATTTAATGGTAACATGTAATTGAGATTCTATTTCTTTGATTTTTCGTTTGCTGTGTATTTGCGTATAAATGAATAAAAAAAAATGTTCGTAATTCGACTTTGATGAAAGCACTTTACTAGATAAGACAGGATCAATTTTTCTAAACATACAATATGTATATATATCGTTCGAAACTTTAATATACGACACTGTTATAATTCATATTTCTTTATATTGATGTATATAAAGATGTACGTTGTTAACCCTTATGATGTTATTAAATATTTACTTCCCTCCCTTTTTTTTTAGTAAAAGAAACTGCTTACATGCGTGTTTATTTAACGAATCTAACAAATTTAACGAATTTCATTGTCATATTTATGTTTTTTTTTATAGACGAGATCCCAAAAGCTTGGCAAGACCAATGACAATAAATAATGAATCTGATCAGAACAAGTACAATAGAGAATTAGCAAGCAAAACTGCAAAGTCTGTGCGTCATATAATTTTAATTCGTCATGGACAATATAACATAGAAGCCAAAGCAGATCCGGATAGGATCCTTACAGATCTAGGTCAGTATTTTTTAATAATGAAAAACATATCAACTGTTAGTTACATTTCAATTACTACAGAATCTTGAAACCATTATAAAGGTAGGCAACAAGCCGAAATAACTGGGAAAAGACTGCAACAATTAGGCTTCCCATATGCCTTACTGGTACATTCAACAATGACTAGAGCAGAAGAAACTGGCAAAATTATAGAAAAAAGTCTTGGGCATATAGAAGTACAAAATGATTCCCTACTCAATGAGGGTTCTCCAATTCAACCAGAACCATCAGCCCGTTGGAATCCTGAACTAAAGGTGATAACATATTATTTACTATATAAATAACTAATTTAAATGATATGTTTTCTTTCCAGAAAGTTTGTATTTCATATATAGTTGAGAATAACACTGCACGAAATTAATATGTTCCAGTTTTTTAAAGACGGACCTAGAATAGAAGCAGCATTTAGAAAGTATTTCCATCGTGCAGATTACAACCAAGAAAAAGACACTTATACTGTTCTTGTTTGTCATGCAAATGTTATTAGATATTTCGTATGCAGGTATACTATTTTACCAGTACCATGTAATTGTTTATAAGATTTTTAAATAACTGTACGTTTATTTCAGAGCTTTACAATTTCCACCCGAAAGTTGGTTGCGTATAAGTTTGAATCATGCAAGTATAACATGGGTCACCATTTACCCGGATGGCATTCTGATATTGCAAACTCTTGGCGAAACAGGACACATGAGACCACAGTTTATATCGTCATGAAAATCGATGCCCTACACTATTCATCATAATACAAACATATTTTGCAGCTTCCATTTAATGTAATTTCTTATCTGTGGGGTTTCAAAAGAAACATCTTACAATTATCTATTAGTTTTACATGTACAAACAGTATTATTGCAATTCTTTAAAGGTAATCATTGTACATGGTACCAGAATAGACTCTTTTTTATATTTTAAAATTTTTATACAACAGTTAAAGACTGATAAAAATATTTATAGTTGCAAGAAGTCCTATCAATAACGTATTAAAAAGAAACTTTATTTCTATTATAGTCGCAGTAATCGGTCGATCGTTTGCATTTTGCGAAACATTAAATACAGCGTTTAATAACATGTGTGTTAAGACGAGTATATTTAATAAATTGCAACTCCATGTTTGTAACGCTAACTAGAAAATATAATTAAAGTAGTACCAAAACGTTCTATATGTATATAAATCGACATACTATATTTCACGAGTCTCGAAGGAGATACTCAAAACTCGGCATATCTGAAATTACCCTATGTTTTGATTAGTATGTGGCATATAATACTTATAATACGCATGTAAAAAATTGTTGCATCATGTAAACTTGAAATTGATTAAAAAAAAATTAAAATATTGCCGTGCTACCATTCCCCCGACGCGCTGCGCGCACTATTCAAACGTGTATGGCAAGTTGACTGCATCAATCATGTTGCTCGATACTTGCAACGCAGACTTAACATTTTTTTTACCCTTCTACCATTATTAATTTCGAAGTAAGTTTAATTAGTGAAATCATAATTAAACTCGTAATATTTAAGGTACTGTTAAGGAAATAAATATTTGCTAGTGTTATGTTTGCAAATATTGTTCGATGTTCGTTGAAACATTCTTTATAGTGTCTATTTTCTATATGTGGTACGGAATACCATTGCTTTCGTAGGAACTTAAAATTTATATAAAACAATCATTCCATATGATTTTAATTGCTAAATGACGAATTCTTTGCAAGAAAAATTTTGTTCTTTGATCGCCATTTTACTCGAAATTTTCAAGACTATCGATGTTTCACTTTCATAGTAAGTGTACATTATTTTTCTTGACATTTAAACCGCATTTAGCTATGCAATAATAGTACTGATCTTTAAATGACATTTGTCCCGGAACCTAAACCTAGTGATGGGCACCATCGACTAATTTAAACTATCGACTAATTAGTAACGATATACTATCGAATAATTAGTCGATGGTTTTTCGCTTATTGGTTATGTCTGGAGTCTGAACTATGTCATGAAATATTGGTGTATTTACTTTTCGTAAATTTATTACAGTTCATAATTAGAATTTCAGAAATATAAAAGGTCAACAAGTTTCTTTTTTAACCGATTGATAATATTTCAATTTGTCATAAACTATTTTATTTCGGCACTTAAAAATTAACAGTTCTAAATGTTTTGTGAGAAACAATTAGCTAATTGATTAGCGGGTCTCTGCCATATCTACAGTGCCTGCCATGGTTTCGCCATCTATACAGAACTCCTTGAAACCACTCGCGCTTGCTATGGTAGTTCCATCTATGCAGTTCACATTGGAACTACTCACACCCCTTACTTACCATAAGTGTAGATATGGCAGAGGCCCGAGTAGTTTGAGTCACGTCTGTATAGATGGCGATACTAATGACTCTTAGATAAAGCAGACATATATACAGTTTCGAGCAGTTCTGTATAGATGGCGAAATTAAAGCCCACTTTGAGTGTAGGTAAGACAGGGATGCGAGTGGTACGTAAATTCAAGCACTTGTTACGTCCCGGCCCTAAGGTGGGACGCAACGTAGGGATCTTGCCACGTCACCCAGCCCGCCGCTGCAACAACTTGCTGAGGACCGTAATTTCTCCGGGGAGAGGAGGCATGTCGAGGAAGGAAAAAGGATATTGGAGTTTGGATGTGCGTTTCGTCTCGGAATCGACCGCCTAGACTCATCAGTAGGGCTGCAGTCGACTCCTGCCCCAGACGCAAGGATTCAAGATCGGAACTTATATATATATGAAGTGGCCAAGGGGCGACCACTTGCACGAAGACGACGACGACGATGGCGACCTGGTGGCGAATCCTGCGTACCAACTTCAGGCGCTTAGAAATAGAATTAGAAGAGGAACGTATGGAGGGCGTTCTCTTTACCGACGACGATCTAAATCAATACGTCGAAGGCGATGCCGGCAGACGTCACACACTTGTTTATAAGTAGCGGTGCGATAATGTTCATAAAATTTGGTTATTTATGTCTTCATTCATCCAATTAAGTTAATAATCCTCGAAAACCGATTCGTACACTCTTTTACATATCAATAAAGTGTCAGCAAACACAGTGTTTCAATCTACATAAAAATTAATATGTACGGTACATTGCAAGTTCCATTGTTCATTATATTCTACAACAATCAAGCCCTCTTTAGCACGGGTAAATGTATTTGTGAATATTTTTTCCTTTAAATAAATTTTCCGGGACTTGATAAATACATACTAATAGTGGTATTATTCTTTATTTCGGTCTCACAGGAATGAAAGTTTGGTTAGTGTACATATAACCTATCTTTACAATACTATCTCTTGCACTCTCATCTTCCGTTCCGCTCTTCTTTTCATACCTTCTCTGCCTTACGTATTACACTATTTCTTATCTCTTTATCGCACATCTATTATAAATCTTTTCCGTTCCTTCCTGTTTAATTACAAATTCCTAAGTTATTTTTATGTCTTATTGTATCTTTTTCCGTACATTTTGTTAGCAGGTGCTCTTACGTTCCAAATTTTGGTATGCACAGGTAACATCTTTTATCCTTTTTCTTCTCCCAATATTTATTTCATCCTTTAATGGATCTCGCACCTGCGTTGTTAATTGTCAATTGCGCCCTCGTCCGTTTTTACTTAAGTACCATAGTAGTGTTGATGTTCTAATATATTTAAACGTATCATTGTATCTTGCTTTCCCTATTTTTCTGCCTTGTTCCTGCTGTTGCATTTGATTGACTCTACTTTTGAGGATCTCCGTCAATTCCTTTACTTCCGCTTTTGTCAAAGTCACTCATACTTGACGCATTCCATTCCTTTTCAAATAATCCTCTCCTTTTTATGCTTCTGGCTTGCCCCTCCTTTCTTTCTTCTTCCTCTAAATATCTCTTAATAATCTTTCTCCTGTTACATACTTATTAATGTATTTTTTCTGTGTGCAGGTTTCACAGGCAAAGAGTAAGGAACATTGCCTGGCACTTCTCATCGTGCATAAATGTAAGAAAGAAGGTAGAAGAACTTGTGCAACATACTTTAGTTATCCTTTAGTTATAGTAAATTGGTTTATAAAAATAGTTTGTATCTATTAGCCCGTAAGTTTATTTTAGGACAATTGTGTAATTAACTGTTATGTTATCTATTATATGCTTTATTTTATATTCAGTTTATTCGGTAGATCTTATATGAACTTTAATATTACTTATATAATTATTACAAGTTCTACTGAATGTGCTAAATGTAAAATGAAAGATATAATAAATAATTGACATATTCACAAGTTACACAATTGCTGTAATTTAAATGTTATATGCTTCTACATATGAAGTACGTAAATTTTAGTGTATGATTTATCTGTAAGATATATTGTAAATTAACTTCAAAGAATAGTTTATAAGTATTAGATTATTTACGTTTATAGTGTTATTTTTAACGTTTATAGTGTTATTTTTAACGTTTATAGTGTTAGTTATAATACATAAATGTTGGTTTAGAATTGATACAAGATTTAGTTGTACGATGTAATGTAAATAGATATAAAAGAATAGTTAATAAGTATCTGTTTGTAAATTTAATTACAACATTTTTGTAACTTGTATATTCATTGATTAATTTAAATAAATTTGCAATGAAAAGAATTCCAGTGCTCTTTTTACTTTCATACCTTACCAATCCTTGAAAGAACCTAATTCCGATTCCTTATACAAGAAGTACCGTGGACGAACTTTAAATGTCCTAAAGCGAGAAACTTGTCAAAATGGTCCTATACGTTAATAAAATAAGCGCTGAGAATTTCCTGGAACGTGACGTCATTTCCAAGAACTGATGCTATGAAAGACCTCCTCGCATATCATATTCTCCTGATACAAATCCACGATTTTCAGCGCTTAAATTTCTTCTGAAAATCGTGGATTAGTATTAGGAGAATATGATATGCGAGGAGGTCTTTCATCGCAGCAATTCTTGGAAATGACGTCACGTTCCAGGAATTTCCAATCGCAAAATTCCTGAGATTCTGGCAAAAATATCTCGCTGAAAATCGTGGATTTGTATCAGGAGAATATGATATGCAAGGAGGTCTTTCATCGCAGCAATTCTTGGAAATGACGTCACGTTCCAGGAATTTCCAATCGCAAAATTCCTGAGATTCTGGCAAAAATATCTCGCTGAAAATCGTGGATTTGTATCAGGAGAATATGATATGCAAGGAGGTCTTTCATCGAAGCAATTCTTGGAAATGACGTCACGTTCCAAGAATTTCCGAGCGCAAAATTTCTGAGATTCTGCCAAAAATATCTCGCTGAAAATCGTGGATTTGTATCAGGAGAATATGATATGCGAGGAGGTATCCGACATCAGCAGTTCTTGGAAATGACGTCATATTCCAAGAATTTCCGAGCGCTTAATTTTCTAGACTTCTGCCATCAAATGTTGCAAGAAATGAAGACCGAAAATGATGTTGTTTCCACAATTTCCTTCTTTTATATTTAATAACGTATAGGGCCATTTTTACAAGTTTCTCGCTTCAGGACTTTGCATTTAAAGTTCGTCTACGGTACTTCTTGTGTAAGGAATTGGAATTAGGTTCTTTCAAGGATTGTTAAGGTGTGAAAATAAAAAGAAGAGTGGAATTCTTTTAATTTAACATTTATTTAAACTAATGAATGAAGATACAAGTCACAAAACGGTTCAAATTACAAGCTAATACTTATGGACTACTCTTTTATATCTATTTACAAATACATCGTACAACTAAAGCATGTATTAATTCTAAACTAACATTTGTGTAATATGAAAAATACATTAAACTTAAATAATCCAATAGTTATAAACTATTCTTTAAAGTCAATTTACAATATATAGCTTACAGATAAAGCTTATACTAAAAATTATATACTTCATATGCAGAAGCTTATAAAATTTAAATTACAGCATTTGTGTAAACTTGAGCATACATACATTATTTATTATATCTTTTATTTTACATTTAGCACATTCAGTAGAACTTGTTTTAGTAATATATAAGTAATATCAAAGTTTATATAAGATCTATCGAATGATCTGAATATAAAATAAAGTATATAATAGATATTATACAGAACAGTTAACTACACAATTGTTCTAAATTAAGCTTATGCGCTAACAGTTGCAAACTATTTTTATAAATCAATTTACTATAATTAATGGATAAGTAAAGTATGTGGCAAAAGTTCTTCTATTTTCTTTCTTGCTCCTATGCATGATGGGATGTGTCAGTCAATGCTCGCTACTCTTTGCCTCCACAACCTGCACACACAAAACATATATTAGTAAGTATGTAAAAGGAGACCGAAGAAAGAAAGGAGGGCCAAACCAGAAGCATTAAAGAAGGAGAAGATTATTTGAGAATGGGTCTCTTAAGAGACAATTTAATTAGATCGGAAGTAAAGGAATTGTCGCAGACCCTTAAAAGAATAGACTATGAAATACAACATCAGGAACGAAACATAAAAATAAAATAAGCGAGATATAATGGACGGTGTAAATATATTGGAACAGCAACGCTAATAGAATACCAAAGCAAGAATGGAATAGGCCATAATCGTCAGTTAATAGCACAGGTAAGATGCAAAAGCATTAAAGGATTAAATAAATATTAGGAGGAGAAAAAGGAAAAAGGATCTGACCTGTGCACACAAAAATTTGGAACGTTAGAACACCTCTTTTTTTATAAACCAATTTACCATAACTAAAGGATAATAAAGTATGTTGCACAAGTTCTTCTACCTTCTTTCTTGCATTTATGCAAGATGAGAAGTGCCAGGCAATGTTCCTTACTCTTTGCCTGTGAAACCTGCACACAGAAAAAATACATTAATAAGTATGTAACAGGAGAAAGATTATTAAGAGATATTTAGAGGAAGAAGAAAGAATGGAGGGGCAAGCCAGAAGCATAAAAAGGAGAGGATTATTTGAAAAGGAATGGAATGCGTCAAGTATGAGTGACTTTGACAAAAGCGGAAGTAAAGGAATTGACGGCACGCCTTATCCAAAACAAGGTAACTACTCCAACCTAGTGGCTCCCCGATTTCGCATCGGGTTCGACCACGAAACCTAACCCATCCTACAGCTCCCTGGTTTCGCACCAGGTTCGTCTGTATCCTACGGCTCCCTGATTTCGCATCAGGTTCGTCCGTACGTTTACTAAACCTCCGAACAGCTCCCCAGTTTCGCACCGGGTTCGTCTGCGCACTCTTTCCTAGTGGCTCCCCGATTTCCCATCGGGTTCGTCCACGACGTTTCACCCTCCTGCGGCTCCCTGGTTTCGCACCAGGTTCGTCCGCGCTTGATTCTATTCCTGAGGCTCCCCGATTTCGCATCGGGTTCGTCCTCGCATACATCAATCCCAGCGGCTCCCTGATTTCGCATCAGGTTCGTCCGTGCACCTAACTAATAAATTCTCAACCATATTCCTTGGGTAATATCAACATCGCCGGCCTAGGCGTTGCCCACAGCCCTGGCTTGTAACAGAGGAAGAAGGATAAAAAAATGTGACCTGTGCATACAAAAATTTGGAACGTAAGAGCACCTGCTAACAAAATGTACGGAAAAAGATACAATAAGACATAAAAATAACTTAGGAATTTGTAATTAAACAGGAAGTAACGGAAAAGATTTATTATAGATGTGCGATAAAGAGATAAGAAATAGTGTAATACGTAAGGCAGAGAAGGTATGAAAAGGAAGAGCGGAACGGAAGATGAGAGTGCAAGAGTTAAGATAGTATTGTAAAGATAGGTTATATGTACACTAACCAAACTTTCATTCCTGTCAGACCGAAATAAAGAATAATACCACTATTAGTATGTATTTATTAAGTCCTGGAAAATTTATTTAAAGGAAAAAATATTCACAAATACATTTACCCGTGCTAAAGAGTGCTTGATTGTTGTAGAATATAATGAACAATGGAACTTGCAATGTTACCGTACATATTAATTTTTATGTAGATTGAAACACTGTGTTTGCTGACACTTTATTGATATGTAAAAGAGTGTACGAAACGGTTTTCGAGGATTATTAACTTAATTGGATGAATGAAGACATAAATAACCAAATTTTACGAACATTATCGCACCGCTACTTATAAACAAGTGCTTGAATTTACGTACCACTCGCATCCCTGTCTTACCTACACTCAAAGTGGGCTTTAATTTCGCCATCTATACAGAACTGCTCGAAACTGTATATATGTCTGCTTTATCTAAGAGTCATTAGTATCGCCATCTATACAGACGTGAAGCAAACTACTCGGGCCTCTGCCATATCTACACTTATGGTAAGTAAGGGGTGTGAGTAGTTCCAATGCGATCTGCATAGATGGAACTACCATAGCAAGCGCGAGTGGTTTCAAGGAGTTCTGTATAGATGGCGAAACCATAGCAGGCACTGTAGATATGGCAGAGACCCGCGTAGATTCAAGTATATCTTTGCAGATATTAATTAATTTATGAATTAAATGATATATACACGATTATTTCAATTATAAAAAAGAAGGCTTCTTGAAAAATAAGAAAATGTAATTCTCTAGGCGAAACATATATGATTTATGTTACTAATGAATTATCTCGAAAGCGTCAGAAAACAGAAGAGTCTACATAAGAAGCAGGGCAATAAATAATACACAATATTTACAGCTGCAGATGGATACAACGATAGAAGCGAGAACTCAAAAGTAATTGCAATAAGAACTTAAGATTCTCTCCGCTCAAATAACTACAATGGACAGTAATGCCCACTTAATGTTCGCTGCTTCGAAGCTGCCTAGCGAACACTATCCAGGGATGTGATTTATAAGGAATTGTTCATGCTTATCACTTTTCGGCACGCTCGGTTTAGGCTGTGTTGGGAGTGGATTGAGATGTACTGAGAACCAGCGTGAGATATATTTAACACGTTGAGTGCCACGTCAGGCATCGGTGTCTGACACTAAACTTTCCGTTCAGGCCGCGTCAGTCATCGGTGACTGACAATCAACTTTCCGTTCAGTGACTGACACTAAACTTTCCGTTCAGGCCGCGTCAGTCATCGGTGACTGACAATCAACTTTCCGTTACCCTTTGATCACTCATATTATTAGATATCAACCCAATTTCGTTGAAACTCCTCTGCCGCGCGCCGCGTTTAACCATTCTCTTTCGAATGAGCCCTCACCCAGCTCAAAATATTCTCATATAAGGAAATTAAGCGAGGCCTTTGACACCCATGTTTTGGCCCATATTATGTCGATATACAGCTCGCTGCATTACCCGTGTCTACCCCCTTAAGGATTCGATGGTTTTAACGACTGAATTCGTCGATAGTTTTTAGTAACTACATTCAGTCGATGGTCCAAAGTTCAAACGACTAAATCATTCGATGGTTTTGACGACTGAATTTTGTCGATAGTTTTAAGTAACTACATTCAGTCGACTAAATTAGTCGTTAGCCGATACTATCGATAGTCTTAAAAATCATTCGAATGAAAGTAGTAGTTGGGTACGATCGAATAATCGATAGTTTTTAGTCGATGGTGCCCATCACTAAACTTACGGGCTCCATGAAAACTTAGCATAGTTGATTTGAACGGTTCCCCTTGTTAAGAATATGAGTGAGGTATACTATGCTATAATTGTAACATGTTTATTGATATATCATTTGTTTATTTATATTTCTAGCTCCTGCTTTTAAATCGGGCGTACATCCTTAAATGTATGCGTTTGATTTTTATAGAAAACACGAGCAATACACTATTATATAGTTCGGTACCATTTCCTAACCTAGAACTGTCAAATACAAAGCCTATTTTTTCCGTAACCAAAGAATAACTTGAAATTGGCCTGTGGACCCCGAAAATCATACTGTTAATCACTGATAGTATTTATGATGTTTACGTCAGATGTATATTAACTTTTCATTAAATTTTCTTGTTTTTCAGTGCTAATATAGATCGAACAATATATTTTTTTTTCACCTATTGGCCATCCAATTTTTATAAATGGATAGCGAAAAGCAGAAAGACGAAATCGTTGCATTGGAAAGTATTTATAATTCAGAAGAATTCTCATATCGTTATGAAAATGGACGTTATCAGTGCAGTTTTATGATATTCATAGATATTCCGCCGGATTGCCATGTAATTTATAAGGATATTAGACAAGCGGACGAATCTGAACAAAAAATTAAGGTATCTCATTTACCGCCTTTAACACTCAATGTAATTTTGCCAGAAAATTATCCTTCAGAATTGCCACCAAAATTGTCTCTATACTCGTCTTGGTTGCATCTGTCGCTGTTGACTAAATTGTGTAAAAAGTTGGACAAGCTATGGGATGAAAACAAAGGGCAAGAAATATTGTTTACATGGGTGGCCTTTTTACAAGCAGAGGCGTTTGGATTTTTGCATATACAAGAGAACCTTAATATGAGCAACGTGTACACTCGTTATAAAGAAGCATTGGAGAGAGATCGCAACATTCAAAAAAGTAAAATGGTACACAATGTAGACAAAGAACACGCTGTCGGTGATGCAATGAAGAAAACAAAAATGGAGGCCAATGCTCAAAACTCGAGTAGAAAAAGTTTAATACAGAAGCGTCAAGATAAAAGAGCTACACTGGATTGTCCTATCGAGAGAAATCCTATTCAAGCATTGGTCGATTACAATGACAAACGCAATCAAATACAATTCAAGAAAAATTTTTACACTTGTAAGATTTGTTTTGTGGATAAACTGGGGGAGCATTCTACAAAGTTTTTACCTTGCGGTCATATATATTGCAACGATTGTATCGGTGGTTACTTAGAAGTCAGAATTAAAGATGGAAACGTGCAAAATATTTGTTGTCCTGAAGAAAAGTGTACCTCCGAAGCAACTCCTGGACAGGTTGAGTTTATCTCTAACAATAATCTACTATTTCGATTTTTATACATTAACAATTTTATTCGTACTTTCAGATAAAAGATTTAGTCAGTTCAGAATTGTTTGCAAAATATGATTCCATACTACTAAGTGCAACGCTAGATACTATGGAAGACATAGTTTATTGTCCTAGACGCAATTGTCAGTATCCAGTTAGTCGTGAACCAAATGAGCAAATGGCAAATTGTCCAACCTGCCAGTATGCATTTTGTGTTTACTGTAAAATGGTATATCATGGAATAGAACCATGCAGAGTTCATTCAGGTATTACCTTTCGAAGTTATCATCGATTAATCTATTATCTTTATATAAAACTACATTCTATAATATTTTTCGGACTTGCATAAAACTATATTTTTAAATGAATATTTTGCAGCTGAGATACTCGAGCTGGTAACTGAATATCAGGAAGCCTCTACAGAGAGGAAACAGCAGCTTGAACAATATTATGGTAAAAAGCAGCTGCAAACTTTAGTAGAGAATGCTATGTCTGAGAATTGGATTAAAAGTAACAGCCAAAAATGTCCTAAATGTCAAGCTGCCATTGAGGTATTTACATATGTGCATACGTACAGTATACATATACCTACAAACAGTTTACAGCGAATGAAATGAAATTTTTTATTTCAATAAATGGATTTTTATTATATTATCACTATTAAATTATAATCACTTTGCAGAAGTCAGATGGCTGTAACAAAATGGTGTGCTGGCGTTGCAACACATTTTTCTGCTGGCTATGTAGTAGCATTCTAGATCGTAATACGCCGTATGAACATTTTCAAAATGTATTTTCCAATTGCTACAACAGATTGTATTACGGAATGCCGATTGATAATGATGATGATGAAGATTATCCAAATTACGAACAGTTAGAGGATGATGATTTTTATGTGGAATTTGTAATATAAAAATTTAAATAAAACATGAACACGTTAAAAAAAAATTGCTAACTAATCGTTACTTTTTACGTGAGCATGTTTTATCGTGCATATTTTCAAGGTGCAAAAGAAAAACTGTTTCTAAGTAGAACTGGTTTTGTACTGTAAATTTTCTTTGCATGACTCTTGTAGTGATTCGCGTATTTATACATTGTATATTTGTAAACTGTACCAAGAAACGTACAAACATGTATATTTTTGTCGACTTATTATATTAAATATTTACTCCTACTGTATAAAGAATTATTTTGTCACGAATTTTTTTAAACGTTATATAAAATAGACAAAGAAAAAAAATAACGTTGTGTATCTTCTACCGAAATATATTCCTACGCAAAAAAAAATTAAAATCACGGGTCGCACAAAACAATACAAGCCAGCAGAAATTTAAACGGGACGAGAAAAACAAGGTGTAAGGTGTTTAAACATATTAACACGTTGCTGCCGATGACAGTCTGTCTCTTTATTGTAAAAGAAAAAGAGATATCAAAATAATAATAATAGCAGTCGTACTATTTAGTACTCCTCGGCTCCTTCGCCTTCACCTTCTACCGAATCCATGCCAACTTCTTCGTAATCTTTCTCGAGAGCGGCAAGATCTTCACGTGCCTCGGAGAATTCACCTTCCTCCATACCTTCTCCTACATACCAATGGACGAAGGCTCGTTTGGCGTACATTAGGTCAAACTTATGGTCAAGACGAGCCCAGGCTTCAGCAATAGCGGTGGTGTTCGACAACATGCAGACGGCACGCTGTACTTTAGCAAGGTCACCACCAGGTACTACAGTAGGTGGCTGATAGTTAATACCAACTTTGAATCCAGTTGGACACCAATCAACAAACTGAATGGTGCGTTTCGTTTTAATGGTAGCGATCGCAGCGTTCACATCTTTGGGCACGACATCACCTCTGTATAACATACAGCAGGCCATGTACTTTCCATGTCGTGGATCGCATTTCACCATCTGGTTGGCTGGCTCAAAGCAAGCGTTCGTAATCTCTGATACAGAGAGTTGTTCATGATATGCCTTCTCTGCTGAAATGACCGGTGCATATGTTACCAGGGGGAAGTGAATCCTTGGGTACGGTACCAAGTTCGTTTGGAACTCGGTTAAGTCAACGTTTAGGGCACCATCGAATCGCAGAGAAGCTGTAATGGAGGACACAATTTGGCCGATCAGTCGATTCAAATTAGTATATGTGGGTCTCTCGATGTCCAAGTTGCGGCGACAAATATCGTAGATGGCTTCGTTGTCCACCATAAATGCGCAATCGGAATGTTCAAGAGTGGTATGCGTGGTGAGAATTGAATTGTATGGTTCAACGACTGCTGTAGAGACTTGTGGGGCGGGGTAGATCGCGAATTCCAGCTTTGATTTCTTGCCGTAGTCAACGGATAGGCGTTCCATCAGCAGAGAGGTAAATCCAGAACCGGTACCACCTCCGAAGGAGTGGAAGATCAGGAAACCTTGAAGTCCGGTACATTGGTCAGCTAATTTACGAATTCTGTCCAGAACTAAGTCAACGATTTCCTTTCCGATTGTGTAATGACCACGGGCGTAGTTGTTTGCTGCATCTTCTTTGCCAGTGATCAATTGTTCTGGATGGAAGAGCTGGCGATAGGTACCAGTACGTACTTCGTCTGTAAAGAACAAGAAACAAATTAATTAATAAATGTGCGTGTGGAAAGAAAAGGACAAAAATTTTGTTTGGAAAAAAGTTGAAGGATATTCACCAACTACTGTGGGTTCCAAGTCAATGAAGACAGCCCTAGGGACATGTTTCCCTGCACCAGTTTCGCTGAAGAAGGTATTGAAACTGTCGTCGCCCCCACCAATGGTCTTGTCAGATGGCATCTGTCCATCGGGTTGGATGCCATGTTCCAAACAATACAATTCCCAACAGGCATTACCAATTTGGACACCAGCTTGTCCAACATGAACCGAGATACATTCACGCTGAAAAAAATTATATAATATATTAACCATATAACAATTATTTAATATATTAACCATATAACAATTATTTAGAAATCCAGAATTTATCGGAATTATTCATAACCAATACTATATATAGAATACATGCAGGAGAGTATTAAAGTTCAAGGGCAAAGTTGAACGAACTGACCAATCATAAGGACTGAATGCTATTATATCAATTTTAAGAATAAGTTGTAAATTAAAATTGTCCAAATTCGTAGAAACGAAAGTTTAATTGATAAAGCCAAGGTATGAGAAATATTATAAGAACGAGAAAGAGAAAAGGGAGTGTCCAAGAACACGTAAGTATAAAACCGGAAGCCGGCCGGCATTTAACCGTTACAAGATGGCTACCAAAACGTAGCATTATATTTACGATTTTTTCCAATATCGTTGAAAATACAGATCAAATTAAGACTTACCATTTTGTAGTGTAAAGTGAACTTTTAAAATTGTCGATAAAAGGAGTATAAAAAGACGTAGGACGTCAGTAGTCGGCTAAAGCAAGTAATGGAGCTTTCGCTAACAACTGTAAGACCTTCGTCAGATAATCGTCGAACGAATGCGTCAACGTTCACAGGGACAGCTATTTATACCTTCGGTGGGAGACTCGTCAGCGCGCGCCGATTGGCTGCTGATGTCCTCATTCTGCTTCATGATTGGTCTCTTTTCGACCGCAGTACCCACACGATTGAACACACGTCCTTATACGGAAAATATAGTTCCTATATTAACGATGTGATCGTCTGTTTCATTTAAATTAACACTAATATATTCATTTGTTAATTCCCATATGATTATTGATCAGCAAAAATTCATTACTTCTTATGATATCGGTATAAGGTTTGGAAAAATTTAGGATACTTGTATGTAAAAAATGCAGTTGCGATGTGCCACGGTTTCGTCCATATTTGGATTGTGCATTGTGATTGGTGACTCATGTAATTCATTTGTCACTCTTCTAACGAAATGTAATTCAGTAGACCTTTTATCCGAAAATAACTTAAATTTCAAAGATACTGTACGAAGAAATTGATTAAAGATTTAAGAAATTGTATTTATCTTTTCATCAATCTTTTCTGGTTTTTTAATGATTTTATTTGGATTAATGTAGAACAGTAATATATAAATGCACATAAAACTTTGTATGAATAATTGTACAGTAGGTAAAATTGTATGTTTATTCACTTTTTGATCCTTGCTAAATATACTTTTGACGTTTCCTTGGAAAGTAACTTATATAATTTACATATTGGTATGGAGTTTGGAGGTTCCAGGTTTCTAAAGCATAAAATACAGTAACTTCATATTTAATTATATTTACTGTACATTTTTGTTACACAAATATTTAATTAAGTTGATACAATTAAACGAATAAGTATGCTTTTAAATAAACATGTGATATATGAAAGTTTCTAAAATTGATTAATTTTAAATATTTTGATACGATATTGTTGCGAGCACCATTAGTTAATTGAAAAATGTAAAGTGTGAATTAAAGTAAATTAAAGGAGTTTAATTCTACGTTTACATGGGGGTTTTTAATATTTGGATTACGTACTACACCCATATTTGGTATTGATCTTGTCTCCTCCTATCGGGTGCGTCAGAAGTACGATTCTCCACAGAACACCACAGAAAAACACTAAATATCTCGTACAAAGAACTATTATAATTTATCTGATCAACGTTACGAAATACGAAATAACAATAAGATCATTTTACAAACACCATAATAACAATCAACGAAAGACGAAAATAAAAATGAAATAATTGAAATCACATCTATTTTAATAATTGTAATATAATTTATTGTGAACAAAGTAAATAATATTATGAAAAATTGAAGTAAAACACACAATAATCATATTTTTATTGTACATGCAATATTCAATTTAATTGAAATACTTTAGTTCCTCAACGAAATCGTGACTGATTGTGAATATCATCCACGATAATTCTAAAAACTAAAATCGATTAGAATTTGTGGGAGAAAGACCCGTTTTAAAAAATATGTATTATGAATTAATAAAAGCTATAGTAATGAAAAATATAGTAGTCATTATTTTCATTTTGTGAGTTTGTTAGATCAGGATTATAAATAATATTGAAGCCTAGAAATGCATCAGAAAATGAGATCAGCTAGTAAACTTCGATAGATTCATTATATGATGAATTGAAGTTGATCCATTTCCTGCCCGTGATCACGTACCGTATCCGCTCTCTACTCTTGATTCTGCGATCTCACCTTACTATGTACACGTACACGGTTTCTGACCTCTTTAGACATTTATGTATATCTCTTTTTGTCTTACGAAATCTTAAGATTGTGAAATTATACGATAAACATAATTTGCATTCTATGTTTAAACGTAGCAGTATAATGACCGATATTAATATTAAAAGAGCCTATAGGCTCCATAAATATATTTATTTTTGTATAATATGTGTTTTTTTCGTGAATAGAAGAATTAAAGGACATGAAACGGTATACAGTATTGTCTCGATAGTTGCGAGAAAGAGCTGCACGATAGTTGCAAAGAGTTTATCCCCACTCCTGGGGGGTATACCCCTAGAGGCGTCAAGAAGCTCGCTTGCCGATCAGTGTAACGCGATCCGGGGTCGGGTATATCGGTGAGGTAATACTAATTCAACGATGAAACTTTGCCATTTCTCATCCTTTTCTTATGAAATTTTTACACAGCATAGCTGACATTTTTCTGATTAAAATGACACCAAACACGATATAATTTGGACTATATTTACTGGCTTAATTAACGTTAATAAGTTTCGACCGCAGAAAAGGATAGGTAGTGAAAAGAAAAGAGAAGCTGCGATCGTCTTTTGGCTTGGCTGCTCGGCCGCTTATCTTTACTCGCTGTCCTTTTCTACGTTCGACGCTGTCGGCAAATTTCAAACAACGTAGGAACTACACGCTAGTTGCAAACGTTCAGTCCCGAGGCTTTCGCAACTATCGAGACAATACTGTACATGCAGGTATGTAAATATCTCTCATCATGGGCAGAATAATAGCATAGACGAGATATAAAATAAACAGGTGATCCAATATACTTTCTGTCCCATGTTTGTGGGGCACTAACAGAGTTATAACTCTAGTTACTGAAGGGAAGAGTTGTGCAGGTAATTACAAAATATTCACCACAAATGCATGTATCAGAAAATGCTAAATGATGTACATTTAATTGAATATCACCATATATTAATTTAAATAAAATGTGCTTATGCTTTTCAGATTTTAAAAAATCTGATTTAAAATTTGCAGTATTTATTATGGCTTCCACTATTGCACACATATGAGTAAATAAGGTTATTACCACAGCCTACTCTAGTACTAGCCGTGCTGAAGGTAAAAATGGCAACACCGCGGGAGTCCGGTTGTGATATATATATTTGTTTACCTATCCCACCGGACTCCCAGACTCCCTCTACCGGACTCTCAATTTCCCGCTTAGTTTTCAAATGTTTACACACCAATGTGTAGTCATCAGTAGTACGCTATTTAAAAAAATTTAAAAGGAAGTGCAATAATGTAGGGAAGTTTTATTTATTAACTATGTAAGTCTTAATCTTTGTGTATAAAATATTTATTTAATAAAAGCTATTGTGCTTTCAATATATTTCACTTTAGTATTAATTATTGAAAAACTAGATTATGTGGAAGTTTGATCATGTATAATACACAGTTCAGTTCAATAAAAGAATATTTATATTATAATTTTTAAAGGAAGGCACATCCTTATGCAATAGGAGAAACTATCGAATGAATTTAGAAGAGAAGCGTCTACCATTCGGACCTCATCGGTCCCTCTTAATATAAACACTTTTGTATAAGCAGTTGCAGTCTATTCCAAAATATAATCTCAGAACTTATTCAATAGATAACACCAACATTAATTACATTTTAATAGTATCATAACTAATTTTTTACAAATTTATTTTTATTATATCACATACAGTTTTTGAAAAATTTGTTTTACATAGTTCTTTTCACAAGTTTGGTACTATATTTATTAGTTAATAATGCCACAGTGTTGTTATGTTCCTAATTATAAGGGAAGAATATTAATGACCTTCATGATCTTACGGCTGACGTAAATGGATTTTCAGAAATTTTCGATACCATCCATGTGTGTTGTAGATGATTATGTTAAGATTTATATATCCGGTTATGGGTCCCATTCCGTCGCTAAAATATGAAATTGTAATATATGTAAATAATTAATAGTGGAGGATAAAGGTACAACGATAAGTAATGTATATTTTGATCACTTACAAAGAGCGGGTCTTTCCACTTCTACAGAAGAAGTAATAACCTTATTTACTCATATGTGTGCAATAGCCATAATAAATACTGCCAATTTGGAATCAGACTTTTTAAAATCTGAAAAGCACAAGCACATTTTATTTAAATTAATATATATTAATATTCAATTAAATGTACATCATTTAGCATTTTCTGATACATGCATTTGTGGTGAATATTTTGTAATTACCTGCACAACTCTTCCCTTCAGTAACTACTTATCCAACTGTTGAGGAGCGAGCATTTATGACGTTAGCATAGAGGCCAAAAAGGTTCAGTCGCGTATCGCCTTGTTTAGGTTCGAGGGTACGCGTCTGGATTGCATCGAGTTCGAGCGTAGGGCTGTTGTCTTGCGTTTCGTTCCGGAGGCTCGAGTCATCGCCTCAGCCGGACCCAAGTGTCTCCGGGCTTTAAGGGTCGACTCGGGTGGCCTCGCGTTTGTTTAGTTTTTAGATTGTCGCCAATACCAGCCAGGAAGTCGTAAATTGTCCTTTCATGTTTGTACCGTAGTTTCCATATTTGGTAGAGTTTCCCTTTCTTTCGCTTTAAGACCATCTTCGATATCGACACGCCTCCACCAATCATCAGTTTTCGTTTTACCACTTCCTAGTTGTTATTGATCCAATAGTTTTATTGCTTATTCCCTTAGTTTTAAGACTCCACCCCTGCAATGGGTTTTCGTAGGCTTCCTTTGGGGAAGTTGGTGCCGATGACGGGAGAAGCATTTGGGAGTCACGGGTAGAAAGTAGTCAGAATAGCACCATCGAATTCTGCTTGTCGAATTCACCAGTTTAAAATATATCAACAGTATTATTGTTAAACGGTCGTGTCTTCATTCCTTCACCCACGACTTGCTCCTCACCGTGAACAACAGTTCATATTTTTGGGGCTCTTGCACGACACCAAAGTGCAGGAGAATTGGCAGGGAATCGTGAAGATTTACAACCTTCATCAAAAGCGACGCCCTGTCATAACACCAACCTCTTTCCGTGTTCATTTAACCTCTTTTCGTGTTCACTTATCCTCTTTCGGTGTTCACTTAACCTCTTTGATTTCGTTTCATTTATTTTGTCTATTTCCAGTTTCTATTAACTTATATATCACTTCATTCATTTCCAAATGTTGCGTTTTAGTTCAAAGATGATTCTATTTCGCTTCATACTTATATTTTCTTAAAACCACGGTAAAATATTTCCAATATTATGAATCACATCACCAAACCAGTCCGAGAGTCCACAAAATATATACCACATTTATAACTATTAGTATACTTTAATATCACTTCTACTTACCATAGTTATAATATTTATATATTACTTATACTTAATTAATCAAGAATTGTGTACTTTAACATAATTTTCTATAAAAAAAAGCGTTAATTGTAAACCCAAGTACAAGACTCCCATTACTGAAAATAGGACTCCCGATCGGTAAACATGCGGTGTTGCCACGTTCTTCAGCACGGCTAGTACTAGAGTAGGCTGTGGTCCAAGCGCTGCGTTCAGCACTCCAGGTGCACCCGACCAGCCCAAAATCCCCATATCCCACCAGAGCCGTAATGGGAAAGAAGAAGGAGCCACGTTCAGAACTTCGTTATTTCTTGGACCAACAGTATCTCTTACTCAAAATTCTAGAATAAATAGTCGTTCTTTCTAAACTCTAAATTTGTGTTTGATTCTTCCGCGCTTCTCCACAAGCATAGCGGTTCAGCGCTCCACGGGCAACCGAACCTACACAAAGTTCCCATATCCCACCAATCGCGACGCAACACTATTGAAGAGTAGGTATACTTATGTTTTTGCCATAACTGTTTAAAAGTAAGTTAAGGCAAGAAATTGAGAATATATTTTACTATCTACACAAAGAATAGCGAGATAAAAAAGTGACTTGCTAAATAGTTTAGAAATTTTTTGTCACAGTAAACAAATCATCGCAAATTCTTTGTTTGAACGTAGTGCGTGAAGCTTCATAACTAACTAATAACCTCAACTCCATTACAATGGAGCATCGGAAAGACGTAAGAACGCATTACAAGAAATGTTCTTATATAAATTGCAACATCAATTCCCGAGATAATGTTGCAAATTATTCTTTCCATTGTTTTCCTGTAAATGATAACGAACGTTGCATAGTGTGGTTAGTAAATTGCGGGTTGGACGCCTGGGTCGAACTAACAAACGTAGAACTGAAGAAAAAGTTTATATGTAGCCGTCATTTCCCTGTAGATTATTTTTATAATTCGGGACGGTTAAGGAAAGGCGCGATCCCGTACTTGTATCCAACTGATAATAATAATGATGCAGATCAGTCACATGCAAAAGACAGTGCCAATCCTTTCATAAAAGAACAAAATAGAATAAAGATGCTTGAGGTTGCATTAAGGCGAGAGAGGCACAAATGCAATATCCTTCGTTCAGAGTTAAGGGTAAAATGTAGAGCATTAAATAGAATTAAACAGAAACTCTCATTGGGCGACATTACCGATGATTGTTTAAGGAAAGCAATTGTGCGTAGAGTCAGTGCTTCTTAACCCATTAGTACAGAATTTGTTTACCTCGCCAAAAACTTCTCAATTGTGGCATGTACATACGTAAGTTCTATGTATATTTACATGCGTTTTGCAATTATTTATAATAATGTGTAACATGCACATTTTAACATTCATTTCCCAGCAACTAGTTCGCTAATGCATTATACTTTGCCCACTCCGTATAATACATGTATGACATTCTCAAACTTTAGTTTTCAAATCTGGACACAATCATTCGTTGGGTCTGTATAATTGTTACTTGTCTTGTATTTGAATTAAATTTATTGCTTTGGTAGTTACAACAGCTACCATGGATGATTTTGATCTGAATCGTGTTCTTTTATTTGAAGGAATGGCTATTAAAAACGTTTACGTTTCCACCCAACCAAACTAGTTAGTTTAGTTGAGAATTTTGTTGGAAATTGAGAATTTCAAAGATTTAGGATTTTTGGATAGAATCACTGCTTGGATACACAGGTGCTCGTTTTGATGATAAGATGCTTGTTCAATAATAGAAAACAAAGAATAGCATTCTTTTTTGCAAAGAAGTCCATGTAACTGGTCATTTATTTTGTAATTGAATATGACCATAACCCATTTTCCTTTTCGATTATTTACATTTATTTTATATCATCAGGAATAATTAATTAAAATGCGATTCTTTTATTAACATTAATCGACTCTCCTGGTGATGCGACCGATTTGGAATGCAATCAAGTTACCAAACAATTTATAAATTTATTCCTTTGTTCAATTTCAATTAAACTGAAATAATTTTTTGTTCGCGTAGGCAACTTAAGCGGGACATTGTACGTATCCCACTGATCACGAAAGAGTTAAGTGAAATACATGTATTCAAACTTTTGATAAAATGAAGTGTAAGCTCACTGCTGTACAAGTATTCATGAGTATGATTTGTTTGATAATCGAAAATGTAAATAGAAAATGTGTTCGTGGCATGAACAGAAACACGTTATTTCGGATTCGTATCCGGCCGTTTATTATAGTTTATTGCGACAAATAAACAGTAATCTCTGATTGATTCGTGGGTAATTTCAATTTCGTATATATACTTTGTGATATAATTGAATTCTAAATCAACGGTCGATATTATACGATCAGTGAAACTCATAATATCCAGATGGCGTCCTGATTGAATTGAACTGTACATGTTGCTAGGCAACGTTTTCTGGATAAACATTATACGAATGTAATAATATTGCGCTGATATTTTTGTAGTACTTTTGTGTAGTTTCGTAATGAAAACATTGTTATAAATTAGGGTAATGTTAATTAATATGTCTGATGAAAACATAGATTTTGTTAAGGGATATGTACAACATAGTGAAGATAAGAAAGAACAAGATTTGAGCCTTTGTTATGCATATCCTATTTTAAACGATGTGTCACAAAATAATGTTATTACTAGTTATAATGAAAATCCGCGGAATGTAAATAAGGAATTTTCATTAGTTGAAGATGGATTATATGCTTCCAATAGCCCGTTTGTTTACAATGAATTTCAATTCTCTCAGTTTAATACTTCGAAAGTCTTAGAGTATGAGTCGAAACGCAAATTATCTGGTAAATTGTTAGAAATCGTTATTCGTGAGGTAAATATCAATACTGATCGATCGGAGTCTATTGAAATCACAACTGTTTCTTTGTTATTTAAAAAGAAAGTCATATGTAAAGCAAATAGTCCATTCAGTAGGAAGTTGCATAAGTTACTAATCAAAAATTCAGAATGTAATAATCTTTCTATACAAGTTCACACTAAAAGCGGTCAGTCCAGTGTGTTACCATTACCATTGCCAAACCGCAACATTGAAAACAGTAAGATAGAAATAGACTTTGCGATAAGCGACGATACTGGTACAATACATGCTGGAACAGTAACATGTACGATTACCTTGAATAATTATGGTGAAGCGGAACAAGAATCCCATACAACACATCTCTACAAATTGACTAACGATCCGAATGATCCACAAAACAGTTTATCATTACTTCGACCACCTAAAAGCATTCATAAAAACCAAGTGAAATATTTCCTGTTGGAAGATCCAGCATTAATCTTTCAAACAGATTCAGACGTTCCAACTCTAAAGAAAGATCAAAAGGAACACACGAAATCTCCAGATATAGTTGTAACAGAGCAGCCTGCATTTTCTTTATTGGATGTATTGTTTCGAAACCTATTTCAAGCTAAGAATCCATTAGAATTATCATCTGGAACTCGTAGACATCACACGATAGGAAAAATAACATTATCCGTGACTGTCTTGCGGGGCATAGAAATTCCGATCCGAGAGGAGTCTGCCTTAGTTCAGCCATTCGTTGAAGTTGAATGGGGCAATACAACGCACACAACTCCGATTGCAGAAGGACCAGCACCCATATGGCAACAGACAATGTACTTCGAGTTACCAAGGCAAAATGAAGAACAGTGTATAAAGCTCCGTTTATACGATCAGCATCCTGTTTGGGGTCAACAATGGCTTGGTGAAGCTAGAATGCCTCTTGAAAATCATAGGAATTACCAAGAGATTGAACGGTGGATTACATTATCTCCTTTGTTTAGTCCAGTTTTGTTGTTTGGATATGTGCAAGCAAGTCCTGGTCAATCTCGTACACGAATCTATGTTCTAATTAAAATGGAAAATCTGAGTGCTCCAAAGTCTGTTGAAAGCAGTACTATAAATACAGTGTTGAAGGGAATTCAACGATGTCTTGTTGCTTCGTATAAAATTAATGGTCTAGAGAATCCAACGGATGCTGCAAGATTGGCGATGCTTTTGCCATCGCTACCAATGCATTATGGACCGATCACACCACGACAAGCATTGAATATAAAGAAAGTAGACCATTACGGGAGAGCTGCTTTACTCGCAGTATTGTTGCACGGCTTGAATGTACAAAACTATGTTTTATTGGGTACGTATTCATTTGATGTGTATATATTTTATAAAGAATAATTTGAATTTTGTAATTAATATTATAGGTTCTTCCCAAGTAAACAAATGGGCGTTGTTTGTTTTGAGCATCAGTGAGAATGGAATATTTACATTATGGGATCCAGAGATCGGAAAGTATTATAAATTAGACGATAGTCATTGCCCTTTAATGAAAGTCTATCGTTTAATCAATCAATCTGGAGTTAGTATACTATCTTTTTTCCGACATATATTGGCATTAAGTAGTGAAAGCTTTTCTTTCATAAGTAACATTTTCAGATATGGGAGAACTTACAAAAATCTAGTTTACCCCATAATTTGAAGTACGATATAAAGTTGACCAAAGAATGGAGATTTGTTGAAACTGCAACTTCGGTAAAAACTGAACATGCCCTTCAAGTAATTGAATTAAATGTTACTGATGACGAAGTGCAACAGATTAGGAAAACTGCAGTAGATATCGAACAGACATTAAAAGACAAGCTGTCTTATTGGCGTAGTACAATTGGTTTAACAACAATATTTAATAGACACGCAATGGCAATGTTACGAAACTTTATTTCAAAGATAGAACCCACTGCAGAAGTACAGCTAGATAGAAGGGAGCTAAAACAATTGTATAGAGCTTATCATGTACATGGGTTTATTTTAAATCAACGTGAATGCAATGTGAATGATGTCAGTGAACATTTACATGCAACTAAAATTCATGATATTACTGGTCCAGTTGAATTCGCTCTGGTATGTCATGTGCAACCCTATGTTGGTAAAATTTCTTCGGTTTGGATAGCTGCTGTAATTCTTAGAAGTCGCGATTAGTTATTTATGCATTAATGTAAATTTATATGTTAACACTTAGCCGACCGCACGCGCCACAGAGAACTGAGAATTGGGGGAGATCTCCCCGATCGGTCGGCTAAGTGTTAAGTGACAAACCAGTCAGATTTAATTGTTTGCCGCTATTTGATTGTAATGTATCGGTGTATTGTATTAAAGTTAATATTACAGTGTTCACAAAGTAGTATAATTTTTTTAACGCATTCAATTTTTGTGATAAAATAATTTCAAAATAAGACGTTGTCATTTCAATTGTTTGTCACCAACACTGGAATGTACAATTTTTTGAGTTATAATAATAAAAAAAATACTAAGATCTTGTAACGCAGGCTATACAGAGTATACATTTTTTTATTGTAATGTATATTTATTATTATCGAATCGGGTAATTTAATCATATAATGTTTGTAATTAATTAACAATTCGTGATACAATTACATTATCTAATACAAATTTAATTAAATAACAATATAAAATTCTATAAAAGATGTATCCAGTTTTTAATATTATAATTTTTATGGAAGTTACATATAAAAAAGAAATATTTTAATGTGTGCATACATTTTACTGACAATATACAACATAATACAGTTTTTCGTATATAACTTCGTTTACCTACTGTTTTGTATCTTTGTAGCACAACTGGAAAGGTGTGACGAAGAAATATTATTGGAAATAAACATAAATGCATTCTTTGTTCTTTGCACTGCGCAGCAATGCCCTTTTTATAACAATTGAAATATACTTTACAAAATGTATTGTATTTTATAATAAAACGTATCAACAATGTTTTATAGCCTAATAACTTCAAAAGTAACATAAATAATAAGACATGCGTGAATAATTTAAATCAAATTAATGAACATATTAAAAACATATATGTCATTGGTGCATTGAATTTCAAGTTTAAAACGAATTTAAAATTAATTTTTTCAATGTATTATATCATGTTTTTATGAACGGCTTTCCATTTGTCTGATAATATCGAATAATTTGTCGAACGATATGTGTATAAAAATGTCA
The DNA here is from genome assembly GCA_963583965.1 of Nomada ferruginata. Taxonomy (NCBI): domain Eukaryota; kingdom Metazoa; phylum Arthropoda; class Insecta; order Hymenoptera; family Apidae; genus Nomada; species Nomada ferruginata. The sequence goes on from OY757213.1 coordinate 15,699,798, forward strand.
ATGATTTTGATATTTTACTTTGATGCGTGTAAAACTTTCTACATGTATTTATTGCATTATATGTACTTAGAACGTGTATGCAAAGTATTAAATCGTAGAAAAATGTTTCGTATAAATATTCATATAATTTATCAATATCTTACCAATTAACGTAGCAAATAAATATATGTATATGTATTTTAAATCAAATTCAAATTGAACGGTTAATATTGCCGCAAATTTGTCACAAAACGAACAGATCTTCGAATACAATTAGCAACGAATTTTCGATGCCACTCTACGCACGTTGAATTGATTTAAATAATAACAATCATTTACAAAGGCAATGTTACGCATATACGACTGCAAAATTCGAACGAATTTTTCTCATAAAGATTACTGTAATAGCTCATAATCGTGTCAGAATGGTATTCTTCGTATATTCTGATAGATTGTACCATATCTAGGTATCACAATAGGTGTTAACTAGACGTCAAATGTGCAAATGTAGGTATACAACCTTAATGTGACCGTCATATTTCAATGTGAATCTTACAATTAGATTTATCGCGAGAAAAACAAAACTATAAGTAATTCTCGATACGATGATCTGTTATATCTTGTTTCCTTGTTTTGTTCTTGCTGTTTCGTTTTAACTATAAAAGGCAGACTTTAACCATCGGTCACAGAAAGATGGCTTAATTGAAGCTTATGCAATATTATCGCGTTTGATCACACTGGATCTTGTATAATTCACCTACTGACAAGTAAACTGCTAATGTACTCGACTAATTTCTATTTACAGTATCTTGGACCAAACATCTGTCCAACTTTGTGCTGCTGGTCCAAGAATAAAAAATCGCAGGCCGGTAAGCTTATAGTCATGTTACGTTAATACGTCAGAGAAATATCGGCATTGTCTTGTTTTAAAACCAATTTTTCTGCAACGATATACATAGTAATGTGTGCGTGTACAATGTCGCCCGTTTACGATCGAAAGGACAATTGTAAGTACCGAAGTTTCTAGTCGATGGTGTTCGGAGTGCGGTTTATCGTTACCGATCGAACGAAATACATACATATTGAGGAGTTCGTATTCATTACCCTTTCATGACCTTGCAGCTTGTAATTCGAGCGACGTTAATATTTGAATAAAGAATGTAGGAGCGTTTGGTTCATTGGATCTTTTTGGTTACACCGTTCGCGAACCCATTCATGTGTCCATTCTTAACTTTTCCATTGCACATCGCATCGTCGGTAACTTGCATTTTCGATTTCTTCTTGTTTGCCTTCATCTTTTCCAATTGACGCTCCGCGTATGCTCGTTTGCCCTAAAAGTTAATTCATTCATTTTAGTCGATGGCTTTTGAAGTTCAGAAAGAATTTCTTTTCGTTTCGACATTGTTTCGGGGAGGGCAGGGTGTTCAGAGCAATTCTGTCTAAATACTTATATCTCTTGTCCGGATTGTAAAATAAAAAAAAAACACATTGTAAATACATTCCATTGTTTCCTCTCGAGAAGAATTCGTGTATGAAAAATCAAATTTTTGTCATCAAAATAAAATTGTACAAATACTTACTGTACATGCATTGTTGCGCTTGTACAATAAATATACTTGTTATGAAATGATATTCGAGTTTCAGTCATTGAAATTTTTTCTTACCAAAGTCGAAAAAAGATATATGTATAGTTTAGTCCATAGTTGCAAGAGCAATTTCGGACACGAAAATACACAATATTATATACCTTTGCGATGTAAGCTTTAGCGTAGAAGTTTCCGAATAGGACAATGAAAGAGATCATATAAATGACGAGAGCATATTGCATCCAGAGTGGGAAATCGCATCCCGACCGAATACCGTTGATACCCAGGATCAAGGCAGTGGTGAACTGTATTAATTGAAGAATTGTTAGGTACTTCTTCCACCAGAGGTATTTGGTGATAGCGGGTCCCAACGCCGCCAAACCGTAGTACGAGTACATGAGGACGTGAATGAAGCTGTTTACCATTGCTGGCAGGAAGGCTAAAAAATAAATATTATTCAATATATAATTAGTTCCATTAAATAGACAAAGGATTATAGAATTAATCTGTTCTTTTTATTGCTCTTAATTTGCAATTAAATCGTAGATCCGTTCATATCGTTACTTATTTATCTTATGATACTAATTGTAAGTTCGATTTCAGTGAAAACGAGTAATTGCGATTTCACTCGCAATTTCGTGCATCGTAGACGTCTGGAAATGTGAAAGAATGCGTAGATCGTAAATACAACGGTTCTGTAATTTTTATAATTTAACATGCCACTTTCTATGAAATCTCTCGAATCTCTGATTCGTCAATTAACACGTTCAATTTCACTGAAACCGAGACAATTTATTTGCTGTTTAATAAACTGAGATAATCTTCAGCGAAAGTAATGCCGAATTTCTAAAATAGACCAGAAGATAAGTACTTTAAAATGGAGAAAGTTGTTAATTGAAATTGCTTAGTCGATAAAGTAGTCTCTTTAAATGGTCGAGATTAAATTGTAATTCCACAAACAACCATTTTCTTCTGTATGGATTTAGTTTTTGTTTCAGTTCAAATTGGAAATAATATTGACTTTGAACATTAAATGTAAAAAGAATGAAATTACGATTGAGATACAGAACTTTTTTCATATAATTAAATACTTACTAGATCCACTTGGGACCCATTTGATTCCGATCCACCAAAGTGAAAACATGGTGGAGTGGTGGTAGACATGAAGGAAGCTTAGTTGATTATCCTTTTTCCGGAGGATAAAGAAAAACGTATCACAGAACTCCAGAAGTTTGCTAAAGTAGTACCACCAGACTGCATGAGCGATCTATTAAAAAGAAAAGAAATGAAAATAAAGACAATCGTGAAATTATTCCATATATATAAAATCTATTTTATTTGACATTTAGAATTCACCTGCAATTCGTCTGGACGAGTTACTTGTCTTATTGGCTGGCATACGTAACTATAACGTAACCTGGTGGAAGCTACGAATAACTGTAGATGGAAAACATAAATTAAATTCAATTAAATTATGTTGGCGACTACTATCAATTCCGGTGAAATTATAGTATTTCATCGTATAAATCTCCTTTTATCTGCTAGTGTAATTCATTGATATGATAAAAACCATGTATGTACCTGTATCGCGATGTACGCATTCAGACAGGCCATAGTGAGATTGTAAGGGACGAGCGCCCATGTTAATTTAAACGCCCTTCGATTTCTCATGATCTTTGGTCCTGCCCATACAATGAGTAAATACAACATTGTATATATCAAAGTAGGCTTCGGCGAATCGACCAGAAGCCATCCTCTCGTTCGTTCATCTACAAACATTAATATTAATAATTAATAACAAATATTTCTTTTCTCACATTTTTGTTTTAGAAAGGCATTATTGTGGTAACACAGAATTGGACCATATACACGAGGTGGTACGCTACGTGTGTATAAAATAGTTATGCCATTCCTCATTGAATATTAGTATGAAATGTAATTATAATATAAATTTAAAGCAATAAATTTCATGCACTTTTAAATATGGTAATTTACCGGCAAGTGATAACGTCCAGAGATAGTAATCGTAGGCGTCATTTATTAGAGTTGTTGTGGAATTAATTAAGTTCGCCATTGCCTGGAACAAAATCATAATAATAATTTATAATTATTTTGCGGGTATTACGGAAAAGTCTGGCTACGCTCATAAACAGAAATTTCGTCGCCATTCACATTTGTTGGTACCTACTTTCAGCCTTTTAGCAAAAAGGGACTAAATTCCTCGTTAGTGAAATAAGATCGCACATGAGCTTACCTTTTAGAGACATAGAAACGCGTTGTACTGTTCAATTAAAATGAATGCAACCCCCAGTAAAATTATATAATCACTTATATTAATTTGCCAAATCAAAATTTACACATATACAAATAATTTTTGACTGTGCGTCGACATAGATTCCAAATATCATTCGATAACACACGATCATGATTGTCGTGCCATTACATATTCTTTACTTCCTCTACATTACTAGTACTATTCCTTTCTAAAAAGATTTCTTGATTTAATAATTTTAACACCATTATTCTTTGCTTATTTTATACCATTATTAATTTCCTTACACCCTTGTACACGTAATAATAATGGCAAAACTGAAATATCGACAATCAATATCGAACATTAGACGGCTTTTTAATAAAATGGAAAGTGTATCGGTCCAATTATCGCGATAAAGGTGAATAAAATGTGCTGTGTGTGCATGCGCGTGCTATGCTTAATGAGCATTTAGACGCGTGTTATCCGGTCGTTGACTTAAAGATAGAAACGTCATATACGAACTTTCACGTGATACCGGATAAACGAAATAAAACGCTATCTCTTGATCGTCTGCGGGAAAACACGTTTCGTAGAATCTTTGAAGTAGCTCGATCTCAAGCTGGTTCGATGATCGGATTGCAGCAAGAATGTCTACTTTCAATTGCGGTTTAACTTCAACCGTGAACTTGTAACAAGTGCAAGTGCGCGTACCCCACCTCTATAAGGCTTATTTAACTTTCATCTTGTCTTAATTGACGCGCCTTATGGCGAGCCGATCGAATCTGTGAAATCGATGTCGTTTCTATGTTTCACCTTTCAGAATGTGTTATAAATTGGATGATAAATATTGCTGAAATACTGAGAATCATTTTTTGTTTCATAACGAGGAAGAATTTAATTTCTATATTTATTTGCTGCTCAATTCTCCTTTACGCAAGGTAATTATATTATATTCATATTTGCACCATTGTGTTTAGTCGTTTCAGATTGAACGTTTACAGAACGTTTTTGCTGTTGTAGCTCACGAATAATATGCAGTATATCAGCACATTAGTAGGTGACGCGAAATTCCAGAATACAAGTGACCATTAAAATAATTTGCGTCATATATAAATTCGTAAAAGTATTAAAAACCAAATTAGTATGTAGATCACAAAATAATTTATTGAATAATATATTTTATGTTTCTATACTCGAAAAGATGTTTAATTTGATGGAGCTCTCAACTTTCATAGTTATCAATAGATTTCATACGAAAACCCCACATATTCATCACAGACGATTACAAACGTTTGAATTCAAATTATTACAGAGAATTAATGTACAGTTAAGCGTTAGGAAATTTCGGCTGATAAATATATATCGTCAGTCTATAAATATTATTAAATGGCAGTTGTCATGACTCTGAATTTATGGTCAATTTACTAGTCTTAATTTTACATTTAGTGATGCAGTGCCAGGAGAAAGCTCATGTAGCAATTACATTGGTTGCAGCAATAACAGAACGAAAGAAAGATAGAGGATTTCTTGGTCATCCTTAATGATTCGAATATAAAAGTTTTCTTTCTTCGCTAATATTTTAAACAGACAATTATTTTTCTTTAATTAATGCTTCAAATAATAAAATATAACTTTTTCATTAACAAGTATTACTCATCAAGTATTACAGTATTTTGATTTCGTAATACTATTAATTTGTTAATATATCCTTTTGGAAGTTCGATAATATTACCAATTCTAAAACATTACCATCAACTATTTATAGTTTCAAAGCCTCTTTATAAAAACTATCACTCTCATCAACGTATCATTTTTTTAGGCCCCCCCAAAAAAACAAGAATAGCGGATCACAGAAGCGTTAGGGTGTCCATAGAAAACTTCAAATGTTCTCTGGTGTAACAGTTTATTTCCCGTTATTTATCCACCGGAACGAAAGACGGACGAATAATGTCTTTTGTTATTTTACCGTAACCAAAGTGTGGTTTGCCATTTTTATTAATCGCACGGGCACTTGAATAGCCACAATGGTATTGATCTTCTGACAGCTGGTTTACGCGCGAATGATCCCCTCGGAGAAAGTTTCGGTAAATCAATTCATAATCGTTAGAGACTGTGAGTGAAATCATCGACAAACCAGTTTCTTTGGTACGGCAGGGAAACGTGCTATTGCACTTTACCATAAGCACCTGATACACGGCGTAGATTAGTGAATGATAAGCTAATTTCTAAACATCATGTACGGCTCACATATTTCTTTTGTTCGGTTTTTTTTGTTGCGTGTTTTGTTTAATTTCTTTTGTGTACGTAGCTTCTTGGCAGTTTAGGTCGTCTGAACTACTTGGACTTGTTATTATTTATTATTTTTATAATCTTACTAACATTTCATTTGAACGTTCGTTAGAATTACTTTATTATTATTAATGTAAGCGTTTGATTTCGATCGTGAATTTAAGATAATGGTTTATTAAACCACAATTTTCGAATTGTTATAACTGCAATTTTTTAATATGCAAACTTTAATTTCGCTGTTATTTATAATTGGTTTCTTAGTGGCAGTAATGTTTCTTCTTTCTACTGTGTCACTGTTAAATTGAGTCTATCATAAGCTATATCTGTATTATTATTGCACACACTCCAAACGTTTTACTTTCAACTAGAATTCTATATCAATTTGAATATTAGTTAAAATTGCTGTGCTCAAAATTTCAATACTTGTTAATTTTTGTCATATAATTTATTAATTCAAAGCTAACTAAAAACAATTTCCAGGGGTAAAAATCATTTAAAAAAATTGACCAAATATTTGCCAACAACGTGTACAAACATTCATCTTCCTTTTTTAAATACAAATGACAAAATTCTTAAGTGAACACTTCAGTGTTAAAGTATCCTCTAAAAATTCACCCCGCTCAAGGCTTGAAACAGCCGAAAAAAAACAGAAAGGAATCCTCTTACCTTAATCAACACAGATCGTCCGAATACTAACGGCGGGAATCGCGATTCCTCTATAGTCTTCCCGGCGCACAACGACGCGAACCAATGATCGCAAACTACTACTACAATAACAACTCGAAACAACTAGCCGCGAACGGAAACAAATAAATAAATAAATAAATAAACATCTATCACTAGAAAAAAAAAAAAAAAAAGAGAAAAAACGAAGAGCCTGTTCTTCCAAACTTCTCTCCGACACGCGTTCACCAAAGGAACATGACCCGCTGTCGATCGTTCGCTGTCGTGTAGCCGACACCGGCGGAGGTGTCCGCCAAAGGATCGGGTTTACTTCTGCTCGTTTCACGAGTGTAGGATCGTGATACGACGAGGTTGATCGGTAAAGTGGCAGCGCCTTGTAACCACGACGCCGGTTCGCTTTATAACTTTGGTGTCGTCCATACACCGAAGCTGCTTGGACGGTGGTTCGTGGTCCCGGTGGTGGTACGATTTCATCGGCACGTGAAACGTTAAACGAGGCCAGAACCGAATGGTGGGAACGTTATATCGATCGTGGGGATGGACCGATCGTGTTGAATCGGTCAAAACGATCGGCACGCGTGTCCCACCCCGAGCGATACTCTTCACTTTTCCTCCCACCCTGCCAGGTTTATGGTAAACGAGGGACACTTGGCTGCGTGATGTGTATGCACAGTAGAGCCCCGTTTATCCGAGATGATGTTGGACCGAGCCTACCTCGGGTAATCGAAAACCCGGATAACACGGAAGGGTCGGCAGGTGCTCATATGTCGTCTAATGAAATCATGAAAACGTATTTTGATCATGTAATATGGTGCATGTATTTCAGTTTAACCCTTTAACGTACAGTTTTTTTGAAGAAATAAGTGTTATAGCTTACAATCCTATGTAAATGACAAATATCAATACAACGATTTTTTTCTTAGCTTTCACATTGTTATCTTCAATTCTCGATTATATTCAAGTGTGAAAAATTATAGCAGCATAAAATACAACGCCGCTTGAATTATCTCGAGTGTGCACAGCTTGCCTGTTTAGCGCGCTCGAATTAACTCGAGCGTGTACGTTAAGGGGTTAATTAACTATTTAATTGATTGAAAACTCGATTAACTGTCTAGGCAACACCTGGGCCAGTTAAAAGTTTTTCCTATCCTTTATGGTAAACAATTGATGGAAATGAAGTTAGATATTCTACACCGTAAAATACAAAGCAGCTCGGATAATACGGAAATTCGGTAAACGGGAGTCGGATAGTCGAGATCTCGCTGTACTTACTTGCTGCTACCACTGTGCTTGGGAAACGAACGTGAACGGGTTGGCTTTTGAACAGCACTGGCTACACGACTCGTGGCCTCGATTTCTTGGGTAACAACGATGGAATGCTCGTGTGTGCTTTGGGATCGGTTAATTGGGATGAGTTCGAGATTCGTGGCGACGTTGTGACGTACGGTTTTGCAAGGTTTGGAAAGGGTATTGAGTTTGACAGGTGGGCCACGTGATGGACGAGGATTGGTTTTTATGGGGGAAGTCAATTGGCAGTAAGTATGGGAGGTAAGTTGTTATTAGGTTGCTTTTTTTTATTCAGGAACAGATACCGAGATGAGATAAGTAGGGATTGTGGAATGGTGTTATGTTTGCGGGAATTGAATTCGTGAGATAATTAAGGGCAGTATGAAGTTGTGTTTTTCGCCAGTGAAAAAGGCAAGATGTGAAATTGTAGAAATTTGTGACCGTCGGTGGATCGAAGTGGTTGGGTTTTTCCTTTTCAATTGGAGGTGAGCAGCTATTCGGTTGATAGTTTGGATTTTACAGGAATTAGATTTTTAATCAGTTAGATTTTTCTGTAAAATTTCTAAGGAAAAGGTAGGGTAGGGAAGGTAAAGGTTTAAACGGTAGATTGGGTAAGGTTTGAGGTAGCAACATAATTTTGAGGTAGCATCATAGTTTTGAGGAGGGCGTGTTTTACGTCAGCCTTTTAAATAACTAATAAAAGTTGGCTTTTTTCTGAATTAAATTTGAAAATTTTTCGAATGAACAAAGGTTGAGGTTGGGGGAATGTGAAGATTATACATCAGTGTTACGAAACGGTTAATTATATCTTTTGAGGATTAGAAATAAAATTATAATAATATTAAGAAATTTGGAAATAGTTTCAGTGTTAAGCAATAAAAATAATGATAGGTGATAGGAAGACTCTAAAATATTCGTGGGTTGTATTTAAGCACCTTTGATATTTCTAACGAGGTGATAGTGTATTAAATGAGTTTATAGAAGTAGTTGATACCTGATTCAGCAGTTAATAGTTTGTGAAAGCTCACTGAAATAGGATTTCTGATCACAAATGCTGGACTGTATTTTATTATATGCTAAATATGTTAAAAGACATAACAGCATACTGCCCATATGTAGAATTAAAAATACCAGAACAGGTTAGTGGAAGTGTTAATTAGCTTTACAGTTATTACATACTAAAGTCTTTAAAAGGGACAACAAATCTGCGAAGGAACCAATAGAATATGGCAAGTTTTTAAAAATTACAAAATTACAAAACGTGTATTTAAAATTAAATTTGTGTCCCACAAATGCTACTTTTAATGTCATTAAAACTCGTGCAATTTCTCAAATATTTACACAGATATTACCATTTCGTTAACAATCATTAAATTAACCCCTGGTCCATCATCTATCTTAATAAGTAATTAAGACATTGAATTGCTTAAACCAATCCTGAGTAGCGGCAATTCAATTAATGCATGTATCTATCGCCCCAACTATCATCCCTAGTTAAAAGCAGAAATTGGAACTACGACATTTGTCTGTTGCCTTCCATCGCTAGTGTTCCTCTACTTCTGTAAGGAGCACTTAGTTGATTCGTGCCATAAAATTCCCATAGGTAATAACTGCACGGAGTTATTCTATACTCCGTGACAAAAAGATAGCAAACCTGTGCAACCATAGTACACATACAAATGCAATACAAAAAATTCTTCCATTTCTCTGTTCATCTTTCAGTCTGTGAACAATTCGTTTATGGTTCTGAAAAATCAATTACCATTTTTGTTCAAATTAATATCAGTTTATGACAAAGTGCAAGCAATTTTTTTTATCGTACAATTTCCTAATTATAATATGGCCAAATTTTATAAGCATACATGATAGAAAAATAACATTCCTGACGTAAAGTAACACACGCTTCAACTGCTTTGTAAAACTGTGTTTTTATTGTACCATCGTTTAATCAAAAATATCATCGCAATAAGCATTGCATCAAAGTAGTATATTATATTAAAAAATTCTGAATACTTCGAACAATTTTTGCGCTGAATTTGTCGAGCTATTGCGATTACGAGATGTGCTATCCATTTGTTGCTGAGTGTACGGCAGTTTTAAGAGAGGTCTCGCCGACAGATGCGAAGATGTAAATATGGATCCAAGAGAAAGCGATGCAAAGACGTAAAAGTCGTCTCGGGAATGACAGATTAAAACAGGTCAGTGGTCCTCTAACCGTGAAACACGTTTCGGAATCTTCAAATTCATTCCTCCGCCAACGCTGCACATTTGTCCTAGGCCTGTATTCTCCTTTCACGCGTGTATGAGCCGCTTATAATATCCGTATTATTGGGTTTAATACCACGGAATAACAAAAATTTCTTTGGCCACAAAGTGATAGACAATATGTTTCAGAAGCCAATGTGATTAACTCCGTACGCATAAATAAATCGTTTAATATGGATAATGCTTTTCCGCAAAAATAATAATAATGCATTCTAGAACATTTATTCGATTCTCTGTTTGAAAGAGACTTATAATAACCAATGTATAGTATTGGATCAGTTTTCCCCATTTTTTGTTTTGTATAGTTAACCAATTCGACTAATGTGCGGCTCGTATGTATATGTACATACATATCTACGTCATATGTCTGTTTATCCTCGCTAACTAAGCAGTTATGTATTCGTTGTTATCTTTTCTACGTACTCAAATGTGCGGAGAATATTTCGCATATTTCTGTTTCTGTGGGTTTTACCTTTCAACGGTATATTTGGAACAGAGGCACGTCCCACTATATTGTGGAACATAGTATGGATGTAAGAGACAATAACGGTCAGAATTTATTTGTTAATTTCGCGTGGCTGATATTTATGTAGGGTTGTTTTGTGATATAATGGCGAGACAGGTGTGCAGAGGTTTTTAGGGGGTTAATTAATTAATTTAGCATTTTGTTAGAAATTTAATGTCTAACTCTTCAGCTTTTAAACCTAGAACTTTTGTGCTGGGAAAAAGATATCTTCGACCAATTACGAATTCTACAGGTCCATTTGCTACAAACGCCAGCCGTCATAAACGACAAACCAACTGGCTTTCTACGTGCTACACAACAAATAATTTAAATGGAATTCAAATAAAACTAGATAGGACTTAAAAACAGACATTCCGTGTTGCCGCTACTAATGAAAAGAAGAAAAAAAAGATATCCATCAACCAAAATCTGTTTAAATGAAATGTCTATGAATATTCAGATTTAGCATTTCCAGTGAATAATTGAAATAACTATACATTTCAATGAGTTATCGTTTGCATAAATTGCCCAGTCCCTCGAACCTATTTATTTTCACTGCAATTGTTGTGTGTCATGGGTATCCATATAAAAAATTTGTCGAAGGGGTTGATAAATTTGATTGGTGGGCACGTGTTTCATTTAAGCAAGGATACGGAAGTGATGGTAAACCTGTTTCGTCTCGTGTTTCGGGTATTTAGAGATTGAAATATTTCTGTCAGTTGCGTATCGGTATAATCAATGAGGTGAGCTGTAGTGAAACTTTGAATTAACACTTGTTGTACAGGGATGTTATTTTTTTAAAGATGAATGACCATCTTTCATTTAGCGAATGAAGTTTGTGTGTGTGCCGGTAATTACGAGAGTGGTTTAATTTATTAATGCCTCTTTCACTTTAACGAACGGCACATTTTATCCTCTGCGTTCGTGTCTGGCGCAATATGTTCACTTCACACTTTTATGAATCCGTTGACTTTTTAAGCGGCATTTTAAATTGGTCTTCACATCATTGTAACGCAGGCATACGCGAAATAAAATGAACAGCGGAGTCAATATGTTAGGGATCTTATCTTTTATTTGGTTCTTTAATATTCTTTTAGCGATCACTTATTGGTATATTTTTTAGTTGATCCTTATCAGCTCTTATGAGGTTCGTTTAAGTGAAATATGTAATTACTGAATAATATAAGTGTGTCGTAAAATATGTAATAACGTATTTATTGAAGCATTCAATTTATTAAATCGTTTAACTCAGGTTATATAATAAAAGCTAATTTTAGGATTTATGCAGTTTCAGTTTCGCAGTAAGCGATTTCTTTTGTTATTTTAAATACTATAGTTGATAAGAATACTAGAATGCGACGAATGTCACTGTGACCGATGGAAAATAAAAATGTACAGTTAAAAGCACTATACACTTATCTAAGATCTATTAACCTGGAACCTTAACTTCTATCAATGGAAGAAAGAAATTTCTATGGACGTTTGTTCTATTAAAAAAAAGTCCTGAACTAACACAGTATTGAAAGAATTAGTTACGGGTAACAACATTTTTTTTTTCACGAAACAGCGTCCACTTTTGATAAGAAGAATACACATGATATATGAACGAAACTAGAAAGAATAATTGAAGAAACAAAGGTCATCAGCTTTCGTGCCACTTACTCGGGCTCGACGAGTTTTAACAGAGGACGCAGACATTTGTGATTTGGTTCACGCATATTCACCATAATCGTCGCTGATTCACCCTTTTTTTTATTATGTTTCGGCAAAAGTCGGAGGCGTAGAACCAAAAGAAAAAAACCAAAGGAATCTGGCTGCAGAAGGAGAAAGCGCGTCCGGTTACTTTCGTCGACGTGGACGCGTGCTTGTCGTTGAGCTAGGGCTTTTTTCTTTGTGCTTCGCCTTCCTTTTTTTTTTTCGCTTGGCCCAGCGTATCTCGGTCAAGGAAATATTCGTTGACGGAAGTTCTGTGGCCGTAGCACTTTAAAGATACATCTTTTGAACATTTTGGAAAACGGTACGAGGAACGGGTTCGCATTGTAGGCACTACGGTGTTGTTATTTGTTGCTGCAACACTTTGCGTATTCTAATTCGATTTTGGAGACCTGCGTTTTTTGTTTAGCATCCAGCTGATATTTATCTTTGGCCCTCAATTATCAAAAAGTACAATGGTTATATGTATAGTTATATCCTTTTCATTTGATCGAATAACTGAAGGAAATCTTTCTTTCCATATCGTATTATTTTGAAAAAGACAAGTCTAGTATTAAGTGAAATAATTAAATAATTAAACGAAAATTCATTTAAATATCTGTTTTATTTTATTGTAACTATCAATTTCTAATCAAGTCAAAATCGAATTAAAACTCTCACTATTATTACAAAAAAAATCTAGAATGGAGAGATTTTACGATTATATTGTATAATCAATTGTGATCGTGCAATTAAAAAAAAAGTATGCCATGTTTAAGTCACTTTGCTGCAACAGTTTATGTTCCATTTCTTTAGAAGGTTTACTTTTTCAATTAACAAAAATGCAAGAAATTGAAGAAAGGCACGTATGCACCTACAAAATGGGATCAATAGAACCCAATATCGCCTGAAGCAAACTTTCATCCGGATTTACTTGTACCTCTGCACACGTGGTCTGCGAAACGGTGAAACAGGTGCCGATGCTGTAGACAGTGTAGTAATTATTCCTGTGTGATGGTTATCGTTCTTAACGCAGACATGAGCTCGGTAAAGATATAGTTTAAACAACACGTTTATATGCTAATCTTTGTCAACCTCACGAAATTAAACAATCTCATGCTGTATACAGAAAGCTTAATTGGCACGTCATGTATAATGATTGCATTATTTAAATGAGATTTCATTTTTAAATTGAGTTTTACAAATAACTATCTCGTACTATTATTTGGATTAATAGAAAAATTGAATTGGATAGAGGAACAGTTTTATTTTCCTTTGTAAGTCTATTTTTGGACAGGTTTTCGTTGATGATACTTCTTAATAAATATTAAGTACTATTTACAAACGAAAAAATTATACTACATATAGAATATAGAATTTGTATAATTAATAACGTATTGAATGTAACACTTTTAGTGTATACTTTCTTGTCCTTACATCATTTCTGATGAATTGTATAACAATTTAGATTTTCAGACATTCATTTCCAAGGTACAGATTCAAACTTTCAAGTGGGAAAGTCCTGTTCAGGTGATACGGTCACATATGCTATACGGTCTAATATAAAGAATGAAACACTTGCATTACGATTTTTATTTATGGGTAAACCAATGGATAAGTAAAATAATCAATTTAAAAACTCTCCTTTGTTATTCATTTTGCATTTTCGACATTAGTAATTGTGTTCATTTTTACTTATAAGAATACATGTTATAGTTGCTGCTAAATTTATTTAAACATTAAAAATTTCAACGATCCTCAAGTTATCTACATCTACATCCCACATTTTACAAGATTTCATATTAATGTTCACAAATGCGATACTTTGTTATTTTAAGTATTTTTTTGAAATGCAGAACACCTTGATAGCCAATAGTGAAGAGAGTTGAGATTCTAGTGTAACTCATTGCTTGCAGGAAAGTAACCTTCAGGTGAACCCAGTTGTGAAAGTCTTCTACGCTGATTACAAAAATTTCAGCGTTTCCTACAATCTAAGAATTTTTATTACGTACCTTTCATTCTCATTTTCTCATCCTGCATGTCTATAAAGAATTAAAAGTTTCACGCAATTTCGTATCATTCATCATGATTAGATGACTCGAAAATTCAACTTTATACAAGTTCTACATTCATTGTAACCTCTACTTCGTCAGTTGCTAACAACAGTAAAAGTGAACAGAACAATCATTTATCGCAATTAAAATAAATGGGATCATCATCTATAAAAAAACAATTTCTATGTGGATAATGGTTAACACAATAAATGAAACAGGATTTGTTTTCTATTCGAATATTTCCTCTCCCCTACGCTTGACACCATAGTTGTAATATTGCAAATTTGATGTTGTGTTATAAAGAAAGTTTCGATTAACAAGTTCCCTTGAAACTTTATTCCACCATATTTTGCGGACATGAAAATACGATACGTCTCTTAATTCCACAATTCACGTTAAAGCTTAATTAAATATAATAATAATGGCAATAAAGGGAACACGAATAATATAAAATAATTGAAAGAAGTTAATAATAAAAATAAATAAAAATTAAAAAATGTAACTAATATCAAAGTCTTACGTAATGTATGAATCAACTTAAATATTTGTCAACTGTAATAAATTTTACGGAAAGCACATCGAAATCATTTTCTCTAACATAATATACTTCCAGGTTTAAAGTTGTATGAATTCGCAGCCGAACAGCGATCAAATTCTCTTAATAAAGTCATTAACATTCATTAATACGATATCTTTTAAAATTGCACAATTCTAACATATCCCTATGCAAATTACACACGTATGCATTTTTTATACATCGTAAGTTTTCATTCGACGAGGAATGCCTATCGTAAAGGTACGAGATCTGCAATATTCAATAAGTGGTTTTAATTCAAATGTACGTGCTATATTTGCATAGAAATAATGCCTTGGCCTTTTTTATTCAGTCCAGTTTTGGTGAGTCTAAATTGTTATCTCACTGTGCAGTATAAAGAAACAAAGAATGTTTCCCTGTACTTCGCCTTAAGTTAAAAATTTAATTTTGTTCAATAAGCTATATTAATATCACTTAATAACAGTTGCCTAACTAAATCTATTTCTAATCCATTTTTGTTGCACTTTTAAAACTGAAATCAGCAATAAGGGGTAGGTAATATTCTGAAAAATAATTATTGTGTTCCTTATGGATTTGAGATATTTGATTTCTTAACAAAGTTACAAATATTCATTAATCATTAGATAGCTGTGAAGAATGGAACAATAAAAACCAAAATAGTTGTATTGGCAAATTCCATAAAATTATGAATGATTCGTAAATTCGTAAGATTCGTAAAAAGGATGATAAAATAACTTTTTAATTTAATTCTATTTTACAATTCAATTTTATATGTAATATTTGCCTCCACTATACTGAGTAAAGTATGTTTCCTAACAACTCTTTAACCTTATGTGCTTTTTAATGTGTTAACAAGAGAAGCTCTGTGCAAATATCCTGCCATTCCTTGAACGTATACATTTTTTAAAACTGTTTTAATCGCCTATTTAAATCCTGATAGACTAATATGATGTTAATGAAGTAATTCAATACTACTTAACAAAAAACTGTGTTGGAAGAATATAGTTCAGAAAACGGATTAAATGAAATGAATCAATAATATTAATGAGTATTTTGAAATTTTATTTGCAATTAATATTTTCTTTTATTTTTGTTTCCTAAGTTTTTTGTTATATTGCCAGTTACAGACAACAATTTAATATTTTATTGCACCCTATTATTCATTGCCACTCTACAGTCACCAACCCTTTGTTTTTCTACTAACGTAATTAGATAAATAATTACTAATAAAATAAAACAGTTAGTGAAGTAATATGAAATTTTTTCCCAGGCATAAAAAGAGTCATAGAGAGGGAAATAAAGAATCCTTAAATTACACTGCCATCTCAGCTGCAATTTATATTCAACAAAGACGATGATTTTTTTCTACCAGTTTAATAAATTTCTCGACTCAAGTCCGTCTGAAAATAACGGAATTAGCGAAACATCTGATGAATTCCCGTTAAAAGATTCGCACGTTTCTAGTTATAAAAGCAGCGATCGATACCCAACTACGATTAAAAATTCTCGTCACCTTGATATTAAATACCTGCTGGCACACTTCGAATTTGTGACACCGCGTATCACGGAAACGAATGTTGCGGAATGTTGACCGGCGAAATAATATTTGATCGTGTTCGTCAAACATTTGTTGAACGTTATGAACGTTCTGAGAATCAATTATGCCGCTAAACGTAAATATTTCATTGTTTAAAAATCGTAACTCATTAGTTAACGGAACGGAACGAACAAAATTTCATTTAGGCGAATATTTTACTACAACTGATTCTTTGGTAACCGCTGATTCGGTTTATCTTTCGATTTATAGTAATCTCCTAGCAAATAAAGGGTTACAGAGATCTGTAGCTATTTCTCGAGGTATCACCAATATCTGATTAGTTGACTAAATATCACAGATAATTATTTCTTTTTTAATTAATTGGATAATTTTCTCGACGCTAATTATACCATTTTTAATATTTTCTCATATTTTTAGTTGATTGACGTATATAGAACGTATATCATCGATATAGGTATTTTACACCAATAAGATTAGAATTTTCGTTTAGCCACATTGCGTACGATTAAACATTAAAATTATTTTTACGTTATAGTATTTAATATCAAGAAAACTGTTATGAAATTAAATTGCTTCTGCTTCCATCTTCTTTTCTTCGTATTTTATTTCATTATTAAATTGCTGTTATGTTAAGTTGATTCACATAATTGAAACAGTTATGCTTGAACCACATAGTGCAGACGATGTTAGTGAATAAATAAATAATACATATGCAGATAGATGTAATAATAAAAAGTATAAAATAATTCTCATTCCTCTAATTCATACTGGTTGGTTCTCTTAAAACACTCCCTTTCACAACTTGCTTACAGATGGCTAAAAAGTGTACACTTTTTCTAAATACACGCTCTCTCACGCATTCTTCACGATCATACGCGCATACAGTTACTTTCCTAAGGCTACATAGAGATGTATGTAATTTAAACATAAACTCAACGTTTGATGTCTTCACTACTATCCACGTTACACGAAGCATTGTTTAACTTATCAATTATATTCCCAAATTTTATCACCTGTAATATAGCATTATATAGTTGACTTTAGTCTTTATGAATGTGTGTGTGTCTAGTATAAACATAAATTATCACAGTGGACCTGTCGTGTGTGCAATTGTAATTTACAATGATTATTGAACATGTTATTATTAATTGCGTAAACAATTGCAATCTACAATCTAATATTGTCATTCAGTATTTATCTAATGTTCGGGATAATATCATTCTTCTCTTTTAATGTCATTGATCAAAAATTGTTGTTAATACTATAGAAAATTGCAAAATATAATTTTTTAATTGCTGTAAAAATAAATGTTGTAATGGAACTAGTGCAGAAACTTTCTATACACGTTAATACCGTTCATATCCACTAACAATTAGATACAAATTAAATTTTATATTTTCTACAGTTTTCGTTAAATCGACAAAATTCTGGTAACAAATTTGACCCAATACAAAATCATACCAATGTTTTCAAACAGCGGTGATGATAACCTCTGGCCAAAAATTTGTTATCCAAATGGTCGAATGAGTGAAATTGCTTACTAGACTCTTGCACTAACCGACTGCTAGCGAACTGTCGGTCGAAACGAAGGGAAAAGTTGTCGGATAGAGAGTGGTTGCACTTCCTTTCTCCGAAGACAAGACAGCCGTTTGTGTGTCTATCGTAATCACCTTCTCGTTATCGTTGAACGTTGAATAAAGAAAAACACTAAGGTCGATAGTACAGGTTCAACAATTCTGCGAGTAATGATAATTGATCTTAACAGTTAGGTATAATTAAATTTATGGATTGCCACGTGTTTGCAAATAATTTATCTGAGGGGGGGGGGGCAGTTTGAAAGAATGAAATCCAGCTTCAAGCTAGATAAGTAATCAAATATGGAAACAGAAACCGAAACATTACAGCTGCCATGTGATGGATTATTTTATTCACTAAATCCCTTCGATTCTCGGCGATTGGTTATCCTATAGTATTAAATATCGCTTTCTATCGACCGCTGAAAATGATACAACTAATAACCCAACTCTGATCGAAGAACAATCTCCAATGGCAATCCATTTACGAGTATGAACATATGGAAGGTGAAAGATAATCGATCTTGCATTCAACTTTACAACTCCCATTTCGAAAGGAATACCTGCTTCTTAATGTACTGCCATTTACCCCTGCGCTTTTTTAGGCCACCTTTCATTTACCACAATTATTCGTTAAGTGCGGTTATTATATTTTTTCCTCGGGTGCAAGGTGCATCGAGGCACACTTATTATTAATTTGCATGGAAGCAACATTTAACGTCATTACAGTCATCTTCCTTTAACGATATCTGAGACCACAAATTTTGCGAAATACGTAATTACCCAAATCTTCATTGCTTTATTTGATGAAAGAAGTGAATTTTTCATAACCATACAATGTCGAAGACTTAAAATATATATCTATAATACTGATCAAGGCCAAATTCAAAATCTGTGCCCAACAATTTTGTAAAATTATATAAAATATCAGGTATTTTGATACAAGTTGAAAGATCGAGATTTAATGAAACAAACTTAGCATTAGGAATGTACGAAAAGCAAATGAATGGTGCAATCGATGCAAAAAATTGGAAAAATTCAAGTTAAGAAAAGTGGAGAATAAGTCGAAGCGCACGAAATTCGAATTTCCAATCGATAATGCATTGCAATTTCTCGTGATTGTCTGAATAACAGGCTGGTGGCGAGCCACGCTTTCATCACAGTCAATGCTAATGTCAACGCGAAGTATGTGTCAGTGCGAGCAATTTGCACAACGTTTTCCTTCGATTAAATGCACGATACATACATATGTACATACGTCCCGATCGGATGTTGTCTAGCACTTTCTTCTGTACCGATGCTTGAACTCCCTACGATCACCTCGCTTTCGAGGTCAATGTCTAGGCCTGGGAGAACCACGAGAGTCATACAACAACTTTCATCGGTGAACGTTTTAATTATATCAAATATTCGATGATTATGTTGCACCCATGTAAGGAACGAAGATGATAAGCAGTGATTGCGAGGCAAATGATAATGTAATTTATCCAATGTAATTTTGATTAATGGATTAGGAAGAGGAGGATTCGTGTTGAATGCGTTTATTCATTTGTTGGCACATACCTGTTTGTATGTTTTCGTTGCAGAGTATGGTCTCACTGATTGGATGTGAATTATAAAAACTTTGAATTGCAAGTGATGTGACTGTATATGCTTTTCGATTGATATTATGTTGATAGCTTTGCAAGATTTTTAGATAAATGTAAATCATTTTTCTTTTGTTCGGTTAATATTTAGACTTGTTCGAATTGTTCATGTTTTTTCACTGCTACTTATTGTTAGTAGCATAGTACAATAAAAGAATAGTGAAGTGAAAACATTCTTTTCTTTAACTCCGTTCCAATGGTTAAGCACGTAATATGTACATAGGATCTTAATCTTCTTAAAAGTGTGAAACACATTAATATCTGCAGACAAGTACAAAGTTAATATTAAGAAATTAGATACATTAATTAATTCGTTGAGCATAAAATGTTCTACCATGAAACGATTAACACTGTGGAGAGGGAATATTTTATTTTGACAAAGAATCCAAAATAATTGGACGAATAATTATTTGAAATGAAAGTTAAACTAGTGCAACATTTTAATTCATACAATAGAAATATTTTTTTTAGAAATAACAGTCATAAGATTTAATTGGAATTAAGAGTTATAGAAGATCAAAAGTTTCTACCCATAGGAATTTAAAATCCGTCTGACCACGCGCAGTCTGTTTTCCCTTAATTCCTTGCGCTGCTGCATCTCTCTCACTCTTTCTCTCTCCCCTGCTACAGCCGTACAAGATAATCATATACGATATCGCTTGCATCTCCTTCTACTTTTGTGTATTATGCTGCAATGTGTATTCAGCGAATGTTACTATAAGATCAGCGAGGAAGATATAATAAATTCATATTTACAAGCAGTTCCAATTAGAATTCTATCATTTATATGACTAACAGTAATACTAAACTTTTGTGTCTTTTGAACAGGAGCAATTCTTTTGCAAGACTACATTTCTGGAGAATGTAATATTTAATCAAACATGCGGCAAAATTTGTACTTTCTGAGCATAACCGAACGCAAACTATTTGAAACTGTACGAACCTGTAATTTCAACTAAAAATTATTCTATCAACGTAGTGTCCAGACTAGGTACTTGCAACAAAGGTAACTTTCTCTATACTTTTCTTTCAACATGATTAGAGATCAGAACATATTGTAACCATCGATTCTTTACACCATTATCGTAACCTATCCTGTAATCGATCTAGTATTACGCGTTGTATTTCCATTTTTTATTTTTATTTTTTTTCTGTATCTCGAATAATTCCATCTCCCTGGCTGATTTCTCCTCGGACCTATTTGCATTTCTAGCCGTGAATCGGCGATAGAAGCAGCGAAAGCGAAATCTGGACGCAACCAGCATGGAGAGATAGATCGTGCGTTTAAATCACAAACGTAATTTGTTTAACCTCTTGATTATAGTATTCGTTTCTAGCAAACAAACATCGAAAGTTACTTAAAGAAAGAAAAAGTGCTTTCGAGTGACATGAGTTTTTATGATTACGTTTGTAACTATTTGTTACAATGCTACTATTAATACTGGAATTAGAAAGTTGATGTATTTGAACTCAGAAGTATTTGCTAAAAATAAATATTAATTCTACACTGCATAAACAGTTTTAAGGAATCCAATTAACAAGATATTCTCGTAAAATTTAGGACTTTACTTTTCACGAAACAAACTCGCCAAGCCGAGTAGAGGGATAAAGAAATGACATCAATACGTACACTTCCGGTGCACTCAGGTGTCTTTGTTATCACGTGCGCTACGAGCCTCTCGAACCCTTTTGTCTGGTATACCCGCTTGCACCTTCGCGATTCTTGTCTAATCTTAGTTTTTTTCCAAGCATCAGATCTTGCCGACGTCGTTTCTCCTTAATAAATTTCACCGTACAAATTCAAATCACTATTCGCAAGAAAGTCAGCAAAAATTGGAAATGCGAAAGGTTTTTTTTATCTCGCAAACCCCTCTTAAAGATGAAACATTGACTGTTAGAGAATAGGGTTCTTAAATTTAATATGTGAAAAAATCAATTTTTACCTATGTAGAATTAATTACCCTATCTATTTTTGTGAACTATGTTTTGGTATGTTGGTTTTGTTAATTGTGTGCTTTCAAGCTTTTTTCAAGAACGTCCTGTATAATTACATTTTAGTTATTTACATAACTATAAATACTAAATATGTTTTAACATCCTACTGTAGCAACAACAGTCTATCATTTCATTCCTTGGACTTTTCTTTTTAAAAGCATCCGAAACATGTAATTAAAATACTTAAACATGTATTTAAAAAACAAACTTAACATTATCTTACAGTTAATAAGAATAATTTACCGCAAAGTTCCTATCCTCTTTCGTATACCCCGTATTAGTATGACGGAATAATCATTTCAAGTGCTAATAAATTGCAACAACTCTTATATCTTAATCAATAGTATGTACCAATTAAAACATTCTCTACACAAATATTCTATCCAATGTCCCACTTGGTACAGACACTGAAATAACCAACCAGCTATTACGTACGTATTCGAACACCTACACGCATCTATATCTAATAATTTCGATCGCAAACCTGGCACAACCAGGTCACCGAACCTCCTACAAGATTCTCCAAATATATCCACTTTCCTTATCCTACCCTCGATATTTAACCTCACATTACCACGACAATAATGCAACAGTACTCACCGTCCCTTTTTAAACTGCCACGAAACTCATCTCAGGAACAGGAACACCGTTGGTGATTTCGCGTCAAGGACCTCCCAGCCACAAAGACATCGTCTTCGTCGTCCAATTCACCTTCGCCTCGTAGAACTTTCCCTTTATCGATCGTTTCGAACACAAAACGAACGAAGCTAATGAAATCGAACGTTCCACGCGGACTTAGTTAATATCTATCTCGTATTTTAGCCACTGTGCACGATTCGTCGCGGTATTTCGCGGAAAACACGAGAGCGAAGCCGTTTCGAACTCTTCGAGCGAGGACGGTGCAGGCGCCGGCCGGTCGCCATCATAGAAATCAATACAGCCCTTAAGGGGAACCCACGTTGTATGGGATATTTTGCGAGAACGCACGGTGTCACGGTTCACCGTCGTTCATTTTACCGGATCAAGAACGTCGAAAGAGATTCGTTTTAGCCGGTTGTGATTCTTGAACGGGTTCAAGAGGGGAACGATGCCAGTCATCCCTTCATGTTCGTTTCCTGGGTACGTTCCTTTTCGCGCGTACGCTATTCGCTTGAGATATTCGATATTTGATTTAATGTGTGAAGCGTCTCGTTGAAAATGGACCGTAGTGTATAATTATTATAGTTGTTGCATCGGTTTAATAAAACGGCGGAGGAAATCGGCATTACGAAACTTAATGCTGCTATGATTTTTTTAGTTGCATAAGTTGTAGGAAGATCGATTGGAATTATCTGTGCGCGAAGAAGGATAGATGAAATAAATTGGGGAGAAGTATGCAATGTATACACATTTATGCAGCATCTGTAATTAATTGGAACCTGCGTATTTAGGGTAGGATTCTATACACACTCCTCCATCAGACTAAAGGATGACTAAATTTTCATCGAAAAATTGTCGACCTTTCCACTGCTGTAACTGGGGGAGGGGGTGGGGGTGTAATGGTCTACCTAGGCTTGTTTGAAAGGATGAAATCTCTACTTTGGCCGCCCTAAAGTCATGTTTTTTTACAATTTCTCTGTATCAAGTGGGACGTGGTAATGTGAAGGTACGTTTTTTGTTCGAAAGTGTTCAAAAGTTCAAACGTTCGGACAGACCTTGAGGAATTTCTTTCATAACTGAAATCACCATGCATTTGAAGATTGAAGTCTTTATACTTCATTTCCTTGCTGTTTTGACCGAAACTGATCGGGCTCGACGCTATGTCTACGATAATTCTTCCACTTAAGAGGATGTTACATGTTTTGTTATCCGGGAAACTAACAGGGGAACAAGAAATCTGCACTATGCTACAAAAACCGGGAAACGCAATGGTATGTAGCTCTAACGAAAGCAGGTAACGGAGAGTTCGTTCTTCGCGCAGGTGTGTGCAAATCGAAACGGCAGAATCGGTCGTTTCAAAGTTTGTTACTGTTAAGAACAATCTGTGAAATGGTACGCCCGATTCTAGGTACATTATTAGTAGTACGGTACGATATTCTTGAACATAGCACACATTTCACTCTTAAAACACTAGATGTTATCGAGTTGTTATCACACGATCTTAAATAAGGCTTAAGCTACTTATCGTTCTCAAAATCGTGTCATCTTGGTGTTCTGACACGTGAAACACGTGTTTCCAAATGCTTAACAAATTCTATGACAAAACTATGCATATACTAACTAGCTACATATTCGTGTATTTTGAACATTCGAAAGGCGATTCACGTTTGTAAAAGTTCGCGTGCCATTGATTCGAACGCAGATTTACATGTAACTGGAGCCAGTGTTTTAGATTAAGAAAAATTGAGGATTACGTTACGCTTTCTCGAGCTGTACGTTATGCAGAAGGTATTGTATGCAGTTGCATTAAATGTCCATAATGTACTCTTCCTTTTTTCAATTGAATTGTATTCCATGCTATTGGAATTCAGCCTTGTACTTTTCTGAAAACTAAACATACTAGTGGGTGAAACACTTACTGAAACGTTTCCTATTAATTTCGCATTCTCTGTGGAATCAACTTTTATATAAAAAAAAGTAATCCAACATAAAGACTGAAGTGAAGTATAGATACAATTAATGAAATGAAGATTGTTTATTAAGTTGGGATAATGTTTTTCGTCGTTAATATAACGATCATTATTACTATTATTTCCTACTACCGTTGGACATCAACAAGATGACTAATTCAAGCAGGACCACTTATGTACATGCTACTTAATGAATGCTACAAGTTTCGTTTACCTTGAAGAGCTCAACATCCCCGTTACTTTCAATGGTAGCAAAGAACTTTTAAAAGAAACTATAGACGTTAAGAGAACACTTCTTTTTAAGATTACTTCTTTTATGTCTACAAGCCATCAATGTTGTATTATTACAGTGATCTTAGTTTATACAGAAACCTAAGGAACACACCGATATTTGGAACATTTTCGACTATCAATTTCAATCTAAATCCAAAACATAGTATTTTCTACCAAATCTCTACATAAAAATACTAACGTAATTTACTCATATAATGTACACTATTACTTTCTTACTGGGCAATGATCTTTATGCCTTCTAAATGAATGAATGATAACCATGTTCCTTAAAGTTATCGCTTTTAAAGTTCCACGCCTACTGTTTTAATCACCCTCTACATTAGAGCATTCTCGAACAAGCGAGAAAGTGTAACAACGAGAACAAAGTAATCTTAAATCGTATCAGATTGGCCAGGTGCAGTAGACTAAACGGTACCATCACCGATGTCAGTGATAACAATGTGTGTGGAAAAGACTTCGCATCCTAGCTGTCTTGTATACACGAGTCGAGTTTCGCTTATATTCTTGATTGCACCGTTTCTTGCTCAGAAGTCGAGAAAATCTTGGTGTATGTAGTTCGCTACTTTTCACAGACTACAATTAACGGTGATCAGGGATCAACGCAAGAAAAGCGTAAGTTGGCCGTGGTACTGAAAACTGAACCGCTATTAAATCAAAATGTCGCATACGAATTAGTTGATAACCAATTTCATCGTGAGCGTAACAGAATTTTTGTTAATAATGAGTTCGCTTAAGGGATTCTGAACAGTGCAATGATTGTTTTTAATATTCAGTCCCGTGGCAAGAGCACTCGATATCAAATAGAAAGTTAAACTAAAAAATTGAAAATTGAATTGGATTCAATGAAGTTAAAACAATGAACTAAATTAATATAAAGAATTAAAAGTAGAAATTCGTAGAAAGTCTGATATAAAAATACGCAACATACGTAAGTAGTTTATTAATCTTTGATATATTTCGTACGATCTAATTTTACAAATATATAATACATTCATTTGATCGATGGACAATAAAAATTGTTTGAAACTTCAGTATACAATTTACAATTATCTAATGGATTTGATTTGGGAAAAATATTATTTTAACGTGAACCGAAATAGTGTTAAAAGACAAGTGTAAATGAAATAAAACCGTTCAGTTTTGTAAAAGATGGGTTTCAGTGTACAAATGTGCCGAAAAAAAGTTAATTAGAGTTGAAAATATCTAACATAGAGGCTATTTACTTTATTTGATAAATTGAAGGAATTTGTAATCAATAAGGAGGGGATATGTATTATTACACTGTTAGATCGTGACACAGCATCCTTGCTGGAGAAAGTGAGTCCCGACTTATAACGTGTATCGTTTTAATCGATTCATTTCGGCGACTGTGGTTCTAAAACCGTTGCTGTGTCTAAATCCATGTACATGTTTACAGTTGTATTGTAATTTGGCAGGTAACGTGTATTGGAGATAACGTTACATTATAAGTTGAATATGTAAATATTTTACAGCTGTACCGAATGCTCCAGGCTAGTGTGAAGACAGATATTTAGAAATACTTGTACGCTTCTTATATTATATATATATATATTAGAAATACAATATTAACAGTATGAATTGTTCTATGCACAAAAAATAGCTGCTTTATTTAACAATTTGAACCGTGCAATTAATACAAATTTCTGTTAACATTATCAAATTTGCTGACACGTAAGAACGCTTAATATAATATTTGACACTTAATAAAATATTTCAATGGTCGAATCTTAGAATTCTAAATTAAAACATAATCTCACTAATACATATCCCCTTTCTTTCTTCTCGAAATCGCGGAAGCAAGCATAACAACGATTGTTTTTCAAACATCCTTATGGCCCACTATTTCTGCCATTTCGTAACACGAATTCTGCAAATCTTATACACCCCTGCAGCCAGCGCTCTTCCCTATTACCGAAGCGGTATTTCCGGTTGCGTGGACCCCATGGTTGCTCAGTATTTACGCATTCCTGGACCTGGAAATGTCTCCAGATACCGCTACCGCCCATAGTTAATGAACGGAACTTCGCCCGTGAAAACATACATATATACACCGAACGATCTCTAAAAAAGATAGGAAGATATAGTAGAAACGTTCTTGTGGGCCAATAGGGTTTCTCCTGATGTGTTACCGATAAATCAATCGAGTTTCCGGTTTCTATGGTCGTCAGGTATAAACCTATGGATAACGGGCGACAACGTTTAATATTTCCAGGAGCCCAGACAAATAAAAGAGGAAGAAATAGTAGTGCGTATTGGTACTTAAACGTGAGTCTTTTACGTTCGGGAAGGGATGCTAAAATGGGACAGGCTAAACGGTCACACAACCAGGACTTTCTATTCGTTGTTGGAGCTTTTTGCCGAGAAACCGGTTGATGTTTATTCTTCCGCCTACGCTGTTGGCCGAAATTGTTTCTTTACTTACAAAGTCTGCGAATTGTGAGATGCAGATTGGAACTCTTATGCCTGGTACGGATTGGAGTAGGTTTACAATTTATGTATATAAATGACTTTGGAATTATGATTTTTTGGTGTATTGAACTTTAATTATTTATAAGTGCAAGTGTTTCGGGTAACTGAATCTATGAAAAGTCGATTTTGTATTACGGTTGATATATTCTTTTGACTGTGATTCGGCTCCATTAGATCTATTCAGATGGGACCGCTTAGGGTAATAAAACATTAAAAAGCTAGGTTTACACTCCTTATACTAGAAACGAGACTACAATTTCTGTACAGAGCTTATAATTCTGATAATGAGCATTTAAAACTTTTTCCAGGATTAATTACTTACAGACTTACTATACGGTAAATTATTCGCACTTATACGTAGTGCTTCAGTTGAACAAATTTCGAGATCGTCTTGAAACCGCAAGATATTGTATTATAATAATTTCAAAGTATTTCAACTTTCATATAATTTTATTTTTTTCTATCTCGTATGTAGAAAATGATTGAAGTTTTTGTAATAATTAAACCAAATATAATTGTGATTAATTATATACCTTTCCTTGCACAATTCTTTTAAGCAAGATACTTCTCTACTTCTGGAAATGGCCTGCACTCAATTGCAGTGTTGTACTAAGGTCGTTAGAAAGAAACTGCTGAGTGAAGTGTAATAAAGTAATAAGCTGTAATACAATCGAGAACGGTAATCCTGCAATTGTTCCAGGCCCAACAACGTTATACTTCATGATACGATGAGTGATTGTGAAACCCAGGAAAGTTTTTCAAGAAAAAAGCTTTTATCATCATTCAATCTCCCCCTGTTTCGTCGATAACGTGTGTAAATGATCGATCGTTTTAGCATACCTATTACCTGCGAGTCGAATCATGATTTTCAAATAGTTTCTGACAAATCATATTGCCTTCATGTAGGCCATCTATTCCCATGTTTTATGTAAATTGGGCAACCTTTTATATATATAATAAACAGGTTTTAAAGCAAGGATTATCTTTCCTTCGATACCTGTTATTATTGTACATTTTTTCTAATTCCTTTCAACTCCACATAGTATAAAAATTCTATTTTATTCTAAATAAATTTTATGTGATCCTTTTGTTGTAAAATTATTGTTGTTGTTTTCATTATTACAGGTTCCATAAGTGTTTCCATTCTATCCACAGAACATTAACCGAAATTGCCTAACGTAATTTATGATGGTCCACCGTCATATTATATTACAAAATATGCTTTTACCTACACATATTTAAGTATGTCTATTACCATATTTAATATGACGAAAATAATGTATACATAAGTATATAATATGTACATTAAATATACAAATACACATAATTAATACAATAAAAAAATGGCAGAATAATTTATGTCAGAATTTATCAACTTGTCACAAATATGTACAAAACCTGTTATTTGAACAAACTTTATAGTGAGATGCATTCATTAGACTTTTAATCGTGCCCAAATTAATAGCAGAACGGCCCAAAATATTTGCATTCCGAACAATCAAAACTGCCCCTTTTGCATTCATTCTCTATTCTATACTGTACCTGGACAGACTCAAAATCATCCCCCAGAGCAGCTGTTACATTCTTATTCATATTCCAGAGAACATTCTAAATATCAACTCCAGCAACAGTGAATCTAGGCGACAAATGAGCAGTACGAAAAAAATCAAGGAAGAGTAGACGAGAGTGTCCATCGAGGTCGTCGATCGAGGTCGAGTTTTAGACCTGTGTATTGTCCAATCGTGGTACATGATGGTGTTGGTACCGTTGGATGTCTAATAGGGGTCATCCTGGAGAGGGAGATATCTATGGGAGATTTGTAAGAAGGGAATCTTAATCTCTTGTTTGATATTTGTTCAGAAATGCTTTTTTTTAACAAGCCGTACTCTCTCTGTGATCTTTTCCTTCTTTTCACGATTATTGTATTAAACCTGTTACACACCAGCGTCTCTGGGACGCCACTTTCTAATACATTATTACAATATTTGATATAGTAAAAGTGGCGACACATGGCGACTCGTCTGAAACAGGTATGATGTGAACCTTACGACTAGCAAGTTGAGGAATCGACAGACGAGATATAGGAATAGACAAATCACCTTATGGGTTTTCGTGGCTCACCGTGACTGCCATGCCGACTCAATATGAAAAATATGTTGTACGACCAAATGGATAGTAGAATTGACAATGTTATAATACGTATTCATTTTAAGGTACAGTTCAATACTGACAAAAAATAACCACCAGGAGCCGAGATATAAAATTTATCTTTATACGGTGTAGAAGAATTATAAACAGCGAGGATAATTATATTATAAATTTTATATCGCGGTTCCTGATGATTATCTTGTAATCTATGAGGTGTCGAATGAAAGAATAATCAAATGCAATAATGTTCACACCTATTGGAGATGGTAGCCTATGCCTGTGGCTTTAATTTATGTCCTCTGGTCATTGATGTAGCTCGTCGGAAAGTAGCAGTAATCGCATTTGTTTATAATTTCTTTACACAAATTCAATTATCTCGCGTTCTACTGGGCCGATTTGAGTCAACGACGTCTCAAATTGAAGCTCTCGATATAAGGAACAATTTTTTCTTCCTTTAGGACGATCCTCGCGTGCAGTTACTGTCGAAATCCCAAAGGAATTTTTAAACTGTTTGTAAAAAATAAACCGCACATGTAAACCAGTTCTAAAAGAAGAACAAAATGTTCCATGAATCAGGAGCTTTCTCTTAAGACAACGCTGATTAAAATCGGCACAGTAGAACGCGAGATACTGGAATTTGTTTAAAGACATAATAAACAAATGCCATTTTATCGACTTGCACGCCAAATACATTAATGATCATTGGACATAAATTCAAGCTAGAAGCCCAAGCTACAATTTCCAATAGGTGTTAAGAATATTTCATGGGCGGTTCATTTGTTATAAACAATTAAACAATTGAAATTGTTATTACGGCCAACTGCATACAGTTACAGCAACGGGGTATTTTTTCTCGTGTAGTTTATTCGTTTCCCTTTGATTTGACACCAAATTTATTAAAAAACAACCACCAAGAGCCGAGATAACAATTATTTAAAATTTTGTCGGTAACGATATGTCGATAACCGGACACGCGGCGCCATCTCGCGTTTGCGGTCTTTTTCGCAGTTTTCCGCTCCGCCAAAACCGAATTCCTGGACTACATCGTTAATTTAAACAATTGCGTTTTTCTGGGCTTACAGTGGGTATTTCTGAACCGGGCTGGTCTTAAATTAAAGCTACGAAACATAGCTATCTCCTCCAACAGTTGTAACAATGTGGCATTTGCTGTTTAAAAGTTATTAACAATTGAAAAATCGGCAAAAATGCACTCCGGGTCACTGCAATTATCTCGACTTCTAGAGCCGCTAGAATAATGATCGACTGCTCAAAATGAAGGCAAAGGGTGCCGCTACACGACAATAAACGATTTACAAATGCTGCCTGCGCCGTTTATTTTGTATAAACCATTTAATAATTCATTTGCAAAATTACACCGAAACTATACATGAAGCCCTTTTCAAAAGTAAATCAGATTGTTCCTTGAACCGAGAGCTTCAATTTGAGATGTCGTTGATTAAAATCGGCCCAGTGGAACGCGAGATAATTGAATTTGTTTAAAGAAATTATAAACAATTGCGAATACTGCCACTTCCTGGCTAGGTACAGCAATGACCAAAGGACATAAATCAAAGCTACAAGTATAAACTACCATCTCCAATAGGTGTGAACCTTATTCCATGTACAGTTCATTTGTTATAAACAATTAAACAATTGAAATTGTTATTACGGCCAACTGCTTAGAGTTACAGCAATGGGATATTTCTTTGCGTGTAGCTTATTCGTTTCCCTTTCATTTGACACCAAATTTATTAAAAAAGAATCACCAAGAGCCGAGATATATGCAGTGAACCACAGTGCATTTTCGCCGATTCTTTAATTGTTTATAACTTTTAATGCAAAAATGCCATATTGTAACAACTGTTGGAGGAGATAGCTATGGTCCGTAGCTTTAATTTAAGACAAGGCCGGTTAAAAAATACGCACTAGAAGCACTGACGAGATATAGGAATAGACAAGTCATCCAATGTATTCTTTCGGCCACGATTTCTGGGTCCCGGGGACCCATTACCATTTCCGTGTCACTCGCAACGTTACCCACAGATTATAGAAAACAATGCGAAAATTAAATAATTTTAAAGAATTCTTTTGTTCTTTGCCGTAATGAAAGGCAACCAAGGATATGAAACATTTAATGTTAATTGAAAAGCTTTTAATTAAAGAAACACATGATAACAAGTTATCTTATTTCAATTGCACTATCAATAAATAAAATAATTTTTAAAGTTATACTTTACATTATTTTCTGATAAATGACAAAAAAAACGATCGCTCCGAGCCGAGGCGAAACGCTTTTCGATCCCTCCGAGCCGTGGAGACACGCTTTTGACCACCTGGTTCTTTAATTGCCTGATTCTTTAAAAACATAAAAGCATGCTACAATAATCATGGGTATCTTATAATATAATGGGCATACAATACAATACAGTTTAGCATTCTGTGAAAACGTTGACCTGAAATAAACCTCCGCGGTCAACCGCGGTGATATTGGAGGAACTCAAGAAGGCAATTAAGTGTAATGTTAGGAATAGGAGAAATTTAAAAAATCGCAGCCAATTAGCTCGACATTTTTACCATATAATTAACAATAAGTGTTAAAATTGGTAACTGTATGGTAAATAAAATCGATTGCCCAGGTCTCACCACGTGGAGGTTGCTGCGAATGGAGACCCGCGCGGCCGCAGCCGCAGCCGCGCACCTACGACCATTAAATTACAAAAGTTATTATTTACAAATTAAACGCTACTTCCTTCTGATGTATATTTGCAGCGCGGTTGATATGCAAACTGGATATAAAAATTCTGTTAAACCTAAATCAACTAAAAAATCAACATTATAATATAAATTAGCTTATACATTGTTTGAGAAAGTAAAATGTATTAAAATAAATAATTGTAACGAAAGCTGAAAATAAACATTCTGTTAAACCTTTTGAAGTAAAAAATATAGATTATAATACACATTAGCTTATAGTTAGTTTAAGTAAATAGCATGTATTAAAATTATTCATTATTGCGAAAGCTGAAAATAGAAATTCTGTTAGACCTGACTTAACCTAAAGAATAAGCAATATAATATAAATTAGCATGCACGTAATTCAAACACATTCTGCCTTTAATTAAGGTAAATTAAATCTCAACTTAAAACATCCTACCTGACTAAAAAGCTAATTCAATTTGGAAATATCCTATCTAATTGAAAATCTGAAAGGACAGGGGGAGGGGGCAAGGGATATTTCATGATAAATCTTCTTTCGCTAAAATTGTGATCGCGTAACCTGAAACAGATCGAAGTTCATAAGAATTTAGTAATATTTCTTAGGTATCATATGATTTCCTTCGATTTATTTGATCCATACAACATCACTTTTCAGCCTCTGATTACTTACATATTGCAATGTATGTTATTTAATGTACTTGAAGCAATATTCTATTCCTTTGACATCTCCTTTAACTTAACAATTCTGTAACAGACTTTTTTATGAGAATAGTAATTGTGAAAAAATAGTACAGTAGTACAAAGGGAGCATGTTCTTCCAAAATGCAAATATGTTGAATAATAATTGTCAATTACAAATACAAACATTTACTTGGATACTAAGATGAAACAACTCGTTTTAATGTTAATAAAAAGGGGAGAGGCGAAGAAGAATAATAAATTAGAACATTGAACACACAAACTCAATAGCCAGAGGGCCATTCTACTATTAATTATCGTCCACTTATTATAAATCCGATTGAAACCCGTAAGTGGATTATCTCTTTATTTCGCAACCCTAATTAACTGCATTACTTGCAAAGTCAATCGCGTATGGTGCTTCGTTATCTCTAATATAGTATTTCGGATATATTAAAAAAGATAGGAAAAAATAATTTACTGCACCCATCATTTTTAACTCGCAACACTAATAATGAACGAGTCATGGTAGTCGCATCCAAGACTACGATTGCAGCAATCACCTTATGCAGCTTTCGTAGCTGCCTTTCGTGACTCAGGAAGCACGTTGGGCATTTCATTGTGGTCGCAACGCTACTTACAAATCGCGACCATTTATCATCGCAACACTATATGAAAATCTAAGAAAAATATTCGCGATAGAAAGATATCGCAGCACTGTAAGTGCTAATTAAAACCTGTGTAGGAAAGGAACGCGAAAATTATTGTCGCAACGCTAAAAGCAAGTACGTATCGCAAGTACAATTTAATACAAAAGCAACTCTAATTCAAGCCGCAATCTGTATTAATTCGCAACTCTAATTCAAACCACGATATATTTAATCGCACCTGTAAAAAAAATGCCGCGACCTGGGTCTATCCGTAACTCTAGTTGCAATCGCGATGTGATTTTATTCGCAACTCTAATGCAAACCGTATTCAACCGTACGCGACGCTAATAAAAATCGCGATTTGCCCAATGCGATGACGGTGGGCCAGGCAATACTGCCGGCCAAACAATAAACTACAACTACGGCATACAAAAGCGAGCATAGTGACAAAATAGTAACAAAGAATGACTCTCCATCTGAAGGATGCAGAGCCATTGATAGTTGCCCTCTTGAGAGACAGTTTGTCGGGCCTCTTCGGCTTTTAGCCTCTTCTTTCCTTCGGGCGCAATGCTCGCTGAAACTTAGTCTAGGCTCGAGACTCTATTCGCAAACAAACAAAACTAAATAAAAGGCTAAATCGCGTAGCTAAACGGAACACACGTGGACGAATCACGACCAAATAAAATCGTAAAATTTGCGATTACAGAAAATCGTAAAGATTGCGATTAAAATTGTAATCGATCATCGCCTACACGTGCAGCCTCGAGCATAATGTGACACGTTCGTTTCGAGACCAAATCGCGATCGCGACCGCGAAAAATTCGAAAAATCGATAGGCAAAGCCAGAGGCGAACGCATTCTCGTTCGCGCCACAGCTTCGCCGTCGACTTTTCAAATCAGATTTCCTGAAACAGGTTGAACACGCGAAATAGTGCCTACCCGATCAGAGACTGTGTCAACCTGCCCGGCCCTGCCTACTTATATCTATCAGGCACACCAGTAGGTATACTACCTATCCTACCTAGACCTATATTTAAAAAATGGCAAAGCATTCACACAAACACACATCATTCAACGTTCCTCAATCAAACACTCGGACGCATGAACCTACACTAGAGAGACGTCCCGGGACGCCTCCGACACCCGAGCTTGGCATACTATCATTCACACTCTAAGGGTACGTACCAGTTCCTGAAATCGGCTGACAAAGGCTAGCGACCATTGCGTAAATTTGCGCAAACGTATATGCTTATGCATTACTTTCGTATGAAATATTGATTGCTCAAATATGTATATTGTACATTTTCTTTCTACTATGTACGCTTGGTTTGTATAGTACTCTATTCGTTGCCATATTTTCATAATTCGTTACGGCATTCAATGTGTATTTGCAATTGTAAAACATATTGCTATTTATGAAATCATAGTATTATAATTTGTTATGAAATTCCCGAGCCGACGCAATTCCACGGCCTAACCCACACACACACACGGTGTGGAAAATACGTCGTGCACGGTGCACTAGCAAATGTCAGCCGCCAAACATTGTTAGAAATTTAAAAACCATATGATCATCGTGCCCATTGCCTCTCACTCACCCAAGTAGCACCTGGGCACGTGAGTGAGTTCCTGGCAATCAACACGGAAGGGATTAAACCTGAAAATCCTGATCTAAAAAGATGATTAGTACACGTAAAATTGCAACAGCTAATAATATATTTTATTTTCAATCTCTTTAAACATGACTCGACTTTGTAATATATGAAATATCAATAAAGACTTAAAAATTACTGATAAATAATTTATTTATTAAGGGAAATGACTGTCATTGAAACTGATTTTACTAGACTAAATAATGCAATTAAATTTACTTGGAAAATAGACAAGATATTAAATAAGCTTCAGGTGATTCCTTAATCGAAGTAAATTGTTCAAGATAGTTACTCCGATTTGAAAATCTACCCGTATACAAAGTGCCTTCTTGTACATAATGTGTAATAAATTTCATTCGAAATGGACTCGACTATAGCATATGAAAATTAATATTAAATGCTATCATTGGCTATGCATATTCAATGCTGATTTCAATAAACGTATCGTTATATTTATTTACTTTAATACATGATTGCTATAATCATGTAGCACTTGCAGTAACGAAGTCGGGGGGCATCCGACTTCTGCACTGCTGAACAGTGAAAACAAATTTCAACTGATTATAAATGCAATTACAAATTTAATATGCAATGTCCTCAACATATGTACATTTGTGCAATGTATTTGTTACTGTCATCATATATTTTTATCGAAATAGAGGAACCTACAGGATCAGTGCTTCTTTGATCAAATATTTATTTGAGTAAGAAATATTTCTATGGTCCTTAATCTTTTTATATTAAAAAACGCGGAGTACAAGAAGGCAGATCTAACCTCGTATAAGAAATAATACACATGAAA
This sequence comes from Nomada ferruginata, assembly GCA_963583965.1. Classification (NCBI taxonomy): domain Eukaryota; kingdom Metazoa; phylum Arthropoda; class Insecta; order Hymenoptera; family Apidae; genus Nomada; species Nomada ferruginata. Next base: position 15,735,763 of record OY757213.1, read on the forward strand.
ATAACGTCACAACTAACGGGTATAAAAATTATTCCCTTAGTCACTATGCTCGCAAAACTACTAAGAAATACAACCAGTCACCCGTGCCGCTTCGGACCAATCGTCCTACGGCATGATTGAGGACCGGAGGAAGTAAAACACATGCGACTCACCAACTCGTTGATTGCAAAAGTAGAGCAAGTACTCGTGGAAGAGATCAGGAACATCACCGGGGCAGCTCAATTGAACTCAATCGTCAGGAAGTATGCAAACTGTAAATAAACAACAAAGCAAAAAACATGCCACTGCTAAATCTACAGAATTTAACTCTTCATAGAAAACTGAGATTTGTTTTAAAAATACTTACATTTCTCACTTCATCAGAGTCGCATAAAACATCCCCCTCAGTGATGCACTGACTCTGCTTCCGATAGCGAATATAAGACAAGAATAAAAATAAAAGACTATGTACGCGACCGCAAATTACATCGGCGAACAAATTAAGATGCTACTATCGCGATTGAAATAATTGAGGAGGAGCACCGGTGCTCCGATAATCGAATTAATAACTACTAGGCGAAAAACACTGACTCTACAATCGCGTGTAGGTAAACTGTAAATGAAAATTTAAGCAGAGCCACTTGCTCTGGAAATACTAGAAAACTGCGGAGAAACCACAGACCCTACTGACCGCATTGCGCGCGGTCACCAAATTTTCTGAAATAGAACATGTTCATCCTATCGAGTGTTTGTTATCAAATATAGATATCTATTTGTTTTTGTAAGTATTTTAACTTTTGTTGTTTCATCTTAGTTAGTACCAGTCACAAATTATACACACCTCGATACTTACCTCACTGAGATGTCTACCATACGTTTTGTCAGCTCGGCGTCAAGTAGTAGAATGACGACCTTCGCCATCGCCCTTTGCTGTTCGGCTATGTTCGACATCCGACTAAAACCAAACACCATTTTTGTTTACGATCGCTTGTGTTTCCTAGAAATATTTCAACGCACGCGTTACTCGATAAGTGGCTTTTTTTGTTTCGCGATATATTGTTGACATTTTCCACGAAAAAGAAGCTTCCCGACCACAGGCAGAAACAAGATATAGCCGCAAATAATGGCTTCTATTATGTTAGTACTTATCTACAACGCGACTGTATATCATACAAGTTTTATGCGTGGTACGAATTATAATTTAATAGAGACATATTACTAAAATTCTACTTATTTCCACAAAAAATTTGAGGAATGCTTACCCGTAGGCGAGAAGTTGATTTAACAATATGGCGCCGCGTCACTCTGCTCCTGCGCATTCCCGTTTGAAAGTGTCGCGTTCGCGCCATTTCTGATTCCAACCAAGCGAAAGAGACGCCATGGAACAGAATCGAACTGAAATTTCAAATAAATGTATTAAGAATAACCAAAATTATAATAATATTGCTAGAAACTTGCAAGATAATGAAGTTTGGGGCCTGAATATGTATATCTATACGTAGGAGTAGTGTTAGATACACTCCACTTGCTACGCAATTTTTTCTCACGTTCTACTAAAATATGACTTAACAGTAACAAACAACACTACAGAACTCTCAGGAGACGGGAAATGAAAACAATTGATATAATATTATGCCTTTAGGAATATGTTAGACTATGTGACATACCTTAATTCGTCGGACACTCTGAACACGTCTAATCACTACGAGATCCGTTGGGCGAAAGAGGCAGAATTTTGAAATAGAATGCGCTAATTGGCTGGTAATCTGAGTGGGTGGCGGGGGCGGCGGGATTCTTTCTTTAAGGCCGATGTTTTTTGAATATCGTGTCGACGCCAATGGAAATAAATTGAAATTGGAGATAAATGATTTATACGTGGTACGAATAATAATTTAATCGAGATATATTACCAGTATTCGTACAATTCTATTTATTTATAGCAGGAATTTGAGAAATCCTTACCTGTCAACCAGATCATTTGACACTTCGGCATGACTTGGCGCCACTATTCTATTGCGCATTCCCGCCTGTCAGATTCTCGAAGCAAGCAAAAGAGACGCCATGGAACAGAATCGAACTGAAATCAGAGATAAATGTATTAAGAATCACCAATATCATGGTAATATTGCTAAAAACTGCAGAATATATTGCAAGATAATGGAATTCAGAAGTGAAATACGTATACGCATACGTCAAAGATAATACGTATATTCATACTGGAGTCGATTAGAAAATGCACGCCGCGCGGTGTGATTCCGTTCACTGCACAATATTTACTTAATTTCTTGCAAAATATTCATTAATATTAACAAAGAAACAACAGAAAACTCGAAAGACAGGGAAACGAAAACAATGTATATCATTTCCTGTCTTCAAGAATATATTAGACTATGTGACATACCTTAATTCGACGGGCACTCTGAACACGTCTAATCACTACGAGATCCCTTGGTCGAAAGAAGGAGAGCTTTGAAATAGATTGCGCTGATTGGCTGGTAGCTGATTGGGCGATGGGGGTGATGTTCTTTCCTTACGGCGCGTGTTTTTGAATATCATATCGAACTGTATGGATATTAGTCGAATAGTAGGATGCAAATATATTTATTAGTAATAACAAACGCATCTGTGTAATCAAATGTTTGTAATGTTTGTTGCACTATAGAATAAGTAAACTATTTCCGTCCAACTAATATTTGTTTTTCTTTAACTTTATTTAAATTACAATTCCTACCGTTGTGAGCGTTCAGATAGTTTTCTAGCATCTTTTCACACAGACGAGATATAAGAGATCATTTCACTGACGAGATATAGGAATTCATATATCTCGTCTGTGACCGTAGCTCAATTTTGTCACGTTGGGCCACGAAAGTCCATAAGATGTCCTGTCTATTCCTATAACTCGTCTGTGCCTGGAGGTTGTTTTTTAATAATTTGGTGCCAAATGAGAGGGAAACGAATAAGCTACACGAGAAAAAATACCCTGTTGCTGTAACTGTATGCATTTGGCCGTAATAGCAATTTCAATTGTTTAATTTCTTATAACAAATGAACTGTACATGGAATAATGTTCACACCTTTTGTAGATGGTAGCCTATTCCTGTGGCTTTAATTTATGTCCTCTGGGCATTGATGTACCTAGCCAGGAAGAGGCAGTAATCGCAATTGTTTATAATTTCTTTAAACAAATTCAATTATCTCGGCTTCCGCTGGGCCGATGTTAATCAACGGCCACTCAAATCGAAGCTGTTGGTTCAAGGAACAATCTAATTCACCATTAGATCTGCCCTCGTGTATAGTTTCTGTGCAATTCTCAAACGAATTGTTAAATTGTTGATAAAAAATAAATGGCGCATGCAGCATTTGTAAATCGCTTATTGCCGTAAAGCGGTATCCTTTACCTTTATTTTAAGCACTCGATCATTAATCTAGCTCCCCCAGAAGCCGAGATAATTGCAGTGATCCGGAGTGCATTTTTGCCGATTATTGGATTGTTAATAACTTTTGAACCACATATGCCATATGGTTGCAACTGTTGGAGAAGGTAGCTATAGCTCGCAGCTTTAATTTGATATCAGTCCGATTAAGAAATACCGGCTGGAAGCCGAGAAAAACGCAATTGTATAAATTAACGATTTAATCCACGAATTTGGTTTTGGAGGTGCAGATAACGGCTCGAAAATCCGCAAACGCGAAATGGTGCCACGTACATTTTTATGTAGCAGTTGAGGTTCTAGAGCCCCGGTACCACTTCCATGTCACAGACAACGTTTCCTACACCTTATAAAGAGCGATGTTAATTATAAATTTTATATCTCGGCTCCTGGTGATTATGTTTTAATCTATGAGGTGTTAAACGAAAGGGAAGAGAATAAACTACTCAAAAAAAACATATCCCGTTGCTGTAACTTCATTCCCGTCCCACTAATAATTGTTTAAACATTGCATTTGTTTATAACAAATGAACCGCGCATGGAATATTGTTAACACCTATTGGAATTGATAGCTTCGAATCTTAATCGTGACCAGCCGTAACTTCGAACTTTATATCAATAATAACCATCACATGCAAGTTTATATTCAAAGAATTTGGATTTGAATTTCATAATATCACCTTAACTCTGAATCGTTGCGCAACTGTCAGAAAATTAATAACAACGACTGGACCGAAGATATTCGACGATATTTGCAATTAAAGTAGATTGCGTGTAACTGCCATGTAATAGATTAATTGGAACGCGTCGTGGCCGCTAGTATCGTTGCTCAAAACGCATCAGCAGTTGTCAAAATCTTATGATGAAGAACACGGGCCTGATAGTACTCTTTTACTTATACTTGAATCTCTTTACGAAAGTGCGTGCTAGTTCAAGGTAATCCAATTATAAAGAAAAAGTTTCTGTCCTTATGCAGCCAACCGCTTTCAGACGATAACGTTTACTGTGTATCGTTTTCTTTTTCTACATAAGTGAAAGAGGAAACAAATTTTCCGTACTATCGATAATTAACAATTCAATGATTTAAATTTTGGGAAAAATTACAAGGTCTTTTCAACACGTAGTTTCTGGTACTTAATGTTAAACATGAAAATTTATGGACTGATGAGATACAGCGATATTTGCATGCACAAAGTTTTATGGGTCAGCCCCATGTATCGATGTCAAGCTGAAAAGGATAATGGGGAAATAATTATTCGAAAGTAGAAGCAGGGAAAATATATACATATAAAATATATATAATATATAAAACCGAATTAAATTGTTCAGCTGGTTCGGCAAAAAAAATCCATTTTATATATTTTAAAAATCAGATAAATTCAAAAATCAAACATTTTCAGTTCTCTTTACAGCTTTTTCACCGATGGCGCAATAAACTCCACTATAAAATCGCGGATAGTTCTGCCGGAGCATTATGTGAAAGGTTCGTCAGGATTTTAAACGAAATACCTTTTCCATAGATTTTATGCGGAGAAAATGAACGATTGGCATGCGTTTGCAATTATTATATGAATGCAAACAGTGTTGCATTGAGATCAATCAACATAACGAGTAATTAATTTAATTGATAAATTATTTGAAGTTTCACACGGCAGTTAAAAGTTAAATAGTTAAAAGAACTATTGTGTCTTAATTTATGTAGTAATAAATACAAAATAATTTGAATACATTTTCGCACATAATTTGGATAAATTGTAAAAAATACTGCACAGAGATCAGGCCACCTTCTAAGCAAGGTATGCCGGTGATTGTGGACTACAACATCTTCGTCGCTGATATCAATTCCATAAACGTGGAGGATATGGACTTCCGGTAAGTTCATTAACACTTCAACCTGTCAAGCCATTATTTTTCACTGCTGCTTCGTTCGTTTTTTATGCTTCTTATTTATATTATTAAACTGCATAAATACGAAATTTCGGTTGCCGTTTCGAAATTGACAACAGTGACAAAAGTTATTTGCTAAATAGAGTGGACATGTTCGTTCGTCAGAGCTGGATAGAGACGCGACTAGATATGCCAGACGATATTTTCGAAGAGGGTGACGATTATGTGACTTTACCACCTGAATTCTTCGACAACTTATGGCAGCCGGATCCTTATTTTCTAAACGCAAAAGTTTCCGGTGAGTTAAAGAAAAATATCAATATAACAGTGGCGGAAATTTATCTTTCAAACCGAAAACCTTTAACTGGCGAGTTCTGTGCACAGCAAATATGAAAGTATATATGTGTATAAGTATGTGCATAGTAGGCTGGAGGAAGGTCGCTATCATTCACTGCAAGATATAACATGCAACCAAATTTTACACCGTTACCAGCAACTACATCTGATCGAATATGATCTGCTTCCAGAAATCGCTGCGTTAAATCACAAATTCTCCTCGGTAACACTGTACAGAAACAAAACGGTGAAATATTCGGCTCGGATGCACGCCATCATCGCTTGCCAAATGGAATTTCAGCTTTATCCAATGGATATACAAATATGCCCCATCTACATTGAAAGTTGTAAGTATTGCGACGAGGTAACGGTAACTATTTAGAACCAACGAATTAACTTAGAAAACTGCATTACTCTCGATAGTTTCCTATCACAAACAAAAGGTACGCCTGAGATGGGGTCCAGGCGCTGTCACGGTGAACCCAGAATTGAAACTTCTCCAATACGATATTGGAGAACCAATGGTTGCCGAAGAAACCGTCGATTACATGGTCGAGAAAAGCGGTACGTTCTTTGCTTTCAATATCTCGTACACTTCGTACCCAATGGAAAATTTTAAGGCAAATTATTTTATAGGTAACTTCTCCAGACTGCTGGTATTCTTTCGGTTTGAGAGGCAAATCGGTCATCATCTGATACAAACCTTTGCCCCATCTACTTTGGTGGTAATGCTGTCTTGGTTCAGCTTCTGGTTGGGCTTGGATGCGATACCTGGTCGAGTGGCACTTTTGGTAACCAGCATGCTCACTTTGGTTACTATGTTCACTGGTCTGAAAAGTGATATTCCTCCTGTTGCTTATGTGAAAGTAGGTTTTTCAATTATTTCACTTTCTTGGATAAGAAAAACGCAATTTCCAAAACGATCGCATTCAAAGTAAATGTGATTATGGCAAACATTTTTACGAGTCACAATTTATTATTCCGAATTTTTTAAGTACATGAAGAAATCAAGTCCTTATCGTAACGAATTATAAAAGTATTATAAATAATTCTTTGAGGTAGTGGTCGCGTTAACAAGTTCCCAAGTAGAATCATATTTGTGAGCTGTGCAATTTCTTTTGTTACGCCTGAGAGTATGCAACCCCCGGACAAACTCAATGCTGGGCCAAGCTTTTCGGTTCTGTTTGTAGGGCTCGCGAAAGTAATTTAAGTTATCACAATGAATGGAATTTGGTAATTTATTATTTATGGAATGTTAACGAAGCAAGTTCTTTCAGGGCTAAGTTGTATAACGATATTTTTAATTGCATAGGCATTGGATGTTTGGATGGCGGGCTGCATGATGTTTGTATTTGCTGCTCTTGGAGAATTCGTTGTGGTGAAGGTACTCGACTTGCGGTATCAATTGGAATACGATCTACAGACGTCGATAATGTCCAGATATTACTCAACAGTTTGTATAGCGATTGATCCATCACTGTTGCACGTAGAGATTAGGGTAACCTAGTAAAGAAGTAATAAATCGTACCACTATCATTTCACATCCATGATATTAATTTCTTGTTCATGTTTCAATTTTGAAATATAATTAACATTATGTATTACTATTCTCTTATCTTTCTTGGTTTCAAAAGACTAATTAATACTTTATTTTGGATTAAATTTATTTAAGTATATACTTAGGTATACTTATTTAGATCTCAGAACAATTTAAACAGTTATTCATCATTCTGGCGATTCGAAAAAATATCTATGTTTTATCACGTTTAAAATTTGGGGATATCTGAGAAAACTTGAAAAAATCATTAATTGCTGTATCACCCTCGTAATGAATATTTGAATCTGCTTTAGACTTCAATCTTACAATACTGTTACTTTACAATATTTACTGCCTCACTTTGTTTTATTTGACACTCCGTACCTGGACGTACATTGATCAAGGTCGATATCATTAATCACTCATAGAATCTCGTATATCAGCAATTAACAAGAGATTCAATAAATGCATCTGGCAAATGTTCCAATTTTATAATTACAATTTTTTAATTTTTGTAGCACAGTTTGATCGTTAATAAACAGTTGCAAATCCATTAACACGTATCAACATCTCAATCAACTTCTGAATGAAATATGACAAAGGACGATTTATTATATTGCAATATATTATTAACGTTATCTCGGTTTTAGCCGATTGATTTATGCATCCTATTAATCAAGTTGATTGCCAAACGTACTGCTTTGGCTTCCCAGATTCTAATTTAACTATCCATTCCCATCCATACGATTCATTACATTCGGCAAATGCAATATTATGGTATCTATAATGTACTATGCGCATTTTATTGAGGCTATTTATTTAAATCGTATAATGGACTTTAATTGAATCGCCCCTTAAATTGTAGTTCACAATTTATTTCGCCATACAATCAACTTCAAACTAGAAAAAACTGATGCTTCGTGTTATTTTCAGCGGGCAATTGCTACGGAAAAGGGCCAAAGCATCTGGGATTACGAGTCTACGGATATACCAAAAATAAGAAACAAAAGAGCCAGTAGCAAGCATCTTTTGCAAAACGCTTGGCTAGAGCCCGACTATCTAATGATTCGCACAAACAAAACGCGATCACAGAAAATTGACACATATAGCAGAATTGGTTTCCCGATATTGTTTATGTTGTTCATCGTTTTGTACTGGCCAATACTTTTGCTTAAAAAAGCGGCGTAAAATTATAAATAGTACAATGAAATGAAAATGTATAGTAGAATCTGTAATATTAATGTATATAGCATTATGTTATAATCGTCACGGGTAGTAAAGTTATATAATTGTGTTATATCGAAGAAATATAAAGTAAGATTTCCATTTATCAGTAATGCATATCACTTGATAAGCGAGACTATTTATTAAATAAAATACGCATTGTTGAAGTACAATTAATTGGTAAATTTATTGTAAACTTAAAGCTATTATAAAAAAAACTTACTACATAATTTGTACACGCATACGAAATATTTATATGCACATGTTTACATTCACGAAATATTTATAAGACGAACCGATCTATTTTCTCGTTAAAATCATACATTTTAATCGATCTCCATTTCTTCGATCGTAGGCCTTTCAAATTCGTCCCTTTCAAATTCACTGTCACTTTCCTCGTCTTCCTTTATAGTAACAGTTTTCTGCGCCTTGTGCGATCCGATCTTTTTCAAATAGCTTATCGTATATTGATTAAAATCACATCTGGAATATGGAAGCAAATATTAATTATCTTAAATTTAAATTGGCACTTCGTGACTAGTCACATAAGAAATGCAAACTTACATTTTACTCAGATCGTCGTATTTCTTTTGCATATTCTTCTGTAACATCAATAGTATAGGCATTTGAAGTGCTGAATTTATCCTTGGCCCATGTTTGGTCAAAATAGTTTCTATCCACAGGAGATAGAAATGTATATGCCTAGTTAATTCTAATTCCGATGCTATGAATTTCAACAACTTTTCAACGTATACATCGGATAAATCTGTCACAGTTAAATCAACTAAAAAAAAGAAGATATAATAAATGTGTCTCGAACAATATTATCGACGGGTTATTATTTTAAATTATTTTTCACTTACTGTCTGTACATGGAACATGTTCGATGACGCATGTTATTAATAATTTTTCATTCAGTCTTAAAGCCATCATTAATGCTGAAAGTATTTCTCATTAGTATATATTTGCGCTTTAAAATAATAAGATAACTTATATATAAAAATTAGAAACCTCTTGCGTATTCCATTTCATTCAAAGTTTTCTTCACAGTTTCCGGTGTGATTCCCAATTCTAACTGGAACGGATCGAATATCAATCCAGCATCTAATGAATACACTAATAATCCCTCCGTTGTTGCTGCCGCCCAAGCTTGCCCTTCGCAATACAACAAATTACAATAATTGAAATTGTTGTCTAGTTATATGTTGGGAATAAAACATAAAGTAAAAATGAACCTGTTGGTGAAAATTGTAAACTGTACACTCGAACCTCCGGTTTTATATTTCTACTAGCCATGTCTCCACTTTTAACACCCGGTAATCGTAATGCTACATTTCCACCTTCATTTTCTTCACGTTCTTCCACCAAAGCCAAATTTCCAAATTCTGTTAAATTTCGCCTATTTATAATATCCTATACAGAAATAAATTACAGTTAAAATTAATTATTTCATTCATGAATCCAGTATGTGTAGTAATACTTACATCAACTGCATCTAGCGATCTATTCTGTGTTACAACGAATTTCTTCATAAGCATAAACTCTTGTACGTTGTAAATGCATATATGTTTAGACTGACCACCGGCTAATATACACGTACCGTCAGCCGAGTAACACAAAGTGGAAAAAGCCCTGAAATTTTCGATTCAATGAAGGAAATTTCTTCTCATTTTATATACTTTTTTACATTGATATCTTTGCCCTAATAGTTATACACGATAATGCTTTCTTTCCGTAGCTACGAAAACACTTACTTGCCCTGCAGGCTTTTCTTCGCTGTGATAAGATCAGTATCAGATCTACCACTGCTTAGATCATTTCGTCCCTCGATGTTACCAATCTGTGTAGCCGTTTTGCAATCGAAGAACGAGATTTGTCCGTCCAAAGTAGCAACAGCCACTTCTTCGCCGTTCGGTTTATAAGTAACATATATACCATCTGCGATCAATTGTATCGTCTCGTGAGCTGAACCATTTTCAATGGCATTCCATATCTTCAATGTCTTATCCCAAGATACGGATGCCAGTTCTGTACTGGTAGTACTTGGGTTGAACGCCATGCTCACAACTGGACCTTCGTGTCCGCTTAATATCTAAAATATACAATAATTTACAATACATTGATCGCCGATGCATTTTTGTGCATTGAATATTAACTGTTTGACTAAAATTCTCATTGAAAAGCCCCGTTATAATTTCTATTCCACGTGGGAACAATAAAGAACCCGACGTACAGTATTCTCTTTTGTATATAAAACAAGAGGAATACGATCGCGCTGCTTTTCAACTCAATCTTTGCAATGGTCCCTGTAATTCAAGCGATCAAAAATGTTATTAAATGTATACCTCTAAAAGTGTACCCAGTTTGACGCTCCACAAATAAATTTCAAAGAAATCTTGACCTCCGGCTGCAAGAAACTCATCGCTTGAATCGATAGCAACGCAGGAAAACTGTACCGGTCGCGGTGAAGTAAGAGTTCTAAAATTCCTGTACCTTGCTAAATCGTACGCTCTAACAGTCCCGTCAAGTGAGGCGGAAACAATGAATTTTCTATTATGACTGAATAACACTCCGGTTATCGTGGACGTGTGTTCTTGGAACGTGATCGAACAAAACCCGTTCGTTGTGTTCCATAACTTAACTTTCCCGTCGTCGCCACCTGTGACAATGTACTGACCGTCTGGGCTGTACGCTAAACAGTTCATATTATTACTGTGGCCTTGTTGCTTCATGGCATAGGTTTCACTTTGCCACTCCCATACTAATAATTGGCCAGCTGTAGAACAACCCAGGGCGATCCAATCGCCCGTGGAATTTATCGCGATAGTTGAAATACGTTGATTCGATATACTGAAAGAAAAATAATAAAAATCCAAATTGACCCGATCTAATTAAATAAAAGTTATATTAACCCTTTGCATTCGGACTGCAAGTACAGATACCATGAAATTATTAAATGTTGTAAATGTCTAATCTACAAATTATGGAATGTAACATTTCGTTTTACCGACATCAAAGTAATCGCAATATTTTTCCTGACAAAGCACGTTTATAATTATCGAGTTGGTGGAAAGAAACCTCGAAATAATTCCCGAGCGCAAAGGATTAATGTTAGAAGAATTTGTAACGTAGATGCGATAATAATACCTTAAGGAGTGTATCATATTTACGTCTGGCATTTCGTACAAGTAAAACGATCCGTTACTAAATCCTACGATTAAGATATGAGATTGTTGATGATAAGCAGCCGAAGTAAGGATTACTTTTTCCTTGCCTTGTTTTTGGACCTGATTGGATAAATAATGACGACACAATTTGGTGTAACGTAATTGTTGAGCTCCTGTCTCGCTTTCGGTACCCTTAGCATCAGGTTCTGGTGAATCTCCTATAATATAAGCTACGTTAAGTAACTTTTATCTTATTTTTTATATATCTTTATTATGACTTAAAAATTGAACGTTACGTGATTGCTGTATGTTGCGTTCACGGGCCTTCGCTTGTTTCTCTGTTCTCTCTATAGCTTTATCCACGTCAACATCGTCTTCTTCGTCACTATCGGTTTGCTTTTCTTTTTTAATTGGTGGAGATTCCCATGGCATCAAATCTTCTGGGTCAATTGAACACTCCCAAATACATAACTGTCCATTTCTTTAACATAAACATGTAATTGTTCCAATAACAATAAAATAGTTTTAAATAAATTCTATATGAAAACCATACCTGCTAATTGTAGTCAAATCGTAATTTTTCTTTTCGAAGAAACAAGCTACAATTCCATCAGAATGACCACCAAGATTAATGTATCGAAAGTTTGCAAACTTTTCTAAACTGTAAATTTTCGTGGACATATCTTTGGATCCCACAGCTAACAGTCGTGAATCGAAGGACCAATTGATGAAAGTTGTTTCATCCACGGCTGTGTGAAATACGCGTTCCATAACGAATGGATTATATTCACCCGATTGTAAGCCAGGTGCATTGAAAACAAATACTGGAAAAAAATAATAAGGATTAATTTGTTCAACAGAAATAATTCGTATTATTTAAACAATTCTAAGTATGCAATAAATGGTACCAAAAACTTACCGTTATTTTCTTTACAAACTGCAAAATGCTTGCCATCCGGGGAAAATTTTACGCATCTAACCCGTTGTTTAAATCTATATTTGTGTATTACCATTTTACTCACCATACTAATTATATGTGCTTCACCCTCTGTAAGAAAATTATTTTAATAAAATTACATCAAAGCTTTAGAGGATTGTTAAATATGTAAAAAAAGTGAAAATTGTATACCTTCATTGATTGCAATTAATAGCGCTCCATTAGGGGATAAATCAATGCACGTATAATTGAATCGGCTCTCCACGGGTAACGTGTTGGACTTATTACTGAAAACAATTTTTAATAAACAATTAATCGAATTGAAATAAACTATTGTTTACAAATGTATAGCATTATTTATGTTGCCAATATAAGTGATATAGGAATATTCGTAATAATTAAACAGCTTACTTTTTCAAATCATATATCGTTATCCGATTTCCCACGGGACTGATAACAGACGATCCATCTGGAGAAAATACTAGGTCTCCTTTACGGTAAACTGCACCAAGCAGATTACTGAACTATAAAAAAGCAACATAACCCACATTTTTACAATTTTATTGTTATAAATATATATAATAGTTAATGACAGTCTTATATAAATTCATCGATAGTACGATACGTTGTAAAATAAGTATTTACATCAGCATAGATATTAGAAAATATAGTACATCGAATTCTCTGTTAGGTTAGAAATATCGTATTGCACGATTTCAATATATACGGTATGCGTTTGAATTGTTCGTTTAAAAGGTCGTTTATTCGAAGCACTTTCTTTACCTTGTATGCGAACTTCATGACGTTTCGCTACTGTAAATGTGAAGTTTTTTAATAAAAATACTGTTCACTTTCATTGAGCACGTTTAATATCACATTTGAATCAAGCGTACTACAGCCGCTACAGTGCGACTTCCGCTCGGCAAATCCGATCACGTGTTGAAATTAAGGTGTTGGCTCAAAAGGTGGCCACAAACTCCATAATAAATTTGATAACTAAACATTACGCTGAACAGCAATTAACACGTTAATACCGTTTTAGATAGCATATACTTCGGCCAGCATTTCGGATAATATTAAAAGATTAACATAAATTAACGATATATGTATACTGACGACTTTATATCATCCAAAGTACAACTTGAAAATACATGTACAAGAGAAATAATTTGGGATAATAATTTAGAAAGCTAAAGTCATCTTGGATTTCGATGATTTTTGAATATGTTGTAGGAGTCAAGATTTTGAACAATTTTTTCCTTTACATATAATCGCTGCTTGGCCTTAGTTTCAGAGATTTAGCAAAAAAATGCTGCTACACAAATTGTATTTTGCCTATACGTGGCTGTTCGTAGCAATGTATGCATCAGCATGGGATTGCCGTTTGATTGCATGTGTAAATTGAACTAAAACAGACAAGTAATAGACAAATAGTAGACACGAAGTTTCTCCTGCGATAAAGTAGAATTTATATGGAATTTCTCAACGTTGCTTCTGTACAAATTTCAAAAGGAAGTTAAAATTTCATATTCTAAACCTCGGGTTCCGTAAATCATTGCGGTTTTATTTAATTTTCTCTATGTAATATGCAACGATGCATGGAGCATCGTTTAAACTTAGTCACGTGTTTGCATGCATTTCAGCAAAATAACCTCAAAGTACTGTATAAGTTTTGTACAGTCGGTTCAAGGGATAAATGCAACTATTCACAAGAATATTTATTACATTTCGAGATGGAATAAAGTAACAAAAATTGTTGTAAAAGTTGAATAAGTACAGGAAACGCGTGTCACGCGGTACGAAAAGCGAAAAGCTTGCGCAATAGCGATGCGCAGTGCTCGACAGTGGGAACCTATAGTGCGCCTTGACGTCACATATAAAAGATGAAAGACGGCACAGGATTCGTCTGCACCGTTGTAGTACGTAGTCGGTAGCCAATAGCAAACGAATAGACATCGGCAAGTTTCGGCAGCCTCTTCTTCTCTCACTCGTCACTCGTCACATGACCCGCACTCCTGTACGGTAGGCCATATTTGACAGTGGCACTAGTTTAGCGAAGTGAGTGCGTGAAGATCGCTCTTCATCCGACATTCGTGTTTCAACAACCTGTAAATACTCGTGATCGATTTGACCTACGAGTCTTGAACACATCACAATGGCCGAACTATCAGAAGAAAGTCCTGTTTACGCGCCCTTCTTCGGAGTAATGGGTGCCGCCTCGGCCATTATATTTTCTGGTGAGTTTCGGTTGTTTCAATTCGACTGGCACTTGATGAAAGAGAGCGTGAACGCAATGATTCATGTCTTCCTATGATAGAACACATGTAACAGGATTGTCGATGATAGATTACCCTTTAAAACATAGGTTTTTTAACATTGTCAGCTCAATTGTAATGCACGCCATTTTTCTTCGCCGCTGACGGTAAAAAATGTAGTAAAACACTGTGCCGATTAATTGTTTCCCGTCGTGCACTAAAAATTTGTCAATCACTCCCAATGTGACTCATTTTCCCCTTTGATCGTTCAGCAATAAGCTCGCGTGAAGCAAATCAACGAGAGTAAATGCGTGTATTAGCAATTTAGCTGGTCGATTTATCTTGGTACATTTTAACGTTGTCAAGTCTGTCAAGCCGTGATATATGTACAATAAAAGCACCGCGCTACACAGGTGTCTAATCTAATGTATCAAAGCTGTCAAGGATAGAGATTCAATTTTGAAGCGCCATTTTTCCGTAAATGCAGTTCAACCAGTTTAATTTTACGTTACGAAAGAAACATATTCGTGCTGCTTCGTTCGGGCACTCAACTGGGAGTGTACCCCCGTTATTTCGTAATACTGACCTCGATGAAAACTTTTTTTTGTTCTTTTTGTAATAAAACTTTCTGTATCGGTTCACCGTGGCAAAAGGAGAAGTACTAAAACACTTGATAAAAAGATAAAAGAAAGATTGACGAAGTTTTGTTTGAAAGATTTCTATGAGATACAGAGCAGTACAATCCACATATAATATTGTCTATCGATCGCGGTTTAATGCGATTTTCAGTCTATTCGGAGAAACTCTCGGCTAGAAAGAGAGAGGGCATAGTCGAGACGCTCAAACTTAAACTTTGAAGCGTCGTCGGCGGGTCCCTATCCAAGGAAATCAATACGAATCCCTTTTCCCGTGTGCGCCAGTCTTTGAATGGACGGTGGCACACGAGGAATGCCTGGCCTACGAAGCAAAATACATGAAAAATCTTCATCCCAATCCAGATACAACTATTATCTCACTTGTTCTGAAATCTCTATCGCCCCTCCTGTGTTTTCATTGCCATCGTCTTTTTATATGTACATACATATCCTATACATACAAGAATATGTATATAACAAATGTTCTTTTGAATCGTACAGTATGAACGTACGAAATTTCTTACGATCGAATAAACCATAAAAATTGAAAGGAAAAAGACGATTGTCTGGCTGTGCCACGCCCCCTACTCACGGGATGGGACTTACATGATTATCATGTGACTGCCAACGTGAGAATCATGTGACTACGATTTCCAGTCAGGGCGGAATAATTCGTCGGGACGTTACCTTTGATTTCTCTTCCCTTTAACATAGAGTGGAGAAATTCGATGAAAACCGCTATGATATTGAAAATACCATGGAAATTGGCTCCGTGACCTTCCCATTAGAGATCAATATTAAACGTGATCGATAGTTTACAATGCAAGGGAAGCGATGTTTCTAAAGAACTATTATGTAGATCTGCTCTGTCAAACGTTCTATTGAAATATGAAAACATTGAAAATTTCACGATTAATAATATTAATATGTAAATATATCAATTTCCTGATTGTTCTCTGAAAATGCTTATGTTATATCGTATTTACGATATAAAATGTATGTATAAACATAATTGTAAAAGTACGAAAAGAGTGTATTATTTTATGAATAAATTGTAATCGTTGTATATCCTAGGAAAGTAGTGCACATCTAATTCTAACGTGATATATGTTGTTTAGATATAATTGTTTAATTGCTAGATGGGTATAAATGAAATTAAATATACAATGTTATGCCTGCTTTACTTTCAGCTCTGGGAGCAGCATATGGCACGGCAAAGTCAGGTACAGGAATTGCAGCGATGTCTGTAATGAGGCCAGAACTTATCATGAAATGTATCATTCCTGTTGTTATGGCTGGTATCATTGCCATCTATGGTCTTGTAGTAGCTGTTCTCATCGCTGGTGGTCTAGAAGTACCTTCTAGATACTCTTTATTCAAGTATGTTATACAATTCTCTTTATTGTTCGATATGGCGTTAAGGCTAATTTAGATTAATTCTGGCATGATGATTCGATACAAGACAAGCAAAATTATTCTTTAAACTATCTATTTTATTTTTGCAAGAATGTTTGAAATGTAGATGCATGATTATTTATTATAGTTGCAAAGTTCTCTACATTATTCAGAGGATAACGATCAGACAGATCATTGCAATTGTATAAATATCATCTTGGAAATGCTAAGAATTTAAGTACCTTTAGAAACGATTAGTATCGATCTGGTATTTGTTAAAAAATCTTTAGCTGGCATCTTATATTTAACATTTATCACAATTAACTCTTACAGTAATCTTGGCAATGCTTCTGTATATGTATTCTACTTAAATGACTCGATGGCTTTTGATTGCTTTTAATTCCTCTTGCTTGCCTTAACATTACTACATTTATATAATATAAATTGACTATTACTTTTTTCCCTCTAATAGTTAACAAGCAATTGTTTTTTGGTCTTTTTACTAGGGGTTTTGTTCATCTGGGTGCTGGCTTAGCCGTAGGTTTTTCTGGCCTGGCTGCTGGATTTGCCATTGGTATTGTTGGCGACGCAGGTGTAAGAGGTACAGCACAACAACCTCGCCTGTTTGTCGGTATGATCTTGATTCTAATCTTCGCAGAAGTATTGGGTCTCTACGGTCTCATCGTTGCCATCTACTTGTATGCCAAGTAAACAAATTTTAGTAGCAGGAATGCAAGACTCGTCGCCTGCAAACCAACAGCGCTCCCCGACTATTATATATTACGACTTGTTTCGACATTTTACTTAAACACATTTTTCCATGCATACTCACATCGACTCATCTAAGCATCCTTCTGTAATACTGTATTCAAGTTGATATATTAGAGTCCAAGCATTTAATAAGTACATAATCATTACATAAAGTGACATACGATTGTTGATAAATACTGCAAGCGGCAAGAGTAACAAGAGTGCTGAAAAAAAAAGATCAATTGATTAAACTGTTCGAATTGTGGGGAAAAAACCGTATAATTCAGTCTTGCAGGAAGAGGATGTATGTACAGAAGATATAAAAAGCAACAGGCGACAGGGAGTTACACTGAGGAAAGACCCCGATATCCCATGCCGAACATTTCTCTTTCACTGTATAGTAATCATTTGTAGCGTAGTTTGACATTGAATTATCAACTAAGATAATCGGCTCTACTGAGTGTATAAAGGAAAAAAATGTTATTGATAAAAGAATATTTAGCACAATTATATAATATTAAATGCGATTGAAGTGGCAGTATACAGATTGCAGATGAACGTCTCTACGACAAAACAAGTTTAAGAAAAATGATATTATAATATCCGAATGAGAAAATGGAAATGTACATGCAGGTTGCGTGTGGGAAGCAGCATAATATGCGATGGTTGTACAAAATATATCTCGAACAAAAAAAAAGGCAGATATTGTACAATCGAAACTACAAGACACAAAATATAGTATGTGGGATGAAGTTTTAGAGAGAGAAAAAAAAAAATGAAATGAATGTGAGTAGAAAATGGACAGCTACATGATAGTATTAAGTCAATTCAGAAGCTGCTGGACGTATCAGGAATTTGCACTTATTACGGGCAACAATGTATTATTTACAAAATAATTCGGAATGACTGCAAAGGCCAGCGGTGATTCCCCTCCGATTCCGCTCCCATGACAACGAACTCTCGAAACAAAATTTCGTTTGCATCGTTCCCATTAACCCGCCCCCGCCCCCTACCCCCATAATGAGTTTAACGTACGTCGTCACGAAATAATGTAAATTCTTGAACGCATAATTTAACATGTTATCTTGAAAGAATTTCGCATTGTCGCGCTATTACAAGCGCCCGCTCGCCTGCAGTAAATGAACTAATTGTGGAATGTACAAATTATTTTTGTTTTTTTCACCATTACTATCTCGTAACCCCTTTTTCTTAGGTAGTCATACCCTGCTGGAACGCATGGAATTATTTTTTTGCCCGCCTTGCATACTAGTCACTTCATCGATATATATGTATATACGGATGCATGCGTAACATATACATATATCTCCGATGAATGTGAAGCAAGTATGCACAAATCGAGGGAGGGGAATCACCGCCGACCTCGTGATGTCCGGATACTCGGCCAGAATAGCATGGTACTTACGGTGTCCTGCGATGGCCTTGACACTTCCCGTGCGACAATTGGCTACCTGCCTCGGCGCGGCAACGGCCGTCGTGTCGTCGATCAGCACTTTGTTCCGAAAATCCACCAGTATCCCGTAGTGACTTAGCGGGTCATCGCGATCACAATCTTCCAGCAAAGGTCTCTACGAAGTCTTAGGTCATGCCGAACAGGTACACATCCATACGTGGGGATAGTCGACCCGTTCGTCGCATACAGCTCGTAGGTCGTCCTCTCGCGCGCACTAACAACCTCGGAAACACGCACACGTCGGAACCTGTGCCGATTACGTATTTGATCTTCGGCGTGCGGTCCATCACGGACGAGCGGCTTGTCGAAGGTGAGGAATCGTCGGGCACAAGCAACGCCCGCCTTACGCGTTTTCTGTCGCACAAGTGCAGGGGTTGCGGCACTTTTTCGTGGCGCCACCGAATGCACCGTGGTACCAGCACACTCTATCGTTTCTATTAGGGCCCGAAAACGACTGTCGCGTGGATGACGCACCCTGCGATCTTGGAGCACTGCGGGAATTCGGTCGATCCCGAACGTCCGCGGCGTCGTAATCGGATGCCCTGCTGACCGGTTCGAAGGGCTGCGATTTAGTTTGACTATCCCTCGTTGGAAGACGCAGGGGCCACCTGGGATCGCGGTACCACTTT
Source organism: Nomada ferruginata (assembly GCA_963583965.1). Lineage (NCBI taxonomy): Eukaryota > Metazoa > Arthropoda > Insecta > Hymenoptera > Apidae > Nomada > Nomada ferruginata. The sequence continues at coordinate 15,755,396 of OY757213.1, forward strand.
CATGACCGCGTCGACGAGCTCGGCTAATTCGGCCTAGCCACAAAGCCTTTAGGCAGTCATCCGATACAGAGTCACTCGCGAGATTTTGTGAATGTCGTAAGAACATGGTCGGTTTCTGGTCGCCGAGCTCTTCGTGCTATAACAATCGACGAGCATTCTGTTCTTTAGAATCCGGCATAATCGACTTCGTCTTGATCGTTTCATACATGTCGGGCGCTGGTGGATTGTTGATGATATCTAGATAGGAAGGTGGAAGGATACGACGGGAAAAGAATGAAAGGAACGAGGGTACGTTTCATCCCAGGCCTGCTAGGGGACTCACCTGTAAGGCTTACTAGCAGGCCCGTGCTTTAGACGCGGGGTTGAGGGGAGTAGTCGTAGGACGGTATACATGTATGTATACGTGGTACGGGTCCTGTCACGGTCACGTTCGGGAGCACTGTTCGTCGTGCTAATTAATATAAATAATAATAATTATTTATGTTTTAATTCGTCCTCGATGTTACAGAAACAAAAGAACCGTGTTTAATAAAAATTTAATTTGGACAAACAGTACTCACTTGTGTATCATCGAAAAATTTACCTAGCTGTATACATACTATATTATTAGCGATAAGAATAATTAAACGCATGATGTTGACGATCCATTTTTTATCACTGCCATTCAATTTAATGCATCACCGATACCTCTACATCTCATTGTAACAAAACAAAATTTCTTTATTGATTCGCCGGACGTTATATAAGTTTGTAACTTCGTCACGTAAATGAAATCCGTGTATAACGGATACTTTCGTCAGGTATTCAAACTCGACATATATATATACTTGCTCGTCGCTTGTGAATGTACAATTACTGTTTACGTAATATGCTCGGCAAATGTTGATAATTGTATTAACATTGGAAGAAAACTGCTGTTAAAGCTGCATATAAAGGAATATACACTTGTTACGTAACCGTACTCGTTTCACAGAGATAGTAAGAAAATTTTATCCACACGTTCATATATATATATAATGTATGTCACACATCATATACACACATATACATACGCATACATGGTGGATAGCCGGGGTAGAATCAGGTCGTTCTCGAAAATAAAGTGACATTCGTTTTACTTTGATTTGAAATGGTACAATTAATCATTGTTAAACCGAAGTAATCGGAGTTTACTGAGGAGATGTACTAATAGTGACATGCGTCGACAGTAATAGCAAAATGTTACTTTAATCGATCGATCCTTGCGGAGTCTGTGTAAATATCCTTGGAGAAAATATATCGAGATGGAGTCTGTGATTAGTTTATTTTATATTACATTTGTATTTCAGCGATAACCGTTCAGTTTTTATAAATGTCGTAAGGTTGGATTATAGAGCATTACTTTTAATGTACATTTTACTGCTGGTCAGCTTTTTTATAGATACAAGCCGAGGATTAATGAGAACTCATAATTTAATCATGCTGCTCGTGTATAGTATATATGCATATACATCCGTAGCGCGGCGTTTCCCAAACTATTATCCCAGAAGAAAACATATGCTACTTGTGCACGAGAACAAATTGCGTAAGTGATTTATTATTGCACACATCGTTTTGAAAAAAAAAAGATAGATCTAGATTGCCGTTTCATTCGGGAAAATAGTTTGCATGAATGTGAAACGTATACGTAAAGTTTGGAAAACGCTGATACGCAAGTTAGATCCCATGTATATATACATACATACACCTTGTATACATTTAACGACGAGTTATATATTCTTTTACGAAACGGAAACTGGATTATCGAGTGTCCCTGACACGATAACGCGATTCGCATAAGAATCCCGAAACAATCAATTTTCGATACCATTGAAATCCATTATTTCCACTGTTTTGTCGACTTTGCGATGAATGTCAGTTGTTAAGGGATCAGTAACAAAAAAAGTTGTAAAAGGTAAGATCATAAAATAACGTTCCAAATGAACTCGAAGTAGCTTCTTATGATATGGCAATAGGATTATGATGTTTCGTTTATTATTATGATTGTATATACATTATGTATGTATACGCTAATGGCAGTTGGTAACGTATTACACCTATTTAATGTAAATGTATTAGCAACATAGAACAAAGACGCTGGTGTAGAAGAAAGAAAAAAGGAGAATCGCTGAAATACGTCGCGTATCTAGAATTATAGTAATTATAATTTGTTCGTATGTACGCAGATGTGTTTTTAACAAAGGCTCTACACCCATACCAAATAAACACTGTTTATTAGAGCCAAACTCGTGTAATGCTATATCACATACAGTAATATATGCAGTATGCACTTCGTTTGTATAATAGCCACGTTTTATAGTATATTTATTTCAGTCGAACGTATAGGTTCAATATTTGATAAATCTCCTAAAATCCCCGAAACAGTCGCATATGAGCATGTTTTTATTCGTTTTATAAGTATAGGTTTGTATAATATATCGGTACCAAGAAGAGTTCATTTTTTAATTATTTTAACCAACTTCGCTTAACAAGTTCAGCAATCCTATTTTGTATATAAAAATGTTGGCAATTCAACCTTCGAAACTTTAATTTCGTTTACCCTTCTCGCCGTGAGTATTACGTGAATGGAAACGGTAAGTAACATTTGTAAAAAGATAAGTTTCGAGTAATCCCGCCGTTAAATCGATCAGTATCGAACGATCGATTATAATCGTTATTCGTTCGTGACCAGTTGGCGGCAAGTTGGGTGTAAACTTGAATTTGGCCGCGCAGTTTGTTGATATCAGTCATTTCCCTATTCGATTATCATTTGAACACGATATATATGTATAGATAAAGAGACTTATCTTCATGAAATAGATTATAAAACTACAAAGGGAATTCGTGGCATCGTCGGTCGTCGCTAGAAATTATCTTAGTATGTTAAATTTAAATAATAAAAAAATATTTTTCTTATTATTGTCGCGATTACAATAAGAATATCTTCGTCGGCAGTACTTGATCTATCATTGATCGAAGAATGGGGACGTTCATTAGCAAGTCGTAAATCGCCAGTCAATATACCGGACGAAACGAAGCTTTCTATATTTTTACGTGCGCCGTTTCAATAGCATGATCTTCCTTTGCATGTAGTCAGTGATAGAGACATTTAACACAGCGTAGCTATATAATAACATATATAAATATACATATACATATAAATACAAGGTGAGGCACCTAAGTTGACCACCTCGAATAACTTCTAAATTTTGCGTCTCGTACTGAAAAATTGTTTGTACAAAGGTTGCATGGTATCAAGAGGTACATTACGTGATGGTCACGACTTCATTGTAAGTGGAGGAGTTTAGGAGATTTGAAGGTCAACTTCTTTTTTTTGAATTGGAATGCCCTATTTTTTGTTACAGCAGTACTAAAGCTCATTTAATTCCCAAGTAGAAAAGTGTTAAACATTGCATGTCCTAGAGTTAATAATTAACGAGATATTAGCGAAAGCTACATGCGACTTATGGAAGGGACGGTTACATGGGGCCGGTCGTCTTCGTGAATCACTCGGCGACATTGATCTTTCAGCGCGACGTTATGCGGGTCAAACTTTCGTTTGTATCTTCGTAGAAACAATCTTTCTGGGCAACGCATAATTTACAAGTTATTCGAGGGGTTCAAGTTAGGTGCCTCGCCCTGTATGTATATAATGTAACTTTGAAAAATAAAATATACAAAATCGGCATATTAATTTTGAATTGATATTTGGAGAATACATACTGTAAGCGAACGGATAGTAACGATAAATTTAAAGCGACGAAACGGTGAATGCGAACGTGATTATAATAAATAGAATGTAGCTTGAAAGGTGGTATTCGTCACTGTACAGTGAGATCCTTATATCAGTATTAAAAGAATGCGTTTATGTACAAAGTATACTTTTCCTTTGTCTTTTTAGTAAAATCACATTGCAAAAATTTGAAACGATAGGTATCATTAGTGATAGGGGGGCAGCCGTGTAGATTTTTATAGGATGCGTAAACAATTTAAAATCTGATGAGGTGCTATACTGTGATGATGAAATTAATATTTCAAAAGACGACAAAACAAATGTTCGTACAGATAAGAAAAATATGAGCTACGTATTTTTTTTTTAACGAAAAATCCCATTGGTTGAAGATTTTTGTTAATCATGACAATGAACGGTGAATGGTGAGAAAGAGATAACGACAGACACAAAATCGTAAAGATGATAATCCTAGGAACAAATTTTATTGATAAAGATAAAAGAGATTTTTTATCAGTTTAATGTCTATGATCAATTAAAAACGATTATAATGTAGTCCGTTACGTGAGAAATAATACTGACGATATTATACATGATTCGTACGTTGCATTATTTGTAATTTTTTCTCATTTCCGATTAATTTATAATTAGTATACGTGGAGACAAATAAATTATTAAAGTTGAAGTACAATATCGCATGTTACATTACGGTTGAAAAATTGGAATCGTATCGATCAATGTTCGTTATATGTTCGTCCGGTAATCATTATTATTATAGTTTCTTTTTTCTTCACGTAGGTAATTGTTTACTCCTTTCGCTTTTTTTTCGTTTACAATAAAAAAAATGGTAACAAGAAAGACACGTAAATATACCACAAGTACCCATTAAATATTACACTAATGTTACTATTAAATGTATTCCACGTACAAAGAATATTAAAGAATATTATTTTCAAATTGCTATTAATTCTTTGTAGTGAGGATCAAAGTCATTACCTTCGGGAATTAGATAAAACACAGGATATGAATACACATTCGCTACACACAGTTCAAAAAATATACCAGACATATGAACGGTACTTTGTTTAGAATGAGTACACTTTACAAGCTTTTCGTAATTTAAATTAATTTGTGAACTATATGTATCGGCAATAAAATGTGTATTCAACAATGAAGATCTAACAATGATCGATTGGACATAAGTATTTGGACTGATGACGCTCTGATTGCAAACCACCTACATATATATGTATATATTAAATGGAAAAAATGCAGACTAATTCGAACACTTCAGTCCGGCAACAAAAGTTAGAAAGCAACGTGGCAATAATAATCATAATAATAATATGTACATCGTTCAGAAAGATTATCCACAAATAATGAAAAAATGTATCCAAATTCTTATGTTTAATGTCGGTGTATAATAATCGTTACGTACAAGTAGCTTATTAACAAGATCAATCGGACGAAAATAGTGCTGTGGAAGTGAAAAATATACACGAAAAGTCGATGGATTTGTTTCTAAATTAATAATAATAGTAATAATGTTAATAATAATAACGTTTGCTTTCATCTTCTACCGATCACGAAATTGCGATATTGCACTAACTTTCTTTAGGCGAACTTATGGCGTCGTGTCGGTCTGAAGGTTACGCACTAATTAAAAAGATTGTATTTTGATGCGTTGAACTCTATTAGGAGAGACTACAAGGCAGGAAATGAAGGTAAAGGTGGCTGTTGTTGGTTCATCGACAGAACAACCAGGGGACCATCTGTAATAAATTACACCAAGGTATGTTTATTTTTTTTAAATACGATTTAGTCGTGTCACTAATCTCCTTTTTTTTTAATGTTATGTTACGTTAATGTGAATTGTGATGTTGGCTGCTGGTAATTATTAATCAGTTATTTTTTAAAGTAGAATTAAACGGAGCAGCAAATATATAGGTACATGGGCAAAAATGGTGTTTGGTTGATTGGTGTGTGTAAGTTTGACTCAGTTTATCCACGTTTCTCAAGATCTAAAAATTCATTTGTTTCGTTTGCTTGTTTTTTTTGTTTTGTGTTTCTTCTTTTTGTTCTTTTCCTTTAAGGACAATTCGTTAATCACATTTTTCGCATTATCATTTTACGACTACTGAGTCAGTCCTCTGTTTATGATCGATTTCTTTTTTCTGTTTCGTTAGGAAAAGTAGATGTATTTCGACTGCTGTGATCAATTATATAATAGTAATAATAATAGTAGTTAATAATAATAGGTAATAGTAATTCCTCATAATAAATGTAAAAGCTGGTACACAGAGATAACAAGCGACTCACTGGTGCCGCGGACAAAAAGACTTACAAAAACGTGACACATGCACAATACTAGACAAAAACTTTGACAACACAAATCACCAGACTAATTTTTTTTTCTTGTTTCTTTCTGCACCGATGTTCATACAGCGGCGAATGTTGATATCTGCTGGCCCAATATGATTACAAATCATATCAATATTCAATTATCTAAAACATTCTAAAACTTCTTGCTTAGAAAGTCTGTTGCAAACCACTCGAGGGGCTGCAAAGCTATCCATTTTTCTTTTTTTCTTTTTTTTTTATATATTTTTTTCTGGACATGATCGTAAAGTCCTCCTCTCCTTGTTCTTCTTTATACGAGGGCTTGACACAGACTAACAAGATGTTTGTGGCAATGGATGGAGGCAACTCAATTAGTAAACTGAAACCGCCTGGTTCAGTAATATAGATAGCAAAACCCTATTTCAAATTATAGGTAGCCCGAAGAACGTATGCTTTTCACATTTTTTGCATTCTGTAGTTTTTGTTGCTGTCATCGTCGTCATTATGGTCATCACTTTCGTCTTCCGTTGATGCGTTATCTAGCCATGTTAACCAACTGTTGACCTACACCATTTAAACGCAATAAATTAATTCCTTTTTCCAAAAATGTCATGTCTAATCATTAGTGCAATCAGACAGTTTACATGTTACAGTAAACAATGTGAGATTTCCAGAAAAAACCGACACGTGTAATACTTTTTTTTTATATCTGTAGTAGTTTTTAGATACTACGACTATTAAATATACACGTATATTGCTAAAAGATATATGAAATTTTATTTACCTCAAATAATGCTTTGCCTTTGCCTGGATAAGCATCGGTAACACATTCCTTCCATTTGAAATAGGCATCCTCTTCAATTACTTCTAACCGATAAAGCCCATCAAACCATCGCAGCAGCATCCCTTTTGGAAAATTGTGCGAGAACCAAAATGCTTGAAGCGCATGAAGAGCTGTTACTTGAGACTCTATATTCAGGAAGAACATGCGCATCAAGCGTGCATATTGCTCCAATAATCCTTTTTCTTTATCTATTACAGTTTTGGGAACGTTAGAAGGATCGATGCCGGGTGCCAGTATTGTTTCCTACATTAACATGAAATCGTATAGAAATATTAGAAATAAGTACATGACATATTTGCAAAAAAAAAGATTTCACAATACGAGTAGGATATGTACCAATGATCAACTTAATATAACACATAAGACAATTACATGCTGCCGGCCAGAAACAGTAAAACATAAATATTACATTGACGAAAAATCAATAAACGGAAACATGACTGAATTCACGACATAATTACAGTGACAATCATTGATCATTTTCAGTGGTTATTATGTCATGATATATATTGATCTTTGCACTTTTTATCTGATATGCTTTCAAATAATATTTCTAATTAATATAAATTTTTGTAGTAAATAGTATAGATGTTATATGTAACAAAATTAATCCGTGAAATCTGGAGATTTATATCGAAGGAATTATTGAAAATTTTGTTAACATTTATATCATTTTTAGGAGTAAACAAAATGTTCGATCATTTTTTCCGAAGCACTAAATAATGCCACATAATTCTCCGTTTTGTCTATCACTTAAGATAACGCAGCAAAATAGAATTAATTCTATATATAGAATTAATAGGACACAATTATTGGCATTCGGAAATCATTTCATGAATTTTTTAAAAGGAAAATATCGTTTCATTCTTTTAACATTGTGTCATTAAACTCGATTTGAAACTCTATCCGATATTGAAAGAAAAAAGTATGGGACCCCGTTAAAAAAAATACCTGTTACATGTTACAATACAAGACCGAATGCCAATTAATTCTATACGTAGCAATCTCTTGTTACACGTCTGCAAGCAATAAAAAGAACTCGCAGATGTATTTGCCTTTTAGCGTTTGCACACTCTATGTTATATAATTGTAAGTGTTTGGAAATGTTATTTTCGAACAATCGTTTATAATCTACAAATCTAACATGTTAAAACTTGAATAATACAAACCTGTGTAATGTATTTCAGAAGAACGTTCATCAAAGCGTTGATAAACTCTGAATTTGAATGATGCGACGATTCTACTTTTTCCTTGATCCACTTATAAAGAGTATTAGGATTGGGGTCAAATTCTAATTGACGCCATATATCTCCCTGGATCTTAAGAAGCGGATACAGGAATGTCAATTCTCTGTCCTCTAAAATTTCCGCTAATCTCTCTTTCGTCTTGTCTGCCTCGGGAAGCTGGCTGATAAGATTCACCTTGCTCTCGTTAAAGATCTGTGTGAGTCTTGCTTTGCCTTGACTTTTATGCAATTGCTGAAGTGTAAGTAAAAACAATGGATGGTGCAGACCGTTCTCCGTCACAGCAACAAGATCGGTTAATTGAATTAAATTATCGACAATAGCCTTGGATGTTAAGAAGGCAACGTGAGAAGCTACACAAGGCACAGTACTCTCTTTTTCTGATATATTGGACACTAGTTCTTTCCATCCCTCGTGTATCTGCTGTACAGTAATCACGTCTGCTTTCTCCAAATCGACTATAAGCTTAGCTGCGAGCTCACGCTCAGAATCACCACGATCCAATGTGTTAGAATATAACGTATAAACTGCATGACGTAAAAATCGTTCAGGCATCTTAAGATCTTGAAAAGCTGCTATTGTATCCTGTATGTTCGTATGGGCAGCAAGATCGTCCATCAAGGCGTTCACTTTCTTCAATATTTCCTCTCTAGAAGTTCCTTTATCCTTTCTATCGCGAGCTTTCTCTCGTTTATCTACAGGACCTTGCTTTATTACGATCGCTGGCGGCAATTCCTTGTGCAATAATGGCGAGCTGGGTTTCAATGAGCTAGTACGTAGAAGAGATAATTCCGATGCTCGTCCTGGGAATAGATCTGTTGAAAACGATTGATTAAAGAATGTTCTTCTTGCGTTACGGTTTCATTAACTGATTCATAATTGTCTAATTGACGAGTATTAACTTGGTTGAACCATATGTTACTACAATATCTCTTCAACCAAATAAATTTTATAAGAGTGACTAATATTCTGAAAATTCGTTGTTACGAGATTAAGAAACATCGAGGATAATACATACCACTGTTGAGAGGTAGGTTGGGATTGATGTTGGTCTGTTTAAACATCATAGAATTAGCAGATGGTCTCAGTGATACTTCTTCTGGATGTCCAATCAACATCTTATTTTTATTGAAGCGTAATTGTTCTTTATTGCTATCTGTAATTCGATAAAGCAACAGAAATTTTCGTCAGCGATAAAGAACGTTTAATCGATAATCATCTGATCATTAAAATAACGATTACTCACTGTTGTTAAAGTTTTGCGGTGAATTATGTTGTTGTTGATTGTGTTTCCCTTGATAGTTGTTTTGATGACGATTCTGGTTCTGATAGTAACCCGGCTGGTTACGTTGATTGTGGCGGCCATAACCAACCCCGGATGTTCCTGAGAATCCATTTGGGCTGAACGGAGATTGCATGCCGAACGAAGGAGAAGTCAATGGAATACTTCCCATCATGTCCATGTCTAACCCGCCACGTCCCATTTTTCTTAAAAATTCAGCTCCGAGGCGATCCTCACGTCTATGGAAGCCATTACCCCTCGAAGACTCTTCATTATCACTGCGGATTTGATTGATGGGCATTGGACCTTCAGTGCTGGTAGCCTTGCGTGGTACCCAGCCATCACGGCGTAGCTCAATGACATCACGCAGCATAAATTTGATGCGTAGAGGAAGATCTCTGCTCTCTGCCAAGGAGTTCATACGTCTGAAATATTGATCCATGAGTCCGCGGCCTTTATCCGAGTCAAGGATACGGCCGCAGGTACGCATGATTTGACAGAGGCATTCGATATCCTCGGCAGTGTCCCCCCTGGATCCCCCACGCCTTTTCTTCTCCAACAATTGCTGGATGCAGCGATGTAAAATTGGTTCTGATACGATTCCGAGCTTTCCCAGTTCTCCGATGAATTTAATGTTGCCAAGCATCTTCCGCTTAGCCACCTGTCGGCGTTCCTCTTCCTCTGGACCGAGTTCATCCTGATTTTCGAATGCCTCGCTTGCCTTTGAACGATTTTCAAATTCGTCTTTGCACTTGTTAAGAAGGAGAAGTGTGAATGTGCTTTGGCCTTTTGGACTTTCAATGAGAGCTTTTCGTGGTTCAAAGGTTGCAGCTTCGTCGGACAGCCGTTTGCACAGCTGTGCGTACATAGAACTGTACTTGGGTTCATCAAGCGCTTTTTCGAAGATCTGTAATAATAATTATCTCCTTTTACAATCTGGATCATTACATATGAGATAATACAATGATGATAAGTAAATACGATATAGTTTCTGTATAATAATTATGACAAATAAAAATAAAATAATTGCACCAGTAAAGCACTAACAGCTTTTACATTCCTTAATGTACTTGACCAAACAGTTAGGAGTATGTATTTTGTAAGGGGCACAAATATTTTTTCAGGAGGTATCGATTAATAAAGCAAGATAAGGAAATCAGCTGTTGCATTAAATGAACAACATATGGACACAGAAGATATATAGATCAAATAAAAGCACATGTACGAGTAATGCGTATGAAAAAAAGTATAGCTGATAGAATAGATTTACTCGCTAAATAATATTTTTATGTTACTTTACTTACCAAGAAAATGACACCTTTTAGAATCACATCAGAATTAAGCTCAACGTTGAGCAGGTCGTTGCTCAGCTTTGCGAACTTTTCCGGCGTAAGCTTATTAAGAATACCCCGCACCTTTCTAAAGATGAGATCATTTCTGCTTTCTGGGGTGAGTGCATCGCGTCTAACAGTTGAAGGAGGGATCCAGCGTTGCTCAGTGGATAGGGAGCGAATATCGTCCCTGGAAGGCATCGAATTTTTTTAATTTCAGTGTGTTATGAATGACAGTGAACACGGAGTGATTGGGTATAAAAAGAAGCAGCTCGTGTATGATCGCTACAGTCAAGGTAACTTTGTAGACCCTGACCTTCCTCCCGAGACACGAGAAGCACCCCCCGGTCCTGTGGGGTTGTCCGTTGTTGCGCGTGTTTCGGCCCCCTGAGTGATAAATCACAGCACACAGATCTTCCTTTAGGAAGCTGAAACAAAAAGAAGATTACAATAAGAACACCAGTTATATTGTCAACTTTTCATTGCTTACACGCATGCTACTCCATCCATGTTTGATTATTAATATGCAGCCTTTTGCACCTAATGATACAAAAATATGACGTATTAACAAACATGCAGTTAAGATGCGTTAATGTTAGGAACCATTGCGCATAATCTACCTATCATGTAATTTTCCTGATAAATGTATACGGCGCAGTTTCCGTAGACTGCGGTTATCAAGCAAAATGCAAATTCTATTGATATATTATAATTTATTCGAGTCATTCTAACATCAACTGTTTGAATTAGAACTAGACTCGTCAAAGGTTTCTTAAGAAAAAAGATACAAATATTGGTTAAATTTCAAAAGAGAAAAGTGTATATAACATTTTCATGCTTTATACCGCAAAGGAAATGAGCGCGAACAAAGTTATCCTTACTCAACTTCACGAGTTTTAATAATTCTTATATAGTAGATTCAAAATACTCGTACAAAAAATTAACCAACACAAATTTATTTTCCGAAACAAATGAAATTCTTCAATTTCTACAATAACACTTTTGATCTCCGATACTTTTGTCGACGTCATTGTACTGAAATCTTCTCTGGCATTCTCCAAATAAGAACATGCATAACCAATAATGCGAAACAAACAATGGCGAGGTATGCTATCGTACAGATGTCACGAGCATAGTCGCCATTTCAACAGCTATTATTTTCCCTTTCGACCTTGTATATTACTTCATGTGCAGACATCTTGACGCACAATTATAGAACCATGTAAAAACAATGTGACTTTTCTCATTCCGTGCATCTCATAGTAATGGAAAAGAAAGAAAAAGGAAAAAGACCAGTTGTTTTTTAATGTTATAATAATCGGACTTGTAACACCAAAAGGCAGGGATTAACGTATGTGGCCTTATTGCGCTCACAGGTGAAGGTCTTCAACGGGCAGGACGAGGACCTTCTCCAGGGAAACGGCTTTGATCTTGAGGTATCGGTTACGAACAAAACAACCAAAAGCCGTGGACGATGAACGTGGAGAGGATCGTATGTGGGGCGCGGCTCATGGTCAGACGGTCAATGAACCTTTCGTCGTCTCACCTCGACCGATCTCGGCTTCTATCGTCGGCCTGATCGGGCGAGGTCGGACAACTTCGTCCTGAGTTCGACTAAGGTCGTCTTGGACCGCCTATACTGAGCGTTCCATGCATTTAGGGTGCGTGCTGGGAAACCTTCGCTGTTTTCAACTATATGGTGGCGGATCGAAGAACGGAATTACTTTATCTCGGGAACAGAAAAGAATTCCTACGTTAATTCTATGCACACTTCTTTATGTGACATTTATTGTTTGTTTTAGCACAGGCAACGATTATCATCTTTGTGTTCGAGATAAATAGAGTATTGTATGGTGATTTTATTGGGGTCGATTAAGCTTCTGGGGAATTTTCCCGTCGATATCTCAAGTTTGCTGCTGAATATCTAATTGCAGTAATAATTTAATAATGGTCCTATCATTCGAATTTAAAAAACTATGTGTAGTTGTTGTATTTTGTGCAGTTAGTAAAGGAGCCGATGAGAATGAATATGGTGCAACACAAATGTTGACCGTATTGCTTTTGTTAGTGATGTATTCTATGATGAAAAATGAGAGTATTGATAACGACTTTCCTCGTCGATCAGAACAAAGCTGTTTCAAGAGTGAATTGAAATTCTTGGCAGAGGCAACAGACTGTACGGTTTTGATATAGTTACGTCAGAGCTTCGAAGAAAAAAAATAAGAAAAACGTGCGATATTGTTTTAGTTTATTTTTATAAATGTTTACGAACCCGAAGGAAATGTTAATTGTTCGAATAATGAAATTTCGTGATATATCGGTAGATTTACAATGCTTCTGGTTGAGTAAAAGCGGAAGCTAACTACAAGTGCACATAACAACGCAAAGAGACATACGATGTCTTGAGAAACATTAAGGTTGCACGTCGAAGGTCGTCGTCTGAAACATGCTTCGACATTGAAAATTTCTTTAGTGCATTAAACCAGTAATGGATCGCGTTTCCTTTTAAATTTGTATTGCCTTCGTTGTCGAGCAAGTAAACGAAGGTTTCGGAGAAGGCAAAACCACTTGACTAGTTCAATTACCAAAATAACAATCGTAATTTCTTCACAGCTCTATATTTATCTGCTCGAATTTAACTTTAAATATATGCATTAAAATATCTATCGACCGCTTCAATTACACGTGGCAAAGCGGGGTATTTACATACAAGCAGTTTTCTTTTATTCTTTTTGTAAATATATTTATCGTTGCAATTAAAATGATTATACATTCATTTTGATACTTTGTCTCCTTTATGAGAATGGCATATTTTTATTAAAATTTACTGATGGTACAATAAAAAAAATACAATAAAAGATTGATGAAATGTATTTTGGAAATAATGCACTTTGCGGAAGCCTGATATGATGAAATCAGAAGTTTGAGAATCCACTGAAATTTTTTCCACGGAATCCATATTGTAATCTTTCAGTAAGGTTCAACGCATTCTAATCTAAAGGCAATTAATTAAGTATGGCGCTAATAAGCATTCTAATAATAATTTTTAGAAAAATATTTTTGTATTACTGAGATTAAAAAACCTTGATTCCCCCTTTTCCAATTTCTTCGAAACGTTTCAATATAAAAACTATTTTATTTTCCCCATTCGAAACAACGAAAGAACACGTTTCATTACATTTATTATAATAGTAATAAACATAAAATTACTATAATAAGCATTTATAGTTAAATGAAGAAAATCACAGTGAAATAGCGGTTTTATGTATGCTTTATATATAGTATATATATAGTATAAACAAGGCCTTAGAAAATAACTACATGCAAACGGAGACGCGTGCCTTCAATAAACAAAGAGATAGCAATGAAATGACGTAAAATGAATAGTCGCTATCCTTCTTCGAATACTTCGAACACACCATTACACCGTTTCCTCATGACACGTCACTGATGCGCCGTGACGGTTGCTCTCTACGAGTTAGAACAAGGCTGCCAACTTTTGAAGGTCGATAATGCATCAAATTTGTGAAAGACCAAATGAAAATGAAATGCCTTCTACTTAAAGAAATCTTTCCCTTGCAGCACTAATCACAAAACATACAAAGCATTTTTCACAACAACAAGATTCAAAGAATATTTCAAATAAAATAACTAACAAATCTATCACAATAATGCCAACATCGCGAACCGAACTACTACATCAAGAAAGCTGGAGAGTAGTAGCTAGCTGGAGTAACCTTAACACAAAAGAAACGGAGAATTCTTTGTCTAAACAAATTTTCTTCACGTATTATCACAACAATACTCGTTTTATATTTGCTTTCAATTAATTTCAAGTATCCACAGCATTTTTTCCGATGTCCAATTTTATTAAAATGTAATTTAGTTACTTTTTTTTTGCGGCACATGCGCTATCGTTCTTTATTCATTCACGAAAGAAGTTTAGACACACCACGCGAGTCGTTATAATTGAGCCCCCCCAAAAAAATATCCGGCAAATAACTATCTCATCGTGTTACACTTACGTAGCTAGGTGTAAATTAGCTGCACAAAGTGGACAGCTGAAAGAAAATCAGTACAGTCTATTCATAGTACGATAAGCGTTTTTAGTCTGCCGTAACAAAGAGGCCACATACGGCCGTCACATGTCTGACGTAGAAACAGTCATATGGGCGAGCATTTAAAGGCACACAGCAAAATGCGATCGCCACGGGTGCGCGTGTGTAACTCGCTATATACATATCCTCGAGTATTAAACGTTTCGAGGTTGTAATCGTTAGAACTGGATCGTTAGTACGCCATTATAGAAACTAGGGTGACAAACTTTTTTTTAGATCGAAATGGATATCCCCGTTTGAAAATTGAATCTATTTACAGTTGATCGTACACTAAACCGTTAAAGAAAAACATATTTACTTATTGACCATTGTGATTCCGACTTTGTTTGGTAAAATTTAAGAGTTTACTAATTTCCATGAGTTTGTTTTAAATAATAAGGCAACGGAATTGCATAAACTCTGAATGCGCCACTTTTTTCTTTCGTGGTAAGTAGAAATTCGAGATACGTTAAAATAGTTCCAGGAATTTCTACATTAGTATAAAACAATGCTTGAATTTTACTGGAAAAGATATAAAAAATTACATTCAATTGTATGCGTATAAAAGATGAACGTGATAGCTTGTTGTGTGTATTCTACATCATATTGGAATAAATGGCTCTACTAATCGTATTTTGTTTTTTAATACCAAACACAGTATTCGCACTAAATTTCAACGAAGCGTCAGAAACATGACAGAACAGTACACGCCTGCTTGGTTTCGTGCACGCTTATGCGTGTGCGTGCACATTGATCGATGAAAACGTATGTGTACCCTGTGAATACGTATGTTACAGGAGGGTCTGTCGAGCATCCGTCGCTAAATAAATGAGCTGAACAGTATAAAATTTATCGAATAGATCGAGACGTTTCTCTCCAAAATTTTACTCTTACCATTAAGAAAAATTCTGTACAATAATAATTTAAAGAAAAAATAAAGAAAACGAAATTGTAAAGTACAAAGAATTACGGGTAATTCACTTTTCACTAGTCAAAGAAACGTTTGTCTGTAAGCAGTGTGCATAGCGACTTTCTAGACAAAATGAACGATTTTACAATGAAGGGAGAAGTAAGCAACAGTCGAAGTTGGAGTACGGACTAATTTCAGAATTCTTCGAAAGGGAAGCTTGGCTACGCGACACGGCGCGTTCACCGTAAACGTTCGAAAATTTAAATTCCGCCCATAGGAGTAAAGGGAAATGTACTATGTAATCGAAGTATAAAAGGCGTACAGTATAAAATAAGCATGCAAGAAGCCATAGACTCAACCTAAATTAAAAGTCACACCGATCAAAATGTCAAAAGTGGGTGTTGCGAAGGTGCTCGGAAACAACACTCGATTACCACTCGTACATCGTTCGTTTTTTGAGTTATCGAGGCAAAGATTGGCCGACTGGGCGAAAAGATTGCGGTTATATTCAAGGGATGCACGGAAAACGTGATGGGGAGCCGACAAACGGAAGATGCGTTCGGAACCGACATGACGCACGACCTATGTACGTGCTGCATTGACTCGAAAGCAACCCTCGAGAAAATTCGATGTAATTTATGGACTTTCGGCGGATTTTTTACGAAAGAAATACTCGCGACGTGGTAATCCAGCATTATATTCGATATTGAGACAGTCACACAAACGAAAATGAATGATTTTAGCATGTAAAACGATGAGAAATCACAATAGCGTTTACTTACGGCCGATGGTTGTTGTTTCTGAAGGCTTTCGCAATCTGTCGGTCGTACTCGGGAACCTTCGTGTCGTACGTCTTGTCAAGCCAGTGTCCGCCATGCGACTAACCTTTGGTTCCATAGGAAGGTAGCTTATTAATGATTTCAACTGTTCAACATAAAAATTTATTATTATTTTTTCTTATTTTTATTGTCCTAAATACACGAATAGGTAAACGAAGAAATTTATTGTTAGTTTTATTTTTGATCTCTGCGGTGATAATACATAAGACGGTATTGCAGACCGATTTCAATGAGTTGCTAAAAAATTATATCAAACATATAGTTTATCTACTAATAGGCTGGTATTAACGATGAATTATTCGAACAAAATTTTTGCATCTATTCAATGACATACAATTTCTTTATTTGTGTTGCAATGAAATGTAACAATGTCTATCTGGTGCTATTTTGATTCATATAGTATTGACGGCACTGTAGACAAGGTGGACTATATTAAATGGTTCTTCTATTACTCGTTAATTTAAAATTCGTAAAGTGCACATCGTGTTATCAATAATTAAATATCGAGGAACGGATATACTTTTATTCTATATCAAATAAAGTACACTTTCCCGCATACTGACGTAGAACTGCAAAAAAAATGCTAATTGTTGTTAATGTAGGAATCTGCTCAATTCGCGGCTTCGAATACAAAGGGACTATTGTCACATGGGCGGTACATTAGATCGTTTAGGCATAGACAAGGTATAAGTCCTACATGCAATGTAAATTTGATTAAAATAGCGAAAGTAAATTATGGTCGTCGCAATTATTTTTATATTACCATCAATTACAAATTCGATAATAAATTATTAAATTATGAATTTGTAAGTGCTCATATTGCTATTTGTATTTTTCTAATTGCGTGTAACGTGGGCACAGACGAGATATAGGAATAGACAGGACATCTTATGGACTTTCGTGGCCCAACGTGACGGCCATACCGACTCAGAAATCCGACACTGATTTGAGCGTCCCCTGCTCATGAACAGTGATCACTTGAAGAACTATTATTTGCTGAAGTAGTGGGGCAGGACTCATACGATTGTATGAATATGTATATGTGAATGCTTTGGGGGAAATCAGGATAGCTATTTCTCGGTCAACGTTTCGGTAGGAAAATTGAGCTACGGTCACAGACGAGATATATGAATTCCTATATCTCGTCAGTGAAATGATCTCTTATATCTCGTCTGTGTGAAAAGATGCTAGAAAACTATCTGAAAGCTTACAACGGTAGGATTTGTAATTTAAATAAAGTTAAAGAAAAACAAATATTAGCTGGACGGAAATAGTTTACTTATTCTATAGTGCAACAAACATTACAAACATTTGATTACACAGATGCGTTTGTTATTACGAATAAATATATTTGCATCCTACTATTCGACTATTATCCATACTGTAACGCTTGCAATACAAAATATTCAGTTCGATATGATATTCAAAAACACCCGCCGTAACGAAAGAACATCACCCCCATCGCCCAATCAGCTACCAGCCAATCAGCGCAATCTATTTCAAAGCTCTCCTTCTTTCGACCAAGGGATCTCGTAGCGATTAGACGTGTTCAGGGTGCCCGTCGAATTACGGTATGTCACATAGTCTAATATATTCTTGAAGACAGGAAATGATATACATTGTTTTCGTTTCCCTGTCTTTCAAGTTTTCTGTGGTTTCTTTCTTAATATTAATGAATATTTTGCAAGAAATTAAGTAAATATTGTGCAGTGAACGGAATCACACCGCGCGGCGTGCATTTTCTAATCGACTCCAGTATGCATATACGTATTATCTTTGACGTATTTCAGTTCTGAATTCCATTATCTTGCAATATATTCTGCAGTTTTTAGCAATATTACCATGATATTGGTGATTCTTAATACATTTATCTCTGATTTCAGTTAGATTCTGTTCCATGGCGTCTCTTTCGCTAGCTTTGAATCAGAAATGGCGCGAACGCGACACTTTCAAACGGGAATGCGCAGGAGCAGAGTGACGCGGCGCCATATTGTTAAATCAACTTCACGCTGAGAGGTAAGCGTTCTACAAATTTCTTGTTGAAATAAGTAGAATTGTAGCAATATATCTGTATTAAATTATAATTCATACCACGTATAATACTGGTATCATATACAGTCGCGTTGTAAACAAGTAGTAACACAATGCAAGCAATTATTTCCGAGTATTTCATTGCTGTGGTCGGGAAGCTTGTTTTTCCTGGAAAATATCGACTATTTATCACGAAACAAAAAAAGACACTTATCAAGTAACGTATGCGTTGAAATATTTCTAGGAAACGCGAGCGATCGTAAAGAAAAATAGTGTTTGGCTTTAGTTGGGTACCGAACACAACCGAACGGCAAAGGACGATGGCGAGGGATGTCATTCTACTACTTGACTCCGAGCTGACAAAACATATGGAAGACATCACAGTGAGGTGCGTTCATAATAGCTATACCATAATTATTTCCACTCTATTACCGCTGCTGTTTATGTAATAGGATTCTAATTACCACGTCACATAATATTGCTTCCATACTAAATCTTTTGTTAACATCGTGTGCCTATACATTTGCAAATCGAATTTTCACATTTTCTACAGAATTCGAGTTGAATTATTGCTTTAGAATATCAAAATTTTCATTACTTTCGTGCACTTGTTTAATTTCCTTGTTATTCTTTGGTACAGGAGTATGGAGAGCGTTGATTATATGGACGAAAGTAAGCCAATAGCTACAATGATGCCTAATAATTCAATGCAGCCAACACCTGTGTATGTGAGCAATTTATTTATATTTTCATATTGGTTTTATATGATGTATGACTGATACTAAGATGAAACAACCACAGTTCAAATATTATAAAAACAATTCGATTTTCTATACCAATTACAATTAAGTAATTGCAATTGGAATAGGGTTTTTTATTTTGCACTTTTTGGTTAATGCATATGTTTTCATGTTTTATATTGAAGCATATGCAATAACTTATTGCATATGTTATTTTCCTTGTACATGCCTTTATTGTGGTATGTCACAATAATCGCAAAATGTATTTTTAATCTTGTATATTTTTCTTGCATAGTTGCATATTTCTAATGCATATTTACATATTTTTCGTGCATATTTATTTTTCATATATATCACTGATAACGAACACTCGATAGGATGAACATGTTTCCTTTCAGAATATTTTGTGATCGCGCGCAATGCGTTCGGTAGAGTCAGTACTTGCTTCGAAGTTTTATAGCTTTTTCAGAGCAAGTGGCTCTGCTTAAATCTTCTTTTACACGTTAGCTACACGCGATTGTAGAGCCAGTGTTTGTCACGTACTAGATATTAATACTATTATCAGAGCACCGGTGCTCCTCTTTTTATTTCAATCGCGAAAGTAGCATCTTAATTTGTTCGCCGATATAATTTGCGGTCGCGTACATAGTCTTTTATTTTTATTTTTGTCTTATATTCGCTATCGGAAGCAGAGTCAGTGCATCACTGAGGGGGGTGTTTTATGCGACACTGATGAAGCGAGAAATGTAAGTATTTTTAAAACAAATCTCAGTTTTCTATGAACAGTTAAATTCTGTAGATTTAGCAGTAGATTTTAATGTTTTTTGCTTTGTTGTTTAGTTACAGTTTGCATACTTCCTGACGATTGAGTCCAATCGAGCTGCCCCGGTGATTTTCCTGATGTCTTCCACGAGTACTTGCTCTCCTTTTGCAATCAACGAGTTGGTGAGTCGCATGTGTTTTGGTTCCTCCGGTCCCCAATCATGCCGTAGGACGATTGGTCCGAAGCGGCACGGGTGACTGGTTGTATTTTTTAGTAGTTTTGCGAGCATAGTGACTACGGGAATAATTTTTATACCCGTTAGTTGTGACGTTATTTTCATGTGTATTATTTCTTATACGAGATTAGATCTGCCTTCTTGTACTCCGCGTTTTTTAATATAAAAAGATTAAGGACCATAGAAATATTTCTTACTCGAATAAATATTTGATCAAAGAAGCACTGATCCTGTAGGTTCCTCTATTTCGATAAAAATATATGATGACAGTAACAAATACATTGCACAAATGTACATATGTTGAGGACATTGCATATTAAATTTGTAATTGCATTTATAATCAGTTGAAATTTGTTTTCACTGTTCAGCAGTGCAGAAGTCGGATGCCCCCCGACTTCGTTACTGCAAGTGCTACATGATTATAGCAATCATGTATTAAAGTAAATAAATATAACGATACGTTTATTGAAATCAGCATTGAATATGCATAGCCAATGATAGCATTTAATATTAATTTTCATATGCTACAGTCGAGTCCATTTCGAATGAAATTTATTACACATTATGTACAAGAAGGCACTTTGTATACGGGTAGATTTTCAAATCGGAGTAACTATCTTGAACAATTTACTTCGATTAAGGAATCACCTGAGGCTTATTTAATATCTTGTCTATTTTCCAAGTAAATTTAATTGCATTATTTAAAATCAGTTTCAATGGCAGTCATTTCTCTTAATAAATAAATTATTTATCAGTAATTTTTGAGTCTTTTTTGATATTTCATATATTACAAAGTCGAGTCATGTTTAAAGAGATTGAAAATAAAATATATTATTAGCTGTTGCAATTTTACGTGTACTAATCATCTTTTTAGATCAGGATTTTCAGGTTTAATCCCTTCCGTGTTGATTGCCAGGAACTCACTCACGTGCCCAGGTGCTACTTGGGTGAGTGAGAGGCAATGGGCACGATGATCATATGGTTTTTAAATTTCTAACAATGTTTGGCGGCTGACATTTGCTAGTGCACCGTGCACGACGTATTTTCCATACCGTGTGTGTGTGTGGGTTAGGCCGTGGAATTGCGTCGGCTCGGGAATTTCATAACAAATTATAATACTATGATTTCATAAATAGCAATATGTTTTACAATTGCAAATACACATTGAATGCCGTAACGAATTATGAAAATATGGCAACGAATAGAGTACTATACAAACCAAGCGTACATAGTAGAAAGAAAATGTACAATATACATATTTGAGCAATCAATATTTCATACGAAAGTAATGCATAAGCATATACGTTTGCGCAAATTTACGCAATGGTCGCTAGCCTTTGTCAGCCGATTTCAGGAACTGGTACGTACCCTTAGAGTGTGAATGATTGTATGCCAAGCTCGGGTGTCGGAGGCGTCCCGGGACGTCTCTCTAGTGTAGGTTCATGCGCCCGAGTGTTTGATTGAGGAACGTTGAATGATGTGTGTTTGTGTGAATGCTTTGCCATTTTTTAAATATAGGTCTAGGTAGGATAGGTAGTATACCTTCTGGTGTGCCTGATAGATATAAGTAGGCAGGGCCGGGCAGGTTGACACAGTCTCTGATCGGGTAGGCACTATTTCGCGTGTTCAACCTGTTTCAGGAAATCTGATTTGAAAAGTCGACGGCGAAACTGTGGCGCGAACGAGAATGCGTTCGCCTCTGGCTTTGCCTATCGATTTTTCGAATTTTTCGCGGTCGCGATCGCGATTTGGTCTCGAAACGAACGTGTCACATTATGCTCGAGGCTGCACGTGTAGGCGATGATCGATTACAATTTTAATCGCAATCTTTACGATTTTCTGTAATCGCAAATTTTACGATTTTATTTGGTCGTGATTCGTCCACGTGTGTTCCGTTTAGCTACGCGATTTAGCCTTTTATTTAGTTTTGTTTGTTTGCGAATAGAGTCTCGAGCCTAGACTAAGTTTCAGCGAGCATTGCGCCCGAAGAAAAGAAGAGGCTAAAAGCCGAAGAGGCCCGACAAACTGTCTCTCAAGAGGGCAACTATCAATGGCTCTGCATCCTTCGGATAGAGAGTCATTCTTTGTTACTATTTTGTCACTATGCTCGCTTTTGTATGCCGTAGTTGTAGTTTATTGTTTGGCCGGCAGTATTGCCTGGCCCACCGTCATCGCATTGGGCAAATCGCGATTTTTATTAGCGTCGCGTACGGTTGAATACGGTTTGCATTAGAGTTGCGAATAAAATCACATCGCGATTGCAACTAGAGTTACGGATAGACCCAGGTCGCGGCATTTTTTTACAGGTGCGTTTAAATATATCGTGGTTTGAATTAGAGTTGCGAATTAATACAGATTGCGGCTTGAATTAGAGTTGCTTTTGTATTAAATTGTACTTGCGATACGTACTTGCTTTTAGCGTTGCGACAATAATTTTCGCGTTCCTTTCCTACACAGGTTTTAATTAGCACTTACAGTGCTGCGTTATCTTTCTATCGCGAATATTTTTCTTAGATTTTCATATAATGTTGCGATGATAAATGGTCGCGATTTGTAAGTAGCGTTGCGGCCACAATGAAATGCCCAACGTGCTTCCTGAGTCACGAAAGGCAGCTACGAAAGCTGCATAAGGTGATTGCTGCAATCGTAGTCTTGGATGCGACTACCATGACTCGTTCATTATTAGTGTTGCGAGTTAAAAATGATTTGGTGCAGTAAATTATTTTTTCCTATCTTTTTTAATATATCCGAAATACTATATTAGAGATAACGAAGCACCATACGCGATTGACTTTGCAAGTAATGCAGTTAATTAGGGTTGCGAAATAAAGAGATAATCCACTTACGGGTTTCAATCGGATTTATAATAAGTGGACGATAATTAATAGTAGAATGGCCCTCTGGCTATTGAGTTTGTGTGTTCAATGTTCTAATTTATTATTCTTCTTCGCCTCTCCCCTTTTTATTAACATTAAAACGAGTTGTTTCATCTTAGTATCCAAGTAAATGTTTGTATTTGTAATTGACAATTATTATTCAACATATTTGCATTTTGGAAGAACATGCTCCCTTTGTACTACTGTACTATTTTTTCACAATTACTATTCTCATAAAAAAGTCTGTTACAGAATTGTTAAGTTAAAGGAGATGTCAAAGGAATAGAATATTGCTTCAAGTACATTAAATAACATACATTGCAATATGTAAGTAATCAGTGGCTGAAAAGTGATGTTGTATGGATCAAATAAATCGAAGGAAATCATATGATACCTACGAAATATTACGAAATTCTTATGAACTTTGATCTGCTTCAGGTTACGCGATCACAATTTTAGTGAAAGAAGATTCATCATGAGATATCCCTTGCCCCCCCCTGTCCTTTCAGATTTTCAATTAGATATGATATTTCCAACTTGAATTAGCTTTTTAGTCAGGTAGGATGCTTTCAGTTATGATTTACTTTACCTTAATTAAAGGTAGAATGTATTTGAATTACGTGCATGCTATTTATATTATAATGCTAATTCGTTAGTTTAAGTCAGGCCTAACAGATTTTTTATTTTCAGCTTTCCCCATAATGAATAATTTTAATACATCCTATTTACTTAAACTACCTATAAGCTAATGTGTATTATAATCTTTATTTTTTACTTCAAAAGGTTTAACAGAATTTTTATTTTCAGCTTTCGTTAGAATTATTTATTTTAATACATTTTACTTACTCAAACAATGTATAAGCTAATTTATATTATAATGTTGATTTTTTAGTTGATTTAGGTTTAACAGAATTTTTATATCCAGTTTGCATATCAACAGCGCTGCAAATATACATCAGAAGGAAGTAGCGTTTGATTTGTAAATAATAATTTTTGTAAATTAATGGTGATAGGGGCGCGGCTGCGGCTGTGGCCGCGCGGGTCTCCATTCGCAGCAACCTCCACGTGGTGAGACCTGGGCAATAGATTTTATTTACCATACAGTTACCAATTTTAACACTAATACTTTTGTGATTTAATTGTTAATTATATGGTAAAAATGTCGAGCCAATTGGCTACGATTTTTTAAATTTCTCCTGCTCCTAACATTACACTTAATTGCCTTCTTGAGTTCCTCCCATATCACCGCGGTTGACCGCGGAGGTTTATTTCAGGTCAACGTTTTCACAGAGTGCTAAACTCTATTATATTGTATGCCCATTGTATTGTTAGATACCCATGATTATTGTAGTATGCTTTTATGTTTTTAAAGAATCAGGCCATTAAAGAACCAGTTGGTCAAAAGCGTTTCTCCACGGCTCGGAGGGATCGAAAAGCCTTTCGCCTCGGCTCGGAGCGATCGTTCGAAAGCGTTTCATGCTCGGTCGTTCTTTTGTTCTGCAAATTTTATTACGATATTGTTAACGTTTGTATGCTTAAAATGAGACAACACGATCATATTTGCTTCATATTTCAACCCGTTTCTGTAATTTATCAACGCAAATATGATCCAAATTATATCGCGTTTGGTGTTATTTTAAACACAACAGCGTCAGCAATATTTTAATAAAATTTGCAGAACGAAGTAGCTAACAAAAAGAAGTTTTATAGTTGCATTAGTGTTGTCTCACCGATACGTAGGTATCTGACCTTTCTTTCACTCTCTGTCCCCTTCAGTGGACGATGAGAGTGGGGAAAGCGCAAAAATTTGTGAATTTACTTTTAGGGGCTACTTTATGACAAGTTCGAAAGCCTTTCGTTATCTGGTCGACACGGATCCCGAGTCAAAAAGATCCGATCATAAAACAGCTTGCCAGGTATCGAAGGCCGTCGATATGTCGGTTTTTGCGACCAAACAGTTACTGTATGCATCGAGCATCTACATCGAATTCAAACAGATATGCAACTGTTTGGAGAATGAGATAAGAATGCATTTGTTTCTAGGCATAAAATAAATTAATATGAAAGAAATGTGTCGGGACAAAATAACAAACAAAAATTGACCGGGAGAAAAAAACCGCGTATAACCGAAACGCGTTGTTCGAATAGTATAATTATTGGAGTTGGTAATAATATATAATTGACTTGGTACAATATTGTATGAGACACATCATTTATTTATAGTACAATTGAAATAAGAAAACTTGTTATCATGTGTTTCTTTAATTAAAAGATTTTTAATTTTCGCCAATTAACATTAAATGTTTCATATCCTTTGTTGCCTTTCATTACGGCAAAGAACAAAAGAATTCTTTAAAATTATTTAATTTTCGCATCGTTTTCTCTAATCTGTGGGTAACGTTGCGAGTGATACGGAAATGGTAATGGGACCCCGGGTCCCAAAAATCGTGGCCGAAAAAATACATTGCATGTCTTGTCTATTCTTATATCTCGTCGGTGGCGTGGGGTTTAATTGAATAATAAGATAAGATACCGGGTCGGTATGGCAGTCGAACGTGAGACACAGAAGTCCATAAGGTGATAGGTCTATACCATATCTCGTCTGTGGTTTAGGCAACTGTCAGTTGCTAAGACTTGATACATAAAAATAGTTCTCTTGATTTTTAAATGTAAATTAATAAAACAGTTTATATTTAGATATTAAGAATATTTGTGATAAAGTAATTCAGGTTTGTCATTAAATTCTTGTAACTTATATTCATTTGTACACTTTCATCGCCCATTTCACTCGACGTGTATGTATTCGTCGTACACCATTAGAAATCCGAATATAGTTGTTCGGTTGCATATGAATCGCGAATAGAGGTGGTATGATGTATCGATAAAAATTTTGATTTATTGTTACATTTCTTTAACATGACGCAACACTTAATTTAATTCGTGGATCGTTTTTGTGACGATCACGAAAGTGTCCGTTTGAAATTTTGCATGATATTATTCACAGCTCGCGAAACTTTTAAATATATCAACAATATTGTTGACAGCTAATATAAAGTGCTGAATATTCTATATTCCACATAATTTTGCTGTAATAGACTGTCCCCTTTCGCGTGTAAGTTATATATTTACGATTATTACAGAAGTATATCAAACACATATACAATTCGTCGGATTTTTATATTAAGGTACTCTTGTATTGCACAAAAAAATAAAGCAAATAAAGGGACAGTGTTATTTCTTATTAACGTAAGCGACATAGAATCATAAAATGTATAGATCGGTTTCCTTCGTGTCCATGTCATTAAGATTTATTACCGATTCATGTATATTATATCAGTATTATTCATAGATGTGTCATCAAAGTTTTATGATTTTATTGAATATTTATACGAGAACATGTCCACTCGTATGTGACAAAGTTAAAGAGCAGCCTCAGGGCAGATATACTTTTTCCTTTGTTTATGACTTTTCTTCATACGTAGCATTACTTTTATGAATGTATTAAATGTAATAAATTGGTTTAAAGGTTTGTTTTATTTTTAGAATGGCTCACAGTTCTCAAACGTATGGGTCCACGGATCAACGGACAGATGTACCTGATGTGGGATTTAGCCCCACTGAACTTTATAGTCTCAGTGAGAATATTACCACTAACATATATACAATTAACACAAGCTGGAGGACACTGGAGCGTGCATACAAAATTATTGGAACCAATAAAGATAATCAGGGTTCAAGGGATAAGGTGTAAGTAGTAATTAATATGATAACTAACAATATAAATTTTGTACTACTTTGAACTCCATTATAATTGTACTTATTCCCCTCGTATGTATCCGTTTACAAGGCACGTAACGCAGTTAAGCACAAATCAGGTAGTAACTCAAACGAGCAAAGACATTGCAAGACTGACAGTATTAATGAGACGAGGTGACAAACAGCAGAAATTGCAAATTGAGAAGCTGACCACCGATTTTAAAGATGCTTTGCAAAGATACTCGCATATGCAGAAGGTAAAAAAGAACTATAATATATATGGGTATTTCCTTTATAATGTTCTCGTGCACTGTTAATCATTTTATAATGAATTTTGTAGTCGATTGCAGAGAAAATGAAAAGACATATTTTGCCTACAACTAGTATAGAAAAGCCTATGGATCCTGAGGATGAGGAGCGCCAACTTTTACTCCAAGTGATGGAGGAAGAGCAAAGTTCAACGCAAAGGTTCGAACACAAACTTTATATTAATTGTCAGCACGTATCGGTAGTGAAAAAAGACCATTTCTCACAGTCTGCGCACAAACAATGGGTTGACAGATGGCCGAAATTATTAACATTTTTACCGAATCGAAATTCGATAGGCCTTTTTTCGTGACTTTTGTAAGATGAGCATAGTTCGTGAATTTTATAGCGTGAATATAAAAGATAGCTTGAGTTTACGGTGATACGATTAAATAATTGCAACATGTTTTACTAACATAGAGAAGCTATAAAATGCATTTGAGTGTTGGTAAGTCTTTTTCTTTTAACGCATATTAATACGAATTTGTAAAAAAACGATATTAATATTAGTGTAAAGTTTAGTCTGCAAGATGTTGTTTTTGTTTCTTTGTATACATGTTTAGACGTCTTGAATTTCAACAAGGCTTACTGTTAGAGAGGGAGGACATGGTGAAACTGATTGAAGGTAATATTTTGGATGCGAACCAAATAATGCGTGAACTTGCTGCATTGGTGTACGTGCAGGGTGACACTATTAGTAAGCATCTGTCTCTGTATCTTTATGATATTATTTCTGTACAATGATAGAAATTTGTATCATGCCTTTCTATTACAGACACGATAGACAACCACATAGAAAATGTGCACGTGAATGTCGAGCTGGGAGCACAAGAGTTAATTAAGGGAAGTAATTACCAAAGTAAATATCGGCGAAAAGTTTTTGTCCTACTGTTACTCGCGATCATAGTCGTTGTTATATTAATTATTGTTCTAGTCACTAAATTAAGTTAGCGCTCCTAATCGTTGTAGATACTGTGAGCGAATGAAAAAAAAATTGTTGTCTCAATCTATCTTACCAATTGTAGAAGCTAATATCGTGAAAGTTATAAATTGCTAGTTTATATATTGGACATGCAATATGGGGAGAGGATAGACTTCTTTTATATTCCTTTGTAAATTGATTAGTGCGTCATTCAAATGTATTTTTTTTACGCTTGTTTTCGTCAAACGTTTCATACCGTTTTCAATTTGCTATCTGTCTCCTTTTATTTTTACTTTCGTTTTTGAAAAGCAATCTGAGTTATACAATTCAAATTAGAGCAACACGCAACACAGGTATCAAATACCTATATTACTGCTTATATGGCAAACCTATAATAGTGGTTGGAGAAAGTTTTTACGTTCGTTTCGTATGACGACTATTATACTGTTCAGTAATGCCAAGCAATCATTGTCTTTTTGTTTTTGTACCTACAAGCTACAATCTAACGACAAACAAATTTGATGGATTGTTTTAATTGTATTATATATTATTTTCTCAATAAATTGTACAGCATTATAAATTCAATATACATCTGACCGAAGTGTTATTGTTATATCATTATTGCTTCAAATTTTACGGCGACATATACTGTTTGTTAAGAAATGTCTATTAAAATTATGTATTCTTTTATCAATTACGCTTAATCTGTCACATTTTAACGTTTATCTTTTAAGAAACAGTTAGTTACTGTAGATAAAAATGTTACTAACTTATTCGTCACGGGAAATTAAGTAAATTAAGGAAATAAAGTAAAAGCTTTTATGCGCTGTTTCACTAAATTATTTAAGAAAGTAACTCCGACTGGACATATGAAGTAATTTGAGGGACTTTTTAAAGTTTATCTTTAGAAATATATAGCCATATATATGTATATAATGAATAATGTGACACTAAATTAATCAATGTTAAATAATTAATGTAGGCGTCATACATATATTAAATTCGCTATACTTTTATTTTACATGTTTTTACAATTGTACGTTAAAAACAATGGCTATTTAATCCCTATTCTATTTTCTACTTGGACATGAATATTCAATGTTCTATTGCATGTATTTTGTTATCTGTATAAATGTTACCTACAGCTTTTGCTCAATTTTTGTTACTCAAATGAATGTAGTGAAAATTATAGTATATCCTGCAAACGAAATGACGCTTATATTTATTTTATTCTTTGCGTGTTATCTCTTCGGATTGAACAATTACTTCAAAACGTGCTTTATCGAATGATTACAGTAACTGAGAAATATTAAATTTCAAAGCACACTTCTTTTAAGATATAATACTATGTTTTTATTCTACTTGCCTAATATAAATTTTAAATCGTGATGTTACGCGAGATTATTTTGATTTTCGCTTTTCAGATTTCTTTTCGTGTACAATTAAATTTCTGTGACATTATCCAATTTGTTATATATGCATATTTGTCCTTTTATTGCTTAATCGTATCTTCTTGTGCTTAGAGATTCATAAAATTATAATTTTCCATATCATTTGTGTTGTATTGTGCAATGGATGCCTACAATTAATGTTTTAAAATTATAATCTCGAAGTCTGCATTTTTTTTTTACAGCAAATTACATATTATTGCAATTCTAGTTAGATACATGGGATTTTATCAAAACGAGAACGTATACAAAAATATGTGATGAAGTAAAAATATCTTGTTCTCACCATGCAGAATTTACCAAGTATACAGTTGTATAAATCGTGAATATAATTTTGGTAATCATTATTTAATAGAATTTTACGTGTTATCATGAATTGCTTGTACGTCTGCTGAAGCTTGGAACGTTTCTAATAAAAAGTAAATATATTACAAAAAGTTTGAAGATTGAGACAGCCATTTTCTAAGATTCGATTGTACTCTTATGATAATTAGGCATTCCAGAATCTAAAAGTCCAATGATTACATTATCATTAAGGTTATAACTTGAATATTGTATATACAATTAACCATTAACATTTGAAATAAATTGCATTATATATAATACTAACATTGTTACGTCGTTAACGTGTACGCAATTGTCGGTGATGGCACTTTTGTTACGACGACAACGAACTGTACTCTGCAAAGTAGTATTAAGCAACTTCAATTATATTTTCTTCTTTTCTTCTTATTCTGAAAATGTATCGCGTTGTTTGTAACATTTGTTCATGATAGAAGGATATCTCATTTGTTCGTTTCTAGACATTATGAAAATGGAGCAATATATTGTATAAAGGACTTCAGTAATCATTAAATAGTCTGATGTATAGTGTTATTTTGCATGAACTTCTGCTTCGACGTTTTACATTTTTCATAAATTGCCGCAAGTGAAATATCATTGTGATAAAACAAAAACATAATATTTAGTATAATTACATACGTGTAAAGGAAAGTGTGATAAAGAAGTATAAACCATTCTATTAAGCTTCGTGAAGTAAAACAATAATCGTTTAACGTTTTCATTATCACAATATTTATAATTTATTGCAATCGTGATGTACAAATTATGTTGTATTATCAATACATGAGACAACATTTCAATATTTCGTAATATCGTTCCCTTATTGCGCGTAAACTGTTTAGCGTCTTTTATATACAAAATATATACGTTCATTTGTTATATATATAACATATATGTATATATTAATGGTCTAATGTCGCTAGAAACTTGTTTCCTAATATATACTATGCTCTATTCTTTACGATAATTAATTTTATATTTACATGATTGTTTAAAAATTTCTGATGAAAAAGCTTATTTAAAAAGCATTAAATTTCATAATTATTATATATGCATGAGATTCATTTGTAACAGTGTAACTTATATAGATCGAACAATATATAATATACATTTATATCCTATGTTTCGTAGATTACAAGAAATACCGCAGCAAAACATTACTATGCAACAAGACTAAAACAAAATTATAGCAGAAGAATGAAATTTTTATGCCCCACTAAAATGTTAAAGAGAACAGTCGAGTGAACATTAGTCCGCCACGAACTATTGGAAATTTATTTTTACACACCCGATAATGGGGTTAAAGGTAATTCATGAAATATTCAGTCTTAATTCCATTACGTATCTTTCTTCCTTTATAAAGGTCTTTAGATAAACGTATTCGCGAATACACGTTCATAATTACGTTTGACGAACGCAGAAGTAAAATGATAATGTCGGTACTAATGTAATATGTGTAATGTTTATCGTATCTCTAAGCTTTTATCTTATTTGGTTGCTGTGTTCGTCTAGCCTTTATTCTTGCTTGTAAAGTAAGAAGGAGACCCGCCAGAACATCGTGGTTAGGTAGCTTTTTAGCAAATAATAAACGTTTTACTGAGTCATCGTAAGTTAATAACGCGACCATGTTTTGTAGCAAAAATCCTTGACAGTATTCTAGAAGCTGCGTTGCATTGTAAACCTGAAAATGATAACATTATACATACAAGCACTTCATATTTTTGTTTGTTGATAGCAGTGTAACGTGCAAACTCATTAACACTTGAACAATATACTGTACCTTGGCATGAATATACATAGAAACGATATTATCAAGATCTACCATTGAAGAACATTGCGCCTCGCAGAACCTAAGTAAACCATCCAATTGGAAGAAATTGGCGGCTGCCATTAGTTCCAAAACGTCGCTTTGATTAACTTCTAATGTGGCGCATCCACCATGATACAGAAATTCCATAACCATCTAACGAATAAAATGAAATCGCATTATTAGGTGAAATGGTTAATGAGATTTAATTACAGTAGCCGCGGATAAGTTACCACGGTTTTCCCCGATTAAGATTTCGCAGGGTTACATCCACTATTTTTATTGTCCCTTTATGAATTACCTTAGTATTTTGCATTTGATTTTTTCCGAGACCATTTGTCGATAAAAATGAGTCCAAGTAGGAAGATGTTCAGAATGTAAATCCTTTGGTTTTACATACAAATAAATACGATATAAAAACAGTAATATTTAAGTTAATTTTGATCGAAAAGATTTGAAAGCCGGAGGAACTGATGATAATTTCAAGATTCTGCAGTATGAGTCGTCTGCGATCATTTAACCGGGGACAAAGATATATATTCGAATTCCATCATTTACCTGGAAAATATGGTATCGAATGTCGTTTATTTGTACAATAGGGGGATTTCCTTCGCATAGTTTGGAACTCAGCATGTTTTTAAATCTCGGCGACGATGTGATCAACACGATTTTATGACCGTAAAAGACTCTGCCTTCCACTCTGAATTGTACATCGCTTAATTCTGGATTATTTACAAACTTGGGATCTATCCTAGATCCGCTCGAAAGTGTCGTGTCCCTAATAGGTTTTATTGGTTCCCAGCCGAAGCAGGTACAAAATATATCCGCAAGAAGAAGCGTCGTTCCCTCTTTCTATTAAAGGGGGTAATAGAAATAAGATGTATTATTTAAACGATGTATTCATAAATAATAATAATCAAAAAATGATTTGAGGCTTACCTTGCTGTACCTAAATATATTGAACAACAAAGGGAGGCATTCCTGTACGAATTGCGTCGAGTAGTCGTCTGGACACACTTGGAGGAAATCTTGTAGCAACTGATCTATTATCGTGTCTAATCTCATTTCATGGGCAGTAGCAAGACTGTGCATCCAACAGTGCAACGTCCATCCCACTTTCAATCCGCGAAGCTCCATCGTAATGTCTATCATTTGAATAAAGTAGTTCGAGTGTAAAATAATTTAGAAGATGTGTCAAAATTAATGTCGATTTCGTATTACCTAAATGATTGCTTTCAGCGCTGTGATACATCGCTTCCTGCAAGGCTTTAGTTTGAACTTTATTAAAGACTGGCTCCTTTCCTTCTCTTTTATTTCCCCTTCCATCTGCAGTTTGTTGTTGAGGACTAGTACCAGCACTACCTTCTGCAAGTATCTCTTCCAACGATAATACTTCCTTCTCTCCACGTTTGGCAGAAAAGTTTAGTGGGTGAGATAACAACTGATGCAGACAGCTTCTTTGACCGTGTGCTGTTGCCACTGATATCGCACTACATATATAAAGCATACAAATTGTTAGAAATAGCTAGAATTACAACTGGGAGAATCGTTTTAATTTTATTTGTCTTGTGGCATAGCAACGGAAAAATAAACACCAATTCAAATGGTCAACTGAAGCAAAAAGGCTTAATACGAGTCGGAATACATTATTCTAGTCCACGCTGCATGGCATTTTAAGTGTTCAAAGACACCAATGCCGATTTTGCTTATTCGCTTTTTAGCCACTTAATAATTGTGAGAGCGATTTTAACGCAATCATTGAGAATTCTATTTCGATAGACTTACCTGTAACATCCACGTTGTGCAGAGCCAGAATACGAAAACGAATCTTTTATCAAGGTCGACAAGAATGGCTGTGCACCATGGGCCAAAAGCAACGCTACCATCTCATTATTGCCTGAGGCTGTGGCAGCCTGTAATGGCGTGACTGTGGCCTTGTCTTCGCTTAACTTAGCTCCACCTTCCACAGCTGCACCCCTTTCCAATAATATTCTAGCAATGTTACAATGTCCCAGTAGAGCCGTATACGTTAAGGCAGTCCAGTGTTGTGTTTCTGCATTGAATCCAGTTTGATTGCAACACGTGTTATTCGATGTATTGCTGGATCCTCCGTGAGAACCGGACGTTGCATTTGAAGATTGTAGATTCTTCCCTGGAGTTATTATAGCGGATGGAGTGGCTGGACTTCTGATATTCGATGCACCTGGAGTCACTGGAGTTTTCGATGGCGTGCTTGCTGATTGTCCAGTGGCCGGGGGTGGACTCTCGATATTTAAATCGGCTCCTGCGTCTAGTAAAGTCAATAGGGCGGTCTCGTCGCCATTGATACATGCTATCATTAAGGCGGTGAATCCGTTGTCGTTTACAGTGTTGATTTTAGTCGACGGTAGAAGAGGCATGGCTTGTGCTATTAGATCTGTGCGACCGCTAGTTAGCATCTTGAAGGCCATGTCCATGGTGAGGAGGCGGACATACTCAGAGTCGTCGATACGTTTCGAACATACGGAAACTTCTTCGAAGCTGTGGAGAAAGTTAATATTGTGAGAAACTTACGATTTTCTGATGTTATCAAGGAAGAAGAACAAATTCTTTTTCCAATTTTTATCAATCACGAAGGTGTTTTAAATATCGAATGAATTTTATATTGTTCATAGTTGCATGGTTGATGGGAAAGTGTTAGAACAAGTGTCCATTTTTTCTTGAATTAAAAAGTCATTTGCAGCCTTAGGATACATGCCTGTAATTCTTTAATCTAATCATTTCTTTGGGCCTCCACAGAGACTCCCTTTTCAAGTATACCTGGATACCGTCGACGGCACCGTACCCTTCATTTATAGGATCCCGAGAAGTAATAAATATAGACAAAAGAATGTTGCCCCTAGTTTGAATAGCTTCCGAGCCAAAATTGTTGTATCTAATAGACCTTGTATAAATACGTACATGTATTTATATAGTAGGATAAACCGAAGGTAACTATCAAAGATAAAGACATAACATTCGACGTGAACTGTGACGTATTTAAATGTGAACAAAAGTACTGTGCTTCATTATGACGTCGAATACGTAACCACATTCGTACTTTATTAACCCAGCTAATATAGCTACAATTTTTGTTTCTATTCAATCCATCACTTAAGTAGAATCTTATATTTATCCACTACTTTGTAACTGTTAATATGCATTACCACATCGGCCTGACGGGACAATCTACCCCAGGCAATAGTAATCTGGCAGCTTGATTAATGTCATCTTGATCTACAACCAATCCGTGCCTATGTTCTGCATGAGCGGTCGCAACTCTCAGCCATTCGACAAGCGGAGGAAGTACGACATAGGCTCGCTCGTAGGCAAGCTCTTGTATCCCAGAGCCCCGTTCGCCATGCTCTAACTGTATAAATATTGTTTCGTTAGCTTACATCGGAAATATAAAATCAATAGATAGAAGGTTATCGATAAAGATCAAACAGGCTAACCTGCGAACACCTCATGTAATAAAATAGAGCGTTCAGGGCTTTCGTTGTCAGCGGAACTGGTGAACGACCTGCCTGAGCGACTTTTGAAATTAGATCTATCAGTTCTGACATGGATCCGACACAGGTGGTCAGAAGTGACGGTTCTAATGCGGATCCAGCAGCATCTCTTCCGCTTCGAGATGACGAGGAAGAACTTAGAGAACTGACGCTGGCCCAGCGGGGCATGGCCAAAGCACCTGCCAATATCATTATGATTAGTAGTAACACAGGGTAATTCTGTTGCCAGTGGACTCAAAGACAATGCACCCGTTTAAATATAGCAGAACAACAGCGAAACCTCCGTGTTCTTTTAAAATTGCAAAAAATTCTTTACTCTCAAGGACCATCGTAATAAACCAAACGTACATACATATTGATTGGCCACTAAAGGTTTTAATATCCCAGGTTTAAAATTCCAAGAATGACCTTTACCAGCAGTACAGTTAGCAATAAGAAGTAAAGGTAATTATAGTCGGATGTTGGAAGGCAATCAGGTAGTATTCAGAGGGCTTAACTAGTATGTCGTATAATCACAAGTAATTGATTTCGGAGAAATTCTACCTGCATAGGTTCTGACATTCTAAATATTGGCGGGTCAGATATTCCCCTTTTGTACTCAAAAGTGAATACCTAAAATATAGCACATACACCTTCGAGACTACTAAATATAGAAATAAAGGTTTCTCCTTTGTACTTTGTACTGCCATCCTCAATTCACTTTCCCTGATGTTCTCATACCAAATGGATGCCGGTCGTGTATCTTAATTTCTAAATAATTATACCTGATGCTGTCCGACCAGCATTTAGATGAGCATACGGTTGAAGGAGACCCCATAAATCTCCGCTATTCGCGATAGCATGCTCGAGCATGGTTGCAGTCAACGTTGTATGTGGATCAGTTGGCATACACTGCAATAATATTTCTTCCAAGAGATTTTCGATCCCGGCGGTCAAATATATGGCCGCGTATTCGTGTATCATTCTTCCTAGACGTACGTCAGACATCCAGCGAAGAAATCTTCCAACAGGTAGCTGCAGCCCCGATCGTGATGCTTTCGACTGTTTTAGCTGATCAGCGAACATTGCTGCAGCTCTCAAGCATGCCTGTAAAAGGACGATGAATGTTTGTATTCCAGTATTATTAGAATGTACTACATGTTAATGTATCTGTTGATTCACATTCATTCATAAATAATACCGTTTTGTCAGTTCCAACTGGAATGCAACGCAAGACATGTACAAAATAAAGGCAAATATAATTGATTAAAATTCATTCATATTAATATATTGTAGTACTAATAGATTAATATATTTTATTTTTAGTAATATTTCGTACTCTATATCGCGTACCTTGGTGCAAGAGTCTGCCAAGGCCGGGCAGAGCACGATTTTGAACGCGCTATAAACCTCGTGTTTGCTACACAGGCCAACAGGTTTAGCCAGTCTCTGTGTTTCTCGACCGATTCTAACCAGCGCCCTTTGCAACAGGTAAGAAAGACGTGGTATCGTTTCCATAGAGACCTGTTCCATGTGCTCCCTGGTGCGACCATTTTGTAACACGCGAAGGACGTCGTGGTGTGTCCATGGTAATTGCTGTAACTCTACAAGTCTGTTATGGGAATCCACCCAGACAAACTCATCAGCACTGGTCACATTAGTATTGATGGTTTCTAGACTGGAGTGTCTCATCAGCCTCCTTACAGCTGGTTCTGAACTCTCGGAGCCGCTCAAGGAGGAGTATGTAGAGGAGGATTTATGTGAACGCATGGTGAGCTGCTGGATGGCCAGTTTAATGTCGTCTAGTCCAGAGCCTGACCAGGGGACCTGCAACTACAAGATAATTATTAGATTTATACAGAAGGCGGTGATAATGGTCGACGATGCACGGATATATGCGCAGTGAGTTATGGGCAAAGTAAAGTAATAGGTAGAGATAAGTCTGTAATAATGTAAGTAACTTTGCTTTATTAAGCTATTAATATATTGTAAAAGGTGTAAACATTTGTTGTATTCCGTATATTGTTTTGTGATCCGTAAAGTTAAGGCCTCTCGTGAACCTTATGCTGTTGAAGCGAATTTTTTGTTTCAATATTAGTCGAAAGTTCGACGACTGGCAACAGGGTTTTTAGGTATACATCGAATTGGTAGCAATACCATTATTCTTTTAGTCGCTTAAAATTAAAATTATTCTCATGTTCTTTATCATCTCCAGAATAGTCCGAAGTAGCTGTTATGATGTCCAAAACATATCTTCCTTTTTACTGTTTCATAAATTTAATGATCTCGCTATATCGAATCTAACAAATACAAATTCGCCGCCAGCCAATGCACGTAGACAGAAGTTAGGGTCTAATTGTTAATTCCTCAGACTCCCTTCTTTCCTCCACCCTTACAATTATTATATTAAAAAGGACACCTTAGCAGGTGTAGCCCTGTGTCGATTGCGATTCTGTCCAGATCGACTTCTGCCATTTCTCTGGGTAACCGAAGCTGATAAACGATCGTCTTCTGGTACAGAGTTCAGTTGTTGCGGACTGTGTACCCTATGATGACGATGCGGTGGTGAACTGCTGCTCGTATGGCCACCTGTGTCCGACATGCTCGCGTGTCCGGACGATCGATTCTCATCCGAGGAGCTATTACCGGTACATTCCGGACGCCTCTGCAAAAAGATATTCATAGTTTATTCCATTGTAAGTGGAATGCTATGGTCGCGAGTGTCTATATAGTTGATGGCGGATGGAGGAATTGAATGGAATGCTGGAATTGCATGGAGAATGAGAATGGAGCGTCGAATGAAGTGCAGTTGAATGAATTGTTGAAAATGTATCTTTGGGATTGGGAAAGAGTTACAAAAATATGAGAAAAATATTATTGTAGATTGGGCCAAATGTTTGTATACCTGAAGAACACGAATCTCATGTAAACTGAGATGATGGTGTTGGGAATGATGTGGATGTTGGGGTGTTGGCGTTGGCGCAACGCTGTCCGTGTCCCTTTCTGCCACCATGTGAACCATATTGTGGACACCATTTTTCGGAGAACTTTCTGTGAAGTCCTTCGAGTATGGAGGACAATACAATTCTCGTCCATTGCTACCAGCCGGTCTGGAAAAAATGCAATTTCGTAAATGTTAATAACTATCATGTTATAGAATATTTGTTATGTTCCGTAGTTTTCTTAATGGAATATTTTAAATGACGGAAGTAATCTATAATTCATAGAATAATATAAAAATACAAGAGTAATTAAATGTAATATGTCAAGGAAACCCGGTTCCATCATTTTGAATATATGCATATTTAAAAATCGCGTGAGAAGATATAGATTGTTAGGACGTTTTGCTTCCATTTATTTATCTAAATACTTTATCTTGTCTAAATTGCGATCTCTGAAGAATTGAAAACTCCTCATCAGTTTCTCTATATTCTACATAAAACTCACTTAGTTAGCGAAATATTTAGTGCTCGAAATATCGTTCGCATATAAAATAATCATTTATGCCTGTTATCTCATTGTTTCGTTAAAAGCGCTCCCCATCGATGAAGATGATCTAGTTCGTGGTTGCTCAGTCTATAAAATTGTAAGCCACCGTTTCTCGAATGTATCCCCCTTGCACATTATATAACCGGTGATTGCACGCGAACCATGCATGGTTCCAGCGTGCAAATTAACAACTTGCTAACCGCACAAAAGTAACAAGAGATTCACGTGATCGATAAGCATCGTGAGGGCAGATCGTGATCCACGTGTGTTCCGTGGATCTCGATCCCGTCTCTTTGTTTCCAGCGATTGTTCGCCCGTACAAGACATTCGCGAGTTTCGAATTCTTTCTCAAAATCAGCAAATGGATCGCTGAATACGACACTAAATTCGGTTCGCGTTTGACTCAGAGACAAGTATCGTATTCCAAAGCTAACAGTCATCGTTTTTGTAAGTCTTTGAGATTTGCAATTTAACTGTGGGGCCGTCGTTTAAGTACGCATGTGCGGTGGAGTTATGCGTTTCACATTAGGTCACGTTTTCGCCGCTCAAGCATTTTAACTGGAACCTTTGAAAAAAGTTGAATTGCCTGCCTTGAGTAGTCAAATGGGTACAGGGTTGATAGATTAAATAAAAGCGTTTTGATCGATGGTAGTTTCCTAGAAAATTATATACCCCGCCTCGTGAGTAATGTTGATGCGAGTGCGATGGAACGAAGTGGAGACAAATCGACTTCGGTAGATTTCTACGAGCGAATCGGTATATGGAAAGGTTTAGCGTGTGAAGTATATGTATATGCATGGGGATGGATTGTTCGGTGTGCCGTGGAATTTGCGCGATTTAAACCAAAGGAGATTCGAATCTGTTTGGAAAGACTGATCTACAATAACGTAATTTTTATACTATTATTATTATCATGCACTGTTAAATATTTCTTTATGTCACTGTATAGTTCTTGCATAATAGTTAATACTATAATTATGTG
This sequence comes from Nomada ferruginata, assembly GCA_963583965.1. Classification (NCBI taxonomy): domain Eukaryota; kingdom Metazoa; phylum Arthropoda; class Insecta; order Hymenoptera; family Apidae; genus Nomada; species Nomada ferruginata. The sequence continues at coordinate 15,795,237 of OY757213.1, forward strand.
ACAGCTGTGTAACAAAAATTAATATCGTTAACATCCTTTCGTGTTTTCATGGGGATTACTTCTATATGTTATAATTTGATAGGTATACAAGATTAGTATTCTAATTACGCTAGTTTAAGATTTTAGGGGATTCTAATAACGTTTTCCTTAGAAAATGACTTATCGTCAAAGTGCACTTAATTCTAGCATTTATTCGTGGAAACAGATCCTATCTATATAAAGAGGCAGCATACGCCTGCTAATCTCGAAAAAACATGCTTTTCGCGTAATTGCTAATCTTTCACTGCGGAAACAAGATAATAACAGTAAGTTTTCTCCACGTCATGATTTAATTTCTCTTTCCTGCCGTCTAATATTCAATGTCGCGCAACTAGCCCAATACATCAAACTAATGTAAAAAGTATGAAAAATCGGAATCGAACGTTTTAGCGATGACAACTTTTTCCGATTTTTTCCGATATCTAGAGCGACAGGAGTTATATGCTCGAATCGCGTGACTTGTTCCATATAAATTAATATTCGCAGGACGTGCACGCCTTTGAACGCACCTGCTTTTCACTTGAACCGTTCCGCGTGTGCGTCTTTCGCGCTGTTTAGTGCGCCCAGTGGGAACGCGCCCTTAGTGCAATTATGGATAGTCGAGTACAGGGGCACTGCTGCTGATAAACGTTTCATTCACCGGGGTTCACCCAATTATACCCGGTGAGAGTAATTTACCCTTTCGAGGCGGGTATTCAGACGCAAAAAAAGGGTTAATGATGATAAATGAAAAGTGGGCCGTAATGGTTTTCGTCTGGGAATTGTTGCAATTATTAGAGGAATTCCTTTCTTCCATTAGTGTGTAATTCTATTAATAGACAGATTTTGTTCAAATCCGTACCGAGTATTAAAAACATTTGAAAACTCTTGTAGATAATTATTGTAAGTTGGGGAAAAATTGTAAAAATTATAGCAGCCATTTTACCATTCAATAAAAGATATATTACAGTAATAAGTAAAAAAGTTATCTTTGGAAATGTAATTAGGCATATTTGTATAATTTTAAACAAATTACACAGTAAGCAATAACCTATGATTTTTTTCTGTGTAATAAATTGTTTCCTTTTATATTACTTCATTTAAATTGTGAGTTCAGAACAAAAGAAATACGTGTTTTCCATGCTAATTTATATTCTTCATTAAAGAACGTTTTACTCTAGCAATCACTATCTAACTATTAAGTATTTATTTCTTTTACGGATGCCTCAATTCTACGCTCGTAATTAACCAGAATCTAAAGAGAAAAGATGCTTACTTGACGCAAAGAAAAACAACGAATCGAAAGTGTTAAGCACCGCAAAAGGAAGAAAATTGCATTATTTAAGGGCCAGGTTAACGCTCATTTTTCATCCACGCGCTAAACTCAACTCTCAAAATGATTTACCCCCTCAGGCGCCATTGCTGCACGAAGCCCCAATCTGCCTTGAACCCGCTGCTGTCCCCGGGCAAGGACCAATAATCCTCGACCTGGCTTTCATCCTCTTCAATCCTCAACACGTCCTCTCTGCTCGGGCTAACGTTCACCACGATTTCGTGCGTGACCTTGGCGTCCTCGTTCTCCATCAAGCTCACAGTGGATCTCTGTCTTTCAATCTTACCACCGTTCCTTCCTTCCTCCCGATCCTTCTGAGTCTCGTTCACTTCCTCTTTCTTTACATCGATCATCGTGCGCTCGTCCTTCGACGTTAACTGGGAGGAAGTTTCACGCGAACTGAATTTGTTATTCTGACGCTGATTACTGTCGCCAAAGTAGATCACAGTCTTGTGCGCGACGTCTTTGTCGTTTCTTCTTGCGCCACTGCTGATGACTGGCACCATGGTGTTCTCCACTTCCGGCTCGTGACTTTTTTCCTCGGTCGTGACGTTGTTGTCGTAATCGTTGGAGGTTGAGCTGGTTATATTTAACCATTCTTTCGACGGGGATTTAGTTGCGAATGGTAGGGCACGACGAAGGATGAAATTGCCACCCTGGCGATGGGGTGAGCCCAGATTTCCTGGCATTTTGCAGTCCGTCAATTCACGGCAGATCACGCAGTTGCAATCCTTGTCGGTGCATGGTTTTTGTTTTAGTAATGGCATGTCATTGGAAAGCGACCCACGCGTTCGTTTTTGCACGGCAAAAGGCTTTTCATCGTTGCTTGCGTTTCTTTTATTAACAGTCTGTTTACTTATGCAAGATCAACAAGGAATTTTCCTTTTGTTTGTTTTGGTCCCTGCGTTTGGTTCCTGATTTTAAATATTTTACACTTTGATACCTTTTTGTTTGTTCGAGTGGTGTTTCCTTCCCTTATCTTTTCGTATCAGAAATTATTTATCATTAATAATTTCATTCTTTCCGTCCACTATTTCTAATCCAAGCATGTTCTTCTTCTCTCGTTCTTTCTTTCGCGAGAAATGCTTATTCACTTAAACGCGTAGAATCCTTTGTGATTTTCAGTTGCACGAATGAAATCAAGGAAAAGAGGTGACGAATAACGAGTCGGCAGTGTAATTTTCAAAGGAAACGGTGATTCCAAGTGTATAGATGTCATTGGTCGGTATCTAGGAGGACGTCCGCCGACTGGTTGGTTTTTCTTGGTTATTCGGAGAACGATTTTAATTACTGAAATAGTGGAACACTTTCCTGGACGAAGGGGAAACTTGAAGACCTCACAACCACGCGCCAGCGACGATACATTACGAATGACGAAATACATTTCTTGAACATTTCCTTCTATGCATAGTTGGTGAGCGGAAGTCGGTGATTTTACAGAGATTTGAATTAGAAAATTCGTGTGTACTGTGTTGAATTGTTTGATGAACTATTTATTTGACGTCATTCGAGGAGTTCACTAACCCTTTCAATATTCGTGTACTATAATGTGCACATTAAATTATTTGCAAACTTTAGGGGCAAGTCTATATCTGAGCAGCGAAAATTGCATTATCCAAGAATTCGTGAGAAAACGCACGAAATGCTGGCAAGAGTTCCAAAGATAGAATACAGGAGACCAATTACTTGGTGCTCGCGACTTTCACCGTCCTGCTCGGTGGAAAATTGATTCTGAATGAAATAATATCAGTAGTTCGGTTGGGTAATTATTTTTTCAATCTGCAGCTGCAAAGCGTACATACCTTGTTCTAATTACGAGGTTTGTAAATTTCTTGAAAGTGTTATGCCACAGATATTAACCCCCTGCCTCGTAGGCAACCAAATTTTGTTGTTGGTTCAATATTTAATGTCATGCATGAGTTTAAGAGCAATTTAATATCAATGTAACATAATAATAATAATGTAATATCGTGGTAGTATGATAACCATATATAACTCCTTTTTTTAAATTACACTAACAATAAAATTTATTATGTCTGTGTACTGGTTTAATATTTAAGAAAAGAAAAAAGAAAAGAAAAGAAAAAATCATCAAAAAAGTCCTCCATTAAACCGTTTCACGTTTCTCCAAAAAATGATTAATTTAACTTTGCCAAAGGCGTTACCCGTCTAATAAATATTATTATTACAATTACAAACAAGCAACCATAGCGACCCTATCAAAAACGACGGAAACGCTACCATTAGTCAAATCATTTCATTCATTTCAAACAATTCCCCTTTCTTGGAGCCTTATTCCTTCTTCTCGATGGCTAACTCACCACAGCTAGAATATTATTGTACGACAAAAATTTCACTCTACATTTTAATTTTACACTTCGACAACTTCACTGGACAGAACTACCGTTCACCAACTGCACCTACACTTCTTGCATCATTTCCAAACTGGAAATGTTGAAACAGGCTTCCAATCGAAGATACTTTTACGCGTTTACCAATGAACAACCGATATTCACATTATTAACAATACCAACGAGTAACAATTTCGTGAAACTGTTTCAATAAATAAAATAAAATAAAACCCGCGGCGTTCCACTTTAATCCGTATCACACACGCGTCGCCGATGTTTCTTGTCTCGGTCCGCAGCGTGGTTAAGTGCTGGCTGCCACTTGTAAACTGTTATGCTCTTTTCACTGGACAGAGAGCGTAGGAAACGGGAGAGTGCAAACGAACAGTGTCTTTAGAAGGCCCCACCACACACACGTACACTATCATTCATAAGTATTTGCCTAACTACTTTTTAATATAACATCATATTGTCCCCCTTGTACTGAGTCCATGAATTTGTAAACGTTTGATTTTTGGGTAAACAAGTAAACTTAGTAAACTGAATATCTGGTTTCGATGAAATTTTTTTTTTATAGTTGAACTTAAGTCCGAGATAAAAACTTGTGTCCGCAAAAAAGTATCTAATTACATTGTATATTCGATTATGAATTTATATGACTTGCATATCTTTTTAAATTTTGCAACATTTGAATCAATGGAATATTGCTATAAGTATTTTCAAATAATGGTTAACATGATGGTTATATTACATTACGTTAATTGATAATTAATAACTTGTTTGATTAAAAATTATTAAATTCCTTTGAGCATGTATATGTATGTGCGCTTGTATTTTAAACACTCCTCTTCCGGACAAGATGATAAAAGTATTGGGAACAAATTATTTTTACATTCCTTTCGTGAATAAGCTTTTCACTGCAGCTTTCATCTATACAAAACAGGGAACAGGCAAGTGTTTCAGGCAAATATTATTGCACTGAATGGGCCCAGTCCAAATTGTATGAAAATTCGTACCATATCACCGGAAAAAATCAACATCCCTCGATTGGGGAAAGCTCCAGTAAACAATAAAAAATATAAGGATTCTCTGAATTCCTCACACAGTCACAAGTTAAAACTTAAGCTTTAGAAACTTCTATAGCCTTTTGTTAGACCAACTTTACATATGTTGCAATCATTTTTTTAAGGGCACGTATTAATGGTTCAGAGTTATGGAGAATGTACTTATGTAAGCTAGTGTACTTTCACAGATATGTGTATACACGCGGTTTTGTTTCGGGGGAGAGTTTCCGGCGACCATCCTACTTCCTATGACCGTGTACTCGAATCGCCCTAACCACATCCCGTGACGATCCTCGGACTCACCGTTTTTTTCGATCCTTTCATCGCGCTCGGCTAGTCCCTTTTCTATGCAAAACTGCGTTTATCGCGATCGAAGGGCGTGAACTGTTAGCTGGTGGAATTGAGAAATGTGCTGTTAGGTATGCGCGTATGCATGTCTGTGTGTGTTTGTTGTACATAAGCGAAGTGGTTTTATAGCTGCGGAGGGATAATGCGGTTAACGGATTTAATTTTATGAATACGGCGGCGCGAGGGTGGTATTTTTGGTGAATTAACCCTTACACGGAATTTGTGAATCTATGTGTGGCACAATTAAGTAAAAAGTAGAGTTTATTTGAATATTTTGAAATTTTAATGCATTTTCCTAATAATTATTTCCCGTGTGTACAATAATTCGGATAATATATTAATAATTTGGAAGAAGAGTATCCTCGCTAAGAATACTTTTTACTTCTTTTTGAAGAATTACTCAAGAGTGACTTATGCTGTTTTTGATCTTATCGATTCAATTAGTGTGATGAAAATAAAGTTACCCTGGTCTCATAAAGACAAGGGCCATAGTGACAAAGAGCGAGTTCAATTTCATTCAGTCATATTAGGATAAGGAGCATTAATGAAGCAGCTGTTCCAATTATGAGTAACTTTAGAGGGCTTAAAATGATGCGAGGCAAATAATAAAGCATCGCGTATTAAAAAGGAAGAATGAAGATAATTACAGTAAATTCAGGAAAAAGATATTTTCAATTTATAACAATTCACTACCCCATTTACACCTTAATAAGGATGTAATTTATTACAATTTTATTACCTTATTAGTTTATTACTTGCTGCTCTATTACTAGTTTAACACAAAACCTTTTTAGCGGTTTTCATTAATTACAAAAAATGAATAGTAACAATGCTATACAATAATGATGACATAATATCTTATATCTATACAAGATCTACAAGTTAAGAGACAGCAGAGATATCATTTACGATCACGCTGCAAGAAAAGGAGGAAAAGAGAGCAAGCAGCCGGTGTCACCTGTTTCCGGTACCCTTTGACAATAGCAAGGAAGATTCTCAGGAGTTTTCCAAGCGCAATTAGTTTGACTACAAGGGGTGTACAACGCGGAAGTCGGACAATTAAGTAGGACAGAGATAAGACGTGTTTTCAAGGCGTTGCTAATTTTTATATTACTTAACATTTTACTGACTTATTATTACTTAAAACAAGAAACTGCTTGATTGAAATCTAACTTTAAATCCATCAATATTTTCCAAAAATCTTTTATAAAATATTTACGGTACATTTTATTCTAGAAATTTTAACAATCCTTTGTACTAATTAAAATAGAAAACATTTCTGTAAGTATCGTGGGATTAAACAAAATTACACGGTTGTTTTAATCCTTTAATTAGAAGGTATTGCAAGGAAATGAAAACGCAATTGAGTTGAAAACATAACTTTCTCAAGATTTATTTAAAGATAATCACTTTCCATTGTTGAAGCGATCGAATGGTAAAACGTTCTAATTGATCACGAATGGCGTTGTTCTCGGTGAAATACGCCCATGATAAATTCACGTGAAAGTCATAAGGTAATTTTACCCCCTAGACAAACCGGTCTTCGTTTTTTCTCCCCTTTATGAACTGCATTCTACGCGTACGCGAACACAGACTACACGCAGCGTTATTATGAAGCTCTTTTAACGTTAATACCATGTTTGGATAGTCTATGGAAATTGTAAATGTAATTATTTAGAATAATTTCACAATTGCTTATGTTTACTCTCATATACGTACATAAAAAATATGGAGTTGTTAAAAAAAAAAGGAAATGTACTTACTAAATATTACTTAACAGTGCAAAAAGAAAATACATTTGCATATTCCCAATGAGAAAGATCATTGAATCTTTTGTAATCCAATAATGAGGATATAAATGCAAAGTATGCACATATACCATAAAATAGCAAATTGATACAAAAAGAAAACACCACTAACAGTGTTTTCTGAATAAAAAAATTCCCTGAAAAAGAGGACCCATTTAATTCAATTTCAATCTCCGAATACGGTTAGCAACCTCTATCAACACGAATAACCGTTCATTCATAAATTCACTTTCATTCCGTTGGAACAACGTCATCTTTCTCCTCTTTATCGCTCGCAGCAGCTAATTAAAGGCTAATTAAATTTATCTGAATTATCGGTTCTCTGAATTCCTCCCGGATGAACGGACCGAGACGTTCGCCCTGCCTTTTTGTTCGTCCCCGGTGAATCCTTTACGGAGAACGGACAAGAGCAACGACGGAAGTCTTTAATCTATAACATAACGCGCCCCCTAAGAGTCAAGTTTTGCAAGGAGGAGTTCAAGGCACGCATTGTCCGTGCTCATCTGGCGAAACTCCGGTGTCAAGGGCGACAGCGATTCCAAACGGGGAGGGATATTAAATTAATTACCGAACCGTGTCTTCCTCTAGCGGTACGATAATGGGCTGGGGGTTATAATTTGAATGAAAGTCACGGTTTCGTGGCGCTTGCGTAACGATAGCGCCGGAAATTATCATAATTCTTCAGTTAGACCAGTTCGCAAGAAACGAATCGGTCTGGAGAAGCACAGTAGCGAAGTAGTATTAGTTTGTTCCGTGATTTTTCATCCAGTAAGACACAGGGTAATTTTTGATTCTTTTCGGCCGAGAGAAAACTGACTTATCGAGTGATTTAATTGGAGAGTCATTAGGTTCGGTGTTTATAACGCGAAGTGGGTCTCAGGTGTTCGATATTGGTCGCTCATGTTTCAGTATTGCCAACATTACTGGTTGTGATAGGAGACGGTCAACTCTTTACTGCAGCTTTTATATGACATAAAATGGTTAAAATTCATGTTTGATAATGCTTCGCTGTAATGAACTATTGAACGTCTCACGGTTTATTTAGGTTACAGTATTTCTCAGTAATTCGTAGTATTATATTATATATTATGTAGATATTAGATTATTATGCAGAAAGATATTGTATTCAAATAGTGAATGGTATTCAATTCTCGAAAGGTAATATGCTTTTATTATTTTTATCTTGATTCGTGGTACTTAGACTCCGGTGATGCGGAAAGTTTAGAATGTTTTTATTATACACGTTCTAGGAGAAATATTTATTTCATTGATATTATAGTTATGGCTACTTATTTCTAACCATGTATTCAATGCTGTGCTCCTGTTTGAAAACTTAATTCATAAAAAGTTTAACCCTCTCATTCAGCTATTAAGTATTAAGTGACGTCTGACTCACCCATTGAGCAATGGGGGGCTAAGGTCATCCTCTTCTAATTAAAGAGTGCATTATACGTATGGGAAATTTTAAAAAGGAAGTTCAGAAGGCAAACAATATTTATGCGATACGCAATACGGATGGTCGAATTTTTTCAGAATGTGTACAATTATGGTGAAAATGAAATGATAAAAATAAAATAAATAATAATTCTAAGTCTACAAATGACAATCAGCCCACACAAACATACATCGAATATTATTAAAATTTACAGACAGATTAAAATAGTTTCTAATCACGTTTCTCCCTTTTTCCATTCACCTGACACCAATTTCTAACACAAATTCCATAACACTCGTTAAATTCATATTATATCAAGAGTTTCAAACAAATTACATATGTATATCGAAAAAGTAGCTATGCTTGCATTCCTAACGATCACAACTTCGAGCATCAGTAACCGCATTCCTATTCCGAAATGATAATAGACTAAATCAAACTAGTTCAATTTCTCTCCATCAAAATCTCTATCCATACTATTTTGCATTCAATAATTCTTTCGAGATAAAATACAACCGCTTTCGTATAATAAATAATATTTTTCACAATGTCAAAAATAATACAGTGTACAAGTTACTTTCCATAATGATAAAAAGAATGACGTAAAAATACTAAGCATGAACAGCAAATAAAATAAAGTGAAAGAAAAGTAGTGTGAATGTAATATTAATTCCAAAGCTCAAAGATTTTGCTTAAGTCGTTGAAAATTGTTCTCTGAAAAAAGTAATTCCGTCGACCACCTAGTTAATCGTTGAACATTTCAATTCGCGTTCGTCAACAACAATGTTTAATTGACGAGCTGAATCCAAGGCAAAAACTGGGTCTCGCGGTTTCTAAGTCGACCGAAACGGCGCAGTCGCAATTATAGTTCCAAAGCACGCGAACATTAAGTGTTTGGTTTTTTCGTCGAATGGTCTGGAATGTGGAAACGATTTTGCAACGATGCGGCTATTATTATGCGCAATTTATTCGATGGTGGTTGCGAAGGCGTGTGTAAAAGCTAATCGCTATATAGCATGAATAAGAAGAGAGTAATTGCAAATTATAAAATTAATTCTAAAACGACTAAAGGGACAATTCTGCAAAAATAAGGCAGAAATATTTGACAGAATATACTTTCATAATAAATTGAAGACAAATTCTGCTTTTGTACAATTTGAAAGGTTGAATTTTCTAAAATTCTCTAAAAGTTTTATTAGTGAAATTGAAGAAGTGAGGAAAAGAAGAGGGCGTTGAAAAATTAAAGTTAAATGTGAAATTTAATCGGACAATTCTTTCAAATTTTCTTTGGATCTATTATGGTTCTTAAAATAAACAGATAAAAATAGAAAAATACACATAGGGGATGTTTTCATCACGAGGACCTCAAAAGTAACACAAAAGAATTTCCTGGTATCTCCATTCAGTATTACATTGAGAATAGTGCAGAACGATATTCTTGCGCATCCTAGCATCAGGCAATACCCAAGAAAAAAGATCAGACCTGCTCAAAAGTAAATGCCAGCGAAGAGTATAACCTACGAACACCTGAACAAGTTTGCAGGAGAACAAGTTTCAGCATCGCACGATGTCACCATAGAGTCGTTATTGTGATACATATAGTTACTTCAGCCCTGTGTATGCATATGCATACATGTACGTACTCTGAACGCAGCAAGCACGTCCCTGACCTAGCCACGCTACAGTAGAATGAGTAAAAGCTAGTTAAAGATCGGCATTCTGGAAGAAAAGAGGAAGGAAAGGAGGAAAGAGAGAGGCCGTTAACCTAAATATCTCTAGCAGATCTGCTCAAGCATCTGAGTGGATCCTCCCACACTATTTATTATCGCGATCACCCGGTTCCCAGATAAACGTATACCTCGTCTTCTCTGTTCCAACCGCTTTCAAACGACTAATTAAACGTAACCACGGCTCTCTTTTCGCACGATCGCACGAAATTCGTTGCAATTTCTATTTCATATCCATAACATTAGAGCGGAAGAACGGCGGACGGTGTATATGGTTCTGTCACGAAAGTAGGGAAAAAGTATCCGGTGATTAAACGAACCAGTTGCTTGATTAGCCGATGAATGAAAGGAAATTCAAACCGGAGGAGATGGAAAGTGAGAGTCGATGCGCGTCCCTGTTCGCTGGTGAATCGAATAAAAGTGGAAAGTGTATTGTTTGCGGCTTGGGGAATGAGAGTTGATTTAATTGTATGCTAACGTGGCCGCGTGAAATATGTATTTCACTTGGAATGTTCAATTGGTGGACTTGCAGGATCTGTTCCGTTGGGTTTCGACGGTGACGAGTCGTAAATGTCACGTACAGTGATACGGTATCTGTGGTATAAATTAGTACAATGGAATTGAGTTGCGAATCGATACAATCACGACTAACAGATATGGTGAATTCGGATTTATTACATGCACTGTCGATTGAATGGTGGCGTTGGGTCTGACAATTTCAAGATTTTATTGAGACGTGCTTATACATTTATAGGGTGTTTCCGAAGTCCTCGAATTCTTTATGGAAAAAGTGTTACAAACGAGGCTGCGTTTTCAAGAAAAATGAATTCGAAAATATGTGAATTACATATTTTTATGCATATGATGGATCTTGGTGCACTTGAGATAATTGAAAGAAAATCATTTACTCAGTGAAGTATTACAATCATAGCAAGAGAGTAAATTATGGTAAAACAGCCTTAAAACCAGATGTGTAAATATTCGAAAGGAATTGAAAATAAAAACGAGATCGAATGCATTGTAACGGTCTCTCCTACAGTCTGTACCAAAAGAGCGTGTCGGCGATATTTCTGTAAATATTTATATATTTGTAAAAAAAATTATATGTATCTAATCTACACCTAAAACACTAATACGCTCTTACTTAGTAAGGAGTCCAATCTCCTCCATTAGCAATTATAGCTTGACACCGTTTCGGCATACTCTGGACTAAGTTTTGAGCGTAGGATACTGGTAGCGACCTCCATATCTTCCGGATATGGTGTACCAGTGTTTTTATTTTAATAATACGTCTTCCCCTCAGCTTGTACTTCATTAGGGACCACACATTTTCAATAGGGTTTGCATCAGGGGACTGCGATGGCCAAGGAAGTACGGTGATGCCGTTTTCCGCTTTCCATTGGGTACAGATGCGACTTCGATGTTTAGGGTCGTTGTCTTCTTGCAATATCCATTGGTCCTCGGTTTGATTGAACCAACGTTTCACGGATGTGAGAAGACCCCTTTCGTACAATTTCACCATTTTTTGTGCATTCAAATTGTCTGTGAAGACGCACAAAGTGCCGAAACCGCGTGCGTTAAAGCAACCCCAAACATGCACTTTTATGGGGTGTTTCACACTTCTTTGAATCATCCGTTTTCCATGGATAGACCAAGCACGTCTAATAGGACACCATGCCCAAAACGAAGATTCATCAGTGAATACTACATCACTCCAATCACGATCACTATTTTCATCAGCCCACGCCAGACGATTTTTGACATGCTTTTGTGAAAGCAACGGTTTCAACAATGTGCTCTGCCACTTGACACCAAATTCATCTAAACGCCGTTTCAATGTCATTGTAGAGATATTTATGCCTTTTTTAGCCAAAAATACTTGACCTTTTCGTAATGAAAGAGTCGGATTTTTTTCGAAAAGCCGAAAAATCATTTTATCTTCTCGGGTATCGGTCTTCCGCTTTAACCCTCGATTTGGGAAGTCATCGACATTTTTTGTCTCCTTATACCGGTTTACCCACTTCTTGACAAACCGTGTCGACTTATGCATATATTTAGCAGCACTCGTGAAACTCAATTTTGGCCCTTTTGGGTGGGAACATAAGAACACTGCTTCAAATCGTTTCGCATACGCGGCACTCATATCGGAAAGCGCTGTTCTATTCAATGTCTCAAACGAAACTGAAAGATATTCGACCAACGCGTAGTAGAGAAGTCTTCATTTGTTTATATTCTTTTTATCTCACTCTCGTTAGGTGTCAGGTTTCGCAGATATCGTGGACACGCTCTTGTGGGACAGACTGTATATCACGTATCTGGATCTCTTGCGCTTTACAGCCAATTAAACTTTTACAAATAAAAAAGAAAGAAAAGGAGTGCGGAGAAAAGAAGCGAAATCACGAAAAGTTTAAACAATAGCAAAAACCATTCCAATCGAACAATTCTCCCATTGTTATCCCTTTTAACGGATCGTTGAGAACTTCATAGCGTGCCGGTTCACTATAACACCCGGGGGAAACCGTTCGACGCAAAAGGTATATCGAGATGGTAATTGTATTACGTAACGCGACGTAACTCCGCCAGATAAATACTTGCAAACGTCGATTTATATTTAAACCCATGCATATATGCATGTATGCAAGGTGTATTACAACGTGGGATACGTTCTATAATAATTAAGCTTGGATAGAACAAAAAATATACAGATGCAAATAAAAATGATCTAAATGTATTATACGTACATACAATGAAGAACAAAAGCATTGCACAAAAAAATGCAAAATGCAAGTTGTTATCATAGAGACGAACTTAAATACATTAAGTTAGATATTAACTATTTCCCTATAATTTCGGCGTTTCGTTTCAACTTTGCCAGCGTTTAATTTCCGAAAATGTCGCATCGAAATGAATCGTCCGGTCAGTAATGTGTTAAGATCGAGCCATGCCCCAGAAAAATAGTACATACATACTGGTAAAATGATCCTACCGTGATCCGTTTAACTGCGCACAAATAGTACCCTCCATTTCCCTTTCAGTTCGAAGCAGATCTAGAATTTTTCTTCATCGTTGCTCCACATAAATCTAAGAGAATATTTTTAACAGTGGATCTGTAATGTATTCGCCCCCAAATTGTATATTAGTCTTACGATATATATTTCTGTATTATTCTTTATCTCTTTACCTCTGTATTATTCTCTATCTCTTTACTTCTGTATTACTCATTATCTACTAGTCGCTTAAGGATTCATACGTACAAATATTTTTAAGTTCCGACATCACAAATACTCATCATGGAACCTTATCGCATCACCGCTTCCAAAACAACTAGTCATACTACCTACAATCCCTACCCATCCGCAGTCCTTTGGAATTCGCCCTCACCTGTACATCCTTTCCAACACCCTTTAAAAACCCAAGGTTCCCCGACTCCTCACTCATTATTATCATACTCTAAGTCCAAGCTCACATCATACAAGTCCAAGCGCATTCATTATCATTCTTACAAGTCTAAGTGTTAATAAAATCTCTTAAATTTTCAAATTTTCTCTGTGTCCATTACAGATCTGTTCCTTTGTGCATCTGTAGTAGTGCGAAACGATATTCTCGTGCATGGGTGCAGTGGTGTATTTCAATGGAACGGGACTCGGAGGAGTAGTCGCGTCACCGTAAATCGGTCATGCAACGAGCTACACGGACGAGCTTTCTCTTCGATAACCCTCGATAACCTCGGCCCGACACGCGGAATATTTTACGCTCGCGCATCTTCGTCGCCTGCTCGCGTGCGAGCTTCTCGCGCCTCGCGATTCATTGATACTCCACGGCCGATTTGTCCCCCTCGTTGTTTTATGGGGAGTCGTTCTTAATTGCACGTCAATGCTACAAGGGGGTTGATTTAAAGTGTCTAAGGTATGGAGTCAGTTTGTACGTACAGCACGCGCAAAGAATATGGTACAGGATTGCTACTGATGAGCATAAGATAAGGTATATCACTAGGTACAGATACGTCCTTTGGACGATTTCTAGAAAAATACGATTACAAATTATTATAGAGTATGACTTACTCAGTAAGTGAACGATATTAAGGGATAACGAACTTTTTTGTAATTGTAATATTTCTAACAATAATAATAATTATTATGCAGGTAAAGATGTTGATAAATTATGTGTCTTTCGTATTATCTTATTTGTTATTCTACAATTTTCTCAAGCTTAAACTTCTGTTATTTGTACTTCGATGGTACGCGGAGTATGTGCTGCGTAAGAGAATTGATAAATATATAGAATTTATGAAATGCTCTTTATTGGTGGTAATGGACTACAAGGTATCATGAAAAATGGTTCTACGTAACTTTGGAATTTCGAAACCAACGATAGGTGTTTTTTCTAGTAGGTTTTTGGGATGACCAGCTTCCCCTCAGCTATGACTCACAAGAAGATCTACCTGATGTATATCGTCTAGTATTTACGTTGTAATGCATTATTCATCGGCTTGGTCACTTTCCACTGTAAGAGATTTGAATCTTAAGATTAGAGTTGAGATGGTCTTACTCTTTTAGCTGCAACTGGCTAAAACATTTTTCTTTCCACTGAGGTTCCAACGCATATATATAAATTACAAAAAACAATTTACGAGACGAGCAGTTTTTTTAACCAAACATTTTTCAAAGCCAGCAGTGCGATTTAGATTAATCCCACATACTCATTATTTTCAATACCCGCTCATACATATAACATATATTTGATCACTTTTAATTAATTTTACTTCATCTTTATATCGCTACCTTAATCTAACAAAAAAAGAGTACAACAAAATTAGATCCGATAACTAATAAGAGAATCTATTTTATATCTTTATGCATCAACAACATCAATTACTTTTGCCCTCACCTAATAAACGCGAATGATCATAATTCTAAAACGCCATGAACATTTTCACAACCATTCCTTCGACATTTGAATTAAAGAAAGAGTTACGTCCTGCAGAATGTTCACCAGTTCAAAGGATTCCACAAAGTACCTATATACCACAACCTCGAAGTTCACATTGTCCCTTCTTTTCATGAATACCTACTATCTAGCAGCCGCGTACAATGCAAACTCGGCTCCATTCTCAAGGCAGAGAAGCATCGAGCCATCAATCAGCCACGTCAGAAATAAATTTCAATTTTTTTAGCCAGCCTGAAGGGTTCGTATAGAAAGGATAAGGCTACTCGTTTACCGCGCGTTTCACGCGGCATCCCGTTGATTTAATAAATAATTCCGCGCGCTTTCGAAGGAGGAGCTTAGGAGGATGGCGCGTCACTTTGCCTCCTTATCCACGGCGGTGATCATCCTCATACCGGGGATTGCATTCGCGCATTCCACGATGCTCGTACGTACGATTACAGCGAAAGATGACTGGCGTATTTTTTGCGGTCGTTGACTCGTTCGAAATACAACGCGTTGGTCGTTTAAGCTTCCTTTAAACTACCTTGCCTCATCGCGCACACGCGCAAGGGCGTCCTTTACCCGTGCTTGCGCGTGTGCGTCGAGTTAAATGTCCATTGCGTAGCTGGTAGAGGTCTATCAGGCGTCAAATTAATCTTTTTATGACTGTACGCACTTATGCACTTGTAAATGTTACGCGTGTGTTTGTTGTACGCGTGTAGGAGGGGATTGTACATGAGCGTATGTAATTGTTGTGGGGTCGATTGGTCTGAAGATTTAAATGAGATTTCTTTGGATACGATTTGGTTATTTATTTATATATGTCGGTTTTGTTTAAAACGCAGTAGATTGAGGGAGATGTCCGTTGTAAAAGTAAATGAAAGGTACAAGATGATTGAAATATTGAGGCAAAAAATTCTACGGTATTAAATTTGTATAATAATTTCAAAAGTTGACGTTAGCTGAAACTTGAATTGACCAGATTGTAGAAGTCTTCCAAGTCTCTGGCAAGATACATGAATAATATGCAGATACCTTGTGCAAAAGAAAACAGTGACGAGATTTATTAAAATGAAGAACGAGATTGGATGAAGAATAAAAGTGTTGAAACTTGCTCGGCAGTATTGCGATTCACGAAGCATTTTGATCTACATACTTCACTGTACCGTATACGTATCGCGTTGCAAGATCATGATTTCGTTGAAATATTCTAAGCTCAAAATAGGTCGCTGACCGTTTCCACGGAAAGAAGTTATTTTTACCCGCGGATCGGGGCAAAATCGAGAGGAATACGATACGCAATCGATAATTTTAATGTTACGCATCGATGGGCAATTATTATCGATTATAATTCGGTGTCATACATATTGATAAGGGTCCGATGGGCCGTGTTTTACATACGAATCACCGAGCGTGCACACGACACGCTCGCGCGCCGGAATACCAATGACCAAGCCTATACAGAATTTCTTAGCAAAGCTACCGACCTGAAAATCTTATAGCACCGTGTCACGGAAGGACTCTGGCTTTTAAAAAAAATTATGCGAATCCGGTTTGCGTACGGTTCATATATTCTCATACTTTTCTGTATGGAAAATGTAATATTAAGGGATAAATTTAATTCGATGGTCCATGTACATTAATGGTCTTGTGCCGAAATCTATTGTACATTGATGGTATCATCTGTTGAGTAATATAAAGTAGAGTAAGCACGTAGGTATGTGTTAACATTCTTTTTAGTCAATACTTGTCAGTCTACCTAACGGATGATTTGAATTTATTTTAGGGTTTTTTAAAGCTACAGAATCTCATACAGTTTTTACTCGATTGCAGTTCTCCCCAAAAACAAATTGAAGAAAAAAACACTCAAAAGCCGGCAATATTTGAGCGCCTTCTAGAGGTAGTATATCTCCATTATACGTTCACAATACTTTATGCCTGCCTACCGTGCAGGTAATATGAAATCTCAGGGAACCAAGAGAGAAACAGTTTATTTACATTTTACTTTAGATTTAGGTTACTTATCACGAACAAGCCGGTGTACACAACGGGTGAACGAACTCCGAAAATTTGTGGGCCTATTACAGGAACCCTTGAATTTCAATACCTATTTGTATGCCGAACAGATTTTTCAGAGGCTGTGGTGTGGATGGAACTAAATGATGGGGAAAAGGGAGGTATGTGTTACGAATATATGCTCGTTCGACATCGTTAATCGAATCGGTCGTAATTACGTACATCGTAAATTTTAATGATCCTTAATCGGATCGGCAAATGGACTGGCTTCTCTTAACGGCGACTTTTTGAGATCCCGCCAAACATTGAACGAAAAAACCAAAAACCGAAAAAAAATGAACACATTCTACACACTGTGCTCGAGAACAAAGGCCTTTGAACTTGACACTGCCATAAATATCGGAATAACGGAAGTTTCCTTCAGTCTTCGCTGAAAATTATTTTCTCGTCTGCAGGACGGTATAAAGTGTAGTTCAACAGAAGAATTCAATTTTGTTGAAAAATCGACGTCTCGATTTTTGTACTTCTTGAAGTTGCAAGATAGCGATAAGTTCGAAGTGGTAGGATTATAAATTTGTTCATTTTCATTCTTACTTATTTTAATGTAACTGGCAAACAGGAACAGTATATTCCTTTACCCTGTTTTTTCACTATTATTGAAATTCATGATGACCACTCTAGAGTTGGAACATCCTGTATAGTAGCCAACAGTAATGAGAACACTATCGTCTAAATTATATTAATTTGCGAATTTTTCTTATCCTGAGTTCGCGCAATCGCTACGATCTAAGATTTCCGCTTGTTAACTGTGCCTGCTCGAAGACGCGAATGTCCTACGTTTCGCCAACATCGCAAGGATCTGATGACGCACTGATACTAACTCGCTATCATGTCCTTAAGACGCCGTTGCTCGTGTTACAGATCATTGATAATTAACTCCAAATAACGAACCGACGGGTTGAGTAATTGATAAACCGTAACAAACGATTCGAATCACTTGCAAACGGCGGTCAATACCTCCGGCAGTATTACTACTTGAAATATTCAAAGTAACATCACCCGTTCAGAACACCATAAATCATTCAATTTGAGTAAAACGTATAATCTTTGCGAACATGCTAGAACACTTTCACTGGGTTAGCAGAACAGTGAGCGTAAATCATATAATGGGGCTTCGTGTGCGATTTAGTAGCCAATTTGAGCATAAACAACGAATTTACCTTAGACTTCCGGCAAATTATACGATCATATTTATCACCGTCCTGTCGACAATAACCTATCTATTATAATATAAAGCAATGATGGAAGAAAAGATGAATTGTTGTCGATAACATCGTCATTGTACGTTATCGTTTTAAATTGTTATATTACCAATAGCCATGATTACTGTGTTCACTTAACCAAACGATTATCATTCAGCTATTTTCAACTCTGTTTTATTTAAACACGCGAGTGATTAATAATGTATCAATTCCTTAACGCGCGTACCTATTGAGTGGCTAATTTATACTAAAAGTGAAATCGTGAAACATACAACAGAATATACTACATTTTTCTTCTTCTATTACTATTCTATAATAAAGCCAGCCACGTTACGCAATTATCATTAACATATTTTAACCTTGCAAGATGTCATTAAGAAATTAATATCTGTGAAACATTTTATCCCATTAACCTGTTCCCCTGCTACGTTTGTAATGTCCCAACTAATATCGAAGAGGATCGGCCGAAAAGATGTACAAAGAAAAAAAAAGTGAAAAGGAGCAGTCATAGTTTTTGATGTAAAGAATAGGTAGTCTCTAGTTTCACGTAGAGAGAGGTCAACGTTCCCAAAGAGATTCCTGGGTGGTTTTAATCGATCCTTATCGAGCCTAGCGGGTCAGCGTGAACGCGACCATTAATCAGATCTTCGTTAAGATCGATATCGATTACAGAGGATCGTTGGTGGATCAGCGACTGGGTTGACAGAAAATAAAAGAAGACTCACCGGCGTGGCTTGGGTCGCAATATCTCGTGGCCGGAATCGGATATGCAGATACTCAGGCTCAATGGTCCCCCATAGTGTTCTGGGGGCGCACCGGTTTGGACCGTCGGCTGCTGGGGACTGGATATACTACCAGAACCGGAAGTGCTGGTCAAAAACAGCGGCTGCTGCCCACAGCCGTCCATTGTGGCTCGCTCGACGTTCATTGCGTCTCCCGTTGCCGACTGCCCTGGAACACCTGGTAATGTGAAAATAATTTAGGCCGCTGAATATATGAAGCAGGTTTTTTCTTTTTATTGTTGCACGTGAAATGAATAAAATAATTGGATTGGACCTGTGGAACGCAATGTAATAATAATAATATGAAAGGAACGCGAAGAAATTCATTGCAATGAGAAATATTATTTAAATTAATCACGTTCATTCTGTTGCAATAAGGATGCAGGTTGATTGTAAACAAAATTATTTCACGATTATTGCTACACCTTATATATTAATCTTGAATATTCTTTTTACGTTTCAATCTTAAATTAACTATTAAAATTAATTATATAAATAATTATATATTTTTAAATAGAAGAGTTTGCTGTACTATCGTTAATTCACCGCCGTAATTTCATCAATTTCGTGTGAGAAAAAATAACAACATAATAATACGGTATTCTTATCACGAAATACAGGGAAGAGCTGGCGCGAACGTGCGTAGAAACTTGGCGCGTGAAATTCGCGCACGATCGGGAAAATCTTCGGTGGAAAGTAATTGTGCGAAACTTTCTTCCCGGACTCGAAGGTCATTAACGAGCGCCTGCATGATTCTGAGAGTAATTAACGACGCGATAGCATCGCGAACAGGCGGGAACAATTATTCTATTGCTCATACGCGAGGTGTTTGTTGTCGCGCCACGAGAAGTGTTATAATTAACGTTGGAAACGCGTCGAATAATGCTAACAGGAAGAGTGTATCCTGGCATTTCGTTCATTTCACTCGAGATTCCAGTATCTTTCGGGTAAATTAGCCGGAACTTTCTCCCTTGAAAGTATTTAGATGCACATATTTTGCAGGCGACCTTCATCTTGGCATAATGTTTTAAATATTCGTCTCTGATATTCTGACGTGACTATACATTTTACATATTTGCGTGTGCGTATCAAAAAATATTAAATTCCCATATGCCCTTCATCTTGCCCTGCGTGATCTTCACCCGCATCACTGAATTCTGACCTAACCTACTGTATATGTACTTCCATTCTTGGCATGAAAAACCCTTTACAGTATACAGAATCACTGTAATTAAATTATGCTTATTGGTACTTTTTGTTTGGAAAAAATGTTCAACTAAATATATTGTTTGCATTAAAATTTATTATAATTTAATCTAATTCAATGATTCCAGAGTAATAAACGATTACATTGTGTCTTTATATTTTGAAGAAGATATGGCGATTGGAACGATGTATTTACGATTTAGATATTTCATTATGTAGCCGTACCTTTTTTTAACATACATCTTTTAATATATCAATTTCTAATCAAAATTCCAGCGCTACAAATTAAATGGACACATGATTTTTTCAAGATAGTAGTAAATACTAACAATGAGGTGGAGACGTTAATTTTCTCGTGATTAAAGACGTATCCATTAGAATTGAAAGAGGCAGGTGATTCGATTGGTTTGGATATTACAAGTTGGAGGGTGAGGTAGAGAGAGAGAGATTTATGAATTAGAAAGCGGAATACGCTGGGAACTATTTCCTAGTAACTACAGCTTCCGAACGTACCGTCACAAACAATCTTATACTTTGTATGAATATTTAGTTGAGTCTTAAGCTTTAAACTAACGGGAGTTTTGTAAGACCGCATATTTATCAATATCGATGGCAGTCATTAATATATACAGTGCGTTTCTAAAATAAGGATTCATGATTGAACGAATGTTTTACATTCGTCGGCGAAATAAATAACGGAATGATATTCTGTTATAGCAAATAACCTGTTTAATAATTGTAGTCTGCAATTCATTAAATCCTTAAGTAACCATCAACAGACAATTTTCATATATCAAAACTCTAATCTTCATTGTCAACTTATTTCTTCATACGGCATAGTTTTTTCTCCAATCGCACTACGATTATGGGAACACCCTGTATATGGGAAAGCAAACGTTCGAGTTTCGAACACGCGAGGATCAAGTTCCTTACACGCGTGCGTGCAAATGGTTGTGAACGGTCATGAGTGAACGATCATGAAAAAATCCTGCAACACGCACGACTTTAATTTTCCTATTCCGAAGCGAACGCCGTTAACTCCCTTAACAGCGATACTACATAGCGCTATCTGTTCCGGGAGTCGATCCCGTTGATAACTGGTTTTCAATCAGTCGCTTGCAAATGTGCCAAGTTCCCTATATCACGTTGACGGAGGTTTCACGATAATTATTGGGCTAGTTGACAACGCACATAATTATACACATTATCCTGACCTGGTCGTTTTAGAATTCAAAGATGATTTAAATTAAAAATGATTAATGCACGCAGAGGGACAGGTCCATCGCTATAAATTTATAGCTGGTATTGGAGGCGAAATCACACTTCTGTAAGCACGCTCAAGTCTGCATGGGCTATGTTCTAGTTATGCCCTTCTTTCACAGTTACTTTTATGCAGACCAATTCTCCTTACGCATTGCCCGGTGTAAATCTAGGGCAGCGCTGTCCAAGGACGGCTCGCGATCCGTTTGGGATTCTCCCACTCCTGACCACCTCGTCAAGGGGTCGCGTGATCGGGTACAAGAGACTAGTTTT
This sequence comes from Nomada ferruginata, assembly GCA_963583965.1. Lineage (NCBI taxonomy): Eukaryota > Metazoa > Arthropoda > Insecta > Hymenoptera > Apidae > Nomada > Nomada ferruginata. The sequence goes on from OY757213.1 coordinate 15,817,043, forward strand.
TCTACCGATCAAGAGATCTCAAACATTATGCATTATATGTATATATGTATTAATGATACTAATATAATTATACTATGTTTAAAAAATGGTTGGCAGGGGATGCAATCGAATGTCCGACAGTTTAACATAGCTGATCCAGAGACATACTTGGACTGGTGTACCTGCCCTTATCTGCATTGGTACTATCCCAGAGCATTGCTACTATAAATGTTGAAAGGAATTCAAGCAGAATTATAATTTTTCTTGCGCATCGTCCTATGTATGTAACTCTGGGGACATATTTTTCGTAGCTAATCCGTTCCTTCGTGCACTGATAGTAGAGAACGTTTCTTTTGCAACGTCTGTACAAAGTGCGTGGCACATGCATCGATGCACAGCAGCGAATATCGGTGGGCGCGGTTCGATGTGTCCCGTTGTATAAGTTGATTGCATCGGTTGGTAGCGCAGTTCGATTAACCCTTTGAAGAATTGTGATTCTCCCCGCACGACTGATCCCGTAATCCAACGAATAGAGTCACATGAGATGGTGCACGGATTTCTTGCTTAACCGATCACACAAATTATGTTTCGTTCAGCCGAGTGGGCGTAAAGTAAATTGAAGAGCACTTTCGCGTCATCAGACCAGTCGATAATAATAAAAATAATTTAAGACTGCCCTTTGTTAATACTACGACGACACGATCCGGGATTACACGATTATTTTTAAGAAACTGAGGGTGTGTCTGAAAACGATCTGTAATGTATAAAGTACAAATGGGGGGCTCAAAAGCCAATCAGTGCAAGTCCAAGTTTCCCTGAACATGAATCACGTAATTCAAAAACCTCTTTATTGTAAAAACTCTCGGTTGATAAATCAATTAAGTCACTATTTTCATACGGAAGCAACAAATGCCGGTAGTAACATTGTCATTTTTTCCCAAGTATTTTGCAAGAACCTTATTTATCTCGGTTTGAATGCTAATGGACTTACACTGATTGGCTTCTGAATCCTCCAAATAGCATACGATTCAATTTTCCCTTCTATATATACCTAAAAATAAGGACTATGTACTACGAATAAGCATTCCTGCGTGTTTCAAGACTGATGTACCGATGGCGCACCTTCAGCTTCTAACATGTTTCCCCAAACGAAGCCGTATACGTTTGGGTTACGTTCAGCAGGCTCCGGTTAGGTTTTAAAAAATACCACGAACAACATACAATAAATACTAATGAAGACCACAATCAATGTTCTCTTTTAAAAAATGATCGAGAATAGCCATTACCGCGCGTTTCATACGTGCATCACCGACAGCGCGCCCTCGTCTTTTTGGAAGTTTCCACAAACGGGACCTGACGAGAGGGGCCTCGTGTTGCTCGTTTTGACGGGCCCTTGTATGCAATTACTCTGGCTGGCTCTCGAAGTGCTTCCTTAAGCCTGCATATCAGAAACAGCACGTCCCGCGTCCTCTCGACCCCTTACCCCTCAACCGCCGAATAGCCATGTTTGCACGCGAAGTGAAATAACGCGCGCAATGTTGGCTGCCCTTTCGCGGAATTTTCATCCACGCGATGTTCGCGGAATACCGACATTCTTCAGGATCCTTTCAGCCTTTTCACCGTGGAACTAACTGTTCCGATCCTCTCTTTCTTCGACGGACTTAAAAACGTCCCTGCACGATGACGCCTGCCGGTTTTGCAACGCGGTCGTTGCTGAGTATAGACCTGTTACTATACTGATTGCAGGTGTGTGCTCGTTGCTGTAGTCAGCGTAAGCGTGCGCTTGAAATTATGTTTTCTTTCCTCTTCTTATTTTTGTATCCAGATGTTTTGCGGGTGATGCTAGTCTTTTTTTTTGCTTTAGTTAAATATTCGATATATGTACATAGGTAAGTGTTACATACGGTGAAACGCGCGGCACATTACGGTGAGTTAGGGGCTTAACAGAAGTTAGATTAGCAATGATTTTGCGATCTTCCAAAATAACAGAAGCTTTGGGAAAGAGTTACGAGTGGAATTGTTGAGATGAAAAACAAGTTTCTGAAGTTTTTGTAGAATTAAGAACCACATATGAACTTGTCAAAAGAAATTAATTAAGGAAAAGTTGGTAGATAGTGTATAGTTGATTCGTAATGTCAAAAAATAATCAACTATTTGCGAATTTATATTCAGACCAGATTACCTCCCTTATATTATTTTGGGTATACTATATCGAAAAGTTCTTTAACATAATTATCCTTTACTCTAGAACAGATAAAATACTTCTCTGTATAACTGCTCTTCTAAGAAAATAATAATGTTGTATCTAAAACAGATCGGTTGCTGTCCGTTTCACTTGCTTAGATCTTGATGCCCCACTTGCTTGAAAACATCAGTTCTAACTTATTCTTCGAATTGTATTTAAAAAATAATCAGTACATCGCCGTTTTTTAGTTGCACGATTCATTATAGCACGTTTTCTCCTTATATTCGAGTTCTGCTCTACTTCTACTACGCCGTTCGTTACCATTGCCTTCACAACCAAAAGTGAACCTTCTTTTTGTACTATAATGATAGATGTAGAACTATATTAACTTTCAAGTGTAAATGTAGATACAGACTTCAAGGAAGACATGCATGCACATATAACGAGCACTGTTACTCCAAAGACGATTTCTACTAATCATTATTGCTAAATCAAAGTGAAAATTTAAATTTGAATACTTGTTAATAAACTGAAATATTCTAAACATTGTTGCTTAAAAAATTGACATAATGGAAAGATTCATCGTTTCTAATGTGTCTCATGAGTACCAATAAATCAATGGAATCGCTATTGTATATAATCCACAGACAGACAGCTATGACATCATATTTTGGTGGCGGGAACGCGACTGAAACGCTCCATAAGCTGCAACGCTTCGCTAGACTGCTCCATAAAAAGTGTCGACATAAACTGTCCCGTCTGAAACGGAGCTTAATCTACTATACACCTGATCCGGTTATACAACGAAACGAATCTTGATCTAAAATACTGTTGCTAAGAAGAATAACGGTGAACCATATCCCCTTTATCTCATTAAGAGCAATACAGTCTGTCAGTGTTAACAGGCCCCTTTAACTTCCATAACTGTCAAGCAGTCACCGATGCGGATCAAGGATCAGTCTCGAGGCGCCTGGAAACAGTCAACGAGATTCCCGCGAGGTGACACAGGCGCGCTCTAGGTGAAAAATCACGTTTGACCTTATCTACATCTGAACCCTCTGGTCCCGCGACTTCGAAAGCAGCATAACGACATCTGCAGACCAAGAATTCCTTCACAGAATATCTATAGATCTTGCTGATAAATGTAACCAATCTATAAAAAGGTCAAAGAATTTCTAAGCGATCTAAACATTTGACCCCCGTCAGGACCTTTAAACTAAGTAAAGAAGTGGATCGTCGCGAGTGCATTCAAACGCGTACATTTATTTACTGCAATTCAGACGGTTCAGGTAAGAGATAGATTTCTCGGGCCAATCTGAAATGATCTAGATTTGAGGACTTAAATATAATTTGTTTAAGGGTGCGCATTAAGTATAATACATCGACAAAAGCTTTCATCACCGCGAGGCCATAAATGATTAATGGCATTAGTGCTTTTCTATTATCTAAATTCCATTAAAATTGCTACTCATCATCGTGTAATTTACACTGCTACCAATTTCACAAGATACTGTTAATTGTCCCCCTTCAGATCGTCCGGATGATCTACCCCAAAAAGTAGAAAAGGGAACAGCCGTAACCGTAGCGGTTGCAGTACAGGTTATCGGACGAGGCGCGCTCGATTTGTTGCGCGTGGCGACAGTAGAAATAATATGACGGGTCGGCGGTCGTGATTTACCGGGAACCAGGAGAAAATTCGTGTTTCAGGGAGGTGCACGTGGGCGTAAACAAAAGTACGATTCAGCCTGGGGCACGGAATGTGCTGGACGCGGCGCTGGGTCCTGTACACCGGCCCAGACCGTACGGCATTGAGTGTATACAGTACATACGGTGTGGCATGGCGTACGGCCGTCCGCCCCGCGGCCACCGCATTCCATCGGCTGCCCAAACCAAAACCTATATCGCGTATATCCATCTCGCTCTTCCCTCCTTCATTCCCCCAAGCTTTCGCTCTTTCCTCCCTGTCCTACACTTTACCCTCTCCCCTGTCATCTTTCCCTCCCCACCGACCAACCTCTTATTCGAACCCTCGCTGCGCGAGCCTCTTCGCAGGAGAAACGCGACTTTACATTGTCGTTCTCTCTCTCTTTGTCTTTTAGATACCCTTGTCCAATCTATCTATCTCTCTCTGCAGTATCCCAGCGACACTTGCCACGATCTGGCAACGATTTCACGATCGTGTGTCGCTCGAACTCGTATTCGGCTACCGAACGAAGGATCTTGTCCCTGTTTTCCCACAGGACGCACCGCGAAACTCATATGACCTTTCTTAGAAACGAGACTCCTCTCCATTTGTCATTATTGCTTTATATGTTCTCTCCTTCCCATTTCGCTGTTCTATCGATACAACGGACAAGGCCATTAGATTGCATTCCTTGGTCCGTGTATCACTGGCCGTACCTTACCGGCGTTTGTATCATTCCTTTTCGTCATTTCTTTCGCGGCGATGCAGTAGGATGCACGTAAACGGCCCCCCGCGGGACCGTAGGTCAATACGATTTATGGGATCGTTATGAACGGACGGATCCCATGTATATGGTCCGTGCAAGTAAACGATCGACGATTTAATAAGTCGTGGTGAAGGTATACAGACGACGACAGGTTTAAGTTTATGATATCCAGCGTCGTGTTTACGATCACTGGCAGCAAAAGCTTCCAAGCAAATATCGACTCGAAATTACGCCCAATATTCACGGTCGGTGTATTAATTGTGCTTGTCATGCAAGGATATAATCGCAGATTTGAATCAAACGGTCATGCGTGGCCGACGTGTTTGACATTTCTGCGCAGGATTGTGTCGGACCAGTTGATATAATCGACAGTTCATTTAGGCATCACATACGTAGAAAAGTTTGACACTGGACCCGTATCAGTATCTCTTTTGTATACGTCACTGAACAGGCGAAAGTCTGAGAAGGAGAATCACGATCTATCAGGCCCTTGCGAGTGTGCAACCTACGCGGCAACCGGTTAGCTGTAAATCCTTTCAGAGGTCCAAATCGTTCTTTCACGAAGATTTATGCTGTACCTTATGATTCCCGAAGAAATGAGAGCCGGTGGCCGCTTGGCTTACAGGGACAAACAGAATTTCTGAGATCCACGGATATGCGGGTATATATCTCGCGTGCACTTGAAAGAAATTTCATTTTCGGGAAAACCGGTTTCCAACGGCTATTAGATGTTAGAGTGCGCGAACTTTCTGAAATGGCCACAGCATTGAATATATTTCCGATGACTGTGGTATCGAATAATATTAAAATAATAATTGTATTATTTTGTTAATAACAGTTATCCTATAAGTTCTACTGAATAAAATTATACAAATCTATAGCAAGATGATTTTATATAGTATCTGTAATGCTGAAGATTTTTCGAAATATAATTATATTCAGGAATATAACTATATATATATATATATACATACTATGGTGCAGTATTTAAAAAAAAAATTCCTTTACTTTTTCTACGGTGCTGGCAGAGATAAACATATGTATGGATTCTTCATTAGTGCCACTGTTGAAACACTGGATAATATTATTTAAAGAACAAAAACTTCACTCTCTTCATACAAGCGTTCACGTTGCATGAACATTTTTAATTTTCACTATTATTCTATCGAGCGTAGCGAATGTATCGAGCAAGTCGCGAAAGTATACATGACCGCGGCGAAACGTACACCACGATGTTTCGCGAAACTGTAAACACATAAGAACTTTTTAAACTGTACCACGCAGAAGATGATGTTGGAGTAAATGCATGATATGTCGAAATTAACAACAGCTCGGGGCTAAAGGAATGAGAAAGATACACCCTGTTTCTTTTAGGTGTTCACGAGTAATATCTTTCATCTCATTAATGAGACAAAATATCCGCACACACGTCTGACCGAATCGCCGCTTTTCGGCAGCTGTCAATTACTAGCAACACAGGCGCCGCGTTTGTGCAGCATCCCAGCAGAACCACTTTCGGTCCAGGCTACAAAAAAACCTCCCGTGCGCGAGAGACGAACGTGGAAGACGATGTATCTGCTATCTGCCGGCTATTGCGTGAAATAGCTTGTTAAGTAATTATCGACTGGGTTCGGATAATATTTGATCACCGACAAGATATATGAATAGACCCAATGTATTTTCTCGGCCCGAGTTTCCGGGTATCGGAGACGCAGATGAGATATATGAATAGACAAATCTCCATATGGACTTTCTTCACAGACGAGATATAGGAATAGACAGGACATCTTATGGACTTTCGTGGCCCAACGTGACGGCCATACCGACTCAGAAATCCGACACTGATTTGAGCGTCCCCTGCTCATGAACAGTGATCACTTGAAAAACTATTATTTGCTGAAGTAGGGGGGCAGGACTCATACGATTGTGTGAATATATGTGAATGCTTTGGGGGAAATCAGGATAGCTATTTCTCGGTCAACGTTTCGGTAGGAAAATTGAGCTACGGTCACAGACGAGATATATGAATTCCTATATCTCGTCAGTGAAATGATCTCTTATATCTCGTCTGTGTGAAAAGATGCTAGAAAACTATCTGAACGCTCACAACGGTAGGAATTGTAATTTAAATAAAGTTAAAGAAAAACAAATATTAGTTGGACGGAAATAGTTTACTTATTCTATAGTGCAACAAACATTACAAACATTTGATTACACAGATGCGTTTGTTATTACTAATAAATATATTTGCACCCTACTATTCGAATAATATCCATACTGTAACACTTGCAATAAAAAATATTCAGTTCGATATGATATTCAAAAACACCCGCCGTAAGGAAAGAACATCACCCCCATCGCCCAATCAGCTACCAGCCAATCAGCGCAATCTATTTCAAAGCTCTCCTTCTTTCGACCAAGGGATCTCGTAGCGATTAGACGTGTTCAGAGTGCCCGTCGAATTACGGTATGTCACATAGTCTAATATATTCTTGAAGACAGGAAATGATATACATTGTTTTCGTTTCCCTGTCTTTCAAGTTTTCTGTGGTTTCTTTGTTAATATTAATGAATATTTTGCAAGAAATTAAGTAAATATTGTGCAGTGAACGGAATCACACCGCGCGGCGTGCATTTTCAAATCGACTCGAATATGCATATACATACGTATCATCTTTTACGTATGCGTATACGTATTCCAGCTCTGAATTCCATTATCTTGCAATATATTCTGCAGTTTCTAGCAATATTATCATAATATTGGTGATCGTTAATACATTTATCTCCAATTTCAGTTGGATTCTGTTTCATGGCGTCTCTTTCGCTTGCTTCGAATCAGAAACGGCGCGAACGCGACACTTTCAAACGGGAATGCGCAGGAGCAGAGTGACGCGGCGCCATATTGTTAAATCAAGTTCTCGCTGACAGGTAAGCGTTCCTCAAATTTCTTGTGGAAATAAGTAGAATTTTAGTAATATGTCTCTATTAAATTATAATTCGTACCACGCATAAAACTTGTGTGATATACAGTCGCGTTGTAGATAAGTAGTAACATAATAGAAGCCATTATTTGCGGCTATATCTTGTTTCTGCTTGTGGTCGGGAAGCTTGTTTTTCGTGGAAAATATCAACAATATATCGCGAAACAAAAAAAGCCACTTATCAAGTAACGTGTGCGTTGAAATATTTCTAGGAAACACAAGCAATCGTAAACAAAAAGGGTGTTTGGCTTTAGTCGGGTAGCGAACATAGCCGAGCGGCAAAGGACGATGGCGAAGGTTGTCATTCTACATACTACTTGACGCCGAGCTGACAAAACATTGAAGACATCTCAGTGAGGTGCGTATCGTTACCTATTTGTACCGCGGTGTTCATAATAGCTATACGAAAATTATTTGCACTCTACTACCGCTGCTGCTTATTTAATACGATTCTAATTACCAATTTGCATAGTATACTGATTTAGATTAAAGAATAGTCGAGATCTTTTGCTTCAATACTAAATCTTTTGTTAACATCGTGTGCTTATACGTTTGTAAATAGATTATTCATATTTGCTATAGAATTCGAGATGAATTATTGCTTTAGTATATCGCAATTATCATTACCTTCGCGCACTTGTTTTATTTCTTTGTTCCTCTTTGTTCCAGCAGTATGGAGAGAGGTGAGTAGACGAAATAGAGTAAGCCAATAGCATCAATGATGCGAAATAGTTCATTGCAACTAAGGTGTTTGTACGTGAGCATTTTAATCATTTTTCCTTATTGGTTTTATATGATCTGTGACGGATACTGAGATGAAACAACACTAAATAAAAGATTTGCAAATACAATTAGATTTTCAAACACTCGATAGGATGAACATGTTTTCTTTCAGAGAATTTTGTGACCGCGTGCAATGCGGTCGGTAGAGTCAGTATTTGCTTCGAAGTTTTCTAGCTTTTTCAGAGCAAGTGGCTCTGCTTAAATCTTCTTTTACACGTTAGCTACACGCGATTATAGAGTCAGTGTTTTTCGCGTACTAGTTATTAATACTATTATCAGAGCACCGGTGCTCCTTTTCAATTATTTCAATCGCCAAATTAGCATCCGATTTTTTCGCCGATATAATTAGCGGTCGCGTGCATAGTCTTTTATTTTAATCTTTTTTTTGTATCCGCCATCGGAAGTAGAGTCAGTGCATCACTGAAGGGGATGTTTTAGGCGACACTGATAAAGTGAGAAACGTAAGCATCTTTTAAACACGTCTCATTTTTCTACGAAGACTTAAATTATGTGGATTTAGCAGCAGATTTTAATGTTCTTTGCGTTCTGGTTTAGTTACAATTTGCACACTTCCTGACGGTGGAGTTCAATTGGACGGCCCCGGCGGTGTTCCTGATGTCTTCCACGAGTATATGCTTCCTCTACTTTTGCAATCAACGGGATGGTGAGTCGCATGTGTTTTAGTTCCTCCGGTCCCCAATCATGCCGTAGGACGATTGGTCCGAATCGGCACGGGTGACTGGTTGTATTTTTTAGTAGTTTTGCGAGCATAGTGACCGCGGGTATAGCTTTTATACCCGTCAGTTGTAATGTTATTCTCTTGTGTATTATTTCTTACATGAGGTTAGATCTGCCTACTTGTACTCCGCGCGTTTTAATATAACAAAAATTAAGAACCATACAAATATTTCTTATTCAAATAAATATTTTATCAAGTAAGCACTGCTCACGTGGGTTCCTCTATTACGATAAAAATATACGATGACATTAATCAATACATTGAACAAATGTATATAATATTGAGCACATTGTGCATTAAATTTATAATTGCATTTAAAATCAATTCACTGTTTTCAGTGTTAAGCAGTGCAGAAGTCGGATACCCTCCGACCTCGTTACTGCAGTAATTGCGAGTGTTTCATGACGATAGTGATCCAGTATTAATAATATGAATAAATAGAACGATACGTACATTCAAATCGGCGTTGAATGTGTATAGTCAATGATAGCATTTAATATTAATTTTCATGTTCTATAGTCGAGTCGCTTGCGTATAAAATTTATTGCATCTTCTTATGTACAAGGAGGCAATTTGTATACGGGCAGATATTCAAATCGAAGTAATTAACTTGTACACGTTACTTCGATTAAGGAATCACCCGGGGTTTATTTAATAGCTTGTCAATTTTCCAAGTAATTATTTAACTGCATTTATTTCTTAATTGCATTACTTATTCTAGTAAATTCACTTTCAATGACAGTCATTTTCCTTAATACATAAATTATTTATCAGTAATTTTCGAGTTCTTCTTGATATTTCATAAGTTACAAAGTCGAGTCATTTTTAAATAGATTGAAAATAAAATATATACTATTACCTATTGCAATTTTGCGTATACTAATCATCTTTTTAGATCAGGATTTTCAGGTTTAACCCCTTCCGTGTTCATTGCCAGGAACTCACTCACGTGCCCAGGTGCTACTTGGGTGAGTGAAAGGCAATGGGCACGATGATCATATGGTTTTTAAATTTCTAACAATGTTTGGCGGCTGACATTTGCTAGTGCACCGTGCACGACGTATTTTCCATACCGTGTGTGTGTGTGGGTTAGGCCGTGGAATTGCGTCGGCTCGGGAATTTCATAACAAATTATAATACTATGATTTTATAAATAGCAATATGTTTTACAATTGCAAATACACATTGAATGCCGTAACGAATTATGAAAATATGGCAACGAATAGAGTACTATACAAACCAAGCGTACATAGTAGAAAGAAAATGTACAATATATATATTTGAGCAATCAATATTTCATACGAAAGTAATGCATAAGCATATAAGTTTGCGCAAATTTACGCAATGGTCGCTAGCCTTTATCAGCCGATTTCAGGAATTGGTACGTACCCTTAGAGTGTGAATGATTGTATGCCAAACTCGGGTGTCGGAGGCGTCCCGGGACGTCTCTCTAGTGTAGGTTCTTGCGCCCGAGTGTTTGAATGAGAAACGTGGAATGAGGTGTGTTTGTGTGAATGCTTTGCCATTTTTTAAATATAGGTCTAGGTAGGATAGGTAGTATACCTTCTGGTGTGCCTGATAGATATAAGTAGGTAGGGCCGGGCAGGTTGACACAGTCTCTGATCGGGTAGGCAATATTTCGCGTGTTCAACCTGTTTCAGGAAATCTGATTTGAAAAGTCGACGGTGAAGCTGTGGCGCGAGCGAAAATGCGTTCGCCTCTAGCTTTGCCCATCGATTTTTCGAATTTTTCGTGGTCGTGATCGCGATTTGGCTCCGAAACGATCGTGTTGCGTTATGCTCGAGGCTGCGCGTGTAGGCGAAGATCGATTACAATTTGAATCGTAATCCTTACGATTTTCCATAATCGATTACAATTTGAATCGTAATCCTTACGATTTTCCATAATCGCAATTTTTACGATTGTATTTAATCGTGATTCGTCCACGTGTGTTCCATTTAGCTACGCGGTTTAGACTTTTATTTATTTTTGTTTGTTTGCGAATAGAGTCTCGAGCCTAGACTAAGTTTCAGCGGGCATTGCGCTCGAAGAAAAGAAGAGGCTAAATGCCGAAGAGGCCCGACAAACTGTCGCTCAAGAGGGCAACTATCAATGGCTCAGCATCCTTTGGATGGAGAGTCATTTTTTGTTATTATATTTTGTCACTATGCTCGCTTTTGTATGCTGTAGTTGTAGTTTACAGTATGGCCAGCGCTATTGCCTGACCCACCGTCATCGTATTGGGCAAATCGCGATTTTTATTAGCATCGCGTACGATTGAATACGGTTTGCATTAGAGTTGCGAATTAATACAGATTCGGGTTTGAATCAGAGTTGCTTTTACATTAAATTATACTTGCGATATGTATTTGCTTTTAGCGTTGCGATAATAATTTTCGTGTTTCTTTTATACACAGGTTTTAATTAGTATTTACAGCACCGCGATATTTTTCTTAGATTTTTATATAGTGTTGCGATGATAAATGATCGCGATTTTGAAGTAGCGTTGCGAACACAATGAAATGCCCAAATTGGTTCCTGAGTCACCAAAGGCAGCTATTGAGTTGCATAAGGCGATTGCTTTGATGGTAGTTCTGGATGCGACTACCATAACTTCTCCGTTATTAGTGTTGCGAATTAAAAATTATGGGTGCAGTGAATTACTATTTTTTCTTTTCCTATTTTCTGTAATATATTAAACGAAGCACCATACGCGATTGACTTTGCAATTAATGCAGTAAATTAGTGTTGCGAAAAAAAGAGGCAATCCGCTTTCGGTTTTCAATCGGGCTTATAACGAGTGGACGATAATTAATAGTAAAATGCCCCTCTGGCTGTTGAATTTGTATAATGTTCTAATTTATTATTTTTCTTTGCCTCTCCCATTTTTATTAACACTAAAAACAAGTTGTTTCATCTTAGTATCCATGTAAATGTTTGTATTTGTCATTCATAATTGTTATTCAGCGCATTTGCATTTTTGAAGAACATGCTCCCTTTGTACTACTGTACTATTTTTCACAGCTACTAATCTCACATATAAGTTTGTTACAGAGTTATTAAGTTATAGAAGATACGGTACAAGTACGTACGATACATACATTGCAATATGTATGTAATCTGCGCCTCAAAGGTGATGTTACATAGATCAAATAAATCGAAGAAATCATATGATTCGAACGAAATGATACACATTCACGTCGGACATGCTTCCTATTTAATTGTCTGCTACTTTCTCGTAATTATTAATTCAATAAATAAATTTGTGACAGCTCTTCCGATTGCCAAATGCATCGATTCATCGATATATTGTTTCAAGTAAAGAAGAAAAGTATAAATACTTTCAGAGTTAAGGTGAAGTATTATAAACTGAACCAATTGGGAAGATTGTCATTTTTATTTACTTAGATCTGTTTCAGGCTGCAAGAGTACGATTTTAATGCAAGAAGATTCATTGTAAAATATCCTGTTTAGATTTTCAATTGGGTAGACTGTTTTTAAATAACCTTAAATTTTTATTCATGTAGGGTGTCTCTAAATTAAGTAATTGTTTAAACATACAGGAAATTCCTAAATTAAATTCGATTTTTAATTAGGCAGGCTATGTTTAAGTCGAGAAAAATGTTTAGCCAGGCAGGTGTTTTAGTGTGTTTCAGGTGCAGGATCACAACTTCCATGAAAGAACTTCAAGATACATCATGCAGTATCCCTATCTCCACCTTTTATAACCCTTCAGATTTTTAGTTAGGTAGGATGTTATTAAATTAGATCTCACGTATCATGAAGTGAAATTTTATTTATAAGTTGTGATTGCATTTACCTTGAGCATAGGTAGGATTTATTTCAAATGCATATATGCTAATTTGTATCATAATCTTTATATTTTACTTTATGTTTAGGTCCAGCAGAATTTTCTTTTTCAGCTTCCGTTAAAATTATTCATTTTTATACATTTTATTTACTTAAACTAAGAATAAGCTAATTTATATTACAATCTTTATTTCTTAATTAAAGTTGGTTCTAACAGAATTTTCATTTTCAGCATTCGTTACAATTATTCATTTTTATACATTTTATTTACTTAAACTAAGAATAAGCTAATTTATATTACAATCTTTATTTCTTAATTAAAGTTGGTTCTAACAGAATTTTCATTTTCAGCTTTCGTTACAATTATTCATTTTTATACATTTTATTTACTTAAACTAAGAATAAGCTAATTTATATTACAATCTTTATTTCTTAATTAAAGTTGGTTCTAACAGAATTTTCATTTTCAGCTTTCGTTACAATTATTCATTTTTATACATTTTATTTACTTAAACTAAGAATAAGCTAATTTATATTACAATCTTTATTTCTTAATTTATGTTGGTTTTAACAGAATTTTTATTTTCAGCTCTCGTTACAATGATTCATTTTAGTACATTTTATTTACTTAAACAAAGAATAAGCTAATTTATATTATAATCATTATTTCTTAATTGAAGTTGGTTTTAACAGAAGTTTCATTTTCAGCTTTCGTTAACACTATTTATCGTAATACATCCTTCTGTTGTTATTTTGCATAGCGTTTGCATATCAAGCGTATTGCAAATATACATCAAAAGGAACTAGCGTTTAATTTACAAAGAAGTTTTATAGTTGCATTAGTGTTGTCTCACCGATACGTAGGTATCTGACCTTTCTTTCACTCTCTGTCCCTTTCAATGGACGATGAGGGTGGGGAAAGCGCAAAAATTTGTGAATTTACTTTTAGGGGCTACTTTATGACAAGTTCGAAAGCCTTTCGTTATCGTATATTTCGTTAAAAGATTTTTAATTAACATTAAATGTTTCATATCCTTTGTTGCCTTTCATTACGGCAACGAACAAAAGAATTCTTTAAAATTATTTAATTTTCGCATTGTTTTCTATAATCTGTGGGTAACGTTGCGAGTGACACGGAAATGGTAATGGGACCCGGGGTCCCAGAAATCGTGGCCGAAAAAATACATTGCATGTTTTGTCTATTCCTATATCTCGTCTGTGCTTTCGTGGCCCGAGTCATACCGACTCAGAAATTCTACGCTGATTTGAGCGTCCTCTGCTCGTGAACAGTGATCACTTCAAGAACTATTATTTACTGAAGTAGACTTGGGGACATAATTCATGTCCTGTGTGAATATATGTGAATGCTTTGGGGGCTGGTATCAGAAAAGCTATTTCTCGGTCAACGTTTCGGTAGGAAAATTGAACTACGACCTGGTCGCGCGATACTCTGCGGTTCGGCTCGTGTTGAGTCGAAGTCGCATCGCGATGCACGCGGTGCTTTCCCGTTTTCATTGCGCGGCAAGGAACAAAAGAATTCTTTAACGAGGATCGTAGGTTCAGCTAAAAGTTAGTCAGAAATAGTAGAAGTCCAGTAGGTACAACCCTAGAGTCGTAGGTCCGGCCAAAAGTTGGTCAGAAATAGTAGTTTGTTTAGTACTACGTTGTACTACGATCAATTAATTAACGTTCTGCAAATTGACAATAATAGGAGATTTTTCTTCCTCATATGCTATATTAGAGTTAGTTTTTGCGTAATTGGAAGGTGGAACGGCCGTGGCTAGAGTGGGTCTCCATTCGCAGTAACCTCCACGTGGTGAGATCTGGGCAATCAATTATTTACCATATAATTATTAAACGTTTAAGAGACGTTTGATAATTATGTGGAAAATAATTCGAGCGAATTGAATGTCACGTACAAATGGCGGTGCAGGGGAGCAAAAAGTTATGCAAGTGAGAAAAAGTGAATGCAGAGGAGCAAATTAATTCCAAATCTGTAGCCTTAGATAATTTATTATACTAAAAAGAAGAATTTTTCACCAATATTATAACAATTTGAGCGTCATGAATAATAGTGGTTTGTGTGAATATACTATATTTGTAGGACAGATTGCTAACTGGATATACATACATATGTCAATACTATAATAAATATAAATTCCAACTATGTTCATAAATAATTGTTTATTATGCCTTTAAACAAATTCCAGTATCTCGACTTCTGCTGGGCCGATTTTAATCAACGATATCTTAAGCGAAAGTTCCTGATTCATGGAACATTTTGTTCTTCTTTAAGAACTGGTTTACATGTGCGGTTTATTTTTTACAATCGGTTTAAAAATTCGTTTGGGATTTCCACAGTAACTGCACGCGAGGATCGTTCTAAAGGAGGAAAAAATTGTTCCTTATATCGAGAGCTTGAATTTGAGACGTCGTTGACTTAAATCGGCCCAGTAGAACGAGAGATAATTGAATTTGTTTAAGGAAATGAAGCACCTGTCGCACTGACAGATATCAAGCGAATGAGCAGACAATAGTTCGCCGGCGGTATTTATTCGGGAGACGAACCACGCAGCGCTCCAATCAGAATCGCCGAATTTCAACGGTTGTCGCGAAATAATGCACTATTATTTACGGAAAAAATAGCCCACCAACGCCTGGACGTTAACGTAAAATTCATATATAAAAACTAATTGAACGGTCGAGCTGGCTCGTTAAAATACGAAACAGATATGTGAGATTGAAATGGCATACTCCGTTGTCCGACATATACCTTGTCTTGAGAGATATATTAAAATCATTTTCAAAATTATCGAAAGGCATGACAGATTAATACGCCGCATGTCGTCGATCGTACGAGATGCGACGGGAGGACCAATCAGAATCAGGCTTTAGGGTGATTCTAGGACACTAGCTGCCAAGAATTGTATTAAAACGTTTCTTTTCACCCGTGTCTCGATCAATTGATGGTTCAAAAGTATTTCAGGGATTATGCGGGATATGTGGACCAAACGTGTTGCATAGTGAGATACAGTGGAAACATTATTTTTCAATTTATTTCAACATTACAAGTACCGAGGTAAGAAATTCATTGCTAGGAGAGAGTTCTGATTGGTCGACGTCGCAATACTTTCTGTTAGATTCGCCGAGGAGCTCGATCTCGCCCCACCATTCATCCAGCAGCCAATCGCGAAGCATAAAAAAGTAACCGCTAAACCGAGGGCATAAATACCACGCACCATCGGCTGCTGAACATTTCGTCTGTGGAGGCCCGTAAAGAAAGATCGTTTAGTGAATCAAATTAAAGTATAGTGTACTGAATTTTAACGTACAGTGTAGTGCAACCAAGATATACTTCATGACGCAACGGAAGCCGGACACGTATGGTGAGTTTTTAAATTCTGCCACAATTGACATTAAATATAAAATAATTATAATAGCATTGAACGTGTCAAGTAACGATGGTGAATATGTATTTCTGTTACAGTAAATAAAGGAAAGTTAGCCTGGCCGTCGGCTTCTCGAAAAGTTACAACCGGCCAAAACTATCCGATCTTCGCCTCCTCCTAATAGTACTGCAACGAAGGATTCTGCAGTGTATTGCTGAATCTCTGCGCAACGAACGGTAAGTCGAGATCATATATGTATTCCTTTGTCACGCGTCGATCTAGACCGCGCGCGAATATTTCGAAACGACAATACTTTTTTATGTCATGTCAAACATTCTCGAAGATTCAGTCTGGCACCGCGAGTAGAAAAATATTACATCGAAACTAAATTATATTCGTGTGGCCACGCGAACGAATCGAATGATTTTTCGTGCAGTTCCGGGTTCCATTGCACACGTGCAGTTCCAAGCGGGCGAACTTCTGTCTCTCGAGGTCGCGCGACGTAAACACTCGGCCGAAAGTCGATACCCTTTTTCGCGGAGATACAGTCGAACGATGGGGAGCCCGTACTTCTTCGATCGAATACATCGAATAATCGATGTATTCGTTCGAAATGTAAAAATTAAATTTTATTCTCTTTATTTTTTTATTTATTTTTTCAAGGATAAACACTTTTATCGCTTATTACGAATAAACGTTTATTTATATTAATAAACGTAATTTATTTGTTTATTTCTATCATAATGAATATTTTCAGGTGCCCTGCAGAGATTCAAATGGACCTTACCTTGGACATTACCTTCGCGTGCAACGGGAAAATATAAAGGTATCAGGAACTGCATTGGATGAAAGAAGAAAGAAGAAAGAAGAACATGTGAGTACGCAACGTACTCCACAAATTTCTTTCTTTAATACATATATGTATACATACAGTGTACACAACCAAACTTACAGATTTCTCAGATGCGCCACTTTTTTTCCTTTTTTTTTATGGGAAACGAAATAATTGCGCCATATTAATGCATTGGTACGCTTAGAATAGAAGTGGTTAGTAATCGGGCGATACAAATTTTCAACTGAATAAATATACCTATGATTAATGAAAATTTTATGACGTAGAACGAAGAGTGCAGCATAGGGACACAGCTTTAGGATCTCCCATTATCCTAATCAATACAATATATTATTAAAAATGAAATAGGAACAGGCGCACGCGATATTTTTTATTTTTATTTTCGAAATACTTAGCATAAATATCACATAAAAATAACGAAGCCGCTTTTTATATCAATAGGAATACTTATATGTGAATAATAATGGAGTACTTATACATATATGAATAATAATAATAATAATAATAAATAAATAAATGAATGTACCAATGCCGGTAGGTTTGGGGTCTACAAATATGTAGACACGGGGCGGGAAAATGTCAAATGAAAACGAAAAGGCGCCAGTTTTTGAATTGTAATGCATATTGAAAGTAGACAAGTTCGAATATTTTTTTTTATTTTTTTGCATTGAATGCTATAATTCGTACTATACGGCTGTAGCTGACTTAATAATGAAATAAGAGCCGTCAGTTTTTTTTTTAAATTCAAACCGACATACCAAGCACCCGTTCCACGTACCTATACATATATGAAATAAGAATAATGCTATATTCTATGCTATGCGGCTATTCCAATTTATACGGAATGTTCTTTAAGCTTTTTAGTCTTTCAATTTTCATATTAAATGGAAAATAATGTTGGTTGCGTTGTACTTATCGGTATCTATACGGTTTTTCTAATATCTTTATGTGGTTGCGCGCGAGATTTTGCGTGCGAGATTTTACCTGGGAGAGTTTACCTGCGAGATTTTGCGTGCGAGCTGGTATTAATGTATAGCACTTGTATTAGTTCCGCGTCGCGGTAGAGACATATCCCTTTTTCGCTCAATTTGCAGAACGGCAAATGGCGTAAAGGGGGTATATTTATAATGCTTTCTTACATTTTTGCTCGAAAAGGAGGGAGGATGGGACGCCGTGGATAGGGTGGGTCTCTGGGTGCAGCAACCTCCACGTGGTGAGGCCTGGACAATTAACATCGTCTTCGAGGTAATGGTAAAAACTATTATCGAAGGCGATGCTGAGCGGATCGGCTGCATTTCTTCGTTATTGTTACCTTCCAGTTACCTAATTGTACTTCTTATATTTCTTGACAACTTGTAATATCGCCGTATCCAAATTTCTTTTGCGTTACCACCAGCCAATTACAGTCACTGCTCAGTGTTTTAGCTGGCAGCCGCTGAAATGCTGAGCTGTTGCGTAATGGAGGGTGGATGGGATTCGGGCTCGGGGTGGGTCCTGTCGTAGTCACCTCCACGTGGTGGGATCTAGGAATTAGCACTCTTCTCTAAAGACATATTACAGAACGGTACTAAGCCGACTACTACGTAATCGAGTCCATTTTTAGATTTCCATTGGCTCTGCACGATTTCTTCAATTATTATTATAAATTATTATTATAAAAGACCGCCCATTGCGGCTGCACACTTCTACTCAAATGAAATTTCTGAATTCTGGCGCTCTTTTGTGGCTCACATTTTTGTTATCGCTTAATTGGTTTGGTTGCTAAATTCGAAGGATTCAATAGCGTGAAAGATGAAACTGGCGACTGGGGCAATTTCTATCAGAATGTTTGCGTAGAGTGTTTGACATTTCAGAAATTCACACGAAAGCATTGGCGGATTTCTCGCGTATGTATCATCTTAAATGCGTAAGCAAATTTTTGTTAAAAGAATATTATTAAATATTATAAATTAAAACAAAAAACTAATCCCATACTATATGGTCCACTATATTATTTTTCCACAGACGGTGATGGTGGGGCTGCAGGTTTTCATATAACAGAAATACACGGTGCTACTCA
The DNA here is from genome assembly GCA_963583965.1 of Nomada ferruginata. NCBI lineage: Eukaryota > Metazoa > Arthropoda > Insecta > Hymenoptera > Apidae > Nomada > Nomada ferruginata. Next base: position 15,836,271 of record OY757213.1, read on the forward strand.
ATTGGATGTGAACCAAGCTTTGGGTGGGCAGAGTTTTGGCTTATGTCGATGAACCTACCAATAGTTTTACCAAACCATTTCGCGTGAAAAATTGAATACAAAAATGATTTTGTAACTTCCACTGACGCTTTCCTTAGCAGAAAGGTCTGCCCTATCGCGTGCCATAAGTAGATTTTCTCCTGGACCCTTAGTTTTTGAAATACATTGAAAGATATCAGCCAAAATGGGTCTATTTTCGGTGTCCCTTTCACTTTGTACATTATTTAAACACATTTAAATGTTTATAATCTAATTACTAATTATATCATGTTATTCGTGAAACTTCAAAAAATCATTTGGCACCAAGCACAACTGAATAACTATTACCGCAAACGTCCAAAATACGTCCAAAGTTGAAAATTATCGATTTTTTTCAAAATGGATTTTTTCAAAAATTGTACGTCCTGGAGAAAAACGGATTGCAGATTCGTATTCAGCGCATTGGAGTACCTATATGTATAAGAAACGCATGTTGAAGTTTACAAAATAAAAAAAAAGTTGAAATTTGTCGTACAGTGTAATAGATGGTGAACTGACCAGTGTTCGGGTCTAGGGGGCGCTCAAATCAGATGTTTCCCGGTCAGTACGGCAGAGAACGCGAAATACAAAAGTCCATAGGGTGATAGGTCTATTCTATATCTCGTCTATGCTCTATGTTTCATTTGTGGTACAATTAGTGGTTGATGCGAACAATTGTGTTGTGTATCGCAATAATAGTAAATAAACGGAGGGATTTAGATTAATTGGTGTTAGTTGTAACTGACAAGATGATGTTTATAATTTGAAGATAATTGATTTGGAATATATCAAATAATAGTTCTAAAGGATGTCGGTATTTTTCGTAAATGCGTAAGTAAAACTGTTTACATTTCGAGTTATTTGGTTAAATACATTTCCATCATCACATACATACCTCGAATATGTTATTAATAATAGAACATATGAATGGGCAAGGATATTATCTACAATGAATAATTAATTGCGTCTTAATGTAAAAAAATATATTATTTACTGTTATTATTAATTATACAGTAATCAGGATAGCGAGGTTGAAGGGGATTCAAATGGAGACCTACAAATTGCCTCGCCCGGCAGTTCCGAAGCACAGCAGGCTCTGACTCAGTTTTGGCCAAAGGTTACAGAGGAAATTAAAAAAATCACTACTGTAAGTAATAAATCTAGTGCAATATATATTTTATAATTGTTTTTGTTTATTGGCTAATCTATTGCTCCCGTTACAGATGGATCTAAAAACACAATCGTTGCCGCTGGCCAGGATAAAAAAGATAATGAAACTGGACGGCGATGTTAAAATGATAAGTGCAGAAGCACCTATGTTATTTTCTAAAGCGGCGGAAATCTTTATACACGAATTAACTTTAAGGGCGTGGGTTCATACGGAAGATAATAAAAGACGTACACTTCAACGAAATGATATAGCAATGGCAATAACTAAGTATGATCAGTTTGATTTTCTCATTGATATTGTGCCTAGAGATGAATTAAAACAGAGTAAAGCGCAGACCGAAAGCACTGTGCGTACCTCTATGAACTCAGACCAAGTACATTACTACTTCCAACTAGCTCAACAACAAGCTTCCGCCAACCAAAATGTACAAAGTGGTAACACAACCGCGCAACCTATACAAATTGTGCAACCTTCCACTGGCCAGATACAAACAATTAATATTGGCAGTCCTGTAGAACAGGTGTGCATATACGCGTCTTACTTTCTTCGATTACTTTAGTTCTATGAAATAACGTGGTATTTATTTATTGTACATTTTTAATGGCAGGAAAATGCCAATGCGAACACAGCACAGACTGTGACGGTGCAAAATCCGCAACAGTCGTCTGGACAGCAAATTATACAATTACAACAGCCTCAGCAAACACCTACTACCCAAACTGGAGGAATTCAAATTGTGCAACAAATTGTAACACCTAGTGGAGAAATTCAACAAATACCAGTATGTGCATTTCTTAGAGAATTAGTAGACCAAAATAAGGCTGCTTTTATATCGATTGATGAAAATTTACACATTGCTTCAGATACAATTAACGCCACAGCAGCTTCAGATGATTCGTATGCAAGTACAAGGTGGGAGTAATCAACCGATCATAATTCAAACTGCTCCTATACAGGCACAACCTCAACTGATACAGGTTGCGCAGGGTGCTCAAGCGCCCGTTTTTCTACAAACTAGCGGAACTGACAATGAGTAAATGTTAATTAGTTTTAAGGAATATTTAATGTTTAGTACGAGAAGTCCTAAACACAGAAACCGGATTAAACAGTAAAATTAAGCTTGTATGGTAAGGAATACAATTTTTTTAAATTATTCCTAAAATAAAAGGATTTTCTATTCATTTTATCCCTGTTATATCACGACACTGCCACGAAAACCAATTCATAGATTTAGATTGCTTGCCCGAATCGGTTGTAAAGTTGCACGGTTATAAATAAGTAGACTTCAAAATTCATAAATTCCGCGAACGTTTAAATTCTTTGAGAGTTGTGTTCAAAGGTAAATGTACATCGTGAAGCGGTTGCAAGATGCCGATCGAAGGGTTGTCACTGAAGCGAAATGAAGTGTATTGAGGCGAAGTAAAGTGAAGAATAAAGATAAGCAGCCAACGCAAGATGTAATCTGATTCGTACGTCGCGTTCCTTAGCCGCTGGCTGCTTCGCATGGCTGAGCTTAGGACTGGCTGGTGCAACTTGTATTATGTTTCACGTTGCTGCGGTTCTTGTCGGGCAAGTCTCAGGCTCGAAGCCTTCAACAGTCTCGAAACATCACGTAATAATAAATATATTAAATTTATTCACCTGCTTTATCAATTATAGTAAACCATTTCTGATAACTTACTCGGCGTATACAGCAATCGGGATAAATATTTAACGAATATAATGCGTATATGGTGTAAAGGAAATCTAAAAAATACATTCATATAATTTCTTCTCCACAGTTACAACATTTATTAATGATTTGCCTCAATAATGCAGGAATCAAAATTAATGACTAAATGTTCAATCATCGATCGCACGTGTGGTATACAATCTTCTACCTTACAAACATGACAAATTGTTAACGAAACTATTGTACATGTATTTCAAGAAGTATGTGTCTACAAATTTATTGTGCATTTGCAGCGCTTGAAAAAAATCTGTTTACATAAAAAGAGAGCCAATACAAAATTTAAGAATTTCATAATATCACGGATGCAATGAAAAAGTAACGAAACAATGAATGTCCTAAGCAGGAAGTCTAAGGAATGAGGAAGAGGGTAAAAAAGATGGTGGCACCTCCTGAGGTCCTTCTATGTTGGCGCGGAACAAAGATATGCTCTATTTAGAGACGTTACCCATGGTTTTGGTTGCCAAGGAAACCATGTGCACGCAATGTTGCAGTCTCAAACGTATCCGTCGGAGATTTTAATTCTTACTTCGGGAACGCTCCGATGAGTTCTTCCACCTCACGATCTACGCCACTGCTTGAATACTCGGATTTCACGACATGTTTACAAAGATCCTAGAGATAAGTTGAGAATGGCCGCCGCAGCCCATGCCTCCTCCATGGGTGTAAGGTGACAGCTGCCTGCGCCTGCGTTACTTGCACATAGGGTGTCCGAAAATTAGCTTGCTATCTCGTTTATGATTTATTCGCACCTTCAGTTAAGTAGAAAAATATTCGCATGGGCCTTCAACAATTCGTTTCTATCTATCAATATTTAACACCGCGTATCGAATATATAAATATAACTAAATGAACGAGGCTTATCTTAAATTTATACCTATTTAAAAATGGCATCTAAAGCATTGATACATTTAATTTTGATCAAAGGTCAAATAAAATATCAATTATTAGTATTAAATATAATGAACCCACGTTGGCAAAAATTCCCAACCATTTCGCCATCTCTCACATAGGTCTTATACCGGCACTAAATAGTATACCAGGGAATTCTAAGCCATATAATCATAAAAATTGTACTTTCTCAAATACCTATTCTCGAGGTAGTAAATTATTTAAGCAAGTTGACACTTTCGAATCGCTCACCCCATAGAAGCCAACATACGTTCACATACCTGCCTAGAACGTTTTCCCCGGTGTATTTGTGCGGGTGATGCCTACACCAACGCACATATACAAGGGAAAGAGAGAGAGAGATCTCGCTTACTTAGCTGGGGCTGGACTCACCCGCAGGATCTCTACACACGTGTGCACTTATTTTAACAGGATTTTACCGTGAGGATGTGCGGTTCGACGGGAAACAAAAGGCCACCTTTTTGGCCGAAAAAGAAATCACTTTCACTTTTTTTTTCTTTCATTTTTTCTAAAGTTGCTAAATTTGATGGCGGTCTCCTTCTTTCAGTTTAACTTTTCAAACACAAGAGATAATTAATTTGACATTTGGATTGCCAATATTTCTTGCGTAATATCTGACCTACATTGGGATCCTTTATATTTATTAATATATTCATCCTATAATTTCTGGAAAAAAAAGAATACATTATTATCAAAAGGGAATTTTAATACAGAAACGATCTTCGTAAAAAGATTAACCAATGAATTTCAATTGTACAGTACGCGGTATGAATGGTACAGTACGCGGGTTAAAGAAATCCTCAAAGTTATATACAAATATTGCACACACTTCAAAAGCGAATTCCTTCATTCGCCTATCTTCATTTTACAGCGTGAAAAAGACAATGGCGATTACCATTTCCGCCAATACGTCTGTGGGGAAGCCCTGCCGGTTCCACAAAAGTCAGTTTGTTTCAGCATTTAAAAGGTGTACAATACGTACATACCTGGCCCCGGACAAAGTAAATACTCTGGCCCGTACCCGTAAAGTTTTTACCAGAATGGCTGAGTCAGTGTGTGCACCCTTGGGTGGTCGAGTGGGCGCATCGTAGCACATCATTTATACCTTAGAAAGATAGACCACAAGCCTCCCGCATATATGTATGTATGTACATATGTACTTCGAGACTCGTAGCGTACTTACTCGTACACGGTCGTATTTATCAGTACACAAGGGTTGCTCCGTGAGCGTATATAACGTCACGGTGCCATTATATCATAAAGGTACTAACCCCCATGCCGCTTCCTTTTCCTCCGGAGACGAAACGATTGCCGCGGCCAACCCATAGGATGTCGACGCCATGTCTGCTTCACGTGCCTCTCTTTATTACCTTCGATCTTCTTCGAACGACTCTTGGGAAACTCGACGACATCCATTTCGCGTAACACTCCGCGAGTTATATTGCATTTGTACCTTATAGGGCACCGTAACGTCGCGTCGCGTTGCGTGACTCCTTTTTCCTTTCTCCCCTTTCCCCCCCCTTTCTTCTTCTTTTAAGACGCTGCGTGTCTTGATCATTATCAGCACGTATACAACCAACGTAAGAATTATCTTAGGGGCGTAAATCGTAAATTGGTTTATGTTTATTGTGCCTGACGTGTGAATGCAGGGGAGGGTTAGTGTGCTCCTCTTGACAGGATAATTATCTAATCGTGATCTTTCTTTATTTTACATTTATGAGCCGATTAATTATCTTTAAACGTATAAGAAAAGTAAAGAAAAATCTGAAAATATCTTGCCACGTCTCAAAGTGGGATGCGGAAGGGATTAACTGATGAAATGTTTTATTTCAAAAATTATTATTTGTTAGTATAAGAGAGCGTAAGAGATTTCTATATTATCATTATGTGAATTTTGTGTTATGTCGAATTCCAAAATATCTCCATTAACTTTCACCCTCGTATATTTAGAATCTAATTATGATCTTTTTAGATCATACTATTTTCTGTTTTCAACACACGATTACGTAGGCATTTGTATAAAATACACGAATCGTGTATCACATAGTATTAAATATTTGTCAGAAATACTTTTCCGGGCACGTTTAAACGAACGCAATTTTCGAAAATAATGATCGAATTTCCTTTTCGTGTCCAATACAGAATTTCAAAAATACCTGCTTAAAAAGCAAGAGCATTTGAGTGTGCATTCACAGAATTTCCAACGAAAAAAAACCCCCTAATGCTTCTTGCAACGATTTTTAACAAAGAGCGAACAATCCAGAGGTGGCCGTTATTTGCTTGAAAATCAGAAAAGATTCCTCCTATTCATTGTGGCGTAAAACTACGGTCAGATTAGACGTACTCATCCGCCTCTGCCGCACTTATCCGTTATTATGTAAAAATACTAATCCCCTTTGTCGTTTCTCGACGACTCGACCCAATCTTGATCGCTCCTGGACTTCAGTTGCACCTTTGTTTATGCGCTTTGCAGGTACATACATAGGTATGTACTGCATGCACGAAACGCATTTTCGTTGCCTCCTCCAGAGAATAAACGCTACGAGGAAACGAATTCGCATTAGCGTATTCGCAACGGTGTGCACTTTGATACGAGAAATATTACGTAGCAGAGATGAGAGCAAGATAATAAAGCAACCGCTGCACATTCTCCTCTGTCTCGCATTCTAGCACATTTTTCTTTATCTCGCATTCCGCTTCACTCCCTCGTCAACGATAATTTTAGGATAATTACTTGCTGATTGAATGAAGAACCGTTTCTTTGGATATGTAGTTACAGCAAGATTAACACGGTGCCATGGTGAATGTCGTTGAATATTTTCAATAATTTTTGAAGCATACAGCAATTTTTTTGAATTGTTTGTCTAAATAGATTTATGGGTTTGTATAAAGTTCTTGTAATATAAGCGATAATACACGTGCTAGTTGGTAGAAAATCGTTACAGCAGGTAGCAGCCGAGTTACATAATACTCGTGGTCAAACGGACAATTTTAAAATATTTTATAGCAACGTTACATAAACTGTCAAGGAAATTCGAGAATCCATCTACATAGTTGATATAAAACGCGCAATGGATGTAAGCGAAGGTGGTGGAAAATTAGGTTGCCACCCTTGTCCCGCTTCATTCTGATTATCATAGTCAAAAGTATTATCTTCCCCTCAAAAGGGTCGCTTTTATTACTTGCAACTTTACACCTCGAAAATATTCGCAACGTGTCAGTATTATTAACGAAAAAACTCGATTTTTCCGTCACGCATTTAAAATGAAGAAATTTATTTGATAAACCGTCACCCGACACAGTCATAAAAAAATATGTAACGAAAAACATAATTTACAAATGTGGACGAGCATAAACCTGAATCGCCGTTGTTTCATCGTTTGTCCCGAAACGATTTTTATTTTAACGCACAGTGACAGGTGAGACGAGCATCTCGCGCCACTTTTATCACGCTATAATCGATAAAGAAAGAAAAAAGAAGGTAGGAACATTCTCCTTCCAAGAAGGCGGGGAGTATGACGTAGGGCGGCTGGACCTCCCGTCAAGAATTCTCTATCTCCGATTATAAAACAAAAGGGGGGGGAAAAACCACCCGTGCGTACCACGCTGGTCGCGATATAAAAGAACAACATGAACGATCGTTGTCGCATCACATCTCACGGCACGTATACATATTTTAAAACCTGTCCCGTCCGTAAAAAGACGTTAAATCGGGAATAATCGCGTGTGTCGAACATCGTTGGACAATGTGACCAATTGCGATCTATGTAGAAGTCACCGCTAATTGCCACCACTTGGACAACGATCTTTGACATATGGAGACCTCTTCCCGGATTAAAATCTCTGCCTGCGTTAAACGAGGCGACCACCTTTGGTCTCGCGTATTCGACCGCTAATTCCTTAACCCTGTGCGACGCATTCCTCCGCGGTTATCAAGATGTGCATAGTGTCGGTAATTACAACTCTACAGTGAACTCTACCCTGGGGCTGTAAAACGAGAAACAAAAAAGAGATCAACAAAATATACAACGCGAGTCTGTCGGTCGAGAGCGATTCATAAAAACGAACGGTGACAGGAGGTGACAATTATTCGAACGAAGGGGTAACCCGGCTGTGCCTTTCCTCGTCACACATTTAAACCCACACTCTGTGCATTTCTTTTCTTTGTCTGGCAATCGAGTGGCCAACCTAGCTGCCGTTACCTCCTCTCATTCTAATTAACGAGCGACCTGTGCGCGTCCGACCAACGAAACGAGACAACGAACAGGAGGACCAGTAACAGAACAAAGATGGAGGACGAGACAGAGTAAGGAGTCGAGCGTGGGAGAGGGATGACGAACGAGCCGGCCAACCACGTGACCATCGGGCGGGGGTGGCAGGCGACATTTCGCATGCTCAGAACTCCACAGGCTGCAGCATATCGCACACTGAGCCGGTACCCTTCGCAGGGAAACAATAGTCTTGGCTGCGTTCGCGACAGATAGAATCCGTCAGTCTTCGAACAGGAAATACGCGTATCGGGCAACGTATATAACCTCCAAAATCGAAAAAGAACGACCGCTGCCATTCGTTTTCAGAAGATCGGCCAGATACGTCGTACTCGTTCGCCCCGGCTTCCATGGTTTCACCCTTCGCGCAGCGCAAGCATAAAGCTATTCGTGACATGTTTTCTCACGAGATCGTCGAACTGTCGCGTTCAATTCACACGTCGCGCCCCTAGATTTTTATTCAAGGTGTAATTCTTCTTCTCGAAAAGGATCGTAATCGATCGGTGCTTTCTTCCCTGCGTGTCGTTAGAAAACGGTCGGTGATAGTGCGCCCGTCGGTTGTCATGATGTTGTCGTGGTCGTGGAAAGTGCGAGAAAAGTGAGAGGTAGTGTGCTTAAACCCTATCAAGTGCGCCGCGCACACGCATTCACTTACACCACGCCACGGACAGAGGGGTGACGATGCTACTATACGGAGGGAAACGCATACAGCTTCCTTGATCCACGAATATATTCGCCACGAAACACCTTCGCTCTTGGTCCAGCGTAAACATCAGATACAAGGTTTGAATGAATATTTGTCACTGTATATATAGCCTGTTGCTTTCTTCAATGGTTCGAATTTTGTTTATGTTTTAAAATGTGGCCAACGTATTAAAAACTTTCTTTATACAGTCAATCACAGTGAAAAGCGTACAGGTCGTATTGTAAGAAGTGTTGTTCAATTATATCTCGGTACAATTATAAGATAAAGAATTTGTTCGAAAATAACAATAATCAGTTTGTAGCTCCATATTTGATAGTTATTCGTACTGAAAATAAAATAATTAACATTATTTTTTATTAATGAAAAAAATAACACTCAATACACTTCTTGCGATATGACGAGACATATTGTATAAGCGACGGATAAAGATGGTAAGCAATTTAAATTGATTTACCTCGCAAAAAGTAAGGCATTTTATTCAAATAGAAATCATGACATTGACATAATCAAAATATGTACTACGAAATTGAAATTCATGTCAGTGAGGTTAGTCTTATTAATAATATAAAGAAGAAGGGTTGCTCGATGTTTTCTTCCACAGAAAACATACGTATATGGACTACAAACGATACCGATAGTCAACGAAAACTGTTAATCGAGTGTTACACGCGAAGCACGATGTATTCTCTGCGGTTTCATAAGTTCTTTAAATTATGAGATGTCCAAGAGTCACGCACGCGAGACGAATGTGCCCCTGCACGGTCGTACATACACGGATAACATCTAGAATCGTACTCACACGTGTAAACGTCATTATCAATTGAGCATGCGTAACTTATGCATCTCATTCGGCTCGTTACCAGTAATGTATTTTAATTGGTCAACCGCGGTGTAGCGCTAAGTAATCCTCGCTGAAAAACCGAGCGAAATTTTCACGCTATGAATAAATGCCTGTTGCTAAAGGAACAAGCATCGGGATCTGCTTAGAATCGATCGTTCAAGATAAACCAGCGAGGGAAAGATGAAGAAGAGGTTTTGGGACGTGTTTGCAATTTCCATGGTCTGGTACACGAGGGTGAATTAGGGTTTTAGGGGGGAGAGAAGCGACGAAGGAAAGCCGGGGCATTCCGGAACGAAGGTGAAGCTTTTGTCTTGGCCCCGTAGTGTAACCATCCCTTCCTTATTTTTCTTTTTTCCTCTTTTCAAATGTAAGCTGACCGCGGCCCGTGGGACACGAATGTCGCACACGAGAAACCTCTGGCCGCGCGTTCTGTCTTTCCTCTTTTTCTTTTTCTCGATATTTCTGTCCCGCTCACACGTTTCGTTGCGTTTCTCTTTGACGGTTGACGGACAGCGGCGAGGCAAGCAACTCTATAAACACTTCGTCGCAGGCTTTGTTTAACTAAGCCGTAGCACTTTTCCAGCAATGGAGTGCCCACGTTCCCTTCCGGGAAAATAAATATAACAGCGTAATATTAAAGAACGCGCGTTGCCGGCCTCGACGCGTGAAACGCTTGGAACACGGTTACGAATGAATAAAAGAGTGAACTAAACTTTTGCAGGGCCAGTTTTCAATTATATTTCATGGTTTTATAGAGATGAGAACAGCGCTCTGTCTCGTTTTTTCCCCCTTCTTTTAATTTACATTCCTCTGTTATAATAGTTATGGTAATCGAATTTGGAATGGGAATGTTATATGTAGATTGGATTACACTGTATAAATTTTCAAATTACGTAGACTTGTTTAAGACTTCGGTCAAATGAAATAAATTTAATTTGTTTCATGTTAGCATATATATGTTTGAAGACGTTCGATTATTTTATATACGAGTAGATTGTGCAGATTTCTGAACATCTGGATTGCTGATACTGGATAATTATTGAGTTTGGTACTTCTTAAGTTTCATCCATATTAATTCTTCCGTGTAATTCTATTCTTAGTCCCCGTAATAGTAACGGGAAACTGGTATATCGTTTATTTAAAAAATGTTCTCTTATATATAACAAAGAGAAAAATGTTCTAAAAGTTGTAAAAACGAAGAGGACTACATCCTATAACATATTCGGGGGACCGGAAAGGAATGTCGTTTTTTTACATTAAATTCAAACAAATAAATTTTTAATCAGTGATGTAATCACCCTCGTTATCAACAACCTTTTGCCATCTAGTGTGCAAATTTTCAGTGCCGGATTGATAAAAATCAATTGGTTTTTGAGCAAAATATCTGGAGTTGGCATTTTCGATATCATCCAAATTTTCCAATTGGTGGCTGGTTTCAAATGGTGGCTGAGGCAGTACCTCCCACCTCAATTCATTCATTTTCAACACTTTCTATGTGACAAAAAATTTGGATGATATCAAAAATGCCAACTCCCGATATTTTGCTCAAAAACCAATTGATTTTTCTCGATCCGGCACTGAAAATTTTCACACTAGATGGCAAAAGGTTGTTGATAACGAGGGTGATTACATCATTGATCAAAAATTTATTTCTTTGAATTTAATGTAAAAAAACGACATTACTTTCCGGTCCCCCTAATATATTACATCCTACATACTCTTTTCCCGTGTATAATTATTCCTCTTAGATTTGGAATGTTGAGTCTCATATTATATTTGCTATCTAAAATGAACACTAACAATACAAAACCCAAATTATAAAACATCTTCAACCAGTATAAATAATCATCTTCCAAAGACTCCAACTAAAGCAATCAAAAATGTTTCCCGCTAGATTGTCCCGGGGGTAAAAATCAACTATCTGAATCACGAAACGCACGGTTACAGCTATCCGTACAAATTGAAAGCAATATGTGTATGTACATGTTGCATGTGCATAGTTTCAACCATCGTCGTGTTACAGTGGTCGACTCTGAATTTGAGCGCAGCTTGCCGTGTGGCTCTTCTCTTCGTCCGCTTTTCCGGTATCATTTGATAAAAAATGGAAAATACGACGATATATGGATGTCGTTTAATATCGAGTGCACCATTGTTTCCAACATTTAATCGGCCATTTTTTTTTTTTTTATTTATTTTTTTACTTGCAACTTTCCACGTTTGTTCGAGAGCCACATCCGCTTTTGAGACGAAAAATCGGGTGCTCCTTCTCTGTCTGTTTTTCAAACAACACCCCGCGCTAATTGATTCGTCGCCGTGTTCCAACGAACGACGTATGCCTATATGTATGCATGTATATAACTTCTAGCCGACGCGATGCGTGTCACGGGGGAACAATTGCTTTCATACCTACAGGCTACACACACATATGTATACGCAGGGGATCGTGTGTCCCTCGTCGCGATTGTCTGTACTTTTCTCGAAGCGATCGTTCCACTGGAAATGATTTATTCAGTTACAAACATCCGACGGAAAATATTTACCCGTAACGCGCTAAGACACCACTACCCGCCCTCGCGTTGGAAGACGCGTAATTAATCACATTGCTCCATTTAGAATCGGTCTGTTTACGGATTCGTCATTCAATTAGTTCTTTCTGTTTGTTTCTGTACTTATTTCTTCAGGACTAATTAATTTTAAACAGGAGTATATTGGGTCTTTTACTTTTTTAAAATAATGATGGTATGCTGATGGCGGGCGAAAAGATTATTTTTTAAGGGCTGTTGAGATTTTCAGTTTGCATAAGACTCTTGGTAGCTTTGAATACAATATGTGTTTGTAATTGCATTTTCTTGTTTTCTTTGTTTAAATTTTTGTTTCGAATGGTTGGAGATGTTTTATTGATGTTACTTGATATAGAAATTGTGTAATGTATATTCGAAAATATTAAAAATATCGGTTACCAATTATTTGTTATATGTTTGAATATAATTTCCAATGTTTTTTTTTAAGTAATACAATCTGCAAAGTGGAGTTTTGTACTAATTGAAATTTTTCATTGATATTTTCAATAAGTTGGTATTTCGGATGGTTCCGGAAAACCTGTTGATAGAAATCATTTACGTTTACCGAAAACACATAGTATAATTGCTACGGTGAAAACAATTCTGGTATTTTCTCTTTCACCAAATATATTTTAATACAATTGTATCTCTATTTTCTTGTATAAGATACACGTCAGAAACTGTGTGCAATTTATTCATTTATTACGCTATTAATTATAAATAATTTTAAAATCTTCTTTGATTACATGAATGGCGAATTGTAGATCGAAAGTTGAATGCTCTTTTATATGTTTGAATACATAGATTGAAAATACGATAGTAAAAGATTTATGTACATATGTATATACATAGTCCATAAGTCGAAATTCGAACCCTTTATTGATACTTGAATCAGTATTTAAACTGAATTCTATTTTAGACTTTGGACTAGTCAATTTTTTAGATAAGTGTTCATATACTTCGAAATTCATACTCTACTGACCAATTAATTGGTATCCTTTAATAACATTCTCATACTATTATTGCAAATTGTTAAATATTCAAGAAACTTTTTTTAGAATTCGTGTCTACGAGGATTTATATAAGTACATATTCCCCAAAATACATATGTATTGTACATAACACACTCTTTAATTTCTCAAAATCCAACCAGATTGAAGCATTCAACATCGATCTCCAATTGCACTCCAAAAATTCTATCTACCTTAACACGGAGGAGTGCATTAATTAAAATATCCCAACTAAATGAAACACGTGTAAAAACGCAACGGAAACATCCTCCTACCGATCTTCCACTAATGTTCAACCAGAAATATCGTCGCCTAAAGTTTCCCGGCCTTTCTGTACGTATCATTCTCGCAAAAAAGACCATCAGAAAAGTCGACGGTATCCTGCCAGGTGTATACGACGAAGAAATCGAATCATATTTGTCCATAAATAGATCGGAATTTAATATCGTGGACGTGGTGTATCTTTACGGTATCGCCAATGTGAAAGCGGCCTTATGCAAGAGAGTGTCTCCTTTTCGCAGTATGTATGTATAGTGCACAGAACGAAGTATGTATACAGGGTGTTAAAAAAAACACCATTCATTATTTATATGGTATGCACATAGAACGCACTGTACTGAGTAAAAAAGCCTCGCTAAACATAGGTCGAAGGATAAACATTTTTGTTTGCTAGCACCATGATTGACTTACTAATTGGCTTTTCGATATTTAGACAAGATTTCCCACGTGTCCCCCTTCATCCTCCATATCTCCACATCTCTGTAGAATTCTTTGACAAGCATGGTAGATTCTGTTACGTAATTCTTCTACGTAAGTCACTTATCGGCGAGGAATACACTTGGCTTTTGAAATATCCCTATAAGAAGAAGTCCAAAGGGTTTAAATCGGGGGATCGAGGGGGCCATGCAAATGGTCCACCACGTCCAATCCACCTTTCCATCCATCGCATGCGATGGAAGCAAGTACGTAACTCACAATCAGTCATAATACTAGCAAACAAAAATGTTTATATCTCCAGAATCGCCCTATGTTTAGCAAGACTTTTTTACTTGTCAGTACGGTGTGCCCTATATACCATATAAATATTGAATGGTGTTTTTTTTTGAACACCCTGTATATGTATATATGGACGTAGATAAGGGCGGAGCAGAAACAGATATAGCGAACTTGGCAACATAAAGAATACATAATGTAAAACGTCGTGAAAGGAGGTTTCATTGGCCGTTCCAGAAGGTTTCTGGTGTACGCCTACCCACCTGGTCACTCCACCTCTTCGACACGCAATTGGCAGACAATAATGAAGGTGTCCGTGAATGCTAACCCTTTTCCGGTCGGCCGGAACACCATGGAACACAGTGAATGGCACGATCGGTTTGGCATCGATCACGATTCAATTTGTTGTTGGAGAATGTCGAAAAATCAGGAAAATTGGAAAATTTATTGCAAAGGAATAAAGTAAACTTTAAAGACGAATTAGGGGAATAATGGAAATCGTTAGAAGAGGATGGAGAAGAATTAGGGACCTGGAAAATTGCAGAAGAATTATTATTGATTGAAATGAAGAAATCTTATGTTTGCTAGAAGGGGATAAGTTGAAAATATTTTTCATGATGTGATTTACAGATGTTTCCTGATGTGTCTAAAGAGGGTGGATATTGTTTAGTTCGAATACGAATGTTGATTTAAACCCGGGCTATACGTTGAATAAGCGATTTATGCTCGACAAATATCTCCCTTTTATATTCTGTTTTCGTGATCAATCCATAAGGAAAGGAACAAATATTTTCCAGGTGTAGAAAAGACGACTTATATGTGTGTTTTTATTATCTGCCAGTTGTACCTTTAAGCTATCCATTTTGTAATATAAACACGTTGAGCCCGTATTATATATTTTATATCGTACTTATTATTCTTCTTTTTTGGCTCACTTTTGTTGTGTAGAATGTGGGATGTTGTAGAATGGTGCACAGAATCAGGCTATTTACTCCAAAAGGAAAAGAAAATGAACTTAGAGGCAGAAACCTTTGTCCAATCTTACCAGCAAGTGAAATTCCTGTACAATACTTATCTTCGGTCATCCCAAGTTAATAAGCACGCATAAACGAATTAGATAAATATTCCTTAAAATATTCCTATTTTACCTTTTTAAATATTAATATAAGAAATTTATAACTCTCCGTTTCTCCGTTTCTTGCATAATTTTCATGTAAAAAAAACACGAACCCCATGCATAACTCGTTAAACTCTTTAAATCCACGAATGAAAATTAAACTTCCGTCAATACGTTTCCATACGTTTTCAATGATTAGCATTCACGACCACGACAAAAGTATCTGGATAAATAATTACATCACACTATCGCAATCATGTTTCCCTTTTCCAGGCAGAGTGATATGTTAACAGAAGACAATGATCCGACGAAACCAGCAGGCGTTTTAGACAATGCTGGCAGCGTGTCTTCGTCCACAGAGGCCTCGGTACAACACCCTCGAGCCGCAAACAATGGTAAATAAAGCTCGGTCATTCCAGGTCCATTTAAAAGGCCATTCTTCTAATGGTCCGTTCACAATCACATCACCTTTGCTCCTTTTTTCATTTCATTTTATTCTCCCTGTCTTTCTCACCTCGTCAATCAAACGCGACACACGTGGACGACGACGCGAGAATCTCTTACCAAAAGAGTTGCAAAACTTGCATTTCCAAGGTAGCCCGTTGCTAACAATGATAAACGAAACCGAATTCCCAACAAGACAATTTGAACTTGATGTCTGCGGTTTCCCTTTCGCGTGTGTAATTGTACACAAACTTACTGGCTGGTTGCATCGCTGGGTTTCTTCTCGTCTCGAAAATAGCGAGAAGAACAGGTAGCTTTTGTGCCGTACCACGGCTAATTGTTGGGGAAATTAATTACGTGACGGGCTTCGAAATGAAATGAAATATAATACTTGTACCACAGCGGCAACTGCCTCCTTCCAGTCGCGCAGAAACTTTCCTAGCGCAAGAATTTCGATTGTCCGTTCGTCACGAGCTATCCGCTGATCGATTACAATGGGAAGTATCCTCGACGTTGATTCGAGAAGATAGTTGAATTGTGCTTTTGTAAAATTAATATGGTGGGCAGTATGAAATTGTGGTGTGATCATTTTAAAGTTTAACGAGTCTGTGGCCACATTGCCCCGTTCAAAATTGGAGTGGAAGCTGCAAAAATTATTATACAGGATTGAATGTTTCGGCGGTGAGGATTTTTTGCATATTTTTTGCCGTTAAATAGTGAGGTCCCATCTGCACAAGCGAAGACAAGTTAAAATGCCATGAGCAGACGTAGATCGTAGATCAGCAGTACTCAAAGGGTTCAAGTAGTTTTGTATTCTTTGTGTCTCTATTTACTCCAATTTTCTTTCAAGAGATACGTTTTATCCTTCATATCCTTCCACCAGACCAATTTTTTCGATGTATTGTATATTCAAAGAATACTGCATAGTTGAAGAATATGTTTAAAGAAATATTTAAAGGATGCAAAGGAAACATTACTTCTCTTGGGCTACCTTTTATTTCTAACGTCTTCCAGTGTCTAAATTCACTAAAATGATTTTTCGTCTGCACGAAAGTTTATTGTAATTAATTTATTATTTACGGAATGCCTCATCGCCTCCTCTGCGAAACGGTGCAAATAGTAAGAGATGATTGCTGAAATTTCACAACAGATAAGTTGGACATAAACTGAGAATAACTGTGAAACGTATTTATAGTATAAATAATCCGCGATTAAATATTTGAACGTTACAACTATGAACAGAATTGTCATGGTTCAAATGGTTGTAACTAAAGGCATGTGAACGTGAATCGTTTTGCTCATACTGGCAGAGACAGAAGTCAAGAACGAGGTGCAAGATTGTCCCGAGAACGACAGCGTGCCCAGCGGAGAATTGTACATCGACGAGAATGCCGAGGAAAAAGAGGAAGGATATCCGGATTCCATGGAAAAGGCGGACTACAGTTCATTGTACGGAGCCAATCAATATTATAACAGGCACGTATTCTTTATGCTACAACAGAACTATTTCTACTTGCTTCAAATCTCCTTCTTATTGATGATAGATCTTATGTGGCTTATACTTTTACTTCACATGTTGGTAGTTGCGTTACAACTCGTACTAGTGCAGTTTATATTTTTTCTCTCAAATTCTTGGGAATTTTTTTTTAGAAACGTTACATTATACATCCTAATATTGAGAAAAACTGTAAGGCATTATATCGTGCAGGTACTTGATTTGCAAGGTTTTATATTAAAATTGGAAATTGTTCGAAAGTTGAAGTTGGATTAAAAAATACAATTTTAAATGTGGCTGTGCGATTGATTGCTTTCTTTATCTGATTGTTTAATAAATTAGAAAATACAGATATCAGTAATTTTGAAGGTTTCACTATTTACTTTATAGTGATGATTCATGTTATAACTACGATTTTTAAATGCACACCCCCTGCGACATATCGTATGTTATATTTGATAACAATGATTTGCTACACGCGAATGCAGAAAATGTGTTGAGATAGCTTTGTTAAGTATAATTAATTTTGATAAGTGAAATAACATATGAAGTTATATGGATTTACGAACACACCTGTTTATCCATTTTAGTTTCCAATGTATGACATTTGCGTCAGCTAATTTATTCACACATGCACGTCTGTCAGGTGTTAATGGAATTTACAAAATCATAAGATATATAAATAATTTTTCCAATACGTCCATAGAGAACCTATTTACCCTTTCGATAACATGATTGTTTAAAAGTAAAACTGTTCTTTAGTTATTCTCAACTAAACGAAATATCGAAATGAATCGCATAAAAGCGCTGCTTAATTATTCTTATAAAAATGTTTAATTTTCATTGATTATTTTTTTAGTTATAACGTGATATACTCCAACAGACTACGGGCAATGTAAGCGAAAATTAATCAATTAAATTTGCCTATCAATAATCCAATAATTTATATGCGCCTGTTTAATAAAAGTATACTGCTAGCCCTTGGATAGAAGAAGACATTTTTTTTATTATATTACGTAAACAATAGCATAAGCCACATCTTTGCTGAATATACACATTACCAGACCACTCAACCCCAGTATTTCTCTCGCAACTTGAATTTTGTTGACACGTAACTTTTAAAACAAGTAATGAATTCATTAACTTTCCACAAAGCTCGCGTGTACCAAAATAAATAAATAAACAAATAAAATAGATCTTAGATGAATGTCTATAGAAACATCGATTTTCACACCGATTAACTACACTTTACACGTCTTTATTAAACAGTTTTTCAATATTTCAAAATATCAGACACCAGCCTACCAACTTCTAATATACCAATTATTATTATCTACGCATGAATCCTCTGCTTGGAAATCGTTTGCAAACTTTCATTAAGACATCAATTTCCTCTTGTTAGTTTGTACAACTCACCTCCTTACGCATCAGCCACAGCCGGGAAGAACACCTCAGGCTTGCAAAGTTCTTACCTGACCTCGTACACAACGCCAAGCTCTATGACTCAGTATTCATCCTACGCCACTTACAACAGCGGCACCACGAATTTCCCTAACGTGGCTCAAAATATATCATCGTCCTCTCAGGTATTAAAATATTTTGTAAAATAGATAAGATATCTTCGACTGTACATGTACTCTGTCTCATTATACAATGTATATTCGTACATGTTACAGATGTAATTTTATTTTATTTCTGTTCCTCGTACGTTATGAATAATAACAGCGAAATGCGAATAATATTAACTTGGCTGAACAAAAGGTAATTTAACACTTTTTTTTGGGGTCGATGCTTTTGAATTTTTCCATATAAACACAGTTCTGGGAGTTTTTGCCGGACGGCTAATGTTTGATCAAAATGTAGATCCAAATTATCCATACATTCCACAAAGTTTTCCGTATTTAAATAAAAAATGGCTATTGTTTCTCACTGAAAAATCTGAAATTACCTTTTGGCCAATCCAATAATAATAATTAGTATTGTCTATGAATCATGTCGTTTCAGTTTTATTTCTCCGATTTTCAGAAGCTAGATTACAGCGCCCACAGCAGCAGTTTGTACGGAAATGACAGGGTACCATTACAGTATTCCGGATATTACCCCATGCACGGTTATCACGCGACGCCCGCCTCGTTCAACATTGGAAACCTGAATTTCGCCGGTAACGTTTTTATCTGCGTGTTTTCTTTCCTACGTTTTTTAACTATTTCAGTGGAACGAACTTTCAAAAACTGGTGGTTAAAATTTTAATTGTACTGCAAATACGAGATTAATTCTGAACATTGCTAACGAGATTTCCTGTATCGCGTCACATAGAGTGGACTCACTGGGAAGAGAAATAATTTTCTTGATGCGATTAAATTTAATTATTAGAGTAATTACTTTCATGTTTTATTTATTTGAATAGTAACGTTTTCCTTGGTTTAATTGTATTCTCACTTGTACACCGATGCGATGATTATTATTTATTTGCAATTACGATTTAACAGTAACGTTGGACGCAACAACACACGATGCCAGCGATCTTACCGCACGAGAAACCGCAAACATCGAAGGTAACACGATTCGTACGTGTGATTTTATATATCCATTTCTTTTTTCCATCAACAAACGTATTCGTCGAGTGCTTTTATATTGCCGCTTAAAACGTTTTAAAAAAACAACAGAAAAGAAGACAAAGAAAAATGAGAAAGATATTGTGCAAGATTGATACATGGAGACTTACGAAAATATTCTTGTAATTCAAAACGGAGAAGTGGATCTCGAGAAAAAACAATACATGCAATCCTTCTTTTTAGATTACACTATTTTATAACATAGCACTCACAGCGTATTCGTACCGTATATTGAAACAGTAAAACGCGAACAAACTATTTCCTTGCTACATTCTTTTTTCCCTATCAAATTTTCAACTTTCAACAACGCACACTACGATCGCGTAACATGTTCCTTGTATGTATTCTTTTTATTTTAAATTAATTGGACAGATCTTTTTTAAAAAGTAATTTGTTACGTACGAAAAAAAAACCATGCAAATGTTTATGATTCAAAATGGCTTGCACCCAAAACTTTGGTTTCCTTGTCTTCCTAAATAAAGTGCACGAATGGCCAATATTTGAATGTCAACGGCGGAAACGTATGCATAATAAGATAATCTTCAATGAACGTGTTGCAGGAGCGACGGCGAAACCTTGCAGACGCGGAAGACGGCAGAGCGGAAGTGGAAACAGTATAGGCTCTGCGGATACGACAGAAGCCGGTCCCGACCGGATATTCATCTGGGACCTGGACGAAACCATAGTTGTGTTTCACTCGCTGCTCACTGGACATTTTGCAACGAAGCACCGTAAAGATACCACCCTTCTAGCCCAAGTGGCATACAGAATGGAGGAAATGATATTTAATTTGGCCGATACTCATTTCTTTTTTAACGATCTCGAGGTAAACATACAATCTCTTCGTATAAGTTCGATGCAATGTTTTTCTAAAACGTACATACAGTGTATGAATAACTCTGGGACATCCTCGAATTTGAAACTTCGATAGATTGCACATATTGTATAAGAAAAATCCGTCAATACTATAGTATTAATAAAAATCTGTTAATGGAATTTCATACTGAAAAGTCAGCTGAATCTTCCTATTTAATTTTTACATTTCTATCAAAATTGCACAATGCATAATAGACCGTAAATTTTTTATTATTTCCTGGATATCCGTACCTAATTTCTTCTTTTTTTTTAACTATCTGCATTCTGATTAATTATTGCAAAACATATTATGTATTATTATACGTATTAAGTTCGTAACGCGTTATCCTTTACTGTATGTAACATAGCGACCTTTATAATTCTATGTTATAGGACTGTAACGACGTGCACATCGACGACGTATTATCAGACGATAACGGGCAGGACCTGTCTTCTTACAATTTTGCTAACGATGGTTTCAAATGTGCGTCCGCAAATAATGGTATATGCTTAGCATCCGGTGTCAGAGGTGGTGTCGACTGGATGCGAAAATTGGCCTTTCGTTATCGAAAAATTAAAGAGATTTATAGCAACTATCGAAACAACGTCGGCGGTCTGTTGGGTGCAGCGAAGCAAGAACAATGGCTGCAATTGCGCTCAGAGATAGAAGTATTGACCGACAATTGGTTAACGTCAGCTGTAAAATGTTTGAGTCTTATTAATAAAAGAAGCCATTGCATTAATATTCTGGTCACTACCACGCAATTGGTACCAGCTCTATCGAAAGTGTTGCTGTTCGGAATCGGCGGAATATTTCCAATCGAGAACATTTATTCCGCTTCGAAAACCGGTAAGGTTTATAATAAAATTGAAGTATATTTAGATAGTTATATTAAGTATTGTAACATTTGTAATGATTTCGCGTTTTTGATTGTGCTGAATTAACATAGTTGAAAAACAATGGTATATACTTTATGACTGTATTTAACTGAAATATGATTAAATTAAATATTGTATTTAATATTTAATTAATGTTTTATCTCGAAATAATAACAGTAGTTCATAACTATTTATTGTAATTTCGATTATTTTCAGGAAAAGAGAGCTGTTTCGGTAGGGTGGTCGCACGATTTGGACGAAGATGTACGTACGTAGTGATAGGCGACGACTCTGACGAGGAAACAGCAGCACGGGCCCACAATTTCCCGTTTTGGAGGATAAACAGTCATTCGGATACACAATCGTTGTATAACGCCTTGGAAATGGGTTTTCTTTAAAATTCGTATCTATATGGTAACAGAATTGGGGGCTAAAAGACAATTAAAGAAGATATGTCCAAGTGAGGAACATTTTAGTTATATGTGGACACTTATGCGAGATATTTCTATGTTGTTTACTTTCGACGATGAAGGTGAAAAGAGGGGAACGCTTTCAGTAAGTGAACATTCCTACTAATTAACGATCGTAATATGTAAATTGCGATCGACTGACTAAGAACGCCATTTCTGATTGTCGAACGTGGCTGTATTCGTCGATCGTCAATTACGGCCGATCAGAGCAGGGTCCATAAGTGATATACGATGAAAGTAAATGAAAGCAACGAGAGAAAGAAAGTAAAAGAAATGAAAATTAAAGAGTTATATATATGACGCGAATATGTCGAGTTCATTCCTGTACACTGTAACACTATCGGCCATACTCGAAAATTGATTTGTTGAAACGCAAATATTTTTCCTGTACTTAAACGCGTTGCATTTCTTGCTCTACGAACGTACCTACTTAAAGTACGTATAAAATATAAGATAGCCGGTAGAAAATAAATTAGACTCCCGGGCAAGAATGTTTACGAATTGCGTAATTAATTATAATTTTTTCATCGACATGTATTTCGAAACCCTAAGGAAATTTTTTATATGAATATTGTGATACAACTTAATCCAATTATTTAATTATAACATGATCCCAGTAAATCTAATAAAGCATGATCAAACAAATACTTTCTGATATAGTAGTTCGTGAAGATTATGGTCACGTATTTCTTTTTGTGTTTTTTTATTAGTTATATTTGAACGTACCGTTGTATAAGAATATTTGACTGAAATATCATGCATTCTTAGCATTCATTATTTCATTATTACATAAGACTACTTAGGTACCGATATTTTTCGATCGTCGTATCATTGTGATGTCAAGAAGGTTCTTTCGAATTTCAATCCATTTCCAATTATTGTAAGTCAGAAATAGCGCATTATAGAATGTGAGTGTTATACAAAATTTGTGACATTACAGAATTATTAGGGAATATATAAACAATATTTTCAAAGTGTACGAGAATAGGTTGTATACTTGAAATTTTAATTAATAAAACAGAGAGATAAGATTAGCGAATGGTAACCAAAGTTAATGTCGTTAAAATAACTGTAATATCAATTTATATGATTTTTGGAATGCACGGAATACCAATTAAGAAAGCATTTGCTGAAAGGAGAGAAACCAAATGTTAAGATATTTTGCGCAATCCAATTATTTTTATCGATTTTTACTATATCAAATATTCTACAAAATAATACGTTTATCTTGTTGGCACGAAATCTTATCAACAATTTTAATCAATTGAACTTAAGACAGTTGTAACAACGGCGTCGTTTTACGGAAAATATTGATTCTCTCCAAATATCATTGCTGATAATTACTGCCATAGCACAAAAACTCTGCACAAGGTAAAAAGTAGTCAAGAGCGTTACTGAACGCGTACAAACATTTTGTAGTTGATATATAAAAAAAGGTAAGGTTTACTTTACGAAAGAAAATTTCGTCAAAAAGACATGTTCGCGCAAGCATAACATCTTGTAACGTTAAATTGATATTGTATCACGCTGAACGAATGAAAAGAAAATGATCGTGAAAGATGTAGATCTGTTTGTTAAAATAGATTGACAAATATAAAAGGAACGATGTAGTTATCGTTATTATAAAACTTTAATTTAAACACTTTCATTTTGATTTACACAACATTCCGTTTAGTTATACAGTCTATTTTATATTTAACGCACAGTTATGTACCTACCATTTTAGTATTTGTATAATTTTGATAAACGTTTAAGAAATTGTATTATGCAAACTGTGCCTATTGAAATTACATATATTTTTGTAAGTAACTGTTATTACAAGTTCCAGTGTCAGGCTTTCTACACGTTATACTATAGTTTCATATTAATGTTACAGACTTTTCCGCGTATAGAAACGCCTACTTTTTATGTTGGGATACGAACGTAACACCGAACATTTGTATCATTGTTTAGGTTTGTCTCTGCTTTGTATACCGCGCAAACGGCATTACTTATGCCGTCTTATTAGTAGGTACCCGGTTTCATTTTTACGCTTTATGGAATTGTTAAAAAAAAAATCATGGTATCTATACGTCATTTGTTGTATGAACGTATCTTAGGTATACTGACAAAGAGAACGAAAATTATAAATGCTACTTTTAAATGCTACAAATTTTTTAATAAAAGTCATTTTGTTTATGTTTATATAGAGCCAACCTTTTACATATTCTAAAATTTAGAAATGAAAGTGCATCACATACTTAGGTCTCAAAGCTTGGTTTTAACCATTCATTTATATCTTATTATCGTACAGAGTATTTCTATAAGCTACAAAAAACTACAGATCTTAACATTTTATTATATTGCTTTCATAAAAAAATTATTTCTATGTATCTTAACTTTTCAAAAGCCTCTCAGTATACACGCTTGTATGAAAAACCTTAAATAATAGTATGCTTTTCTTACATAGTAACGTACGTTGGGGCTAATAGTACACCGCAGTCATCGTTTTCTTGGGATATAAGAATATAACCATCATTGCCCCAGTAATTCGACCATGAATTTTTGATCAGCCAATAATCTTTGCCATTCAATTTACCATAACCAACAGCCAAGACTGCATGATCCAGGGTATCTTCCGTGTTCCCTAAACAAATAGAATAACGTTTACATTCAAAGATACATGTTTTACAAACAATCAAAAGCTGACAAAAATATTCCATTCACTCACCACAAGCTTCATCATAGTATACGCCATGAGAATAGAACGAAAATGTTTTATGCGATGCATCGATTGCAACAGAAACTGGACCATGTTTCGCCATAGCAACTTTCAAGGCATTGGCATCGCCAGATGTAACATTTACATAGCCCGTCATTTTGGCTGTTAATGTAACATTTTTTGCGTGGCAATAGCCATCCTATAATGGGAAATAACAAGAGACCGGTTAATTTACGGTTCATTTGATAAATAAATGTAACAGACGGATGATAAAACATTACGGAATACAACAGAGATATGATCGTTTACTAACTCCTGAGTACAAAAAATATTAATTCCTATTAAAAGTACAAGATTTACTCACTTGGCCAAGATAACCACCATAATCGTCTTCCGTAGGTAGACCACCATGTTTCATAATCCATTGGTAGGATCGGAAATCTTCACCACCGTCGCAACCATTGTTCCCGTAACCCCATGAGCAATCGATAAGTGCCTGTTGCGACAAACGTACTAATTTACCGTACTTCATATAGTACGCACCTTCGACAGCCCCAGTGGTACCGAAACTCCAACATGATCCACAAACAGATTGATCTGTTCCCGTAAAACAGCTATTAGTTTTGCAATACTTATTATTTTGCAAGTAAACGAGATGCAAACCTTTAACGGGTGTAACAGCACCATAAAGCCTCCAGTCTAAGGACTCTGGGATTTTGGTTACTTCTTGCTCAGAATTGTAAGGGAAAGGTTCGCCACCATTGTAGCCTGGAGTATATTGTTTGCCACGCAATGCCTTTAATTCTAAATCTGTACGATCGACCAAATGATTAACATCCAATTGGTAGCCTTTATTAGCTCGATTGATCGAATGGATAAATCTAGAAATATTTCAGATTATTTGACTAATTATCGATTGCTCATATCAGTACGAATATAAAATGCACCTCAAGTTTTGTCTGAACAATTCTTTGCGCATCAAATGGTCGACTTCATTCTTATATTCCTTCATGTGAGTTTTCTTGAAATTCTCGAATGCTTCAGTAACGTGCGCATCGTAATTGTGAACAAACTCGCGCATAGGGTTGAATGTGTAGATATGTTTGTCTCCAGGACCGGGGAAACTAGTGCATGTCCTATCTATCGACGATATATGTCGGAATAATTAAAGTATACCTCGGATAAATATTTCGAGATACATATTTCGAAAGGTTTGCTTACTGGTTGTAATTTCGAACACTTCTGAGCTAGGTGCTTCAGAAGAGAACCAATCATAGTCTAAATAATAATGATCGTAATGGGAACCTAGAAGACTGTTGAATCCTCTCATTTCATATCTGACTGGAATTGGCTCTTTGTAATTAGGCACATGTGGAGATTTCTACAATTAGTTTGGATGAATTAAATAAATCAGTGATTTTTTACGAATACGATGTAAAATTAATTATGAATGAAGAAACGTAATTGCATTACCTTGTATCTTATCCACAAAGTGTATTTGTTTACTTTTTCACCAACTTCTTGTTCTACTCTCCATTTCTCGCATGATAATCCATTTACTATTTCCTCCCCAAAGCACTATTGATAAATAAAATTTAATGATTCTGTCTAATAACAATCGAATTTAGTAATATGTATGAACAAAGCAGGAAATAATGTTTTCCACCTCCATTCCAGTGGTGTCCGGAATAATGGCCTGCGGATGAATCTTTAATTCGTTGGTACCGTTTACTTCAAGGCATGTCTCTGCGTTTAGTTCACTCTCTGTAGTGACCGGAGCAATCTTTATGCTTGTTCCGTACGGTCCTTTATGGGATAATTGGAAAGTTTTCACCATACCTGGTTAAATGAAATTTCATTTCATCCTTTCTTCAAAAATGTCTATTCGTATTTTACCTCATAATGTACAAATTTATCTATCTATATTTAAATTACCTCCGTAATAATCGATTCTGCTGGATCCACTTGTGCCATCGTACCACGCATAAAATGGTTCCCTGATTTCGGCGTACGGTATGTACAATGTTCCTTTTACTGTGTACGTATTGCTAAATGTTGGAGACCTTACTGCCTCCATACACGATATACCTGAGAAGAATGAACAATATTTAACAGTGTGCTCTTGTTAATAAAAGCAAGCGATTGAAAAAATCGTAATGAATATGTTTTTACCTAACACCACCAATGCCAAAGTGGTTGTAAATGTATACATTTTTACTCTTCTGTAACAGAAATAATGGGAACATTAACCATTAGATTAGATATTTGCCGCCTGCACTTTAGATAACATTACGACCCGAGTTAAATGCATATGCATTACTAAAAGAGACAATCTATTAGTCATAAGACGATCTAATTTTATTTAAAGAATTTGATTGCGAAAAATGTATTGCGTACGTGAATCACATTTGACGTTAAATGTTAGTGTAATATATATTAAAACAAAAAACAGAAAAAAATAATCAGAAAGTTTGTAAGTTTTATTACAAAACATAAATTATATGGAGTTCAAATACAATATAATAACTAGTAGACGCATAACTGTACTTTCGAGCCGAAAGTTTCAGAACAAAAGAAGTTTGATTACGGAGTCCATGTATACATTTAGTGTATGTATATATTTAGTCTTATTTTACTTACAATAGCTGATTCATAAAATACTTTCTAATGTATCAAATCAACTGAAATATTAAAATACGATTAGTGTAACTAACAGCAAAGCAAATTTTTCAAGGAAGTTTTTTACATGACGATCAATTGAAAGTTGTCAGATGTAAATACAAACACAAGCCAAACGCAATACCACTTGCGTTTTCGAACTGTCTAGCTTATATATGCGATCGTAAACTGATAAGTACAGTATGCTATCGTCAACTGAAACGGGATAGGATTCAATGTTTTTCGATCTGTCTGATGTACGCCTTCATGACAATGTGCTTATTAATCATTCAGTAAATATAAGACCGTATAATATGTAGCGGTTTATTTAAATAGCATCTAAATAAATTTGAACGTCACTGTTGCGATTCATAAGTCTAAATATATATTGATTTTGCAATTGTGACTTATTAATAGTTGCATCATATACCACATTTTATTTAATTCACAGAAGTAATCAGAGATAGTAATGAGGATTAAATTGGTTATAATTAATAACTGCTTCTTATTCTTCAATTTATGATAGTTCAAATTATAATATATGTATATATATACATATATATACATTTCATATATGAAATAAACAGATTTTGTATTTAAATGTGCTATTACGGCATCAAAAGTTCAATCAATAGTTTTAGATAAATTGTTATGTACATCTGTTATATGTATATTTTATTTTATATTTACTTTATTTAGTTAAAATTATATAAATTTTAATATGCGTTAAAATCAAAATTATTAAAAATAATTTACATATGCATAAGTTGCACACTGGCTATAATTTAAATTTATAAATTTCCACGTAACATCTTTTTAAATAATTATGTAATGTGCACTGTGTGAATTAAGTATTAATTAAACTTTAATTAGATTAATCTAATTAAGTTTAGTTCTTAACTAAACAATTAAAATTGTTATTGCGGCCAACTGCACACAGTTACGGGAACGGGATATTCTTTCTCGTCTAGCTTATTCGTTTCCCTTTCATTTGACACCCCATTTATTAAAAAAAAACCACCAGCAGCCCAGATCACAATTTTTTAAAATTTTATCGGTAACGTTATGTGTGACATAGAAATGGTACTGGAGCTCTAGTCACTGACGAGATATAGGAATAGACAGGACATCTTATGGACTTTCGTGGCCCACCGTGACGGCCATACCGACTCAGAAATCCGAGACTGATTTGAGCGTCCCCTGCTCATGAACAGTGATCACTTCAAGAACTATTATTTACTGAAGTAGTGTTGGGGCAGGACTCATACGATTGTGTGAATATATGTAAATGCTTTGGGGGGATCAGGACAGCTATTTCTCGAGCAACGTTTCGGTAGAAAAATTGAGCTACGGTGCCTGGTCGCGCGATGCACTTTGGCTCGGCTCGAGTTGAGTCGAAACCACATCGCGATGCATCGGGGCGATGAAATTGACAGTGTCACGTCAAGCGTCCCGCCTGTGCTGTCCCGCTTTCATTGCGCGGCAAAGAACGAAAGAATTCTTTAACGCGAGGATCGTAGGTCCAGCTAAAACATAATCAGAACCCGCAGAAGTTCAATAGGCACGACCCTAGAGTCGTAGGTCCGGCTAAAGGATGGTCAGAAAACGTAAAAGCCCAGTAGGTAAAACTCTGGGATCGTAGGTTCAGCTATAAGTCGGTCAGAACCCGAAGAAGTACAATAGACACGATCCTAGAGCCTTAGGTCCGGCTAAAAGTTGGTCAGAAAACGTAAAAGTCCAGTAGGTATAACCCTAGGATCGTAGGTTCAACTATAGGTCGGTCAGAACCCAAAGAAGTACAGTAGATACGACCCTGGAGTCGTAGGTCCGGCTACAAGTTGGTCAGAAAACGTAAAAGTTCAGTAAGTATAACCGTAGGATCGTAGGTTCGGCTAAAAATTGATCGGAGGGCCCAAAAGTTCAGTACGTATGACCTTAGTACAGTAGTACGCACGATCGCGGTCGGAGACCTTCGAAGAGTTCGAAAATTGCGTATACCACCGAGCGCGACCGAGCGATACCGACGCGCAGGCGCGTCGCGGAGTGGGGATGACGGTGCGCGGCGCACGCGGTGTCACTATCAGTTCAAGCGTCGTACCGTACGGGTCGTCTATGCTGTCGAAGGTTAGCGACTTACATCACCTTACAATACAATAGCATCTCGGGGTTTACTTTACCACCGCATACGCTTGTCTATTAGCTTCTATTAATTAATACGCGTTTATTTAATAATCGTTTGACTATCGCGGATGTACATTAGAGTCTTTATCGAGTCTCTTTTGCTGGACGCTTGACCGGTCATCCGGTACCATCGATTCTTTGATACGCGGTAACTAGTCGTTTATTAAAATATCCGATTAACTAATTCATTAGTTTGAACGGTTTTTCGAATCATTATTATATTTTATTAACGATTACTCGGATTCAATGCGGTGTTAAGGTTGCGTTTATTTTCTTTGCAATGTCACTTACATACCCAGTTACATATGTATGTCCTATCGCAACTTTGCATTCCATTCTGATTTTAGCACAGGTTTATCACGTTGCTTTTCTTTTTGTTGCAGGTACAATGGATTGGTTGGTAAAGAATTATATATTGAAGCTGCAAGAATGGAGCATTGATTGTGAGATACAATTACTGCGATGCATAACAATAAGTCCGATGACCTATGATGAAGGATTGGTAACATTTAACTTATTATCACAGCGGTTTATGTATATTTGTTGTTGTCTGGCGATTGGATTTCGGTTGAAAATTATTGAACACTTTCATTATTGTAAATAGATTTCAATACTTCTCCTTATTCGTATATCCATGTTCATTAAATAATGAGAACATTTGAAATAGAACTTACGATATACCATTCGCGATTGAAACTAGAGTCAGTAAATTTCATTAATTCTAAACGAAAAATTGAAATACTTTCATGTTTCGCTGCATATCGGTCGCGATTTCTATTATAGCTTCACTAGTATTTATTTAAACACTTTCATTATCTCTGTGACCTCGGCACAAGTACAGTCAAATTGTATTTTCGATGCAGGATTGGCCGCGTACTTACGTATTTGTAGTCATGCCCTTAGAGCATGATAAATAGTTTCGAGTCTTGATTTCTACAAGCAGCTACGAGAATTTATAAATGCGCGATATTGCTTACTTACTAGGGTCATGATCACTTTTAAAACTCTGACATAGAACAGTCACAGTACGCTTTTGATAAATCATTTATATTAATCTATAATAGTATATCTTGAATAGACAATTAACAGTAATTAAATCAGAATAATAATACGGTAGTACTTTATTAAAACAAAGCAGTATTTCCTCAACAGACGTTTGACAGGATGAAGAAATAAGAAAGAGATAAATAAAATCAAATGTGTATTGCTTCAATTTCTACCTCCTCACCCTATTTACTAACTTGTACAGATTCTCTTTCAGAAAATTTTGATGACCGCGCGCAATGCGGTCAGTAGAGTCAGTGCTTGCTCCGTCAAAGTTCTTTTTATTGTTTTTAGAGCGAAACCGCTCATAATAATTATAACTAATATAAATAACAGTAAAGATACGCGAAAGTAGAGTCAGTGTTTGCTTCGAAATATTGCTCTCGCGAAATTAGAGTCACTTTGTTCGTCGATCACAATTGACGTGCGCGATAGTAGTCTTTCATTTTATTTTTTTTTCTTTCGCAATAAGTATTCCGGTATTAGAGTCAGCACCGATGCAGTTCGGCGAGTTCGGGCACTCATCCATCAACTCGAAGAGTAAGTATCTCTGTATTTCTTTAATCTTATTTTACAATGGTCTTTGATAATTATCATGATCGAAAAGTACTCAAAACGCAAAGATTTCAATGTTGTCTGTTCTTTTGAATGTTTCAGAAGCTGCCATGGGCTCAATTGTATCACCATAACGATATTGTTGGCCGCGCGCAATGCGGTTGGTAGAGTCAGTGCTTGTTCCGTCAAAGTTCTTTTTATTATTTTTTGAGCGCAGCCGCTCTTAATAATAATTCAACATAAATAACAGTAAAGAGACGCGAAATTAGAGTCAGTGTTTGCTCCGAAATAATACTCTCGCGAAAAATAGAGTCACTTTGTTCGTCGATCACAATTATTCCGTTTCCTTTTCCGTTCTCGGCTCGGAGGACTGATGGTTAGGGACTTAGTGTCAGCCAGTTACGATGTGCGGGGGCGTGATTGTGGTTCTGGACCCTGGTCACGAGGCCCTCGGTTAGACTACGTTATTCTCTAACATGGGTAGGTTATCCACCATTCTGGAATCGTGGTCGCGATTCTTGCAATATCCGGGTTGCAGTGTCATCGGGGGGCGGTGTGTGGGGCTGTGATTGCTTTTCTGGACACTTTGGCCCGCCTAGTAGGAAATTCCTATGCGTTAGACCACGCCAAGCACACCTTGGGGTGGCAGAAGGCA
The DNA here is from genome assembly GCA_963583965.1 of Nomada ferruginata. Classification (NCBI taxonomy): domain Eukaryota; kingdom Metazoa; phylum Arthropoda; class Insecta; order Hymenoptera; family Apidae; genus Nomada; species Nomada ferruginata. The sequence goes on from OY757213.1 coordinate 15,868,188, forward strand.
TACGGGTCATAATCTAGGATCGTGGTTGTGGTCTTGCATATCCGTGCCTTAATGATTTCTGTGGCTCGGAATCGAAACTGGTGTCGATGCTAAGTCGTTTTACTGTCCAGACTCTGAGCCGAGGGCACGCGGGCTGCTCGGTAGCAGTCACAAAAACAGTAGCAATACTGTCGCGAAATTAGAATCATTTTGTTCGTCAATCATAAGTGTTCCATTAGAGTCAGTGTCCTGTTCGGCGAGTTCGGGCTTTCAGCCATCAATTTGACGAGTAAGTATCTCATTATTTCTTTAATCTCGTATTGCAATAATCATTGATAATTAACACATTCCAAAAGTACTGAAAATACATAGATTTTAATGTTGTTTGCTCTTTTTGAATGTTTCAGCAGCTTCCATGGCTTCGATGGCGACGAGCTTGACCGCCCACCTGGTGAGTCTGCAACCGGTGAGTGGCATGCTTTAAAGTTCCTCTGGTCACTCAATCATGTCGCAGGACGAAAGGTCCGAACCGACACGGGTGACTGGTTGTAATTACGTAGATTTTTCTGGCAAGCACTGTGACCATGGGTATACTCATGAGTAGTAACTTCTTTACTGCTTTATATTATGTGAGGATAGGTCTTCTTGTACAACGCGTTTTTAAATAGCTTGATAATTTTAAAACAGATCATATTTAGTACAAAATATATCACTATATATCTTTTTATAATAGAGTATTTAATTGAATACCTATGAAACGATATTTAAATAGTTATTAATTATTGAATGAATATAAAGTAACGTCCAGTATTCTACGTGCATTAGTTTGTAGTGGAGAAGTCGAATACCATTCGACTTCGTTTACTTGTCAATTGCAATGACTGCACAGTTAGAATAAATAGCATAATTATTGCTGTTAGTAAGAGTGTAGTATTTCATCTTTTTCTACTTTGATAATATATAAAGTGAAGGTACTCATTTACCTTATCAATTTGTTGGAACTATCGAATAATTTTATTATTCGATATCCATATTAGTCTTTAGCGTTTAAAGATATCGATACGTTCATTGTTTCCGTACAAAATGTTAATTAAACCTGAATGTACAAGAAGACAATACGCGAACGGGTAGTTTTCGAAATCAAGGCAATCAACTTTTAAAGCAATCTTGCGTTTTAGAATCAATGCTTTGATAACGGGAACGCCCGAGGATGTTTCAATTTAATTCAAAGTATATTAAAGTAGAGTCGTTGAATAATTTCTCTATTAACGTAGAGTCTTTGAATAATTTTTCTAATAAAGTAGAGTCATTGCATAATTTTTCTAATAAAGTAGAGTCACTGCATAATTTTTCTAATAAAGTAGAGTCACTGCATAATTTTTCTAATATAGTAGAGTCATTGCACAATTTTTCTAATAAAGTAGAGTCATTTAATTTTCTCTTCAATAAAATAGAATCATATATAGATCTGTTGTACATATATATGTATTTTAGCCCGTTAGAAAATCAGTATGTCCTTATCATCTTTTTAGACGAGGATTTTCAGGTTTAACCCTTTCCGTGTTCACTGCCCGGATCCCACTCACGTGCCCCGGTGCTACTTGGGTGGGAAAACGGTGGTAGAGCACGATGATATTTTTTAGTTTATAAGCCATAAAATGATTTATTGTTGGCGACTGACAGTGCGTTGGTGTATCGTGCACGACGTAATATCCGCATTGTGTGTGTGGTTAGGCTGTGGATTTGCGTCGTTCCGTATTAAAATGTAGCTACTATGACCAAGATAAGATGTCCATCAATTTAAAACAGACATCATTTTTAGTATTATTTGCTTCAATAATTCCTACTATACTTGGGCACGAAGTTTTTGTCATTTAAGATGACAGAGGCCAAATGCCAAAAAGAATTGAATATACTTATCAATTGCTATCAAGTACCTCTTGTATCGGTGCTATTTAATTATTTTATTAAATATCTATTAAATATCTCAACCGCGACGTGGTTTTTTCCACGTGAACGCAGAGATCCCAGCCACTGTCAGTCGATTTCAGAAAAATGGTACGTACATTAGAGTGTGCAAGTTGTTTGACAGCACTTGGGTGGCGGGGGTGTCCCGGGACGCCTCCCTAGTGTAGGCTTTTGCGCCCAAGTGTTTGACTGAGAACCGTGGAGTGTCGTGTGTTGGTGTGTTTGTTTGCCATTTTTTAAATATAGGTCCAGGTAGGATAGGTAGCATACTTTCTGGTGTGATTGATAGACATAAGTAGGTAGGGCCGGGCTGGTTGACACAGTCTCCGATCGGGTAGGCACTATTTCGCGTGTTCAACCTGTTTCAGGAAATCTGATTTGAAAAGTCGACGGTTAAGCTGTGGCGCGAACGAAAATGCGTTCGCCTCTGGCTTTGCCTATCGATTTTTCGAATCCTTCGCGGTCGTGGTCGCGATTTAGGCTCCGAAACGAAACGCGTTACATTATGCTCGAGGCTGCACGTGTGAACGAAGAACGATTACAATTTTAATCGTAATCTATGTGATTTTCCGTAATCACAATTTTACGATTTTATTTGATCGCCATTCGGCCACGTGTGTTCCATTTAGCTCCGCGATTCAAACTCTTTATTTCACCTTTATAAGTTTTTCCTTGGTTTCCGATTAGAGTCTCGAGCCTAGTTTAAGTTTCAGCTGACCCTTGGGTCCGACGAAATGGAGAGGCTATATGCCGAAGAGGCCCGACAAACTGTCACTCAAGAGGGCAACTACTAATGGCTCCCCGTTCTTTTTAAGAATGGGGAATCATTCTGTGTTACTACTTTGTCACTGTGCTTGCATTTTCATTTGTAGAATTTTTATTTGTACTTGGCCGATGCACATTCCGGCCCAACGATACAGCCCTCCCAAAAATATCGCGTTGCTTTAGAGTTGCGAAAAACTTGCGAACGGGTCGAGTTGGAGTTGCGTTGAATGCCACTTATTGCTATTCTTATTGCTAGTTAAATTGTAGTATTTTATAATACACTTTACATTTGAGCTTCTAGTGTTGCGGAAATTGTTTTCGCGTATTGGAACTTTCAGTTCATTTTTCAGAGGATCTTCAATTTGCTTAATTTTGGATAGTACATATAATTTACTGTTTGCTTTCTATTAGTCTTAATAAATAGTGTTGCGAAATGATTGTATCGCGAGTTCCAGTTAGCGTTGCGTTGGTTAAAGATCGCGTTTTTAAGTAGAGTTGCGACTACTAGTCCCCATCTGCTTCCAATTGGAAGCCTGTTCCTGAACCAGGAACTTTTTCTTTTCAGCGTTTTATATTTGCCTTTCTTTTTATTTTATTTTTCTTAATAATTATACTACCTGGAATGTCTGTTTATGGAAGTACTGCTAAAAATTTGCATACATATTAGTAAATTACTGTGTGAACGAAATGAAAAGAAATGAAAAAGAAAATAAATGAAAGAGAAAGGAAAGAAAAAACAAAAGAAAAGAAAAGAAAAAGAACAAAGAAAAGAAAAGAAAGAAGAAGAAAGAAGAAGAAAAGAAAAAGAGCAAAGTAAAAAACAGATGTAATTTGCAGAATCTTTGATAAATTTATAATAATTCTAGATAGTAGATTTAAATTAGAGTTAATACTAGTGACTGTTCATTATTGGAGTTTAACTCTTAAATATTTCCTCTTAATTGTTGCAATTCTATCTTAACATTTTTTTTAGTAGAGCCAATTTTTATAACTTTTCGAGCTTGCTTTGTAGAAATTGAAATTCACTCGCGATATCCGTAAATGTTTAAACAAAAATCCTTGCACGAAAAACGTTATTGGCAGTAGTTGGGTCTCGGCATGGTGATAGTTGAAGTTTGATATTTTTCTTCCGAATAATCGTTTGTCGCTTCTTTGTTGAAGCAAAATAGAATCAATTTTAGTGAAATGTGACTACTTCATTTTGGAGTTTTTAATGAACGTGATACCACCATTCAGTTTGATCTAGAACGTACAAAAGAATATATCACTTTGGCCGAAATCCAATTAACTATTGTTAACAAAAAATAGCAGCATTTTTCATATCAATTCTGATTTATTAACTGCGCTAAAATTCAGTTATTACGAATTAAAAGCAGCTTCATTTCGATATAAAATGGGGAGGCTTGGGGATGTCACTAATCCAATGCTTGAGATTGTTACAGATTCCCAGATGAACCCAAATATCCTATATTAAACAAACATAAGTACATACGTCAGAGGCTCAAGAGTGGAATATATAGAATACAGATCCAGAAATATTATCAAAGACACGATTGGAAACTTTAAAATTAAAGAGCCAGCCTCGTCGATTCAATTTGTGAGTTTAAGAATTCATTCTTATAATGCTTTACTAATTATTTCGAGTTTGTGCATGTTTCAGAAGCATTGAAAAGAAGAGGATTCATGAAACAATGTATAATACGAACACACCCTCACCCCATCCCTGCCCCAAACCCCTGTCCTTATTAACTAATTACAGGTGTTAGACAATTAATTAGGCAGGCCCAAATATAAATCGAACAATACATTTAGCTCTTTATGTAGGTAGGATTTGTCTCAACACACAATCTTTGATCTTTATACTGGCAGGTTTTACACGAATTGAAATTATTAGACTTTTAATTAGGCAGGGTTTATAAAACCAAATATTGTTGGCAGGTGCTGCAATTTTTTGGTTCGGGTTTCTGTCTGTTCTAGGACACCATGGACCACGAGAGATTAATACGGACTAACCGAAGAGGATTTAAGTATATGTATTCTCATACCTACATGAGTATGGGACAGTATCTATTACAGTCCTATGTAGATAGGATATTATTGAAATTGTTCTTTTATTCGATCTGTTAGATGTTATACTAGGTAGGGTGATTCTAGTCTTAAGTTAGCTCTTTAGTCAGGCAGGGCGTATTCGAATCTAATCTAAAATTTAAGAAAGTAGGGTTTATTTTTAAGTTATGTCTTAGCTTTTAAGCCCGCAGTGTTCACCACTGCAATAATATTTCGTTGTCTAGTTTTTAAGATCATAGGATATATTTTTAAGACAGTTTTATTTCAGGAACGTGAATTCTCTTGCAGATTTTTTTTCAGGTTTCCTTCTGATATTCCATTTAGCTTTCGGTCGTGAATTTTCCAACTACTCCTCTTGTTGTCTTACTTGTACTACGATCAATTACTGAACGTTCTACAAATTGACAATAATAGGAGATTTTTCTTTGTCACATGTTATATTAGAATTAGTTTTCGCGTAATTGGAGGGTGGAAGGGCCGTGGCTAGGGTGGGTCTCCATGCGCAGTAACCTCCACGTGGTGAGACCCGGGCAATCAATTATTTATCGTATAATTATTAAACGTTTAACCGACGTTTGATAATTATGCGGAAAATAATTCGAGCGAATTGACTGCGCATTGCACTTTCCCCTCTCATTCCCTTTTTTGCTTCATTCTCTTATTTGCTTGATTCCCTTATTAGCTTCATTCCCTTTTCCGTTCTCGGCCCGGGGGACGGATGGTAAGGCGCTTTTGGCACCTGTGGCGGTATTTGGGTTGCAGTGTCATCGTGGAGCAGTGTGTGAGGCTGTGGCTGTGGTTCTGGACAGGTGACCCGCCAAGTAGGATACTTCTCCCCGTTAGACCACGCCAAGCACACCTTGGGGTGGCAGAAGGCATATGGGACCTAATCTGGAATCGTGGTTGCGGTTTTGCATATCCGTGCCTCAATGATTGCTGTGGCTCGGTATCGAAACTGGTGTCGAATGTAAGTCGTTTTACTGTCCAGACTCTGAGCCGAGAGCTCGCGGGCTGCTCGGTAGCAGTCACTTTCGTTACTCGCCTCCTCATCCCATTCACCCCTGCTTGATTCATTCCATGACTTGAGTGGACGTTACTAATTCAATGCATCAGTTTGTTACAGATTCACGGTATCAGAGGCCCGACTGGAAACTATAAAGAGCCAGCCTCGTCGATCCCATTTGTGAGTTTAATATTTTTATAATGTTTCCGTAATTACTGCCAGTTTGTGTTTGTTTCAGAAGCATTAAAAGGAATCAGCTAAAGAAGAGAATTGCTTAAAATATTATAATATGACCACACTCTCACCCTGTCCCTGCCCGTGCCCAGCCCGTGCCTATGCCCAGCCCCTGCCCGTGCCTATGCCCAGCCCCTGCCCGTGCCCCTGCCGCTGCCCTTTTATACATGCACGTTTTACACGAATATAAATTATTGGACTTTTAATTAGTCAGGGTTTATGAAACCAAAAATTGTTGCCAGTTGTCTGTTCTAGGAAGGCATGGACCACGAAATTAATATGGACTAATTGAAGAGGAATTAAGTATATGCATACTTATACCTACGCGAATATGATAAAGTATCTATTACATTCCTATGTAGGTAGGATATTATTGAAATTGTTCTTTTAATTGAACTGTTAGATGTTATATTAGGTAGGGTGATTCTAGGTTTAAGTTAGATCTTTAGTCAGGCAGGGCGCATTTGTATTTAATGTAGTATTTAAGAAAGGAGGATTCTTTTTTAAACTGTGTCTTGATTTTTAAGACAGCAGTGTACACTGCTGTGATAATATTTCGTTGTCTAGTTTCTAAGATCATAGGATATATTATTAAGAAAGTTTTATTTCAGGAAATTGGACTCTCTTCTTGATTTTTTTTCAGGTTTCCTTCTGATATTCCATTTAGCTTTCGGTCGTGAATTTTCCAACTACTCCTCTTGTTGTCTTACTTGTACTACGATCAATTACTGAACGTTCTACAAATTGACAATAATAGGAGATTTTTCTTTTTCACAAATTATATTAGAATTAGTTTTCGCGTAATTGGTGAGTGGAAGGGCCGTGGCTAGGGTGGGTCTCCATGCGCAGTAACCTCCACGTGGTGAGACCCGGGCAATCAATTATTTATCGTATAATTATTAAACGTTTAAGAGACGTTTGATAATTATATGGAAAATAATTCGAGCTAATTGACTGCGTTTTGCTCTTTGGATACAATGTACAATAATGGCCGCTTAATGTTCGTTTTTGTCCACAATTAATATTCGAGGAGTCATGCCTACCGATTTTTGGACCTGCACCGATGTATCGAGGATCGAGGTTGCGTTCAAGTTATGTCAACTTGTCATCAGCCATGACCCTTGAATATATCTCACGCTCGTTCTCAGTACGTCTCAATCAACTCCCAACACAGCCTAAACCCAGCGTGCCTAAAAGTGATAAGCATGAACAATTTCTTATAAATCACATCCCGGAATAGTGTTCGCTAGGCAGCCTCGAAGCAGCGAACATTAAGCGGGCATTACTGTCCACTGTAATTATTTGAGCGGAGAGAATCTTAAGTTCTTATTGCAATTGCTTTTGAGTTTTCGTTTCTATCTTTGTATCTATTTTTAGCTGTAAATAATGTGTATTATTTATTGCCCTGCTTCTTATGTAGACCCTTCTGTTTTCTGACGCTTGCGAGATAATTTGTGAGTAACATAAATCATATATGTTTCGCCTAGAGAATTACATTTTTTTATTCCTCAAGAAGCCTTCTTTTTTATAATTGGAATACCCATGTATATATCTTGAAATTCATAAATTGATTAATATCTGGAAAGATATACTTGAAACTACGCGGGTCTCTGCCATATCTACAGTGCTTGCTATGGTTTCGCCATCTATACAGAACTCCTTGAAACTACTCGGGCCTCTTACTTACCTTACGTGTAGATATGGCAGAGGCCCGAGTAGTTTCCAAGAGTTCTTTATAGATGGCGAAACTAAAGTCCACTTTGGGTGTAGGTAAAACAGGGATGTGAGTGGTACGTAAATTCAGACACCTGTTTGTAAGTAGCGGTGCGATAATTTGGTTCATCAAATTAAGTTAATTATCCTCGAAAACCGTTTCGTACACTCATTTACATATCAATAAAGTGTTGGGAAACACAGTGCTACAATCTACATAAAAATTAATATTTACGGTAACATTGCAAGTTCCATTGTTCATTTCATTCTACAACAATCAAGCTCATTAGCACAGGTAGATGCATTTGTGAATATTTTTTCCTTTAAATAAATTTTTCGGCACGTAATAAATACATACTAATAGTAGTAGTATTCTTTATTTCGGTCTCGCTGCAATGAAAGTTTGGTTAGTGTAAATATAACCTATCTTTGCAATACTATATGAACTCTTGCACTCTCATCTTCTGCTTCGCTCTTCCTTTTCATACCTTCCCTGCCTTATGCACTACACTATTTCTTGTCTCTTTATCGCATGTCTATTACACATCTTTTCATTTCCTCTCTGTTTCATTACAAATTCCTAAGTCATTTCTGCGCTATTAATTGATGACTCTTTCCTGTTCCCTCTTTGCTTTGGTACTGTCGTATTGCTCCCGTTTTAATACAGTTAAACCTTTCATTATATCCTGCGTCTTGTATTTTTCTTTGAAGGCCCTCCGTTAGATCCTTTAGTTCCGTTCTTAACAAATTTAGTAATCTCACATTTGTTCCATTCGTTCTAAAAGACTCTTTCTCTTATGCTTCTAGTTTGGCCCGCCCTACTTTCTTTTTCGACTAAATATCCTTTAACAATCTTTCTATCTCCTTTTATATACCCACTAATATATTTTTTTGTTTGCGTAGGTTTCGTAGGCAAAGGATAAGGAGCATCGATCGCCAATTCTCATTGTGCATAAAAAGAAGGAAGAAGAAAGAATAACTCTCGCCATATACATACTTCAGTTATATTAAATTGGTTTTGTGGGATTGGAAGGTGTACGCAACGAAGGCTGATGTAAGTGTAGTACGTCTCTAAATATCTTTTTCTTTCAATAAATCTTCCTGCGTGTAATAATTACATACTAACAATAGTTATTCCTTTTTATGTCGGCCTCACAGCTATGAAATTTCGACTTAGTGTACATATAACATAACTTTAGATTACTATCTTAACTTTCTTCTCCTCCACTCTTTCTTGCAAACCTTCTCTACTTTACACATTATCCCATTACTTATCCCCTTATTTCATTTCGATTATACATTTAGTCTTTAACGCTCTCCATCACTTTCTTTACTTCTCTTTTCATCAAATGCATTCATGTTTGGCTCATTCCATTCCTTTTTAAATAATCCTCCCTTTTTCTTATACTTCTTGTGTAGTCTTTCCCTATTTTCTTTTCTTCTAACTATCCCTTAACAATGTTTCTTTCACCTGTTACGCACTTATTAATATATTTTTTGTGTGCACAGGTTTCGCATCCAAAGAGTATGCAGCATTGGCCAGTGCATCTCATCATGCATAAAAGCAAGAAAGAAGAGAGAATAACTCCTGCCACATACTTTAGTTATAGTAAATTGGTTTATAAAAATAGTTTGTAACTACTAGCGCATAAGATTAATTTAGAACAATTGTGTAATTAACTGTTATGTATATCTATTATATCTTTTATTTTATATTCAGTTTATTCGGTAGATCTTGTATAAACTTTAATACTACTTATATTAGTATTACAAGTTCTACTAAATATGCTAAATATAAAATGAAAGATATAATAAATAATTTACATATGCACCAGTTACACAATTGCTGTAATTTAAAAATAAGTTTTTTCTATAAGATATATTGTAAATTAACTTTAAAGAATAGTTTACAAGTATTAGATTATGTATGTTTATAATATTTTTTATATTACATAAATGTTAGTTTAGAATTGATACAAGATTTACTTGTACGATTAATTGTAAATTGATATATAAGAATAGTTCATAAGTATTAGCTTGTAAATTTGAATTACAACATTCTTGTAACTTGTATCTTCATTAATTAATTTAATAAATCGTCAATGAAAGGAATTGTTCTGCTCTCTTTATTTTAACACCTTACCTATCCTTAAAAAGACCTGATTCCACTTCCTTAAACAAGAAGTACCGTGGACGGACTTTAAATGCAAAGTCCTGAAGCGAGAAACTTGTCAAAATAGACCTGAACATTATTAACGTTGGCGCTAATTGTTAAGGAATTAATACGTCTTGATGCGAGCTCTTCAAATTTTAATTTTCGGAAATTCCTGGAACGTGACGTCATTTCCAAGAATTGGTGAAGTCGAATACCTCCTCGCACATCATATTCTCCTAATACAAATCTACGATTTTCAGCGAGATATTTTTGCCAGAAACTCAGAAATTCCAGCGCTCGGAAATTCCTGGAATGTGACGTCATTTCTGAGAACGCATACCTCCTCACATATCATATTCTCCTAATACAAATCCACGATTTTAAGCGAGACATTTTTGGCAGAAACTCGGAAATTCCTGGTATGTGACGTCATTTCTGAGATCGAATACCTCCTTGCACATCATATTCTCCTAATACAAATCCACGATTTTCAGTAGAAATTTAAGTGCCGAAAATCTTGGATTTGTATCAGGAGAATATGATATGCAAGGAGGTATTCGTTCTCAGAAATGACGTCACATTCCAGGAATTTCCGAGCGCTGAAATTTCCGAGTTTCTGCCAAAAATATTTTGCCGAAAATCTTGGATTTATATCAGGAGAATATGATATGCAAGGAGGTATTCGTTCTCAGAAATGACGTCACTTTCCAGGAATTTCCGAGCGCAAAATTTCTCAGTTTTTGGCAAAAATATCTCGCTGAAAATCGTGGATTTGTATTAGGAGAATATGATATGCGAGGAGGTCTTTCATCGCAGCAGTTCTTGGAAATGACGTCACGTTCCAGGAATTTCCGAGCGCTCTGATTTCTAGATTCTCCGAACAAACTTTGCAAGAGATGAAGACTTTGAAAATGATGGAGAATTTCCTGCTGCCAAGTTTAATAACGTATAGGGCAATTTTTACAAGTTTCTCGCTTCAGGACTTTGCATTTAAAGTCCGTCCACGGTACTTTTTGTTTAAGGAAGTGGAATCAGGTCTTTTCAAGGATAGGTAAGGTGTTAAAATAAAGAGAGCAGTACAATTCCTTTTATTGAAGATTTATTAAATTAATTAAAGAAGATACAAGTTACAAGAATGTTGTAATTCAAATTTACAAGCTAATACTTATGAACTATTCTTATATATCAATTTACAATTAATCGTACAAGTAAATCTTGTATCAATTCTAAACTAACATTTATACAATATAAAGAATATTATAAATATAAATGATCTAATACTTATAAACTATTCTTTGAAGTTAATTTACAATACATATTCTCACAGATAAAACTTATACTAAAATTTACATAGTTTACATGCAGAAGCGTATAAATTTAAATTGCAGCAATTGTGTAACTTGTGCATATGTAAATTATTTATTATATCTTTCATTTTACATTTAGCACATTCAGTAGAACTTGTAGTAAACGTACTATTAAAGTTTATATAAGATCTACCGAATAAACTGAATATAAAATAAAATATACAATAGATATACATAACAGTTAATTACACAATTGTTCTAAATTAATCTTATGCGCTAGTAGATACAAACTATTTTTATAAACCAATTTACTATAACTAAAGTATGTGGCAGGAGTTATTCTCTCTTCTTTCTTGCTTTTATGCATGATGAGATGCACTGGCAAATGCTGCTTACTCTTTGGATGCGAAACCTGTGCACACAAAAAATATATTAATAAGTGCGTAACAGGTGAAAGAAACATTGTCAAGGGATAATTAGAAGAAAAGAAAATAGGGAAAGACCACACAAGAAGTATAAGAAAAAGGGGAGAATAATTTAAAAAGGAATGGAATGAATCAAACATGAATGAATTTGATGTAAAGAGAAGTAAAGAAAGTGATGGAGAGCCTTAAAGACTAAATGTATAATAAATGTTTGCAAGAAAGAATGGAGAAGAATGCATAAGTTAAAAGGATAAATAGAAAGGAATACTATTGTTCGTATGTAATTATTACACGCATGAAGATTTATTGAAAGAAAAAGATATTTAGAGACGTATTACACTTACATCAGCCTTCGTTGCATACACCTTCCAATCCCACAAAACCAATTTAATATAACTGAAGTATGTATATGGCGATAGTTATTCTTTCTTCTTCCTTCTTTTTATGCACAATGAGAATTGGCGGTCAATGCTCCTTATCCTTTGCCTACGAAACCTACGCACAAGAAAAATATATTAGTAAGTATATAACAGGAGATAGAAAGATTGTAAAAGGATAGTTAGTCGAAAAAGAAAGTAGGGCGGGCCAAACTAGAAGCATAAGAGAAAGAGTCATTTAGAACGAATGGAACAAGTGTGAGAATACTAAATTTGATAAGAACGGAACTAAAGGATCTAATGGAGAGCCTTCAAAGAAAAATACACAAAACAAGATATAATGAAAGGTTTAAATGTATTAAAACGGGAGCAATACGACAGTACCGAATAGCGCAGAAATGACTTAGGAATTTGTAATGAAACGGAGCGGAAATGAAAAGATGCGTAATAGACGTGCGATGAAGAGACTAGAAATAGTGTAATACGTAAGGTAGAGAAGATATGAAAAGGAAGAGTGAAACAAAAGATGAGAGTGCAAGAATTACGATAGTATTGCAAAGATAGGTTATATGTACACTAACCCCAACTTTCACTGCTGCAAGACCGAAATAAAGAATACTACTACTATTAGTATGTTTTTATCATACGCTAGGAAATTTATTTAAAGAAAGAAATATTCACAAAAGGATTTACCTTTGGTAAAAAGCTCGATTGTTGTACAATAAAATGGGTTATGGAACTTACAATATCACTATACCTATTAATGTATCTGTTTGCTAACACTTTATTGATATGTAAATGTGAATACATAATTTTATTAATGAAGACATAAATAACCAAACTTCATTACGTATATCGTGCAACTATTTATAAAGAAGTATGTACTTACATACTTTAAATTTCGTACCACTAATATGCCTGTTTTATCGACACCCAAGTGGACTTTCGCATCGGCATCTATACACAACTCCTTGAACTACTCGCGCCAGCTACGGCATTGCCATCTACACAGAATTCCATGAACTACTCGCGCCTGCTATTGTGTCACCATCTATGCGGAACTCCTGCAACTACTAGGGCCTCTACCATATCTACACTTAAGGTAAGTCAGAGGCGGGAGTAGTTTCAAGGAGTGCTGCATAGATGGCAAAACCATAGCCCGCACTGTAGATATGGCAGAGACCCGCGTAGTTTCAAGCACATGTTTACAAATATTAATTAAATTATGAATTAAAGTATATACATGGGTATCTCGTCTATAGAAAATATGGTTCCTTGAGAAATAAGAGAATGTAATTCCCAAGGCGAAATAAATATTATCTTGCAGACGAATTATCTCTAGTGCTTCAGCAAACAGAAGCATCTACATAAGAAGTAGGATAAAAAGTAATACATAACATTTATATCTACAAATATTACAACAATGGAAACGAGACTTCACGCGTAATTGCAATAAGAACTTAAGCCTCTGTCCACTTAAAGAACTACAGTGGGCAGTAATGTCCACTCAATGTTCGCTGGTTCGGGACTGCCTAACGAACCCTATCCGGGGATGTGCTTACCAGTAATTACCAGTTCACGCTCATAGCTTTTCTGGGCCATTGCTTATCATAAGTGGAGATAACTCGACCGCTCACACCATTCGATACATCGGAGCAGGCCCAAAAATTGGTAGGGATGACTCCGTGAACATTAACTGTGGAAAAAAACGAACATTAAGCGGCCATTAATGTACATTGTATCCTAAGTGCAATACGCAGTCAATTAGCTCGAATTATTTTCCACATAATTATCAAACGTCTCTTAAACGTTTAATAATTATACGATAAATAATTGATTGCCCGGGTCTCACCACGTGGAGGTTACTGCGCATGGAGACCCACCCTAGCCACGGCCCTTCCACCCACCAATTACGCGAAAACTAATTCTAATATAATTTGTGAAAAAGAAAAATCTCCTATTATTGTCAATTTGTAGAACGTTCAGTAATTGATCGTAGTACAAGTAAGACAACAAGAGGAGTAGTTGGAAAATTCACGACCGAAAGCTAAATGGAATATCAGAAGGAAACCTGAAAAAAAATCTGCAAGAGAATTCACGTTCCTGAAATAAAACTGTCTTAAAAATATATCCTATGATCTTAAAAACTAGACAACGAAATATTATTGCAGTGGTGAACACTGCGGGCTTAAAAGCTAAGACATAACTTAAAAATAAACCCTACTTTCTTAAATTTTAGATTAGATTCGAATACGCCTTGCCTGACTAAAGAGCTAACTTAAGACTAGAATCATCGTACCTAGTATAACATCTAAGAGTTCAATTAAAAGAATAATTTCAATAATATCCTACCTACGTAGGAATGTAAAAGATACTTTACCAAACTCATATAGGTATAAGTACGTATATGTTTAATTCCTCTTCAGTTCGTCCATATTAATCATGTGGTCCATGGTGTCCTAGAACAGACTGAAACACACACCAAAAAATTGCAGCACCTGCCAACAATTTTTGGTTTTCTAAACCCTGCCTAGTTAAAACTCTCATATTTTCAATTCGTGTAAAACCTGCCTGTATAAAGTTCTAAGATTGTGTGTTCGAACAAATCCTGCCTACATAAAGAGCTCAACGTATTGATCGATCTTAATTGGGCCTACCTAATTAATTATCTAATAAATGTAGTGAGTTAAGAGGGCTGGGGTAGGGGCAGGGGCAGGGGCAGGGGCAGGGCGGGGATGTGGTCATATTATACGTATGTATTATCATGTATCTTCTTCTTTAGCTGATTATTTTCAATGCTTCTGAAACAAACACAGACACGAAATAATTAATAAAGTATTATAAAAATGAATTCTTAAACTCAGAAATTGAATCGACGAGGCTGGCTCTTTAATTTTATAGTTTCCAATCGTGCCTTTGATAGTATTTCTGGATCTGTATTGTATATATTCCACTTTTGAGTCTCCGACGTACTTCCATTTGTTTAATATATCATATCTGGGTTCATCTGTGAATCTGTAACAATCTCAAGCATTGGATTAGTGACGTCCCCAAGCCTCCCCATTTTATACTGAAATACAGCTGCTTTTAATTCGTAATAACCGAATTTTAGCGAAGATAATAAATCAGAATTGATATGAAAAATGCAGCTATTTTTTAATAACAATAGGTAATTGGATTTCGGCCAAAGTGATATATTCTTTTGTACGTTCTAGATCAAACTGAATGGTGGTATCACGTTCATTAAAAACTCCAAAATGAAGTAGTCACATTTCACTACAATTGATTCTATTTTGCTTCAACAAAGAAGCGACAAACGATTATTCGGAAGAAAAATATCAAACTTCAACTATCACCATGCCGAGGCCCAACTACTGCCAATAACGTTTTTCGTGCAAGGATTTTTGTTTAAACATTTACGGATATCGCGAGTGAATTTCAATTTCTACAAAGCAAGCTCGAAAAGTTATAAAAATTGGCTCTACTAAAAAAAAGGTTAAGATAGAATTGCAACAATTAGGAGGAAATATTTAAGAGTTAAACTCTAATAATGAACAGTCACTAGTATTAACTCTAATTTAAATCTACTATCTAGAATTATTATAAATTTATCAAAGATTCTGCAAATTATATCTGTTTTTTACTTTGCTCTTTTTCTTTTCTTTTCTTTTCTTTTCTTTTTTCTTTCCTTTCTCTTTCATTTATTTTCTTTTTCATTTCTTTTCATTTCGTTCACACAGTAATTTACTAATATGTATGCAAATTTTTAGCAGTACTTCCATCAACAGACATTCCAGGTAGTATAATTATTAAGAAAAATAAAATGAAAAGAAAGGCAAATATAAAACGCTGAAAAGAAAAAGTTCCTGGTTCAGGAACAGGCTTCCAATTGGAAGCAGATGGGGACTAGTAGTCGCAACTCTACTTAAAAACGCGATCTTTAATCAACGCAACGCTAACTGGAACTCGCGATACAATCATTTCGCAACACTATTTATTAAGACTAATAGAAAGCAAACAGTAAATTATATGTACTATCCAAAAATAAGCAAATTGAAGATCCTCTGAAAAATGAACTGAAAGTTCCAATACGCGAAAACAATTTCCGCAACACTAGAAGCTCAAATGTAAAGTGTATTATAAAATACTACAATTTAACTAGCAATAAGAATAGCAATAAGTGGCATTCAACGCAACTCCAACTCGACCCGTTCGCAAGTTTTTCGCAACTCTAAAGCAACGCGATATTTTTGGGAGGGCTGTATCGTTGGGCCGGAATGTGCATCGGCCAAGTACAAATAAAAATTCTACAAATGAAAATGCAAGCACAGTGACAAAGTAGTAACACAGAATGATTCCCCATTCTTAAAAAGAATGGGGAGCCATTAGTAGTTGCCCTCTTGAGTGACAGTTTGTCGGGCCTCTTCGGCATATAGCCTCTCCATTTCGTCGGACCCAAGGGTCAGCTGAAACTTAAACTAGGCTCGAGACTCTAATCGGAAACCAAGGAAAAACTTATAAAGGTGAAATAAAGAGTTTGAATCGCGGAGCTAAATGGAACACACGTGGCCGAATGGCGATCAAATAAAATCGTAAAATTGTGATTACGGAAAATCACATAGATTACGATTAAAATTGTAATCGTTCTTCGTTCACACGTGCAGCCTCGAGCATAATGTAACGCGTTTCGTTTCGGAGCCTAAATCGCGACCACGACCGCGAAGGATTCGAAAAATCGATAGGCAAAGCCAGAGGCGAACGCATTTTCGTTCGCGCCACAGCTTCACCGTCGACTTTTCAAATCAGATTTCCTGAAACAGGTTGAACACGCGAAATAGTGCCTACCCGATCGGAGACTGTGTCAACCTGCCCGGCCCTACCTACTTATGTCTATCAATCACACCAGAAAGTATGCTACCTATCCTACCTGGACCTATATTTAAAAAATGGCAAACAAACACACCAACACACGACACTCCACGGTTCTCAGTCAAACACTTGGGCGCAAAAGCCTACACTAGGGAGGCGTCCCGGGACACCCCCGACACCCAAGTGCTGTCACACAACTTGCACACTCTAATGTACGTACCATTTTTCTGAAATCGACTGACAGTGGCTGGGATCTCTGCGTTCACGTGGAAAAAACCACGTCGCGGTTGAGATATTTAATAGATATTTAATAAAATAATTAAATAGCACCGATACAAGAGGTACTTGATAGCAATTGATAAGTATATTCAATTCTTTTTGGCATTTGGCCTCTGTCATCTTAAATGACAAAAACTTCGTGCCCAAGTATAGTAGGAATTATTGAAGCAAATAATACTAAAAATGATGTCTGTTTTAAATTGATGGACATCTTATCTTGGTCATAGTAGCTACATTTTAATACGGAACGACGCAAATCCACAGCCTAACCACACACACAATGCGGATATTACGTCGTGCACGATACACCAACCACTGTCAGTCGCCAACAATAAATCATTTTATGGCTTATAAACTAAAAAATATCATCGTGCTCTACCACCGTTTTCCCACCCAAGTAGCACCGGGGCACGTGAGTGGGATCCGGGCAGTGAACACGGAAAGGGTTAAACCTGAAAATCCTCGTCTAAAAAGATGATAAGGACATACTGATTTTCTAACGGGCTAAAATACATATATATGTACAACAGATCTATATATGATTCTATTTTATTGAAGAGAAAATTAAATGACTCTACTTTATTAGAAAAATTGTGCAATGACTCTACTATATTAGAAAAATTATGCAGTGACTCTACTTTATTAGAAAAATTATGCAGTGACTCTACTTTATTAGAAAAATTATTCAAAGACTCTACGTTAATAGAGAAATTATTCAACGACTCTACTTTAATATACTTTGAATTAAATTGAAACATCCTCGGGCGTTCCCGTTATCAAAGCATTGATTCTAAAACGCAAGATTGCTTTAAAAGTTGATTGCCTTGATTTCGAAAACTACCCGTTCGCGTATTGTCTTCTTGTACATTCAGGTTTAATTAACATTTTGTACGCAAACAATGAACGTATCGATATCTTTAAACGCTAAAGACTAATATGGATATCGAATAATAAAATTATTCGATAGTTCCAACAAATTGATAAGGTAAATGAGTACCTTCACTTTATATATTATCAAAGTAGAAAAACATGAAATACTACACTCTTACTAACAGCAATAATTATGCAATTTATTCTAACTGTGCAGTCATTGCAATTGACAAGTAAACGAAGTCGAATGGTATTCGACTTCTCCACTACAAACTAATGCACGTAGAATACTGGACGTTACTTTATATTCATTCAATAATTAATAACTATTTAAATATCGTTGCATAGGTATTCAATTAAATACTCTATTATAAAAAGATATATAGTGATATATTTTGTACTAAATATGATCTGTTTTAAAATTATCAAGCTATTTAAAAACGCGTTGTACAAGAAGACCTATCCTCACATAATATAAAGCAGTAAAGAAGTTACTACTCATGAGTATATTTCCATATACCCATGGTCACAGTGCTTGCCAGAAAAATCTACGTAATTACAACCAGTCACCCGTGTCGGTTCGGACCTTTCGTCCTGCGACATGATTGAGTGACCAGAGGAACTTTAAAGCATGCCACTCACCGGTTGCAGACTCACCAGGTGTGCGGTCAAGCTCGTCGCCATCGAAGCCATGGAAGCTGCTGAAACATTCAAAAAGAGCAAACAACATTAAAATCTATGTATTTTCAGTACTTTTGGAATGTGTTAATTATCAATGATTATTGCAATACAAGATTAAAGAACGAAGGAGATACTTACTCGTCAAATTGATGGCTGAAAGCCCGAACTCGCTGAACAGGACACTGACTCTAATGGAACACTTATGATTGACGAACAAAGTGATTCTAATTTCGCGACAGTATTTCTACTGTTTTTGTGACTGCTACCGAGCAGCCCGCGAGTCCTCGGCTCAGAGTCTGGACAGTAAAACGACTTAGCATCGAGACCAGTTTCGATTCCGAGCCACAGAAATCATTAAGGCACGGATATGCAAAACCACAACCACGATTCTAGATTATGACCCGTATGCCTTCTGCCACCCCAAGGTGTGCTTGGCGTGGTCTAACACATAGGAATTTCCTACTAGGCGGGCCAAAGTGTCCAGAAAAGCAATCACAGCCCCACACACCGCCCCCCGATGACACTGCAACCCGGATATTGCAAGAACCGCGACCACGATTCCAGAATGGTGGATGACCTACCCAAATTAGAGATTATATGTGGTCTAACAGAGGGCCTCGTGACCAGGGTCCAGAACCACAATCACGCCCCCACACATCGTAACTCGCTGACACTAAGTCCCTAACCATCAGTCCTCCGAGCCGAGAACGGAAAAGGAAACGGAATAGTTGTGATCGACGAACAAAGTGACTCTATTTTTCGCGAGAGTATTATTTCGGAGCAAACACTGACTCTAATTTCGCGTCTCTTTACTGTTATTTATGTTGAATTATTATTAAGAGCGGCTGCGCTCAAAAAATAATAAAAAGAACTTTGACGGAACAAGCACTGACTCTACCAACCGCATTGCGCGCGGCCAACAATATCGTTATGGTGATACAATTGAGCCCATGGCAGCTTCTGAAACATTTAAAAGAACAGACAACATTGAAATCTTTGCGTTTTGAGTACTTTTCGATCATGATAATTATCAAAGACCATTGTAAAATAAGATTAAAGAAATACAGAGATACTTACTCTTCGAGTTGATGGATGAGTGCCCGAACTCGCCGAACTGCATCGGTGCTGACTCTAATACCGGAATACTTATTGCGAAAGAAAAAAAAATAAAGTGAAAGACTACTATCGCGCACGTCAATTGTGATCGACGAACAAAGTGACTCTAATTTCGCGAGAGCAATATTTCGAAGAAAACACTGACTCTACTTTCGCGTATCTTTACTGTTATTTATATTTAGTTATAAATATTATGAGCGGTTTCGCTCTAAAAACAATAAAAAGAACTTTGACGGAGCAAGCACTGACTCTACTGACCGCATTGCGCGCGGTCATCAAAATTTACTGAAAGATAATCTGTACAAGTTAGTAAATAGGGTGAGGAGGTAGAAATTAAAGCAATACACATTTGATTTTATTTATCTCTTTCTTATGTCTTCATCCTGTCAAACGTCTGTTGAGGAAATACTGCTTTGTTTTAATAAAGTACTACCGTATTATTATTCTGATTTAATTACTGTTAATTGTCTATTCAAGATATACTATTATAGATTAATATAAATGATTTATCAAAAGCATACTGTGACTGTTCTTTGTCCGAGTTTTAAAGGTGATCATGATCTTAGTTAGTAAGCAATATCGCGCATTTATAAGTTCTCGTAGCTGCTTGTAGAAATCAAGACTCGAAACTATTTATCATGCTTCAAGTGCATGGCAACCAGTACGTAAGTACGCGGACAATGCTGCATCGAAAATACAATTTGACCGTACTTGTGCCAAGTCACAGAGATAATAAACGTTTTTAATAAATACTAGTGAAGCTATAATAGAAATCGCGACCGATATGCAGCGAAACATGAAAGTATTTCAATTTTTCGTTTAGAATTAATGAAATTTACTGACTCTAGTTTCAATCGCGAATGGCATATTGTAAGTCCTACTTAAAATGTTTAAACTGCTCAATAACTTTCAACCGAAAGAAAAGAACTTCAGCCAAAATCCAATCGCCAGATAACAAGAAATATACGTAAACCGTTGGGATAATAAGTTAAATGTTACCAATCCTTCATCATACGTCATCGGACTGATTGTTATGCATCGCAGTAATTGCATCTCAATACTCCATTCCTGCAGCCTCAATATATTATCCTCCACCAACCAATCATCCATTGTATCTGCAACAAAAAGAAAAGCAACGTGATAAACCTGTGCCAAAATCAGAATCGAATTCGAAGTCGCGAAAAGACATATGTAACTGGGTATGTAAGTGACATTGCAAAGAAAATAAACGCAAACTTAACACCGCATCGAATCCGAATAATCGTGTAATAAAATATAATAAATATTCAAAGAACCGTTTAAACTAATAAATTAATGAACCCGATATTTTAATAAACGACTAGTTATCGCGAATCAAAAAATCGGTGGTACCGGATGACCGGTCAAGCGTCCAGCAAAAGAGACTCGAGAAAGAGTTTAATGGATATCCACGATAGTCAAACGATTGTTAAATAAACGTGTATTAATTAATAGAAGGTAATAGACAAGCGTATGCGGTGATAAAGTAAACCCCGAGATGCTATTGTATTGTAAGCTGATGTACATATGTCGCTAACCTTCGACAGCATAGACGACCCGTACTGTACGACGCTTGAACTGATAGTGACACCGCGTGCGCCGCGCACCGGCATCCCCACTCCGCGACGCGCCGGCGCGTCGGTAACGCTCGGTCGCGCTCGGTGGTAGTCGCAATTTTCGAACTCTTCGAAGGTCTCCGATCGCGGTCGTGCGTACTACTGTACTAAGGTCATACGTACTGAACTTTTTCGACTTCTGACCAATTTTTAGCTAAACCTACGATCCTAGGGTTGTACCTACTGGACTTTTACGTTTTCTGACCATCTTTTAGCCGGACCTACGACTCTAGGGTCATGTCTACTGTGTACTTCTTCGGGTTCTGACCAACTTTTAGCTGAATCTACGATCCTAGGGTTGTACCTACTGGACTTTTACGTTTTCTGACCAACTTTTAGCCGGACCTACGACTCTAGGGTCGTCCCTACTGGACTTTACCGGCTTCTGAACAACTTTTAGCTGAACCTACGATCCTAGGGTTATACCTACTGGACTTTTACGTTTTCTGACCAACTTTTAGCCGGTCCGACGGCTCTAGGATCGTGTCTATTGTACTTCTTCGGGTTCTGACCGACTTATAGCTGATCCTACAATCCCAGAGTTGTACCTACTGGACTTTTACGTTTTCTGACCAACTTTTAGCCGGACCTACGACTCTAGGGTCGTGCCTATTGAACTTCTGCGGGTTCTGATTAAGTTTTAGCTGGACCTACGATCCTCGTTAAAGAATTCGTTTGTTATTTGCTGCGCAATGAAAGCGGGACAGCACAGGCGGGACGCTTGACGTGACACTGTCAATTTCGTTGCCCCGATGCATCGCGATGTGGTTTCGACTCAACTCGAGCCGAGCCGAAGTACATCGCGCGACCAGGCACCGTAGCTCAATTTTTCTACCGAAACGTTGCTCGAGAAAAAGCTGTCCTGATCCCCTCAAAGCATTTACATATATTCACACAATCGCATGAATCCCGTCCCCACTACTTTAGTAAATAATAGTTCTTCAAGTGATCACTGCCCATGAGCAGAGGACGCTCAAATCAGCGTGGGATTTCTGAGTCGGTATGACAGTCACGTTGGGCCACGAAAGTCCATAAGATGTCTTGTCTATTCTTATATCTCGTCTGTGCCGGACCTACGACTCTAGGGTCGTGCCTATTGAACTTCTGCGGGTTCTGATTATGTTTTAGCTGGACCTACGATCCTCGTTAAAGAATTATTTCGTTCTTTGCCGCGCAATGAAAGCGGGACAGCACAGGCGGGACGCTTGACGTGACACTGTCAATTTCATCGCCCCGATGCATCGCGATGTGGTTTCGACTCAACTCGAGCCGAGCCAAAGTGCATCGCGCGACCAGGCACCGTAGCTCAATTTTTCTACCGAAACGTTGCTCGAGAAATAGCTGTCCTGATCCCCCCAAAGCATTTACATATATTCACACAATCGTATGAGTCCTGCCCCAACACTACTTCAGTAAATAATAGTTCTTGAAGTGATCACTGTTCATGAGCATGGGACGCTCAAATCAGTCTCGGATTTCTGAGTCGGTATGGCCGTCACGGTGGGCCACGAAAGTCCATAAGATGTCCTGTCTATTCCTATATCTCGTCAGTGACTAGAGCTCCAGTACCATTTCTATGTCACACATAACGTTACCGATAAAATTTTAAAAAATTGTTATCTGGGCTGCTGGTGGTTTTTTTTTAATAAATGGGGTGTCAAATGAAAGGGAAACGAATAAGCTGCACGAGAAAAAATACCCCGTTGCTGTAACTGTATGTAGTTGGCCGTAATAACAATTTCAATTGTTTATAACAAAGGATCAAATGAATATCTATTGGGGATTTTATATTTACCTATAATATACATATACCTATTTTATATTTACCTGTGTATAGGTACTTACATACCTATTGATATCTCTTATATTTTTCAAGTAGGCACACTGTATACGGATGTCTCGTATACATACATATGTATGTATGGATACGGAGCAAAGTTAGGTGGCAAATTAGTAGAATACTTATCAGCTGGATTTAAGAGTTACTTATATGTTTAATTGAATAATATTCATTCAATGTCTCAACGCAATAAAGTTACTCAATTGTACAAGACGGTATGAAATATTGATTGTTATTTATATTGTATTATAATTCTATAGGATATGAAACATTATATTATAATATTGAAATAATTTTGGTGATCATACGGACTATAATGGGACTATTAATATTTTAGCTCTTGTACATGGGGCGCGATTATCCAAGAGGTTATGAATTTTTCAGAAAAAGTTTAAAAAAAGCTTTTGAAAAAAATAAAGGTGAACGTGATCCTGAAAAAATTGACAAGATGTTGGCGCATGGAAGTTTTGTTATTAAAGAATTGGAAGCTTTATATATGTTACGAAAGTATAGAACATTAAAAAAAAGATATTATGAAAAACATTGACAAAAAAAAAACACGAATTTTTATTTCCATATATAACCACAAACTTTGTTCTTTATAAATCAACTTTTTAATGAATTTTCGAACGTGTACTTCAAAAACTTGGAGATACACTTGTCATTCATTGCTCATAAATATTTCTATCCCGATTTTCGCCAAATAGTTAGAAACTTGTCATTATAAATCAATACAATATATTGTAATCGACTGTTATAGATAATAACTATGTATTTATATGTGTTTTATAATCGCACTGTGAATCACATTGTTCCGTCACCTCGTCAATATAGTTGTCAAAAATGATGCTACAACCTATATGTATGTCATGGAAATCGAAACACTTATTTACATCTACGATATCTCATAACAAAAATTGAGGCTTTTAAACCTTTTCCTTAAAAATTTTGTTATGTATCATAACACTGTAAATTTATAAGCTTGACAAATATGGCAGTTTGCGTGGCTGTAATCGGAAAAGACGTATGTAGAACATTTTTAATATTTTTAGGTTACAATAATGTAATAGGACGAAAAGGTAATCATAAGAAGTAGAAAACTGTTTCATCTTGACACAAGATATTTGAAATTTCTTCACAGAATTCTC
Organism: Nomada ferruginata; assembly: GCA_963583965.1. Taxonomy (NCBI): domain Eukaryota; kingdom Metazoa; phylum Arthropoda; class Insecta; order Hymenoptera; family Apidae; genus Nomada; species Nomada ferruginata. Next base: position 15,892,618 of record OY757213.1, read on the forward strand.
CGAAATATATTAGATGCGTAGATGAATCATCAGCATTACAATTTCATTGCAAGGTTCATACATCAATAGATATTATAGAAGAAAAGCTGAACGTTGGAAGTAAAACAGCTATTGACACACGGGATTTGTACTTAGGTTTATTATATGCTAGTGAAGAATATAAAATGTACGTATGATACGTATTTTATTTCATAGATATGTGTAGTGTCGAAACAAAAATAATTTTCTACAGATAATACTTGGTTTCTTTTTATTTCAGATACGGCTATGCTACAAATACAAAAATTAAATTTATTATTGTTTTGCATTCATCAAACATATCCCCGAGAGATAATGATGTGAAAATGGTAAAAATATTTGAAATTATGTAATGTTTTGAATCTGTGTACGTGATATAATACAATATCTATCCCTTTTGTAGACCTTCAAAACATTACACATAGCTTACTCAAATGCAGTATGTAATCCATTTTACATTCCAGGCGATCAGCTCAATTCCAAGTAAGCCCGTACTCTTGCATTATTAAAAATTTGTTATATAGAATGTAAATGGAACGTTATGTGTATCTAATTTGCAGGTCTTTTGATGTAGCAGCCATGGAAATAATGGGCATCGTATCACCTTTTTAATAGACTGTATTTTAAACTAATATATTATGAATATGTTTGAGGCGGGCAGCATTCAATTATATGAGAACTATTGTAAATCTGTTTATTTCCATACAATTTCATACAATTCATTTTATGATTTCTAAATTGGCTTTGTATAGTATTAAAAATATTTGGTGCAATTGTCAAACAGGTAAAAATTTAATTTCTATCCTACACGATCGCAAGAAATTTAAAACAAATTCCGGCATGCAATACAATTCTACAGCAATAAGAGCATTCCTGAAATCGATTTTCCTTGGAATTAATCAAATTATAAATTAAATTCTTGAGAGTGGCGTTGCTGGAGTTACAGATATAAACGGTACTCTAGGCCTTTTGAATTTTCGTACCATGGGTGACTGTTTTGCGCTATCTGATAGAAGAGGAAAAAAAGATAAATGTTTATAGAAAAATCTTCACTAATTCCTGCATTGATATAATTTGAATATTGTGCGTCTATTTCGTGATTTCTTTATACCCAGAATCCAGATATTCGATTTACTTACTTTCACTTCTGGTTACAATATTATTAAAAAAATGTCGTAGGTATTCCACTGGCTTTATCGGAGAAGTAACAACATTAAATGAATTGCTTCTACGACGCGTGGGAGAATTATCATTCCGATCTGCTTTATTTGTTCTATGGTAAAATTCTCCCTTTCGTAGTGATTTTGAGTTACTATATTTTCGATTCCTTGGAGTTTTGTTTTCAGCTTTTTTTAATAAAAAGAAATATATATAATTATGCGACAAAAATAATATTGCGAGTAAAGCAGGTACAATAAGTATTACAAACCTTCAATGGCTGCATCTGGTAACGACAAACTCCTTCTCTTTTTTGTGCTTTTCCTTGGTGTTAGAAACTTCTTTATTTTTTTCGTACGCGTATTTTCGGTACGATTAGTAGACAAGGAAGATATTTTTTTTTGTCGAAAGAAATTACTTCTATTATTGTTTTGTTGTACTGTTAAAATAGGACTTTCATTATATGTTACATTTTTTTCTTTGGCTCTCGTTTTAATTCCTTCCCCTGTTGAATTGATCATCTTCTTATCTATACTCTGATTCATAGTACTTACTTCTATGCTATCAGTATCTGTAGCAGAAAGAAAAGCACTAGAATCATCAGAATCTTCGAAATCTGATAAGTAAGACGAGGTATCAAGAACGCTCTGTACGGAATTCGTATGACGTTCAATGTCACTCAAATTTTGAGTCAATTTGTCGGTACCCGTTGTTTCTAAATTCTGAAACTCTGAAAATTTATTACAGTCTCCACTATTAATGCTAAAAGTATTATCTTTCTTTTCATTACTAATCTCAGAGCTGGAGATTAAACAATTATTACCTCGTAAGTTGTTTGCCTTTCGAATAATTTCTTCGTGCATTATTTCAATGTTCATACTGGAGATACTTGAAGATATATCATGTTCACTGCTATTTGTATCGCTAGTATTGAACACCTTCCCCTGCACGTAATGTGGGTTTCTTAATTTAGATAAAAAGAAATTCGATATTCGACCCACATGATCAGAATGATCTGAAAAGCTTTCCATCTGTGTTTCGCATGCACTTTCATTGGAATTTTCCAATATTGTAACTAGTCGCCTGGGAAGTATTCTACTTAGAAAAGACATTGATGTACTCTGTGTAGACGAGGAATTACTTTGGCAAGACTCTTCTAAACTTTCAGTTGATGCAACACTGTTATCAGATTTCTGTTCGTTATATAATGGATCATCATCGTTTCTTAAAAATGTATTATCACTCTTGGTTACAAGTGAACTATTATTATTATATGGACATTTCTTGGTCGAGGTTTTAGTAAACGAAGTTAATTTCTCTCCAGATTTAGTACATTTTTTTGCAATATCATCAAACATACGTTTTAAGATTACGCTCAGTGGAACTCGTTTGTCCGGATTAAAGTCCTCTTCTTCTGTGTTTGCGTCCTGTTCATGTTGCATATCGCACGGCGGAAAAGAATTAGAATTTTCCATCGAAAAGAAATTAAAGTTCAATTGCTTTTTCGTGGAACGTAAAGAATGGTAATTGGTGCTACTGGTACAGTCGGAGAAGTTTGAGATATACATTTTTTGTACTGCACCTTTTCTAATGGACGGGTTAGTTTCTGGCTCGACGTTCTCCAAAAATGTGCCTCGAGGAGAAGTTGTATCGTAAAAAATTTCGTCGCCAGCATTTGATAAAATATCATCCTCAACAGACACAAGCATCGCGTTATTCAAATTAAGATTGCCATTTGACTCTTCACCTAAAGAAAATGATAAAATTAATATTACTAGTTACACGATGCTATTAACATTTTTGGCTTGTCGTTATGATGAAATGGCGGTTTTAAGTATCATTAATTCCGAAAGTACATTTAGCTTTACGCAATAATACTTTATTTTTTAAGAAAATTAATGGTAGCTTTATTATAATTTGTTTAGAATAACGTTCGCATGCACCATAAATAAAATAAGAATTTGGAATAAATTCAACTCCTTAAGTAATTCGTATAAATTGTTAATTTTCTTTTATTAAAAAGTTTGTCACTCACATGTGAATGTTGAATCGAAAGAATTTTTAGAACTAATGGTGGAATCCATCTTTTCCAGCTCGAACTAGGCTTCCTACTGAACGCGAAATCGAGCGAGCCAAACGAAATTTCAAACATGTTATGTTCCCCTGACTTCCAAGGGGGCACTATATTGTTTACTAATAGGTCCCTAAATGCGTATAATGCGAAACGATCGGCAATTTATAAACTTCATTAGTATTAACTAAAGAAAGTTCCTATGTATCATAATCTAAAATAGCATTTTTGTTTTAAGAAATATAATAATAATAATAATAGTAATAATAAGAACTGCATATGACCAAATTAACGATTAACTTTGAAAAGAAAAAAAACAGAAAATATACTTCTCACGTTGATGGCAAAGATTCAAACGAAAAATTCGTTAAGTTGAAACAAAAGAGCTGAACGTGATAATAAGGGGCCAATAACAGAAACAATTGATCTTCTCAATAGTTTGTAGCGCACGTGATATATCATTTAATGCCAAGCAATCAAATAACATCGATATCGGATAATTGAAGGCATGGCAGAAAATTATTTTAACAACTAGATCCGTTCGTGTTCTCGAAACTCGTGCTCGGGAAATACGCTGTAAAAAGCTTTTAGACATGAATTTTATCTTTCCGTCCTTTCTCTCTGTTTTTTCTAACACAAATTACCCAAAAATGTAATTATCTTCATTTCTTTCTTTAGCATTCTAACTCGAAATTCATACATTCCAACAACAAAGTATCACGTTTAACAAGGAAACTCAATTACAATTTTGTTTCAAATACTGAATCACAACTAGTACATATTCCTTCTCTCGCTCTCTCTCTCTCGCTCCCTCTCGAAAAAGTCTCGTTAGTCTAACAACTTTACAAGCGATCCGATATTCTTTCCCTAAAACTTTCGCAACACGCTTTTCTTCACATTCAGCAAAATCAGTACGAAAAAGAACAATCGGTCTCAACGATTTCGTGACCGTGCTATTTGAAGCATCATCATCATTCTAGTCCTAGTCGATGATGATCGCCCTTCTCCCTTTCTCTTATTTACTTCCGCGGTCGTTCACTGCGTGTGTGTGTCGTTCTTTTGTAATGATATACTTCTTTATTGTCTCTATTTTACAAAAACAAAGAAGCAACACTGATATATTGCTTGGCCGAGGTAACCGTTATTACGTATAACCACGGTAGGAAACACGATAATTCCGTCTACGTTATCACGCTTTATAAAATCAATAATGCAGAATGCGCAATTTCTGCGTGTGTAATAACTAGAAAAATAGTTCTGTATCGAGACGATCCGCAGATCCTCAAGCGTTGATATAGTCTCCCGGGCTGCATGATAATCAGTGAAATAAAATTCGAGTGTATGCCTCGAAAGGGAACGTTTCCGTTTTCTATGAAGTCTCGTTGAAATGCGTACGAACACTTGAAAAGTACACTTTAAATAGACTTTTCTGTTCGTAATAATAATAGCAGCAGTAATAGTAATCGTTCGCCGTACAAATGATAGAAAGTAGAAACATCCTTCTAAACACTAAACCCACATAAAACATGTCTAATCAACGAGATTTACAAATGAACTTTTTACACAGAAGAGCCAGGAAACACTTCCTCGTTGGACACGCTGGAAAAAATCCGTTTACATTGGTCGTACTCACAATCGGTGCATTAAATACAAATTCTGAAACGGCGTGTATGTTTGTGTTTCATGCAGTTTCTTTTTCTTTACAATACACAACGACGCAACATCATTCAAACAGGACATCGTACAGAAGAAGTTGCATTCAGTGCATTTTGGGTGGAACCAATGTGACAACACAGGTAGTTTTATCGCATTCCAGAAATGAAAAAGAGAAAAAAGGAGCAAGTAATAATATAATAATTATCAGAATACAATAATAATAATAGTAATAATAATAACGAAACTACGTGTACCACGGTGAACATCAGAAGCGCACGATGTTTCAAGTGAGATCGAAATAGTGCACTGACGCACGACTGATATCGTACAAAGAAAGAAAAAGGAAGAAAATGTTGAAAACGAAAAGGAATATAAAATGTTAACAAGGAACAACGCCGATTTTATTGTTCACAAAAAACGCTTTCTCGTATAATAATTCTGGTGCTTCAATCGATGGCACAGAAAACTAAAGGGAAACGAAATGCCAATGTAAAACGATAGGAGTAAAATCAAAAATGTATACATATACTCGTGTATATATGTATGTATTTAAGGAACAGAGAAACGAGAAAAAAAAGAAACATTATTTAACATCAAATGAAAGACGGACCGAAATAATAATAATAATCGTGGTAGTAATAAAAGTAATAACGATCGTAACAAGAAATGGCAACGTGCATCTTATTAGCGTAAACGTAATTTCCTGTCGCATCTTGACGCTTTCGCATCACCATTTGCACCTTTTTCCACGTTTCTATGCTGCGTGCCTCTTTAATAATAAAAAAGCTCCGTTTGTAACAAATATTCTTTTCGTCGCATACATACATATATATACATACATCTAAATTGGCAGAATATGTTAATGGCTAGTAATAATGTTTACTTTATATCATTTTTACAAGGAAAATAATCATTGAGAAGAAATTTGTCCCTCCTTTTCTTTTTCTCCAAATTGATAAATAGAAGGCATAGTAATCTATGCCTAAAAATCTATTCTAAAAATCGGTCCAAAGGAATGTTGCATATTTTCTATATTGCGTTGCCTTTCTTTCCGTTCTTCTTTTTATCTTTTTCACGAGTCAGTCAGATGAGTAAACTCCAATTTCGTGAATTCCTACCCTGAACGCGCATAGAAACCATATAATATACAGTACCGTCCATAGGTATACGGGCAAACGAAAAATTTGTTCGTTCCTATGTACTACGTTTCTTTGTGTTTCACCCTTTTTTTTATTTTCATTAACAGATTTTAACAATTTACGTGCATCCTCATTGCGAACACTGTGATCGTTTTGCAAAAGACAAAAAAAAGGGTATGCGGTTTGAAAGATACAGCGTCGAATATTTTTTCGGGCTTTTATTTCATATCCTCGCAGATTTGTTCAATTTGTTACTTAAAACAATGCTAAAAATGGGCGCAGGAATAATTGAGGCGTGAAGAAGTGCATAGACGACCAGGCTAAAGTAATCTAATTAAATAGGAAGTATTTTTCGATGTATGTATGTCACAAATCAAGCTTTTAATATAATATATAATAACAAATAACTATAAACTATTTTCATAAATGACAATAGAATTACTGTTCGAACAATTGACCCTATTGGAAGCAAGAAAAAAAAAAAAAAAGAATATGTATGTATATCCAACGCCGTAGGTCGTTCGAATACATATGGCCAATACTGTATGTGCCAGGAATGTACATATCGAGACGTTTAAAGAAATATAAAATCTAAACATTTTCATGCTCTCGTGTACCGCTAAATAAATATGATTGTCTAATTTTTCAATACTATTTTCTTTCTGTTTTGTTACAAATGCTCGTATGCACACTTGGCATTTTCCAAATCTACATTCAACCGACCTTTTTCACTACATACTCTCATTTTCACCTCTGACCCTCCGCTAATTACTGTACAATTCTTGTTCTTCGTAAGCATCCAAGGAGAAGTGTGTAAACTTATATGGTGACCGGAAAAGAATAAAAGAAAGAAGGAAAGAAAGTTGTCCGAGAAACGAACATGGTATGGGGAGAACGGAAAAGCACAAAAAAACAACGAAAAACTGAGTATTAGAAGGAGACAACATGCAAGAAAGATGGAGGCACGTTCAAAAATATCACCGCCCTCCTCCCCCATGATCCTCTCGTTGGATCGTAACGTGCATTTCGTGTACTCCCCACGCACCCGCAGAAAACTACATAGTTCTTTCCATTTTGTTTTTTTTTTGGTTTCTTTTTATTGGGTACATCTAGCGTCTGCGGCTGCGAGCGAACGCAGCTACGTTTCTAGCGCCATAATCGTTTACAAATCAAATCACTGCAGACGATTGTTGTTTATCACTTCTCGCACTTCACGTCATTGGTTTTTTTTTTCCTTTCTTTTTCTTCTTCATACAACTACTGCATAATAATATTGAATGATATCCGATAGAAATTCTCACGTTCGAACACTAAGTCTTGTATGTGTGTATTTCATTCTGTTTGTGTGTGTTTGCACGCACGCAATTGAAGAAACCAAAAGAAAAAAAGAGCGAAAAAAAGAAGAGAAGACCGCGAAAAAATAGAGCGACTTATTATATCACAGTATCGTACGCAAAGCTTGTATGAATTCGCAGATAGAGCAGCATAAAGGCCAAATGGCGACACTATACGTGCTACTTTAGTATTCTTTTTTTTTGTTTGTTTATCGGCGTTAATAATTATCCGAGGAGAACAATATGGTTTCTTTTCTCTCCCAGTCGTAGAAGAAGCATTAATATTTGCACTCGTACAAATCTATCTTAGCATTTATTCTCACACGCACGCTTCCTCCCCTTTATCTCTTTACTTACACTCTTTCTAATCTCACGCTGTGTTCTCATTTTCACTGCACTTTTTATCCATTTGCACGCCATGGCAATGACTCTTTTAACATCCATGGTCCATGATAGCTTTGCATGAATCTGAGGTTCTCAGTACCATTAGTAACAAAATAGTAAGCAATGGCCGTTGTGTTTACGCATCCTGAGAATAAATCGGGGTTTTTTCTTTCTTTTTACAATTTCACTTCACTTCCGATAGAACGCTTTGCGCTCAATGACACGAACTCGTATGTTCGATTTCTTTCTCTTCTCGTTTAGCTAACTCTCGCATCGGTTTAGTATTTTCATCACGCCGTTTATATATTTATGTGTATGTATGCGATTTATCGTCCGAACACGTACCACCGGCAAAGTACAGTATGTAAGTAATATTCGAAAGTGCTTTTCTTACATTTTTCTTGTTGTTTTGGCCTTTTAGCTGATAAAGGAAAGAGAGTTACTTGAATATTTACGCGTATGTTATATCACAATGCTTATCTACGTTCTAATTATATTACTCGCTAAACCAAATGACGGATGACACGATAATACGTTTAATGAGAACAAAGGAAAAGTACTCATAAATAAACTTATCAACTTCGAGAATTATTATTAGAAATTCTTTTTTGTTTAAAATTGACATTCGGTCAATTTTTCGCCACGCGAAAAAAGAAAATTAAAAAAAAGAGAGAATCAAAAAATAAAGGAACTCGAATATTACTTTATACTGCTTTTTTATACCCACAAAAGGGGAAACTTTGGCAACATACTAAACGTTGGCAACAACATTCTCTCTCTCTCTCTCCATTGTTTTTTTTTCTTTTTGCTTGTTTCAGCTGGGCAGCACAGCCTTTTACCATACACGCAAAATATTCCCTTTTTTTGTATTACTTTTTTTTATACACGCACAAGCACTCGCAATAGTTTCTGCTTTCTCCGTATAATCGTTATCGATAATCAGCAAGTACAATTAATAGTTAATCGAATAGCTTCATCGTAATCGTTAATAATAATTAATAATAGTTATTAATATACGTATATACAGCACAGAAAGACTGCTTTACACTGAATAACAAATTGTACAGTGACACAAGGCTAACACTGAGATCGTCGGATACCTTTTCTCTCTCTCCTTCTATCCCTCTCAATCAATCCATTAACCTTCGTTTTGTTTCCCCCCGCCCTTCTGAACACCTGTCAACACGCCAGCGCTGATAATTAAGTTTCATCTCGAACAATAATCCACGAATATTATAAACGTGTCTGGAAAGCATTATTTCATTGAAAATTCATCTATCACTTTCGTAGATCGAGGACGAAGGGAGAAAAAAAGAAGAAGAATCGATCATCTCTATTATGTAGTAACGTTTTCAGAAATGTTTAAATTATTCGTCGTGATTACAGTTCGATTACGTGTAATGTGCGTGACAAACGCACAACCTGTCTCGTTCTGCGGCAAACGCTCCCGTTGAATTCCATAGACCGGGTACCGTCGAAATTTGTGAAGCAACCGAAGGTGCAACGAAATATCATCGGAAAAAGATTTCTTTCATGCACGGTTTCGCGAGAATAGTCGATGCACATGCGTCCACGAGGCATAACAATTCAAGACGGGAAATAACATCAACTATCTCTTGTTTCTTTTTTGTTTTTCATATTTTTTTTTTGTTTTATCTTCTTTTTCTTCATTCGTTTAAATTAATTTACATCATAGCGACGTTTTAACAGGTTTAACCGAATCTATATCATCGATATAATTAATATAGGCTGAGAAACAAGATGTGCAAGAAGCGAATGCGCTTTTTTTGTTTTCGTTTACGGAAACTTCGTTTCGGTCCAATTAGGATGATTTTGTGCCCATATTTTTTCTTCCTTTTCGCTTTTCCTTTTTCTTTCGTTCGCGAGAGAAAAACATAATATAAATATATATGTTACAGTACAGGCTATCGGTGTTCGCGGGTAAATGCAATCAGCCTGTTATTGAACGAAGAATAAGCGTGCGCGTTTGTTCCATTTTTTTTTCTCTACTTTCTCGTTTTCGTTTCATACATGTTTAAAACGCTTAAACAAAATGAAATTGAAATGAACATGCACGTACTCCGGGTTTCGTCGAACACTATCGATTTTAGTTCACGCAAAAATTCAACAAAGAATACAGTATAATACATTATCGCTTTGCACGTTGATATTTATACTCTTTTTTCCTTTTTACCACTCTTTCTTCACGTTTGTTAATAAGACGAACAATTAAATCGTGTATTTTCGTGCGTGACATCATTTCACAGCATATCTGCCACTCGCTACTATACACAATTTATGGTCCTATTTTTCCTTTCAAGTACTGCTGCGCTAATCTCTGCAAATTTTAACAGCCGTTGCCATTTGAACCGGTCAACGGCACGAACTGACACTTCACTCTATTAAACTTTAAGGCGATGGAGCACCTGACTTCTTTTTTTTTCTTTTTTTTCTTTTTTTTTTAATAGTTTCTTACGTGTACGGCAGATATATCCTGAAGAAATATCATTCGCTTAATGTACAGATAAAATTAAACGTTACTTATCGTAGTGTGATGTAATACAACGATGTCTTATGATTAAAAATGAATTAGTCATACTTTTTGTTTCCTCGTCTAGATTTTCAGAATTGCTGACGGTAACAGAGAATTTTCTGCATTTATGAAAGAAGAAAATTAAAAATGAAACAAGGAATAAATGAAACAACAACAACAACAACAAAGTGAAATTAAATGCTTAATACTACACTTTAAAAGCATGTGTAAAACGATCGGTGTAAAAGTTACTGGTTTAAGGTGGTTTTCAATATTTTACCAATAAATGATATGTTATATTTGATGTATGCTATTTAAAAAAAGAAAGAATGTGTTTGAATATATGACGATAATGCAAAATTAAGCGACAATCGTTTTCAAGATGTCATAGCATTGAAAATTCACGTAAGGCACAGAACGATGTTACTTCAAGATATATACTCCAACACGCATTAATGCTTTTTATATGAGTTAAATATCTTAATTAATTACTCATCTGAAAGCTGTACCCCCAGCTGTACTGTTATATTACCGAACAAAATGAAAAAGATTAACAGAGCTTACATTTTCTTTTTTATAGGTATTTTTGTGAAAAAAAAGAAGCAACAACAAAAATTGCCAATCTTAATTCGTTAATAACGATTAACTTGACATTAATAATAATAATAATAGCAATAATAATATAATAATAATAATAGTAGTAATAGTAGTAATAGTAGTAGTAGTAATAGTAGTAATAGTAGTAGTAATAGTAGTAGTAATCTAAATAGACAAATACACTTTCATTCCTTTATATGAAACTTATCTGTGATAATCTGTTACTTTTAGCGTTACCTTTAAAGGCGATAAGTTTCCACACATTTCACCATTTTTTTTTCTTGGTTCAAGATGCGTGAGATTTGCAATCGAATTGTAAAGTATAATGTAACTTTATCTCTGTTTAGCTATTTCGTTCAACATATCGAAAAATAAAACATGTTGGAGGTAGGCTTCCTATGTAACAACAAATTGATAATCGTCGAGAAAGGAATCATGTTAAATCCGTTTTTTTTGTCTGCCTTTTCTTTTTTGTTTTGATTAACTACTCGTATAAGCTTTTCTTCTGTCCTTACTGTAGATCAATAAGAACCACAAAGTGTATTAGTTACTTTCCTTTTCGTTCGATTCGAAGGATAACACAATTCCATGAAAATACTCGAGAAAAAAAAAAGATTGAAAAGAGTTCAAAATCAAACTGTCTATCGGTTAGTAGAGTATCTACACGAACTATACGCATTCACACCGTCACACTTTATGATCACGAGCAAGTATTTTTATTACAATTATCATTACCAATAATTAATAATTAATTATTCGTTAAATAAGCGAGCCTGTGTAAAAATTTAGCGTTTTTGTTTTGTTTTTTTTTCCTGTTTCGACACATACGCACTTTTTTCCTCCCATTGTCCCTCCATTCAGTTTATAATCTTGCGCGCAACATTTAAAAAAAAAACAAAAACCAAAAACAAAATAATTAATCAGTTTTTATGATTCCTCCATTTCCCCTCATTTTTTAAATTTCTTAATCTATTATCTGTCGCGGCTGGAAGAAGTAACCACTCCATAAAGTTAATACGTCAATCACACTATTTTCTTTTTTTTCTTTTTAATATTTTACACGTGTTGAATGACACACTTACATTCACCATTTTCATTACACTTCGCACAATCTTTATAGCTTTCTTTACTTTTCATTTATGTTCGGTCTTAATTACAGTACGTGTAATCTAGCAACCACTATTTTTCATTTTTAACCATCCTAAAGTTTTCCTCGAAGACTCACTGACTGCTGCAACAATCCCTTTTTCCAAGGTGGTGTTGTTTCTTAAGATCATATCAGCTCGCAACTAATCAAGATAACTGTTAGTAAGTTTTAGCGACAATTCTGACGGACGATCTCAATTTGGCATAGTTAACGTAACAGGCTTTCATTCAACTATTTGTAACTTTAGTACAATCGTCTAAGACGTATTTGCTACTTTTTAAAGGCATCAGCATAAACCCACTGTCACAGCACATGCAGTTCTTGATAAATCTGCTACGTGACGATCTTGTTTCAGTTAAATTTTCAAACCTCCTGTGTTTGTTCTTTCTCTCCCGTATCTCTATTTCGTTATCGTTACACTTTCGTGATCGATCCGAAAGGAGTTTTTTTTCTTTAGTTTACCAAACTTATAAGAGGTATTTTACGATTACACGAATTTTCATGTTTTTCTTCTTTTTTCTTTTTACAAAGATATTTTATGTTCGTGTTTCGAAACGTGTATGTTTTGCGCATAACTACTTTTAGATTTTCAGTCCGAATATCGTATCAGATGTCAATACTGAAACTTCAACGTTGCATCGGGACCTTTTCAAAGGTATTCTCGCAACTTTCTGGCATATATACAATCCGAACATACACAATTCATAAGCCTTGTCTTTTTTTTCTGGTGATTGACTATTTTATGTACATTAGTTTTAGAGGCACATTTTTGCGCCAATTGGCTTTACACAATTACCATCGACGATTTGACTGGAGATTTTGTTACAACTTTTATTGATAATCGACACCAAAAGTTGGTATAACTTTTTGTTTTCGTAAAGGTTCGATCACTTTGCTGGTAATTAGAAACATATTTGGTCTTGCATTAGCGAGCAGACTCTCGTGACTGTTTATATTTTCATAACGGATAACTTGCAACAGAGGTAATTTTGCAGTACAAAAACATTATTGTTATTTACCCCATATTTCTTAGTGCCCATTTCACTGACCACTGTAGAACTGTATACGACCACTTGCAGTTACTGGCATTTCTCTCATAACAGCGTCCCATGCTATATTAACAGAGAAAAAAAGAAGAGGGAACGGATTATTTTAGTCAATGTATTGCTAACTCGATTACAAAACGTATCACGAATAATTTAAACGAATTACTTTTCGTTACCGTCATAAAACTTAGTATTAAAATCTGTACAAATGATTCTTCTCTTCACAGATTTAAGATTACATGAACTGATCCAAATATCGTATTATTTTTTTTACATGAAATAAATTGAAGTAATCGCGATTAAATGATTTCTCATTAAGTCCTTGAAAATTAAACTCAGTTTCTGATACGAAATTGAATAAAAAACAATATTTAAAAAGCACAGAAATTCCTAAACAAAAACTTAAGTAAATTTTCTCACCTAAACCAACAAATGAGACGATCTTATCATGATTATACGTCTGTATATTAACATCTTCTTCAGGTGCTACATACAGCATGGAAAAATCTTCTTTTGGTTGATTGTGATACTTTTCCATTATTCCTGGTGGAGGTATAGGCGGTGGTGGTAGACACGTTGGTGGTGGAAATCTTGGTGGATAACCCATACACGGTAATCGCTGCACCATCACAGGGTGCATTGGTTGTTGTGTTACGTGTGTATTTGGAGGTTGCATGAAATTTGGGGTAAACTTATTATCACATCTCGTATGTTTATCGAATATTGGAGGATATCTATCGAAATTAGCTATTGGTTTGTTTATCAGAGGTGGAACTACAGAGGGAAACATTGAACTGGTACACGAAGCATCTTCAGTCGTTGAATCTTCAGACAATAGAAGTTCGTTAATTTCAAATCCAAACCTAAGTTCCGTTGGCGATTCATTATTCTTAGTAATATCCGAAGAAGTTTCATCTAATAATATAACCGCAGGTCTTGATACTTTTTGCTTGCTAGATGTCTGAGTTTCAACTTTTTGCGACTGATCTTTATCCAAAGTAGCACTTTGTTGCTTCGTTCTTTTAGATTCAGAATCTTCTGGCTGTTCTTGCTTCGAATTCGTAGAATGCGTATTTCCTGTATTAACTGTTTCATGCTTAATAATTATATTCTGTTCCTTCGCCGGTTTCGTTGCTATCTCGGTTTTTGTTAATTTGCTAGCATCCGTATCGGAATTTTGCACTTCCTGAGATGGCTTCTGATTATTTTGAACAGCAGTTTTCTGTGATTCAGTTTCATCGTTGGTTCCAATTTCGGGGTTACTTTTATTTTCACAAATTGCGCTCGAATTTTCCATGTTTTGCAATTTTTTTATGTTCTCGTCGTGATATACGTATCCAGTCTTTTTTAATTGCTGATCCTCGTGCGACACTTGTATTTGTACATTTTGATTGTTTTGAGCGTATACCCCACGTCGTGCTCGAGGAGGATTATTACACCTCGTGTTCACAACCGTATCTTTGTTATTAACATTGATGCAATTGTTAGGGTTGTTGTTGTCAGAATCGGAATTGCAATTTGTTATTGCGTTACTGAGCTTCGATGATACTGTGCTCGTTATCGAAATCTCGTTTGGTATTGTGCTATGATTATTTGAGTTCACTGTTTTCTGTTCTTGTTGAGTTAAATTTTGTCGCATTTTCTCAACATCCTGTACATATTTAATGACCTGAATATTTTTATTAATAGCTTCCTCTTGTGCCTCCGCTTTTTTCCTCTCCGTGGAATTTTTCATCTTCGACAAAGTCGGCGACGGTGGTTTGTCGAAGCTAAGATTTAAAATGTGATTCGAGTGGGTGAAATTATGCTGCCTCGCTTTTCTGTCGGTGTGTTGCAATTCATCTAAACTGGGATAATAATCTTGGGGGATCTTATCCGGTTCCGATGGTGTTTTCGGTGGCACGCTGGGCCACGAAGATGTGTTCAACATATTTGGAACTATTGTCGACATGTTTAAGACCGAATTGTGAGTCATATTGATAGTCGCCATGCGAGCTATGTCCGCGTAACTTGCCTGCGGTGTTCCGCCCGATGAGGTAGCAATTTTTGATAAATTATGTTTGGACGTGTTTGATGTAACTGGCAATGAATGGACAGAATCTGAATCGCTGCTGTCCGATTTATCACTGTAAATAATAATTAGGTCAATGCAACTAATGGCGTTTATAATTATATAAATTACAACTTATACATAATTATCAAAAAAGATAATAATAATATATATATATTTGTTTTTTCACATATACGTTCGAAAACCAAATGAAAGGGAAAACAGCATTAATTACCTAGGTGGCATACTACTCGCAGATTTTCTCCTGAGTTCAGGGGAAAGTGGTGTTCTATATTCATTAGAAAATCCTCTGGAATTTTGAAGATAAGATCCAGTTGTCGTTAAATTCTGTGCTCTACTACCGCTGCAACTTCTCCTTTGTTTTTTACTCTTCTTCTTTTTTGTAACTACCAGGAATTCTGTTTCTTGTTCCGGTTCTGGATTGATTTTTTTATTGGAGTTTCGACGACTAGCATAATCATCTCCGGTATCATTGCAATATATAGACTGACCTTCTTCTGTTCCCCAGGATCGTCTATCACCACGACTATCGATAGCTGCATCTCCTGTACTTCTTTGTTTCGCTCGTCGTAAAGCAACATTGATTGTGCCTACGCGTGCCCGATGAAAATACATTGTTAAACTTTTACATTGATATAATGTTACTTGAGGCAGAACTTTCCAATCGATTACTTACAATGTTGACTCGATATACTACTGGCACCACTGGAACTATTACTTTTTTCCATTGTGAGGTCCTCGAGTTTAGTTTTGGATATTTCTTCAAGAGAATTCGACTTCTGCAGCTTGGCAGATAACTGTTCCCTTTTAGTATCCTTTTCTCTACTTCTTGTTTTTGCTCCAGCACTAGTCTTTACTCTTACTGGATTACCTGGCTTTCCCTTTTTACTTTTAGATTCCTTATTTTCGATAAAATTAATTAGACTGTCTATATCTTCATTGCGATGACCCTCAACGTTTTCAGCGTTATATACAATGACATTGGGCTCTTGCGTATGCTTTCGTCTACCTTTTTTCCGTTCTCCGTTATAATTTTGCACTGGGTTTCCATTTTCATCCAGGGACTTTTTTTCTCCAGATCCCGTAGTATGCGCTGGATACCTGGAGCCTTCTGTGCAAAATTCCAATATTTCAGCTTGTCACAAAATAAAGAAGATTTAGATACACATCAAGATACTGTATGAAAGAAATTATTTTATTTGTTCAATTAAAAAAGCATCGTAAATTAGAATGTCAATAAAAATGTGATATATCCTTAATTTTTAATTATAATGATATCTATCAAATAATAAGTCATATATATTGAATAATTTTGATATATCACCTACCCATTGTAATATTCTGCGTTTGTAAGGATGCAGACATCATGGAGCATAAACTTGGAACTACTTTACCCTGACTAGCACTAGAACTGTTTGCAATTCCACTAATACCACATTTCACACTATTAAAAGTTTGAAAAGAGAGGGCTCCAGTTACCTCTGTACCATTAACAGATATTTTTGATTTATCTTGTTTTCCACTATGTTCACGGAGTGAAAAATCTATAGTAGTATCCACGGGGGTTTGAGCTATATCGAAAGTAGTGCGTGATATATATTGAGGTCTACGCGGTTCAATAATTTTCATTTCAATTCCTTCATCATCTTCTGTATCTAAAGAGTGAGGCCTCTGAACCCCACTTATAGTGGATCCCACATTCCTTTCACTAATAGTACCCACCTGAAATAATGAAAATTAACGCACGACGAAAATATTTAAAAAACTAGAGAGCACGATATACGCACGAATACTAACGTATTCATCATTTTTAAAAGAAAATTTACCTCTGCATCACCTAAATCAATCACCATATAATCAGACTTATATTCTGGTGGTGAATTATCTGATTCAAGCATTTCATTTGTGCCGTGCTTTCCTTTGTTACTTCTTTTCTCGCGCACTTCAACTTCACTTTCGCCTAAATCCTTTTTCGTATCCTTCTTATCTTTTTCTTTCTCTTCCTTTTTTGTACTAGTATATGATGGTTTATCTAACGATTTGGATTTTTCTTTATTGGTCCAGTCGTACGTTGTCCTTTCTTCACAGAAACCCTTCTTAAAAAAATCAACAATAATTAATTGAAACGTAGTAACACGTTTCAATATAATATAAGGAAATTTTATTATACTATTAATGATGTAAAACTATTAGGCATTTCGTATTATACCATAATTATATTCCGAACAATGTTAATATTTCCTCATTTATTAACCCTTTGCACTCGAGAGACGTGAACAACTTTTCTATCAAGATGTTATATTCCTCCGTGTTATATTTTACAAGTTTTTTAATTACTTTATATTTAGTCTACCTCGAGTTACTGTTTCGCTAGGAAAAAAAGAGCTTCGCGTGCAAATGGTTAAATACTTTTGTATCCGTATTAAACTAATTAATAATATGCAAAGGGTCACTTGGTATTATTGAAAGAAATGTTGAATGCATATGTACCTTTTTATCAAATAATAAGTCTAAGTTGGCCAATGAAGCAAGACTGTGTGATGCATTAACATTTGAGGGTAATGAACCACCTTCCCTTTGCCTAGCAGATACGCTGGGCCCGGTATATTTTTTATTCTTCCTCCTATTCCCCCCGTAAGTATGGCTAGATCCAGATGTGAGATAAGCGAAGCTGCTATCAAACTCTGAGGCAATTGGTTGTGCCAAATTTTGTAACGAACCACCGTGTGTTAGTCTTTCAGATACAGAGTCTCTTTTATGCCTTCTACGATTCGATCCAGGTAAGCAACGTGAACTAGTTACTATCCTACGACCTTCCTCAGTTTCATCGGCTTCCGCTTCTTGCAGTAGCTCCTAAAAATATAATACACGGTATACATACATTATTAAATTATTGTTGTAACCAAATAGATGGAAGGATAAATATGCTTACTTTAAAAAGACTTGATTTTCCTTCACGATCTTTGGGACATTTATAAGTTATAGCTTCATCCAATAGTGCACGTAATTCACCCTCATTTAACGTAGACAAAGTAGCAGGTTCTTCCTGAAAATTATAATTATGACCCATATGTTTAAAAAAATTGTACGTTGAGAAATCAGTTATAAATACAAGTAATTGCACAGGTACGAGTAATTGTTAATAAAATTAAACACAAAAAATAGAAATAGTACAATACACCATATAACCATTAATTTATCTATCAAAATAATATAGGCAATTGCAGACTAGAAACTGGGTCTCATTAAATGGGAACTATTACATAAGATACATTCAATTAACAACGCAAAATATATGTTCATACAATATAGAAAAATAATAGTAATTTGGAAAATAGACATTTAATTAAATAAGTATTTTATCAAGTTCATTTTCTATATGCGTATAATATAGTGGGGTATGTTAACAATCTGTACATTTGCAAACGTTTTGTTTGTAACCTATACGTAGTACGGGAATGTGTTTGACCATGTAGATTCAAATATGGAAAGTATGCCAAGAGTTCAATCCAAACTTTAGGAGTAAACCATAAGGGGGAATACATTCAAAGATGTACTAAGAAAAAATTAAGGGCATTCTGGTTATCTGCAAGCTTGTTTTAGATCATAACATCAGAATTGTTCATTATTTTTCCTTAATTTATTATTAACCTTTTATTAGAATGTATTAATTAGGATTGCAACACGAATGTATGCGAAATTGTGATAGAAAATATGGGAATTATTACGGGCAATGTTACCTTTACTTCATTCACAGTTTAATTCTTTCAATTAAAAATACTACGATCAACAAATATTCTATAAGAAAATTTTTGTTTGCATCATTCGCATCATACATTGTATCGAACACCATAGTACAAACTAGTCCACAAAGGCAGATAAGCATGGATATAGATAGATTCACTGAGTGAATTTAAGGTTTCACTTATTGGATTTTGTTCAGAAATATAAAGTTTGCATAGAAAGAATGTATATTACTATGAATGGTGTGCATTAAAATTGCGATTAACTCTACATATATGCATACACACACAATATGCACACAGATATGCCTACATATACATACATTATTTTTATCGTGTTCATTATATATAGGCTATTTTTTCTTTTTTAGCTCTGAAACGTTTGAATTATTCATTTACCTTTAAATTGTTAAAATCTATTTAGATATTCCTATTAATTCCATTACATATTGTGTATATTTTTCATTTCATCAATGTCTTTCGCATGCTAACCAATCTACAGACTACACCGTGTAACATTATTGTACTTAAATGTTACAAGACTGTTTACATAACAGCAAAAAAAAAATTATAAGTCTATATAGTCGTTTATTCGATCTACTTACAAAATACTGCATGAATATTATTATGAAAGGAGTATTTTTCAATTGTAGGCTGTAAACAAGGTAGAAAATATTGCAAGATATCGTAAACGATATGTCATTTATTTTCGTGGTAATTCGACCAACATTGGCTTGCGGTAACCTGACTAGCTTCATTCAAAGCAAAATATCTTATCAGAATGGCTGCCCATGTTATAAAAAAAAAAAAATAATTGGCTGCTACAGTCTTTCTTCATTTAAAACATTACACAAATATATCGTGGGAGGTACAATGCGTTTATTAACAAATTTTTATATCGATACTACGTACGGGAAAAAAAGCTGAGTACCAACTACGACTGCTGCTTCCAGACCGTGTCGTTTTTTTTCTAAATATGACAAAACGTCTTTTCCGAACTTTTTGACCCTGAATAACGTTGCTTATAATGAAATCACTTCATACGTTTTCATAGTTAGGTTAATAATATACTCTTATCGTACTTCGGCAACAAAGAAAAAAAAAAGAAAGGTAGAAAAAAAAGAAGGAAAGTTATCATTCGTTTCGCAGTGTTGAGTAACATGCCCGGGAGACAAAAAAAAAAGAAGAAATACGTGGTTTCGTGTACGAACAATACAAACCAATCGTCTTCGAAGAGATTCAGAAAGCACTGTTAATGAATACTCGTAAGTCCTTGGAAATGAGAAAAGGATAGCCAATAGCGAGTTTACCTTCTGTCGTAAATTAAAATGGGACACACACCAAGAATGAGTTTGGGCTTGTCCAGAGATCGATAGGGGGTCGCGATTAGCTAATTGAAACACGAGATACCGGGGTGACTTACAGACGAAAGGAAAAATCTGCTGGGCAGTGCCGGCACGGAATTTATATTTTTAGAGGGCACCTGGGTCGGCTGCAGTCGTCTCTGCTTCGGCAAACTACAGTCACGCAGTAATAGCACCGTTACGCAGAGATTTTGCGCATTTCAATGTTACGATAAACGTTGCCGACGATATGCTATCACTGTCCAGAAGAAGTAATATCGGCAGTATCAAAAATACGCTGCCGATTTAAATGCTATTGTGACGAGCGGGCGCGGCGCGCTCTTCTCACCATGGCCGCCGCCATTACACTGAGAATACGGCCATTCCAGGATCGTAACAATCAAGAGAGAGGCGCCCCTTAATGACCAAATTTCTTAAACATTAATAATCTGTTTGTCGAATTGTATGATATGGTCGCGTAGGAATTGCACGATCTTGTGTATGAAACGTTGTTCGATAATTTGTCATTTCTAAGGGCTTACCTTATTACCATTCCATTTTCATTCAAAATTTTGATACATTCATTGCGCTGTGAGAGTAGGTTCAGTTATTAACTACTGCCCTCTTGTCACATTTATTTGTGGCAGAATCTGGAGTAAAACTATTTTGACAACTGCGTAATATGAATATATAAAGACTGAAGTGAATCTTTTTGTTTTGTTTGATAAAATTAGTTAATGCGAGTTAAGCTTTGCGTTTGGTAAAATTATATACTATGCCTCTGCACATGCCATGTTTTTTATGATGCTTTACTGTTATTATTGATGTCACGAGCATTATTTTGTGTTGCTTAATTATAACTAATCAATCGGTAATAAAGTTTATTGACACTGTACTGTTATAATGCAGTTTGATATTAGCTTGTATAAGCAATATTTAATTCATATTTAAAATAGCAATTCAATTGTGTTTTAGTATATATTCTGGTCATAATTTTAATATGTAAAACTAAATACAACTTATAAATTATAAAAATCACCTACATTTATGCATTTAATGTTGGGCATGCTATAATTCTTATAATGGCCTTTTTCCGTGCAAAATTCATGTTAATATCAATTTTGATTATACAAGAAAAGATGCACATATTTTTGAACCTTTCATTTTAGTAATCTTTATCCGATATTCAAAACAAAACTGAAGATTCAACTGAAAATATAACATCAACTTTAGAAATGTATTCAAAGACACATTTGCGAACATATAGAGCTCCATACGTGACTAACGATTTTTCCTTTTCTATTCAGTCCGTTAATTACAAGTCTTGAAGGGCGTCTAAATTCTTGTTTAAAATGCTTACATTTGTAACTCACCTGCTTACTGTCAGAGGTAACACAAGTCGGTGCACTTTGATTTGTCGAATCTGAATCGATATCAATGTTTGTCGAAGCACACTCTGTATTCGGATTCTGGTTACCAACAGTCTCGACAACTACCACTGGATTTTCAACGTCTCTCTCATTAGAGATCTCACTGTTATTATTTTCGGCAGCTTTGTCAGGCGCTACACGTTCTTGACGATGCTCCGGCCCTGGGCCCATTTTGATCGAAATTGACAGCGCTGTTTCCGCTGCACTCATTGCTTTATCATTTCTCTTTGGTGTTTTTATGGTCTATCGACCCGTTTTACATGATCGACAGAGAACGATCTGAGATTCTCGCATTTCGTTATCACTTTAATCTCGTTCGACCTGTCTATTTGGCCATGAAATCATCACAACCATCACGTCCGTATGAATGATAGCATTTTTTTGTTTCACTGTACTAAATGTCCCACTAGGTTATATGCCCAATCGGTTCAACCGATCGGGAAATTAACACGTGTTCAGTTGAACTCAACAAAATACACACATAAATAACAATAATTATTTCTAATGAAATCGGGAGATTCAATTGATATTTTCTTCTCAATGTACTCGGACTTCACGCGCGTACCACGCGCGCTCTACGAAGGTGACAAAAATGGCACCGTCCACCATCTAGTGTCGGGACTGTCGATCAATCAGAAAACTGTTTTCTTTGGCTCTTTTCTGAACTTCTTTTCCATATGTCCACCGTGGCAATACATTTTCTATTTACGTAGAAGTTATGCCATTATTGTTCATTCTTGTGTTTCAATATTAGTCATTTTCCGTTGTTAAAGGTTACTTGAAATCTACTTGTCAGCTTCAGTTATAATTGTCGATTGGCAGAGAGCACGTTACGTATTCCAAGAAATCGAGAAATATATACTACACTGTGTGTTGTTGTTAATGACAGGCAAATATTTAATTGCCGTTCGAGTCATACATTTGTCGGAGAGAAAAAGTGCGAAAACGATGAAGACATTTGCTCTGTCCGTGCGTTGTTTTACTGTTGATATGCTCTTTCGGAATTATTTTGTTGCTTTTTCTCATAAATGGCAAAACATAAGAATAGATGATTCGTAAGTAGCGTGTCCCTTTCGATGTCAAAATGAAGTAGTATTCGATTTCAAGTTCTGCATGTATCCAAATTATTCGATGCGTGCCAAATTATAACAGCGAATACATGTTTAAAATCAGCAATATAAAACGAATGGAATGTTTTTTTTCGTAGCACCTAGTCGAATGTCAATTTCGGCAACGGAAAATTGTAAATAGTTTCTTGTGACATGTCAAATTTATATTTTATGCGTGTTCAACCATCGGAAGGCGTGAAAGAAAGTCCAATTTTGGTGCTACAAAACGAGCTTGATATTCGCCGTAGTTCGGAGTACTCATAAATTCAAAATGGCCGTTGTCGATATTAAATGCACACATTTCTCGTATTTGCAGCGTGAAAATTTTTCTTCAAACAAAATGCAATCGCCTGGTAGCGTTGCACCAACCGTATACGGCTGGAAGACGCGGAAACGTATTTGTCCAAAACGTCGACAATGTTTCTGGCATTGCTTGTATACACGCCAAGGGGCATATAGTTTGCTCTTGCTTACTATTCCACCGTGCGCGTTAGGTCTTGGAAGACACTAAAATCACTTTCGAAGAAACATTTCACTGTCAATCAGAAATGTTGCACTGAATCACTAATGCCTGATCAAATCGTTGAAGCGTATTCTAAAAATCGTCGGTGAATTATCGATCGCATAATGTTACTTCTGTCTGTGCACTATTTTGACGGTAGCACTTCGACTGCACGATTACGATCTTTGTCGACAAACACTTGATCTAAACGTAAACAGAAAATCTCACGATTGAGATTTATTTGAAATACGACACTATCTGTGTGTTCGAGAAAACTGAAAGTAGTCCACCCCAAACTTCATCGCAACAATGTCCAAATCCAACCCCACGATCAATCAATTTTAACACTAGAATATTTCACTTGATTTTTAGTATTGTTCGGTAAATAATTCTCCTAGTTAATTGCATCGAAAAGAAGTTACAGGAAAACTGACGTAAACCTGCACAGACAGTTTTCTCGCGACACAATAAACGATCGCTTTTGCGCAGAGAAACGGCGGACCAGCCGTTTAGCCTCCGAAAATGTCGTCTGGCCTCAGGCACGTAACTATGTGTCAAGATATTTCTTGCGACTCTAATTTTGTTTTCCCCTTACATTTGAAATATTTTCTATTAACGTAACAAAAATGAACTATGCGCGATCGACCTTTGTATTTTCAATGGCTATAGGTTACACGACGATTGAAATTTGTCTGAATTGGACTGATATAATTGCGTCCAGTAATATTACAGAAAATAACTCTTCTTTTTTGTTCACTCTATACGGTTAAATAGTACTCATATTTTACACCAATTCTGTATCATTTCTTTTAATTTAATATAGCATAAATAAAAGAATTTGAAACGTTGGTGAAAATGTTAATAAGTACAGCACTGTTAGTTCTGCGACTGCTATGCGTTACCGGGATCGATATATCTCGAACTCGAATTATAACGCGATATGACCGTCGATCCTACCAATTCATTGACGTTATGCGCTGGCTATATACTACTCTACAGTAATTCAGATTAAAACCGAAGACGACACGGCATATACTCGTCGGATAGTTGCAAAGTTCGTAAGTCAAGAATAAAAGAGATATTATTTGACACGGTCAACCACAGATAAGTCTTCACACTCGGTTACAGATAACAGGTTCCGCTAGTGTTTCCAAAACAGTGGACGACAAATTCCGAAGGCGGCAAAATGACGGAATCTGAGAATATTTTCTTGTTTGTGCCCAACATCATTGGTAAATGAATATTTACGGTTTAACACTTTTTTAATCATTTGTGTATGATCTTAAAAATCTTACACACTGATGAAGTGTGTATATCTTGTAATCTTTTAAGAACAATATGCAATGGGATAGAGAAGTCATTGACAACAATCTTTCTACTCTGAATCCTATTGATTGTTTAGAATTAACGTTTACGTATTAAGCAAATAGAATAAAGGCTTCAAATGAAAAGAAAAATCAGATAGAACATTTTAAGTATATGCACATAATAAAGTACTTGGAGTTTATTACCATTGTTTTTAAAAATTAAAGCAATTCATTTACGGCAATTTCATTTTATAGAACATAAAGTAACGATTGTGAACATGCAGTTTATTAATGAGATTGAATAAATTTTTATGAATATTACGAATGGTTTTTCTGTTTATAATATATTTACACACATTTTCAAAATGTTTAATATATTTTTTTCTTGATTGATTATTCTTTAACAGAGAGTATCATAGAAGGAAGATTGAAAGCATAGCACTTTAGGGACTTCCTGTATTGATTTGTAGTAATTTATAGAGTACCCTTTTTTATGTAACACTTCGCTGTGCATTTTAAAATAAAAGATCAGAGTTATTGAATTGCTAGTTAAATGATAAAGAATATGTTGATCTCATGTGGTATATGGACATAAGAAGGATATTATACAAATAATAATGATACGTATGTAACAATTAATATATGTGTATATTAACAGGCTATGGCAGAGTACTTTTGGCTATCATATCTTTTTACTTTATGACAACTAATCATGTTGTTGCATCGTGGTGTTACATTATCAGCGCACTATTAGATGCAGTGGATGGTCATGCAGCAAGATATTTTAATCAGGGCACTAAATTCGGTGCTATGTTAGATCAGTTAACCGATCGGGTTGGCACCATGTGCCTTTTAGCTACATTGTGTATATTTTATCCATCGTATTCATTCTGGTTTCAATTAAGCATGGCTATAGACATTAGTTGTCATTGGATATACTTGCATACGTAAGAATAAATTTTATTAATACACATGTACATTACGGCATTATCCATATTACAAAGATATAAGAAAACATATTACTATTTCTGTTGATAATTGAGAAATATTATATTATAGGTCACTTTTGCAAGGGAAAACAAGTCATAAATTTATTGACATGTCTGGGAATCCAATTATGAGAGTGTATTACACTAATCGCACAGTTTTGTTTTTTATGTGCGCTGGTAATGAAGCCTTTTATGCTGCATTGTACCTTCTGTACTTTACCGAAGGGCCCACTTGTAAGTTACTATATTTTTGTATTATATATATCGTTCAGATTATATATTATAATGCATTGTAAAATATTTCTTTTGTTTCAGTTGTCGGTATGAGTCTGTTCAGATTTATTATGTACCTCTCTGCCCCTATTGCATTTGTTAAATCTGGTATATCGTTGTTGCATGGATATATATCCTGCATCAATTTAAGTATAATCGATCTGAAGGAAAGACAGGAGCATGTAAAAACAAACTAAAGAACATTGCATTATTTATCACCTCCTAGTCAAATTAAATGTGATTGATTGATCTTCCTAATTTAATGTGAATTATATACAAATACATGATTAAATTATATTTTTACCAACTGACCTGATTAAATGTGCCACATTTAAAGCTACAGTCTATAAAATATATTAAAATAAATAGATACTTGGTGCTAGCCAATGTTTAACCTCTATTTTAATAGTGATAGACATGCTATAAGCATAATACATTATATGTATATCAATACAACTAAAGTTCAAAACTATGTAAAGAAAAAAGTCAGATCTATCAGTTTAATATGCCCTGCCATATTTTTCTAGTTGATAAATGATTTTATATTTTTGAATAATGCATACAACTCAAGGAGTTTCTTTTTAAAACATGCATTTCCATAGGCTAACGTTAAATCCGTAAGTGTATTAAACATTAGCGATTTTTTAATATTTTAATGTAATCTGATAGAAACATTTATTGTTCCATCATTTTATATGTATATATAAATGTACGTTATGCATTACCGTGTTACATTTTTGTTGTAACTTCATAGTTTATTGTGTATTGATGTATCTGCAATGTATAAATCTAACGTGAAAAATGTATAAAGATTAAAGAAAATATTTAATAAATATTTTTGTCCCTTATACACATATTTATTATTACTAATTACATCATAAATATTAATACAAAATATTATAATCGTATTATCGATATCATATGTGAATAAATTATATAGCATGAGTCCATCCTCTCAATTTAACATATATTAACATTAGTTGTCATTATTATTAGGTATACATATTGGTACATATAAACATATTTCTCATGATATATGTATTTCAATTCCTTTCTTTGCTACCAAGATTTTTCATTACAATGAAGTTAATAACACGTAATGCTATGAAGATTAAAAGAAAGGTTATCTATCACGTTAAAAAATTGATATAAATTCGCCGCCGAAAAAAGATGAGACAGAAAGTTTTAACGAAAATTTTATAACTTTATTGCATCGTACTATGTATGTATTCTACAGTTTCTAGGATAACAAACTAAATGAAAAATGAAGCAACAAAATAAACAATGTAAATATCCTTTGTTCAACGTGATATTTATATCGAACTATTATTGCTATCGAGGCTTTCTGCTAAATCATTATAAAAACAACGGGTAAATTTATAGAATGTGATACACGTGTTTCCTGAAATAATAATAAAATTTCTGCGAAATGTACACGGTGCATTCCTCTATCGTAATATCCATTAACTGAATACGACTAATCGTATGTCAAATTTAACCATATGCAACAATACTTAAATGACAAAATGAACAACTAACCTCAAAAGTTTCGTTCTCATTCCCCCGTCATGACCAGTCATGTTTCGGCGCCATGTTAACACTTCAAACATTCGCGCATGTTGGAAAGTTGTTGAAAACTTGTGCGAATTTCTTCTTGCAGTTAAAATGTTCTGAAATGAAACTTTCACAAACTACGCTTGCTAAGTTGAACAAAAATGCTTCACTTAGATGCTGTTTACAGTTTGCACTGCATTGAGGTACACGAAACAAAGTACAATATTTATAAAAACAGATGAGAATTCTTCACCGGCTTACTATAGGATGATTCGCAACACGACAGCGCCAATGTCGTCAGCTGCCCCTAAAATGGCGGTTTCTCAACGGTATTTGAACTTGCGGCTAACCATTATATCCTGTAGTAGATAATATTAAATATCGTATACACACGAATATTAGGATTGTACGATTTAAATTTATAGATGATGATTCAACGTGTTCTAGGTTTTTATCAGGAGTAAGTCAAATGTTTATAAATATCAATATTTATGGAACATGTCCGATTGAAATTTACGAATGTATTTGATATGTTGGAATACAAAAGTCCATAATTTTTTACAATAATTTATGATAAAAAGATGAATATTTTTGTATCAATTAAATAAATATTTTGCATCGTTTCTTCTAATCTTTTTAATAACACCGCTTAGAGTTTCGTTACAATATGGCAGGACAAATTTAATTTTTAATTTTTTATTGTGCAGGTCATTTTCGGGGATAAGAATATTGAAATATAATTAGTAATGTTTTTAAACATTTATTTTTTTATATTTATAATGTTAAATAAACATTCATTATTATTATTCTTATTATTACACTGCTTAAAGTGTTCAGTACAAAAATATCATCATGATTAAAATATTGATTACATATTGTGCATAGCATAAAGTTCTGTACAAAGTATGCAATGTATTACATACACTGCATACACGAACTAGTTCTAAGGTATTCACATAGCCAAAAATAAGAAATGTACGCTGTTAATATCATAAGGAACAACTTATATTAAAATCTTTGTATTTTAAGAAAATAAAAAACAGAAAACAGCAAACGTGGTAAAAAAACGAAATGTAGATTATAATGAAGTTAAGGAACAATTAAGTTACTCACAGTGTTTTATTACTCGCGCAATACAGTTATAAAGTTTTCCGCAAAATTGAGATCTGTTCTTGAGGGATACAGCAATTTCATATTACCTTCCATATCTACCACTTTTATTTGTTCTACAACTAAATTATGGTAATTAGAAGCATTTTCTTGATCCGTGGGGCAACCAAAACCAAGAACAACTAATTCTTTTAAAAATTCGTCCAATACGTTCCTGTTAAAAAATGAAAGATACATTATAATATAATTAGATCTGGACAATATGTCGATTTTCAAATCGATAATCTTAATCGTTACTATAATATTACCTGCAAATCTGATACGATGTGGCACTAGTTACTTCTATAAGCATTGTTTCTGTATTGACTGACATTTTTGTAATGTCGCTATTTGTTATTGGCGGGAATGAAATAACTTGTTCCGTGGAATCCAACAAACATGGGAACAAAGGTTTACCTTCTAATAGGTAAAGATATTTGTGGATGCCTGAATATACATTACGTTTCTTCTCCTTTCTCAAATTATCTGCTTCGGTTTGTAATTGTTGAAACAACATAGCACCGGTATAAGTTTTATTACGCATGAGTGGTTTAATTTCTAATTCGTTTGGCGGTTTTGCACTGTATGTTAAATCACCTAAATATTAAAAATAATATTAAAAACATATACTTTTAAAGGCTTCAATTACAGAAATCTGTAACACATTTACCAGGGGCAATTAATTTCATATCATGGGTAGCAATAGTAGCTGCATTTCTTTTTTCGCAAATTCCATCGTGCAATTTGGTTTGCAATTGAATGAATTTTTTGAAACTTTCCTCTGTGAAGCACATATTTCTAACAACACAAGCTGAAATGAAGGGTCTAATAGTTTTGATATGCTTTGTAATTTTAATTAGCGGTGCATCGTTAGTTATTTTCAATACTTTCAACTTGTGCGTTAAAGTCTCTAAAATATTTGCGTTATTTTCAGATTCTGATAATCTCTGTGCCTTCTTGCCTTTCCTTGATTTTACATTTGAATTAATAGAACCGTTGGTTCTTGGGCAATTTAATTTTATATATTCTATTATTTGTTTAGTACGACATTGATCAACCAACTTTGACAATCGCTTATCAGTTAACGTATTTCCCTTCAAGTGGAGCTCCTTCAGTTTATTACAATCGGCTATCTCGCCGGGAACAACTGGAACAACAAAAGAAAGAATTAAGCGGATCTTATAAGGAATGCATTTCAATTCGCAGAACAAGCAATTACCAGAAATTAAATTGTCGGCTACATTTAATATTTTCAACAATGGAAGCTGACTAATAGTTGACGGAATTTCTTTTATCTGATTTCCATTGACATACATCTCGGAGAGATGTATCAGCTCTGCATAACATACATCAGGAAACACATCGAACTGATTGTTCGAAAGATCTAAAACGCTTAACTTAACGTTTGCAATTTGAGTGGGCAACATTGTCAGAAGGTTCGAACTCAAATTCATCGTTGTCAATTGTGGAAGTGTGCCAATTTCGTTTGGCAAACAAGCCAACTTGTTCCTGGAGCAGTCAAGTACCTTGAGCTTTTCCAATTTTCCAATTGTGTTAGGTAGTTTCGTAATCTCGTTCGAATACAATACCAGGTTCGTCAGATTTTGTAATTTCTCGATTTCGTCCGGCACTTCTTGCAAACATGTCTGCGTTATATTCAAATAGTTCAAGTGCTGCAGGTTAAACAAAGACTTGTCGAAGCCCTTTTTCTTAATCAATTCGGAAATTGCAGGGCCTGACAACACCAACTCGTGTTTATTCTCTGCAGCAGCAGTTTTGATCACAACCCACGAATTATCGAAAGTCATTGTTACTTGACTGTTAAGCGATTTCCCATCAATGGTAAAATAACGTTGTTCGCCCTGTAGCGAGGTTACTCTAGCCGGCTCGTGAAGTTCGAAACGTGCGTTATTCGTTCATAACGACATCTACTTACGTATACAAGTGATTTGAAAAATTGCGATCGAAAGGAGATTTACAAACTGCACTTATGCCCGAAATTGATTCATGCACTTTAGGATGAATGGCAACTAATTACGAGATGACAATTTTTTTTTTAATCGAAAAGCGAAAATCTGTGGGAAAGTTGTGGTAGTAGAGTAATTTTGTTAAGCTCCTTTTACGCGGTGTTTGAAGGACAAAGAACTATTGCAACGCTAGAAAAAGTGAATCAGTTATTGTAGGTTGATATGCGTTCATTTAATTAAATATTCAATGAAATATAAACAGAATTGTTTAATTAATTATTCAATAAAATTTGTCTGTAACCATATTATAACAATTGTAAACAATTGTATAACAATTGTAACAATTGTAACAATTGTAAATCGTTAAAATTTTATTTTTACTCTCTTCTTATACTACAATTGTCTTTAAATTTCGGAAGCGTTGACCTACATACAAATGAAGCTCCTTAACGAGTTCTAATAAATGCAAATTATCTTATGGGTGTTTAGGACTGTAATTATCTCGTTTGCGTAAAAAAAAAGGGAAAAAGGTGTCATGTACAAATTTATCTTTCTACAATTTACCGATTGTATAAGAATTATGTTATACATTGAACCGGTTTTAAACGGAATTCACCTCGATACAGTTCTCTTTATCTTGAACGCACAGTAACCCAAGCTTGAACTCCCCATACCGATGTTTATCTTTCCAAATAAAAAAAGAAAAAAAGAAAGAAAAAGGGGAGACTTCGACGCACGAAATCACCGTTTTTGCGTAATTTTAAATATGTAATATGCATGAGAGAACGTTTTGGATACGCATAGATATTTAATCACGCTTATGATTCATTGACAATCATTAACAGCAATAGCTGTTACTGTCTACTTAATAATATCGACGAAGTGAAAAAGAAAAAAAAAAGAAAAGACGACAGATATTATAAATGATTGTCGTTATATGATACATCGTCGTAAAATTCTTAATAAAAAAGGAGCCTGTCATAAACCATAACAAGTTGCGTGGTATACGTGCATCTACTATTACCGACCTTGAAGGTTCATCGTCATCTTGTGAAGGAACCTGCAAGGCTCAGGGGAAATATCGTGTATCGATGATGGGAGGGATCTGTTCAGTGATATTTGTATCTGAATATAATGCGGAGGAGGATGTTAATTTTGACTAGTGGGAAAGACTTTAGAGCGGCGTGTAAATAATGCTTCACCACTTTAAATGACGACGGCAGTTCTCGTGACAGAAATTTTAATTCAGTCGCAACTTTTCATATATATGTGCCTGAAAACATTTCCGATCCTCTTTTTCTTTTTTAAAGAGTATGGAAACGATCGTCTTATTGCCGAGTTGTAAATCAATGGTGTGAAATAACATTTTATATTGTATCACCTTATATTAATATTTAGCAGGGCGTGCAAAAGTATTGGCAGTGCATTGAAAGATGTTGAACAATACGGAGTACGATTTTATAGAAATAGAAAAAAAGTAATTCTACTTCTTTAAGATGAAAATAAGAATATTTTTATAAATCTCAATCACTTATAGATTCATGGAGATAATTGTAAATTACACTTGTATATTTTTCTATCCTGCTCTATTAACTTTTCATATAAAATATAAGATACATACCCAATCTTGTAAACTATCGGAGAAAATATTTATACGAAAAAATTGAAATCATCTGTGAAAAAGAAATTCCACTATGATCTATCACTACATATAAGTTCGCTTATCCCGGGACCAAACTTTCGCAAGAATAATAATGCTTTCGAATATATTACAATTACAGAAAATACCACTGTTCACATACACTCGACTCCCTATGGCGAAACCACCGAAGCTTTTTCATTCAATGCCACGTTCGTTACTCCCACGCCCCAGATAGCACCCAGAAAAACCACTTCATACCAGTGAAAAAATATTATTTACTGCCTCACTGATATTCATTCCCTTGTTACACCTCCATCAACATTTATTTTATACACCAAATAATGTACACGTTGCTCAACGATTCGTGGGGGCCTTTCGAGGAACCCAGGCGGCAGATCTTGACTTCCTGTTACCCAAAGTCCACGGTTATCAGCGCCCGTCCCCGATCGCTTCCGCATGGAGCGGAAGCATCGAGTAGATTCGCGGGTGGGGTTTCTCAGGTGTGTATAAAGTCAGGAAGAACAGGCTGATTTTCGTCAGTGGTATCGCATCGAACAGTAGCGAGAATCTTCTCAAAAGAAGTGCCCGTCTCGTTTTCGTTTCGCCTTTAGAATGAAACGCGCAATGTATCGTACTTCCATTATTATTTTCTGCACGTTCGTCTTATTAACATTAACGTCAGCCTGGCCGTTTCGACGTCGCGATGTTTTGGACAACTCGGTGGACAGCCCCGATGGCGTGATCGCTCATCTGCAACATTTTGGAGCGATGCTGTATCGGTTTCCAGACAACGAAACTGGCGCGATCGTGGCGAACTGGCACGAGGGCTGGGACCGCAATCCGGAAGAGCTTGGAAGCTACGCGGAGGGTGATATTTTGTTTCCGCCGCCGCTCGAGAAGAACGGGTTAAAAGCGGAATCCGCACGATGGCCCGGTGGTGTGGTACCGTATATGATCAGCCCTTATTTTAGTAAGTGATAACGCGCGATTTTCTTTGTTCTCTTTTTTATTCATTCACGTTAGCGCTTGGGCGATACATGCATTGATGGGTTGATTGTAATTTAACTGAGAGAAAGCATGAGATACTTTGTTGATGATGTTTAGAGTTTTTAGAAATATTAGAAAAAGGCAGAAGTTGCAATAAGGTAAAACTGATAGGCGTGCGTGTAGTTAGAAATACTATTTTACAATGAAAGTTGGAAATGAAGATTTCTTACGCGAAGTACAATTTTGATACGTACATATACTCACGTGTACTCTAACAGATTATAGTTGCCTTGTAATTCCTCGTTGAATTGGATTATTCACGAAATTCATAAGATTAACTTCTTATGAAAATTCTTACGGAAATTCATAAGAAGTTAATTCAAACAATGGATTTAATGACCTGCGATAAGGTAATCGTAGGACGTTTGAATTATTATAACTATTATTACCTCGTTATCATAATTCTTACTATTATTGGTGTTGTTCCTAATATTATGATTTTTCTTACTGCTATTTGTCATTAGAACGCATTTATTATACTACTGATGATAATAGATCAAATTGAACCCTTAACTCGTCCAATACATTCTTTTCCATAATGCTTCGCTAGTAATTTTATATTAAATTGCTCGAAATCTATCCAACGTTGAGGAAGAATTTTTTTAATTGAATTGCATTTTGTAATAGATGCTGAGCAGAGGAATCTAATTCACGAGGCAATGAACGATTATCATAAGTACACGTGCATTAAATTCAAACCCTATAACGGTGAGGAGAACGATTATATCAGGCTCACGGCTGGCAATAGCGGTTGTTGGAGCAGCGTGGGAAGGATCGGCGGACGACAGGATGTGAATCTTCAGGTCCCAGGGTGTTTAGTGAAAAAGGGCACAGTGGTACACGAACTGATGCACGCCGTTGGATTCCTGCACGAGCAGAGCAGATACGAGCGGGATGAGTTTGTCACTATTCGCTGGAATAACATTTTGAATGGTAAATGATCTATGGTTAAGAGAGAAACAAAATTTCAAATTGCAATTACAATTCGCATGCTTGGAGCACAGTGCACAATATCAATTTTCTATTAATCATCTACTGCCATAGCCTTTTTGCACGAGCAAGAAGAATAATTTCATAAATATCACAGACATTTGTTTTAATTCTTTGACATTCTGAATTTTGTTTTCTTCTTGTCGAATATTGCTCATTCATTTTCACTGTATGATTAATTAACCGTTTTATTACAAGATGCAGATGTTACGGTCCAATCGATTGATTATAATAGTTGGCAAATTATTTTCCACGTTAACTGAATAATTTCGGTTTTAAAAAAAGCACTACGCGGTAAGACTATTTAAGGGAAATAGGGGCGTAGAGGGAATATCTTTATCCCCAGTTTCCCATTTGCGCGAATAGTTCAATTTGAACACTCACGATTGCTTGATACAGTAATCTTGAAGTGACAATTAACGAGAGTACCTTGGAAATTGGTTACAAGTTCATCCGCTCGTACACATTTCATACGCGCGAATTTCGTTCAAGTTCACTTGATATTTTATGCAAATAATAACTGATGCGCCATTATCTATTTAGGGCATGAAGGAAATTTTGAGAAAGCCGCGAAGGAGACAACCGACGCGTTTGGTGTCGGATACGATTACGGCAGCGTAATGCATTACTCCGCGAACGCGTTTTCCAGGAACGGGCAGCCAACTATAGTGCCGAAAGTGAGTAATACACTAAGCCAAAATTACCAAGGCCTGTAGCTTTCTAGCGCAGACGATTCTGCAGTTCAGGGAGATCGCGTGTACTTGAAGGATTTGTTAATAACAACGTGATTTATTTCGATATCATGCTATCTGTAATAGCTGTTTAGAAATTTCGGTGATAACAATATTTCTTTCGGAACATCTTGTAAATCTTTCTCATATTTCCGAATTAACAAATTTGTATCTCTAGATATGATAATATCCTGCACCATGATAGTAGACACTTTATAATTTCGCCATCTCAATTATATTTTTGAGTTACTATTGAAATCAAACTTCTGTTGAAAATTTCTAAATAAGAGTGTCGAATTCACGACTTTGCAATCGCGAAATTATCATTTCTTTTGCCGCATCTTGGTCTGGCATGAAGGGAAACTTCTTTTTACAAATCGACTACTCTATATTCCCCCTATATATTATTTCGACATCATTGAAGAACTTCTGTCGGAATTTCTGGCAGCTCCATACATTCACGGTGACCTCGTAGAATTTTTCTATCTGATGGAGACAATGTTACTTGCAGAAAGAAATTTAAGATTGCATTTCGTCGTCCCCGGTGAAATTAATAACAGTAGTTATGTCAGGAAATTCGTGTTATGCCCACGTTTGCATATCCTGTGGTTGTCCGTAGGAAACCGGTGGCCTTCTAAGTTTTATTGGCGAAATATTCCAGGGTGCTTCGAAGGTTCAGCTGGGTCAGAGAAATGGATTCAGCAAGAGGGACATACAAAAGATCCGGAAGATGTACAAGT
This sequence comes from Nomada ferruginata, assembly GCA_963583965.1. NCBI lineage: Eukaryota > Metazoa > Arthropoda > Insecta > Hymenoptera > Apidae > Nomada > Nomada ferruginata. The sequence goes on from OY757213.1 coordinate 15,928,288, forward strand.
GCAACAAACGTCGACGAAGCAGTTATTGATTGCCGAGCATCTGATGAATAAAAGTTCATGATTTTTTTGCGAATTTTGATTGGAACGAAGCAGAGAAGATCGCGAATCTAGTCCTCTATAATTAAGTATAAATGTGTTGAGTTAGCTTTAAGTTGCACCTAGACGTTTAGTTCGTCGAATACAAGACAAATGATGCGAATATAATCACGAACCACGATACGAGATTTGTATTTGGAAAATATTGTTTGGTTGCGTGTGTATGGGTGGATGTTTGTATTTATGAACAGCAATGACAGAAAAGATTTAGCTGTGGTTATTGAGTTGATATATATTGTAATCGTACGTGTGATAAATAAAAGCATTGATTAAAATTTCAATGTACTCCTTCTTTCTACAATTCCAGAATATTTTCCAACGACTACGTTATGGAAGCAATTGTTTTGCACTGTTCTGAAACGCAATATTTTGATTGTGTCACTAGCCCAGTTTCAACATTATTATATTACGCTATGCTTTCGGAGTAAAGTTTATTTTCCGCAATAAAATTCCTGTTTGTGAATTAAAAAATTATTATTATTTTATAATCTAAAATTCAATTTTTATTATCTCGAAGCAGCATTCTGATTTTTCAAAGCTGAACGAAATACGTGAAAATAAAATATGACGAAAGAGCGACACAAATGAACCAAAGAGGAAAAATGTGTGAACGTGATAGGATATGGAATAATATGCATTTATATATTCAAGGTTTGCACATTTTGCATTTGTCCTGCTGGCCTTCTGGCCTTGGTGGTATATTCTAGGATAAGACTAAGCGCGAACTGGGTCACAGAGATAAATTCAGTAAGAGAGAATATCTGAAAGACATACAAATGAAACGAATGTTGGCAAGAGTAGCCACTGGTGGTGCACCCTCACGTGCAAATATCACGTCAAATATGTATGAATGTGCTTCATAGATTGAATAACATAATAACATAAAAGAAGATTGAATGTCAATTTCCAAACTTGTATTGATATTTGACAAATCGTTATCAAATATTATCGCAGAGAATAAAAAGCTTGGTAATGACAGTTAATATAGTAAAAGGTTGCAAATGTTTGTAAGAGCATTATGAAGTTTGAGTATCGATTTCTCCGATTATTCTTCGTATTTCGCGGACGAAAACAACGAGAAAAAAAAATTAAAATTTTTTGGTAGTTTTAGTCCCGGCGATAACAGCACATCAGTAAAATTTGGAGTCCATCGATCAACTAGAACTTGAGATATTTTGTCAGCCATTTCAGGAAATAAGATTTCGAGGGAAACGTTTTAAAATTTTTTAAGGATCCGAATACCCCGCTGTACATTATCATTTACGAATCTTAAGCTTAATCTTCACGTGTAGCCATAAAATGCTACATAAATCCTGAAGGATAACGGAATACTATTAACAGATAACGTTCTGGTAATTCGTCCAAGTTCACGATCGTTGTATAATGTTGCCTTAATCGTTATTATGGATACACCTTCTTACCTTATCAATGGCAGTTCTATTGAACAGTATTGCACATCAATTAAGATATTGCACACATCGCATTAATATTAGGCACAGAATCTTAGGCAATAGAATATTGCCGCATTAACCACACCTTGCAGGTACAATAGCGGCAAGCAAATATTAACCTTTTGTTACTTAAAATCGAAAGGTTTCTTATCACTTAAGTGTCCGTGATTGCTTCCGCACGGAAGCGTGGATTCAATGGACACATTGACACACCCATTTTCGCACGATATAAAGACGAGGACCTACAAAATTTGTTCGCCATTATTCCATTACAACAAGTGCCATTCACGTTGAATATTACGTACATTATTAGATTCAATGAAATTCGATTTCTCATCAGTTGTTAATCAAAGCTCCCCCACATTTTTCTGATTTCCCGTAGCAAACGCGATGCAAATGTTAACCGGGATGTTATCCACGTCTATTATTATAAGTTTAATTCACGCACGTTCAATTCGAAAACAAATTGCTATTACCAGTGCAACTCGCGACTCTGATAATTTAAGTATTCATCTGCGATATTTGAAGGAATCTCTATATGGTATTCCGGACGATGGAACAGGGAAAAAAGTGGCCGAATGGAATGCGAGCATGACCAGCAATCCGGAAGAATTGGGATCGTACACAGAAGGTGACATCCTATTTCCACTGGGAAATGGAAGAAATGGCCTCAGAGTGAATTCTGCGAAATGGCGGAATGGTGTCGTACCCTATGTCATCAGTCCATACTTCAGTGAGTTCTTATATCAATAAAACAGACCTACCAATATTACGGGGAGCAATAAATAAATATTACCTATCGCTAAAAATAGAAAAAGGACAAGTCGGTTGCGCGCAAAAAATATTCGACATTCAGAAATCGAATTTTCTCATTGCCAATATTTCATAAGTGAAACCCACAATCATTTTTATGGCCAATTATTAATCCTAACAAATCTCTATTTAAAAAAAGAACGAACGCGACTAATTAACCGAGAATCATGTCCCCATAGAGTATGAACGAGAAATACTTTTGTATTTAATTGCGAATCGCTTTTACAGATGCCAAACAGCGGAGATTGATTTACGAGGCAATGAACGATTACCATAAGTACACGTGTATCAGATTCAAGCCTTACCACGGCGAGGAGACCGATTACATCAGGATCACGGCTGGCAATAGTGGTTGTTGGAGCAGTGTGGGAAGAATAGGTGGTTGGCAAAATGTGAACCTTCAAGTACCCGGCTGTGTAACAAGAAAGGGCACAGTGATTCATGAATTGATGCACGCCATAGGATTTCTGCATGAACAGAGCAGATTCGAGCGCGATCAATACGTCACCATTCAGTGGAATAATATTCTGATCGGTGAGTTTGGATTTAACTTGGCCGACAGGAAATTGTCCTGAGATTTTGTTGAACGTTTTATCTCGTATCTATTGGGAAATTATAATTACTTCATACATAGTTTTTATTAGACATCTATATTAAACGATTGTTCTTTAATTGTGGGGAATATTGATTTTGATTGTTAAACTGTGATAGTGTTGTTATTTAAACAAGTGGAAAGATTTGCGTGGAAAGTACGGTTTAGAATATAATTTTTTTTCAAGTCATTTGTATCGACTGACCGACAAGAAGTTGTTCAAAATGTTGATTTTTGCAATATATTAAAGAATCATGTAATTCGAAGGGGTGGTAGTACTTCTATATAGTTACTAATATTTTGATCAGTTTGTTTTCATATCACATGCCAAATATCAATTCTTTAGGATTTTACGCTTCAGTTATTTTGTCGGGTACCGCTCAATTAGATTGCTTTTTGTTAGGACACGATAATAACTTTGAGAAAGCCTCAAGAGAGACCACGGACGATTTTGGAGTTGATTACGATTATGGAAGTGTGATGCATTATTCATCGTTTGCGTTTTCAAAGAATGGCGAACCCACTATAATGCCCAAAGTGAGTAGTAGATTTCAATTTTCAAATACCTCATTGCTTTTCTTTTATGAATCGAAGGACATCTCGCAAAATAGTATAGGACTTTCTCAAGTGCACATCTTCACTTTCGTCTTTTTTGGTATGACGGTCTATTGATAAAATAATATTCTTTATCAAAATTATAATAGATAAACAATAGCCAAAATAATAAATAGTAATTAGTGATAAGAACTAACGTGTGGTAGCAGCTCCCTCGAATAATGTTGCATCTGTGAAATACTTGCAGTTATTCAGAAACCGAGCAAACAAACAAATCCATAGAATCTATTGCAAATTAGACTTCTTCAAAGTCAACAATATCAATAATGGATAATTATTTGAGTTTTGCAAATACAAGAACGAATTTTTAATATTAATTCAACGATGTATTGGATAACAGATGTCTATGAGTAAATTAATTATTATTTGAATAATATTTGCAATGCATGTAACGAGCCAACTCATTTACTCCACTTCATACATAGGTTAATCGTTTGTTTGACGATCGTGTTTTCCAATGTTACAGATATCAACTGGCTATTACAGCGTTTCTGATAAATACACACAGAGCAACGTCTGGACCAAACTGGGTCAAAGGGAGGGCTTTAGCAGGAAGGACATCGAGAAAATTAGAAGAATGTACAGATGCGGGCGGAATGGCTGAGCTATTCGATTTTAGTTGTTGCCAGAAATCTCTAATTATCTGATTCGTTAACAAAGTTCACTTAAGCCGAATTGTTGGAGTTTCGAGGTGATCGGAAGTTAATTGACATAATTGTTTGCTGATTTAATGTTTGGAATGCATGTAAATTAAAACAGCGACATTGAAATGAACAGGCGTATAAAGCCTGATTCCAATTCGTGTTTGTTGAGCTGTATATTTACTTTGTCTGCATGGAAAAGTGTTTGCTGGGAGACCGTGACTGCAATTTCTCAATGGATAGAAATGTGTTCTTTTATTATATTACTGCGGAATGATGATACATGTATTCAGAGTGAATTTTGTAAATAGAGTGCTGGAATATCTTTTTATATTTATATTGTTAAGCTGGATTTATGTTTCGTTAATTTTACGTGATTTATGGTATGCGCTGTAATTTTTATCAGTAAAATTGTTACACAGTTTATTAGCAATTAATGTAAGGAATTCTTGTGAAATAGGGGAAATAATTTCTATGAGTATGCAAGTTTTGTACACAGAGGAATATTAAAAAAGAATCGATAATCATAATGTTTAACGATGTAGATTACATTTATTATTAATGTATTTATACTATTTATATACTATTTTTGAACTATCTTTTTATATGTATATATATTATTTTCGAGCTATACACAGTAGTTCATATTCTTTTTCTGGACGAGAAGGGCTCAAAACCGAGGTAGCTACCGTGCATCACTGGAAGAATTTTTGTAAAATAACAAATGATCCAGCTGTCTACAAGCGCGGTAGCTGACTGAATTCAAGTACTTAGGTTTTCAAATTCTCTAATACTTATTCTACAGGAATGATCCATATTGCATAAGTATCCGTTGCAATTTTTGCGCACATCGCTACCTTAGCTTTTCTCGCTGAAACACTGAAAGAAGTTTGTACTCAAATGCACCACAATCTTTAATTCGAAGAACTATCCACGAAACATCCTAATTTTCCTTCTCGATAAAAACATTGAAACCATTCAGCCCCTTAACAACGTACGATTGATCTATTTAAATTAATCCTAACGAATAAAAATTCTGCCATTAGATTTCTTCGAAACATGGGTGCGTCGTCTACTTAATCAATCAATCAAATCTGCCTGCCCAAACAAATATACATAGATGGCAGAATAGCACCCAAATAAAATATAGACTACAATGAAAAAACACATCAATCATCGCATTCGCTAAAACGAAATTTCAGCTTAAAAACAAAAACGGAAAGAAGGAAACCGTGTTTCATGAATTGGTGGTTAATTACGAATTTCTCTCAGCGAACGGAGGCGTTTTACTTTATTATTCTAGTTTGGAAGAAGTTCTGCTTTGTGAAGGATCCCAGTTCAGCCGACCCAGGTCCTTTTAACGAAATCTGCAGCCCTCTCGCCGATCATAATGGCGGGCGCGTTTGTGTTCCCAGAAACGACCCTTGGCATGATACTGGTATCAGCTACTCTGACACCTCGAACTCCTCTGACTCTTAATTGATTATCCACTACTGCCAAAGGATCATCTGGCGGGCCCATCTTGCAGGAACCAGCTTGATGATTTTCTGGTGCTGTGTCGTGTTTCACAGCGCACTCCCAATACGCGTCGCAACCGAACTTCAGGTGTTCGCAGTTTTTAACCGGCGTACGGTCCAATTGGAATCCGTATCTGGAAAAGAGACATAAGGAAAGAATTATTAACCATAAGACGGATACATAATCTCTATATAGACTGATAGTCATAAAGGTTGCCTTTTTATTTCGTTTATCGGTATGGTATAGATATTTCTATATTTTAGAAATGTTTTATTATAGTAAGAGAATAATAATTTGTATTTGTCAAGAGAAATATGTATATAGTTGTTATAACTTCTTAATAAATCTTCAGATATTTATAAACATACGCTTATTCTATACTTGCGTCTAATTTTTAACCATAAAAGCCATTAATAAGTATTACAGTAAAAACCCATGGACTCCTATATGTATATGTTATATTCAGACTTTAAATTATTCTATCTACTTATATGTACATATACATATTTAACAGTATACACTGATTTACAGGTTTGTATACAATATTGCGTGAAAAGATCTCAGGTGTGTTTATCAAGGACCACAACTTTCAACGTGCATTCCGTCAGATAACAGTGACAGTTTGCCTTAAAAGACTTCGTGCCAGAAGCAAATGATACCCAGATGGAAATTACACCTGCGCAGAGAGTGTATCGACGTACCTGCTAAGGGCCATGGTCTCAGACAATTTGATACCGAACTTAACAGCCTCTACAAGGCCGGCAACATCCTCGGGGTGGTTTAAATACTTCGGGTAGATCATCGGCTTGGAAAGAGGATCGTTGTTCCTCAGACGAAGGTAACCACGGCTCTTCGGGTGCAAATACGTGGGAATAACGTAAATACTACGATTCGCACCCTTCGTTTCGCCAACCATCCCCGTTTCTGCGCAGTCCGCCAAATATCCACCGAAGATCAATTGAACGTCCGGATGATCTTCTTTTGGATTCGCGTATTTTGTGTTTACCATCGCGGTTACTTCGGATATACCTGTTAAAGAATGAATAATAATCAATTTATTTTTTGCGGTAACGATTAATGCGAAATACCTACTTAAAGATACGTTAATCAAATTTTTAGTATTCTCTTTAATATTTATTATGATGCAGAAAGTGAGTTTCCCTTGAATGTTTGAAGTCTTCAAGAGATAGTTAACAATTCTCTGTACAATAGGCAAGGTGATTTAAAAAGAAAGAGGCACCGCCGTACCATAATTAATTGTAATCAGTTGGAATTGCAGTATTATTGTGTTAACCGTTAGAGAATCTGTGGAACACTTTGTGATACGACATCGTTGCAGCTGTTCTTCTCAAAGAATTGCGCGTTTGCCTTTACTACACCCGGGTGGACCCCTTTGAGTCGAGGAATTGAGGAATTGAGAAAAAGAACGAAATGAAAATGTACCCCCTCGAGCCATTTCGCCGTTCAGATCCAGTTGCTCTGCTTTAAATGGGATATCTCGAAAAGGTATTTGGCATTACTTATGGACGACGGAATTTTATGAAAGGAATACGTAAGAAATAACCGGGCGTCGTCATGGGGAATAACGCTTAAGCTAAGTTCGCCAAACAAATTGAAACGAAACTATGTCAAACTATTTAGAGAAGATGATAAATTTGATAACAAGTTGTACAATTTCACTTCTAATGATATTATAACTGCGCTGTTAAAAAATACAGTCGCTGCCCGTACAACTAGTTACCATCATTTCGGTAAATTACGAGAAATTACGAAAATAAATTCGGAATCCGTAGAGAAATGGAATCCACTGCGTTGGGCTTTAAATTATTCGTACATCTGCTGAAACTATTATTCAATAAAACGAAACAATTTACATATTTCATTGTACCCGACAAATCAAATTAAAAAGTGCAATTAATCGAAAATCTCAATTGACAGTGTACCATCATTCATTGGCCAACGTACATATATACACGCGTTCAAGTGTCACAGTAGAGAATGATCGTAGTCATCGAATTTCGCAAACGCAGAAGTAGTCGAAACAGAACGTTTCACGGTTCTCCTAGAATAGCCCGGAACTGTTCGAGTGACATTTCTGATGGCCGGAAAAGAAAGAATCCGGGAACAGGTAAGTACACGACGACAAATACCGGAATCACGGGCCAACGGAGCGACGAACCAAGAACTAATTGGTCCGATTTCGCGGTAGGTCACGTCGTTGAGATCGAGAGAATCGATTCCACGGGTTACGAGCCCGTAAAACGCGAAAAGTTGCGCCAGAAGGATGGTCGGCCGGCAAGGAATCACGATCGAGTAATTTTTCGATCGGTTTCGGATCAAACGACGGCAAACAGAACGATCGGGGGCGCGGTTGCGTCAGTCCCTTGATCGGCAAACACGAGCGAGATCATTGTGCAACGCGCTTTCACTGGCCAATGCATACAGACTCTCTCTGTGAATTGTTTCGGATTCTACTACTATCATTTGATGAGCTATTGCGTCGGTCCCTTGTTTCTTTTGTTTTCTTTAAAAGGTTTGCTTGATTTGTTGATTTTGCGCCACGTGATTATTAAAAGTGCTTTCGTAGTATCAATCGGTTCCTTTGTTGTTGTTTTTTATTTTTTAAAAGCTTTGCTTGATCTGTTGTTTTTGTGCTAGGTGATTAATTAAAGTGGTTTCGGAGTATTAATCGTTTCTCTGTCCTTTTGTGTTTTACCTTCTAGAAGCTTTGCTTGATATGTTAATTCTGTGATAGCTGACTCACAACAAATAGAACTACCGACGGGTTTCGGCATAGGATTTATTTACACGCCAGGCATATTATTAAAATGAATGTGATTGAATGGAAATTAATTATACATATATATTTTTGTCATTACTGGATTTGAGGTGCATAGTTTGTGAGATTAATATAATGTTTGGATGGGACCTTTGCTGCTGGAAACAGAGTTGTTTTGCATTTGTCGCGGACAGTAAATACGTAATGGAATAAGTAAACATAGCATAACGAAAATGGGGAAACAATTGCTCTTTCCTTACCTGTGCCTGACATTAGACCATCCCTGAAGAGAAGGTACTCCATCGCAGTAGCCCAGTTCAGAGGAGTCGTGTCAGTGTCATTGATAGTGAAGGCCAGCGCGTAGGCGACGTGATTGTGAAGATTTTTACCAACTCCAGGCAGATCATGAACAACAGGAACACCAACGGCATTTAAATCTTCTCGAGGACCGATACCGCTGCTCAGAAGTATCTGCGGCGAGTTCACGGCTCCTAAATGAACAAATTAATATTACAGATATTCGGATGACATTGCATCTTCAACGCAAAGAATAGCAATAATATTGTAATACACTGCTAACCAAAAGTTTGGAACCATTAAGCATTTAACCAACGAATATGCTCAAGTCGAAGATTGAAGAACACATCCCGAATAGAACATATCGATACAAAGCTAATTACTAGCAGTCCCTCTAATATTAATTTGCAATTGATGAATCGTTAACAAGCTGCTTAATATTTGCACAACCAGGGGTGTGGCCAAAATTTTCGCCCGGCAGTGTACGCAAGTGAGATTAAAAAAAGTGAAACGAACATTTGCGTTTTATCTTTCTTTTGGCTTTAGAAAAATATGGTAATGCGTTCTCTTTTTGAGAAACTCGGACAGTGAAACCGATTTTACCTGCGGCAGTGATTTATGAGACATGTATGTTCTAATGGACTGGAAATCTAAGATAAGAGTCGGACGTTAGGAGCATTGGCACGCTCAATTCTAATGGTATGAATCACCTGCACTGTGTTCTATTGAATCGCGTTAAGTAATTTCACTTTTGATGGACCATAATGGTGTTTTTTTTTAATAAAACGTTTCTATTATACATTTGGATGCATACTTGTTTTTATAATGGATATTGGATCGATTCAATTTTAAGGGTCGGTGAAATTTTAGAACAATTTATACGAAATGAGAATTAATGTGAAAATTACGATTGCGATGAAGAGGAAATGATAACTTTAACTAATTGTAATAGAAATATGTGAAATAAAATAGCAAGGGGTTATATAGGAATTACATTTATGCCCTACGATTATCGTTCACCGTTCATTGTTCTGATTATTGGAAAAGAAATTATTGCATCATTTTCATTCACCTTTTACGTCCTGATAACCATCAAAGACCTTGAAAAGAAACGTGATGAACACAAAAAAAGAACATTGACTTTATTACAAAATCGTGCTACATTTCGGACAGGATGTAGTCAATGACCATAACGCTAACAAAGGGACAAGTGTCATTGAGAATCATAGAAATGAAATAGTTTTGAATTTTTTCATACTATGTCTAATTACTGACAATCCTTCTACCTATGAAAGCCATACACAATTAATTAATGAATCCTAATCTCTTCTATAGTGATTCTTTTACCCGTTGTTCTTTGAAATATTCAAAATTTCTATTATTCATCGAGGAATCAAAGAATTATTATTTTTCTGCAATAGTTTAATCTGTTAGGATGTACATCGATGAAATATTTTTTATATCTTTCCATGAACGCTATAATTCTCTATTTAGAGAATACTTGAAAGTGTTTATACCTTGCGGATTTATATTTATTCAATTTTGATTGGTTAGATAAATGCGTTTAAAAGGCGTTACGAAAATATGCACGCAACAGTTTTTAACAGGAGCAAACGTTGCTCAGTACTTTCCAGTGAAAAACGTTTTATACAACGTTGGATATCGACCGACGCAACTTTGCGGTTATCGTTCATCCGTTCGACGACTAAAATTGGAAGCGGAAAATTAGGTTTCCATGTACGATTGCAAGAACTGGATATGGCATAAAATAATCAAGACTAGGCGACTGGTTGTTTAGGCACGTCTGTAATGAGTACTCGGTAATGAGTATTTTTGTTTGACAAAAAAAACTGATCCGAATAGCGAAAGGCATTCCTTCGTACTTTCCTCTTTGAAAGTTGATTGGCAGGTATCATTTCGCAAGTTAGCTGATATTATGCTGGGAAGCGCGGATGGATAGATTACGCGTAACATTAAATCATATATCGTATTGAATTATAGAAATGATTAATATTAAGAATGATGCAGACGATAGAAAACATTCTGTTAGATATCATTCGGTTGCTTTTGACTTTTTTCCTTCCTACATTTTTAAAACCTCTGATATGGAAATCTTTGTATTTAAATGTATCGCGTTAATTTTTTATTCAACGCTTTCGATAAATATTACAATACGTTGTACCGTTTCACTTTCTCCCATCCTTTGCTATTTGCTATTTTTATAATAATTTTTGTTTGAGCTAAAGGGTAAGAGAACGTAGTAAATAAATATTGTATGATTTACAATGCGTTTCCAAATCATTTATATGTAAACTATATGCAACGCATGCCGTTACTCTCGCTTTGCAACAATGTAAGCCAATGTTCTTAATATATTTCATGAATATGCAAATAAATACGTTGGAGACTAGACTTGCATACAAAATTGTGTAGCACATTATGCCAAAAATAACTGTAAGCCGACCGTTATTCATATTATCGCGCTAATTGTTGTAATATTCATGACTTTTCTTTCTTCTACCACTTTTATTCAAAAAGGAAGCTTATTTAGAGAATATGTTGCATTCTCAGAAATTTCATACAGACACTCGCCTAATCGTTCTTTAGTCGAATAAAATTAATATCAATATGTACTCTGTTACAGTTAATCCTGCAGTAAAGTCGACATTTGTAAACTATAAGTTGTGAGCTATAAAATAATAATTACTAACTAACATCTTTAGTTAAGAGACGTATTAGCTGGCGATGTCCACTTTAATTCTCTTAATTCTTTGACCTTATCGTATCTATCATAGGGAATCGATGTCAATATAATTACCTCCGCAGATGACCACTTCCTTTGCTACAGAGACCCGAAGAATCTTTCCATCGTGGGCGAATTCCACGCCAACTGCCCTCTTGTTATTGTCAAAAAGAATTCTGGTGGCCGTGGAATTGAGCATTATGTGAAGATTTGGCCTATTTCTAGCCGGCCGTAAAAATGCTCGGGCTGTCGACAGGCGGGAACCATTTCTCGAGGTTGTCTGCGCTATGGCGAATCCGGTGTGTGTCCGTCCGTTTAGATCTGCTGTACCGTAACCTGCGAGTAATTGTGAAAAAAGGTACTGAATTGTTTTCCTTTTAAATTCATTCGAAATATTTTATTCGAATTGAATATATCATAAACAATTTCAATTTCTCGTACTAAATTATTTACTTCAGTTATCTAGCATGACTTAAAATTGAATCCAAAAGTTATTACAGCCAACGTAATTGTGAAAAAAAGTGTACAGCATATAAATATTATAATTTGAAAACTTTTCAATTACGTTCTTCGAGATCCAAACTGTTCTCTACCGACATGAAAACATTGCAAAAGTTTATGAATTTATTTATCTTACTATCTCGTTCGTTAATTTGCTTTACCTCGGTTCAATTGAAAAAATAGTGCAATGTAAATTATTCAATTTCATATGCAATATTCCTCTAGCTAATCGCAGGACAGTTTAGTCTTCGTGGTAATAATTATACTGTTCTTGAAACAGTGAAGCTGCGCCGACTGAATACAGTAATATCACCGACAACGTATTTAAAAGAAAGGTGCGGTTGAATGTTACGTGAACGTATCATGAACCCACGAATTTCTCGATCACCAAATCGATTAGCCTTTGGTTATCGATGCTTTTAGCCTCGCGTATTCCTGATCGAAATTTTTTCCCGCTGTTATGACAAATGAAACCCGTTTCGGGCACCTACCACTGTGCCACTTATAAACGGTGACAAGGTCGTTGGCGCCTATTCGTTATCGGTATTATCTACACCTCGATTGAATAATTCGACGAAAAACTAGACGGTGAAAATCGTATTGCAATTAGCAACCGTGAGCAACGTTTACGTAATCACTTTTTTCGATGGACGTCGAAACGGGTCATTAGACTCACGGCAGGTATAACAACGAAATAAAGAAGAAACGGGTTCTTCGTCGTCGCGTAATAACAGGTTCCGTGCGATTCAAGTTAAGTAGATTGCATCGCTGTTACCGGACTTTTCGAGGCTTTTTTTCGACTTTCTCGTACACTTCTTTCCGCTGCGACGCGACGCGACGATGGAATATAAATGGAGTTAAAAAGAAGTCGTTCAAACTTGTGTACCGGGGCTATAAATTGTAGCATACTTTCAAACTTTACTGCCGCACACCGTAGATCGCAAGATAACACTGTTTATTACGTTTAAAGGAGATTCAAAATGGAAATTTATTTTATGGCGCCTGGTGCGCTGTGTACGGTGTATGGTGTCGTACCCTCGTCGAAAGGAATAGAGACAATGTTAATTGCATTGCATAATGATTTTAATATATGTATGTTGCATGCGTTGCAAGTTTTTTGTAATTTAAATACTGCTATCTATATTAATATTTTTTTTCACAGCACTGTTAATAAAATGCTGTGGCAAAAAATATGAAGTCGTGAATGGAATTAAAAATCCAACTGATTCAATAACCCAGTATGCAAGTGTATTTAGAAAAAAGTACTTTAATAATTCGCTCGATTAGAGAAGCAATGCTATGTCGTTGTAAAATCTGGGTGGCGTCCGGGAAGAAAATTCGGCTGCGATGCATTTGTACCAACACAGAATGTAGCGTGCATTTAATCAGGAATAAACGATTATTCGTCTGATCAAGATAAATAAAGGACTATTTTTACGTACCAAGTTCTTTTCCAGCTTCAAGGATGGCGTAACTCAAGGGTGGATGGTAAGGAAACTGTGTGACCGTGAGTGGCCCACCGACTCCATGATAACCATAATCCATAGTGTTTGCCTGAAGATTATCCTCACTTCTGATGAAATATGGAAGGACATCTTGATATGACCATCCTATGTTGCCGAGCCTTGCCCAATCGTCGTAATCCTTTCGCGAGCCCCTCATATACATCATTCCATTCATAACACTTGTACCGCCTAGTACCTGAATCAAATTTGTTCCTCGGTTTTAAACGTACGGTAATTGTAACTGTTTTTCAACCATTCTTCATATACTATTTTATATTGTTATGTGTCAGTCCATTATTTGGATCTTTATAATTATCTAATATTTCTGAAGGAGAATCTGAATTTTTGATGGTTTTGATATTAATGCTGCTTTTATTATTATATTTAGATTAATTGTGCGAGGGTGACTAATTACAAAAATGCAAGAAGATATTCTTATAATTAACTTCTAGAGAAAAATCAGTCAGCATAAATAATATATGCACAAAATTAATAATATGAATTGTTATGCAAACAAGAATAGTATGAGTAACTGTAACGTGTCTCTTTTTGTTTGTGTAGATGTTAGGTCCATTATGTCTATTAAATTTATTTGAATACTTTCTTTAAATTCTGTATCTTTGAATATCGTTTGGTTACAAGATATATACCTTCCCCCTTGGCCAGTAACATTTGCGGTCGTCCTTATTGAGACACGCACCATCTTCACTCTCGGTGTTATACTGCCAATCGATGTCAGTACCGATAAAATTAAAGAAGAACGAAGGTATTTGAGTCCCGGTGGGTTCGTCTAGACCTGCTTCTAGTAATAACACCGAGAATCTTGATTCTTCTGATAAACGAGCAGCAACTGTTGCACCAGCACTCCCACCCCCAATGACTACGAAATCGTACCTGAAATTGAATAGAAATGACAATAACATTAATAACAGTGCTCGCTGATAATATAATAGTCCCAAGTTTCAAGCATAGATACCATTAGGAACCCGCGAAGGGGTAGAAATTGGAGTTTCGAAGTTTAAACGTGGGAACGCGATAACAAATTCAGCAGGACGAATTTATTCTGAAATTATTGAGGAGTATTGAGTATGGAGTATTGAGTATTGATGAGTATTGAGGAATCTAGGATATACATATAACCTACATACTATGTATGTAGGTATATAGATAGAGAATATATTTGCAAGTAGGAACTCAGGATTCTTGATACCCATTCAGGTGAGACTTTGATAGGTTTGACTCTCGAGTCTATGCGCCCTGGGCAAGGTCTAATATCCTTGACATTCTTGACCAATCGATGGGGCTCATGTACGTGTTTGCCTACAACATAGCGTGAATTCTGCAGGAATTGCAATTGTTCGTCGGTACCAGAGTTACGGATATTAAGTTCCTTTCGAAGTCTAGGTAGCTTATATCTGATTTAGGGATTCCAATGAAAACCTGAACTTCTATGAATTTTCAATTGTCTGTAGTTTGTCCCGAACTGAGCCACCTGTGAAACTGAGGCGAGGTAAGAACAGTTACTATGAGCAATGCCGTTGCTTTGCCTCTTCGTACGAATTGGATTATTATTGGACTGTCGTACAATTTTCTTAACGACATTAAGTCGATATGTTTTTGCTTCGTTTGGAACGAGTTTGCGCCGTACGAATTAGAAACTGGGTTAAAGGAACAGGAGTCCTGTGCAGCGGCTGAGCCGAGCGAAAGGTGAGTTTCTGAGGAGTTTGTTGGAGACGTTCGCGTCAAGTGGTTAATGGTATTTTGAATGCCACAGGGCGCATGCAGTTCCATACACTTGGTGAATCGTACATGTATATTTGCCACCGCGAGGGACGGCTCAACTTTGTGCGCGGAAATGTGGGCTCCAATGGTCTCTGTGTATTTTATTGCAACTTTCGTCAAGTGGCCGACTCATTGCCAAATGGACTGTTTTAACTCGAGAACGATGAAACTTTGGTAGTTCGGGAGAACAACTGTAAATCCTCATGTCTTGGCACGCTTCAATGAAATGGCGGAATTTAATGATTTTCGTTACTGACAAGTTTATTTGCGACTCCTATTATTCATCGATGAATTATTCGCTGTTGTGGATTATTTTGTGAAGTTCGTACTTCACTGTCTATTTTTTAAAAAATAAAAAGAATATATAAGTATGTAGACAAATGATAAAACTTCGTTAGCCAACGCATTGCCAAGTTTGATTTGTTGTTATCCAAAGATTTTCTTAAGCTTCTTTTGAACTTCTTCAGGTTTTAAGAGGAGAAATCGCAGCCATTAGTTTAGTACTACATACTTTTATTTAGCTTTTTATTTCTACAGATATTATGTTTGATTAATTTGTCTAACAGAAAACAACTATTTCAGACAAACGTGAAAATTAGAAATATAACAAACAAGTATTTTTGGTACGTTTACCCCCAGATATATTTTAATTTACAAGTATTGACTCGGTTGCATTTACTGTTCGTAATATACATACATCTATTTTTCGTCGCTAGAATTCTATAATCTTTATGACAGTGCCAATGCATCACGACACATTTCCAATCCATCCATGCAAAGCATTACCGTTTGTGAAACATCGAACCTTTCTTACTCCCTCATTCATCCTTTCCATTTAACTCGCCTTATTTCTTTTTCTCAAGTGCCAGTCGTAAAACGTACAGTTCACGAGCCGTTATTCATTTCTTAAAGTCGATACTGCATTCTTACACCACTGAATCCATGCATGGGAAGACATTTTTTGCATTATTTCTACATGCTTGCTTGAATAAATCAAACCGTTCGTGAATGTTGTTGCGGTAAAAGTAGATCAGAAGAGTGTGCAGAAAATAGTAATCCTGTACATATCGGATATCTAGTAAGTGATTCCATTCTGGGAACCTGTTTTCATTTAACCACTCTTCGATAGAGAAATTATTTCCATCGATACACTGGTTACCACCGATAACTCTATTAAGTTAGCATTCCTAATTATCGCAATATATACTGTTTCCTTCGATTCGAACTATGAATAGCTGGCAGCGATTCAATTGCAAGAAGAAAAGAGATTGTTGTACCATGTCCTGTCACCACGTGTCGAATTATGAAGTAAACGCGTGTTACGCAATTCGAGGCACGCATGAGAAACGTCAAAACGAGGTAATTCAATTCGCAGAAATATTTGTACAACAGAACCTCGATTAATTGGCTTAATCGAGGGACAGAGTGGTTCAGTCAGATAAGATCCGAAGACAAATGATCACACAACAAAGTTTTTCTAAGCATTGAAAGGCTTCACTCAAAGCTGCCACACTGGAATTAATTTAGAATGAATTGGAGACTTATAACTAGTTCTCTTTTAGAACTGACTTTAGAGTTGGAAGGCGCGATTAAGGTACACAGGATGCATTTGCCTAATATGTTGTATGTCATGATATTATGGCATACAGTAAATAGATAGAATGAAAGCACATGATAAGCACTTCCTCGCCACTCGAAATAACAAATTAACGGTATGCTGTCCATTTAAATAACCAGGGACCGAAGTTGCTTGAAATTGCAAATTTACAATTCCCGTTTCAATTTGCTAAGAGAACGAAGCAAGTTTTCCCCTTCATTAATTCTATTATTTTTTGCCACGTGAAAACTTTGCCATCCTACCGCGCATTACTAAACGCGGCAAACTCGCATAGACAGTTACAATTTCCGTGCAGAAAAATAATGGCGAAAATAAAATGTGCTGAAAAATAAAGCGAAGAAACCTCTTTAAACCTCTTTAAAATTCAGAACTCCGAATAAATCAAATCGCAGCACGGTGCACTCCTACTACGCAGCCACATTTTCCGCCTCGCTATCTCCCCATCACGTCACCACCATCTTCACCAAAATCTCCTTCACATATCGCGCCAACTTTCACACCGAACCACAGCCTCGCCCGAGAGATATCTGCCTTTAATTTCCCTCGATCACCAGCGACCCGGACCACGGATTCGCGGCCGACCAAAACCGTAGGGAAGATTCAATATCTGAGGCTGGTTGTATTGCCTCAGTCCATATCTTGGCATAAGTGCAAACGAAGATCCCCGGGGCCAGGTGTGATGCAACGCGAGAAAATCATTGGAACAATGGCTTCCAACCATTACGCGTGGATGCATACACGTAACAATTTCGCGAACAGGTATGCACGGATCATCACTTCCGAGATTATGTATATGGAGAATAGGATGAACGGACAAAGAAGAATGTTGAAAGGTGGCCAAATTTTGGGTAAGTCAGGCACCTGAAATATTGATACGACGTCTATTCTTCCCGCCATTATTCATCGGCAAAGTAACGAGAGAGTTGTAAAAATTTGGCCACTTTTTAACTCCTTTCTCCCGAATCGGCATTCACGTGAAACGTGCCCGCGCACATAGTAATTACCGGTGCATCTCGAACTGTCGTTTGATCGACACATTGATCGAACGGCTTCGTTAGATCGCCGAGATCCTCCAGGGATTCGTCGACGATTCGTTCTGGGTGCTTTGTTCATAGTTTAATGAAACGGAGCGACGCGACGTCACACAGGGAAGAGGAAGGATTTACGCGAAGAATATACGGAAGCTATGTGGTTGGAAAAATATTGATGGCGGAAGGAAGAGAGTGTGGGATGGAGGGTATTGTACATATCGATCGCATAAATATTTACGAAATCATTACCGGGGATAATTGTTTGTCAGATTTCTCGAACCGTTAACTGATTTGTGCCATAAAAATTTGATAAATATTCCTATGACTACGATTAGATACTTTTCCAATGATTAATTTTTACCGCCTCGTGATAAATTTCAGGGTATCGTAAAAAGGGGAACCGGTTTATTTAACGATTCGTTTAATTAATTTTTCACGCGCCGACTTGCCCGTGTGAGATATGCGATAGACTATTAGACGTATAAAACAATATCATGTGACGGTGTAACGTTGGCAAGGGAAGTGTGATATGCTTGGAACAAGCTTGTAAAGGATTTCAAACGATTATGTGATATAAATATAACGGGGGAATTAAAGAGGACGCGCGAAACGGAAATGTCTCTCCAGGACATCTTTCATGAGGGTGCAGTCATATAACGTGCGACAGAATATCGCTGTTTTATTAATCTCCATATCTTTGTGATAATTTTCGTTGAAAATGTCGAGCATGCTTGTATGAAATTTTACGATCGTCTTTGAATCAAACAATTTAAAATGAATTTACCTATGGAACGTAGTTTACCGTAAAGCTACAACATTTAAAAAAATCTGTATTCCTTTGTACATAGCAAATTATTATTTCGAAGAGAAACATACATAATCTGGTATTCTACAATTCCATTCATTTACCTGTGTACTTAATATTTGAATTAAAATAAGTCAATTAAATTAGTAGGTAAAATCACTATTGCTCTCGGCATAACTGTTATATAATATATTAAAATACGATTCTTTGTACAAAGTTTTTAGTATCGTCCAGTAATGTTTTTACATTTTATAGTGAGGAACGATGCGCGCGAACAAACAAAGCATCGAACGGCAAACGAATCAAAATGAAAATGCACAGTTAGATACTGTGATCGATCGTATTATATATTCAGTAGCCTGTCTAATTTCAAAGCTTGTGGCCAAGCTGTCAACGTTTTATTTCAGAACACTAATTTACCATTCGTACACTTATGTATTCACTTGCCCATGCTCGACAATTTCAAACCTAACGCTCGATTTTCTCTGCCTTCGATCTTGATAAGCTAAACGAGTTCCTCCGTTCTTATCGAGGCATCTCCATTAAAAGGCGTAGCCAATTTGACGTTTCGTCCGACCGTGAACCCGCATTGAGAGTTTAATCTGTAGGATAGCCGCAACCTTGAGTGCTTAGGGATCTTATTTTCACGAATGTATTAAATTTATTGTATGCGAGGAATAACGCGTTGCAAAATTTGTTTGCACTGTTTTCGAGGACGTGTATTTCGCAAATTGTGCTGGAATTGGTTCGCGTCCAACGTATCTGAAATTCAAATGAGTTTTATTTCCAAAGTGTACCGTAGTGGCCAAATGCATGTCGAAATACGTATGGCCTGGGCATTAGAAATCGTGGTATCGATTGCTTTGTTGGAGCAAGCGTTTGGAGTCGCATGGCTGCAGTGATATTACCTATGGACCATGTATGTATCTACGTTTATTGAAGATGATTTAATTGTTCAATCTTACCTGGAATTAACGGCAGGAGGTGGCAGAGGTCTGTTGCACGGATCTTCGAGATCGCACTGGCTACGAAGGAATACCTCTAGAAGACCCATGAAGAGCATGAACGACGAGCCACCGCATGTTGATGCCAGTGTCGGTCCGGTTGAAGGGGTTAATGGACAGTTACAGCTCATCTGAAACGTTAATTAAGACGTTCATGACAAGGAACGGTGATTTTAAATGGCAGCGAAAGTATTCTCAATATATCTGCTATTCTGATTGCTATTACTTTGCGTTCAATTAGCAGCAATATAGAGGTTGGCAAATTCTCAGTATATCTGCTATTCTGATTGATATTACGTTGCGTTCAATTAGCAGCAATGTAGAAGTTGGCAAATTGTTAGCTCATCCGATATTTAACTATTGCTCTTGCAAACAAATTTGACGAAGGATTATCATATTAATTAAGTAATCAGTACTTGGTTTCTCGTTGCTGTCTTTTTTCATATATTTTCAATTGAATCTTTTCTATTTTACAGTATCGTTAAGCGAATGATATAATTAATAATTTTAATTAATTTTTTGGTATAGAGCAAAATAGTATGTCGTTTAGCGTAGAAGTTTGTCATCAATAGGAATAAAAGTAAATGGATTATCAGCTGAGCAATACGGAAATATAACGCTTCAAAGCACCGATTGGAATCGTGAGGTAGGATATTGTATGACCATCCAAGCGAACTTGCACTTTTGTTTGTTCAAAGGGTGCGGACAGAGGGAAGTCTCGGCTGGTGACCGACTGACTTTCTACTTGATTGCTTTATTCCTGGCCCTTTTAATCGACAAAAATTTGTTAAGACGGAGACACTTCGATGCTTAAACGACGACTGTCAGCTGATCGCTTGACGCTTTCTAGTTTTGCTCTTTTTATTTGAAATCACCTATTTTTATTCACCGCTTTGACATTAAATAAAGATCGCTCGATTCAGAGTTTATCTAAAGAACAGCGACCAAAGATAGAATAAAATAAAATATATAATCACAAGGAAATGTTAAAATATATTGAACAGTAAGTTTTGTGTTTTTAAAGGAATGGTAGAATTATATAAAGTTGCATTTCATAGAAATTTTCATAGAAATTTCATAGTTGTAAGAATACAACTTTAAAATAAATTAATTACAAGAATTGTATTACCATCATCGAATCATGAATTAATGGCAATTATTCTGCTGATTCTTATTTTCATTGCAATCGTTTTCAGCCAATATATTATAAAATTGGAAAAATATAAATTTGATGAAATTGAAAAACCACTTCAGAAAATGATATACATATATTAAGATGCATTATCGGACATCTATTTCAGCTAAGTAAGTATTTATTAACATTTACTATTATTAATTCAAAAAATAAATCTATGCATAGAAATAAATTTGAATTACAAACAACACGGAGAAGCATGCGGAATATGTACAAGCGTATGCTGACACGAGCGTCGAGATTGTTCAATTTCAACGGAAATTGGATTCATTCCACGTATCGCGGGAAAATTCATCAATATCGAGTTTCGAGAACACTGGGCGAATTCACAATCATCCATATTAATAAATGCAACAACTTCAATATCTGCTGCGTCACTCGGTGCAAAGCTTCGCACAGATTCTGCAGTCTTGCTGTTCATCCCTATGAGAGTTCTTTATAACCCATTAATTAATATTCAATATAATGTAAAATATGAAATGCGTATCATTCGTAGAATCAAACTTGAACGATATCCGTATTAGAGCAATGAAATTTTTATTTATCTTTACTCAACTGCCTATACAATATCTTCTTAGCTCTTCCATTTCCTCAAGCTCGATAAGCTAACTGTTGGTAACCATCCTTGAGGCGCTTCCAATCGTTTAAATGTTCCAAGACACAATCGACAGTGCACTCAATTACCCCGATTAAACAATGTGACGCGTTTCAACGCCACTTGGAGAACGAAAGCAACGCCAGAGTCGGGTCGCGTAGTCTCGCAATCACGATCGATGCAGCGAATCCGCGATAAGGATGCCGATCCTCCTTCATCTTGTCCTGCTCTTTAGAACCATTCTTAGATCGGCGTAACAGACAAGTTCCAACGGAGAATCGTGTTTTCCAGTCGCGAACAGACCTCCGATACAATGCCTTGCAACGGTGCTCTACGTGCATGTTTTTACACGTTGCGTGTTTCTCCTTTTTACGCAGGCTTCTCACTGTTGTCTCTTATTCCGTGACACATTGACGCTTTTCCACTTAACCGATCCTTAATTGTACAGCTTTGCGAATGCAAATAAACAGGAAACGAAGCGTCGCACGAATTTATGTCGTTTTTGATGGAGGCTTCATTGTTCTCCTGCAGTTTTTTGCAAGGGTAGCTCAATGAAGAGGAATCAGCGAGACCGCGAATTCGCAATCGTTTGTGGGCTCTCGTTAACGTTGTTCCGAGCTATGTTGCAAGGTGTTACGGTAATATACGGAGATGCGATGGAACTTTAGGGGAGAGTGACTTGAATTGCGAATGCAATAGAAAGTGGACGAATGACGATGCGATTGGGCTGTGAATGGTGAAATTATTGGAACGGGGTGTCGAACACATGTTGGGACAAGTGTGACGAAACGGTGTTCATGAATCATTTGATTATCATTTAGAGGTGGTTATTATCAGTCGAGGAATGATTTTCCAAAGGTTATATTCATTTTATTAATTCACACCTTAAGTACTTCACTTATTTGTTCATACGTTCATTGTTCTACGCACTGCCCATTCTTCGATAGCTGTTAAAATTTCTTTAACGATACACTGGAAATATAATAACTTCTGCTCAACTATAATGATTTACAATGGTTAAGGTATAATTACGTATTCAATTATTGGGACGGACAAATCATTCTCAAGTCGTGTGTAAAAGCTCGACTTACAGTTACATCACTATTTTCTCAGCGAGACAGCACAATTAGTTTAAATCCTCCCCCCTATTTCTGTCATTCCACCTTTTTTTTCCATACATACATGATCATTTCCGTCCGAAGAATATTTGAATCAATCAATCTGGCCAATCCACTTCGCCGGGTTAGACGCGAGAACCACGTGTAAAAGGCCATCAGCAGTGTGAACGTGCAAGATCGTGTGTACACACCTTCAACACCGTTACGTTCACTGACCGAGAACCACATCTCTCCGTGTCGATTACGAAAGACACGCAGCTTTGCAGCTTCTCTTTTTTGTCGGTTTTCCTGGCTTTTTGCCTCGACGACCCGTCAGACTTTCATCGCGCAACAGGCTAATTGCACGGTCACGTCGACGGCGTCGGCGTCGGCGTCGGCGTCGGCGTGTTTCGATCGAACGTATGGTACGTACAGGTACACAGATACAGTGTGTCGAAATCTGTGAAGAATGAATTTCGTGTCCTCGACCGAGAATGTATGTTGTCGGAATGTGAGATTCGTACCTGGTTGCACCTGGTTGATGCGTTGGATGGAATTTCTAGTATTGTGCATATTGCGATGTTTGCTGAACGACAGCATGGAATGGCCGTATGATTCGTGACAGTGAAAATAGCAAAATTTGTCGTTAAAAGTGTTTGGAATTTTCAGAGAATTTCGAATTTTGATTTTATTAAAATGTCCCGATTTAATTTGTACACTTAAAATTGTTCTTATTTTTCCTTTCTCGATCCTTAGAATTTTACATGTAACTGTTATATGATGTTTATTGTTATTTTTAGCGTTATTAACTCATTCACCTTGTTTAATTGGTTTTAAAAATTGATTATTTTATGACTCGAAAATTACCTATAATTGTTACTTATTTCAAAATTTCAGTGGTAGTTGTTATATGTTTTCGTACTTTAGTTGGCGCTACATATTTTCAAACACATACACTTTTTTTTAACTGATACCTTATACGTAATTGGACACCTTAATTTCAATTATATAATAATTTATAGGTAGTCGATCGTTTCCTTTCTCGAAAGAAAGTTTATTCACGCCTACTTGGTCGTCGGAAAATAAAGTTGTATCAACATCTGTTGTAATACATGCACATCTCATAAATACATAGAATCGTGGTAAACGAGACAAGGAAGTGTCCCACACTTTCTTTGTTGATCTTTGTGACAGAGAAATAATCGCGACTGTAAATCATCTGTGCTTCAACGTGTCGTAATACTTATAAAACGGCATCAAATAATCATCCGGTTCTTTTGTTCTTCAGTAACGCATTTTCTACATGAACACTTTGTCGCCATTTCCTTTTTTCACATAAACCTGTAATTTGTTTCAGTTACAGAGTAAACGTTTTTGTCGTCTTATTACAAATTAATGACATTTTTAGGAGAATCGGAAAATATTACATATGTATGTACAATAATTATGCATCCTTCAGGCGCAATTGTAAACTTATCTATTATATATTGTTACCATTTAATTAAGAATTAATAATTTTCTTCCAAAGTTTAGTTGCAATTATTTATAAAAAAAATATACATGAATATACTAATTACTATAACGAGAAATAGTGATAAGTTATTACATCATTGTTAAATATAATTACTATTTTTACCAACTTTTTGGCTTGATAAAAAATCTACATATCAAACTAATCAAACATATCCCTTATCATGAATCTTCCTCTTTAGATCTTTCTTGATGTATACACATGGTTCCAATAAAAGCAACAGGCAGTCTACATTGAAAATGATAAAACAGTCAATCAACTAGTTTCTCATATTCTTATTTCCTAGAGGCATTTATTAACTTCTCGAATGTAATAGATATTACTAATGCTCTGGAATGATAAGCTTATTCAAATTTATGCAATTAACTTTCGGTTACTTTCAAACGCGACAAGTTCTAGCCACATCGTTGTCGAGCAATTTATTGAGAAATATAATCATAAAATAACGCTCTACAATATATATTTAGAAGCCACGGTGGCTCGGTCGGTTAGCGGCTGGACTCGTAATCGAACGGTCTTCGGTTCGAGTCCTGCCGCTGCCGATTCCAGCCGGTACCTCTGTACATGTTACATGTGCTTTACACACCGTGATTTCTGGTGGTTCGGATTCCACCTAAAAATGTAGGTCCAATACAGGTATAGGTTTTAAACTCATGTCTCTCCATAGTTCACAGTTCCATAACCCCACCGTAGTCGCTAATGACCATGCAGTCGATGCGACTTTAAGCACCAAAAACCAAACGAAACCAATATATATTTACCAAGATACTCTATATGATTTCATTCAATAATTTACCTATACGATTCCAACATGATTCCATCCTTTGCGTACCTATAGAATATATCCTACATTATGTGTGTACATCGCTAATTGTTATACAGCTATTAAATAGAAAAGTTATTATACGAAATCATATAGGATATATCCTGTATCTACGTGGACTAAAAAGTGGCTTATTGTTAGTGTATACCATTGAGGTTTCAAAAGGGGGACAAGTGTCTCGTTTCGTGTGTCGTATTTCATTCTATTCTAGGATGGATTTTGCCAAGTCGCGAATGATATATTCAGTTGAGCCACTTATTGTTGGTGTGTGTAGGGACCAGCCGGAAAAAGTTATAGATTTATCGGCGAGAGTATGTACAGGTTTGGAGAATCCCAATGTTTCATTGGTTTTCGTTCAATTCACTATATTTCACCTCTTGCATATGTATAACATCTGCCGCCAAGAGTTACATGTTACAGTTTTATCTACGTACCAATCTTGCTTTACGGGATTTCGCTTCGAAATTCGTGGTTTGTTAAATTTGATTGAAGAATTAGTTGGAATTTGTAAAAAAGTAATGCACCCTTGTATGTTCCGGCTATCTGCAGCCATAAATTTATTTTCTGGATAGAGACGAGAGTTCGATATCGCACGGAGCAAAATAATTATATACTTGCGTATAGTTAGGAAATTGATTTATAGTTCACGTAAAATATGAATTATTGTCTTTTATTTTTGCATTGATTTATACCAGGGCCAATTTAATGAGAACCCCGTTTAAAGAGCCAGTAAAATGATCTCCACTCGTAAAAATATGACAAGGGGGAAAAAAGAAAAAACATAGGAACAGAAGGATAAAACTGTGAAAAATAAAGTAATTGAAAGTTGTCGTTGTCAAATTGTTGTTGCTCGGTGTGAAACGTTTTCGAACAAAATCTAACTGTGATGAAAAAAAACGTGTTATTATGTTCGTTTTAAATTGATGTCGCGAGAATTTCATTGCGGCAAAATTAATGATCTGCCAAAATTAAGTTTCTCCGCTGCGATTTATCAAATTATCAAATTATCAAGCCTTCTCTTTTCGAGAATACTTTCAGTGTGAGATTTATGAACAGCCGATGTTAAGTCGTCCACCCGTAATTTATCAAACTGCTCGGGATTCATGACTTAAGTAGCCTTTCGACATAAATGTTAGACATAATCAGAATTTACAAAAACTTGAATTAAAAGAAATGAATGATTTGGAAAAGCATGTTGAAAATCGGAGCTCGAAATGTGATATTCTCGTTGCATTCAGTAAATCATTATTAATTCGTAAAAAGAAAATTAATATCATGAGAAGTAAAATACAAATTTTATCGAACGCAGTAATTAAAGCAAGTACTCGGAAGTTGACGTTCAACTTGTTGCAAATAAATTGTCTACGGTTGGTCTTGTGGCCTCATGCTGCGATCTACTGATAATTATTGCACACATATGCGACTGTCACGCAATCGAAATCACCATCACACTTTTAACTATCCAAGCCTTGTAACGTTTTACACATTGCAATAACAACACCAGCTCAAATGATATATACGTCAATCAAAATCTGTGCAATACCAAGACTGCATATTTCTAACACCTTTACGACTAATCAGGCATAATGGTTTTTCTGTTCTTTGTTGCTGTTCGGAGGACATAGTTCCCATAACATTTTTAACAACCATCTAAGAAGAGAGTCCTTTAAATATTAAAAAAAGTGTTAGAGCGCAATAATTCAGACGTTTTACGTCATCACTGTACCTAGTATTGAAATTGCATATTGAGAAATATTAACATTAAATTTAGTAGAAAGTGAAAGTGCTAAAGTTGAAATTCAGAAAAAATAGTGAATTTTATGTTTCTAAAGAGTATAATAAATAAAGAATATTTTTGAAATTACGAATATATCTTGTTAACTATTAAAAATTCTTTTGCTCCGAAATAGAATATAAACTATAAAATATTCTATGTGGATATAAACTTTGAACTATATTTCTGAGTTTATTCTACCATTCGATGCAAGATACGAATATTGTTCATCGAAACACGTACATTAAATTACACAATTAATTGACATATGCAGAACTGCAACAATAAAGAAATGATAAAAGATGAAAATTATTTTAGTGGCTTCGATTTTAGTGTACGCAAAAATTTATCGAATTTCATTAATGATTTTCATTATGTAACGCCCAAGTAACAAGCTGTTAGGGAAATCATTAAACTGCTTATTAGACGCAAGTAAGTAGCTCTACTACATTTGCCAAGAAAAGCTCTCCATTGTATTCATCCCTATAATGGTACGTTTCGTGATTTATGGTTTATTTTACGCTGCTGTGGTCGCAGTTATATCCGGCGTTCCAACGAATTGTGCAAAATTGATTGCGCAAGAAAAATTAGAACTGATTCGATCTTGCTTCTGACACAATATGACGATACATCATTCTAATACAGGTGACAGCTTGTAGATTAAACGCGATGTTTCTTATTACCTGAGATATTATTACAAGCGGGTTCATACTATTATGAAATCGTTTAATTCGTTATCTTTACATCTGCGATAAATCGCCTATGCGTATCTATAGGATAGAAGTTGAAATAAATAAAAAGGAAATAAAATGTTGTTATTACACTGGCAATCAGAGAGAATGTAATACAAGTAGTACGATGAACCTGGTGGGAATATTTCAAGGGAAAGGTAGAATGATTCCATGATTCTTAATGCCAAGGTATACCGCGACGTGTGTCGATAATATTGAAATAACATAATTACGGAACACGCGTAAGTAAAATTGTTGGAACTCTTTATTTTAATTATTGTATCATTGTATTATTGATTGTACATATGAGGCTCCTTGCAGTTGTCACTTGCAATTATTCTTAGAAACTGAGAATACTTATGGACTAGTTCAAACACACAGGTCCCACAAAAAGCTTGGTTGCATGCCTTTATTCGCGAGAACACAAGTAGCAGTGCTTGGGAGAGTAAAAGGGTGGAATTTTTCGTTTTCAATCAGTCCTTCGCTATTCGATCTGCAGTCACACCGATGTCTAAAAGTTTTCTTCAAATAATTACGAGCGTGACAATACAATGTTGCTTGGTACCTTAATTATTCGTATATGTAAATGTCGCATATTCGTAATGCTTCTTTTGGTTCAACATTTCCTGCAAACCTGTTTTTCGGGACTCGGCAGGCCTGATTCAACCTGTTTTACTTTTGTTTGTTTATCTGACAATGAGTTAATTGTCATGAAAGGATATACCATTTACGACGCATTTACGAAATGCTTAATGTTATTTTTGTAGCCCTTGAATGGACATATCCGGAGAACACAGGTGTGCTTATTTAATTTCTGCGGTATATAATAATGAAAATTCACTGAAAGTGCACAAGTTTAATTGCAATGCTCGCCTCGTATTGTAAACTTGTCAAACCGTGTGTTTTCCCATCGATTGTCCTTCTTGGCAACAGGAGTGGCATTTTTAATGACCTTCTTGCCACAGGACAGGTAAGGATTGAATAATGCAAGTTTTTCGAGTGGTCATTTCACAGAATCCTTGATGGTAGAAATATCAGACATGTTTTTGAATTACGTATTTAAACGTTGGTGTCCTATAACGGTTCGAAGAATTGATTATACGCCACGGTTAAGTTCTTTCTCCAGTTCTGGACTTTCCAGATACATATATCACACGTACTTAACAAAGAAATCGAACAGCATCCTTCTTACTTCCACCCAAAAAATAGGTAAATCCGATTGGAAAAGAGGGAATGAAAAATATGGAAGGTAAATAAGAACAGGTGGTACAATCGGGGAAAGAACGGCAGCATGTATGCAAACGGGAACCGAAAATATGAACCAAAATTGAATTCAGATTTTTTAACTTAAATTGAAATGATTTATTTATTAATAAATTAGATTATTTAAATGCTCGTCTTGCAATCAATTTTAATTTATCCAATATTAACTTTCAGCTTGTTTTCCATACCAATTGCAAATATTAATAAAAAATGGTGTCAACGAAGTATTAAAAAGTACAGAGAGTTTGAAACATTAATACGAAGGGGGTAAGAAATATTAAATTAGTAAAAAACAAAAAATTAGTACGGTATCGTTACGGAATATCCACTACAGTTGCTTATTCGATTTACCCAATTTGGAACACGCAATTTCGTGCTTATTTTGTTCTTCGTTAGA
The DNA here is from genome assembly GCA_963583965.1 of Nomada ferruginata. NCBI lineage: Eukaryota > Metazoa > Arthropoda > Insecta > Hymenoptera > Apidae > Nomada > Nomada ferruginata. The sequence goes on from OY757213.1 coordinate 15,957,485, forward strand.
AATAGATGTTTCACATAGCATACATAATTAGATTCAAACTTCAGATTACGCATTCTTGCAGATTATCTCATAGTGTCTTGTATCAGATCTCTACCTGTCGTCCTTTCGTCGTTACACAATTCACGCGACTTCACATCACCACCAGGGTATTGTTTAACGGAAAACGTGAAAGAGCGGAACTCGCGATTATAATTAACGAGTCTTGCAACGTTCCGTTTTAGTGGAAAACCTGTCCGACTTCTTCCGCCAAGAACAATTGTCACAGAGCAAGCATTTCGTCGGTGGAATGAAACTTTTTTAATGACGCCTTTTCTCTTAACTGGCATTTCATAGGATTCTGCGGTATTATAACGTACTCGTTTTTAATTAAGATTTAAATTAAATCGATCTTTGATAGGACGTGTTCAACTAATTGAAGTATTTTTGTATTTGCAGTATTCAATTGATATATGCTATTTATTTGTATAATATAATGTAAAGCGGGAACAATGACACTATAATTTGTTACATATTTATAGATTCATTATGAAATTATGAAGCAATAAAACGCGTGATAAAGGTGCGATATGATGTGTATGATTTACTAAAAAGTTCCGTGAAAATTGTTGCCCTCTGCAAATAGTTACAGTGAACGTCTTGCAAAATTAATGATATATTGCAGGACTTTTTCTTGAGACACAATAGCTCGCTTTTCTTCGCACCTCTTCTTTTTCACACGGAACAATCTTCATTGCTTTACATTAACATTGTCTAGGATATTATAATTTTTGAATGTTTCATTCAATTTTGCAATAGCAATTCCGTTCGCAAAATTGTAATTTTATTATTAAAATAATACCGAGCCCGCATTCTCAAAGTACGCATCGTACTGTGTGTACAATTAAATCAAAATTAATATCTTATGTTTCATTCAGCGAAATATTACAAAGTTAATTAATATATGTACAGTTCAACCATAACAATGTGCACGTAATAAATAAATCTCTTTTGCCAAGTTTCTTCCTCGAAACATTTTTTTCTCCACCGATATTCGACAGAGTTTTAATAAATTACTCACTTTTGGTAAGTTTCGGCTCTTATTATCCCTTCCAGACTGTTTTCGCACTAGGAACGCCGAGGAGCCTCGGGGTGTTTATGTTCACGGTACACACGTACGGTACAGGATCGTGGTTCACGGTACCACGGTCAACAGCAGACTAACTCCATACCATTCCCCATCGCGGTTGTAATATTCGACAAGTTCCACCACTTTCTTACCTTCCCTTCTGCCAGGTACCAGCTTATGGAAATCATTCGACCGGTTGCTACCATCTCGCCGTTTTCTTGGCGCTGGCAGAGTTGAGAGTCGAAGAAGACACGGATGAACACGTTCGATATACTCATGAAAACTTGCTGCAACGAACATTGGTTTAATCGAAATAGCGTTGAAAAATATTTGTGTTACTTCATGAATATTAATTATCAATAATAATCCATCAAATGGTTTGCTCCTCGTGCATAATTAAATTTGAATGGCGATTTCGGGAAACATGTAGTGGTACATAGTAAAGTGAATAACTCATTTGTCAATTATGAATGAAAAATGTTGTGTGAATTAGATTTGATATAAAAATTTGCTTAGAATGTTAAATCAATATAGTCTTGATTTGTCTCGAGAAATGATTTACATGGCCCGATATTTTTCAATGCTTACATTTCAACATTCCTGCGTTATTTATCCCTATTCCACGCGAATATGATAATACAATTTTATCAGGCTCGCTTGAAAGGAAATATCCATTTCACGAAAATTACAAAATTCGTTATATGTCACGTGCCTTCCATTTACGGCTAATTAAAATGTATGCGATGGAACTCATAATTGATTGATATTGTAATTACATAATGAGTTTCACTTTCAATCGATAATTTCCCGGCAGATCGTGTAAAATTCCAATTCGGCCGGCGGTGACATCGATCTGGTATATCAATTAAAAATACCGTATTTCAGAAAACCCATCGTACACTGTTCCTACGAAAAGTTCGTTCGTTGGCCTGATTCGTGTTTTCGTTGACATGTAACGAGACCGATGAGAAAGAATGTAATTACCGCGTTCACGGACGTGTAGTGCAGCAAGAATTATAATGACAGCGTATTAACGACGGGATGGAAATATGTTCCTTGTCTTACCTAAGCTTTCTTATCGTTTTTTGTCGTGCTTCATTTCAGCCGGTATTTACAGAGAAACGGATGCTTCATTGATACGTAAAATAATTTAAATATATCGGGATACATTATCTACATATTTATAGTTTTCACTTCGGTACCAGACGAAGAGAACTACATATTGCGAATTGTGCGAAAGCTGAATCCTCACTAAATTATTCGAGACTTTCAGACAGCGGATAATATTGCATAAAAATATAAAAATAGTTCCCGGTCGTAATAGCGCATTAAATTTCCTCGCTCACATTTTTCAATACACTGAACACTGTATTTTTTAAATAGTTGAAGCATCGTCGGAAGTTATTCTGTTAAATAACCAAACTTTATAGACGAATTGAATAGTGACTTTATTATCGAGGTGCATCAAATTGTTTATAAATCTCAATATTACGTTAGTTACTATTTTACATTATTCGGGTTTTTGTTCATAAACCTGTACCATTTATAAAAAGGTGATCGTTAAATCGCTCGGCTTCAATTATTCCGCAGGAAAATAGTATTGATATTATTAAAACATTTACTGTATTCGATTTTTCATCGGTAACGTGAAAACAATAGACCATAAAACAGGAAGATGATAAATGGAATAATGAACCGGTTTACTAATATAGTAATACGAGTGACTTATTGTTCACTCGTACATGTTTGACGGTAGGGGAAATGTAGAGATCGGACTAAAGATTTCGTGACGCAAGAACGTTCGATCCGATTGAATTAGGACAAGTATCGCCCTTTCAGAAGTTCCTGCTCTTTGTTGCTATCCAAATGGTTCGTTTCACGACCAAAGGTTACGAGATATTTGAATTCTTTTCACAGATTGAATAAGCGTAACTGTATAAACAGATAGTAAATGTTATACATTGGTTATCATTCATTGGATTTTTGAATTGGACAAGATATTATTTTAAAATAGGATTTAGAATTCTTTTACTTATACGTAAATGTAGTCGCATTGGAGTTCTTAATTTTCTGGTATGAAATTTATGCGAACGAAATGTTTCGTTCCTTTTGATTATTTTCCGAAAAATCATATGGTTTTTGAGGGTGAAATTAAAATAGTAACCTTCAATCGGTTAAATGTTATAGGCCCACTTTTATATTGCTGGACGATAAAGTTGTGATTCTTCGAGCAAGTCATTTTTATTACCGCGGAAGAAATAATTTTTTGTTGCATACGTGAATCACAGTCATAAATAACCCTTAGCACATACGAGTTTTAAATGATTACTGACGGAAGGATACACCAAAATCCGTAATATAAAGATATATCTTCAATATGATTGATAAAAGCCTGAAATTCTTTTTATATCTACTTTGATGTAATTACCAAAATCAACCGTAAAAGCGGTGCCCAGGTAGACCATTATTATTTTTTTTATTCTTACTTTCTTTCCGCCATCGTTTATAAAAATTTAGGAAAAATTCATGCAATAAAAAGCTCTGTTCTTTAGATTTTGTACAGGGTGGTCATTGGAATAAGTCATATCTCCTTTCTCAGTGCAATGACTAGAGGATTCGATCTATGGAAAAAGAATATATACATACATATATGTATGTATGTACATTTTATATATCTGAAAAGAAATATGGTCCTGCAAGTGTAGTATTTTTTAAACCATTCATATTTTTCACAAATTAGAATGTTATTTGTAAAAATGTGAAATCAAAATCAATGATAAGCTATCAACAATAGTTTTAGTCTAATGGCAAAATGGCTAACACTTGAACGCACAGTAGCTCGTGTTAACTATAATTAGCATAATCGATAGAAGGCATCATACTATCATCTTTGTTTTTCGTCTGATTATGTGGCTCATAAGTAAAGGCGTCTAAAGTAACATCAACATCATCGCTGGCGCCATAACTGGGCAGATTGTAAAAGGTTTGCACCGTGGGTTCCCCGTCTGTGTAAAATGGCCCAGGCGTCCTCGAGTTTCCTTCCTGGTGGTGCGTTAAAAAAACCGGTTTATCTTGTGGTTCTTGTATTGGAAAATTAAGTAGTACTTAAATATTACAATATAAAACAGTTAGCGATTATTAGCAAGTTCCTACCGTCCCTTTAATCAAGATTGCTTTGAAAAACATTGTTTCGAGCGTAAGGTGAAGTTCGATCAAGGCTACTAACTCAACGTGTTCGCTCGTGTCATGTAATGGAGGGATTTGATTGAGTCCGGTGAACTCATATTTCACTGGTTATATATGTATATATTTGATTGTATTTGAATTCTACTGACTGAGTTCTAATGCAATTTAGCTGAGTTCTAAAATGGTTATTCTCGTTCTGAGTTTTGATATGTTAGCGATAGCGTATTTTTAAAGAAAGGAATAGGATCGGGTGGCGAAGTGCTACGCACCCTGTGGATAATTTATGATGGGGACGCAGTCCTACGCGTGGTCAAAGAGTATCTTGGAAATGAATGAATGAAACCAAACATCCTGTCGGCAGGCGATGGCTGGCGACCGCTTTGGGTTTTCCAACTATCGAGTGTCGAGGGATTGTTTATGAGATAGAAGAGAGAGTTTAAATATGGCAAGCGACCTGACGTCGCATTGCTAAAGAATAGGGACTCTGTTCCTGGAGGATCTGGCCACGGAGTGGGGAAGGCTATGCCTTTTGGTAAGAGGACTGTGATGAACCCCACGGCTCTTACCCCAGAACCTCGAGTGAATAAGCATACTTTCTTAAAATCTTACGAACTTATAGAAATAATCTCATTATTTCTGACAGATACGATAATTAATAGTTCTGTGTTCTAATTTGATACTTCAAAAAGATGCGCAGGTCAATGGGGTTTAAAGGCTCTGCAAGGGGAACAGGGGAGGGAAAATCCCAGAGGGTTGACACTAGGCCGCCAAATGTGACTTCGTATGACCGCTCGGCAGTCTCGAGTTCTATGGCAGGGTCGCTGCTATTGAGGTAAAACGAGCATGTGATATATCAAAATATATCAAATATATTTCTCAAAAATAGCAATAGCTTGACCGTGTCATGAATCCGATTTAACCGAACCCTTTGGCTTCGCGTTGCACCTCTCAACAAACATTGTTCGAATCCATATCACGTTTATCCAATGACATGTCGTTTAATTTCGCGTTACTAAACTGGAGGAAACTTAAGAAGGGAGCCACCAGGATAATCTCGCTTTAATTTTATGTATCGAGAAACACAAACCTGTTGCAATTCCGACCTCGATGAATCTTGTTTTAGTTGATTTTTGGCGGAACACTTGGCGTCACATTTTTGTTCTTTTAGAAATTCCGATTCTTGTACGCTTTTGTCATTAATCGACGTTTCTTCTATATAACTGTTGGGTGAATCGGTTCTTAAAAACGGCAATTCATTAGGGAATTCTTGAACTGATCCAAAGTTCGCACTATTTACGAAAAAGTTTCCCTTCGAACTTCTATCTGAATCAAGTTCTGAATCGTGACTCGACTGATCATTCTCTTCGTTGATGATTTCCATCAAAGTTTGAACGTGAGGCAGAATGATGTCCTTGTTCTGTTCGAAAAAGAGATTCAGTTCCATTGCATCTTTATTATCGTCGGTAGGCGGTCGTGGTAATGGTAAATCTTGATGGACATCGATTGAATGATCTGAGTCATTTAGAATTTGATTACTACCTGAAATGGATTCCATTTTCATACAAAGAAACCACATATTATTATTAAATTTGTAATTAATTTCCAGTAAGTTTGCTGTTGGGAGTTTTACAAGTTATTTGTCGATCAATTTAATTGTTATACTACAAATATTTTACCTTATTCGTTATATTCTGATATTCTAAAGATTCGTTTTATTGTAAGAATTTTCCTTTACCCTTTAACAACTTTTACCTATCCTAGATGATTTTATTGGATGCATGAGTTCAGATTTTTTACTTTCAAGGTGCCGTAATGACGAACATTGCATTCCTGATGAATCTATAAAGCTGATGAGAAAATGATACATGATCGGTTTCATTGCATCCTCCAATTGTGCAAGGCCATAGTTATTATACATCGAAGGAAGGATAACCAATAATTTAGAAGATCTTACATAAAGATTTTTATGATGGTGAAATACATTTCGTGGAACATTCTATATAACATGAAACTTCATTGCAGGTAATATTTCAAACTTCTTTAACGAATGTAATTACTGTGAATCCTGCCATTAGGTACCATAAAAACGAAATGGAAAAACTTCAACAAATTTTTTACATTTACATTTACTTTATAAGATCAAGGTGATTCCATAAATATTGACAACTTCGTAAATGATAACATTGGTGAAAATTGTTTTGTAGGAATGTTACAGCGTCGCAGGGGAATGAAATTATATGTGTGTCTTTACGAAATTCGTAAGCAATATTAAAATAAATTAGGGAAGAAAAAATAGATGTCAACATGCTACTGAAAGAAGTGTCAATTCAAGTTCATTACTGTCGCAGACAAAAAGCGATTCTTAAATCGTTGAACGATTAGCAAAAAAGAAGGAATTAAGAACGTCAAGTTTTTTTTCGTAGACAGATTTTCTTTTACATGGATAGTGGCCCTTTTTTGTAATCCAGAACAAAGCAAATGTAAGTGATGAAAAAACGGATTGCGTCATAGATCGTGACTTTCTAAAAATACTGAACCGATTATTCGGTCCAACTGTCGAACAAGAAATTAACAAGAGTCAGTCAACGTGAAGGTATCGTAGCGTCGCCAATTAAAACAATTGCCCCGCCAAAACAGGTTTTCAAGTAATCAGTGCGATCAGAAATCATTGGCCACAGTTTCATGTATTCATTTTTTTCAGTCCTCAGTGTCGCGAATCGGGCACGATAATCTCTGAACTGGAATTCGTTACGTTAACGATGCTAAATTCCTTTTATCTGATGTCTCGTGGTTGGTAAGTTTTGTTTTTTCGTCGATCACAATAATTAAGTGACAACGCATGGACCGTGAATGGAGACTTTGTCGGAATTCCAATTTATCTGTCACTAATGTTTCTTGCTGATTGTTTCAATCGACGTTGCGAAAAAATAACTTAGGGACATCAAGCTTGGGGTGCAGTTCTTGGAATGTAAATTTAGTTGATAAGCAAATTATAATTGAAGATTGAGGAGTGCATAAGATCAACTTACTCAATTTATCAAGGAAGACACTAATTATCTGGTCGAAATCATTTGTGAAATTTGTCTTGTCTGGAGTATGGGAATTCTCGTTGGAATTTCGATCGCGCGATATATCTTCGTTGTCCTCATGATGTTTCACTAAAATCCATTGGAAATTCTGTTTGTGTGGTTCATTTCGGGAATTCTCAGGCTGATACTGTAAAATTGTAATGAAATAATTGAAATGAATTCTGCTACAATTTATAGCGCATTTTTTTCCATATGTAACGAGTAATAAAACTTACGTCCTGACGATGATTATTGATTTGTTCACCTTCATAATCCTGCGTCATGCTTTCATTTACAGCGGAGTACAAAGATTTAACTACCTTTTCTAACAAATCGATGGGTACGTGATTGTAAAGTGAACAATTACTCCACTCCTGTGGAATAATCTGAAAAATTTATAATGGCCAATTGAATTTACAATTAATTGCCATCCGAGCAGCATAAATTCTAAAGTACACATTTATATGTTATTAAATAATTTACAAATACAGTGAATATCAAATCTGTAAACCAATAAATGCTTACGGAAGAAGAAGAATTGCTTCGTTCGAGAAATGCATTTTGTAAAATAATTTCTCTCAAATTTTCTAAATCGGAATTGTAACGGACGTTCGTAGAGTCATTCGATTCCGTCATACTTTTTATCGAACCCTCAGAGTATTGCAGTCTGTAAGTATTTTTAACATTCGGTGGCTGCGCTGCCAAAAATTGATCTCCCGTTTGATGAGGATATTTTAAAAGAAGATTTAGAGACGAAGAACTGTTAGATTCGCTTAAATTATTCAGAAGTGCCGCCTCCGCTATACTGTACAACGGATCCGTAATCCTATTCGGAACCAGATGTTTCTCGGTACTATTCCTTATATTCTCTATCCACGAAGACGAGTTAAACGTGTGCGCTTCTTTGTTTGAATCGTATGACGAAGATATATTCTGGACAAATGGCAAAAATAAGATAAAGAAATTTTTTAAACATATAAACTTTGTTATACGACAACACATTGTCAATTGTTACAAAATAACGAGTACATCGTCCCATTTATGTCAAAGCAATAAGTATGCAAAGGCTTATTTCTCGCAACTAACAATAAGTTCATTGAGTTGTTTTTTCGTAACTAATTCGACTAAATGTGCAAAATGAAATAGAAAAATAATTTTCCCGTTTAATTTAAGTTCGCAGTAAAAACCGAGGTCAGCAAGAAATTTCAGAAACATTCACCTGCAGAATTATCTGACTGCACTCTACATTCAATAACCAAATTTCTAGGACACATCGAATATCATTTATGGTATCGACACAAGGAACACGATATCATATTCATATTCATTTCAACCCTTCGTTTCACCTTTCATTTTGAACTCCATAATTCTATCTGTACTTTACCATGAATGTTCATCTCGTTTTATGTTTCTACATACGTATTACATATCATGAATATATACCTTGCCTGAACAAGCTTATCGAACGTAGTTTAAACAATAATGTACTTACCATCGTATCCCGAGGTGGATATGGATTTTCCGTCAGGATAGATGATATTCCCCCTCTTGGAAATATTGGTCCTTCGACATCGAATTTTTCATGTGACGCTTGCAGCCATTTGCGAAATTTTTCGCCGCGCGACGACAGATTTTCTTCAAGCCAAACACTATACGCACCTGGGCCAAGTATGTCCTTGATAGATCGAAGCCAATCTTGAAATTGCTATGAATTGCGGTATCTTGAAAGCTTTTATCGGAAAATGTGACGAGCTCGAAAGATTGGTTAGTTGGAATTTTATCGGACATTGAAAAATCGCGATGGCTATGTTGACCTTATGAAAGGATAGATAATACGATATGATTTTATCTCACGCAGCTTTTATGTATACGTTAATTTGAATAAAAGGTTACTCTTACGCATTATTTTATACATTATTTGTGTGTTTCATTTAATGAAATTTTTCTATTTTTTAACGGAGAAAACATTGAGAGTGTTCACATTTTCCCCGTAAATATTTAACCAGAAGTAAAGACTGTAATGTTATTTTATTAATTACTTTATAGTGTAGTCGCTTAAGCAGTTGCGTATTTCTTTTTAATTTCTTTCAGCGTTACCTTAAAATCGTTTTGACCCTCAGCGTTTTTTATCCACAGCTCGATGGCGTCTAATTCAGTTTTCGAGTTCAGGTGAACCAGCCACGAGTGAGGAGATCTGCGTGGTGCTCAGCGTTCAAACAAATAACTTCAGTTGATTCATAAATATAACCATGCATCCCGTATAGTTGTCTAAAATATCTTGTATTTTGTAATTTAATCGATAAAATACACTAAAGTATGTTACTCACTTTGGCCCTTGAACTTCAATTTCATCGAGCACAGACGCCTGGAAAAATATTCGCCAGTTTTGTTTTATTTGATTACTTAACGATAGATTAAATATTAACATACATGTTATTGAATGAAAATTGCAATTGCATAGCTATCGCATAGCTGTTTTATATATAATACTAGAAGAAAGAAACTTAAAGAAATCTTGGTAGGTCGCATAATCGGTGACGTACAGAATTCCTAAGTAATTCATTAATTGTTTCCTAAGTCAATTTTGTAATTAGAAAATAATCTGGGAAAGGAAATTTCAAGTTAGTCGCCTTTTTTGTTACAGTTACGCAAAACCAGAGTTACATTCGGACACGGTGTCATTTAGTAAAGGAGATTTAACCGATGCAGTCAGACGACTAACGTGCACAGACAGGTTTAGGTTATTTAAACACTTTAAGCATTCCGGTGAAGCAATCAGAATTTAGATCAGTGCATCAGTGAGGGAGTGAAATCAGGTATTTAATTAGGTGAAGTTAATCACTTTTTGAAGAACCAGGTAGATTTCGTAGAAAGCAAGAAGAAAGTAACGAGGTTCTAAAGATTTCTCGTTTAAACGTCACTTTTGAACATTAAACTGTGTAATATTTAATCTACGATAAAACGTATAATGTTCAACTAAATTCAAATATTAAAAAAGGCCGCAAATTTCGAATATTGCAAAGAGTCTAATGATTTTAAATATGCAAAGAGTCTAATGTGTTCATACTGAAAATATTATTATAAAAAAAAAATACCTTAGTCTCGTTACTGGGAACTTCGTCTCCTTTTGGTAAAGATCTTCTTGAGAAGGACGAGGAGTCATTTTTGGCCACGGATCGTGTATTTTGACAAGTTCTTTTCACATCGCAGTCGTCGGTTTCACAAAGTCCTACAGTTTCTGCGAAACATGTTTGCATTCGGGGACAAATCCATCCAAGACAGTACTTATTTGCCACCTCGTTCTCTGACGAATAACAAAAAGAAACAGTCAGGTGAGTATGAGTTCATTGCTGTGCAAAATCTCTGTGCTGTGAGGAACGGCAGCCTGACATTCTAGAACGTCGAATTGAAATGAAATAAAGTAGGTGCAAGACTCAACATTATCGAGCTACAAGTACTTACCTAATGTGCATTCGAAAAATTTGTTAAATATCTATTTTTATTTCTTGCGATACGTATTATGCCAAATAGTGCATTTACAGAAAAAATATTCTTTATGAAGTACATACAATGTAAACTCCCACAGTCAAACAATGCAAATAATAACAACAATAATAATGAAAGAAATAAAAACATCGAACACAAAATATTCATTGTAATATAAATCCCACTTATAAATATAGAAATTTATTTCATGTGGATATTGTATAATATACAACTGGTGATTTATACATCGCTCTCCTACAGTGATGCACGACGGTTTGCCAATACCAAGGGTGTTGCTTGCAACACACAATCATTTGTGAGGATGCCTGGTTGGCAGCCAACAAGTGGCTAATGGACTAACAGGAGTTAGAGCTTTATCGGAGGACTTGTCACAAGTTGGAGCTGTTCGAAGCAGAATGGCGTGAGTTAGAACCGACTCACGTAAATTAGAGTGCATCGATGCGGGCTAGAGCTTCTTGGACCCCGATTATCGCCAGTAAAAGCGCGTCAGAGCTACTCTAAATGGTTTACCGTAATTTGGAAATGTTTCAAGTGATTTGAAACCAGTCGTTGCTTTATATAAATTTATTAGCTGTTCCGAATGATGCATCCAAAATTTTCTGCACGCCCAAATCTTGGTGCAAGGTATTTTAAAGAAATTAAATTGTAATTTTTAAGAAATTTAATTTAATTTGTTTCTAGCGTTCAAGTTTTTAATATGTTATTATAAACAATAAAATTATGTTATATTGAACAATAAAATGATTACCTCTCGTTTGTATGCAATCTGGTGTGCGCTTGCAAGGTGGATTTATACAATTATTCTCTGGTCTTCTTAAGAAACATTCGTATTCTGATGGGCAACCAAGGCTTCGACACCTTCCAAACCAAAGATGCACCTCTGCAGAAATTACTGGTCGTAATTGATTGAAGTGTTTTAACAAATAGATATTACAAAAAAGAAACAACAGAAATAAATTTAGAAATACTTAGGCACCATGGAAAAGGGACTTCTAGAGTTTCTGTATAATGCACTAGATAAGGTTTTGTTCATTTTAAGAAAAAAAGTTGACCTTTGTTTTTGGCGCAGCTTCTTAACAGTTTGCAAGGAGATTTCGCGCATAGCGATTCCCGGAGGATGCAATGATTTCCTTGAGGACACTTGAATCCTGCACAGGAAGCGGGACCCTCGTAATACTCCTTTCGGGATACACATCTTGCTATCTGCCTTTCACACTCTACGAAACATGAAATTGATTACCTGTTCGTCGTTCAATTTAGTGTGAATGGTTGTTAAGGAAACAACGTGAATAATTATTATTCGATTTAGTATACAGAATATTGGCACGAAAGTTCGTGTTCGATAGAAGTACATGAATTTGTTTAAACTGCGATTATTCAGAGGTCGATAACGATTTATTGGAAGGGTAGAATTAGTTTTTTAATAGAAGACTCTTATAAGTATTAATTCTTTCATTAGTGAATTTAATATTATTTTTCTTGTTTGTATTTCATGATAATATACTGCTTAAATACAGGGGTATGTATTTAGACGCCAGAAAAAATGAAAGTGCATTATTTAATATAGAGGTGAAACCTATGCACTGGTTAAGGATTAACAATTTTAACATACTCACTATTATCCCACTGACAACGACGAACTTTTAACATGCATATATAATCCATGGTACACTGTACAGTATCGCAGCTGGATGGTCCCTTTGTTAACTCTTAAAATATACAATATTTATGCAAACATTTAATTAAATTCAATTCGTATAATTTAGACAACAGAATATTTCGAAGATTTTCTCATGCTTTAAATTGGAGAGAAAATTGTACAGATATTTCGTTTCTTTTTTATGATAAATAATTCGACATTCACTTTGGCCGAAGCAATGACTTAATGCACAGCGTTGAACGTACAAATTAAACGACTGTTCATGCTCGTTCAAAGTCGACGAATCTTTGCGTGCTTTCAACTCGCGAAATTAAATTTGTACATTAAGAGGTAGAATAATTATAAGCATGTCTCTGTGAAGCTTTTACCTGCTTGAGTTTTGGCACAGTACAGCATGCTCGGGCAAGGACGTTCTTTGCATCGAAATTTACGATATGTGCATACATCGTTCTTTTCGCAGTGCAAATATTCACACCCTCTGTCACCATCGGCATCGTTCATTTCTACAGTTCAAGGGAAAAACATCATATTTCCTGCTTAAATATGAACAATTTTTGAAACACTCCCCGTGGTATAAGACTGATAAAGATTTAAGAATGAATATAATATAAAATTTTCATCGACGCGATATTAAATCATTAATAAGATTCATGTTTATTAAACAAATGGTTAGAAATACGAAATGATTTTTAAGAATGCCGAATCATTATCGGAAAATTTATTGGCTACCTCCTTTGGTAAATTCTTGCTGACGAACCTCTTCGATTAACAGCAAAAGAATAAATTCTAGAATGCAAAGAAAAATGACACATTTCACGTCCATAGCGACGGGAACATAATATCGTACACCGTTCGATCGCGACTGCACCTGAATCAAAGCAGTTGACGCAATTGGTATGTAGAAGTCACCTTTCGATATAAGCTATGTAATTGGACTCGGTAACTCAATAGCAGATAAAGAGTGTACTCGTCCGGTACATACAATCATGTATTGCACATCATACGAGCACTTACATATAATGCAGTAGAAATTTTCAGAATTCAATAAACAAAAATCGTACCAGAATCACACAAATTCTTTGGAAATTGATATTCGGAGACTTGTACATTTATAATAATACATCGGTAAAGAAAATGAATGGAAGAAATGGTATTACTATAAGATGAGTAAATGAAAGACGATAATTATGTCGATAATAATAGAGAACATTTGGAAGGAAATACGGATTTGGAGGGGAATATTTGTGAATTTTATACAAGCATGGAAAATATTCGTTCGTTTATTTATAACAATAATAGAATACGCTTCGCTGTTGTCTAAGGCGTTACATTACTTTAGTATGCGGAGAAAGCACATCAATTATACAGGATGACAGTGTGAAAAGAAATGCACTAAAAATTATGTTGCATGCCGAACAAATAATTTGTTCTTCCATGTCATATTATTACCTAATCCCTGTAATTCTTGTAATCATTTATATTAAGCTCGTTGTATATTCATTAACGATTGGAAAAAACTTTACGCTGTATGGATATGTATGTGGATTATAATGAAAGTAAGGATTTAGTAATTGAAAAAATATGAAACACTGTTTGAATACTAGTATAAATGCTCGAAATACATATAATGAAATACGTAATTCTTGAATTCGTTTATAACTTTCAATTAAATGCAAAGTGTTTTAAAGAAATGCGATAAATGATCTTTTTGTTATATCAGTGAAAATATACATACATATAACGCTTCCTATCTTCTTTTTTTGTGTTTTTTTTCGACGAGTATCTCTATATATCGTTTACAAAAGACGTACAATAACGATCACCGCGTAATACTATTAATTATATTAAATATCGAACGAATTCTGTTCTTCGTTTCGTAACAAACACTTTCTACCCATTTCACTTTAAATACTGTAAATCCTATATACATTCTCAAATCAAATCTGTCAAAACCACAACCAAGCGCGTCAAGTAACACAGACTAGACATACCAATAGGAACGAATAATTACGAGAATCATAATTTTACGGTCGCGTCTAAAAATGTTGCGTCAATTTCAAATGAGTTACGCCCAGTCGTCGTATCAATTCATCCAGAACAACTATAACTTTATAACTCTTGAACAATAATAGACGCCTCAATCATGATAACAATTGTCAATTGAGAAAATTATAATAATGCTCCCTTTCATGTATTAACAATTTGTCGAATAAATTTTTCGTTCCAATCTTCCAGCATACATAGAAAACAAGAATATTCTAGCTAAGTATAATAACATACATATGCAAAAACTACTTTACATGATCCGATGCGAAAATTTCATTCTCTACCAACATTGTAAAATTCAATTTACCTTATTTTAACCCTTCAGCTACGGGCATAGGCCATAGGTTACATTGAAAAGATTACTTGCAAAGCTTTTGCAGTTTTTCTACCTTTTTCTATTCAACGTGCCAGTGATGAATATTATTTTCTAATAAATAGACGTACTGTCGACGCATATACTATTTGGCTCCCGGAGTTTCTATCTACATCACTTGTTACCGCTGCTCCGTACCTAAAGGGTTAACAAAATATTGTTAAATATTATTAACCTTTTGTTTGGCGAAAATTTACTCGGTGCACATGTCTTTCGAAGATAGACAGTTATCTACTACGCGCATATATCTATGTCTTTCGCAGCTAACGGCTAAAATATATACAATGAAACAATTGTATGACGTTAACTCTTCCGCAGCTAACGGTTCTGACGGGAGAGCCTTAACTGGCTGCCACGTACAATTACCAAAAGTCCATACCTGAATACCGCAGGGTTCCGGCTTACAATGGGAGTGAATATATTCCTTTGCAATATCATACGCGTACCTCTAAATAAATAGAGCCATTCATTTGAAATTGGACAAAAGTTTGCCAGTTCAAATTGAGGAAGATAAAAAACTTACAAACCTAGAGATATTAATATCGAACAATCGTATTAACTTGCAAGGAAATATCCCGAGCTGTCCGTCTCCGATTTTGATGATTTTTGTAAACGCAATAAAGCGATGCAAGTTTCGTTTATACTATTTTTTAAATATCTCTCAGCGTTCTGAAGATATTTCACGAAAAAGAACATTTTTAATTTTTTCCAAGGTGTGATTTCACCCCCTAAACTTGCGATTGGGCAGCTGTAAAAAATACGTCTCCCTTATTTTCACCTGCTTAATATATCAACCATGTTTCATCAAAATCGGGGACGGACAATTCGGCATGTTTCCTTGTTGCTTAGATAAATTTCTCGAACGGCGTTAAAATAACGCCGGACTCGAGAAAGCAAACGACGGAATTCAGGTAATTATAAAACGTACGAACCTGTTACAATCTAAATACAAAATAACGTACGTAGAACTACACTAGCGGCAACCAGGTACAGATTTCAAAATAACGCAGAACTACTTCAGACGCTGCGAACGTGTTAATATCTTGCAATCTGACGCGACACATCTACAGATCACGACGTCTTTCTCATTTATTTTAACGCGAATTCTCCACGTTCAAAGAGCAGGGCAATTTCTTGCATCGTGGACAAGAGCAACGAAATGTCGCTACGTGTTACGCTGTGCTTTTGACTCGCAGCTGCAGCAGTCCAGCGAGAGCACTCGTGAATCCGGCGTTGTAATCCAACGTGACTTCCGTGTACACGTAATCCTCCCGATGGTCGTGAAACTTGTCTGCCTCGTCTGGCCCGGAGACCAGAGCACCGTAAAGGATCTGGGGGTTCGGCGCGTCCTTGTCGAATTCGGACCATCCGCAGGCAACTGGTCTATCAGGGCAGGACGATGCTGCATGATGGGGCTGTTTCGGTGGATTTCGGCCCCAGCCGACTACGTAGCTCCTACCTGATTTGAGAAATATAGAGTTCTGTTTAATTGTAGTTACGGTTCGACGAGCAAAGCTGGCTGAGGCGTTGTTTAATATTGAATCGCGAGTGGCGTGGAAAATGTTGGAGAATTTGATGTAACAGTAGTTTCGTAACGTAGGGAGGACGGACAATATTTATTTTTATCTCCACCTTATCACGTGTAAGTGTCTAGTTACCAGTATAATAATTACAATTCACGTGATGATTCTTGTCGCGTGACGATTCTATTGACGTGAAATTATTTTCGCCTGATAGTACAGTTTGAAATAAAAATCGTGGAATGAGTGACAATAAATTTTTCTACGAGAAGAAATCAAATAATTCCTATCGTATTTCAGATTTGTGTATTAAAAATGTATTTGAGAAAGCTGCTTTTTCTTGCTTCGGATTTCGGTCATTTCAATCACTGCACAATTTTCCACATGTACACATATGTATGTGTTATCAGTAGCTTACCACCGCCCCCCAGCATATAGTATATTTGTTGCTCGGCAAATTCACGATATTCCTGGGAGTGTCTGATACCGGACGAATCTGCCGCTTGCAGGCAAACGAACGCAACGTTCGCCGCGTGGCAGAGTGTGCCGAATTTGTCGATGTAGAGCAATCCTTTCGGCGTACGTTTTTGCTGATGCACCGAGAAATCGCAAAAAGCACGCACCGCGTTTTGATACTCCGCCTGCCCTGTCATCTGGGCCAATAGAACCTGTCGAAAGAACGAAAATATTGAACTTAGTTCCCAGCGGACAGGTACCAATATTTCCACGTTCAATTTACTGAGTGTTTGTCTAATGTAAAATTATTTTGCATTCGCTTCATTGAGAACATATAAGTGCTTTAATTCATCTCATGATTGGTTTCATTTAGAGTTCGTAAATAAATTGATTTCTTGATTGCCTTCTCTTTGATACGTACGGGCGAATTAATATTCCATATATTTTTCTGCTGTTTCGTTACCGAAGAGTGTACTTTAATACGGGATGCCTTGTTAATTAATATTAGCAAAATAACATTGCCACACGTTTTATGGTTCTTTTTCCCCCCTATATGGTCATGGTTGTGTAATTATTGTATCGTGGAATAGAATCGTCTAATTTTTATCTGATTGTTTAACGATGAAATTCATTTGGTTGAAGGAGTGCCACATACATATGTATCTATATACGTATTGTAGGATTGGAAATATTGCATGACTGTGTAGAATGATTCCGATGTATGAAAGGTACGTTCGGCGCTAAGTACCTGAGAAGGTCGTGTGCATGGAGGGTACAGCGGCCCAAGGGTTCGGGTGGTCAGGACCGACCATCACCGAGGAATGACTGCGGGGTGTGTCCTAAATGAGTAAGAGCAAATGAGGAATAGAATGAGAGAGAAACTAAGAGTGAAAGAATATAAAGAATGAATGATGCGTGCAAGAGGTCAGATCTAAGGGAGAGTTGGAACAGAGTTAGGGAAGGATCCAAGTGAAGAGTATCAAGAGAAGCGTGTGTGAGTCGTTGTGTGTTTTAGTAACGTCGTGTGTTGACGTATTATTATAATAAAGCTAGTGTTTTAATGAGAGTAACTGAAGTCTTATTACACACCTGTCCTCTATTCCAAACTACGTGTGGTTTACGAAAAATAACTTCTACATGTATGTATTCTTTCTATATCGTAATTCGTTAGGTTGTATCGACGTTCTATCATAAGTCCCTATCCTCTTTATATTATGCAACAGAATAATTTGATAATAGTATATTTACATGTAATACGATAGAAATAATTTCATATAATATATACTCCTATTTACAACTATCTTTTTATAACAATCACAAATGAAAAAAAAATTAGCGTACATAATATCTTCCACGCTAATTTAGTAAAAAGAAACAAAAGTGATTTAATAACGGTATCAATTAAACCCAGAAGAAACGAGAAAAAGGGTGAAAGAACCGCTATTATCGATCGTTACGAGTTTCCCTTTAATTGCTACGCATTTACCTGAACGCCAGCGACCTTTTTATTATAAAAGAATTCGTTCGGTCTCTCTCTGAGGTGGAAATGCTGATAATGATGTTCTGCATCCTCGAGGTACATCGTGTCGTTCGTCGCTTTGAACAACCAAACAGCTGCCCAGGTTAATTCGTCACCGTAGTCAGTGCTCTCGTAATACTGTGCAGCACCGCGAATAGCCTCGTGATAAAGTCCACGATATCTATTGGCGAATTTGTACAATTCCTTCGCGTGTTTTAAACACTTAGCACTGTATTCAGGATCGTGATTACGGAACACGATGCTGGACGCCGCAAGTGCTGCTGCGGTTTCGCCTGCCAAATCGGAACCTACAAAAAATGATTCCTGTACTTCTTCCGTTTAAAAGATTGATGTTCCATTTTATATCGGTCCACATAATATTTCGAGTTCAGGACGTACTGCTGACAGGCGAGTTAAACAACTGTGAGCAATAGAATTCTGATGATAAGTGGCGAGTGAAGGTTTTATACGAATATATGAACTTTCGGCAATTGCACGTTAAACGAGTTGCTCTCTTGAAACTACGAACTCCCGTCAAACTCAGGCAGTATATTGCCCGTTTCACCTATATTTGATAGTATTTAATACACTGTGAAACAAAAGGAATTTGACAGGAAAATTTTTCCCAACAAAAATCCAATTGACTTTAGGTCATTCGTTTTGGTCGTTCATATCATAATATTGATTGTGTGCAACATTTGAGTGAAACAAATAATAAAATCAATAAACGTGCGCATTAAATAATTCAGGGATTGAAATAAGACGAGTATGCACGCTGATACGTTTAGAAACTTGAACTATCCGAGAGCAAATAATTTCATTGAAATGGCTAAATGTTTAATGAAGCTTCAGAAAGGCGATACTACCGTATCCATATATTAATTTAATTAATGAACGCATGAAGTATGATACAGAGTGAGGATCGTGTTGCATAATCTCACCAGGATGTTCGGGATCGATCTTGTAAGCGGGTCTGGTGGTGTTCAGCTCTTCCGGTCTTCCCCAGAACGCGTGATCCAGAGAGAAATCACCGACTTGCCCGTAAAAGACATATTCGCTCACGTGACACTTGATAAAGTAATCTGTGGCCCATTTTATGGCTTTTCGTAGTTCGCCGAGTTGACCAGCTGCATTGTAAGCTTCTGGCCAGCTGACAGCGCCCCATGCCAGAAGTGTGGTCGTTGAAGCCATTGTGAAGCCGAACTTCACAAAATCGCCAGCTGAGAATATTTTTAGTGTCACATATATGTTTCTGAGACTGTCACTTGGAAGCACTATTTTTTATTATTCCCGATACTGTCATTTGCATATAGTATTTTCTGTTGCATTTTTATTGCAGTTACTGTAACTTGCGAATGAAATTGATTTTGAGTGAATTGATGTTTGCAATGTTACGTTTTAAAAGAAAAAATGATAACGGTATTTCACAGTAAGCTAATAGTTTCGTAATTATCACGATTCCATTGGCCTGGCGATAAACTCTGTCAAAGAAGAATGAAGATCAAAATAAATGATTTTCATTAATAACAATTTAATAAGCTCATTGTTTCTACATGAATTTACAATTAAATACAAAGTTTGATGGAAAAATTGATCAGTAGAAATTTTATAGTTTCTCTCTTTTTCGCTGAATATTACAGAATACTTCGTGCTATAAAGTCTGCGAAAAGCCGTTTCGAGTGATCGTATCTTTTATTAATGATTGTATCGTCGCCATATCGATCCATTCGTAGCTATACACTGTTTCTAACTACCGTCATAATAGCCTCCGGTCAAATCTTCCCCGTTTAAACCGCGATCGTTCAGTGCTGAATCCCCTCTCCATGGGATTCGATTGTTCTCCGGTAGCTTTCCTGATCGTTGCGCCTCGTAAAACAAAAGCGAAAGCTCCAGGACACGAGCGTAATCGTTCTCGTCCTCGATGGGTTTCACGTAGTAAGTCGGGTTCCCATTTATCGTGTCGATCAAGGCTGTCGATGTTATCGCCAGTGTCTGCAACATGGGCCAATTATTGTATTACGCGTACCACGTAACGATAGAGTGGAGTTTGATGCGTGTTTGATTATCTTGATATTTGAAAACGCACAGTTTTCCTGTCAGGTAGGTTGTTTTTCCTTTTATCAAGTTTTTTTAATAACAGACAGTCCTCTACTGCCTGAGTCCTGTACTGAGGGTATAATGTTTGCTGAATGCCAACGGTACGTTTATTTTTTAATGATGCGTGCATGCATGGTACATTTAATTTCAAGATATACAATTAGGAACTTTTTCTAATAGCATTTGGGTACGAAGAAATGGTAGACAGTTGAAATGATAATAATGTGAATAAAAATAACGATAGAAAAAGTGCTTTAGACGCGATTAATTGTTTAAGCGTGACAATATTTGCCGTTTCATTTACGTAGGATTCAATTTCTCTCTAATATATACGAGTACAATATATTGTACGAATTAAAATCTTACCGCGCATTGAATGTTATTTTAACAATTATGACAGCGTTGGTCTTGTAATAGTGTTCGAATTACGTCACTAAATGTCATAAATATGTATCGTTTCATAAATTCCAGGAAAGTACCTATGACATGAGAACTGTTGAAACGATTTTGAAATTCTGTCAAATACATTGATTCTAATTTCTGCTGTTCAACGAATTACCAAGTTGCATTTTAGTTGTCAAAATACTCTTGTTCGCTAGGAGAAAGGAAAGAAATAATGCCTGAGGAAAATTCTTTCACGAATTAATTAAAAAAAAGAGAAAGGGTTTCCCATTTAATTTCACGGAAACGTCATACTCATGACACTACGACATTATGACGAAACCATATGACTATAATAAATCCGCAAATCACGTACACACGGTACGTGACGGACTTTCGTAGAGGCCACCAAAGAAGCAACAGCTAAACTTTTGTTATGACCTTAGATGCTCGATAGAGAAGAATTCGATACGAAGCCACTCCTTTTTTCAATTCAATTGCGCGAGGGTGTACGATTTTTATTGCCTGGAAAAGTTTACCAACAGATATTGATAGCCTTACACACACTTCGCGATAGTAAAACATTGAATAACTTTTATTTTTCATTTATTCATTAAATCTGAATTATATTCAAATTACACAGTGTCAAATATTAATTGATTAATTAATAAATAATAATTAATCTATTTTTTAACACAGTCTTGCAAATATTGATTTTTTATTCCAAATAAAATTTTCGGTTCTACATAGCTTCACACATTTCTACTGTTCGTACTACGTTTCATATTATTCTTTTCCTGTAATTCAATGATTATAATTGCGATTAAACTTTATCATCTTATAAATGACAAACTACCGCAATATCATATAAATATTTCTATTCCACAGTCTTTACGTACTTGAAATTAAAATTTCTACTATATAGAAAATGAAATCAGCAATTTTCCTCTCGTAAAAATAAAACTATCGGCATCTCAAGTATGTTCATTCGCCCAAACGAACAACTTTCAAAATGCCACTTTCTACACTTGACAGAAGTTTAAGAAGCCCTCGAGTCACTTGGCACGGAGCTCGAGTGTAAAAATGACGTCGACATACGTCGATAGGTTTCCCTGGCATCGATGGGGAATAAAATTCCGCGCTCATATCGCCGATAACACAGGGTCTGTACGTGAAATGAGTTTGGAACCGCGTTTGGTACGCCCGTTCTTCGTCGAGCACGGCATTACATTCTTTCCAGGAAATTCTCAAGGTTCGTCGACCATGTAATATCTGTACGACAAACGCCAATACCCTCTGCAAACACGGAGCTTATTGTAAACTCGTGTCCCCGCGTTTTTACCACGACATAAAATTTGTCCACAGGCGACTTGTGGCTAAACGGACTTTAATATTTACACTTTTACGCGGGAACTTCGTACGCGATCATGAAACGCAAGTAGTACGACGTACTATAATGTTGCTTAAATGTGTACGAGTTTTATAAGCGTATTGGTGTATAGGTGTCTCTATTTTCGGCTGTGTCATTTATACATTCTTATGTTCATAGATTTGCGTAAAATGTAATTAATAGTACTCTTGCAATTCCAGCAGTATTTCTCATTTGAACGAGGCAAGTGAATATTAGCTTGTACTGAAAGCAAGTACGAATTAATAGTAAATTAGAATGGTACTTCAAATACTTGTAACATAAAAACAGTGGATTTATTGCAATTCTATTAAAAAAGTGGGTAAATGTAATTAATTAATATAACGATGAAGATGTATAAAGAGATGTTTATTAATAGCACTCGGTAATGTATTTATTCCTCTAGTTCTAATACAAAGGGAGATAGATTTATTAGTCAATCAACAATTTCTTTAATTGGAATATGCACCAGAGTAATCCCGTTTGAAGGACGACCCCAGCAGACAATAAGAATGCAGACTCGCGTGATGGTAATATGTGTCTCGCTGTAAGACATGGAGACCGGAAGTCGGCGTCTCGGCCGCTACTTCCGGTCACACAAAGAAGTCTACGACTTGTCAATGCCAGGGATTTACAATAATCAAGCCGTAGGAGATGCAATTTTTTGTCAAACAATTATTCGTGTAATTGAATTTTAGAATAATATTATGAGATAGCATTGGAATTAATTAATTAGATAATGTTCAAATACATTATCGTCAAGTTCATATTATTATATTACATTAGAGTGCTGATGATAATATAAATATAATCATTTGCCCGTCCGCTTTTCTTTCTCTCACAACCATTTCCACTGTAATATTTTTAAATATAAAAACTATGTATTTCTCCATATTTATCCCTCTTTTTCATATGATTAAATGCACTTAGCAAAATGAATTACTAGAATGGCAGAAAATAAAAATATTTAATCACGATACAATAAATTCAAATGCACGCATACATGCGCATAAATTCGAACAAATTAAATAAATGTTATTTGAAGAAGATGCGCTTTTACGAATTCACATACATCTAGCCCCAAAATTGTTTATCACGACGTAATATTATTTTCTCGATAAACATATAAACGCATATGCTCATTTTTATCGATTATCCTATACTTTAACATTTAATGTATTCTTCACAAACCGTTGGGTGGATTAAAAGTCAACACACTGAAAGTTCACGAGAACTAGTTTGTCGAAGTTGCAAAAGAGCGATGCTTGTTCGACTAGGATAAAACGAAACGTCGAGTTTTTCGGTATGTGATTTCACGTGGGACGATTCGTACGCGGTGCATCGAGCGAGGAGTATCGATAACTATTCAAAACGATGTCTCGCGTCGGCATCTTCTTCGATTAGCAGGCATATGCATACGTTTGCTAACGAGTATTGCAAGAAACGAAAAGGCATGACGTAACACGTAGCGATGGAAGTCTATATGTGTTTAACCATTGCGAATAAATGGGAAACGTTTCCGAATTGTCAATATAAATATAAAAATTGCTAACGTTACGTCAGCTACTTGTAATTATTAACTAAAATTGAACCATAATATGACTTTTATTTGTATCTGTATTCCTCTCCTTATTTCATAATCATTTCTTTTAATTTAGTATATAACATTTTCAGTTGCGAATTATTATGATGGCGCAGTTTAATATTTTCTCAAATGCATGCCTAATAAATTGGCAAATAATTTTATGCAATGATAAATATCTTGCACACCTATTGATATTGTACATTATACACGAGTTAGTAGAAATTGTTTGATAAATACAGTAACTCTGTAATCAGCACAATAATAAGGACAACATTTCGAAGAGTATTTAATGATCAATGTATTTTTAAAAGAAATATAATAGTCTTAATATTTATCCTTAGTATACGGTACATGTCTTGCAATTACAAAAATGACAAAGAGTAGAACGTATTTAATTGTTTCAGCAAACTCCGTCCAAGATTATTAGGATTTATCCCCATAATAAATTCAATAGTTATTATTCATTTTAGTATTAAATTTATTTACTTCCCTACTATGCAAAAAGAAAGTTTCCATCCAATTTCTCGCGTACAATTCTTATTTAATCGTCAATGACATTGACAATCGTCTACGCAAACGTGGAGTTTGATTAGACAGTTTGTTAGCTAGTCTCGTGACTGAAAATGATCACGTACCGTGATAAAGGTGGCGAAGATGTTCAGCTCCATTGTCGACCTTCTTTCCACAAGTCTTTCTGTGGGAACACGAACAACTGTCAATCACCTTTTTGCGCCGTTAGTCAGAATCCATATGAAACGCATCTCGAGAGGTCGCATATCGGTTGTTCATGTGCACCTCTTCGTCATTAATATTCATTGATTCCGTGAAATCGTGTCGTTAATCACAAATCATTAAACTGATATCGTGTCTTTAATCACAAAACACAAAACCGAGTGCTCTATGATACGAGCAAATTTAGAGACCGCCTAATTCTTAATTCACCTTGAATTTTGAAAAATCAGATTTGACCAGTGCTCGTAATTAGTGTTCTCCTGTTTTTTTTAGATGTTCAGGCAGCACTGTTAAGTTGAATATCTTGATGTCGGTTGGTCCACTGGTTCTGTAACATATTGGGGAACGAATTAATGATTTGAACGTGATTTGAGGTTTAACGAAAGTTTTATTTGTTTTATATTGTTTCTCGCCTTGATTTATTACGATTAACAAAGTGAAATATTTTGCACAATGAAGTGTTCAAACAAATTTATTTCAAATGCAATAATATTGAGACGAATTTCATTAAATATTGGACAATTAATGATATTAATGTTATGTTATCAGAAGTACTGTCGAAACGTTTTTTAAACATATTTTGAGTTCTGAATCATAATGCAGACAATGAATTAATTACAATTGACGTTTAAAATCAATTTTATTAACCCTAACTTTAAATACAATTTAATAAAGCAAGTAGGCAATAGAATATTATTTACTGTAATAAAAAATAGTAATTCAAAAATATTTATTTATCGTTCAATTTATTTATTTTGCTTAGAGTACAAACTTCGAACGTTGAAATGTACATTTTCTTTACAGCAATCATTCCACCATTTTTTATACAAAGCAGTTATAATTGTATGCTTATTGCAAGAAGCTGTAATGTATGAACCAAACTCACGAATCCCTGTTGCGCCTTCGATTATTTTCCTGCTTTACGTAAGAGAAGATCGATGGAATCGACACGTTTTAAACGATCCTCTATCACTGCTTGAAAACATAACAAATCGCACATAGCCAGTGCTAGGCAGAAAATTAAAAGTGCACTATTTATCCAAGGAAAAGTAGCACTTTTGTTTATATCAGTAAACGCCTGACGAATCCAAATCAACCGGCGCGGCGCAACGAATCTAACGTGAGAAATATTTTCCTCCAGCAACCCAGACCTCATCCAGGAGGAAAAATTGCCAACTAAATTCGCAAGGCTGTTCCCGTTTCGTAAATCCTCCAATCGTTACGTGCTTCATCTATTTTCCTCTTTACGCGTTTAGGACACACTAATCGAAGATGCATCTGCATGCACATTCACTATTTTTCTTTTATCTGTCGAGGATACTGTTCCCGTATTTTCGTATTCTTGTCTCTACAAAGAGAACTTTTAAACGTTTTATTCCTGCAAGATTATTTCTTAAACGATATTCGCGACAAACATCGAACGCTTAAGCGACGCATGATTCGAGAATAAGAACTTCAAGATACCAATTTCTTTTTCAAATAAATGTTTTGCAAATGCGATTTTTAATTGCGCAGAGAATTTTAAATTATTTGTGCCCGAAATCACGTATGCACAACAACGTTGTCTTTGAAACGGTTATCTGCCGGTGAAATGAAAAACACATTCGAGAGTATTCGACAGAGGTAGGTACCAACGTTAATTTCATGATAAGGAAGACAGAACCAGGCAAAGATTCGAATTGTTCGTCGGTCGCGTTATTTGCATTCCACCAACGAGATTTCTTGGTAAAACAATCTCGTGCAGGTATCCAGGAAGTCGAGCGCGCAGGAAGTTTGGAAGGTGGACGTTTACTGTGGGTGCTAAATATTTTGCCTTGGCGGTCGTCGCCAACGAGTTAAATAGTATCGATAAAAATCGTCGAATGCTAAAACAGTGAAGGGAGAATCATAAATGTATCCCACTACGAATCTTGATTTATTCCTTTTCCTTTTCTTTTGATTGTTTGATTGCAGAGAAAGAGCTTTAGTAGGGCGTTGAATAATTATGTGAAATAAATGTTCTGAAGAAACGTAATTTCCATCATTTAAATAGTATCAATTACCCCTTCTTTTTCTACATTTATTTAGGGTCGCATCGATTGCCATCGTTATTAGCGACTACGGTGGTGAATGGGACATTAGGAAAGACTTATTATTTATTATTGCGATTCTGTTATTATTCATTTTGCTACAATGCATTACTAGAGTTTTCAATAGATTCTATTTTTTATTTAGAAACATTACGAACATTTTGAGAGGTAATCCATGATACAATTACCACTCTACTGAAATATTCATCACGATAATATTGTCGATGTCCAAAACAAGCAATCAATCACTGAGACGATTAATACTGACGCTTCATTACACTAAAGCTACATCTGTATTATAATATCAATTACTGGAATAACGAAAGCTTCTTTCCGATTTGGAAAGCTAAATTATAATGCAGCCGTGTCAATGTTTGATTAATGTTGATTAATTGTTAATCGTAGAATATGTTTTTCACTACTACTCATTTTCCATGAGTTCAATACTGTATTATATTATTTCCTATCTTTTCTCTCATATTCCACAGAATCATGGTGTTTCTTTAACGAATTCTTAAAAGACGTATGTTTATATAACAGTTTCTCCTTAGTCCTACACAGAAAGTATGTACGTTAACGGGATCTTGTTGGAAAATTCTGAAATACCATGCAGAATTGCATAGTTAAACCGGGTAATACAATATGCAAGTACATGCATCGCAATCAAAGTGGAAATGAATAAGGATTAAATAGGAAACGAAATCCTTGAGGAATTGACAAGTACATTGACCGAATGCATCAGTTTGATTCGAGGTAATTATCAGTTGCGTACTCTCGTCACGACAACTTGTACTGCAATTACGGATCGCGTTCCATCCGTCAGGAAAGTTGCAGTCTTCCTGCTGGACATGCTCCCGTGAATTCCACTAACCAGAAGCAGATAGATTAGCGTGACTCTGCTTCGTTACCGAAATTTCGATTCCCATTTCGCAACCTATATTTTACTTTCTCATAATATCTACTTTACGTCTCGTGAAGGAATTCATGTCATTTTTCCCCCTCGCTTGTAAATACACGTGAACGTTAAGAAACGTTCGAGAATCAGAAATGATATACTGGCGTGGTGACCGAGAATAATTTTCTACCGGGAAAAATTGCGACAATTTATCACTTTCACCTTTTTCTTATTATAATTTCTGAAACTCAATACATATGCTGTATAGCAAAGAATTTTAAATTACATTGTTTTAATACAGATCAATGAAATGGGTTAATAATATTTTGTAATTTACGTAGGAAGAATTTTACTATCTTCAGGGAAAAATGTTTTACAACATTCTTGCGAGAAAATTCTGTTTAATCTTTGAAGTTAACAAATTAGCAGAATTTAAACAAACGAAAACAGAGTAATAATGTAATGAATATTAAAATAACTTGAATATGATTCGCTATCACGCTTTGTTGCTTTAATCATAAAGGCAGACGGACATGATTTTAATTTAGGAAGTCTCAATGGTATCGTGTTTACAATTTATTGTTTAGCTGGCATTTTCGCATAATATTCCTCAAAAGCATGCGAATTGCATTTAAATACGTGTGGAAGATTCTCCGATTCATGCCATGTCGACACTTTCAATGCAGACGAAGACTATGCTGCTCGACAGTGAATCATTTAATGCGGCTTCAATTAGGAATATTAAATGCCACGGAGCGATTAAACGTTTCGCCTAGTCGACGACTACCCGTAATGCGATTTATGCTGCTACAAAGGTGCAATTAATAGTATTTTCGTATTGAAATACGTGTTTGAATCCATTCTATATTATTTATATTCATACGCACGCATAATATTTTCCAGGCTACAAAGTTTTCTTCATTTACGAATATTTTAATGCACAATTATGTACGGCTACGAATACAAATAATAACAGTGACATTCTTATGAAGTGGTAAAATAAATATAATGTACTTTGACTTCGACTAAAAATATAGGTATTTTGTAAAGTGGTTACATTACTGATAGAACTTCTATTTATGTGATTACACTGTTCAGTAATTCAAAACATTGCATACTTCTTCCAGTGTTGATTCCCTCACTAAATTTCCATTAATTTAACTATCCACTTTAGGTATGAAATATTCGATGCCCCATTTCTGCAACCACTTTAACACCAATTTCAAATATATATTCTCCACACATGTTGTTATCTCTCATTATTATTCAGTTACTTGGATAATATTTCTAACAATATCCATTCGCATTTTCGATCAAACTGATGAACACATAGGGGACAATTTATTATCCGTAATATATAAGCCCCGTTCATCTCAGAACACCATAAACAAAGAGTATCGACGTACAACATAATTGAAAACTAATTAAGAACTTTCTCAATTCGGTCTTACCTTTCCCTCTGAGTACCATGCAGCATTAACAATTTAAAATTCACTTTCTACCTTTTACAATTAACCATATAAGAAATAAATGAAAGTTCGATTTAAACAATTTTAATGAAGCCTTCACACCGTTTGAAGTATACGCAAGAATTTTTTTCTACGATGAAATTTATTCTCGATACAGACGTTCGATTAGATCTCACTGTGGCACTCTCGAAGGCCGCACTGCAGTTTTGAACAAGGTGAACGCACTTGCCAGCCAGAAACTTCGTCTACCGGAAATCGCAAAGAATCACTATTGTTAGGTCGGTTTACAATCACGGTTCGCTTTATTCACCGACTGATCGATTATGTGTCTGACTGACTGACTTACTGACTGACTGACTGACCGGCGATTGTGAATTGCTGACGATCCTCGAGCCGCGGCAAAGGACGAACGGGTGGGGAGGAAAGTGGGGGCTGATTCTTTGGAGAACGAAAGTGAGTAAGTAAGTACTACTCGCCTCGCATTTAATTCCTCTGTTAGTCGTTCGATAAAGAATGAAGTTGGGAAAGTGTGACAAGTTGTTGCGAGAAATTGGCGATAGAATTTGCAAAATAAGTTTCACGCGAATTAACGAAAAGAAGATATTCGTGGTGCATTTTTCCATCGAAAGGGAATACAACCGACTGGAATAGAAATTGAAGGTAATTGTATTCGGAATAATTTAGTTTGAAATCAGGTATAGAACAGAAGGCATCAGGAATGTGATGAAGGTAGTCGAAGATTGGTTACAGTGTTGTGAAAATAAACGTGACATAAATAAAAATAAAAATAAAGGTGCTTAGATGGTTAGTCATTCAAGGCTGGACGAAGATTGTTTTATAATGTATATATTTGACGTTGTGGTACGCTGTGGGACAAAGGAAGGAAGACGTCTGAAAATGTGTGGAGCGATTCAAATATTTGTGATAGAATTTTGAAAATATATATACTTGTTCTACATAAGGGATCGTACAGGAAAGGTGAATGGATATGTAAGCAGTGCAAGTAAGTTGTTTAAAAATTCTCTGCTTGATTTGATCAGACTTAAATTTACATTTTAATGTTCTGAAAAATTTAGTTGGTCCGCTACAGTACAGCTTCTCCAGCTGATTTGAATTTTCTCAAGAATCATTAATAAATGCTAATTTGTATATTATTTAATCTACTGAAATTAAATATATAAATATTTGTATTTCTGTTAGTGAAGAATATATGAAGAGTATTTCTTATTTCGTTGACAACAGAACACAGTAATACAAAGAACCCCGTTATTTTATATAGTAACTCATTATTAATTCTTTAGCTTGATATTAAAAGAAATATTTATATTGCTGTATTCGCGTGTAATTTATAGTAATAAAGGGAACACGTAATGATATCAGATTGACCTAGATTACATGCCATTAAATTGAAGAATGCGGTTCCCTGGAAAAGGGCCTTTAGGCCATTTCACGTTGCATTCGATTACCAGAATATTCTAATTGCACTAGAAAAACGGGTAAACGTAAACGGAAACTCGTGCAATTTACAATTAGAGACGTTGTTTCTTAGTCGGCCACTTTCACTCGATATTGCATCCTTTTTCAATGAGTTTTTTGTTCTTTTTTCTTTAGCTTGTGTCGACAAACGGGTGAAATTAAATTGGAAATATCCAATCGCGGGTGCAATTCGATGCTCGAACGGCAAAGAACGAAAAATTGAAAATGCAAGTGGTTCAATGCAGTTGTTGAGTAGATTGACAATTTTTCTTCTGCAAGTTGTAGTTTCTATGTTGACCTGGTACATCGTAAGAGTGAAACAATCATATTTCGTAATTATTGTAAAGACTTGATTTTTCCAAAATGCCTAATTTCGAGGATAATTTCAGATTTCGTAAAAAAAATGTAATATAGCTGCGAAGAAAACTTTGCATGGATTGTAATGAGAAATCTGCTCAATAATTAGGAATCGTCTGAGTAAAACTTTTATTGTTTCTTCAATCTGTCACGCGTGATGTGCATCAATTTTATACATTTTATTTTATTACTTCATTGGTCGTCATTGGTAAATTATAGCGTGGCTGTCGCACTTGTTGCAGATTTACATTTAACAATTCTTAACGTATGAACGGTACTTCCATCTACGAATATACGTAGGTATTTTGTTAATTAAATTGCTTTCCCGCTTTTCACTGTTTATACGTCCACCCTCGTTTCATTATGGTCAACGTAAAATATGAATGCATGCATGAATATTTGCTATGTTTGTTCACATTGAGTTACGAAAATATATGCAAAATTGTTGCAGCTGTGGCGAATGTAATATTTCGTTCAATTTTGATCTTTAAGTGGCAACTTTGGTAGTCTGTCGTATACGCGATGTATATTAGAAATCTATACCAAATATACATTATACGGTTGTTACATATGGATGTATATTTAATATTCCTTAATATATGTACATTAGTTCACATTTTCTAAAATGTATTATTAATCAAATTAGAGTGCAAAACAATAACTCATATAACAAAAAAATTATTCAACAGACAATAGAAATATGAAATAAAAGACATCAGATAAAAAAATATACTATATATAAATCTATGTTGCCTAGCGTTATGTAATTTACAACAAAAACTGCACGTTTCTATACACGTGCTTTTCTTTCGTGGTAAAATTACAGAGTAATTATGACAAGTATCTCTTCAGGTTCGATACTTTTTACAGGTCTATGTATACATATGTATATCGTACATTGCACATGAACCGGGCCGATTTCCCTCGGTGTGGGGCGTGGTGTGGAGTTGAAAAAAAGTACATGGTTTCAGAAATCGAAAGTATCACACTGTATGTACGCTGTCTAACCTACTTTCGAGACGTTAATTGCAACAGAATACACGAATTACCTGTGGACGAATAATTACGACTACAGCTAACATGCATTTTACTTCAAATATATAAAAGTTGATCAAATAGGCTCACCGTTTTAATACTTGCAACACGGTTTCGTACAATATATAAAAGTAAATTACGATCCGTTTCCTTTTCTCTTCATTGTCTCGAATGAAAAGTGTATAATATTTTGTTTTTTCAAAGTAGAAGTATAAAATTATACATACTTTTTTTCTCGCTTCGTTTTATTCTGTTTCTTAAACGTTTTTAATTTCTCCAGTTTTGATTACTAACAAAAATAAATGATGAATTATTAATAGAGTGTATTATGCATTGAAGAATATGATTGAGATAAAGTCTGTTATGTATGCGAATAAAGAAAGATATGTTTTACCCATGTTGTACTGAAAAATTTATTTAATTTTCTCCAAACGTTGACCTTTAAGTAATTTTTGTACAAAGTCACTTATTTTGATCGCTATTGCCAGGAAAAGTTTTAACATTGGCAAAACTCGGTATTACTGCGTTAAATGTCTTTACAGTTTTTACAGATTTCAAATTTAATGTATTTTATTATAAAATATAGTAAATGATAGTACAATTATTTTTCGGAAATTGTTGCCTATCAATTGTAAACGATGAATAGATCTGGTACATCCGTTAAATGTTTGGGGCTGGTGAAACATTCGTATTTAATAAAGTAATGCCTTATTTGTCAAACGATAAATAGACTTGAAGAGCATCGTATAAAATAATGATCA
Source organism: Nomada ferruginata (assembly GCA_963583965.1). NCBI lineage: Eukaryota > Metazoa > Arthropoda > Insecta > Hymenoptera > Apidae > Nomada > Nomada ferruginata. The sequence goes on from OY757213.1 coordinate 15,990,190, forward strand.
TTAAGATTACTTTAAAACTCTTCAACTTGCTTGCTAACTATTTGGGTAGGTACTCTTGATTTGTTTCCCTTACATACGAGATCAGTGAAATCATCAAACATTGCTTTAATAAATGTTTTTGCCAGCAAACCTTTATGCGACGCCAACAGTTTTGTTGCAAAAATTTGTACTTGCTATTTATTATCGTTCAACATTGAATATTCAATCTTCGTTACTTTGCTATGTTGTAAAAATGGATAGAAAATAACAAAAAATGGTTTTCGCTATCTATGATACATAGCAGAAGATGATAAATAAAACCTATTACAATGTACATTAAGCATATTCAAACACACACTAAACAAAAAAAAACGGATAACAAATTTCAAGCCAACTCGTAGAACATATTCATCCAAAGAAAAATCTATTAAAATTTAAATAAAATTCATCCAACCAAAATGTGTTCCCATTTGTATTAATAGCTACACCGTAAATTTCAAACAGGTGATAAAAGAGGAACTTATTCGGGGGTTTAATGTCGATAAATCCAAGCAACAGATTCAAAATTTTAACCGATGATAAATATATCGGCGAACAGGTACGATACTTTTCATGGACGAACAGAATAACACGAACATTTTAACACTTATTTTTTTTCAGAGTGATTCTTCTTTGCGTTAGCACCTGGATGAAAATTAATCAAGTTGTCACGAAACCTGGTGGAGATATGCTATGGTTAATCGATCACCAGCTGTCGGAACGATCCGTCCAAACCGAATAAATCGTCCTGAGTCTTTGGCTTTCCAGGTCGAAGTACTTCGTTGGCTTTCACGGCCTCCTGTTCCGCGAACCATGGCCCGTATTCTTCTAATTTTTTCAGCCAGGTTTCTGAAAAGCGGGCAATCATTATATTTCGTTGATTAAACAAATTTAATAAAATTTCTGCGATGAGCACAGATTTCACTGGATCGGGGCTATAAATAGCTATAAATGTTTAAACTGTTGATTGTTATATAAAATTTACATTCAATGGTTCCCATGTGATAGAACAGTATAAATAGTAAAATAAAGAATAATTATTGGAAACTTCTACGTAATAATTGCTGTGTACCAGGAATTTTGCAAAGTATACTAATGACACGCCAAAATTAAAACTACAATAATACATAATAACAATAATAATGAAAATTTCTGTAACAGCATTTCTTACGCTACAATGGAATAGAATTATTTTCCTTTTGCACAAAACATACCGTGGATAGCACTGATAGGTCCAGCGTCACCACCATATTCAGACGGCAATATTTCCTTAGGAACATGCTCGTATAAAGTTTTGATATCACTGTGCAGGAAGATTCTCCTCCGAAACTTTTCCTTGATGAGTGGTTTCACGAAGTTGACGATAGTATCGACCAACGGGCTGATGTTCACGACATGAACTTCCTTCAGCTTCACCGGATAAGCTTCTTCCACGCAGACCAGGAACTTCTTTATGAGGGATGGTGTGAACTTGGCGAAGTGGGAAGCCGTCGCAACGCTGGCGTCCAGGACGTAGACATCACCGGCGACGCCAACTTCTTCTTCTTTTAGGCGCACGTCTCCGATCATCAAGACTAGTTTCATCGTTTCGCTTACGTTCGGGGTTGGGGCATTTTTGTCGATACCGCGCATAACGATTACTCGCCGGCCATTCGGGGTCAGACCTGGCAGTGGTGGCATTTGACTGGAAGAATATAAAGTGTTTGTAAGTTGGAGTGACAACGATGGAGGATAAACCAATGACTGGGAGAAAAAGTTAGTCGATGATAAGGAAAAGGGAATTGGGTAAAAAAACTCGACATTGAAGAATGTGGCAATTTGCTTGACAAAAGGGATTACTGTCAAGAACATGTTAATAATCGTAATATTAATAAGCAATAGATGATAGTTATAATATTTTTGTAATCATAGTATATTGGAAAATAATTCCAATTATTATGTAAGTCGAGCATATGGTGTTCTTGTTCTTATAGGGCTATCAGTAGATTATAAACAATAATGGAAGCCATTTTAATTAACTGACCATTTTGATTATGCTTACTATTGAACACATATTGAAATGTTCCAGCGACGAGTGGCTATTAATTTTATTAATTTTAAATATTAATTATTTTCATATTAATTTTAATTCATTTATATTTGATACTATCGTAAGGTTCGGATGTATTATAACATTAAATTCCCGTTGCTTTCAAAAAGCGATGGATAACTTACATTACTCTGGTCACCTCTCTCATTTCCGGTCTAGTGATGTCTCTCTTGGTGAAGAACTCTGGGATCGCGGCCCTCATCGTGAAATACATATCTAACTTCCGTTTGCACTTTTCCAAGGAGAATTTGCTGCCCCGGAGGAATGTCATTATCCTGTGATCGTCTGAAACGGAAAAACACATATCCGCTATGCGAATGAAAAAACTTTCAAGGGGAAAAAACACTTGTGACAACGAAGTTGCAAATTCATCGGATGATATTATTCATACGTAACGTTTTTTTACTTTGGCAAATGGAGGTTTTTACATTTTTCAGTTGTCACTTGTGTGAGATAATAATGATTTTCCTATTTTATACAATAAGTTTCCAACTATTCATTTTAGATATTCTGTATAATAAGGATGATTGCACTAATCCATTTGCGTAGTATTTTCTTTAAAATAATTATTAATCTAGTCCAAAGTACGACGAAAAAATGATTCCAGAATTGCCAGTTATCGTGAAATACAGTCGGTCATAGTGAAAATCGTACAGCTTGTATCGTAAAAAGTATGTTTTTATTTTCAGTTTTTATTTTATTTCAAGTAACGACAGCCTGTAAAAGTACGTATGTACTTCCATCACTAAATTAATTGGGATAATTGGTGCAATGCGTCTATTGCTTTCGGAAAAATTATATTGGAAATATTTTTCTATAATATATTAATAATCCTTAATGCATTTCACAATTGTTGTTACGTTTTCTACAATTTAATATTGGCATGTAACGTTCGTGTAACAAGATAACAAAATTGGAAAATTTTATCTACGTAAAGTATTAGTGAAATATAGCAATTTGTTATATCTGACGACGAGTATCGATGAAAATGCAATTACCTTCGTACTGAGGTAAATGTGGTTGCTTCGATAGCCATTCTTTGATGATCTCCACGTCTTTGTCACGTGTCGCAACATTTTCGTTCAACTCCACGCGAATTTGCTTCGACATCTCCTCTGACGGTTGAATCAGCAACATCTGAAACCCGAGTAATGTTTAAATTGTAACAAGTAATTGAAAATTTTTAATCATATATTTCTTTTTAATAATCAGTTTTTGAAGAATACGTACAGTTAATATTTTTATTCTGTCTACCAATTACTAATTACTTATTAGAAATCGACATTCGTGTTGCTTGACCAAAATTAATTTTTTCCACATACATACATACGTGAGACGATTAAATAGGAGACTAATTTTCGGATAATAAGACAACTAGAATCAGGAAGAATACAGGTAATAAGACAACCGCAACAAGACAGCACGCCGCGACGCGTCGCGTCGTATGGAAATGCTAAGTATGACATCCGATGTAGCGTAATGAATTATCGAAAACAGAAATACAATGATCTATGATTTTATAGCTTTGTAACTGTAAGTTACAATTTTCGGCATAAACTTATGTATGAATTAAAATCGTGTCGTTCATTACCATGGAAATAATTTTTACTTTTCGCGGCGCGAAAAGCACGCCTTTTTGCATTTCACGATGTTGAAACGTTACACAGAAGGATTATGGACACTTTTGAGCACCCGTATCCACTTTGCACAGAAAGCTCGTTAGCAAATAGAAATTTCACAGACGCGAATTTCACGGATCCGAACTTTGCACGGATAATTTAAGTGAATTTCACAGAAATTATGTTTATAAATGAAAATTGCACGCTGTTTAAACTTTACAAAAATACAAATGATTAACGAAAATTTCATTAGCACGACAAACAATCCGCTGCTGCGCATCACGTGAATAAATTTTCCCTGTGCACGTTTTACGCGAACTAAATTCATTTAAAAAAATTGTATGCTCGTGGAAATTTTATGAAAGTCTGTATCACAGAACCACGCGTTGTATGAGCAAATTTCCTTAACGAAAATTTTTCACACATGACGAACGTACGTTGCAAACGAAAAAAAACTCATACACGGAAATTTCGTGCGAGTAAATTATTATATGTGAATATATTCCGTTTGAAAGTGAGTACTGATATTTTTGCAGAAATGAGTTTCATTAAAATATTTTTCCATCTTTGAAAATGTAACCACTATGAACCGTGCCCATATTTTTCAAAATTGGATCAAGCAAATTTGTAGCAACATTTTATTAAAGTAACAAAAATAGTATTCATCGATATGTGTGCGTCTAAATATTCCTAGGAAATGTAATGAGAATAAAACAACGAGTGAAATGGAAAATCGTATGCAAATGATATATATTATATGTACATATATATTTCAATGCCAATATTGATTTGAATGAAAAGTAATGTGAATAATCATTTTAATCTGAATAAAATATACTCGAATAACTTTTGGGGGACATTGAAGAGTATAACAAAACTAATCCCAAGTAAAGTACAATTACAGATCAAGAAACAAGCATCCAATAATTTTATATACATATAACGCGCACTCAAAACAATACATCGCAAGCAGGCAGAAGTATCTAATCTCAACGATCGACATTGTACGGTTTGATCTTTCATCACGAGCATTTAGAATTTGATCGTTACAATAAATACCGTAATCGGAAATTTATACGAGACAGAAGGCATCCTTCAGTTTCGACATTGGATAGTAAGTGTAATACCTGTTGCAGTGTTGCACGCGCAATGGGCAATGCTCACTGTAACAGGTTACGCAAATAGTTGAGATACACATCGTTCTTATGCGAGAAATTAATGCTGACGAGAGGCAGCTTGCTCAACGCTAAACTTTCTCTAGCTCGTCACGGCTGACCGAGAGGAATCCGTGTTTCACTTTTTCTCTTGGTAAAAGTAATCGGCGGTGTCGCGTATTACCCCCTCCCCCTTCTTCTTCTTCTTCTTCTTTATCACTGATTATTTTATTTTCATTTAATACAGATTTGGGGTCACGTGCAAGTTTTGCTAATTTTGTTGCAAAACCATGAATTAATTTCTTGCTTTTTAGTTTACTTGATCAATGTTTATATACATATATAATACAAGAAAACGGGCAAAATAACAATACGCGTGGAGGAATATTTCCTATCGAGTCAATGATCAGTAAGAAGAAGTTATTTTACTCGCGAACGCAACAACGATGAATCAGGCGAATAAATGCCCAGTAAGTTTATTTCTTAACCGAATCACACGAACGTAAATGTTTCATGAAATTTGAACTACACAGTATAGGGGATACTTTCGTCGGCGATATTTAAGACAAGTAATAAAATAATTTAATAGTGAACACGTCGACGTTGAAAACCTGGGTTATACAATTGCGTAATTGAAGAAATTGCGTAAGGAATCACGAATTAGTCAATTTATGCAGTAATACTTGTTATTATTATTACTGTGAAGTAATGTTATCAGATATTTTCAGTTCTTCATTTTAGTACGATTTATTACGTCAAGTATGTACGCTCGCACGTACAATTTTCGATTCGATTTCCTAATACTTGTTTATAAACTGATTACTGTGTCGATCTTACTGAATTAATACTGAAAATTACTAGAAAATTAATACAATATTGTTTGGGCAAGGTTGGTAATTTTTGAATAGTATAATGGTAAAAACGTAATACAAATTTAATAATATAAAAAAGCAACAATGATGAAAGGAGAGTATGATAAAAACAAATTCGTGTAATTTAGTTTACAAATAAATTTGCATCGCAACTTTAGATGACAATAATTACCGTCTCAATTTTCTGCACGCACAACAGACACTAATACACAAGTCCTTGCAATACCTCTAAACAGAATTCCAGGTACGATAAACACGCGACCTAAAGCTCACACTGTTCCAAGCAAATACAATCACTTAAGGAATAAGCGCGATCTTTTTCTTATTCTTAACGGGGGCACTTGAAAGACGTTTACGAAATTTCTGGTCGAAGAATTTCTTTTTATGAAATTCCTCTGACAAACACAGAAGTGTACGAAGCTTTCTTTCGAATAAATTGCCTTCGAAGCATTGAAATTATCCGGTATCGGGAATTAAATAATATTTAATGCAAAGAAAACTGTCGGCGTAAGGTTTGGCTGTAAGATGTGATACTTTGACATCACCTGATAATCACATTAATGATTCTACAATCAATCGAACTGTAGATTATTATAAATTATGCGTCCCTTATTATTTCAACCAAATTTCACCACGTTACCTTTAAACTAAATTTGTTTTATCCTCGACTACAATAAATATTTCTTCCACAATGTTTAACATTTGCATTGGAAATCAAAGCATCAGAAGATCCCTTAATATCGATGGATTTTGTGATTACGTAAAAACGGAAAGCACATTTTCTCATCAGTGACTTCATTTAGAATAAATATCTGCATCGCCAACAATTCCTCTCCCTTCATTCATTTTGCAATCATACACCGGCCAAGCATACAACATCATTAAAATTACCCAACATATAATTGAAGAATGTCTCTACCAATGACTGATTTAATACAAAACGAACGGCAAACGTCTCCCATGAAATAACTCTGATTGCTGAAGAGTCACGGTGGCCAATGGTTGTTATCGTTAGTGATGACGGCAGCGAAGTCACGCAAAAGCATAATATGTACATCGCACAACGTTTTTCACACGCAGAAAGGAACATGCCGCATGTGCACCATAAAAAAAGAGCCTGTTGCCAAAGACTGTCCTTGGTGAAACCTGAAATTGGGCAACCCGATAGAAAGGCGACTCATGGACATGGCAGAGTAATCAGAACTGGATTCCTTCGTTACATTGCACTGGACTTTATTCCATCGACTGACCCTTTCGATCCCCAAATTTGTTCGGTTACTTGTTTCGCGATTGCTTCTATTATACGCACATCGTTTCCAGCTGCAAGCTCGTAATAAAGCTTATTAAGCAATCGTGACTCAGTTAGGGTGTAGCTGTGCGTGAAAGGTTGAAGATGCACATTACGTGAATCGTGTTGCATGACACAGAAAAAGGAAAGTACACAAAATATTTGCCAAATCGTTATCGAGAATTGCTGCATTAATGAGAACAAGGACATTCAGAATTTCAGGACAATGTTTCGACATATATTGATTATATTATTTGACGTATACGAGAAGATAAGGGACCCAGAAGTGGATTGACAATGAGCTTTGAGATTTTGCAGGTATATTAATTCGCCGATTTTCGGTTTAGAGATTGTCAATATTGTTGATTAAACTGTCTCTTCGATTATTGCAAATATTGACAGCTCGGAAAGTTATCTTTGTTTTCGTATATATTCAATAACGCTGGCAGTAATGAAATATTGGCAACAAATACTGATCTACCGAAGACATGTTACACCGGTGACTCAATAAATTTTTTTATATCAACTGTTAGACGAATCCTGTTAGAAATTAATGATAATTCCACAGAGCAATGCATATTGTGTTACCTCTTGATGAAAAAGGAACAAATGAAAATTGTGAAAACTGCGACAAAGTTGACGCTGATAGAATTCAATGGGGAATGTAAGTAGATCAGCATTCTAGAGAAAATAATGAAAATTGTTTAAACAAACGGGAGCACAATGCCGACAAAAAAAAATTCTAAACATATATTGATTAAAAATGTTCTATATGTAAAAAAGTTTACGAAAGTTGTTAACAAACTCAAAGATAAAACATGTTGCCAGGGAGAGCTAAGTAACAATTTCTGGTTACAAACATTTCGGTCGCATACAGTATCGACAGGAAACAAAAATATTAATCAAAAGATAAAGAAGTATTCTACTTTCATGTTATTTATTCCTCGTTATTGCCACGTGGCATTTAATGGCACCGCCGATAAGCAATAAGCGATCTGTACTGTTACAGAATGCTAATTGTAACAACAGAGTATAAGAATACGTTGAAGAAACCAGTCTCATTAGCGTGGATCAGTGTATTTTTCTCTCCTGTTTACTCGCAGCATCGTTTAGATGTAAAATTCTTATGTAATTCTGATATGCACACAGCTCTTGTAGAATTCTAATGGTAACAAGGTTGCTCGCGAAACTGTAAACGGAGTCGAGTTCTCTAAAGCCAGCGTAGTATCACGGTAGTGCAATCAATTTTTAGTTGACCGATCCAAAGGGAAAGCTAAGAATGTTATTTCAAAACATAGAAATTTTTACAACGTTACGGGTACCGCGATTATCGAGTTTTACAACGTTAACGGTATCACGATTGTCGTAAAAATGATTAAAGACTAATCGTCGCTTTGGTAGAGAAACTCGGCTTGCTGTCGCGTTAAGCAATTTTGCGGGGGGAAATTGAAATGACCGGTTAGTTCCTGTAATCTTGATGAATTTAAATCACCAGTATTATAAATCGCGCTATAAACCGTAAAAAGTAGTCTTATTTTTGAATTCGACTATTATTGCCACCTCAACTATTTCTAATGGTAAGAAATTCTGTTCGAATAGAATGTCGGTACCTGTCCCCACTTCTTAAACAGCTGCTGTTTGTTTACACGAATTATACTAACCTTTGTTCCACTATTTCATCATAACGAGTGCTTTAAACGACTCACTAAGCACGCGCCAATTCTTATTCTTATTCTTCAAAACTATATAAACCCCTTTTCACAATTTCTTGCGCAAGAAAAGAGCATGGGAATCTCACTAGCCGAGAAAGATCAACGTCACTTTCACTGTCGACTGCAGGTGTCATCCGCATCTACTTTTCTCGTAAAGAACTCATAGCACAACCCTCTTTTTCCCTTATCTAAAAATTATCTTCACCTGTGACCGTTCCAGTCCGAACAGTGACCAATGAATCATTAATTACCGATTAATAATGAACCAAACCAGTGAAAATGTCATAAAAATAAACAAAACCAACGATGCTCCAATTCAGATTTAAATCGATCATCAGAACGACGACCTCGAATAATAATATTCTTATCTTGACCAAAACAAGATTTATAATTCCAACCTTATCGAAAAAAAAAAAAAATGGATCAACGAAGACCGTTAGATTTCCTCCCTTACCTTGATGAGTGGTGACGAAACGTCGATCCTAAAGGCGAAGATATAGATGAATTGGGAAGAACGATCGACGACGATCAGGCACGACCGGCCACAGAAAGAGAAATGTAAGAATCTCGAGCGGCGAACCGAAGAAATGGAGAACGATCGTTGGAGTGGGAACGATTACATCTTGGACCGGTTCTCTTTTATATCACGGTGTGCCCCACTCTCGATTTTCTCTCCACGAGTCACACGGAACGAAGGAAACACGAACACAATCGATACGTGAACGCCACAAGGTGGACCGCGCTTTTTCAGATACCTGCGACTTTTATACATTGTTTGGAAATCCCGTCGTGACGTTTTGCAATTAACAGATTATCTGTCCCTTCTTTTCTTCCATCGTTTCTTAAGGTTCATTTGACGTATGCGATCTCTTGGATATCTCGTAATAAGGTTTTTTTGGGATAAAATAGATTTTTTCGCAACGAGTGATTAGGTAATGGTATTTGTGTCCCATTATTGAGAGGAGCTGAAAATTATTGCGTCTTTTGCTTGGTGTTATTATTGATATCTGTGTGGTATTTTTACGTTAACTAAATCGTTAAATAAATATCAATAAATCAACAGAATATAGATTTTTTTTTTAACACAAAAGCTCACATTCTCGTAGCTTTCCAGGTTTGTGAAATTTTACAACCAATTTTACAAGCAAAACGAGAAAACGCAGATAGAAAAAAATTGAATACCGTATTTAAACAACAATATTATACCTAATATTTATAAAATTTCTATTTCATAAGATTTCCATTGCTATCTTTGTTATTATTCTCGTCATTTTTCATTTATGATATTCTCGATTTGATTGTAACACTGTATGTCGTGCTCTACATATGATAGTTGATGAAACAAATCACGGATGCTTCAAGTTTCCGTGTTTGAACCACTTTTTTGCGTTTAAGTTTGTTCTATAAGTTAACGCAATAGCTATTTCTTCAAATGACTAGATGAACCGCATAACACGTAATCAAATCAGGTTTCTCTGAACGAAACAGCGTTGTTTGGCAAGAACTTTTCCAGTTTTTCTATACTTTCATATATCTTTAACACAATTCTGTTTCATACACAATCCATAGAGCAATAGGAATTATACCAAGTCGTTTCACCTACTTACTTTGCTTCTAAATCCACCAAGTAGATTGACAGGTTGCAAATGTTAGGAAAAATGGGATATCAAATACTGCACAATGTTTCGTGTTGTTAATACAAAGTTGCTTATGACACGTTGACAAATATACAATGGTGGACTCTTGTTCTTTAAGGAATTGGAGTTTTAGCAACGCTGTGTAGTTCTGCCTAACGATACTCTTATCATTACGAGTTGATTGAATTTGTATATTAAATTGAACCGTTTGCCTCTAGTGCTACAATTAAATTGTAAGAACATTGATACATCGTCAGTTTATACATTTTCCATACTTGTCCGTTCAGTTATGTAAGAGTATTTATTGGAAAAAGAAATATAATTCTGACTGATACTCGTCAGTTAAGTCAGATAAGGCAAATTTTGATACAAAAAGGAGCAACCAATGCAACTGTTGCATCGATGATTTACTCGTGACATAGTTAATACGTAGTACACTACCGTCCTCGTAAATAATTTTGCATGTTTTTATGCTAACTATTTGCAAAAAAGAAGGCCAATAAAAACTGCACTATTATAATTTTTCCTATTAAGTAATCGTGAACGTCAATAAGCAGAGGAACATGACGCAGAGAAAACTTATTGCAACTTGAACTGCTTTAAAATTTGTATTCCGCCAGATGTTAAATGTTATAAAACGAATGTAATTTTATTCGATTATTTTATGATTAACAAATTGAATGACAACGGAAAACAACATTGGAAATCGAGTAAAAAAGAAACAAACGATGGAAAAGCAATGGCAACTTACGAATTTTAGAAACTTTTGAAATCGACGAATTACATAATTTTGGAGCAGGAAGTAACGTAGCTGTGCGTGGTGCATCGTCTCTTTGCCCTGATAATCATCAAAATGCTTTCCTTTCGAAATCTAAAATAGCGTTACGTTGCGAACAGAAAGATTCATGTGCGTCACTTGGCTAATTAGAATTGCTGTAATCAACAATAGATTTCAATAAAATACTGCAATTGTGAACCTTAATCATTAAAAAAAGTATTTAACTCTCACTGCCTGAGGGGCAGTGGATTTTACTTTTGGTCGAAATTCGTTCCTCCTGTCAAAGATGTGCCAAAATATATTAACATGTCCAAATATGTACGTATATCTATAGGTACTTGTTTTACACAGCATGCTTAACAAATGCGACAATATTAACGATTTCCTCAATTTTAGTTTTTTTTAAATTTCCGTTTTAATTTAAACGTTATTTAGTACATTGAAATTACCTCGAAAATTTGTCTGTTACATTATAATATATTCTTATTTTTGCTTTTCTGTCTTATCTAATTGAAGCAACCTTGCATATCTTGTCTGTCACTTTTATTTATTATAAGAATTACAATTTAGTACATAAAAATATTGTGCCTCTGCATTTACGAAAATTAAACGGCGGAATAGTAACTTTTGGCTTGGACAAAATATTCTATCTGTAAACGCGAAGTGTTCTTTTTTTAAATAAATATTTTGAATGCTGATATTAAAGGAGGAAAAGAAAAGACAATAGTCAATGACAAGTCGAAGAATTTTTAACATTTCGCATATTCAGGTTAAACTATGATATAATGAAGTGACAGAAATTTCATATTAAAATGTTAGCACTCGGTACATTCTTTCAGAACCAAATACGAATATTTCTGTAAGAAGCTACAAGAGACACTAAAAAAATACGAAGAACAATAAAGATTTTAATGTTGTACATTCGCTGAAGGAAAATTTCACACAATTTTCGTACAGGAAAATTCAAAATTAGGATCCTTGATTATAAGATCGATACAAATAACAAGTAACTTTTTTATAATGTAAGAGTGAATACAACTGCCATCGAGATAACTGTGCTAATGATTGAGGTAAATTTCTCCGCCACCTTGAAACTTCCAGAACCATTTTTTCCTGCGTTTGCATTTAAATCTTTGGCTGCATTTCTTTCAGCCGTTACACCTTTACCTCCATCCCTTTCTGTCTTTGATGTTACATCTTTTTGTCCATCTCTTTCTGCCTTTGCCATTACACCTTTGTCCCCACCTCTTTCTGTCTTCGCCATTACATCTTGGCCCACATCTTTTTCTTCTTTTGCCTTTACATCTTTGAGCTCGTTTCTTTCTTTTTTTGCCTTCGCATCTTTGTCGCCATTTATTTCTGCTTGTGCATTTACATCTTTGTTCCTGTTTATTTCTTCCTTTGCCTTTGCATCTTTCGCTTCTTCGTTCTATAGAAAAGTAAATAATAACATACCTTCTATCTTGTGATTATTCAATTTAATATTTATTGTAACTCGTGTGCAATTTTGTGCTACGCATTACCGTAACTTGTGTTATTATCAGGTTTATATAATGCATAATAACACTTAAGGAAAATTCGAGTCAGTATCAATGAATGTTAAACTTTCATCTTAATAAAATAAATTTTAGTGTTACTAAATGTCGCCGAAGATACTTTTATGTACTTGCAATAATCACATATGATATATGTGAAATAAAGAATGCCTGCATAAGTTTAAACAATTTTTTACTCAAGAATAAATTCAATGATTTATCATTGAGTTTATACGAAAATATTATTCAATTAAATAATTCAATAAAATAATTATACTGAACAGTAACAATCATGCATACCTTCGAATTCAAGTCTTCGACATTTTTAACTTCCTCCTGCACACAGATAGAAAAATTATACGTAATACAAATGTAAATCAAATAATGTGGATAACAATTAGAGGATAGTAGGATTCCGGAAATATTGCTTACATAAGAATCGCGCGATAATTGTTTTATTCAATAATGTTCATTGTTTCATGGGTATTGGGGTTTGAAATTTGGCTCTGTATATTATATAATTTTGAGTAATTTCGATGTTGAACTTTATCGTCGTATATCGCGAACGATAATAAAGAATATAATTGTATCGCTGTGTTCATGAGTCATATGTGACTGGCGAATAGTGAAAGTGTTCATTTTATTTTTGTAACTGGTTTTAATTCATAAATGAGCATACTCGAGAGTTTGTTGCTCATAAATATCTCACCTTAACAGTCGATACATCACCTCCTTGCATGTCATCCTGCAGCAATAAAATAATATTATTCAGAGCCCAATTATTTTTACATTTTCTTAATTATTATTGTAATAATAACAATTATCCTTTGTGAAATTACTAACGTTCAACATTCAGAAATACCTTTAGAGAAATTATATTACAAATAATTCTATAGTGGTGCATTCCAAATAACTTCTACATTTACTATATTGGAAATGGTGGAACTTATAATAATTAAGTAATTATATGTGACTACTTTTATGAGTATTCAAATTCGTAGCTTTTATAAAATAGTTTACTAAATTCTATATTGATAGACAAGATTTAATCAGTACTAAATTAGAAATATCTAATTTTTCAATTACTCTAATTTCCACCATTTCCACTATAATATAGAAATTATTAACGAATACGATTAACTTCCATTATAGAGTTAAAACTAAGAGAGTGCATAGTTTTCGTTTTTTCGCGTTTCTTAAAATAATTGTGCAAGGGGAAAAACTGGCTTAATTATTTTAAGTAATCACAGCACAAATAGTATAATTTGTAGTAGCATAAAAAGCAAGTTCACTTGCGTTGTTCATTTAAATTTTACCCTAATAGTCAGCATTTGCAATGTATCGCGTCATACTGTATTATAATTAGTAATGTATATATTACTACATAAAAAGTTTTGGTAAGCATATCTAGTCCGTCATTTACATGACTAGAGAGTGTTTCTTATTATAATTAAATGTGTTCCAAGTATTTTATAAATAATTACTCTTTTTTTTCGCTGTTGTTAATTGCATCAAATTTTATAATCATTCATCTAACGACTACGTTTCATCGACGATTTTTTCCTCGAGAAACATGTGTACAGTCTCTAGTGAAACAAGTTTCAAGTGTCAGCCGATACTTTTCTATACGCATGTATTCTTTAAAGTATAATGAAGATGAGAAACAGTATTCATGTAATTGAAACATGGGCGTGGACAATTAAGATTACCCTCAGATTAATGTGCAGTGCCCTGTATTATTGTAACATTTATCAATGTTAAGTAATCGGGGTAAGAATGAAATTAAAAACAAAATTTCCTTTCTCCTGCGATAAGTAATTAATTGTTATATTAGCAAAGTTGTCAAACTGTAGAAAAGAATATATTAATTGTCACAGAAAAAGAAATAACGATAATATATAGTAGTCATCCGTGCAGGAGGTTTACGCTTTTTTCTATAGCAGCAAGTAGTACTTAATGAAATATTAAGATAATTGTTCGGGTCCCGATTTTTCATGTAAAATCGAATGATCATAATCGAGCGTCATTCACGCAATTCTTTACATACAGTTGCATATCGATTCAGTCATACAGGTGGATTGTATTCTAGAAACATCGTTTTTGTCATCTTATACCCCCCCTGAAAGGTCACGATTAATTTTACACTGCAATGTTCCTGTCATGTCGGTATAATTTTAAAGCTTGATAATTTTTTAAAACTATAATAACTTTACTACGTATGCATGTATGTATCTACTATATTAAAAATATAATTCAAAACCCTTAGATGCAATTGGTAATTTTTAAGTTTGACAACCTTTAAGATGCTTGCAAAGCAAACACCTGCCTCTAAAAAAGTGTGAAAATATATGGTGCAAGAGGCATTTAAAATGGTGTCCATTGTATAAAAGAGATTTTATTATCACAGGACGCGAAACACTGTAAGAGGAAGGTTTTATTAGTAATTCAATTCAATGAAATTGAAATGTCATTAAACGGAAATTTCTAATAGAATTGAGAGGTAATAGTGTATATTTGGGAATAATTACGTTTTCAACGTATTAACTACAATTTTTTTCTCGAAGGATTTCCAAAATGCTGTCGTGTCATATCGAATTCGTATCATATCGTGTCATATTTCTCAGGTTCAATGTCTAGGTCACTATCGAGGAACTATTTATACTCGCTGGTGGTACAAGTACAATATGTCAAGTATTCTTGTGCTGTTTGAAACCATCGCCACAGGGGTTAATTCGGTTCTAACTGCCGCCGAACATTTTTCCACGGTCTTTATCAATCATTTATTATTGAAATCCCTTTTGTTCATTCATGTCGCACAACTGTCGTATAGAGGCGGTCAGTTAATTAAGACCGTTTCGTGATGCAAAAAGGAAACATTCAGTTTCATTGGCAATTTCTTTAACTCTACTTTATCCGACTTATACTTCATTTACGTCAACTAATTTTCTAAAAAAAAAAAAAAAAAATTTTATATTTTCTTACCGACTTTTTGGCGATATCTCGTGCTGATCGTTTCAGGGTAAATACGTTATGGTGGTTTCTCTTCATTGAAGGAATCGAAGGTGGAAAAATATCGTGTCGACGAGATCGACAGTTTGCATCTTGGCAACCACCCGCAATAATATTCCTAATAACATCAGGAACGTCCCAAATTGTCGTTGCTTCACGAAGCATATTGGCGGATGGCCCTTGTGCGAAAAATGGGACTGTTTTGGTGTCGTGCGAGCAGACTCCAGTCACCACGAGAAGCGTATCTTGGGTTGCCTTTAATTATCGTGTCAATTAATAGCAATTAACGTTGCATGTCTGTATTGCTATAGAAGAAAGTGTAATGGTCTGGAAAATCGAGTTGCAAAAAAAGAAATAAGTTGAATAAGTTAATTTCACGTTGGTGGAATCTTATGAACGGAACTGTGAATGAATGGTTTAACTAACGTATGAATTTATTATAATACTAGTCGTCGATTATACAAATTTCAACACCGTCTGTGTTACGAAGCATGGCATCTTTATTCGTATCTGAACGTCGAATGATCGTATTGCAAATTAAATGCAATATTAAGAAAGTAATATTAAATTGTTTCCTTTAACTAACGATTGCAAATTTCTTTCGACAACTATAAAAATAATAAAAATATAAAAAAAGAGATGAAAGCGAATGAAATAATGTCGCTACCCTTGCCTATAATATATTTAAGAGGATCTGAAAAATGTTTTATTACATGGAAATATGGTTCAGATATTTGTATTTCCCTTTTTCACATTATTATAATGTCATAAAGCGTTTGAAAGATTAAGATTGTGTACATTGAAAGCATATAAGTAGATTCACGTTTATTTATTTACCTCGCGCTGAAGTAATTCCAAGGCAGGATCGAGTTCGATGGCAGGTACCGAGGCAACGAGTATGAAACCATTTTCGTTTTCAGCGGACTTCAGTTCTTCGACCACATCCACCAAATTGGATCGAAGAGCGCGTAATTTACGAGATGGAGTCGACTCTTCTGTAGCTGCGATATTTCCACCGAGAGATTCCAGCAACGAACGGAACAGAGCCCATTTTACTTTAGAGAACATGTCAAACACTTTCCAGGCAGCATCATCTGATTGTACAGTACGGGGAAGTTGGTTCAAATAACTCAATATATGTTCCTTATCAACATACGGTGGGTGATCATATTATTATGAACACATGGAAATTACGATTCATTGGAGGATTGATCAAGAATGAAGTTAGAAATACGCTTACAATGATACTTTTCTTTATTACAAAACATATTGTCATTTTTTGAACAAAATCAGCTAAGTATCTTGTGATCGTAATGTATAATGTGGAAATTTATGATATTAGAAAAATTGTAATATTTTTTGAAGGAGTATACGAAAGATAGAAATAAGTAATATGATATTACAATTTAATATTCTATTAAGTAAAATGATTTGTCTCAGAAAATACGATATTACATAGCGTATTATACTTTTTATTTTTTTAAAGAGAAGTAGTCTCACCTTCTTCTTGACTGTCTGACAAAGGCAAAAATTCATTATTGACGGGTTTTCCTAAGTCGATTGTACGCCAGTCACCACGAATTTCAGGTTTCAGTTTCTGAACCGTTGGTTTCGTGTTATACTCGTCAATTTCATCGAAATCCTTCGAGAGACCGATCAATTCTTCATACAAAAATAAGGATATAATTGTGAAACTCGGGTTGGACAATGAACTCATCAAAATAAAACTATGAATGTATAGTGGCAATAAAGTAAATTGCTAAATCCAGCTTCCAAATTGAAAGACTGCGAAATAAGACAAATATATTGTAATTTAACCTGTTGTCATTCCTTTAACATCTCGAGCCCACATTAACAAACTAGCAAAGTTTGATCGCAGTAAGTGTTCACAATCCTGTTTTCTCATCTTATTTCCAGTATTCAGTGGATCGTCCAAGGAGTATCTCGTACCTTCTACTTGACTGCAATTACAACTCTACAAGCCATTTCATTGTTTGTTCATATCGCCACGAAATGTTAAAACTAATATTCTTTATTCCGCACGAAATCAAAAACGCCGCATCGTATATATTCGCAAATATTTCCAGAATCCATGAGCTTTCCTCTAACCATCGTCTCGTTTGATACAAATTCTCGCTGTGCACTTCCTCGATATTAAATATTCCAGCAACGAAAGAGAACTTTCGAAAAAAGTTCGAAGCGAATGTCAAAAATAATTCGACATTAACATCGAAGCATACCTGAAACGTTCCGTCGGCAGCAAACGAATGAGAAGCCTTGAGACTCTTCTGAATATCATCTCGATCTTCACTCGGCTTGCTAATAGCCACGACAATATTTTGCGGCGTAGTAGTACTGCCACCGATGGCCGCGATCTCTTTCATGGGATTAGCATCCTCGATTTTCGACGAACGTCCCTCACTTCCGATGTTGGCCAACTGGGAACCGAGACTTCCCTTGCGTGTCCCATCGGCAGGACTCATCCGTTCGACTGCGCTCGTAGATTTTGTCCCCGTAATTTGGAAAGCCTTATCGATACTCGTTATTTCTGCTTGGGGGCTGCTAGCGTGGTCCAGGGGAACTTTTTGTTCGACGGCCAACGTCGATGATACGTTCTCGGTATCTGAGACATTTCCTGAAAGATTGATCCGTTGAATGATATAAATAAGTTTCGTACGATAATAAAGAGACAGTGCTTTGATACATAAAACGATATTAATGGTATGGAAATATTTTTAGGCGAACACGGTGGAATGATAATTGTGATATAATGTAAATGAGTATTAGTCAATTTTTTTCAGCTAATATTTAAGATTATTGTATTACCTGGTCGGCCCGGAACAGATGCAGAACCGGCCATGGTCGTCATCATTATTGCAAACAGGAAAAGCACCAACGAAGTTTCTTGCAACATTGTGCCCTGCAAAATTACAATACTTTTACCATAATGTCAAAGGAGAGATCCATTGGCGACATAAAAAAGAGAAATTAAAACAATAACTCAAACTATTCATTTACGTTACCAAATTACAGCAAGTAATATCTTTAACTCAAACACAAAAATATGCAACTCGTCCTATTACTTGACACGTCGATATTGTAATCGTTTATCTTATATTGAAAATCTGTTACAAATGGCGGATACGTCTGTTTTCTTCACTTGAAAGAAATCGTCTGTTGCGTGCACGAGAAATCAACAAAATACGGTTGTCAACCGAAAAAGAAACATCGGCTTTTAACGCGACTTTTGTTTCACGAGGCACTCGAAACTGCTCTTTTACAAGTAACATATATTTGTCTACTAAATTAGCATTTAAAGGTAATATTACTTTAATGATATAGTAGTTATTAATATTAGAAATTTAACATTCTACGAAATTTATCTTTCATTAACTTTCAAATCTAAATTCCTTATATTTCTGTCTACCATTCAAATTGCAGATTTAAATAAGGTACACCAACATTCTACTGTATAGTTCGTATAATAAATACGACATATACAGTAAAAGAGTAACTTACTTTCCGATATTTAACAAAAACACGCTGATAAATCTTCGCTCCATCTCGTGCATCGATGTCTCTGGAACTTCCTTTTTTGGTGGGTAAAGATTATTCAGGAAAAGGTTGCATGTCAATTCAAATTCAGCAAAAGGTTTCGCAAAAACGAAGTTCGGTTTCTTACGTTTCCTCTGAACGGCTTCATAAGAAATTGTGTGCAGCTGTGTAAGAAGGAGCTTTTATTAATCATAGTTTCAGCATTGCCTCGATACCTCTGTGAACGTTTTTATAGTGTCAAGGTTCACTGAAGTAAACTCGATAATAATCATGTACGAGCATCTATAACATAGCCTAGATATCTGCTCTTTGGTCTTCCCTTAACCATTCAAATCCAAAGAGGACAATCAACTGTTCAAGGATTATGTAACATAAAAAGATTTAGTCGGTTTCTTTTCGAATATTATTGCAAATGGATATATGGAGACACGTGTATCGATTTGAATATTTTTAACTGACTGTGGAACTGACTGTACAATTTCCCCATTTTTAGTACAAAACAGGTAAAATAAATGGAACAAAATATAATATTATTAAACATTATTCAAGCTGTTAGCAAATCAGTAAATTATTTACACCTGAACAGTTTACATCGATTTACAGCTCAAATTAAGCGTAACAGTAATTTAGATGCTCATAATACCGAAGCTGTGGCATGCAAAATATTTTGATATATTTTATAATTATTAGCAATATATCAAGAATTAAAATTTACGTAATACAAAATAATTTAATAATTTTAAGCGATCAGCCGTGATTTCTTACGTTATCCACTGTATTCCACAACTCTGCTATATGTATATTGATTTAAAAGGAAGGTTGTACAGTAATTTACTGATATACATATACGTATGTGCGCGTAGACGGGAATCGTGCATTATTTAATATGATACCTCTTACGTTGACAATAGGTAAACAATAATATCGATAACAGTATTTGCTGAACAAATATTTCTTCGAATACGTATAGTAACCCATGTTTGTTCCACAAAAAAATGTGAAAAGATAATTAGATTACTTAATACTGGTATAACTACAACATTTATTTACTGACGGCAGCACGCATACCTTGAATAAAACAGTAACTTCGACTTTGACGAAAGTGTATATCCAAAATGTTCTATTACTATCCATATAATATCTTTTCGTTTTACTATTTCAATTTTTGTAGTTGCCAAGGAATTTTCTTTTTCTAAATCGTCGAAACATACGTAACAGTAGCTGATTGAAACTTTTCACACCACGAAAGTGTGGACAGTTCGATGAAAATTTCTCTGTTCAATTGTATTTTTTACGTAAATATCTTTAGTTAGGTAAACGAATTCAATAAAAGCTTATTGTTTTTCCACGTGAACATAACAGATTGAACCGAGAAATCCTTTCTTCACGCGAATCAAGGGCTGCAAGTGAATAAGCTTCGCGAATTCGAGAACATTTTGTTGTATACCTTACAGACGCTACCATTCGCTACCATATCGATAAAACAAACAGCGTATCCATAGGCTATAAGTGAAATGATTTCAATGGTCGTCATTAAATAACGCTTTCATGAGACAACCAATGAAAAATTAATGTTCCATCGAGTTTAACTTCGCAGAAAATTTGCATGTATCCTTGACGAAGTTGAAAGTGTTTCGAACCACTTCACTTAGAGTCATAGAAAAGTGCGGTAAAGAAGGATTATAAATCCTTTTCTATGGGTGCTGAATAGATTTGTTCCTTGGCAGATTATCTTGCTCGAATTCCATGCTTCCATAGGAATCTTGAAGGATGAAAATTGTCATATGGAATAATTGTGAATAATTGTCCTCTAGTAATCCAATGTTCTGGCAAAGTGAATCCAACTACTTTCCAAAGGAATTATTTATAAATATTACTTCTTCAAACAATAAATTCTAAAAGCATCTCTAAAATCGTGTAAAACCTACCTCGTACGAACCATTTCGATACACAAACATCTCTTAAAATTTTATATTCCAATAAAAGTAAAGATGCTACTTCAATTAAAGAATCGTTGCTCGTTTCTAGCTCCAACGCATTTCGAACACCTTTCTCTTCCTCGTATTTCATTCTTCTATATTATACTTTTATCAATCTAATTCTTTCATCTAACATTAGGCTGACGCCTGTTAATTACTAAATAAATAAATTACTAAACAGACTAGCCGCCAAAACAAATCATTCCCTCCGCCAAGAACAATTATCTTCCAAGCGAAATACTTTCCAAATAAAGCAACTTCGAAGGGGAACAATTGCCAGACCCGCCGAAAAAACCCCGTGCAGCATTTCCATCGTCAGCCTACGGGAATCGCAACGACGCGTACAAAGTTTCTAGAATAATCGTGGTCGAGACTTTCTTATCGGCCCCCAGCGTGTGTTTCCCCTTTTCCCTTAAACCCTCCACGCCGATACGATGGTGGTTGCAGTCGTCGAAATCTGAATAATTAATGCGATTACGAGGCACCGTGTCGACGATACAAGAAGGAATATGGCTACAACGTGCCGGCAGCGAGGCTCATGGACGTCTGCGCCTCGGTGCCCTGACGGCGATTGGTCCACGTTTGGTACCCCGTCACCGTTGGAGGGGTTTCACCGGGGCGACAGGTGGCGGTCGTACAGGGGGTGGGAAGTGAAGAAAAAAAAGAAAAACGAAGAGGAACCCCCGGCTTGACGGACTGTCACGATCCACCGAGCTGCTTCTGTCAGTTTCCATCGATAAACGAGTGCCCCCGGCTGCTCGAACCGCGTTTCTCTCGGCGAACTCGCGAGGAGTTCGCGTTTCATCGTGGATTTGAACGCGAACAAGTACCGGCCTCAAGGTGAGAGACAAGATTGTACCGATGATACGAAGTTTGTGAAGGGGTTTGCGAGCTCCTAGAATTGTGATTGTTTTATTGAAAAAGTGATTCGAAAGGTGTTCTTTTTTTTTATTTCATTTTTTCTTTGCTGTTTTTTTGTTCGAGGGGTTGGGAAAGGGGAAGGGTTAACGTTCGAGTATTATGCACGCTGCGGGGTATAAGTAAGTTAGCATAGATAGAAGATGTGGACGAGATGGATTCTCGAGATGTTAATGCAATGAATGTGGGAGGATTACAGTCGCTGAGTGACGTGCAACGTGAAATTCAGCGTTTCTGGCGTCGCGATTGGATTGTGGAGTGTTCGAATTTTGTGCTGAAACTTTCAAGTATCTGATAGTTAAATATGTACTTGATACAGATGCGCAATTAATATTACCCAAATCTCTAAATGTTTTTAACAATAGCGAATCAAGAACTATTATAATTTCAGAAATGTTTCTCGACATTCGAATGTCACTTTCAATCTTACTAACGATAGAAGCAAAGTTAACGTTTGAGACATTATTCGTTATTTTAATAACTTTCTACATATTCGAGTATTAAATATATTTTTGACAATGGTTCATATATTATGTTGCATTCATTGAAATTGCGGAATCGATGCTTAACGCGCGATTAAATATTTTTAAAGACGTAATTCATCAAGGTTCGCGTAGTATATATCCTTGATAAAAGTAGCTACAAAGAAGGCGCGGAACGGGGAAGAATATTTTACAACTTTAAACGTACAATAGATGATTGGATGAAAGTTTCGAACGTTTTACGAGTGGAAATAAATTGTGTCTTTAAAGACAGTACATAGTAGCTTCATGCAAGATATGAAAGGAGGTTTTTCCGCTGATAGCCAGTAACTTTAATGCTTGATTTGTCTTTCGATGCTCATGGATACGCGACTGAGAAAACTGAATGGTTTAAGCGCGGCTCTTGAATATGAATATAAATGTGTTTTCGTTCATTGTTCTCGTGAAGGCAATAACAGTCGATTTAGATATCCTTGAAAGAAATTCGTTCCAATTACGGTGGTAGGTTTAGTATAATTTTTAACAGCAACAACAATAGGATTTATGATTGAAAAATGATTTCGTGTGTAATAGCGTGTGTGCGAAACGTTGGAACCTAATTTAATAGAGATTGTGGCGATTTGCACGTGACCGCTAAGCAATTCATATTATTTGCGGTTGTTCTACTTGTGGTATCGGAAATATTAGTATGCTTGGAGAATATGTAGAATCGTTTGTGGCATACTACTTGTGACCACAGAAAAATTTCTGGTGCTTGTCGCAGAAGCAAAGAGATACTCGTAGGGTGGTCTTTGTTATGTCTGTTTTCACTTGCATTCAAAGGTCAGTTGATGTAATGCGCACGATTTTATAGATTCAAAGTGCAAAAAATAGGTTTCCTTTACTATAATACAATTATACAACTTTTTCGTAATTAATATTATTAATGTATACATCTTTAAGTATGGGCAATTCCATGCATTTTTATTGACTCAATATTCTTTCGACAGACTAAAGGAAAATATTGAGTTTATAATAGCATAAAAGGTTATTCAAATATTGTTATTCATATATATTTTGTTTTAATTAAAAAGGCGCAGAAGTTAATTGTTATTAGCGACATTCTATTTAACGTTGCCTCTATTCTACTTAAATTTTCATCATTTTGGCAATTTTATTAATTTAATATGCCAAGGTGAAATGTTTTCTTACGTGGAACAAGCCGAACAACAATTGGTGCACGTATACATTTTGAAACCAGTGAAAAATTAAAGTATTCACCTGTAATTACGCTGGAGAAACTCGCAAACAAGTTTCGGTAGTTGGACGTAGTTTATTGGCGTTTTACTATCAACCCCTAGCCACTAGCCAATTTTAGGAATAACTTTATGGACTATGAAGAAATACATACATAATATACATCTACGTAGTGGGCTAATAATTTAGATGTTACACATTTAACTATCCATTACGACCATTGCTAATGGACGATAATAAGGGCTTGGAGTTTATGCTATGACTTTTACTTACATAACATAATGACGCGTACATCCAAAAGTTTCGCCCGAAATTAAACCACGTTTTTCAATAATTTGCCTGCAATTCTTACCTGTGCCTTATGAATAACTTTAACTAATGATATAGAAATCGTTGTGCTGAAATAGGGTGGCAAGATATCATTCTATATAGACGAACAAATATTTCTTAATTATTTTATACTGTGAAAATACTTCTTTTCGTATTCTTTTATTTTCATGAAGCTAACGAACTGCTACTCGCCCTTTTGTTTTTCTCTCTCTAGAAAATCTGCTTTTTCAACGAAAATGTGTAAATAATTGTTACTATTTAGTATCTAATAAAAATTCATTGCAAATGAATGAATAACAAAAACGAAAATGATAAAACTAACATTAATTGTGCCAGATCTGTACAGTATTCGCAATATTATTCACGTGTATAATATGTATTACTTTCAAGAATAAAAAATATTCTGTTCTTGTTTTTACAATCAGCCTTGATAATATTTTCTCCAATTGTTTTGAGACACACAGAATTAGATTTTCGTATCGATTTACAGATAGTTTTTCACAAAATATGATTTAAGCGAAATCATATTGATATACGCTTTCTAATTATTTATCTCAGATGATGAAGTTCAAACAACAGGGTCTAGTAGCAGACCTGCTGCCCAACATAAGAATGATGAAAGCTGTGGGGCACTTCATGTTCAACTACTATGGTGACAGTTCCACGAAAGGCATACATAAAATATTGTGTGGTGTAAGTAAAATGTAAAACTGTCCACTTCATTTTGTGTTTCCATTTGATAGCCAATAATTAATTTTATTAGATTGCGTATAAAACAGTGTCTGCGAAAAGTGTCATTCATTTGCAGATGCTACAGAACGTTATGAAATATAAAATTAAATTAAGCTATACTATATACAGTCACATAGGATTAAATATGCAGTCAAAAAATTGCAGCTTAGCAGAAAAATATTACTACATATAGGGCTAAAATGAAATTTTTAATGTGCATTAAACCTGCAATCACCGTGCTATTATATTTTTCACTTACCTGTGTCGCTACTAACGAACAAAGCATTGTTCAGAAAAAAAATTACAATGAACACACAGTTCTGAACAATAATTTTTCAAAGGCACAATTAGTGTGCACCGTCAAACAATCGGCATCAAAGTAACTCTACTCAATTACTGTAAATAAATCAATTCGATATCGTATTTATGTTTTTATCTATTATTCTATTTACATTAATCTGTCCAGCAGCTTGGACTTTTTACGATTGATATTGTAACTACTCGATCGACAGGTACATATGGCCATGGTTATTATGCAATTCGGATTCTGCGGTTTAAATCTGATGTTTGAGGCCGACGACGTGGACGATCTGACTGCGAACACGATCACTATGTTGTTTTTCACGCACAGCGTGGTGAAGCTCGTTTATTTCGCGGTCAGGAGCAAGCAATTCTACAGAACCCTTGGCATTTGGAATAATCCGAACAGCCATCCCTTGTTCGCCGAGAGTAATGCACGCTATCACCAGATAGCTGTGAAAAAGATGAGAATACTTTTGATGGCAGTAACGGGTACCACCATCCTCTCCGCCATGGCGTGGACCACCCTTACGTTCCTTGAGGATACCACGAAGGCGGTCGTCGATCCTGTCACCAATGAAACCACCTACATCCAGGTAACGAAATTATTGCCACGTGTAAAACTTTTTCGTTTATTATTGAAGGGTGGATTTGGGCTAAGGTTCAGTTTCATTTTTGGAAAAGTGGTATCATATATCAAATATTGGCCCAAAGTGTTTTAAATAATATTGCATGCTCTATGGTATATATTATAATAGTTTTATTAAATTTTATTATCTCCTTCTGGCTGCTGATATTGATCTTTTATTATTCATATTATTGAACCTCATTTGTATCTGAAACTGTTGCAAGAATTTTTCTTCAACTACACGAGACGATGATGTAAAAGGATTTTAAAAGAGTTTTAATTGCAAACATTTTCATTTATCCAGCTACCACGGCTACTGGTGCGTTCGTGGTATCCATACAATCCCAGCCATGGCATGGCTCATATTATGACGCTGATATTCCAATTTTATTGGCTGCTATTTTGCATGGCAGACGCGAATCTGTTGGACGTGTTGTTCTGTTCGTGGCTGCTCTTCGCTTGTGAACAAATTCAACATTTAAAGAATATTATGAAGCCCCTTATGGAATTCAGTGCCACCTTGGACACTGTTGTGCCAAACAGCGGAGATTTGTTTAAGGTAGGTACAAATGCTCATTAACGCAGTTTAGAGTGATTTGAAGAAAAACAAGCATTGACAAGACGAAGGGTAATAACGACGAGAAGGAGAAATATTTTTATTAATCATATTACGTATGATCGTACGTCTTATTTATTTAAAGTAGAATTAACTACTAATGTTTTCGTACATAATAAATGAGGTAGAGAAAGAAAAAGTTGAACCATTACTCTGAAAATCATAATCAGTGAGAACTATGGCTACGAATGTGATTTTAGGAAAAATTAAATGACGTTTGGAGGGAAGAAAAAACAGTTTGCAATAGAAAAACACCCGACCATTAAAAAAATATATTACTTATTCAAGAAATTTTATGACTTGCCGTGGTACAGTTCAAGCATGCCCTAAATTGGTAATTGGATTGCTCTTCAGGCCAGCAGCCCAGATCACATCAGGGATCAAGAGACAGTACCACCACCCACGCCACCCCCAAGCGACAACATGTTAGACATGGATCTTCGAGGCATATACAGTAATAGGACGGATTTTACTGCCACTTTCAGGCCTACTGCTGGAATGAACTTTAATGGAGGTGTTGGGCCAAATGGATTGACGAAGAAACAAGAGATGCTGGTCAGGAGCGCCATCAAATATTGGGTGGAGAGGCACAAACACATTGTCAGGTAGGTGTGTGTATTTTCTTTACTTCACAATACTTTGGAACGCTTCTTGAAACGTGTGTTTTTTTAAGTTATTTATTATTAGTGGGTCATACCTCTTTTTATTCGTTTGATTTTTGTTATTCTAAAAATCTTGCTATGGCATCTATTTTTATATAATGTATTCAGCAATGAAAAATCCCCACGAATAATTAATATGGGTTATTAAAAAAATACGATGAAAACAAAGTTCATCTTTACTCTACGGAGTAAATGAAATGATCAATTACGCGATTTCATCGGACATTATCTATCGAAGGATGAAATAATTGAATTTGGCCGTAAACAAATTTCATTCCGCGCCGAATTCGTTCACAGTCGCATCGTAAAAATACTTTCATACAAATTCTACAAATTATTTTATGCTTTCAACGTTCGTCAAGCATTGGAAATTTGTTGAAATTCAATAACCCTTTGAAACAGCTGACCCTTTCGAAACTAAATTTAATCAACCGTCAAGTCTGAACATTTTCTTCTATGGAATAAATTAATATCCCTAACTGTTGAAACTGAATTTTTCGATTCAAATATACGAACGGTTATTATCGTAAAGAAATCGAATTTGCCCTGGTAAATTCATCAAAAAATCCGCGGCAATAGTGCACTCTCCCAAACAATCGACGTTTTTCTCGTAGCTGAAAACGAAATATCCACGGCGAGGTTAAATTACAGCACAGCGCAATTTCAAAGTTCGTCAGCGTCTTGACTAACCCAGTTTCCCATTTCGATCCTCATCTCGAGTTCTCTCCAACATGGAAACGTAATCTACGTCGACAATGAGAGGACCTTTCACATTCGTGATTCCGGCAATGAGAGACTTCCATTAGGATAATAATCCTCCGACAGATGAATAAGTAAATTCGTACGATTTTGTTACAATGTACACTTCTCGCCGGTGTTAGCCCGCTAATTTCTCCACTAAATTGACCCGTCGCGAAAAATTGCGTGAATTATTCCGTGGTTCATGAACTTAAGGAGAAAAGAAACTATTTAAATGGTTTATCTCTGCTTGAATTATTCGACACGTTTCAGAAGCGACGAAATAAGATTAAAATATGGCAAAAAGGTTTTCTATGAAAAGAAACGAGAATGAAATTTTGGACAATATAAATATTACGACGGAAGATTATTTCACTTGGTTATTAGTATGGCATCATTTTAATTGACTGGATAATTCCAACTTGAGAATGCTGAGATCAAGACCCTTCGCATAAATAACTGGAAGTATATTCGTTGTTCGCGAGGAAAGTAGAGAAAATCGAATTGTGCATTCGGCGAGCCTAATTAATTCGAAGTTTCAGCATAAATTACTAATTCTTAGTGAATATCAATGAGAACTGATACGAAAATAGAAACGTAACAATGGAATCGAGATGATCAAGTGGAGATTAATTGGATTTCGAAAAAAATGGAGTACAAAAACTTTGACACGAAAAATAATTACGAAATGTTTTTAACAAACCTGTCACTCGCAGAGAAATGAAATTGTAAAGAAATGCAATTAAAAGCATACAAACAGTGTAAATGAGAAAAACCGTCGGAACAATAGCATTTCCATTTTTGACCTTTTTTTCTGAACAAAATTAAAGCACACAAAGAAAGGAGGAAATTAATGGAAACTACAGTTTAAACTCTCAAAGAATTTTTTTTTAGAAGACTATTCTCGGCTCTGTACAACAACAAAAAAGTATCAATGGGTAAAAATGAAACAAGTATCCAAACAGCCCATGAAAAATTTCAATTTCAACCCACTTTGTTCGTTCCCTTACTACACTTCACGTTGGCTTGGAATTTTCAAGAGAGCGCTCCGGGTTGACTGAGCTATCGGTCAATAATTCAGCCAGAGAATTTTTTTCTGCGGTTGTATGTACGCGAATATAAAATCAATATTCTGTTTACTCGACGTTTTCTATTGTTCCACGTGATCTTTTAGAGACACAAATACATTCGTGCAAAAGCCACATTAATTCGCGCAATGACGTGTGCATTAATTAATTAGAGAGGGAATACAATTGAAATTATTTCTTACAATATGCTATATATGTGTACTTTCATCCTATTACATTTTGTTATTAAAACCACGTTGGAGTTCAGTTTCGCGTAGTTGGTAATTTTGTAAACTTTATTATTTACTTTGAAACTCGTCAACTATTTGTCATTCTTGACCTTTTTACTGTAACGATTTTCTCCAGTACTTTTTGGAAAAATCATGCAAGAAAAAACGGACAGAGTGTATCACGAAAAAATATTTCCAGATTTATGTTTCAAATAGTTTACACCTTTGTCATTTTTTTATTCATCGTTCAATACTTATTATAATAATATCACTTCTACACCGTATGTATTTCTTAGCGATAACACTGATAACATTATCTCGAAGTAAACACGTATGTACAGATCGTACGTATGAACCCCGTGATGCACAAAAACTCACGTGTGAAACGGAACTGTATGTCCGCTTCCGGGTTTTGAAAAGCGGTAATCTTTAAGAGTATACAATAGTAGAAAGACGGAACGCTAACCAAGTAAGTTTCCAAAGAATACCGGAGAGTAGAGCTCCCTATAGTTTCTTTCAGCGACGAAGAAACAGAGGGGGTGCGTGTATTCCCACGGTGGTGAAGTATTTATTCTAAGAGCGCAATATTGACCGCAACTGGGGACGTACCGTGCGGACTGAACAATTTATTGGACAATTCAGGGGTTGTACGTTGCTCGGGTTCACGTGCGCACCGGTATACGTGTCTAACACGTGCACGTACACGTTTCATCGGTAGTTCACGGCGACGCGTCGCGGCGCACACAGGGAAAGTATGCGTTAGAACGTTTGCCCTTCGACCGCCACGCGAATCTCGGCTCGATATGTAACGAAAGATCGCATGAGGACCTGTTGCCTCTGCTTGATATTTGGGAACACGTATACGTTCAATTTCCTCCTGAGAATTTCCGTGGAAGACGAAAGCTCGGTGAAAATGAGGGTTGTATAAATTTCAGCGGCAGATATAAGTCTCTTTTTCACGGAATTCAAAGCTATAGAGTATCTACAGAAACTTCCCAAGTTTCGGAGGAAATTGGGATACAGAGGGGGTATAAAATTAATGAGAGGACTGGCAGGAATGGCGAGGAAATGAAAGTATGTAGAAACGTAGAGAAGAAAATACGAATGCTCGACGTTGCATGATAGTAGAGAAATAAGATCAATGGAGGAAGAAATATGTATTCTCGCGTCGTGTATCCCCTTGTACCTTTCTCTAGAAGAATATAAATGGAATGGGAAAAATTGATGGGAAATGTTCAACTTCTTCGGAAAGTAGATACGATTTAGCCTTCCATTCCGTTTTCTCACCCCTTCATAATTGTGGAAATATATTGCTTGAGACGGTGAGTAAAAGAAACGATAAGTTCCTTTGCAAGTTGACCTTTAGTAAGAGTTCCGTGTATATTGTGCGAATGAAGGAATCTGTATATGAACGTTCAGAGCATTAACGTTGGGGAGATAAAAATGTTAATCATTCGAAAAGTAAAAGTAAAAAATGCAAGATACAAAAATGTGTACATACATAAGAGGTATTATGAATTAAAGAAACGTTGAGTACTCTACGTCTTATGCCCCCCCCCCTTTTCACCCTTGGATGCACTTCGAGATATTGATCATTCAAGTTGGATAGAGGCAACTTGACAACACACTGCAGAAATACATACATTATTTAAAATGGAAATACAGGATAAAGCAAGGAGCACGAGGCACGGAGAGTGAGGCCGTTCGATTATAAACTCTAACCAACTGGTTAAATACATTCGTCCAGTGAACTAGGTCAAATTTAAACTTTGTTATATGTAGCCACAGGGGCTTAGTAACAGATTGGGTTTGTCCTGTTCCGAGGGTTTCGGCATTTAATCGCAAATCTATAATGTGTACAAACATAGAAATGCAATTTGCCAGTGATTTGCCAGCGAACATAATATAAGTTGCACGAGAAATTGGAAAGCTTTGTTGTTCAATTTTATCCATCATCATGACCGTACGTATGCCATATATTTGTTTCAAATATATATTTCGTGGTCATAAGGGAATGCAATTTTCTTTTGATTTTTAACAAATCCCAGGCAAGCCGAGAGAAGTATTGGAATTATTATAAGTTAGTTCTATGTTCGTTCTCTTGTAGATAAACATAATTCGATATGCATTATAATTAAAAATCAGAATATGTATGCTCGTAGGAATCGAGAAGGACCGGAATCAATATCGAAACTGAAATTTGTATTAATATTATCTTTTTTCCTAGATTGGTTGGTTCAATCGGAGATACTTATGGTATCGCTTTGCTACTACATATGTTGGCCACCACTATCACATTAACCTTGCTTGCCTATCAAGCAACGAAGGTAATTGAATAATAAACGTAAAAGGTTCTTTGAACACAAAATTTTGTTTAATTGCAGCGACAGGGGAATCTAATTTCCACACGAAATTGAATTCGTCTGCTTGCTATTCTAATAATTAATATCTATTGCAATACAGTGCGACTTAAATAAAAAGTAATAATAATTCTAACTCTTGTTTATAAAAAAAAACGAACCTTTTTTGCTTTGTAGATACACGGAGTCGACACGTACACGGCATCTGTGTTGGGCTACTTGTTGTACTCCTTGGGACAAGTTTTCATGCTGTGCATATTTGGAAATCGTCTCATTGAAGAGGTATATACGTTTATACTAGATTTAACAACTATTTAATCTACCTAGAATATTGTAAAATTCGATTCTGTCTCATTCGTATTCGAAAAATCTTAGAATTCGAAAAAAAAATTCATTACAAAACTGTGTCCCCTACAAAAAGAATCATAGCGATTGAGAAATATTTTTCTATCAGTTCCCACGTCCCTTAAACAACTTTCACCCACCAAGACAATTCATTATTATTAATCGATTGTATATATTTAAAAAAACAATTATACATATTTTGCGCACGTAACACGCGCAGAGCTCATCGGTTATGGAAGCCGCCTATTCATGCCACTGGTACGATGGATCAGAAGAGGCCAAAACTTTCGTACAAATTGTGTGTCAGCAGTGTCAGAAAGCGATGTCTATCTCAGGAGCAAAATTCTTTACCGTCTCTTTGGATCTTTTCGCTTCGGTAATGCTATATATTTCATTTTCTTATGACTTCGGTCGTAAAAAATATACCAAACATTCCTGTATATATTTTATATTTTATATTCTATAACAAGTTTTCCTATATATCATAACACAAGTTCCATAGTGATGGAATTCACAGGATACCGTCCTCCAAGTGTTAGTTGTATACAGTTTGTTTCGAATATCAATTTTTCCAGGTGCTGGGAGCTATGGTCACCTATTTCATGGTGTTGGTGCAACTGAAGTGAACATTGAAGGCTACTTGTTATACCAACCAAAGCGAAAGCTGGAATGCCCGAATATGCCTGATCACAATTATGAAACACGAATCTCATATTTTGTGCCTTGTTTATATATATGTTTCGTGGGAGAATCGTATTACGGTTACAATGAAAAACTGTGACTGCAGGACAATGTACAATTGTAGACTATGACAAAGAATTAATTACCTTGCCTTCAATTATTATTCAGGAGCTAATGAAACATACTTGTGAAGTATCCAACTGAAATCAAAATATTTAATAGTACGGATAAATACTTAATTAAGCGAAATCGTCTATGTAGGTAACAACTAACAGCTCTTTATACTTCACCGCTAATATCTATTTCGACGATGAAAGATATTTTCATTAAAAATTATAGCAATAAGGGTATGACGAGGCTGAATCGCAGCTAAATTAATTGCCCCCCCCCCCCATTTTACGTTTTCTATTCAATAAAGTAAATTGTCACGAATATCAAAACATTATGGTCAACAGTACAAATACATAGTACACATAAAGGAAATACGAAACATTGTCCATTTCAGTGTAATAATAATGAAACAGATGGAAAATTTGACGATTTTAATGAACACTTAATTCCAAACATGTTGCTAGCCAATTACCAAAACTGAATGCTAAAATCCAATAAAATGAACGCATGATCAGCGAGGAGTGAATTCTAATATACATACTTCAATTAGAGAGCTAGAAATTTTTCTAGAAGTAAGAAGAAACGGAGAGAAATATTTACTGAATCGAATAAGAATGTATTATACAATTGTAATAAGAATGGTGCAAGTAATAAGAAACAAATAAGTGTTTCGAGGGGAAGACTGAAGAACATAAATTAATACAGTTGTAGTGTAAGAGATGTATGAACTCTGGTAAGCAAGTTTGAAACATAGG
The DNA here is from genome assembly GCA_963583965.1 of Nomada ferruginata. Taxonomy (NCBI): domain Eukaryota; kingdom Metazoa; phylum Arthropoda; class Insecta; order Hymenoptera; family Apidae; genus Nomada; species Nomada ferruginata. The sequence goes on from OY757213.1 coordinate 16,023,626, forward strand.
GCGTCGTACGCAATATATTAATAAAGAGATCTTTGGTTCGCACTTCTTTGCAGTAAATTCGACCGCTTCACATTTCTTCTTTAACTCTCGATTACTAATATTTTTTCCTGTCGTGATCAGAGGGTCGCCAAATATAACGCGACGATACATCTCACTTTCAATGACAATATTTGGTTATCTTCTTAGAGTTATTAAAATTATTGTCACATTGACCTCAAGCAAGCCCATTTATTTGCCCATTTGTTTACTTCTATTTTTTATAATGATCTCAATTAATTTCAATCAATCGCACTCTAATGAGTATGCACGTATTTTTTTGGTAATATCAAACTGAACTTCTTTGTAACTTATGTAAATAATCCATAGTTCAATGAAATTCAATGTTTCTGCGAATTAATTTACTCAGCTATTGAAAAACATGATACAATTAGTTCTTTGAAAACGAATTACTACGTTATATACGATACTTATACATATAAACACGTAATAAATTTTAGAGTACATTTGGAGGGTTCAGAAGCCAATCAGTGTAAGCCCATTAGCATTCAAATCGAGATAAATAAGGTTTTCACAAATTACTTGGAGAAAAGTGACAATGTTAGTACCGTCATCTATTGCTTACGTATAAAAATAATGACTTAATTGCTTTACCAACTGAAAGTTTTGATAATAAAGAGGTTTTTGAACTACGGAACTCATGTTCAGGAAAAGTTGGACTTACACTGATTGGCTTCTGAGCCCTCCATTTATGTTTTGTTTCAAGATAGTGCTGAAATTGTAATTAATAAAACTATGATTTAAATATCAGAAAGAATGTTTTATTTAATATTTCCAAAGAGGTAATTGTCAACAATGAAGACATAAGGAAAGCACGTGTATCGATCTATTAATATTAAAAACTACCTTTAAGTTGACAATTGAACCTTAAATAGGAACTTACATATAGCAAATTTTAAGCAGGGTAGTGTGGAGTAAGTCGCACTCAATGTTTAGGGAAACTATTAAATGGGAAATATTACGCTGAAAATAATGTTGTACAGTACACTGTGATGTAATTACGAGAATATATTTTACTGATGAAGAATAAAGATGCAAGGATCACGATTAATACGAAGTATAAAAGACACGATAATGGACAGATACATACATTTTTGTTTCTATTATCAAGCAATAATTAAAACTTGCATCTTGATTCCCTCGAATACTTTTATAGGAATAATAAAATACTTATATTATTAATTTGTAAATAGAAATACTAACAACACGAATGTCACTGTGAATTATTATTTTAATGCGATTTTCGACATCGCAATATTTTTAATTGAGAGGAAAAAACCTTATTTGTTTTAAAATATAAATTACTTGAATAATTTGTTTTTTCTATCAAAATATTGTCAGATGCAAAACTAATACTTTATAACAATTAAGATTTTTCCCCAAATAAGCTTTCAACCAAGGCATGTATTCCTTTATAAAAAAAATATCTTCTATGCTATGTATTTTTGAGCACTAGATTTTGTTAAAACTTTGAATAATTTTCTACTTCACCGTCTAATACGACTGACAATTTGTAAATACAGGGAAATTGAAGTACAAAAACGTCTAACAAGAACCAAAGCAATATAGTTTTTAAACATGCGTGACTACGCCGTTAATTTATACATACACAAACTTTCAAACAAAAATTTGTCATGCTCCACGACAACTGAATGAAAACATACTTTTTGTCTAAGTCTCGCTATAGATTACAACGAATAAAATAATTTTAAACGAAATTTATTATGCGAACCTTTTTAATGCTGTTGTAATAATAACATAAGATGCTTAAGGGCAACTTTGTACCCGTAATTATTGTATATTTTGAACGTGAATTCTGTTTTAGCCGTATATAGGTACTAATTATTCCCACGAGTAACTTTAAGCAACAGCAAGACAATGTTAAATGCATTTCATTAACATTAGCTCTAGTACTATAATCGTATTATGAATTGAATCGTCAGTATTAAAAATGGTTTCTCTCTATGTAAAGCTACAATATATTTGTCTTATAAAACGTTCTACATTGTTGATCATTTATAAAACATTTCCCCCATTAATTTCCATAAACACTCATATAACGAATATTTGTGAAAATCCCAGGTACGTATTGTATTATAATACATTTCTATATTTCAATTGTATGATTATTTATTTGCTTATGCGTGGTTCATAAAGCAGTCTAAGAAGAAATATGAAAATTCTATTTCAAATTCCACCCCTTCGATTTCTGGTTATTTCCAAATCAAACTTACCCATTCCATTTTCCAATTCCAACTCTACTCGCATATTCTGTTTTTTCCTCCCAGATTAATCTAAATTCCTCGCCCTCGTACTCCCATTTCCGCAGTCTAAATCTTTTATTTTGAGGTCCTCATCGTCGATTTCCCTTTCAGCGAATCTCACCATCCGTGTCAGAAGGAGCACGTACAATTTACCCACCACAGCACCCCTTTCCATTGTTCTTCTGTCACGTTCCACGAATACAATTCGTCTCTGTCTGGGAAGGGTAATGAACTTACCGCGGAGATGATTTACGAAAGGGAGGGTAACGCCGTGAGAAAATGGGATCTCAGGGAAAGTGCGGGTGTAAATAGCCACGTTGGGGGTGTGCATCAAATTTTTCTCCAGCCATGCAACGACGCCGATCTGGAGCTACGCTCACCAGACTTCAAATCGCAGGATTATGCTGAAGGTGTATTTACGCTATGGTTAATCGAGATAAACAGCGACCACCTTGCGACCGTGGTTCTTTTTGGCTAGAAGTCTATCTCCGAAGTAATGACACCGTATCATGTTTCGTGCATGGGGGTGGCTTTTGACGTTAGATGATAATGAAGAACTGCTATAGAATGTATACTCGTATACTAATGTATTTCTATCTGTTTCTTTTATAATTATTATTATGCGTTTTATTATCGCGAGGTCAGGAGCTTTTTGGGATTACTGAGAAATGAAAGGATTATTTGGAAAGAAAAATAGGGGAAAATGTAGAAAGTGTATTGTATCGCTTAAATTATGAAGTTAGCCATTATTTTTCATTATGCCACATTATGGCGAACATGCCGCATGTGTTCAACAGGTTTGTCAAGAGCAATGTAATATTCGGCAACGGCGAAAATGTTAATAATGTACCAGCAGGAGATTGATTGGCACGAAAAATGTAATTAAATGGTGTAGAATTGGGGATACAGTTAGAAGGACATTTATTGTCGAGGAACGCTGTATTAAAAATAGAAGAAACAGGTTAATCGATACGAGTGTATTGTTTAACATAAATCCTTGCATGATTGTTTAATGCGCATGCTCAATGGGTGAGCTTTACCGGAAGGCAGTTTCGATCGACTGAGTGTCGCCGTTTGATAAATAGCTCTTCCTCTTTTACAGCATCCTTCCTCCCTACAATCGCAAGGCAGTCGCAAACAATGAATTCCTACCGAATTACAGAAGCTATGGCATGAACATTGAAAAGATAACAAATAGCCCCTTTCGGTATTACATAAAGATAGAAATCAAATTGTTGTTTCATTCTATACGAGTTCTATTAAGATCTATTGATACTAAACGGGAACGACAATTGTAAATAATTATTAACTCCTGTTACGTACGCTAACTTGTGTAAGTACATAAAAAGTAAATAAAATTAAATACCGCAACGTTATTTGTAATAGATAATATTGAAGAAATGAACACGCGGTGGAAAAATATATATTCCTATGTTCTTATAAATTTTACGAAAACAGAATTCAAAGTTAACTAACACTTCACATTATTTTTAATATTGTTGCAAAGTATAAAAATATTAGTATTATTTACAGAATATAATATAAAGCGTTTAGGGCATCGAACACGATTCTACGAAAAAATTTCCTCTATTCTCCTGTACAATAAATTGCAAATTAAGCAAATGGAAATAAAGCTTGTCCTAAATCAAGAATCTCGAGTACCATTCGTCACTTTAACAAGAATTGGATGCAAATGGCGCAGAATGAAGAGTGTCGTTGAGGAACATTACGGCGAACCATACTACGGTAAAGTTATTCCCACGAGAAGAACCTGCTACAACATCAAGTACTTTCTTCCGAATCGTTAATACACAACACAGCAAGAACATACTGTAGTATTAGTATTGTAATGTATGTTAATGTGTGTTATGTTTGTGTGTTCGTTTTGGATATTAATTAGTTATACGTTTTTTGTTATGTTAAGAAGCTAGTTTATTTATTAGTATCATAGTTACGCAGTTGAAACAGCAAGGCTCAGATTGCTACAAGACGTAGGGGGTGTAGGACGAATTAGTTTTACGGAAATTAATAAAAGTTATTTTTAAAAATCGCGTACAATACGATCATGAAAACATAAAGGCTTATGAACAACAATCTCGCCAGCCTGAAAAGCGACGAAAAACAATCATTTTTATAAATAACACGCCCCCCTATATTCATACAAGATTCCTAAAAACACTCGGTATAAAAAAGGACGTCAATTAAAATGTTTCGATTCAGCAACAATGTTCATACAATAACACACGATAACAACCACCAATTATCGTCGATCACTCTACACCTACAAAATCTCTTAAAATTCTTAGCTTCTTATAACTTTCGAGCCCCTTAACTAATAACTATTTTCGCATAAAATGTATTTCCGCCATTGGCGATATCCCGACACACAAAATGGCCCACACGGGCTCAGAGGATAGTTCACCTAAATAAAATACAAACATCGTCCGCCAGTTTCGAAAGTCCAGCAACGCGGCCATGTAGAGGGGAACATTTATTGCTCACACACGATCGCAAATAACCAGAACGTACGGTATTCAATGTGACGGAAAGAAATTGGCGCGAAGCCTCTCTCGCATGCGCACTGACAGAGTGACTCTGTTGGTAGCTTCGATCGTTCAGGGGTCGACATCGTCATCCCCCGAACAGCTTGTCCTCGTGCTCTCGTGATGCTGCCTGTGCTCCTTCGTTTTCCACCTCGTTCTGCCGTTTCGTGATAGAACGTGCCCGTTTTCCATCGCGATCGTGGCGTACGGGACGACGACGTTCGACGAGCAACGTAACACGGTCGCGACGGTGATCTCGCGGTAGCCACGAAGAACGAGTGAAACGCGTCCGCGTATCGCACGAGACACGTCCACGGATGGAAACGCACGAGATGCTGCCGTCCAAGCCAGTGGACTCGTTCGTCCCGTTTTCCGCCGACGCGTTACGAGGTGACGTCTTTTCCAACCTATTCCCGGCGACCTGGTAACTCGATTCAACCACGCGGACCGACGTTACAGCCGCGTGTCATTTAACAGCCTGGCGTGTACGAATTTGCATGAATCGTTGAATTACGCGGGGATCGTTGCGTGCCTATGAATGAATTTAATTAGAGCAACAACGCGATCGAGCGAGTTGATGGATTCTCTGTCGATCGTGGGAACACGATGTCGCGGTTCTGGTGATCGTGGAATCGTCGATTGAATCGCTGGGGGGGAATAAAGGGTCGACGTCGTGCCACGCGAATGTACATGCACTTGCTCGGGATTTTGATACACGAGAACGGGCGGGGGATCGTTTGAACGGGGATACAGCTAGCGATCGTTGGGATATAGAGTAGGTGTACAGGGAACAGTCGATGAGGAATAGATTGGCGAGAAGGATGTTGGGCGAAGCTCGTGTGACTCGCGCCGCTTATTATCGCGACGCGTTACATAATCGGTACACGGGGATGCGAGATTATTCCGGGGAGCGTATCGGCGCGGGGTCGATAAAAATGAGGGCCACGAATGCGAACGCGGTTTCTTAAATATCGCAGCGAAGCTAGTCGAATATTCTCTGTCTGACAATAAATGATTGTGATCGTTGAACGGCGCCCATCCGGCGCGATTTAGGGTAATTGAACCTGCTTGAGTTTCTCGCGTATTTTGGAATTGATCTCGTTGCCTGGCTGGTAAGATTATTTATAACGGGTAAGGTAGTAACCGGAGAGGTAGTAATGAATTCGCAGCGAGTTTAATTGATGATAAATGGGGTCGGCCTGAGAAAGAAAAATCGCCGGGGATTCAGTGTGATCGAGGTTCGTATAGTAATTCGTACGTAGTGAGAGTATATATACGTTTTCAAGTGATACCGTGAAGCAGGGATTTGCTCAAGTATTTTCGCCGGAGGCAATTAGTGGGAAGCTTCTTGGGAAACATCGATAACCATAGGGACAAAAACAGCAGGCGGCAAGAGGAGGCGAAGCCTCCCGCCGCAGAAACAATGCCGTAAGTAACGTTTCATAATATTTTTCCTTCTTTTTTTCGTTAAATTAAATCGGTGCTCGATAAGATTACGTACAGCAGTAAGATTAACGTTACTTTTCACTTGACACGTTGCTAAGTTGTATTAAACAATTCAATGCACAATTGTGTATGTGTGTAGAATTAAGATATTTTTAGATATTGTGATGTTCAGATATTGTGGCCGTAATTTGTATTCTTTTCAAATTCCAAAGAATTCGCGGTTGATAAATAGGTTTTATAGAAAATCTAATATTTTCTACATCCGTTCACTGTTTTCGTACTGACTATTTATTATACATATAAGCCAATACGTCGATGAGCCTCGACTGCTAGACTAACAATAAGATAACGGCAACGGTAAATACGAAAAATTATACATGTATATTCATGTATGAGTATGATAATATATGTATATGAAAAGAAAATTCACGTTTAGAAAAATTGTGATCGCGACATTTAACAGGACTGACCGAAATTCGTATAATTTATTGAAGATAAGCCAGTATGAAGGCATAAGGCATTAGCCGTGAAATGTGGTATGAAACACCGTAGGTTTACGAGGCCCATAACGAACGATTCTAAGCTCATGGGACAGGATTATTTCTGCACGATGTAAAGGGAACCAATAGAGATCCACAAGTGTGGAATCCATTATGGGGCACAGTAACCTACTGGCGCCTGAATAAAATTATCATTATATTCGTATAAATTGGCTAAATAGTTTTTCCGCGCAGTAGAAGCTGAAGCTTTGATTAGTTAGAACACTCCAGGCCTTGCAAGCCGGGGAAGATTATTTGGACATAAGAAATAGATGACCCTTGGGATATCTGTGTCCGACCTCTATAACCCTGGGGTGAGAGGATCCGACTCGTATTACTGCGAAACCTCGAATTACACGATCTTAGGGTCATGAGAATTCTCTAGAAACAACCCAGTGTCCAGGGACAGCCCACCCTGCGACCCTGAAATCGCCAAGATCACCTTGAATGATTCTGGGGTCCAGATAACTGGAATTCCAGTGCGTTAAATCCGTAGGACGTCTTAAATCACCTCAAGGTCCAGGGATATCGAAGTCGAAACAGTTATGAACTTTGTCTTGGACCACCCTAGAGTGCACAGATCTCTAACTCCGCCACGTTCAAGTCGCAGGACTCGCACTGAATCATTTCGGAATCTGGGGACTTCAAATTTCGCGATTCATTTCTCTGCTAAAATCGTGATGCTGACCTCAATCCATCCAAGGATCCAGAGATTTCGAATTTCACGATCCTGAAATTATAGGATTCGCCTTGGACTACCTAGGAATTCTGAGAATTCGATACCAGGATATTGGTACCATAGGTCTCATTTTGACAGGCTCAGGGTTCACAGACCTCCAAGCTCGAGGCGAACTGATACTAATAACAGTAATGAAGTCTAGAATCTCAGGGTACATCGACACAAGACCCAAGATCTGAAACTGACCTCAGCATCCTTTGGTCCAGAACTTCGAAACCCAACATAATCCAACGTTCGTGACGTCAGAGAGATCGGAGTTCCTATAGCCTTGAGGTATAAAAGCTAGACTCCCTTGGACCTAGGTATTCGTCAAGGCTAGACCCGTTGATGCGAAACCCTTAAAATCACGGACGTCATTTCATAAGAACAGAACAAGTAGCAAAGAATACGATTCTGTGTTTACAGAAAATCGAGATTCTCGAATCTCTTACAAATATCATGCGATATTCTCTACGGGATACTAAAATGATTGAATGAAGAAGTTAGTTACCCCAGAAGAGAGCAAAAGCAGAAATGGGATTCGAATAGCTATTTAATCTAGACCGCCTACAGATGTGACTATCACATTGCACTTCAAAAGCTCCACTACTGAAAGCATCCTTCCACAATTCTAGGCAAAGCTTAGAAACTACGAGTATCCCAATAGTGCAAATAGAGAAAAGAACGGAATCGTTGAATAAAAAATGGAATAATTGTTTCAACTTTTACCTGCTTAAATACAATACGAATCTGTGCCACAAACGTAACGATACAATACAATCAAATATCGATGCAAATCTGACTAAACGAACCGTTGCTTTAAAAACTGAAAACAAATTAAATGTCAATTCCACTCATCATTTCCAATTAACAAATAAGAAAACGAATCTTTGCTGTATATTCACCACAAAGAAAATGTTACGATAATACTATTACAAAATAAACCAGCATATACTGTATCAGCCGTAAGCTTTCCGTCACATTTATTTTCCTACCTGAATGATAATAATAACCTTGAAGGATTGAAAAAGAATATCGAAACCCTATTTGTCCCTCGACAACGATATCGTTATCTCTAATACATTTCGTTCACCTGTTCAACGATTCTGCACCTGTAGGAACACCTTTGCGCCCCATTTTCTTTCACCCTTTAAACCTTTTTTGCCTTATCGGCGTCCAGTATGCGATTCGTCGGCGAGTTCAAAGGCGTCGGAGACCGCGGAGCACACGCGTCAATCAGCGTCGTTGATCGCTCCTTGGAGTTGGCCGTACTCGAGAGCACCGGTGGCAGTCGGGCCGCGAACTTCGACCGCGAAGCTCGGCCCAGCACGCGGTTCTTCTTTGCAGGTGCGACAGTCCGCGTTCATGCTTCGTGCCGTGGAACTCACGCGTTCATCTTGATGGACCGGTCGATGAGAGAGAGCGACAAACTCTCTCAGCGGACACTCTATGGGAACAAACGTCTGCTTGGTAATGAATCTCGAAATTTGACGTGTGGCGTGATTTTTTGACTGTGTTGAATTTTTTTGCGTTTTATCGATCCCCGTTTGCGAGGTGAACGTATTGTCTTCTCAAACGTTTCGAGATGACTGTGGTAGTTGCAGTGTGGTGTAATAGTTGATATTATTTCATATTTCCCGGTCGTTCACAATAGTGCGAATTGAATTCGGGAGTACTTCGGGAATTATCTCGGATCCGCATTTTTATTTGTGGGGGAAATTTTGGAATTGCGATGATTATACTGGCGGCGATGCAGGATGTGGATTTTGTTTAGTTTCAATTTGAATGTATCTGTTTGTTTCGTTTGTTTCGTATAATGATCGTAATGTTGAGAAGGAGTATCGTGGTACTTCGTTTATGGAAATTTTGTATTGGTTTGTTTCGAATCTGTGATGTTTAAAGGATTGTTCAGTGGTTTGTAGCCTCGTTTAGGAATGACCTGTGGCCTTCTAGTTGTGTTACCCATTTTTGCTGTATAAATTTCAATTATAAGTTCCCAAGTGAAATTTGCTACTTTGCGTTCCTGCTCAGCAGCGAGTTGTAAATTAGTGATTTGTGTGCTACCATGTATTGTGATTTTTGCTTTACGCAATTACGATACCGAAATATCTTATTTGGATGTATCTTTTATTTAATAAATAACATTTTCTTTGCTTAGAGGAAATATTTTAGTTTTTAACTAATATTAATGTACGCAATTCTGGCCAAATCGTGATTAGAAATTATATTTTTATCTTTCAGATTTTTCCTTTGCCTTAATAATTAGTAATTAGAATTGGAAATTGATTCATTTTATCACTCCTTTGAATTTCAAATTCTTGTACACCTTAAAGTTTAATTAAATATAAGTTTTTTCGGTTAAAGATATCTGGAAAAAAAATTTGTACTATTAAAAGATTAATTTTTGTTACATTGGATATCGGTTACAGTAGTGTTTTTTCTTTAAAACATGTAATACTTTATGAATGAATAGAGTATTGCTGTACTTAATTTCATTTTATTTGGACTAATGATTAAAGGAAAATGTAAGCGCGTTTGCCAACTACAGATTTTCCAATATGAGGGGTGTCGGTAATGAATTACAAAGGGAAATAACGTTGCATCCTGCGCGAGATATACTTAAAATTCAATCTCCGTGAAAATTTCATATCCCAGCCTCGTGCACGTGCTAGAGATGTGTGCAAATAGGTTCCCGGCTTGGAAAACTTCACTATTCATTGAAAATCGAGCTATAAAATTCAATTCACCTGTTTTTCTAAGAAATGCGTGCCTTATTGGAGAACGATTCTTGGAGCGACTTTATTTGGACGACTGTGAAAATATAATATAAAGATGAACTTTAATCAAACGATTAGGTTAATATTATAATATTTATTTATTTCAGTAGTGTTAAGTAAATATTACCTTTAGCTGAACTTTTACGAAAGTTCTCAATAACGAATTATTATGTATGAATTATCAATGCTACCAAAATTTACTATATTTCTTTATTTATTTTATATGAATTAGAAATTTCAACCTTACGAATAATTCTTCATGAATCAATTAATCTTTTATTCATACTGTATTCAGTTCACGTGCAGAAAACATACAATGTTCTAAAAAGGCTGATTTTCTGTTCCGTTATTAAAATTCAAAGATCTACATAGCATATGAACCACAGATATTTGTATTGACTTGCAAACTGCCTCAAAAATTATTAAAAAAAACAATAGTCGTCATTCTGGATAAATAAGTATCCATATATCATGGACTATTCTCCCGTTTCTCTCTCGTCGCTCGTATACATAATAAATTTGCCATTATTACATTCATTATATCTTCGAACGCCGTACAAATTCGTAAAAATAACGCGAAACTGAAACTCGATGTAAATTACTTAGAAGTACTATTTATACCATTTTGAAACCGAATATAGAAAAAGTCAGCTTTCAAATAGCCAGATCGAGTATTCGCCGGATCTTACAGCTTGTCAGCTCTTTCATTAAAACCCTACCAAATGCAGGGCGGAACCTCCCTCAAAGAGACGTTCCAAACGAAATAAAAATCTGGTAATCATCAAAAAAATCTAGTTTTACACAGGGATGAAAAAAATATCGATCCATGGAACTCTTTTGTGACAAAAAGAGTGAAATGCGGGATTATCGAAATGACGAACGCTATATACTTTTTTTTATTTTACGAAAAAAGATGCTTTTGTCGCAGAAATCGGTATTTGTATTTCTATTCAAGTGGTTTAAGAGTGAAGAACAAAAAGCGAATGATAATCGTAAAAATTGGATTACATGCAGACAAAGTACATAGTATGGTTCTTTTGTATTAATACATACGATTCCTATTTGGCCGGCCGTTTTCGTTGTTTGAGCTTGATTCATCGAACGTTATTCCCGAGGATAAAGAGAATTTCATTAATGTCGATTATGCCACGGGCCAGACGAAAAGTTGGACATTCTAAAATTATTATCGGGACGTGGTGGGAATTCTGCGAGAATAATTACCGCTGCTTCAGATAGAAACCTGGTGTCCGACGTGCGTTGATGGCGAAATGTTGAACGTGACAATTGTGGCTATTCCGAAATCGTTTTAATACCGACTAATTGAACTTTTCATTATTTTGTATGATTTAGAGAATTTTTTCATTGAAAATGATATCATTTTCTTTCAGTGCTTTTCTAAGTGGAAGGATATTTGCAATTGCATAAGATTGGAGAAAGAATAAAAAATGGAGAAATATTTTTTTATTAACATTAATCTACGCAATTCTGATGAGCACATAGTTAAAAATGGTATTACTGAATTTCCGACTTGTTTTTCGTTTGAACAATCAGTGATTAGAATTTAAATATTGTATGCCATAAACGCAGAATATATTTCGCAATGTATTAGCTTCCAATTTACACAGTTTACGGAACGCTCAGGATAATTAACTGTTATGATACCCGTGCAAAAGGTATTTCGTATCAATTCTCAAGTGGATCAATCTCAAAGTTTGTGGACATTAAATTGGCATCTAAATACAGCCATACCACCCTCGGAATAGCTTGGAAGGCAATGCTAATCGCAGCAAAGGAAAATTCATTAAACTTTTCCTTAATATTGTACCTTAATATAATAATAATAAATGCACAGCTGAATACATATTCCTAGTCTATAAAATAATATACTTTTTAAATTAGTCTCAAACTCAATCGTTCGGCTTTATCTTAAATGAAATTATTATAATTTCTAAGGAAACAGAACAAACACAGATACATTTATAACATCCATATTTTCCGCAAAGTGAAACAATTGTTTTTACACTACACTAGATTATAGAAATGTGTATGGAAAAGATATAAGTTCGGACGTATTCCCTGGAAAAAAATATAAGCCAACAAGGAGACAAGAATAAAAAAATGTAACCCAAGTAGCTAATATGTAATTATCTTAGGAAGTTACAAGACTATGACTTGACGCTATTGTTCCCTCTAAAACGGAACTTATTGCTGCGAAGAAACTTCCGGTACGATAATGGAATTTCATCGCGTCCCTTATAGAGATTATCGCGGAGCAGTGGATACCGAGTCGACAACGTTAAAAATATAATTATTTCGGCGTTAACTAGTTCCTGAAGGTAATGTGCTTTCAGTAAAAGTTGAGTTTTAAAACTGTGCGTAAAATTTCTGTTTAAACTCCTGTTACATTACTTAAACATTTACCTTAGTAAGTTAATATGAAATGGAAAGTTAACATTATGCAGAAAATATATTTCTTTTCGTAATTCGATTAAGGCGTATTAAAATTAATTAGGTATGAAACAGAACTGTGTTGGAGTCATTGTAAATGGAACCAACAAGTAACACTGATTGTTAAAAAACCATGTGGCGGACTGAATTAACACATATTCAGATTGTATACATTCTTACAGGTTGTTATTTCTGTTCCGTTGATTCCTAATTATTACCAGGTTACTTCAAGAGTTACCTCGTTACATTTTTAACAAAACGGATGCACACAGACCGCAGTGCATCATTAGTGTAACACTATTATTCTAATCAAACCTCAGTATAATAATCCTGTTTCTAAAGAGTAGAAGCAACGTTACAGAACAAAGGGCATTCAAATAATAGAATACTTGAACAATGTAAATCATTTATTCATAATTTAAATAAACAAGTTCCATTGTACTAATTGTAAACCTTCGGCCAGTTAATGAATCACTAATATATTTCCTTAATAAAAGACATAAAAATAAAAATTATTCTTTCGTGTATTAATCCTGCTACAGCAATAATATTAGATGAAAATACTAGATACATTTTTATAAAACTACGTCACAGATGAAATCAATTGTCCGCAAGCGTAAATAAAATACCCATCATCAGAGAGATGTAACGTTCTGATCTGCGATTAAATATCGTTCCACAAAAGGGGAGGAAAGATCAAATCGCGTACTTGCGTCACGTGTAAAAATATTCACCACGCTCATGTATAATAAATTCCCTCGGCAAAGACGCAAGTCAACTGAAAAGCAATTCTGGATCTAATACGGAACTTGGCGAGTGAATAAGGTTTCGAACGTTTATAAAAAAGAATTTTGACACGAGTGGATAATGAAAACGATATTGTTGACACCAATGGACAGTAAGCTAAATGAAAATATACAGGGCCAAAAATAATTGTGTGCAGTATAATATAACGCTGAATCAGCAGACAATTTCATAAACGTTTCAAATATTCTGCATTAAATATTCACGATATAAGTTGTTTAAATGTTTCACAGAGCTCGATCTGGACTACTTAGAAAGGAGAGGAGGCGAGACAATAACCTGTGAAAACACTGAAAGTGGATCAAAAGAGGAAGAAAGCCCCGCAGACACTCTGGATCGTGTAAAAGTTGTGTTTCTCGGTGCACCTGGGGTGGGAAAGTCCAGCATAATTAGGGTGAGCATTGATTTCCTTGAACCGAATCTATATCTGTCAATACTAGCTTCTTATCAATTAAGGAAACTATCAGATTCAATTAAAACTTCGTTTTTCTCATTCCAAACTTTTTCAGCTTTGCATTTAGATATAATTATTCTTTGGTCGTAGAACGTTTGTGACGTAAATATTGAGATAAAAATGACCCATCTTCTATTTTTTGTTTTGTTAAATAAGATTTCTTTGCTATATTGTATTTTCTCGACGTGCACCTTCATTAGATTTCCATATTCCTTTGGTACGTGTTGAAATTCCATTGCCACGTTTTCGTTCGCCCATTTCCGATCACATTGTGACAACAAAGATTGACAATATAAACGAAATAAATTGTTATGAAAACAAGACTGCCATATAAGCTTGCAGGAACATGTAAAGAAAAAATTATTTTTATCCACCGCGATATCCTGAAATATTCGGAACGAGAATTCTAGGACTTTGAAGGTGTGACGCTTTTAATATTTATTTCAGAAGCTCTAATAAACACTATAATAACACCTGCGGAGATTAATTAAAAACAACACGAACGAGGAATAGGTGTATCTCCTGCATCATAGAAATTTACATTACACGAGAAGAAAAATACTTCCCAAAAATAATAGCCTTAAGTAATTTAATCTGCCGATTTGTTTACGTTTAAATCTCTGGCAAGTATCTATCTGCAATTACTCGCCAACTTCCCAGCAGGAATTCATTGTCATATGTATATTCACGTTAGTATATAACGTTTGCAAGAAATTCACATCTTCAAACTTCCCTTTTCTGCAACAAGGAATTATTGTCGAAATATAGCCCACTGTTGAGACGTAACGCAATTCCCAGATCTCTGTCTGAGCTTCCGCAAACTTTCGGTGTCGCTCAAAATAATTGAAGGGTCTCGAGTTTGGAGAAGAACTACGCGGCACAAGCTAATACCGCGAGAACGCAACTCTGCTATCGTATAATTAAACGGAGCTACGCCAACGAATGTTACATCTCTGTGAGTTATTTATCGTAGCATTTCATTTAACGAGCACGCCTCGCCCGCAAATGAAACGCTGCTATGACTACATGGAGCTGAATGAAATTTGCAATAGTAGATAATAAAACAGCCCCGAAGTACCGTACTCGACAGTTTGATGTATTTTTTTTCTCTTCCCGCGGTGTTTTACTTTCTTTCTCGTTTTGGGGGTTTTATAAATAAAATTAAGAATATATACAAAGAAGTTACTGGTTCGAATGAAGAGTGCTGATAATATTGAATACGGCCGTTTATAATCTAATTTCTTGTTATAATCGAATTATGTTATTGGTGTGGTTGCAAATTGTTTTGGTATTAAATTTGTTAGTTTAACTTTGTAATAAATAATATTGTTTACTAAGCCCTGCACCCTCAAATTATGGAAATCTGGAGAAGTCATTTATTACATAAATTAAACAACAAATATGAGAACACAAGAAAGTTACATATGTCTAGCACTGGTTATTATTCTTCATTTTATCGATTTGCGATAAAATGTCAGATTATTATTGGTTATTTTCTAGATTCGTGATGCAATAAATCATTATGCCACTTTGCATGATTTTAAAGGAAATTTTCAAACGAAGGGTTGAAATTGGAGGAACCTGTTAACGGTCTTCTCTGTCAAAGATCATGCCTGTGGTGCTTAAAAGTAAACCAAGGACGCGAAAGAGTCATACGTAACTAAAACATTTTACGTAAATCATCAAGTGTCCCTTTAGTTGATTGAATTCTTTGAAATATGAGAAGCTGCAGTATGTAAACTAGGTTAAAAAGAAGATAGAATGTGTCTTTATTTATAAAAATATTAAAATTATTGTTACTCTAAAATACTCGCGACAATGAAACTATACACATAGTAATAAAATGGTCGACATGATTTTGATGAATGCATCCAAATGGAATACAGGGTGAAAAAAATGTAGGCTCATTGAAATTTTCAATGCTCGTTCTTCCTCTAGTGCTATAGAATTAGATTAAAGATGCTACTAATTTTTGCGAAGAAAGTTGTATTATTGAAACATACTGTCGGTTATGAATGACGATGAAATCTTTGTTAGTACTTAATTTTTAAATGAAACAAAAGCTTAACACCATCGATATTCGCGTAATTAATGAAAGTTGCAAGAGGTTCTGCTTTTTGATTTAGCGACGAACATCTCTTTGCAAGACGCGAATGACTTCGGCCCTATTTCCGGTGCCAGTTTCCGGTTAACTGTCGCCTCCTTGAGGAAATTGAAAGTCGTCGCAAAGGCCGTGGGGAATACTTAAACGGGAAATATGTTGATTAGTAGTTTTTTTACTGAATTTCAATCTTGAGCTTTAATTATTTTCCATTAAGCAGAAATTCTTTGAAACCAAAATTTATATACTCGACAAGAAAAGACAAATTTTCCAATAACACAAAGAAGTTAGGAAAGAGTTGCAAGTTTTAACAGTTTAGTTTTTTAATTATACCTACGCCGTTACTGAAATAGATATTCTTGGACTAATATGTTGTTACCTATTTACGTATCAAATTTTATAACTAATGAAGTAGATTAAAATATCGTACAACAATTATGAAACAAATAGTCTTTCCATGACATTAGATATAATATGCGTAGCCAAGCCTAGGTTTTTATTAAAAATTTTAGCAAATGGAATGCGCCTGTGTGGAATCTTTTCTCATGAAATACTTTCGAGCTATATCAACAAGTATGTTGATGCAACAGGTGTGCATACTAGATAACAATGCATACGTACTCGACGACATTGCATTCCAGAAGTATTGGAATTCTAATCTTCAGCGATCCGAAACAACAGCTCTGTGCTTTATTCCATATAAAATTTTGTATTATCCATGGCAACATCGTGTACGCCGAGAATCCCTTTATTGTTACCACTATAAAAGATATTTTTAAACCAAATATTCTCGACTCAAACTCGAATTAATAAGCTATGATTGCTTTTATTCTCGGTTACTAATGTTAACGTTTACAACAATTTAATTTTCCACGAAAATTCTCTCCGGTTATAAATTTTGTATTTTTATGTACATACAACGATTTTCTGTTACTATTCTGTGTAACAGATGAAGATATTGGATTCATATTTGATACTTTCTGATCATACTTTAAAAATACACGAGGATTAAGAAGTTGTCATTGATTTTCTTTTTGTAGGGCATACAATAATGCTGAATTGCGAAGGTTTGTTTTATTTCTGGTTTTCGTATGAATCTCCACTTTCGATAATACGAGTCTATTTTTATTCACACACACATTTTGCAATAATGTGAAGTATGAAATAATTTAGTTGCATCACATTCTTTCGTGTATTATCAAACTCAAATGTTATATTTATAATTATTTTTATTTTTATATTTAAGTATGTAATTAATATTTGGAAGTAATCGAGTAGAAATAGTCAGGCTGTATTTCTCATTTGATACAAGTACGACAGAGTCACATTTTTCTAGTCTTTTAAAAGCGAATTAGCTTTATGCCCAAGCCAATCTCGCGAAACGGAACATTTACTGCGTACCTCATCGTAACGTCACACGTGAGTATCGATAAAGATTCAGTTGGTTCACCGTAAACCGCCCATTTATTTTTATAGTATCTCACAGTTCCCAGTGACTCCCTTACAATGTACTTAAATCTACATCTCTATCAGTTTCGCGCCCCCATTACCGTTTCCTCAGTTTAACTGGCAATAAATCAGAAGCAAAAATTTACTATCGACATATTTTTGATTAACCCCGAAATATTATATTCAAATATTTCACACATTGTAAAATAAGTTTGCAAAATTCCAACGAAAATCATTTACCCGTGTTCCTCTCGAATTAATTGAAAAACCGCCCAATATTTACAATAATACTGCCCCACACGTCACATTCAAAACGACTACATAGATCATTACAGTAAATCGTACGCAATCGCTAAAAAAGAAAGAAAACAAAGCAAATGGAGAAAATGAACCGCTAGTAATCGCAAAGCTCTGCTAGAATTCTGCGTTTGAATCGATCGATCGATGCCGTTTATATTATTCCAAAGAAATCCTACAATTCTCGTAGTTCCCTTCCGTTTAAAGAACGCTATTTCGAGTGGAAAAATGGTACCGGATCCGGTACTCGTCTGTGGGTTTCAGCAATTCGTGTGGAGCGAGTTCTCCGAAGAATATAAAACGACAAAACGCAGGGAGACTTTCTATCCGAGCGTGGTACTCGCCGATCGATTGTACGAGCTAAAAATCACGGATCTACCGATGATCCCGTACTTTCCGGTCAGCTCGCACCTCGAATGGGCGGACTTCCGCTATTACGGGTTGAGAAGCGCTAACGCTTACGTGCTGGTGTTCGACCTTAGCAACCAGGACACGTTTCAGGTATGTACGCATGTATATGTATCGGGATGCATCTCATCCTTTGACGCGAGAATACATTTATTCTTACTTCGCGAAAATGTTACGGCGCATGGGAGAATAATATGTAGAATTCGTAAATAAAATCGGATAAACGGGGAACGTGTTCGTAAGCCGTCGAGTGTTTTAAATGGAAAAGAAGTACATTTGAGAGCAAACTACTTATTATTCGCTGAAGAATTGCCGATTTTTAAACAGATGAAACTGCGTAAAGGGACTCTACTTTCTCATCCCTGAGTTGATTCTTTTCGAAAGCCCCTTTTATACTGGGAACAAAGTGGGAAGCTGAAGGCGCTTTCCTTCCCTGAAAATTTTCCCAATAATTGGTCAAGTATGTGACAATAAGAATAATATCGTAGTCGAATTAATTAACTGTATTTGAAAAGTATGTGTACAGCTTCATATTTTGAATTTTCCGACGAACGTATAACATAATATGTAAATACATGAATCGTGCTTGTACATGTATGACGCGTAAATAAATCGTTACAAAACGAAATGCATTTATAATAACACATAATATAATATATAGTAATAAAATTAACGGAATTTGGCGTGTTTATTTTTACTCAAATCTTGAAAAAACGAATTCATCCTTGGAAACACGTTCACAAGTCTAATAAAACATCCTCGAAGATTTGTCACAATTCTATAAAACATCGAACAATTCTAATTATCCCAAAATGAAATATCCGCAGTTTTCACGTTAATAAGATATTAAAATTATAGAAACATAATATGCATTGTACAAAAGTATTTATCAATAACGCATTTATCCCACTTCTGGCGTAGAACGGTTATTAAATATTCATCTATCATAACAACTTCAAAGTTCAAACTAAAATTTCGCAGTCTGAATATTCTTCAAATCGATTTTGTACGATCACAATAGCTGTGCTACTTGCGACACGAAAAATCTACTTCCCGCTAAATCCTCACGCCATGTTATGAATACACTAATTATTCAATTGAGTACTAGAATCGAGGCAACCATACTAATATTGCACCAATTTCTCGCACGCTGTGTACCATAATTATTTTTTCTTTACTGCGTCCCTGAGTATCAGTTTGAATGCAAAATGTCATCAGATGTCGAAACTTTGCGCGAGTAAGTTCTTTTCCCCGCGTTTCTACAAAAGTTATACGCGAAGTTCGATTTCTTCCTCGGCGAAGCTTGAAAGTTAAGAATCTATAGAAAGTACATGTTACGTCCGGGCAACATGTCTCAATACGGAAAAAGGATATTGAAGTTATATTCAGACAAAGCATAATTCTGCTGTGCATGAAATGAACGATGAATCTGAAATTATTATATAATTTCAAAAAATAAAAAAAATATTATATATATGTTAATATCCTATTTGTTAACAGGCTTAATTAATCTGACGCTTTTGATCGAAAATTTATGAAAAACATTTCAAACAATTACTTAAGCTTCAATGTCGTCGAACACACTTTGGTTTTCGTGCACAACGATTTAAGAGTTTCTTTTTTCATGTATCTATACACAACGCAGATATTTAGATGTACCCATTTAAGTACCCGACCCTGTATATCGTTCAATTAATACGCCTATGTTAAAACAATTTCGTTTGTGACACGGCAGTATATTAGAACGTTACGAGAGCAGATCTACGAGGCACGAGACATGAGGGGTGTTCCGTTGCTGGTAGTTGGGAACAAGCAAGACGAATTGTCGCCTGCGGCTGCTACCGGAACTCGCTATAGGGACATCGTTAATCTCGTTCGGAAGCACTGGCGATGCGGCTACGTCGAATGTAGCGCCAGATTTAACTGCCGTGTTGTACAGGTACGTTTTACATGAATATCCATTACTGGCCGCACTTTACAGGTACCTTTGCCGGATTATTTGATAATTTTACAAAACTGCAAGATCTACTATCTTGGATCTTGGAAGACCCACTACCGACTTAAGTTATCTACGAGAGAGTGTGCGAGCCCTCAAATAGATTAAAGACTGATGCCTTGGGGAAATAAAGTGATGGCTTTGAGTACCTGTAGAGTATTACATGTTGCTCATCGGCAAAAAACAAACAAAAAATGGAAAGGTCACTATGTTTAAAGATTTCGCTGTATTGTGTGGACGCAAATTCTATTGCATTGGATTGTAACATGAATAAGTTTGATTGGAAGCATAAACATATATTGAATGTAACTGAACTTACTTATGTTACAACTCATGGAAAACTAAATTTTTATCGCCCGGGGGATAGGATTTTGTTTTCGTTGCTGAGGTACAAGAATAATTACACGGATCTTGTAAGTCTTGTGTGCTAGAAATGCTGTATTCGACTTTAACAGAACAATTCTGATTTGTATCGAAATATTTGCAATCCACCGCGTCCAATTTGTTAATGCTGCCTTTTATATTTAAACTGTCCCTATCAGGAATGTCGAAATTTGAAAGCTGCTCGAAAACTACTTTTATATCATCCGGAGGACAGGCATTTGTTTCTGTTGCTGTCGTAGAATGACATTTACTGGGAGCTTGTAACTCTTGTGTGGTAGATTCAATCTTGTAATCAACAGAATCAGATAATCTTAATACTTCATGGTTTACATCATTTACACTTCCGATCACAGAAGTATTTGCTGAACATACCAATTCATCTCCACATGTTTCTTCCACACATTTTGCTAACTCATCTTCATCTTTCACAGGACAAATTTCAATGGTGCTAGCTATGCTACTGCAACTGCTACTATCACTTATATATTCTGTTGTTCTTTCCTGTTGCCCCTTTGGACAATCGTGTACCTTTTGAACCTGTTCTTCCGACGTGCCTACCCTATTTCTAACTAGGGTTTCCCTATGTGATATACTGTTCCGTTTAGTTTTGCAGACCGGCGCAGAACTTTTAGATGGCAATCTAATCAAATTTATTTCTGGCAAGTTAGCTAGACTGATACATGCATCTTTATTCCTTCGCGATATGTGTCTGCACTCCTTATCAGAACTACTAAGAAACGCATCAGTCGTTTGTGATGAAGACCCCCCTTCATTATACATAATATTCTTCTGGATTCCCATGGTTCCATTGTTTTTTAAACCTGTCTTCTTTGAACTCCTGGTTCTTTGATTATAATCTTTTGTATCAAAAGCTGTTGGATATATTTCACTGTCTGTGCTAGATTCTGACCATTGGTCACTTTGCATTTCCATGCTAGTATTATAATTGTATCGTTTATATTGCTTGCCTGAAGCAACGTGATCAGATTGGCATTTTTTATTCCAGATAGTGTATGAGTTTGTTAAATCTTGTTGCTTCTTGGTTAATTCCTCCTTTAATTTGTATATAATGCGATTGTAATTGCTAATAAATACTATATCTTCAGTGTCGCCCCGCAGTGTTACATCTTTAAAATACTTGCATTGTAAATACAGCATTTGCGATGTAAATTTGGAATATATCAGTTTTATATCATCTGTAATTCTTATAATCTCAGATCTCAGATCTGTAATAGTCCTCTCCTTTTCTTTCGAAAAACATTTCCCGTTAAAAATATCGGTAGCTGTTTTTACACTTCTCTTCGTGTTAATTTTCTGGGCCTTTGAGGTTCTCGGCAACGTTTCATTAGCATGATTTGATGGTGAACAGTGCTTTGCAAAATTCACTCTATTTTTAATACATTTCTGTCTATTGTTTTTGCAGTTTTGTGCGCAGCCAGCACCGGTTTTGTTATGCTTAGGCGTGTTACCTTGGCAACTAGGTTTACCTTTGTGTTTTATATTACTGTTCCTATTCACAGTTGTACCGTTTCCGTCCCTTCTTGCCTTACCGTTACGCTGTGTACCCCTGCCAGAACTTCCTTGGAATAATGTACCTCTCTCATACGTCGAATCCAATATTTTCTGCCTGCCCTTAGATTGACCCGATCGTAATTTCATAGGCTCAATAGTTTCTGAATCTGCATTGGTGGAATAATTCAAATTCCTACTTCCAGTACGTCTACAGAAAACACATCGATAACCATAATTTTGTCCCCTGCTTTTAGATTGATCGTATATGTATATGTATTTGCGTTAAGAACTCGAGGCAAACGTAAAAGGCATTATATTACCATCTAATAATATGTTATAGCTCAAACGAATTACCTTGGATTATTAGACATCTTAAATCGAGTAAAGTGACTTAGCTTGAGCTTGTTTCTAATAAGGGAAATAGAAGATAAATAACAATCTTCCTCCGTAGTGTTCTAATCCCAGTGTTCACAAAAATGAACTCGCTTTACCGCCATGGACCGCAATGTCCGCCATCTATAATGTCCGAACTTTTTAGGAAACTTTTCAAATGTTTGAATGCGGAACTACCGCGTTACAATTTTGTACCTGATCGGGCGACATGACTAAGTTACCGCAAGGCGTTTAATTCTCTTCACAAGCAGTTCTACAATTAAATTATCCCTAATTGAAAAGTTTTTCCTGTAGTAAATAATAAATATGATTATTACATATGAACAATAATTATTGCATATCAATACGGGGAAAAATTATTTTTCGATGATAAAATGAATCTCTTTCTCGTGACCAACAGGTGTTTCGGGAATTAATGAAGAGCATCCAAGCTGTGGAAGGTAGACCACCCTCTCCTACGCCTGCACCCTCCCAACCCCTTCGTTCTCATCCACACGACACCGGTGAAAAATGCATTCTTCTCTGACATTGAAGCCAGAAAATCAATGTGCTCGACATCTGCGATCACATCATCAAAAGGACCTGCTTTTATCATTACCATCGCGCACGGTCGTAGATTGTTCGGGTCAAATGCAAAAGACAAAGGATCGACTGGCAAGAGATGGTTTACTTAGGAGAATCGGAAGATCCTTAATGCGAGGACTCAACTCTGTTGGGAAATCTCAGAATAATTATACTCGGCGGTTGTCTAAGCCAATCGTAATCTTAAATAGGAATCTACGAATCCCTTTGGTTCGTTAATTGACAATGCAAAGCACAGTAGTGTGATTATTCAGAATAAGAGTTGCCAACTTTAATAATGCATCAATCGTAGAGATTAAATGATTTGTTATCGTATTCCTATTCTTTTTTTTTGAGAAATTGAATACTGCAAGTATATACATAACAATAATGAGTTTAAGATAAATTTTGTTTAACAACAGGATTTTCTTTATATTCCGCCTTTTGGAGAATTCTGTGGGGATAAAATGATGGTCGTGCGGCAGATCTCATGGAAAATCTCTTACAGCTCGTGAATTAGAAATTGTTATTAGTACGGTAAAAATTTAACGATGAAAAAAAGTACCGGATGTACCTTGCGAATTAAAAGAACCTTCAGATATCGTCTGTGAATATTCCCACCGAAGTTGCTCATCGTGTAACTTTAACACACAAAAATAATGCAATCATCTTGTACAACAGTCTTTTCGCGTCGAAAGGGGCGCAATGGTTGCGTATACGTATGTATGTGTGGAATCGACTGCCGAATTCCTCTATATGAATCTTAATTTCACGTTCCATTTGTGTGATTAAATTTGTAAATATACCGTATGATACATGTATTCTTAATGGAGGTGAGCGATGCTCGTTTGTCGAAGTATATTTAATTACAAAACTGCTTTCAATTACAACATCTTGTTATTCGTCCGAGGAAATGATACAAGATCGTACGATTAAAATATTTCTTTTGCCATTTTAATATTAATTATGAGAATACTATAGTTTTCAATGTTTATGGGACATTTTCAATTAGAAATTTTTGAGAGAAACAAATTTATTGACAAATTAACATCGATTATGTATAATGTACCTCCAAAATTGCACTTCCATACGAAATTAAGAGAATCGTGTATGTACAAAATGCAACAAACTCTGCTTTGTTGTCAACGTTGCTTTAACTGTGATATGTTTTTCTCCTGCCTCTATACTGTTCTCCTCCATTACTATATTTCAGTTCGGCTGTACGAAATTAATCCGTTTTTCTTCTTTTCGTTTGTTTCCTAGCAATGCATTCGGCCTAATAATAGTAATAATGATTATAGTAATAATAATAACTGTAATAATATTAACAATAACGACAATGATAATAGCGAACAAATAAATGTAATAATAGTGTGTTATTGAGAGTTACCTCAGATCAAGCAATAGCGTATACAATATACATATATTTTACTATACCGTTAAGGAATTAATCACTAGCCGATAAGTGTAGCCCTCGATATTGTGAAATACCGTACACTTATACATATACAGGTCTCTGAAAATGTGTGTCAATGTGTTGTTATCCTTTGTATGTAATTTAATGCGAAAATTTAACGATGCGGCTCAACAATTAACCGATTAATAATAATAATCAATTCATAAGATCGAACGTTCGCCGAGCAATCGATTAAGAATTTTCATGTTGATCGCTAATAATTGAGAAAAGAATGCCAACAATCGATTGTTATCTTTATTTCCATGAACAACTTGTTGTCCAGCCCATGCGTAAATCGCGAAGGATAAAATATAATACGTACGTAAGTGTTGAATATATTATATAGAGCACATACAAACTGTAATATAAGTTACGTAATATAAAAACATGTGTTCGTTGAAAACAAAAGAAAAAGCAAAAAAAAAAAGGAAAAACTTTGTACCGAAATAGCGAAATTAGACGAGGTGAGCGTGACAGGTGCGAATTTCTACAGCCATTGAAACGGTGTCGAACAAGCGTCGTTTTACATACAAAATACCATGCATTATTTTGTATGCAGGAATGACGCAATAAAACAAGAATAAGGAAGAAATAAATCGAGTTTCATGATCGCATTGCTTATACCCACTCGCTGTTTAAATTTTAATTTAAGTCATATAATTGGAACGAGATATTTTTTTCAGATATTGGTGCAGAATTTGAGCTGTAGATTGAGCAAATTTTAAACACTAATCGCAAATACTACTACATTGTCTAAGAAGAAAGACATATTTCAAAATAATTTTTTATTTATTTTACTTTGTATTTTTCCAACTGAAAACCATAGCATTCAGCTTATTATGATATTTTATACACATATACATATATATGTATAAATGTATTCGACAGAAAAAGTTAAGAAACAAAAGACTATCTCCGTGTAAATATAACAACGAAATATCTTATTCTAAATCGATTGCTGTCATTATTATTCAGTCCAATGCAATGACTAAATTCTGTTCTTCATTTCCCCCAAATAAATTTACATAAAAGTAAAAATGCATAGGAGTACTAAATAACATAATAAAATTGGACATAGTATTTGCCCACGGTGATCAAGATTTTCCAAGAACACCTTTGGAAAGATGTTTCATACTTGGGGAGGCTCGCGGTTCACGAGCGTGTCGATGGTGGTTCTAAACAATCTGAAGAATTTCAACGACGTTAATTGCCAAGGAGTACGACACGTATTGACGGTTGGAATCGATTTACCGATGTACGAGGTTACTCGCAGCCAATTTGTTCTTCGAAATTAAAATCGTCACTTGTGAAAGCTGTTAAATTAAGAAGAACACATAAATTGCAATAGAAAATCAAATATTATTTATCCTTACATTTGCTTGAATGTATATATATATTTTTCCAACCAATGATAAGTAATCTGGAAATTTTGCAGGAAAAGTATGATCCCAACCAAAATCTTCCAGCAAACTAGTTATACACAATACTGAAAGTTTAACGAATTGTTGGAATTCCCAGTATTGAGAAATCCCTTCACAGCGTGATTTTACACATTCTAATCCGTACGTCATAGGAATCAGAAGCTAATTGTCATTCATCTGGGAAATGACGAGAAAGTTATAAACAATGCATTTAAACGCAAGAATATCATCATGATCATGATTCATTTAGTTACTGTCATGATTAATCGTTTTCATTAGTCAATCTACTATAATCTTTATTACTTTACCAATAAACCGCCAGTCGCAGGAAATGAAAGCGAAAATAAGCAATTAAACGAAGTTTAACCACGATCATGTTCTCGAATTTAACCACATTCCTTGTAACTGGCCCATCATTTCCCGGATACATATATGGCTATTAGTTTTCCTTTCCTTAGATCGCGTGGAATCACGCTGTGAAAGAATATTTCCATCCCGATGACTTTTAAAATTCGCCTGTTTTTAGCATTGACTTTTTTCCTTTCCACGTAATCCTTCTAACGCATAAAATCCAACGATTATATTTAGCACTTGACTCAGCATTTGAGACTTAAAAGGCCGATGAGTACAACGAGAGGTGCTCCTAGTGCAAGCCTTAACTTGAAGGAAGCCTTGTGTGAAAAGATTCCAATACACCACGATCTGTTGCGAAAATTTCGCCAACAGCATGGATCCTCCGTAATCAGTCGAATTACCGTGGAGAATATATACCAAGGGTTAAATGGTGTGAGCACTATGGTCAGAGAAACATCCGAGACCGATCCAAAATATGGGGTGAATAAAAAATAATAAATGACAAACAAACCATAACTAAATAATGCATTACCTGTTTATGCTTCCAATATTCAAGGAACTACTATATTGTTTCGCATAGCTCAAGTACAGAGGATTAACTATACCGGAAGTTGTTACGCTCTTACCGCGAGAAGAAAAGTCACCCTGCGTGGAAGCTATGTTCTGGTTGCTGTTAACAGGGGATATTCCAACAAAGGAACAAACAACATCGTTGATGGCTGATTGGTCGATGCGTCGACAAAAAAAGAGGGATTGGTGGTCAGGGCAAGGTGGTGGAATTGTTGGTTCCGTTCTCCGAAGTTTGCCGAAAACAATTTCCCCACTTGGGAGATTATCAGTGGCCCTTACTGTCTTTGATTCGGGCAAACACGTGAAAGAGGCTTTAAGGAATGGCGTCATGAGTCATACTCATTGGGAAGTAAGATGAAAGTTAATGTTAACAGATATTAGTTGCAATGGGAAGTTTAAAATACTTTAACATTGTCAAATACAATGATCGTTCTATCTCTTTTGGAAGTATATTTGGCATTAATTTAATAAATTGATAGACAAGTCGAATATAATGGAATTTCTATCCTTTAAATATCCTGTTATTGACACTGATCAGTGTTGATAAAAAATAGTGAAATCTTGAAGCGTGATAAATGTGATGATTGACTTCGAATAAAAGTATATGTACGCAATTAAATTAGGAACCTTGTATACGTTAAAACTAATTTGTCGCGCATATTTTAAGTATACGTACGAAGATAGTATGGAACTACTAGCAACACTGCCGGCCTTAATTGGTTTAGTTGCTAAATCCGAAGGATTCTATAGCGTGAAAGAAGAAACTGGCGACTGGGGACAGTTTCTATCGGAATGTTTAAGTAAAGCCTTCGACATTTCAGAAATTCATACGAAATCATTGGCAGATTTCTTGCGTCTATATATCATCTTAAATGCGTAAGCTAATTTTTGTTAAAAGTACATTAATAAAAATTATAAAAAACGAAAAACATTTCCATAGTATATGGTCTAGGTACATATAACAATTCCATCGCATTTTCTACTATTTCGTGTTTTCAATATTGTATGGTCTACTGTATAATTTGTCCAGTGATGAAGATGGCGGGGCTCCAGGTGTTCATGTAACAGAAATACTCGGTGCTACTCAATTGGATGTGAACCAAGCTTTGGCGGGCGGAGTTTTGGCTTATGCCGATGAACCTAAGAGCGGCACGATGTCGCAAGTAATTAAGAATATTCTAACGAATATTGTAAGGTGTGCACATTAATTTACTTCTACCATAACAAAATAGTACATAGACTTCCAAAGCAAGATTCAGCGACATTTTGGTGCACATCCAAAGGAAGACAAGTTGAGGACTTATATAGCCACTTTGATAAAGCGGGATAGATTAATCGGTTACACTGAAGCCCAGTTTAGCGATCCACGGTACACTACCTTACTAAATTACGCCAGAGAATATTTGCCAAATGATACAAGTGTGAAGGTACAATGAAATAATTTCTTTGTCTGACTTACTTATTATTTGCAATATCTGATAAGAAAACTTAGTTTTTTATTTTACCACATCCCACCACCCTGCTTCACGAAAATTGTAATTATAACACGTAAATTGAACATCTTTTTTTAAAGATTATAATTTGTTAATAATTCTTCATATTAAGTTTCTCAAATTTGTAAACACAGTGTACTTAATCCCTGTCAGATATCGCAAACTGTATCTCAAATTCTAACTACAATGATGAAAGCTGCAAAAGGAAAAAGTGTTTATCCTCAGCAAAACGTGATTGCCGGACCAATATTTCAGGTATAATTAGTGTTTTATTACGGCACCCCTCTATCTGTTTATGAACATAGTTGTAATTTATATTTATTACGTGTACTTTTATCCTTTCAAGTTCTACGGTTTGAGCGACATGCAATTCAATCAAGTATTGTTATGCATGTCGAGGGCATTGGGTGCAGTTGCATCGATAATTTGGACCCAAGCAGTTAATGCACCAGTTGAACATCCTACTTCAAGATGCACTTATAGTTATATAAATTCCATTCAAGGAATTCGTGGAAAACGAAAACGAGGAAAACGCGTGAATTATAGTGGAAAATGAATACTCTCAAATTGCTTTTTTTGGTCCTTTCCAATTAGTACATTTACAAAATTATCATTACTACGATAAATAAAATATAAATTGTTTAAATACTGGTTATAGAGGGAGTGATTAATATTTATTTCTTTTCGGTAATATCTTTTCTATCTTTATTTATTAAGGCAGATTGCGCGTATAGCGTGTCTCAGCCCAATTTTTGTACCGAAACAATAAAAAAAAAAGCCTCTTTAAATACCTTCCATAGTATTGACATTATTTACTCAAACCCATTTTCTTTGTCCATCAACACTATTTTAGTAAATAATATTTACTCAACTGACCATTACGATTCATGACACTCCAAACGTAATAATATTGGCAAACAAGAGGGATGCGGAAAATTTATCGGCCAACGATTTGGTAAAAATTCGATCGAATCAAATGAAAATTTAATATTACGTATAGGAGCAATTCAACATGTCGCAGCCAATTTGCTCGACGTGTTTATCACGGGTTTATCATATAATTAACGAAATTGTTTTGTTAATGACCAACATGACAACAAATTGCCTTATTTGCATTTTTATTAACAAAATCAAGTCAATTCAGCTTCAAAATTATATGGCTCCAATTTTGTTATTCTTTTTATTCAAATTGAGACGTCGCTGATTAAAATCGGCCCAGCAGAAGCCGAGATAATTGAATTTGTTTACAGAAATTATAAACAAATGCGATTATTTCGAGTTCCAGGCGAGCTACATCAATAATCAATAGACAAAAATTAAAGCTAAATGTCCAAGCTACTATCTCCAATAGGTGTTAAAAATATTCCATGAGCCGTTCATTTGTTATAAACAATTAAACAATTAAAAATGTTATTACGACCAACTGCATATAATTACAGCAACAGGGTATTTTTTATCATGTAGCTTATTCGTTTCCCTTTCTTTTGACACCCCATTTATTGAAAAACAACTACCAGGGTGATATGTAAATAATTGATTGCCAATACCAAACACCATCTAGAGAGCAACCTACAACGTCATTCGTAGACATTAAATTAAATAATCGGCTTTATATCATTCGTTCAGGGATCAAGAAAGACTGTGTAATATGTTCCGACAGGAAATCTCTAGGAAAAAGGCGAGAAACGCGCATGTACTGTGATACCTGTCCTCGGAAGCCGGAGGACTTCATATCGGCGATTGTTTTGCAAAATATCACACTTTGGAAAATTACAGAAATTAAAAATTTATGTTTTTATTTATTACAACATAAATTTTATTTGTATCGCGCCAAGAACCAACCCCACTCCGTGCCGCGCAGGCACGCAGTGACCGCTCGGTAGCGCTCAATGGTATCTGCAATTTCCGAAAATCTTCGAAGGTGCCAACCGCGGTCGTGATCTGGCGATGGGCACCATCGACTAATTCAAACTATCGACTAATTACTATTTAGTAATGATATACTATCGACTATTTAGCGTTATACATAATTGAATATACACATGCTTAATGAATTCATTATTGGATACCGCTATCGAAGGCATACATTTGATAGTGAATCTTGAACTTCATGATAAAATCTATTCAAAACTCCCACAACTTAAATTCAGTTTATCGGTCGATTCTCCAACATATATGTATGTACATGCATACATATTCAGTAAATAGCTCGATGGTCCAAAGTCCAAACGACTAAATCAGTCGTTAGTCGATAGTTTTAAAAATCAGTCGACTGAAAATAGTAGTTGGGTACTATCGACTTATCGATAGTTTTTAGTCGATGGTGCCCATCGCTAGAATAAAGGGAATCGAAAAATAAGGACTAGCCTATGAGTGCGTATCTTTGTTCTGAAATCATGGTGTCATCGACTTCTAAAGGATGAATAAAAATTGCTACGAAAAGGAGAGGATCGAGGAGAGACATATCATTAATAATAAAAAATGGCTGATTGTATAGAGAAATATATGGCTCTTAGTTTGCACCAGAGTCACATCCTTGAGGATAAGAGTAGTAAAACGTCAAATTATTTGGTTAATTCGAACAACTCCAACGTTGACATTATACGTATTATGATTCTTAATTTATCATTTTGTAGACGTTTCATTGATATTCGCTGACCTTTTACCTGTGACTGAAGATGGTGTACCAATTAGAAAATTATTTGTTAGTAACTTAGCAGAAAGGGTTCGTATACATATATATTTGTTTAATATGTCAATGTTTAATAAAGCATGTATATCGTTTCAAATATCCACGCATATTTTAGAGAAACCAATTCTCTGTTGTAGACAACATATAAAGATCTTATGAAATTGTTTTCCAAGTATGGAAACGTTGAAAGTTGTTTCCTGCGGAGAAATGAAGGAAAACGAAACTATGCATTTGTTACATTTAACAGCGTAGGAGCAGCTGTAAGGTAAACTTGAATTCGAATAAACATGAAGGTGAACTTTTATTGTAAAAGAATTATAGCTTTGATAGTGTACGATAATTCGTAGAGCAAGATACGAAGAGAGAATAAGATTGCACAACAGGAATTTAAAAGTTATACCAGCCGATTCGTGGCATCAACCAGACAACTTAGAAAATCAATATCCCAGTGCGAAAGAAAAATCGAAATCAGATAAAATTGAACCTAACGAACAATGTAATGAAGAATACATAGAAAATGACATTACAGAGATCAGAATCCAAACATTGAACGATGATTGTTTAACACATATTTTTCTTCAGTTACCAATTGTAGACAGAATTAGGATAGAGAGAGGTAAGCACATATATTCATTTTCTTTATGCAACATGAACGTAGTTTTAAAATATGTACAACGATTTAAATTTTTGTCACAATTGTTTATATAATTATAGTTTGCAAAAGATGGAGAGCATTGAGTCAAGAATCATGGCGCAGTGTGAAGAAACTCGATTTATCATACTCTATGTGGGGCTCTTTATCGGCCTCGAAACAAGGGGAAATTAATACGGGCACTCTTCGCAAAGTGTTGCTGCGGTGCGGCCCCTATTTAAATGAAATAAATTTGTCACAAATACAATGTCCATTAAGCAGAAGTGCGCTGACCATTGTTGGCAAACTGTGTCCTAATTTACAAAAAGTAGATGTTACTGGTCTAACTGTTTCTGCATCTGGTATCGATTCATTAACGAACAATTGTCATGATATAACAAAATTCTGTCTTGGTTCTACAACTCATATCTGTGATATGGATCTACAAAAACTCTTTGAAGTAAATCCAAAGTTACGGTACTTTGAATTGGCTTTTGGTAAAATATGCGGAAAGTGTTTAAGCTATTTACCGTTGCAAACAATGGAGAAGCTTGTTTTAAAAAATTGTATCTCCCTCCAGGAACATTTTCTATCTCAGGTAAACTATACAACCGATTTAGTATTGATGTTGCAAACATTTTAATCCAAATTTTCATTTCAGTATCACATTTATCCTTTTCTTTTTAGGCAATTTCGAAGCTGCAGAACTTAAAAACTCTTACGATACATAAATGTGTTGATATATCTGGCAATGTCATTCAGGCTATTGGAACATACTGTACAAATTTGGAAAAATTAGAGCTATCTAGCATTTCATTTTTAATACAATCAAACGATATGTTACATATTGCACAATTATCTAATCTTAAAGTTTTGAGAATTAACATGAATGCAGTAGTCACTGACGAACTTCTTACCAATTTGGCCTCAAAGTGCTTACAACTCAAATATGTGGACATTGCTGGTAAGTTAACTATCTCTCTAGCATTAGGGATACTAAGGATGAATGATATATATACCAGTATTTGTACCAGAGATTATTGAAAAATAAGTTGGGCATGAAATTTTCTCTATTGAAAAAAAAATGAAAAGTAAAAAAAGTCGGAGAATTCAAAACATTCACAAACATTTTGGTCATTTTGATCAAGTTAAGAGCCTTCGTATTAAAGGAATGCTTGCTTAAAGTAATTTAGGTAACTTTTATATGCATTACAGACTGCTTCCTCGTAACAAATGTTGGCGTAGCCGCCCTAGCAAGTTTACCGAAACTGGAAGTGTTAATAATGAACAATTTGGAATTGGTAACAGACATGACTTTTCGAGAGACGTGCTGTCTAAAGAGATTGGAGTGCCGTGTTTGCAATTTCACAGATAAAACAGTAACTGAACTTATTGGGTCTGCACCACAGTTAGAACTTTTAGACTTATCAGGGTGCCATGGCATTACGAATCAAACATTGAAAAAGGCAGCTGCAGTTACCATTAATCGAACTAACAACACAATATTGAAGATATTTGTTGGCGGAACTGCGGTAGATCTTATTACGTTTGATAAGGTATCACCATTCTTACAGCTAGTTAATGTAAATCTCTCTAGTTCTAATATACTCTGAACACTATTTGTAGTACCATAAGATATCTAGTGTGTAACATTTTTATAAGACAAGATGAAAATGTAAAATTTCATATAAATCGAAGTATTGTACCTTACACTAATACGCTCAAATTAGTGTCAATAAACTCTAATTTTTAGTACTTATATTGGGTTGTCCGGAAAGTACATTGTGAATTATTTTCGATTAATATTCTAATTTCTTTAACGTCGACAGAGGTTGGTTTCATAGAGCGTTTCCGCTTTTTTAAGGGCTCCATTTCCATCTCCAAGAGTTACAAACAATTTCTTAATAATTTGCTTCATTTTTCCTTTCTTAAGTAGAAAGAAATACACCAGGTCATTCCATAAGTCGTGTCGTTTTTAACGCTAATTGCAACATAATAATAATAATACTATTCAACAATAGCAAACATTAAATGTCGATCGATCTTTGGTTTATCCAAAAGTTCAATTCCTCTTTCCAAATTTGGAACGCCATATTTGACACTTTCTTACACTTACAACACGTTCTCCATAGACGTCACAAATATTTTTCACTCTATTGACTTTTTTAAATTCATACAGCATGCAATGCTGAAAGTGACTTATAGGATGACCTGATATTCAGCGTCTAATGTGTACCTTATTTTCCTCCACCTTCAATGCATTATAACTTTCTGAGAAAAAAGCTATGAATTTCAACGAATATACTCTCGAAAGCGATATGAAATGAATAAACTTTATACGTTTCCATCGAGTTTCATTTGTTGTACCATGTACAAGCACTATCTTTTGGAAACGAACTTCTCATACAACCCAATATGTAACACGTTCAATACCGGGCGAATTTCATATTTTATTCACCGCACCGAAGTGAAAATTTGACCGTTTTAATGCGATACATTTCACCACAATATATAACATTAATATTGATGAAAGAATGAAATTCGTTCGGTGCTCTATAGTGTCTCCGATCTCTTAAATAATTACCATAACATTAACAGCATCGAAAGTTTTTAAAAATAATATTGTTTATTTTAGTTTAAGTTCAGTTAACGCCATCGTAGCCGGTCACCGATCACCCCGTAGCATTCAATGCATTACAGAAACAGATTTATATTTTCATAAGTCTATAGATAGACTTTATTTTCTAATGTTCGGGTTCTAACACACGAAGGTAATGATTCAATGTGGGATAAATTTATTCTTTGCGTAATTACAACATTTAGACAGTGAATCGATACAACGGCAATTAGTATGCACATCTTTGCAACAAGGAGTACTCGTATACTTTTAATAAGTGCCGGAAATTATTATCCCCTTAATAGTTAGAATTCACGGCGCAGTGAATAAAATCTTTCAACTGTACGTTATTGTATCTTACATTATTTTCTTAACAGGGCTACTATCGAAAAATGTTTTTTCTATTTCTGTTTATAATAATGTCATAAACATCATGTTATAGTAAACAGGATTACGCACATTATTATCAGACATATAAACATAATACGAAAGGTCAGTTCTTGGGCGTCTTACGCTTAGGCACATAAGTGAGTATTCTCACTGTGCTTGCAAACATCACAATATGCTCGTAGTACACTCCGATATTTTTTTAAGCCAAATCGGGAAAAGGCTAACAACTATACTTGCGATCACATATATGTATAAAAAAGTAATCGCTAAGCAAACGTGAATAACACGTGTAAAGGTTTACTACAGCCATAATTTTCATACATATGCAACGTATCACTTAAATTGTTTCCAATCAATATTTCACTGTTGCTCTTGCGATGGAAGAAAACTAACAAAACAAGTAACGTTTACTCATAACGGAATTAGGATACGTATACTATTGTTATATTATGTACATATAGACATTCTTTATCAGCACATTACAATGATAAGCGACTATCTCTACTAAATTGTACAATATTAAACATCTGTCTACTAATATGGATCAAATGTTGTTCGATTAAAGAAAGATCAATGGATAAAATGTAGCAACAGAGAATCATGGATTTCTACGTTTGTAGTAGTTTTGATTGATTCTTTCTTCGAATAAAGATTCAAGAAATTTGAACCTTATTTCGAACCGAGTCACTTAATTTTGGGTATGATAAAAAAAAATTATTAAAATCTTCTAAGTTACACTTAATGGTTGTAACACGTGTAAATACGAAGATGGCCAGGCGAGTGGCTGAATCTTTCAAGCATAGTTCGCGAAAATTGCACATGAAAGACTCGATTGCGTGGCTATACACTACATACAATCATGTATATTCATTATCGTGTGAACACATGGACGCGCATCAAAGTTATGTTGTCAATTGCACCTATGAAGTGTGACGTTGTTTAGGATATACACCGACGTACCTTTGGGGATAAGTTTAAGCACACCGCAGAAGAAGAGACATGATACTTTATGAAAATGTTTGTTCATTCTTGTACAATATCTCCTTCTGTGGCGTATGGGTTTTGAGATAATGAATGTTAAATAAAGTAAAATTTCACGATTGGTCTTGGAATTCACAAGTTGCATTAAAGTCTGCCACCTTGTTACATAATTATTGTTTTACAATGAATAGGTTTGATGACACAACTTCTATTGTAATTATATAAAATGCATACTTGTTCAAAACAGTATTGATACAAACGTTGATGCCAGTTTTAATAATGCATCGTATCATTTAGACTAGTTTTAAATCGTGTTTGATCGCGGGCTGGTAAATAGGAATATAATAGTCCAGCAATAACGAACCAAAAGTTTTTTTCAATGGTGTGAATTGAATAATGCTCTATGTGTTTCAGGTACAAATGTTATACTAGTAATTCGTCCTCTAGTTAACACTTCTCTTATTTTCTTCAAATGATATCCTCATAAATCCGATGCACATTTATGTATCCTAGTATCGTCATAGGGAACACAATTTGCCCATGAGTATACAGTAACGTTAAACATATAAGGATAATCGTTTATCTTACATACTTTCAACAGAAGCGTAAGATAAGAATACGAAACATGTGTAAAATGAAATAAAAAGTTCAAGCACAGTGACGTATTTCATGCAAATATGTCAATGCAGATTCTTCTTGTACTTCACAATGTCGCATGTATACATTGAATGTGATTATGTATAATCAATCGTGTTCACTAAATCTTGCACGATCATTATCGCGACTTTAAAATCAGACCACTATGTATAATTAAAAATAATTTAATGCCCTAAACTCGAAATCAATATTTATCGAAAATATATCGAAAATTAAAAACTAACATCTTACACGTTTAAGTAACTAAACTTCGGTTATTTAAAAAGGAATAAATCTGTGTACGTATATCGGAACCTATTTTAATACTTTGAATATTCTACTCAATAAATGCTGCAGCTCAAACGCTAATCGGTGATTGAGCAAAATAGTATAATATATAATAATAATAATAGTAATAATGGTAAAAAAAACAAAACGAAACAGATGGCAAACAATGATAAATAAGTCTGTCTTCAAAATCGCGAGAGTTCATTTGTTTCATAGATTACTATAATTAAAAAAAGAAAGAAACGACGAAATTCGTAAACGCCACTGTTTATATCAATCGAACGTAATGAAATGAACGTTTACTTAAGAGTACTGAACGCGTATGTAGGTAGTCAAGTATGTAAGAGTGACATTTATTCAGGATTGTACGTTCGCTAAACGGGTTGGAGTGGTCGGTTGTAGATCCATTGTGCGGCATACCCAACCAGCGATATCCACATTTTCCGATTCAGCTTTCTTTATCCATTCGTGATTCTAAAGATTAAACAAGACAATTTAGGAAAGAGAAATATTAAACTAAGTGTACTTTTCGAAGTTTGTCCGTGTTCAAGGAAAGCTGGCCATTAGATCATATTTTTTTTACATTTCACTACTTTTGACTTATTTTGGAATTTAAAGAAACGGCTAACATAACAGCGGTTTGAAATTCATGGCGAACTGGACTTCTTTGATAAAAAGCTAGTGGAACGATATAAAAAATGTATCGAAGTTCACGGCGGCTGTGTGAAAAAGTAACACGTATATGTAGATATTTGTTGGCTAAAACAAATCATTTATATCTTCTACAGTTTTCGTGTTTTATCTTCGAACGGATCTTCGAAAACACATCGCGTGTAATTATAAATAAAAGGATTACCATTAATGTTTTCAGATCCGCCCGTTCCGCGGGATTCTTCTTTAAGCAGCGATCCACAAAATCTGTAAATGCATCGCTGAACATACCAGAAGGTAATTTCGGTGGTGGTTCGTTTACAATGTAGTCTAATAATTCGAATATAGCCATCGGTCTTGGACTACCCGTATCTGAAAATAATATATTCGTGGTTATTTGAAACATGTCAATTAGTTCAAAGAAAAAGACGTTATATTAAGAAAAGAGAACTAACTATGTCCAGGTGATTGAGTTGTTGGAGTGGAAGCGTTATTCGTGGTAGCAGTCTCTGGAGGTTGCTGACCTGGAGGAGTGCTGAATATCGCGGCTAAAGTCTTATCATCTGGAGGTGGAATCGGATACATTCCAATTGCCATTTCTACAAGCGATAATCCTAATGACCAGATATCACTCTGTACTGAATAGTGAGTACCCTGAAGCCTTTCTGGCTAAAAATGAAGAAGTTCACATATATGAAATACATATTTACTGAAATCCATGAATGATTAAAATGGTATTTTTAATAAAATTTGCCTAATTTTATACTTCTTCGATTGATACGCGAATTTGTATCGTAAAAATTGTTACTTATGTGGAAATTGTTCATTTTACTCTAAAAGTTCGAAATTCAATAAATATTTTTCTTCTTTGTTGGAGTAAGAAAATTCAGAACTAACTCCTAGAGTTGCAAATGAAATTTGTATTCATTCGTTAGAACGATACACAATGATTAAAATTCGAAATAATAGAGCAACTGTAACAATGTATATAGAGTGAGTCAATAACTTTGTTCGCTTGTCGTATCTTCCCTATATGTGAAGATTAAAATCTTTTATTTCAAACTGTTGTTAAAAAATTATTGAGAACTATTAACTACTATATAACTATTATCTATCTACAAAAAATAATATTAATACACAATTCATGCGCAAAGTTATTGCAACACTCAACGTTCATTATACCATAATTACTTACCGACATATAACTCCTGGTACCAACGAACGAATTAGCCATAGAATCGATTAACTGTCCAGAAACGCCAAAATCACAAATTTTAATTTCTCCAGCGCTATTTACTAAGATATTGCTTGGCTTTACATCTCGATGCATAATAGCATGTTTATCTCGTAAATAGCTTAGACCCTTCAAAACCTGGAAGAAAAATCAACGTCGTCCAACAAACACATGCGTAAAATACAATTAAAAAGAGGCATTCATAAATTATTCTGGACATTGATACCTCCCACCCCCACCAGACACAAAAAAAAATGAAACAGAGTGGCCTTGGAAATTGCAGCCATTAAAAAATTGAACCCCAAGGGACACAGACATGTTTTCTAGTAATTAACGAGTTACTTCAAGATCTGCGTTATACATATCCCGGCGTATCTTATACATTTCAAAATGAGTGGGGCAGCGTCTAAACTGCTAGAAGTTCCTGAAAAGATAGTCCAGAAGAGGCTCACTGAAAACGAATTAAAAGATCTTCAACAAGAGTTGGTCACCGATGATCATGTAATACCTTTAGAAAAATTATGCCAAAAATTAAATACCGATGAAAGAAACGGATTGACCGAAGAAGAGGCAGAAAAGGTGTGCCAAATAGTGGGTCTAAATGCTTTGACGCCACCGAGAGTGACACCGGAATATATAAAGTTCTTAAAGTGTATGTTTCATGGTTTCGCTGGTCTATTGTGGGCCTGCTCGCTACTGTGTTACATTTTGTACGGAATTAGCATGATTATCGAAGGGACAGGAGGTGGTATACAATGGTTGGGGATGATTATTACCGCAATTTGCCTGATTTCAGGATTCGCCGCGTACATACAAGAGGGAAAGAATACAAAGGTAAGCAAATTACAGACCTCCCCTTCCGGTTAGGTACATCTCCGCATCTCAATTTTTATGT
Organism: Nomada ferruginata; assembly: GCA_963583965.1. Lineage (NCBI taxonomy): Eukaryota > Metazoa > Arthropoda > Insecta > Hymenoptera > Apidae > Nomada > Nomada ferruginata. The sequence continues at coordinate 16,063,086 of OY757213.1, forward strand.
GTGTGTGTTATATTTATTTGATCTGACGAAAAACAGATACGAAATGGTACCAGAAACACGGATATATAGTATTCTCCAAATACTACATATATTTATATATTTCCCAATAATTAATTACTTTCATTATTCCGCAAATAAGGAAGGATTCTTTATACAATGCCGTTACTGTTTATCTAACGCAACAAAATTTATTCACACAACTTTTCTGGATCTCCGAACGTATTATATTTCGTACGTTCAAGAATTGATGAAATAGTATAAGATGTAGAAAAAGGTCATCCAATTATTAAAAGTCGTGTGTGCTTAAACGTTTGTGAATCTCATAATTGATGAACGTTGAGCGATGAGCGTTGAACAATCGTAGAGCGGCATACTTCCATTTAGTTTGAACAAATTTCAATAAACTCCCATGGAACGATTTAGTTGATCAAATTTTCCGGGTTTCGTCGGAATATTATCGCCCAGATACTTTTATATCATTCAATTCACCACAAAGCACAAAGATTCTATAAAAATATATGTTTTCAGAATACTTTGTCTAAAAAATAACTGGTAACAGATTTGCCCTTGGGTTTCATCCCTAAATTCTCCAATAATCGATTACCAATAATCATTTCAACACCGCTAACGAATCTTACGCCAATAACCGATGAACCCCATACAATTTAACGCAACATAAGGCACTAAATACAGCCTCCTCTTTGTAACCCTTACAGGTGATGGAATCTTTCAAAAAAATGGTACCCACATTCGCGACAGTGATAAGAAATGGCGAAATTCGGCGTGTACCGACCGAAAATTTGGTCCCCGGTGATTTGGTACATTTCACAAACGGCGATAAAATACCGGCCGATATCAGGATCACCGAGTGCCGTGCGCTCAGGGTTGAAAATTCAAGTATCACCGGCGAAAGCGAACCATTGGCACGAACGAATTATCCTACCGACGAAAATCCCGTAGAATCCAGCAATGTCGCTTTCTTCTCCTCTTTTGCTGTCGACGGGGAGGGCAAGGGAATAGTAATCGCTACAGGTGATAGTACAATGATAGGGCGACTCGCTGGCCTTACGGCGCAATTAGAAAAAGCCGAAACACCAATAGCGAAAGAGATCAAAAATTTCGTTCAGATAATCACAACCGTTGCCGTATTATTTGGAGTATTATTTTTCGGGCTCTCCTTGATACTCGATCCGAACATATTAAAAGCATTCACTTATTTGCTTGGCATCGTGATAGCCAACGTACCGGAAGTATTACTGGTAACCGTTACCACCAGCTTGACGCTAACTGCTCAGAAAATGGCGAGCAAGAATTGTTTGGTGAAGAACCTCGAAGCGGTAGAAACGTTGGGTTCCACGTCGACTATCTGTTCGGATAAAACGGGAACACTGACGCAGAACAAAATGAGCGTGTCGAATTTATGGTTCGGCCATACCAGATACCATTTTCCACCTGATCAGATGCTGGGCGTCGAAAGGAATTTATTATTGGAGATACCAGCTTTCAACATGATCATAAAGGATGCTACGCTCTGTCTGCGCGCCGAATTCGCCCCGGTATCTATTTTAATAAATCGAATCGAGGAACGCGAGGTAATCGGTGACGCCTCTGAATCGGGCATTCTGAAATTCTGCGAGACCATTCACCATACGGATTCGTTCCGCAAGGTGTATCATAAAGTTGCAGAAATACCATTCAGTTCTGTTACCAAGTATCAGATGTCTATACACAAAGACGACGATGGATTTCTTATGATACTGAAAGGCGCCCCGGAAGTGATTATGGAAAAATGTACTCACATACTAACCGCTGAAGGAGAAACGGAAGAAATGACAGAGACGGATTTCAGGATATGCCGACGTGCCTGTGCAGAGTTGGGCTATTTAGGTGAACGTGTGTTAGCATATTGCGATCTTCAGTTACCTAGCTCCGTCTATGATTTAAATTACGAGTTCAACACCGAGTCTCCGAGCACATACAACTTTCCAGCATCGGGTTACAGGTTTGTTGGATTAGTAAGCCTTGTAGATCCGCCAAGACCAGCTGTGCCTGATGCTGTAAGAAAGTGTCGCACGGCTGGCATTAAGGTGATCATGGTAACAGGTGACCATCCGGTAACCGCGTTGGCAATAGCGAAGAAAGTCGGTATAATAAGCGAGGAACACGAAACCAGATACGAGCAGGCGATATTACAGAACAAATCGTTCACCCAGATAACTGAGCCCAATCCGCACGCAATAATTGTAACCGGCGCAGAACTGAGGAACATGAACGCTGTGGAACTCGATGATATTTTAAAGAAGTACGAGGAGATCGTTTTCGCGAGAACATCGCCTCAACAGAAGCTGTATATCGTGGAAGGTTGTCAGAGGCTGGGCGAAATTGTTGCGGTAACCGGTGACGGTGTGAATGATTCACCAGCATTGAGAAAGGCAGACATTGGTGTCGCTATGGGTATTACTGGGTCTGACGTGGCGAAAAATGCAGCTGATATGATTCTGATGGACGACAATTTTGCGTCTATCGTGACTGGTATCGAAGAAGGTAGACTGATATTCGACAATCTTAAAAAATCCATTGCTTATACATTAACGTCTAGTGTGCCTGAGATGTTGCCTATGTTGAGTAGCCTTTTATTTACCATGCCTTTGCCCTTCATTCTTGAAATGATTCTTTGCGTAGATGTTGGGACCGATTTACTTCCAGCGATAGCGCTCGCTTATGAAAAAGCAGAATCCGATATAATGCATCGTGCACCAAGAAATCCACAGTACGATAAACTTGTGAACAAGCGTTTAATCTCTGTGGCCTATGGTCAGATTGGAATGACTCAATCCTTTGCTGCATTTTATACGTATTTTTTAATTCTTATGTTACATGGATTTTTGCCTAACCGTTTGTTCGGATCTAGATTCGAATGGGAGAATAAATCCATTAACGATATGCAAGATTCTTATGGTCAAACATGGACCTATGATAATAGAATGGATTTATTAAACGAAGCTCGTACTGGATACTTCTTAGCGATTGTTATTACTCAGATGATAGATCTGGTGATGTGCAAGACTAGAGTCAATTCGATCTTTCAACAAGGAATGGATAATTGGTTTTTAAACTTTTCTTTTGTTTGTGAAATTATTTTGACTGGTATTTTATTGTATGTGCCAGGAACTGAGAAAATATTTAAAACTATGCCTTTAAACTCTTACTGGTACTGGCCGTGTTTACCACTTGGCGTGTTTCTTTGGGTATACGATGAATTGAGAAGGCTATGTATTCGTAAATATCCCGGTGGAATTATAGAACAGGAAACTTATTATTAAATTCTATATCCACATATAGAATTCACAATCAACATTGGATTAGCCAGTAATAATTGAGTATTACTTAAATAGTACTGCCTTATTACAATTGCTCAGCAATAATTTATAATTTAATACTAGCTGATAATATTATTAGTTATACTTTGCAATAGTTAGTTATATGTTATAATTTATTTTTACAAGTATTATAAAAAAGTAAGTAGGTGTGACGCTTATCTAAAATAAGAATAAGGAATAATGTAATACTTACAGCTGAAGTAATTGTGCTTAATATAGGTTCCGGAATTCTTCCAGCTTTTTTCAATATTAAATCCAATGACCCACCATCCATGTATTCCATACATATACTAATTTCTCCATCACTAGGCAACAAATAAAATATTGCATATTTAATATAGACACATTACTTAAGAAAACTTCATTCAATCAATATTAAACGTCAATATTAAACGTAAACAAACCACCTATAGAACGCCCCATAAAATCCAACTATATGCGCAAAGTTGCATTCATGGAGAACTTTCAGTTCCCTAATTATTTGTTTCTTAATGGCTGGTTTAACTTCTAAATGTATTAGCTGAAACATTATAATTATTATCGTCATAACTAAACAAGTAAATCGCAACAAATACGATCCGTACCTTTCTTGCCATTATAAGTCCATACTTTTTGTGCCTGACTTTCATAACGACACCACCATTGCCAGCGCCGAGTTCGCCAAGTTTTTCAAAGTCTTCGTCGCATAATTCTCCAACTTTTTCTTTTTGGCCCAGGAAGCTTTCTAGTCTTTTCCTTTGTTCCTCATCCATTTCCAATTCCTCTAACCTTTCTTGGATAGCGTCTATGCTCATCTTTCCCATAACTCCACTGGAATTAGAATTATATGATTATATGATTGCATTATAATTAGAAAAAATATATGCATCCTCTTACAGCATACAAAAAAAACTCCAGGAGAAAAATAATTACTCGGGAATTACTGGTGGCTCAGCATAAATTGGTATCGGTGGTACAGGTGGTGACGGTGATACGGCTGGAACTGGTTCTATCGAGCCAGGTGGTAGTGTCAAATTTAATTTATTTTTTGACATTTGGATTGTGAAGTTAAAACGATCACTTCTTATACACAACTCGAACCCGCGCTAATATATTACCTTGTCAATAACGTTCTAGGCGATTATATATGTATATATATTTATTTAGTCGAACTGACAATTTATTCAGTTAAAACATTTAATGTTTCTAATTATATGCGTATAAATCACAATACATACACGATACTCGAAGTCATTCTTATTGCGAATTTCATTCGATAATTTAAGAAGCCTTAACTATGAGTGTTGTTAAGCCTGAACTGTCAAGCTTTGAACTGTCAAATTTCTCAACGGAATGCACTCTTTTTGGATATCACCGAGAAATATATGTTTCGTTGCAAACAGCCGTCTATTTAACAAGAACAATCACGAAATGGCACGAATATACATATTTTTTTGCGAATATTGTGCAAATAAGAAGAGGTTATACGAATCTTCCCGGGACAACGACAAACTCACGTATGGTATGCGCTTCAAATGTTCCTAGGAATACCCCTCGAAACGTATTATATCATTCTGTTGTTCTGTTAACTGAGTTTCTCAGTATAATTAAATACTTATCATTTAATATTATCAATTCATGTAATTAAAAAGTCGGATGATATATGAAAATAGATTATTATCAAAAATTAAGGATAAGATTGTTGAAAGATGAAGCTTGTCTAACATCGTATACAAACTTAAAAAGTAGCTGAACATTAATAAGGAATTGCGTATTGAATAATAATTGAACTTTCAATGTGCCTGTGTCTCGATTCTTTTCGAAGAGATGGCCAAAGTATTCTTCTCTGTCTTTTTTTATTGGAAACGTTTTAGGTTGGTAACATGAAGTTTACAGGAAGTCACTCTCTAGTTTCACACATGACGTCTTTTCCTTCAAGATCGTGCTGTTGAGAGGTACGTATACCCCGACTCGTAACAATTTTCGAATCGACTTACATCTCCGATTTTACATCGGCCCTCTTCTTCAAACTGTGCAATCTATAAACATGTGACGATAAGTTGCCGATTTGTTAGTAAAAGTATGAGGATAAACGTTCGGCAAAATATGATTGTCGATGTTCAAAATACGCGTGACGACAGGTTGGGCCGCGACACCTATCTGTGTCGCGAGATGCCAATTTGAATGATTGTCATCGTATTTATGTGATTCCAGAACGCAATGGGACGTTACTCTCACGAACCGGTAAACGCGACCAAATCGTGCAAAGCACGAGGTTCAAATTTGCGAGTGCATTTCAAGGTAAACAAATGACTGACTGTACATGGAATCTAACCTTAACGTTGTATATGGTTGTGTTTACAAACGTGATCGTTTATTTCAATCAGAAAATCTTACGATTCTTCATTCCTGTTCTTCATTTTAGAACACTCACGAAACAGCGCGTGCTATTAAGAGCATGCCCCTGCGAAGGGCGCAGAAATATCTGAAGAATGTGATTGAACACAAGGAGTGTGTACCATTCCGTAGGTTCAACGGTGGTGTTGGCAGGTGCGCTCAAGCAAAACAGTTCGGAACCACGCAAGGTAAAATGCACGAAATATGTAGCAAATTGTTTTTCGTATTTTTATTGAATTTATTTAATACGCTCGAGTCGGGTGGGCCAATATACGTTGAGTCACTGGACACCCTTCCCCCGTCAATCAACGACCCAGTGTTTGAGTCATTGGTTGCGATAAGCGTTATTTGCCTGTTTTTGGATGGTAACGAAGAAGTCCTGTTAATGTCACCGACTATAAAATTAGCTACGTAAACGCATATAACCGTTGGTTTCCACTTCAAGTGAAAAATGTATAATCCACGAGGAGGTCTGTCAAAGTATTGAAATAAGAGTAGTTTGCACTCAGGATCTTGACAAAGTACACCGGACTCAAATGTATTAAGGCTTGGTCATATAGGAAATCATTACCAAATTTCTGTGTCTGAATCCAGGTCGTTGGCCCAAGAAGTCAGCTGAATTTCTGCTGCAGCTTTTGAAAAATGCCGAAAGTAATGCGGATGTCAGGGGACTGGATCTTGACCGTCTTGTTATTAATCACATTCAAGTAAATCATGCTCCTTGCTTGCGCAGGAGAACGTACAGAGCTCACGGTCGCATCAACCGTTAGTATTTGTGCTTAATATTATATAGCATATAAGAATATTACAATTTAATTTCTATTTCTGTTAATTTATCTGTATTTTTATAGCCTACATGAGTTCACCATGTCACATTGAAGTCATTTTGACAGAAAAAGAAGATTTTGTAATAAAGAGCCCAGAGGAAGAGCCGTCGAAAAAGAAGCTTAGTAAGAAGAAGCTTGCCAGGCAAAAGGAGAAAATGATGAGAGAATAGTTGTAATTACTAGCTGGATATTAAATGTACTGTTCTCTAATTGTTCTAATTCATTTCCATCCTTTTTCCGATGATCTATTATACAATAGGACCTCGATTAACCGGCATGAACGGGAAACAGTCGGCCTGACTACATTGAGATCAGATCTTCCTCGAATAGTGAAAGGATTGAGTCAAGCCTGTAGCACCATCTTTACAATCATTTTCAGAGTTAACCCTTTGTGGTCCTATGTTGAGCGGCACTCGACGCCGCGTTTCGTTCCAACGCATCCTATGTTAACAGGGTCTTCATCGTACGCTAAAAGCGATAAGATAAGATCTGCGGTGCAGCCTATCCCGAATAGGCCATGCCTCATGAAAGCATGAGCTTAGTTTTAGTAGTTTCAAACCCACTGTGGCGTACAGTTGAAATTTGTAGTGAACTTAAAAAGTATTTTCAAAGTCGAAATTGCAATAAGAGAATTTTTTTTCGAAAGATTGTGGCTAGACAGGAAGGACCACGTAGAACGGTGCTTGAGAATGAATTTGAAAGTAGTGACAGCGACTGTCACGAGGTCCTAGAAAGACAATTTCAAACAATGTGTGCACTTGAAGTGGATGCCGACGTGGCACTCAACGTGTTAAATATATCGCACGCTGGTTCTCAGTACATCTCAATCCACTCCCAACACAGCCCAAACCGAGAGTGCCGAAAAGTGATAAGCATGAACAATTCCTTATAAATCACATCCCTGGATAGTGTTCGCTAGGCAGCTTCGAAGCAGCGAACATTAAGTGGGCATTACTGTCCACTATAGTTATTTGAGCGGAGAGAATCTTAAGTTCTTATTGCAATTACTTTTGAGTTCTCGTTTCTATCGTTGTATCTATCTGCAGCTGTAAATATTGTGTATTATTTATTGCCCTGCTTCTTATGTAGACTCTTCTGTTTTCTGACGCTTTCGAGATAATTCATTAGTAACATAAATCATATATGTTTCGCTTAGAGAATTACATTTTCTTATTTCTCAAGAAGCCTTCTTTTTTATAATTGAAATACCCGTGTATATATCATTTAATTCATAAATTAATTAATATCTGCAAAGTATACTTGAATCTACGCGGGTCTCTGCCATATCTACAGTGCCTGCTATGGTTTCGCCATCTATACAGAACTCCTTGAAACCACTCGCGCTTGCTATGGTAGTTCCATCTATGCAGATCGCATTGGAACTACTCACACCCCTCACTTACCATAAGTGTAGATATGGCAGAGCCCCGAGTAGTTTGAGTCACGTCTGCATAGATGGCGAATAGATAAAGCAGACATATATACAGTTTCGAGCAGTTCTGTATAGATGGCGAAATTAAAGCCCACTTTGAGTGTAGGTAAGACAGGGATGCGAGTGGTACGTAAATTCAAGCACCTGTTTATAAGTAGCGGTGCGATAATGTTCATAAAATTTGGTTATTTATGTCTTCATTCATCCAATTAAGTTAATAATCCTCGAAAACCGTTTCGTACAATCTTTTACATGTCAATAAAGTGTCAGCAAACACAGTGTTTCAATCTACATAAAAATTAATATGTTCGGTAACATTGCAAGTTCCATTGTTCATTATATTCTACAACAATCAAGCACTCTTTAGCACGGGTAAATGTATTTGTGAATATTTTTCCTTTAAATAAATTTTCCAGGACTTAATAAATACATACTAATAGTAGTATTATTCTTTATTTCGGTCTCACAGGAATGAAAGTTTGGTTAGTGTACATATAACCTATCTTTGCAATACTATCTTAACTCTTGCACTCTCATCTTCCGTTTCGCTGTTCGTTTTCATACCTTCTCTGCCTTACGTATTACATTATTTCTTACCTCTTAATCGCGTATCTATTATAAATCTTTTCCATTCCTTCTTGTTTAATTACAAAATCCTATGGCATGTTTATACACCATTGTATCTTTTTCCATACATTCTGTTAAGAGGTGTTCTAACGTTCCAAATTTTTGTGTGCACAGGTCAGATCCTTTTTTCTTTTTCTCCTCCTAATATTTATTTAATCCTTTAATGCTTTTGCATCTTACCTGTGCTATTAACTGATGATTATGGCCTATTCCATTCTTGCTTTGGTATTCTATTAGCGTTGCTGTTCCAATATATTTACACCGTCCACTATATCTTGCTTCTTTTATTTTTATGTTTCGTTCCTGATGTTGTATTTACTTTACTTCCGATCTAATTAAATTCTCTCTTAAGAGACCCATTCTCAAATAATCCTCACCTTCTTTAATGCTTCTGGTTTGGCCCTCCTTTCTTTCTTCGGTCTCCTTTTACATACTTACTAATATATGTTTTGTGTGTGCAGGTTGTGGAGGCAAAGAGTAACGAGCATTGACTGACACATCCCATCATGCATAGGAGCAAGAAAGAAAATAGTAGAACTTTTGCCACATACTTTACTTATCCATTAATTATAGTAAATTGATTAATAAAAATAGTTTGCAACTGTTAGCGCATAAGCTTAATTTAGAACAATTGTGTAGTTAACTGTTCTGTATAATATCTATTATATACTTTATTTTATATTCAGATCATTCGGTAGATCTGATATAAACTTTGATATTACTTATATATTACTAAAACAAGTTCTACTGAATGTGCTAAATGTAAAATAAAAGATATAATAAATAATGTATGTATGCTCAAGTTTACACAAATGCTGTAATTTAAATTTTATAAGCTTCTGCATATGAAGTACATCATTTTTAGTATAAGCTTTATCTGTAAGCTATATATTGTAAATTGACTTTAAAGAATAGTTTATAACTATTGGATTATTTAAGTTTAATGTATTTTTCATATTACATAAATTTTAGTTTAGAATTAATACATGCTTTTGTTGTACGATGTATTGTAAATAGATATAAAAGAGTAGTCCATAAGTATTAGCTTGTAATTTGAACCTTTTTGTGACTTGTATCTTCATTCATTAGTTTAAATAAATGTTAAATTAAAAGAATTCCACTCTTCTTTTTATTTTCACACCTTAACAATCCTTGAAAGAACCTAATTCCAATTCCTTACACAAGAAGTACCGTAGACGAACTTTAAATGCAAAGTCCTGAAGCGAGAAACTTGTAAAAATGGCCCTATACGTTATTAAATATAAAAGAAGGAAATTGTGGAAACGACATCATTTTCGGTCTTCATTTCTTGCAACATTTGATGGCAGAAGTCTAGAAAATTAAGCGCTCGGAAATTCTTGGAATATGACGTCATTTCCAAGAACTGCTGATGTCGGATACCTCCTCGCATATCATATTCTCCTGATACAAATCCACGATTTTCAGCGAGATATTTTGTCAGAAACTTAGAAATTTAAGAACTCGGAAATTCCTGGAACGTGACGTCATTTCTAAGAACTGCCTGGGTCGGATACCTCCTTGCACATCATATTCTCCTGTTACAAATCCTCGATTTTCTGCACTTAAATTTCTTCTGAAAATCGTGTATTTGTATTAGGAGAATATGATGTGCAAGGAGGTCTTTCATCGAAGCAATTCTTGGAAATGACGTCACGTTCCAGGAATTTCCGAGCGTCAAATTTCTGGGTTTTTGGTAAAAATATTTCGCTGAAAATCGTGGATTTGTATCAGGAGAATATGATATGCGAGGAGGTCTTCCATAGCATCAGTTTTTGGAAATGACGTCACGTTCCAGGAATTTCTCAGCGCTTATTTTAATAACGTATAGGGCCATTTTGACAAGTTTCTCGCTTTAGGACTTTGCATTTAAAGTTCGTCCACGGTACTTCTTGTATAAGGAATCGGAATTAGGTTCTTTCAAGGATTGGTAAGGTATGAAAGTATGAAGAGCACTGGAATTCTTTTCATTGCAAATTTATTTAAATTAATCAATGAATATAAAAGTTACAAAAATGTTGTAATTAAATTTACAAACAGATACTTATTAACTATTCTTTTATATCTATTTACATTACATCGTACAACTAAATCTTGTATCAATTCTAAACCAACATTTATGCAATATAACTAACACTATAAACATAAATAATCTGATACTTATAAACTATTCTTAGAAGTTAATTTACAATATATCTTACAGATAAATCATACACTAAAATTTACGTTCTTCATATGTAGAAGCATATCAAATTTAAATTACAGCAATTGTGTAACTTGTGAATATATCAACTATTTATTATATCTTTCATTTTACATTTAGCACATTCAGTAGAACTTGTAATAGTTATATAAGTAATATTAAAGTTCATATAAGATCTACCGAATAAACTGAATATAAAATAAAGCATATAATAGCATAACAGTTAATTACACAAGCATAACAGTTAATTACACAATTGTCCTAAAATAAACTTACGGGCTAATAGATACAAACTATTTTTATAAACCAATTTATTATAACTAAAGGATAACTAAAGTATGTTGCACAAGTTCTTCTACCTTCTTTCTTGCATTTATGCACGATGAGAAGTGCCAGGCAATGTTCCTTACTCTTTGCCTGTGAAACCTGCACACAGAAAAAATACATTAATAAGTATGTAACAGGAGAAAGATTATTAAGAGATATTTAGAGGAAGAAGAAAGAAAGGAGGGGCAAGCCAGAAGCATAAAAAGGAGAGGATTATTTGAAAAGAAATGGAATGCCTCAAGTATGAGTGACTTTGACAAAAGCGGAAGTAAAGGAATTGACGGAGATCCTCAAAAGTAGAGTCAATCAAATGCAACAGCAGGAACAAGGCAGAAAAATAGGGAAAGCAAGATACAATGATACGTTTAAATATATTAGAACATCAACACTACTATGGTACTTAAGTAAAAACGGACGAGGGCGCAATTGACAATTAACAACGCAGGTGCAAGATCCATTAAAGGATGAAATAAATATTGGGAGAAGAAAAAGGATAAAAGATGTTACCTGTGCATACAAAAATTTGGAACGTAAGAGCACCTGCTAACAAAATGTACGGAAAAAGATACAATAAGACATAAAAATAACTTAGGAATTTGTAATTAAACAGGAAGTAACGGAAAAGATTTATAATAGATGTGCGATAAAGAGATAAGAAATAGTGTAATACGTAAGGCAGAGAAGGTATGAAAAGGAAGAGCGGAACGGAAGATGAGAGTGCAAGAGATAGTATTGTAAAGATAGGTTATATGTACACTAACCAAACTTTCATTCCTGTGAGACCGAAATAAAGAATAATACCACTATTAGTATGTATTTATTAAGTCCTGGAAAATTTATTTAAAGGAAAAAATATTCACAAATACATTTACCCGTGCTAAAGAGTGCTTGATTGTTGTAGAATATAATGAACAATGGAACTTGCAATGTTACCGTACATATTAATTTTTATGTAGATTGAAACACTGTGTTTGCTGACACTTTATTGACATGTAAAAGAGTGTACGAAACGGTTTTCGAGGATTATTAACTTAATTGGATGAATGAAGATATAAATAACCAAATTTTATGAACATTATCGCTCCGCTACTTATAAACAGGTGCTTGAATTTACGTACCACTCGCATCCCTGTCTTACCTACACTCAAAGTGGGCTTTAATTTCGCCATCTATACAGAACTGCTCGAAACTGTATATATGTCTGCTTTATCTAGAGTCATTAGTATCGCCATCTATACAGATGTGAATAAAATTACTCGGGCCTCTGCCATATCTACACTTATGGTAAGTAAGGGGTGTGAGTAGTTTCAAGGCGTTCCGTGTAGATGGAACTACCATAGCAAGCGCGAGTGGTTTCAAGGAGTTCTGTATAGATGGCGAAACCATAGCAGGCACTGTAGATATGGCAGAGACCCGCGTAGATTCAAGTACATATATCTTTGCAGATATTAATTAATTTATGAATTAAAAGATATATACACGGGTATTTCAATTATAAAAAAGAAGGTTTCTTGAGAAATAAGAAAATGTAATTCTCTAGGTGAAACATATATGATTTATGTTACTAATGAATCATCTCGAAAGGATCAGAAAACAGAAGGGTCTACATAAGAAGCAGGGCAATAAATAATACACAATATTTACAGCTGCAGATAGAGACAAAGATAGAAACGAGAACTTAAAAGTAATTGCAATAAGAACTTAAGAATCTCTACGCTCAAATAAATACAGTGGACAGTAATGCCCACTTAATGTTCGCTGCTTCGAGGCTGCATAGCAAACACTATCCAGAAATGTAATTTATATTGAATTGTTCATGCTTATCACATTTCGGCACGCTCGGCTTAGGCTGTGTTGGGAGTGGATTGAGACGTACTGAGAACCAGCGTGAGATATATTTAACACGTTGAGTGCCACGTCAGGCATCGGTGACTGACACTAAAACTTTCCGTTCAGGCCGCGTCAGTCATCGGTGACTGACACTAAACTTTCCGTTCAGGCCGCGTCAGTCATCGGTGACTGACACTAAACTTTTCGTTCAGGCGTCGGGGTATCACAGTGTTAAGCTACGCCGCGGCGCGCCGTGTGGCCTAAACGGAAAGCGTGGCAAAACCGGCGTGACACTCAACGTGGCCATTGCTGATGACAAGTGGAGATAACTCGGACGCAACCTACATCCTCGATACATCGGAGCAGGTCCAAAAATCGGTAGGGATGAGTCCGCGAACATTAATTGTGGAAAAAAACGAACATTAAGCGGCCATTATTGTACATTGTATCCTAAGTGCAATACGCAGTCAATTAGCTCAAATTATTTTCCACATAATTACCAAACGTCTCTTAAACGTTTAATAATTATACGATAAATAATTGATTGCCCGGGCCTCATCACGTGGAGGTTACTGCGCATGGAGACCTACCCTAGCCACGGCCCTTCCAGCCCCCAATTACGCGAAAACTAATTCTAATATAGCTTGTGAGAAAGGAAAACCTCCTATTAATGTCAATTTGTAGAACGTTCATTAATTGATCGTAGTACAAGTAAGACAACAAGAGGAGTACTTGGAAAATTCACGACCGAAAGCTAAATGGAATATCAGAACGAAACCTGAAAGAAAATCAAAAAGAGAGTCCAATTTCCGGAAATAAAACTTTCTTAATAATATATCCTATGATCTTAGAAACTAGACAACGAAATATTATCACAGCAGTGTACACTGCTGTCTTAAAAACCAAGATACAGTTTAAAAATGATATTATAAAATATTATATAATTTATTATAAAAATAACTAATAATATGTTTATTATTAATTTTAATACTTTGCAACATGAAATAAACGCGACCAGCTGGAACGAAATTGCGAATGCAGCGCGGACCGCAAAGGGTTAAAAGAAAGGATTATTAATTTATTGGCATTTTCAAGGCACCGATTAATTAGGATCGTTCCGTATATAGGGATCTGTATTCTCAGAACGCATGATTTTCACAATCTAAGGTTTTATATTTTATTTCGACCTATGATACCCATCCTCGTCCGACGCTGCTATTCGGAAGAAATATCATCCCTATTTTTTATTTCCTGAATTTCTCCTGTTGCGACATCCAATTACATACGTTAATTTTAACACTGCCATTAGGATGACACTTCGCGTCAATTATCTATATTTTCCTCCAACAGAATAGAGATGAAAGAAATTCGAGATTTTTAGAAACACTACCTCCTCTGCTAGCCCGGCAGATATGGTCCCAATACACGGTCGGCTAAAGCGGTACTTTATTTCATTTCTAGAATTCCCAATTTCACAAACCGTAGTAATACATGTATAAACAGATTCCGAAATAATTGAATTAAAAACTAATTTGTAGGAGTGATAGGTGTTGGCGTGTATACTGTACTAAAGAAAGCACAATCGACAATTATTTCTTCAAAGAAAATTTTACTTATTTGCATTGTTACACTTTCATTTTACATGTCAAATATTTTGCAACTGTTACACCTTGTCTTACAAATATACAAGGATACACAACATACAACAGTGATGATTGTGTTTGGAGTATGAATGAACGACAAGAGATACAAAAGTACGTAGTAAAAATGCTATAAATGTCGAGGATTGTAATGTCAGTATAAATGTCGTATCTACATTTCGCGTTTAACGTTCAGTACACAAAAATTCACACTTGGTGTAAGGGTCAGGATATTCTATTCGAATATCTAATACTTTGAAATACATAAAAATAACGTGATGCCGTTGCGTTTTCGCAGCTTATAAAGGAAACTTCATACGAATCCTTCACATTCGTATTTCATTTATATATACTCCAACGCATTCTCTACTATCTATCACGAGTTAATACTACTTTAATTATTGCCATTCAAACTTGATATGTAAAATAGGAATGTGCAACTCAATCGTAACGACGTGTTGTTTACAATGAACCGTTCCATGAAATAAATGCGGGCAAATGTATGAGCGTACAATGTGTTGCTTCGAGGCGTGGTAAATTTGTCAATTGAAAAACGGACGCGCGTATGACTGTACATCGATTCATTGGTTCTGACATAATTCTCCACTGGTGTCAAGAAAGTGGTTCCCGTGTTGTGTTGGGTAAGAATAAGCACAATAATCCTCCACCTGTAAAGTAATAATAATTTGTATTATTTAGTCCAATTGAGATCGACAAGAAATAACAAGAGAGTACCTAGGCGGTTTGACAATTCTAACTCATGAAAGAAAGCACATCGCCAATGTACGAAATTTATATGTACACCTTTTAGCTTAGAAAAGTCATGATTTTTTTTTCTAAACGAATAACAGAATCAATAAATAATTCACTGCTCATCGAGTATATTCGGTAAATAATCGGACGCAATGCATTATTCGCATTTTTATAGGATTTTAGTCATAGGGATTAAAATCAGATATTGTATTAAAATTTGCAGTGTAAAAAAAAAATAAAAGAGGAATTTCTATAGAACTTATGTTATCTCTTTGTTACAAGATTCAAGTATTGAGTATTTCTTTCATTGATCTTTAGCATTCTATACTTTGAACTTAATTACTTAAAATACTTTGCATATATTCTTCTTTTTTGTGAAGAATGTAAACGTACAAAATTATTATAGAAAATATGTATATGAAATGGGTAACCGGTTGCCCACACAACCGGGGTTTAATATTATTTGTCTGTTAAAATAATTACCAATCAAAAGTGCAGCGACTATGAATGTTGGTGCTGGACAATACATATCCAGAAGTTGTGCTATTACAATATTTCCAATGATACCACCAAGACGTGCTGCAACCATAGAAATAGCGATCCCCGTTGCGCGAAGATGCGTTGGGAAAACCTCGGTTATTAAGCAGTCTAAAGCTGCATTCCCGCAGCTTATCACGCCGCTGAAGAAAGCCGAAACGATTAGATTTTGCTGTTTGTTGTACACAAAGTACAATCCGATTGAACACAGCCCCGATGAAAGTGTACTAAACACTGCAAATAAATAAAAAATATCTCGATTACATTACATTGCTGCATTGTTACCTTTTAATGTTGTAACAGGTAAATAGATACATCTATAAAATTACTACTGAAGGGTGGATATATTTGTACCGAATCAACAATTTGCTTTATTTCATTGCACTTGGAAGAGTAGCGCATTGTTAAGATTTCGCAAACACGAGAAATATTGATTTCTTTTATTGAACAATTTATAATGTTTTATATGTATTAAGAATTCTACGAAGAAAGATTAATTATCAATGAACAATGTGCCATCAATATGTATATACAGAATTAAAACGTCCGAAGTAATTAATGATATATTAAATGTCGCTTAAAATTATCGTTCGTCACTTTATAGTAAAACAATGATGAAAAAGGAGAAATAACTTTTCAACATTGTATTATTTCAGAACGAAAGATAAACAAGAAATCTTCGGCACGCTATAGCAAATTATCTTCACCTTGGCAATTAAACGAACAAATTGCTCACGAAAGAAACTATAATAATGAAAATTCCATAGAATAGATAAAACGTTTATCTTTATTCCGATATAAAGTATGTCTTATTGCAACAAAGTTGAAATAAATGTTAAATTGCATAAAATATTACTGCTTACCCAAAAAGAATTTACGACCAAGGCGATCCATTCCCAAAACGGCGACGATATTCGCGGGTATGGCGGATGCCACGGTGATCAACGATTCCAGAAAAACGGAAGCGCCGATTTTGTTTGAACAATGGTTCTCGACGCTGTGAGAACCCTTTTGTACGACATAATCGGTCACCTGGCATATCGAAGCGACCTCACCGGGATGATCTCGATGAAACTCGTCGAAACGATTGAACAGTTCAGGGAACCACATCATCAGACCATAATAACCGATGTGGAAGGTGAAATTGATGATGATCGAGATTATGGTGAAACGAAGTATCGGTGAGATGAAAAGTTGTTTGCTATTATCTACGATATCGCTGAGCATAGTTTTGCATTTATTCTTTTCGATAGTAGTTTTCGTTGGTTCCGGTACTTGTATGTCGTCCAGAACTAGTTCTTTTACCTGGAACAAATTCATAATTAAGACTCATCCTTTCTTCTGAATATTATTTATTTCAGAAAGTCATTACTTGCACTAATTTCATTTGTATGCAAGTCACTTCGTAAAAACATTTAATTATATCAATCTTTTAATTAGTTCAAATGACTGAAGTACAATTAAAATAAAATGAAAAGGTAATTTGAACATTTCGAAATGTTAGGACAAACATAACACATTTTATATCACAAAAGAAGCGTCAAATGTAGTTAAATGTAGTTTCGAATAATACATATAACTGAGCAGCGGATATTTATGTAATTGCATATTTTTGTAGGGAACAGTCTAAATGATAACTTTCTCGTCAATTCTGGGATTCTACATTTCTTCAATTTGTAATACAATAAATTAGTTTCACCGCGAATATTGTGCCAAAATTGGCGAACACTGTAAATTATAATTATAATTCGTGCATTTGGGTGACAAATTATATTTAAGAATAAATTGTTTCGTTTGTAATTAATTGGTGGAAGGAGTATGCAGATATACATATGTATATATGTACACACACATACTTACCGTGTAACTATCTCGGGGTTTGCCAGTGTTAATGGCATAAATCCCGCGGAAGATATCGAGTGCTTCTTCATATCTTCCGCAGGACAAGAGGTACTTGGGGGATTCAGGGAGCAACAGCAGCAGCCCCGCGACGATAAACGATGGAGCAGCACAGATCAGCAGGAAGATACGCCAAGAATTGTACGTGAACGTTGAGCTTACGATACCGATGTCGTTAGGGATGATCGACCATGCTAAACCTAAAGATGAAAACGAAATACGTATTCATGAATCGTGCTACCACTCATAATTTTTCATTAGAAAATAAAATACAGTGAATGTGTCCTCTATTTACGACTTCCAAAAGCAAGTAAAATGTTTTATAGCTGAAAAACATGCAAACATATTTTGTATGTTAACAATAAGTGTTTTCCTTGAAATTAAGACTGTTCAAAAATGTTATTCTTCGAAAGATGGACAGACGAGATTCTAAATTTCGAGTATATTTTAGAAATTGCATTTTACCAGCAACAAAGAGGTTTCCAAGTGTCCAGAAAGCAGCCATAAAGGAGAGCATCGAGCCTCGCTTTGCTTTCGGTTGGAATTCAGCGAAGTAGGACCAGATAACAGGTCCGCTGCCTCCAAGCCTTAAAAATAGAAAATAGAGTTGAACAAATTTTTTAGCCTCATTGAATTTATTTATTTTTTACTGTCCCATTATTTTTTCTATGAAATTATTGAAAATGCCTAACTGTACACGCCGAATATAAATGGATGGAACGTAGAAAACACGTAGAAAATATCAAGTTAATAAACTTACGCGGCTCCGTTCAAAAAACGGAAGAACATGAATAGTTCATAAGACTGGCTGAAACTGGAGGCAACGATGCAAAGGGCGTTCGCGAAGGAAATAGCAATGAGAACCTTCCGACGACCTAGGGCATCTGCAACAGAGCCCCAGGCATACGCCCCCGCCATCATGCCGATAAAGATGATCGAATTGAGCCATCCCTTGGCTTGGGTATCAAGCTTCAGGTCACATTCTGCACTAGGTAGGATGAAGGACATAGAGATTACGTCCATCTCCTCGCTAGTGCTGACAAAGCCGCACACCGTGAGGAGGAAGTAGTGAAATTTGCCATAGTCTGAAGAAGATCAAATAAATTATAAAAAGATATTGCAATATGACCGACTGCAGAAAAATATCAAAATGTATCTTATAAAATATGTACCCTTCACAGTTTCTGAAATGATACAATTTTAAGTAGTATTGGGTTTGCAGTGCGGGCAACCAAAAAACTGTTCAATAAGTTTGAAGTTTAGTTTACCTGGTCACCCACACAAGGGTTAAATTGTTAGTTAAATATTTTCGTAATGTATTTTGTCATATAACTATGACATTATAATACGAAGGAAATTATTTTTACAAAATTGACGATTTGAAATTGCCGAGAAAATTTCTGTGTTTATTTGAAAAATAATAATTTAACCCCTGTAACCCTGTACAATTTGTTTCTTTCAACTTTTTGTTATCATTCCACATAAAATCATCACGAGTAAATACTTCATGATATTAATCATCCTTACTCCAATCGAAATTTTCTCAAATAAGGATGCAGATTGCATTATGTTTCTCGAATCATTCGAAATTATAATAGATAGATAGATTTTAGATATAGAAGTTATTAACCATTAATGGAAAGGTCTGTAATAATAATTAAAGAGTTACCCACGTTTTCTATCAACATAATAATAACATACTTAAAATTCGCATACATGATATAAAACTATACATATATGTACGTAGACATAACGAAGAAAAATGAATGATAATTACCGGTAAGTTCAATGGCCTTCTCAAAGTCTGCTACAACGAAGGATCCTTTTTCTGGATCTAGGGTCTTGCCCTTTGTTCCAATGCCTATTACAGAATATTACTATACGTTTACAACATTTACAAGTGTTTGATAATCGCAGAGATACACGATTTACAACAAAACTCTACTTACGGGCAAGTTCGAGATCCTTTGAGCCACAGCCGTTTAGCCGATCGTCTTTTACATCACACTCTAAAACAAGCGAAAGGAATTCGTTTGTGATTAATTTTTTCACACGTATAATTGCACAATGACAATTCAAAGAAAAGCTACTGAAATAAGTAAAAAAATATTTTGATATTCATTTCGTTATAATTAGCACGTTTCATGCCATTTTGTCCATTTTTAATATCTGGCCAAAAATTATCCTGTTTGAAATTAATTTGGTCAGATTTATTACATTTATATATTTTGACACATTTTTTATGATATTCGTGGTATATGATAATTGATATCTAAAATAGTAACAGAATTCTTGAAAGAATCAGGGATGAGTCATGCATTCCATAATAAAATAAATGATACATTCACGATATTCACATGATACAAATAAGCCATACAGTGAGATAAGAGTTTAATAACCGGTCTACCAATTTTCCTTAACACCGTTTTTCCACTTGGATTTAAAATCCCACGAAAACTTATTGTGTGTCTAAGCGGGAAATAGGTTCGAGGCATTTAATACATTTCGTAGCGAAAGAGATTAATAAATTCCAAATATCACGACGATATACATACGAGACCCTACATAAGTTGTCATTCACACGTAAATCACTTTAATTTACACATTCAATATACTCATTCTTCAATATCTTATGACGCAATACCATCTATTAACACGTGTAACTGCAAATGATTACTAAGTATCACAAACAATTTCTTATTTCTGATCATCTAAAATATCATTATACTCTAATTAAGTAGCACTTGAAAATAAATCCATAAAGATTACGTACTATGATTGTGCTTTGAGTCAGGTTCACTCTCTACCATTCTACGATGTCGGCGCAGTTGGGTGAATCTGGCTTGGTGATAGAGTTAAATGAGAAATCTTCGTGCTCGACGGTGGGCTTTGATCGATATTAGATTGATCTTGTTTTTGCGGATTGCTGGATCTCGGCGAAGTCTTCCTGCTGAATCTGCGCTGATCTGCTGCTGCTCGTCGGCGGGGCTAGGTTCTGCGCTCACTTGTGAGCTGAAACGCAATTCAAAAACTTATGGTTATGTAATAGAAAGAAAGGGATTTACGCTTTCTATTATTTATTAAATAAGTCAAAAAGGGCGTGTAAGGAAAAATATGGCGTATGACGACAGTGCGCGGAAATTGGGCTCCGATCGATCATACGAGGAAAATCTCTCGTTAACTCTTTCCTTGACCGATACAAAACTGGTTCTTGTATGCCAGAGGGAACAAAACGACATGTTTTAAAGAAGTGAAAAAAAACACTTATTTAATACATTTAAAATTTCGATACTCAAAATGGATAGGGGTTTTTGTTTTTGTTTTCGGTAGAGGATTATAAGAGAATTGACTAAATATTTGGAGTAATTGTAGACACTCTTCTTTATCACCGTTCAAGATTTCCTGTGCTGAAACGTACGCAATAATCTTGTAAAGTATTAAACGCATAAACACATTTTCCTAAAGAAATGCAGGGTATTACATAGTACAATGTATTTTTGCTTGTCTCTCAATTAATATCATTACAAACGTATCTGACAATAATTGTTTATAGATGCATTTCATTCTGATATTCAATATGGATCAAACCAATTGCTTTTATTACTAGTTCTGGCATTTAAGCATTTCCTTTTTCTTTTATATGTAACGCACTGATTGTGTGACTGTGATACAATCATGTACGAAAGAAATCAATGATAAATGAATCTAGAATAATCATTGATCCCAGACCGAGAAAGGCCGAGGAAGATCGAGGCTTGCAGAAGAAGCCGGTTGTTTTTCCATTGAAAGGCATGATCCCGCAACGCAACGAGATCACGTGCTTCAAATCAATATCTAGGGGTTAAGTAGGGCCAATTTGTAATTGCACTGATAATGGGCGTGGGTCGTAACGTTCTGGAAGGCAACGATTTGGAAGCTTTCCGATGATAAAGATAATTGGGTCTGCTCACAAAGGGATTTGTAAGAGGAACGTGATTCGCATTTGCGAAGGGTACTTTTATCTTCCTTCTGAAAGGTAACAGGAAATGCTATTGTAATGCCACAATAAGGGTCGAGCGTTATTGCGTATGTTAGTTAAGAACATTTTCCGTAGAAAAAATTGTGATTAAGATTCGAATGTCTATTCATTGTTCTCCTCGTGTTGCAGGGAACATCGGGAAAAAATGAGTGTCAATAAATATATGAAGAGTAAGGGGTGAAACGGAAAACTTGAAAGTACGAATTTAGACATTTATATGTTTTAATGAAATCTAATTTTGTAGGCCTGTAATAAGGAATGTAATGAGTAATAACACGATTTTAGAGTGAAAGTACGTAGAATAAACATGCTGGGTAAATAATATTTCATTTTTTATGTAAATTGTATACGCGAGCAAAGGCATTTCATATTCCCACGTCATTCATTAACAATATTTACGTCAGTTGAACATCTTTTTACTTATATCTATAATGCCACAACGTTCGCATAGCCTTTAAACTATATCGTACCTCTTACATATTTCTTAATCATTTTAAATTGGCATTATAAATATTGAGCAATTCGTAATTCAAAGGGAAGAAAATTTTTGATTTCATATGCAATTGCATATGGCGACCTTGATTCATAGATGACTACACCCGTTTCACACATGCATGAAGCACGCTATGATCACTTTAATTATTAGGTGTTCCCACAATTCTATTATACTCCACATAACGAGCCACTATACGTAACAGTCGGTTTTGCGCACAGTTTTCTTGCTACATTTTGATTGAACAAAATCTCATAAACCTTGAACGAGAACATCGTCATGGGTGAGCAGATCGGCCTATGGAAAATCTGGTGCACTATCGTAACAGCTTGATAAACTCTACAGCGAAAAAGAAGCTTGTTAAGCATCTATTGATATAAGAAAATGGATGAAACAACTGTGTATACCCATAGATTTCGCCTAAATGTTTTTACATGACTTGATTTATTAATTTATGTGTTCGGTAAATAATATAACAACAAATACATGGTTAGCTTTGTAAAAAGCAATAGGTTGATCATCTTTGGTGCACAAAGTGGAAAGATGAAAAAAAAATAAATTCATCGACCGTGACAGGACTCGAACCTGCAATCTTCGGATCCGAAGTCCGACGCCTTATCCGTTAGGCCACACGGTCGTTGAAGGGTAGTTTTTTGCAACTAATATTTCACGATTGAAAGAAAGTCACCCCAAAATTGTTTGTGCATGAAAGAATCTTATTATGCGAATGATTATCACTTCGATTCGTGATAGCATCGTTTGTAAATAAATCCGCCATAGCGATATCATATTCGTGAGCCGTTTCTGCCTGTTAGTTACGGAAAATAAAGTTGATTTTGTGGTGAATGAAAATAGCTTTGCAGTATTAGTACAAAATTATTTTGTATCAATCACTACTTTGTTATTATCTTAATTAGTTATTCTTTCATTACTACACCTATGGTCGAATTATTCAAATTACCTGTTAAATAGTTAGGAAATTCTATTATTTAAATTACCCTATCTTTTAATATAACATGATCATTTTCTGGAAATATAATATTCGATATGCAATATTTATTTTGTTTTTTTAGTAGTATTACTAAGTACATTTATTTTATTCACTTGAAGAAATTTTCCTTCTCATTATACTGTAGCCTATGTTTTTGCAAAACGTTTAAATAGCAATAACAATCAGCGTAGTTCAATCATAACAGTAATCGTAATAGTTATTAATATTTATTTATTATTATTATTTATTTGTTTGTAATTTTGGCCTTCCGGCTACAAAATGTAATAGTTATTAATAAAGAAGGATTCTTAGTATGCTTTATATCACTATATATGATAAGAAAATGTTAGTAGCAATTAAGCTAATAATTCTATTCATTGCGTAAAACGGAACACATCAACTCCTATCTGAGTAACGTCATAATTATGTGAAACTGTCATTACATTGATCTACAACAGTGGGAAAGGGAAAAACATAAAATAATTTCCGGAAAATCGTCAATTCAATACCTTGACCAGTCCTATTATAGACCCTGGAGACTCAACGACATAATTGCAAGGGAGGCGTGCCGGGACTTAATGTCGTTCTAGAAAACGACTGAATATTAGCAGACATTGACGGACATCCTGTACCAAATACTCGCTAAGTAGACGACATCACGCGTGTCTGTTCCAAATCTTCCGCAGACTATGCGAATCGTGATCATCCGGGATATGTTTTACAGGATAGCTTCCCCATTCGTCTGGTTCTACATACTTAATTATTACGAGATCACTAAGCAAGTCGATATACACCGCATGTTTCTTGCATTCAATCATTAAACAGAGCGTACGACTGAAAACTTAATGTGACCGTCTACTTGATAATATTGATAATATATTTCATTCTATTTTTTCTTTGCCTCGTTGTGAACGCATGAATGCCGAATTCGGCTATGAAACGTAATCTTAAAAGAATGTAGATTTAAAACGCCTTAAATCGTATGGAAATGTATGTTTGTACGTTAAATACGGTATTTAGATTCCGACAAAAAGTAAAATTAGTACTACTTTTGTTTTAAACTTTTGTGGAATGAAATGTTATGTTAAATGAATGTATGATGAATCGAATAATTTTATTGTGTATAGTGTTATATTGCCAATCTTAATCATTTGTAAATCTCTAGAAGTATTTAATGTTACTGTATTTATATAAACATATGTTTTTGTACGTATGTTTTATATGAATAATATTACAGAAATTATATATCAACTCGGTTCATATTCTTAAGAAAAAGTTGTACATGTTTATGCATACTGAATCAACCATGAAAAGTATGGGATCTTACTACATATACATGTTATACGCCATAAAATACTCATAAAATATAAGCTTAGAAAGTGATACACTTGTGATTTAAATATCTGTGCAGAAAAAACTCGACGTAATAAAATATTACCTCAGCTTTGCAAATATTGGTTTCCAATGAAATGATAATGATAACAGTGGCATACAAAAGTAACTCAAATGAAAAGAAATGAATAACGCTGAATTTCATTTATGTAAAATATATCATGACCCAAATTAAATGATAATACCCTGTCACTAATTGTCACATCAAATTTTAAAATTATAGTGTCACGAAAACGTTTCTGCAGAAAGTATTGCGAAACTGACATTTTTGTATGTCTATTTATAATGACACGAAATTGTACGCAATACGCTAATACAATTTAAGTTATGAGTAGTATAGTATTATGTATAAAAAAGAAGAAGTAACGTACGTCAAGAGCGAAACAGTTTTATTAACTACGCGTGACAAAATGTGTTCGATCATAATTACTCTACCGTTTTATAAAATGTCACGTGCGGGAAACGTGTTCGAAACGTTGACCAGGTATCCTTTCTTGGAACAGCTGATTAGATTAAATAAAATTATATAAATGAACCTGCGTCAATGCACGTTTTGCATTTCTCAAACAAAAAATAAACATTCTACATGTAAAAATTTGTTCAGCTCTACGTGGTTTGCAAACAGAAGTCAAAGAATCCAATACATACAATATCTCCGCAGATTGTTTCCAATTTGAATTTAACAAAAAGAAAGACATAGAAAATGAATGAAAGTTTCTGCAAAAATTAATTGTTATTTGAACTAATGTAATAGTTAAAAATAACCAAATTCTTTTTCCTTTCCATTAAACGCAACTACTTGAAAGGCTTTCGTAACTCTGGCCACAATCGATTATATTATTATCACCCAAGTGTGTACAATTGCAGTTCCTTTTAAAGGTATAAATAGTTTGCGGCGTCGCATTGAGGTCGTTGCACGACACACTGTAATTAACTGCATCAGTTAAATTGTCAATTATCTATTGTGAAATTGAGTTCAATGATCTCTTCTAATGCAATTGCGATGATGCGCATCGCAGGTGCGACTTGTGCACGTGGTACTCAGGTGACACTGATACATAAAACCGATAATTTTCTACGGAAATTATTTACTTTACTTAAAGCTTTGACTGTTTAAACGAATGATTGCATTCGTATAATGAATTTGTAGACATCGATGGAAATTTGATTTGAAAGAAATGTAAAAAAGCAACGAGTTTATTATTAATCTCAAACGATAGTATTCAACAATTCTTCAGTTAAGACTGTTTAAAAAAAAAATGCAATTAACCAATTCATATATGTCTCATTGGTATAAAGGATACAAATTCAACATAATATGATGAAAATTCTACTTATACTTGAAAAACAAAACATCAGAAATTAAACTTCGTAAACTTTATCAATTTACAAATTAATGGAGATAAAACAGTTAAGTACCCCGAGCGACGATTTATTTCGGATACTGAAAATCACATTTTCTTTATAAGTAAGATAAATTATAAGGTACTCTTCAAGTTCTATTGCGTTCAAGATTTCTCTGCATCAACGTTCGCAAATTTTAATGCAAGCCATAATAACGTAACTAGGCACACATTTTTGCAGAAATAATGCTGTACCCTCGGAATTGTCTATTCCACTTTTAGAATACGAGCTCGATATCAAAAACAGAAAACTGACTGACAATGTCAGTCATGAAGATGAGTCACGAACCAGTGACAATAGGCATAGATAATTGCGAGGTTGACAATGCTCGAAAAACACTGATTTCAACCAAATTATCTGTTGCACATCTCGAAACCTAATAGAACACTGCGGATACACTGAAAACGGAAACGATAAGGTCGATCGTAACGAGAACACGAAATGTGATTGGTCTGCTTTCGTGTTCTTGCAATAACTATAAAAGGATGCAAAGGCTGTTTCCTCTAGGATCATTGTTGCACGATAATGATCAACGTTGTCTGTTTATTCTAGCTGAATAAATACGAAAGAGAAATATCACTTTTGCTGTTAAGTCGTATTGTTACATAAATTACATTCAACACTTCTTTTATATCCAATTGTTTGGAATGATTGTTTCAAACTTTCTGCCACTAAGTGAGAATAGGAAAAGAATTTCCCGAAAAGCCAACATGTGGTAATAAAATTGAAAAGTAATGCTGACAGAATGGTGGAAGGGAACAAGGAGTAGCGTAATGTTAATTAGCTGAAACGTTGATATATGTACGAGTAATACTTTTCAATTTACATTTCTCGCATTCCTTATATTATTGCTGATATATTTAGTCATCGTAGGTAAGAAGACAGGAATTCTTTCTACTGAAATTCCTATAATTGTCTGTACTATAACTATACTGTAAATGTCCAATTGCCTTTTTATTTAATATTAATTTTGAAGCAATTTGTAAAACAATAAGAACATTGCAATATTTAAAGATATTCCTAATATCTTCTTCTGTTAATACGCTCTCAATTTAATTCTCTATATCTTACGTACTACTGTACGATATGCATACAATTTCGAGACATGTCGAACAATCAGAAGAATTTCGTAAGTTGAGAAACTTGTAATAAATTAGAAACACGAAAATAAAAAATGAAACTTTCACAAACGTGTACCCACCCAAAATCAATAAAAAGGGAAATGAAACAGAACAGTAAATTAAATTGAACAAACCTTTCTCAACGTTGTGCAACAAATAATATTGACAATAGAAAAGCTATTGATAATAAACGCGTATATGAATCATTTGAAATATCCCCCCAAAAGCACGCCTCATGAATCAATAACCCGTGCCAAATTTGGCATCCCTTAAATTTCCCTGCAAAAGAGATCTGCTCGTGCAGAGCTGAACTCGAGGGGTTGCCTTCGTCATGAGATTCGTGATCCACGATCGGATTTGATTAAGCGTCGAGTATCATTCGCGATCGCGGATCGAACGGTGTGAAGAGGAAACGAGGTCAAGCTGCTCTCGAAAGCTCTAATCGGCGTGCCAGGCGTGTGGCACTGAAAGTAAAGCGGTTTGTAATTATCGTCAGTCTCGCAAGGACAGAATAATCAGTCTCGTTGCCGACAAATTCACTGGGGAATAGAAGGAGGAGGCAGAGCAGCGGTGCCGTCGCAGAAAAGCGATGTCATCACACTCGTTAAGATTCGTTCGCACCGCACAAACACCGTGACTAATTGCCGTATTTTCGATAAAAGTGGAGTAACGTTCGAGTGACTCATGAGTATTTAACCCCTGGATGCTACAATACTGTACAATTATGTATTTAGTAATTAACCCTCTCCGTCGTGTGCTACTGTAGTCAATGTTACCCCTATCTTAGAAATATGAATGAGAAATCTTCTTACGGAAAATAGAAATGCTTTGCTTCTTTTTTTATTTAATAGTTTTTCTACTTTGATATTTTTCACTATTTTGTTGAAGGTAAGTAGATTCAAAGTTGGTTTTCGTATTTGGAAACAATTGTTCAGGCAATGTAGCCCTTATATTGTAATTAAATCATTAATTGCATTAATATTGAGAATAATAATATTTTATTTAGACTATGCATCCTGTAAGTATAGAACACGTAAATGTATTTTTAAACTGTGCTATGCTATTGATAATATTGCGTAGAAATATTACATATTTATATACATATTATGGTAATATATTAAAGTTGGTAATACTTTGCACAAAAATACTCATCGGTATTAATTGATACTAGGTTAATATTACGCCTAATAGCTGGTCAAATAATTGATTTTTCAAATCTGTCGTAACAATAATCTTTACCACTCTCTTTTGCACATAACGGAATACCTTAACGATTGTAAACAAATGAGTCATGCTCTAGATCTAATGCTTAAACATTCCATGATTGTATATCTGTCTGATGTAATAAGTGAAAGGTATTATTTAAAACATTTGACTAATGAACTGGTTTTCAAGACCAAAGTACCGCGATATGAATTTTTTATGTCACACCTTTATGTATACAAGTTACAAGTTACACTTACTTACATTCTTTGGTAAGAAAAAGTTATTTACGAAAGCCACTAACATTTAACTGCCAAATTGCGAGTAAATTCAATCACAAAAAAAAGAAATTTAGTAATAAATTGAAAAACAATTCTGAGGACATTAACCTACCAGCAGTAATATTTAATGAAACAAAAGAACTACGAATTGAGGGTAGAAGACAAAATATGAAATTGTGAGAAATGAAACAAATTCTTGTTTAAATTAAAAACAGATAGAACAGAGAATTCGTGAAATTCATACATTACTTACGACTCGAAGGAGGACAATATTTTCGTAAAAGTAAAAATCCAAGCATCCGTTGCACAGTACTTGTGGGCTTCGGGACGACGGTCACACTTGGGAAACACTCGAAGACTGTGAATATCATAGGAGCAACACGTACTTAACGGAGGAGCACGTCGAAATATCGACGAATCGAAAGTTATCACTGAAAATGCTTCTTCAAAGCGAGCGCATTTTTGTAGCCGTCGTTCTGTTTATCGAAGGAAATCAAGGAAAACAGCATAGGTCCGATACTACAATAGATAAGGGCATTTGTTCCCTTTGTAATGCCCTATCCTCGATTCTCCCAAGAAACAACTCAAAGGAATTCTCCTTACTGACAATTTGACAAATTGTCTGTATCCAAATACAAAATATTATCCCCGTTCTAGTATCACATACGTCCACGATATTTTCGACAAATTTTCAACTTCCGCCCTTCCTCACTACCCTGAACCATTAAAATTAGTTCGCCCCTGCTCCCGATATATTCGGCAGCCACTTTATTCCTCCAACTTGCCGAAAGAAACCGTTGATGGCCTGGTGGTGAACAATGAATGATAACACACGATATCTCGCGCCACCGTCGATGCGACGAGCCAGAGGGTGGTATTTCGTGCGGCACGCGATTTCTATCGTTGTTGTACGCGCGATTCTCGTTTGAAATCGGTCCAGTGTAGGTTGCAAGTCAACATTTAATAGATCGATCTGCAAGAGACGGTGCGTTGAAATGAAATGAGTGTCTGAGCATCGACGCGCTAAAAGTTACCTGCCACCTCCCACTGACTATCACGGTAGATGATTGTCGGCTGCAAACGTTCCTGCACATTTCCTAGTCTATCGAATAGCATACTGATGATGGCCATGAAGGGATATGCTCCCGTTACTTTGCTCCACCGGCTGAATAGAATATGCGATCGTATAAAATGATTAATTTAATGCGGGTACATGGTTTCATAAAATTGCTAATAACCGTTCTATTTTATGATCGAAGGTATCGTGTATTATATTATAATGTGCACACGTACGAGTATTTATATTATTACGCTGCAACATCTTATATGTTAAATGTTAAATATCCTTTTAGCACTATCGCTATAATGTAATGGGTTACCTGAATTCAGGTATTTCATTTTCTATTCTAATGATTATTTTCGCCAGGCATAGAATAACGAATGAAGAAGATATTGGAACGAAGGGGTTAATATTGCAATGGCTATTCTGCATATTTCGACACCATGATAATTTGACCATCGTTATTCTAGACATAATATCATTTTATAATCCGGGCTGACAAATTGTTCAGTATTTGCATAATATGGACGTAACTATCTGTTTTAGTGCACGTCTTTTACTTTTTTTTTAAACAATATACTGTGTATTATATGTATTATATTATTTCTTTTAAATTATATTATTTATTTCGGCAACACCTCGGAGGTACCTAATAACATAGAATTAGCACCTAAACGTAGGCATGCCAGAATACGAAAGAATACTATTATTTTTTTTCATTAGTTAAGTGGTTTAATTTGATGTACATATTTCCTTTTCTATGGACCCATAACATTTCGATACATTACCCGACAAATGAGTAGATATCGCCTGAATAGATATCTTGAATAAAAAGATACAAAAAATACAAAAGCTTGTATTAAGACAACGAATGGTACACAATCGAAAAGCAAAGATGATTAAATGTATATATCTAACTGTTTTGTTAATAGAAATTGATAGACTCGTCGATGCAATTGGCAATACAATTAATCATTACAAATCTAATTCCGATTTCACAAGTGCTTCAAGACTAGCTTAAACTCAAGAGGAAGATAAATCAGATGTCTCCAAATGGGCTCTTAAGCTGTTTCCTTTAAGTAGGTACATCTGTCAAGCTGTTTTTCAGTTTCAATCGCTCGAAGTGTTATCGTAGATAATTTTAAAAAGATCTATTTACTCTGAGAAATGTGTGCATGCGTTTACTTATAGTATGTCACACAGAAATGTATTGGCGATATCTTGGTTCAAAATCTCTCGTGCATATATATATAAATTGAAGATATATACATATAAGAGAGATATAAAATCCTATTACGGACTTATCTATTATTCGATCCACTTCTTCTCTTTAATCAGTTGACAAAATGTTGCCAAAATTCTCTATTTCTCTTTCATATAACATAGATTAACGTTAGCAGCTTCAAAAATACATTTTTCTCGAATGCGTTCCTTCATTATAGAACACATACTTTCAATGAGACTTGCGTGTGGAGATTGAAACGCTTAATTGAACGTACAGATATTATTTTTCGCGTTTCGACTGCGGCGCCTGATGTCTTTATCTTTGTAAAGTATCCAAATATATGTAGATCTTTAAAACCAATATTGAACTAATGACAACGGTGTCGTTTAATACAATTTAATAATCAAACAAAAAGTACCGAACTCGCGAACACAATTATTCGAACTTCTACATTTAAGGGCGAGAAATAATTATCCTGCTATTGTTTGCACAGATGATTCATCTTTTAAATAGTGTACAATACTTTTACTATAATTATACCACCGTTATAAATATAATTTCCTCCTATTCCCATTTTATTTCCTTTCAATACGTCTTCTTACAATTATTGGCCTGCTTTATCTTTAGTGTGAAAGACACTGAATTCCATGATCTGATTGTGAGTCAGAAAGTGAACACATCGATAAAATCACTATTTAAAACAGGCTGTTTTAATCATTATTTTATTTATGGGTTTGAATTAGTTATTCTTTAAATTCGTAAAGGTGTTTGAATATTTGTAAATGATTATTTTAAATGATCTGTACCAAGTTCACTCAATCGATAATCAGACAGACAAAACGGGCTCACTAAATACTATGCTCTCTAATCGTGATCGATATTTTCACAAGTCCATGTCGATTTTCGCTATGTCCTTTCGTAGTAGGTATAACATATGTACTTATGTACATGGCGGGTTTTCTGCACAGCGAAATTTCATCGTCGTTATGCTTAGGTTTATATTGTTTCTAGTAAGCTAAGCGTGTACTTTACGCGACGACAGAAATTTATTTTGTTGTAAATAATCGAACGGGGCTTTATGATTGTCCGTCATAGTATGTTGGAACCCCGATTCGTAAAATTATCCACGCATTTTTTGTGTATATGTATATCGTTGTGCCCATTTCTCTACTATCTCTTTTGACTTATACACTTACTTCCCTTGGGTAGAGATATCAGACGATATTTAAATTTTCAAATAATAATCCTGCTTTAAATTTCTTATCGCAAAACTGAACACGTCTTGAAACCATCCCATTTCTCGACGATATGGACGGCT
This sequence comes from Nomada ferruginata, assembly GCA_963583965.1. Lineage (NCBI taxonomy): Eukaryota > Metazoa > Arthropoda > Insecta > Hymenoptera > Apidae > Nomada > Nomada ferruginata. The sequence goes on from OY757213.1 coordinate 16,095,441, forward strand.
AATTAACAGTCATCAAAGAAATTTGTAGCGATAAATACTCTACATTCTTTTTATCACCTCCTCCTTGAGTTGAATGGTGTATTTATGCGTCAGTATAATTGTGTCGTTAAGGAGCAACGACAGTGTCTTGAGTGCACTGTGAAATTATTATAGAATACCAATTTATTAGAACCTTTATTGTGCCTAAATATAGATTTGCTAATAATTATGTCATGCAAATTTAATTTTAATATTATTATATGATAATATTAATAGTACCGACGGCTTTGGTAATTTAAATGCTACATAAAATACAAATTTTTACGTTTATTGTTGCTAATCGCAACTAGCATTTACTTTTCACAATTTATGTAATAAAATTTGCCCTAAATGTACAATATATTATCGCGTTAAAATAATCAAAATGTACGTAGTACGTTCATACGTATCTATTGAGCAGAGGACTAATGTAGATTTATCAAGTTAAACGAAGTTTCTTATTAAAACGGCCATGCGTTTAGTTACCGCGCAAGTCAGTTTCTGCTTATTTTCGCCAAATCATACGTGACGCGACGTAGTATTAAGGAAAGGTGGCCAGCGGTAAATCATACACATTTATTGACTCATTAATTAGAAAGATAAAGAGCAAGTGTGTATGAGGACGGCGCACAGTGGTCTGGATTGAAATATTTAGTGACATTTTGGTATAACTTTTGAGCTATAAAAGATATCGGGATGAAATTTGGTTTAAAGAATATTAAAAAATAACCATAATCCAATTACATATAATATGATATATTTTGTATTTGTTTAACAATTTCTTTTTTTAAGTTTTTAAATTTAAACACCTTAAAAACTGTTTTCTAGTATCTTTTCCAAGATTTTAGAGCCTCTGAATTTTGTGAAGGTATTGCGATCTTTTCAGATATCATTTCGTATAGAAAAGTGTGATCCCACGTATCTTTGGACGAATTTCTTAAAGTGGGGAACAAATCTCGATTTGTATGAGAAACCCCCATTTTTGTTAAACAAGTAATAGCTAAATAATAAAGAAGAAAATATTGAATCTGAGAAATAACTTATTCAACAAATATTTATGTGCTTTCGTACTTACCAAATAGAATAAAAATATTAAACAAATAAGAACTTAAATATGAATTTAATAACCGTAGTAAAGGACATTAATGTACACCGAACTAAATACAGGATAAATATATATAATATGCACAACGTACAGACTATACAGTGAAAAAACTTAAACCGAAATAAAAATAAAAACTAGAATATAACGTTTGAATATATAAAAAAGTTGTTGAAGATCTTAGTGTCCATGCTTAGATGGAACTGTCTTAACTGTGAGTGCGGACAGAAAAGTAGAAAACCTACTTAAAACCTTATCTAGACCATAACATAAACATTTCACTTTTCTATACTCTAAAAACTTCTTTAAAAGAGCATTAGCTTTAAACATTAATAATTTGCGTAGTAGGATGGAGTAGGAAATGACTGTTGTATAACTATACATACAGAGGATAGTTCACTGAAAATATTCCAATCGGTTAGAATGTGGGATTCGTTAGGACTTGAAAGATATACCTTGTCAATTGTAAAGAATTTTGTAAATATTCTTCATTTCATTCCGCAATATTTTTTAAACATATTGCTTATGGTAATTATTGATGAAAGTATGGTTTCTTATTGCGAAAGAATGCTTTTCCTTTCCAAAACAAAATCGGATTTAAAATATCAAATGAGTTCGTTAGGACATCTCATAGAAGATAAGCAGTTCTAAAATGTCCAACTTTAAGAATTCGTATCAGTACAATTTTTATTAAAATTCATTGGTTTCTTGATATCCGAAGTAGGTGGAGATTTAGAAATCAATACGAATTTACTGCATCTTGACATGTAAAAGTTGAACTTTGGGCAAAAAGTCACTGAATTTCTCGCCACTATGCGGCCTGATACCAATTTCTAACATAAGGTAATATGAAAAATGGAAATACATATGCTGACCTCGTCGTCACTAGAGCAAGGTTTATTCCATCTGTGCTTGAAGGACTATTGCAATTTCTTACATTACATCTCCGTCGAAGTCCGTTTTTAATCCCTGAACATTTGTCTCATTAATTATAGTTGTAGAAAGCAAAATCATGGAATGGTTGGCTATTAAGAATCTCATATTGGAGGTTGCGATAAATTAGTGTGCTGCAGGTATAATAATGTGGAATTACTTTAACAAACTTGAAACACTTAAAATAAAGTGTTTGTGAATATAGTAAGAAACAAAAGTATTTATGGCATGAAATTATGAAGTACAAGAATAAAGAATCTCTTTTCTTGTTTGTGAAAAAATCTTTCTTAAATATACAGTCGAACCTTGTAACTCGAATCTCAAGGGAAGAGAAAAAAACTTCGGGTTATAGACGTTTCGTCTTATCGAGTGTTCGAGTAAGACAGGTCTAACACACGAAAATTCGACTTATAGAGACTTTGTGTGACGGTTAACTGCGAGGACGGAAAGGAAAGCAAATTAAATTTTGTCGCGTGAATTACATTTTTATTGTATAATATATAAACGTTATCAGAAGACGAAAGTTAAGTCGCTATACATAAATATATATATCGACTTCTTATTATTCAAAAAGACAGTAATTTTGCTATGAGGTAATGTATCGACACATTGCTTATCTATGAAAATTGACGAAAAACGATTAGCTTCCATGGATATGCACGTGGTCATTTCATGTTTTCCGGCTTATGTTTTGAGACAAGCCTAACGGTTGAAAGGATAGAAAGAATTGAATGATTTCTGACACAAAGTTATAAACTTCGAGTTGCAGAGGTAGCAGCGATAGAAGTTCGACTCATAGAGGTAAACTTCGAGTAGTAGAGGTTTGACTATTCTAAGTTCGAGTTACAGAGGTAAAATGATGCATCTGGACATATGGCAAACAATTCGAGTAAAAGTAAGTTTTCTGTTGACTTATAGGGGTTTTTGCAGCGGAGCAGAAGGGAATTAAGAAAATTTTCGTCTAATAGAGGTTTTCGAGTTATAGAGGTTCGAGTTATCGAGATTCTACTGTATATAATGTTTCTGTATTCTCCATGATGGCAACTGCCTTGTTTATTATATAATGCCAGATACGAAGATTAACAAATATACGACAGCAAACATTAAGTAACATACTTAGTAATTTTGCAGTATGTAATTGTGAACATAGCGATAACACCAAACTCTTTTTAAATTCGCGTGACCAACTCTACCAAAAGTTTTCTTTTCCATTGTATCCATTTCTATAGTCAACTATCACTGATATTACTGGAAACGTATAAGAATTCACTGAAATAAAAGAACACTCAGTAGGGAAATTTATATTTTTAATTTCGACCTTTGAAATTTGCAATTTTGTATCAAAACCCGACTAGTTATGTATAAACCCGAATTAACTGTTTAATTGGAATTAAATGATCGATTGAAATGTATTTGTGTATATTATATTAATGTATTACCAATGATCGATTCTTTCCGTAGTATTCTTGTAATAAGATAGATTAGACTTCGCAGAATAATAAACCATAGCTTTCGTGTTTTTACAAATTTGCAACAAAATTTCCGGATTAATTTAAAGTTCCTCAAATATGAAAATCACTCGAGTTCAGATGCCACTGGGAAACACTGCACAAAATATAATTAAATTCTGTCTTCCTCCAGATTTTCTTCGACTAATTATTACAATAGACGTAATCTTTTGAAAACTTGGACAAAGTAGACGAAATTTTAACTAGCTGGATATCATGATAAAAACTTCAAGCATTCCATAAATCTATTCGAAATAAAGGTTTCATAATCGTAGAGCAAACGAAATATCTATAATTTCCCAGAAAACTATTTATTCCCCATCAATCAAATATTGAATTGTGTACATGAAAAGTACAAAGTTTACTTCCTACAAATGTGTAACGAGAGATTAGTTCAATTTCTATACTGTCGCGACGAATTCAATGTTCATTTACATTTCATTTACACAGCAAGTTGATTCAACAACAGACACCATCGATCATCTTTTCTCCGGGTTTCGTTTAATAGCGCGCTTGTAATCAATCGAACAAATTACGCCAGTCTTCTTACAACCCTGCTTAACACGTGCTCAACGTCAAGACCTTTAAAAGTGGTTTTAACTGGTTACGTCTCAAACACTCCGAGAATAATACGATGCTCTAGTTCCCGATGACCACAGCTCACAATCCTGGATCCTTAATTACTTCAAGTTCACACAAAACGTTTGGCTGGTACGCTGGGTCTGTCATCACTTTGTAAATTTCATAAGATTGACCGTTTTCATAAGCAAATTATATTCGAAACATTTATGTCTGTGATTTATCGAACAGAACTTCGATAGAAGTATGTATTGTCGATGGTTATTGTATGATTGAAAATCTGTTAATTCAGTATTTGTTCAATATAATATTCTTTTATCGAATATTTACTTTCTTATAGGATGTATGTATATAATACTGGTGTTTAATTATACTTTTTTGTCTGGTAATGTTGTGAGTAGTGCTGAGAAGATTTTACTTTTATTTCTCCAATAATAATTTGCAATAGATGTCGTAATATTACGACGTGGTTGTTCTATGATTTTACGTTTGCTTTGAATTACTTATTTTAGATTTAGTATGCTTTACTGAATAAAACATTTTTGTTCATTTAACGTTAATTCTTTTGTTAATTGCTTTGACTATGATTTTCGTTAATGTAACTATTTATATACTGATGCGGATCTGTGTGAGACGAACATTTTATTTTTACAATTGTTCAAATGCTTGAAAACTTCGAAGTCCAAATATTTTTCAACGCCTCTTTAATAGAAATTCTACAATTGTTTAAAAGGTGTGATGCAGTAAGTAAATAAACTAAACGATAGTTGTTTAAGGCGAGCAATCAATTTCCATCAATATCGAGATATTTTTCACCGTGTAGACGCATTCGTTAATTAAAATTGAGAAGTTATAAAACAGAAACGACATTACAAAATATACTAATTTTAAGCACCGTGTCATACGTAATATTAATAATTCATTGCACAAGAAAAATGAAGAAAACAGAAATCATCATCACTGCAGTCTTCCAAGATAATTTATTGCCAGCTGGCTGATATCTTCCTCGCATGAAATCTCTTCAACATTTCTATTACCTCAAATTTCTTCATATTTTAATTGGCTTGTCTATACAGACTGGCCATTTAATATGTTACTCTCAAGAACGCGACTGTGCAGCAGAGTTACAAGCAGCTGACACATTATACAAACAAATTCTAAAGAGGTATATGTACATGAAATTCACTGTGCCACAGCATACAAGCAGAAAATAGAGACGTATTGCAATTATTTGTAATACCAACTAGAGAACGTTACTGCAGAATAAAAAAATATATATACATAGGATATTCAAGGAAGTATGAGTACAATACGTCTCTGTTCTGAGATACATGGCATTGCTGGACACCAAATTGACAGCAGTTCTAATATGTACGTGTAAATACGTATGTACTCTATGTTCTGTAATACTGCAGAACGCGTTATGCAAGGGGTTTCTTCGATTTGTCAATCGTGTTACACAACACTGCACTATACAAGGGTTACCTGTACTTTACACGTAGCACAAAGTTGTGCAGAGAGCTCGCAACGCGTGCGATCAAAAAAGTATTCTCGTTGTAATGCAGAAGCTTGAGCGTGAAAGATAAATTCTACTGTACGAACACAACTGCTCTACATAAAGTGTATAATAGCTGTGCAGAAGCAATAGATTACGAAATAGCGAACGAAATCTATTGAACGATCTATGGAGACTTATCCCCCCCGTTTGACTAATGCCGTAATTTTAAATAAGACGCAGGCGAGACTCCACTTCAAAGATTGACTCGTGCTCGTGTCAAGTCCACGGGGACCTTCAAAAACAAAAACGCGCGTGTTTGTGAACCTTCCGCGGACCAGCAGTTGTGGTTTTGTATTTTTCTAACTTTATTCCTGTGGATGTACTGTCGGCGTAATGGTGAGATTTTTCTGATGATAATTAGGAAACGAAGTAGAATGCGATCCATTTTTATGCGGTTTGTTTAAACGAAGTTTACACGGTTAAGCAATTTGGGATACAGATTACTTATTCTCATTTTCTTCTATTCAGTTTCGCTCATTTCTCATTTTTTCCTGTTCTATTTACTGGGGAATAAATGGTAACAAGCACTAGGTGGGATATGTGTCTTTTATTTATGCTCGTTTCATTATTACTGTAGTCGAAATACTTATATAGATGAATTTCTATAAATTAAGAGATGTTAACAAAGTAGACTATATGAAGACGTGGGAGAAAATCCCTGTTACCCCAAATAATGTAGACAAATGTATGTACATCTAAATTGTATAGATCGTTTCCGAGTTTACTTATGTTGAATGCTGGCCACTAAAGAAGTTAATTACTCCTCCCGTCTTCAAAATTGAATGGATAACGTTCCGCGTGAAACCATAATGGTAACAGAGATTACGTGATCGAAAGACGGCATGATAAAAATGTGCACGGAACTATAGATCTATCCTATACCTCGTCCCTTCTACCATCTTTAATTCGTGAAGATTCAATTACATCAATAGCAGCGTAAACGATCCCGAGCAACTGCCTTCTCCGTTTGCAGCGAAAACTCTACATACGTAAAGTGAATCTCGCAAACAAGGTTCGTCTCTTCTCGTCATCATCTCAAAATAACGCAATAAAACGACGAACCTAATTCCATTACTTACACGCAACGGAAAACACAAAGAGACAAGCGTTAATACGTGTACATATATATACATATACGTATGTATACACTCGGGCTAAATTAAGTAAACTTCGACAAGAATAATCATCCAGCCACTTTTCGTTCACGTCGCAACGAAAAAATCTCACGATCAGCGACATTAAAAAAAAAAGAAGATAAAAACAGAGGATGAAATAATCAACATCTACAAACCCCCCTCCCCACCCCACATCAAATCGATTTCGACGTGAATACACTTCGCGAACGATCGTTTGCGGTGCTTTCGCGGCCCGCTGGAAATTCTGTCGAGAATTAAGACAGAGGAGAAGAAGAGGTATAGCATTAGAATAAAAAAAAAAGTTGTCACTTACAGTGTGCGATGTGCCAAGTCTTGGAGAAGTTGCCCGAATTGGGGAACAACCGAGAGGCAATGAGAGTGCGCAAACCTTATATAGGGGAGGCCACGAGGCACCAATACTCCCCACTCTTGTTTCGTAGAACCAACACACCGTCATATCTACGTCCAGGGAGTCGGCGAGAAATCGCTGGGAAAGAGCAAATGGATCCACGAAAAACCAAGATCCATCGCCAACGTGCAATCTATATATCTTGCGGGCAGAGCGTTCTTTTTTTCACAATATTCCTCTTCGTTTCGCCCTGTTGCCTCGCTACATCTGTACGCGACGCAAGCACGGGAGCACATGGGGCCGCAGAAATTCGCGCTACTCGCTGCGACGAATTACGTAACGTTGTGCAAGTGATTCGCGCCAATATCGTGGCGTCGTCGTTCAGGAGTCGGTCGTTGGACGCCGACGAGAAAACATTTTGTCCCGAAGCATAAATATATGCTCCGTGGAATCGTCGAGCCTTCATTTTTGCCTTCGCAAGGGGCTTTCGACGAGGAAGGTTCGCGTATAATAGAGTTCCACTGTGCACGAGTGAGGAGCGAACGTGAGTTCGAGCTGGCATCTTCGATAGGGAGTTAATCAAGACGTTTAACTTGCTCAAACTACGTAATTGTCCAGTTGGCTTCGTGTCGTCGATAACGTTCGATGGGAAAAACGAGTTTCTTGGCCACGAGTAGCGAAATTCTGCGCCAGATAGAAATGAATTAGGGATGAATTGAACGGCCGTTATGTAAGGGAATTGTTTAGAACTGGGTTCGTCATTTGATGGATCTCGGTGGGAATTAGAGTTGAGTTTCGTTTATGTACACGTACGAGAAATTTAGAAAAGGGTGAGAAAACTAAGCGCGAGACAATGTTTCGAATTCTTCACCCTGTTCCAAGCGGGTGAAGTCGGAAAGTTTGTTTGTCGTACTTTGTTTGTCGGAAAGTGGCGACAAAGTATCTCACGGTGGTTCGATTCGTACACCGTCTCGGCCATAGAAAGTCTTTCGAGGACTCTGCCGTCGATACGCTGTTTTAAGTGGAGCTTTTCGCACGAGACACTCAAGTGGTGCAACCTTTTTCAGCCGGCTGTCGTACTGAAGTTCAATATTTATCATTTACGCTTGCTTACGCATATATAAAATATGATTATTCCTACTTGTTATTGCAAGGTTTGTATATTTCTAGAATGTTATAAAGTGAGGGATATTTTTCCAAAATATATATGTATACGTAATAAATATAATGTAATGAAAATAATATTTCTTTTCCAGATGTTACAGAACCTTCACGAGCTGAAAGAAAAACTGTTAATTTGACTTAATTAAAACAGATCTTCATGTATACCAACATTTCATTTAATACATTTTTGTGCATACAGATCACTCATCATCACAAATGACGAATCTTTATGATATTGTATATATTTATCGTTCATATATTGTTACCTATGTTTATAAATCCTATAAAAACTACGGGATGGATACAGGGGTTAATGTTTGTACTCGAGAAATTGTCTAAAACCCCTCCAACTACAATATGGTACATAGCAGTTTAATATAGTGTAGCGTAATTTATACTAGACTTGTCGCCTCCAATATCAAATCATATTACAGTTCGATAATAATGCGGCAAAAAAAAAAATGACGACACTTTCGGAGTATCTTGTGCGAGTAACTCTGTGGCGACACAAAGTGTCTCGTCGGTACGCGTCATCTCCGCATCGCGTTGTGTCGTATACACACTCATAAATCTAGACAAACGGCCGGAGTGATTTATTGTACTCCCCGAACTTGCCTCTCTGTCGACAGAGTTTAGCTTGTAATTGTTTTACCCGATCTTACATTAGGCGCGTTCTGAGAGAAAATGTGTTGGGCCCCCCTTGTGAATTTCGATAGTTGAGACGTGTCTATCGATCGAGCGATAAGTAAGACGCTATCAAAATTTTGATGTTCGTGGATTGGCAAACAATAAATTCAATTGATATGAAAATGCATCAGCAGCGGCGATTAATAGAATGTGTCGTGATACGGTGCCAAGTATATTGTCCTTTCTTATTTTAAGAAAAGTAATTTAACACAAAAGTCGTGCAAGAATACCTTTCTCGGAGTTATCAATACAACGTTGGAACTACTGTATAGGAGGGAAAGAATTAGCTTGAAGAATTAAGAACATTATGTTGCAAGGAATTTCAATAAAATTTGAGAATATTGATAATCATAATTGTCAAATAAGGAGATATCTGACATTGTATTATTTGATGTAAAAAGTACATAATTAGAGACTTCGTACGGCGAGTAATTTTTAATCGTTAAAAAGATAGTCTTGCTTGCGACGAAATTCTTTCATTATTTTGCCTCGCTGTTACATTCATCTTTACTCGTAACTATTAATAACAATTGGACGGTTGTAACTGAAAATATTCAAGGCCTCGCGTTTTATTTTTGCTCGGAACATATTTTAACTCAATCTACTCGTACAACTGAAATAAGTTATAAATATGCATCGTGTAGAACGTTTGGCGAACTCTTTGAAGCCCGTAAATCAAGCTTCAATTTTTCATATTTTTCGCAATCGATTATTTGAGAGTATCGAAGTATTCTCGGTCCACGTATTCGGATGTAATAATATCCTCGAATGGAACAGACTATTGCGTGTTTTGTTGAAGACAAATTGGTGGCTCATAAAATCAATCAACGGTGATATCGGAGTCGAAATTAACCGAGAATATATCGCTAATTGCGCAGCAGAAGCATCAATCATGTGGGTTTACTAACTTTAAAAAGATACACGTAGGCCCGTGTTGGAGAAAACGTGATAATGAAGTGGAGTATTTACTGTAAATCTTACGGCGGCTTAACAAGCACCAAAGTAGAACTAGGTTTTCGAGGTTTGTGCATATGGCAATTGTGCAATCGCGAGCTATTAACCTAGGCTGTCCTACGAAGGAACAAAAATTACTATTAAATCGACGCGTGTGATTCCCATTATGTATACGTATGTTTCATGCACAAGGAGTTATCATTTTATCCATCTCTACAGAGGCGCAGTGAAGCCGTCGCTGTGTATTTTATATAACATAATTTGATTTATGTTAGAAGGTGGCGTGATATATTTTTGTATGTGTAACTGTGGAGCTAAAAACTAGTTAAGCAAAAGAAATATGCAGAGTTCGAGAAATAAAATAAGAATTAATAATACTTTTGTTATTTTCTACTTGTTTGCTGATTTTTGCCCCATAACTGTAATTACGTGTGTCAAATGTTTTGAATCTTTACGGTACGAATATTCATTGTTCCCGATATATCGTATTTAATGATTAAACAATTACACGCTAGAAATAATCGTTATCAGAAAGATAATCATAGTCGTCTCTTGAATAGCAGGTATGTATATTTCTTTCTTTTCCATGAACATCAAATAAAGAAATTTATTTGTAACGATTATTAGCTTCTTGTACGTGTTCTTTCGACCTTTGTAGCTGTTGCATATATCTATAAATATTCTAATCATTCTTTTGAAGAACCGATTCCACTGTCGAGTCTTTAATATACCTGCACTACTTAAGCCATGGCCGGATATGAACGTCTTATTCTACTGAATCTCGATATCGACACTAATATCGATACATTCAATACTGTACCATGTAACAGTCTTTTCAAAACGAAATTTAGGTTTGCAGTGTCTTTAGATCTATTTTTGATGCTCGATCTATTGTACATAATACCACATTGTTTGCATAATTCGTACAAATATACATTCAAGATAAATGAGATAAAATCAGTTTTGTTGGTCTGATTATTAAGCAACGATCCTCGCCAAGTTACATATCGATTACATAATTATTATTAATAAAACCCAGCCGGTTCCAGCACCAAGAACACATTTAATTTGTTCGAGGTACTGTAGCGAAAGGGTTAAACGGGGCGTATACCGAGAGGCATCGAGGCACGAGTGCAATGCGCACTGAGGAACATGACTGCATTGTCTTGCCACGCTCGGCATTAATATACACAATGATATACGACTATCATGTAATCGATTGTCTCGCCGCGCAATCATTGTCTCTATTCGCCTGTTTTGCTTGTCGCGATGGCTTTTCGACTTCTGTTCGAGATGAAACAAATCCGACGGCGCGCTAAATCTGAAAATGTTTATTGCTCGATTTTGCTTTTTTACTTCGACAAGATAAAAATGAAACTAGTATTTTGTAACGGGACTCGCGCGATATCGAAATTATTATTAATTGAAGTCACAAAAGAGGAACGGAGGAACGGGGATGAAGTTATATTTCGTTAGCTACTGATCGAGTAGTAACGGGAACAATGGCTTCGCGATTGATGCAACCGTTTGTACTTGCACGCAGTAAATATTTTTACGGACTATGGTCTTTGGCATTCTAATCAACGATGACGTTATCGAACTTTGTTGAACTTGAGCGACCACGTGGCGATTTGTCATCCGGTTGAAATGCCAGTCGATCAAATATAGTGAGAACGATTCCGTGAATCCGATTTCGAAAACTTTGTAAATAACGCTTTCTGTTTGGAAATTGATCTCTTGTTTATTTTGTGAGAATTAGGGTAAAAAAGTTGTGCCTAGGTTTAATAATAGTGCACCAATCATTCATTTAAGAGGTTCCTATTACAGATTGTTCTGTAACTTCGGAAATATTTTGTTGGTAATGACCGTGACATAAAAAGAATTGGAAATTTTGTGATGTAGTAGCAATTGAAAATAAGTAGAATTTTTACAGATTTAAATGCATTACATTACAGTATTTAAGAAGTTATACTCTGAAACGATATGTCTGATTGAAGAGGTGATATTGTACAAAAATTCTTATGTATTTGAAGCAACAATATCTGTTTTATATCAGAAACTATGTTTATTACTCATCTCGCCTATTCGGACGTGTAATTGATCATTCATTGTGGGTATTCTGTAAAAGTACGAAAAATATTTACAGAGGCTCTGTAATTTAATTTCTTCTAAACTGATGTTCATTTAAGCGTAGTTTACTTACATCGATATTTATTATCATTATTATCAATTAACGGTGTTCTAGAAGTGCATAGATAAGGTAAAATGAATATAACGACTTACATATGAGACAAGAGAAAAATTGGTATGCATATCCGAAGAAATATAATATAAAAACAACGATTAGAATTAATTTATGATTTATAAAATATAACACTCATTTGAATATGTCAGCTTTCGCATATCATTCTTTCAATTAAACACAAACACGTAAAAGTAAAGACTGCATATGCAATGAACTACCATGTTTTTTCACACATAAAAGAGAAACAATTCTCGCACACAACACAGTATCGCATATAAACATGTATTGGTAAAAATTGCCGATTAATGCTTAATAAACATTGTTATACTTCTCTATTTCTGCAACTTCATACCACTAAAATATTTTCACATCAACATTTAGCAACAATATGGGCACACTGCATTTTTCATGAACATCCAATTACTATAATACGATAAACCCTTAATCCTAGAATGAAAATTATTCAAACTATTCTGTAACTTAATGTATTAATTATTCGAAGATAAGTTAATCATAAAATTATAGACAAAATAGATATTTATTAGCCAAAGAATCTATTATTTCATCAGGCAACAATTTAGAAGCATCGTTAAAGGGTCATAATGATCCTCTGGAGCCATCAATGTTTGAACCTTTTTGGAAACAGGAGGAACAATGAGAAACCTCGGAGCAGCATGAACAAAACGTGGCCAGGTTCGAATCTGCTCTGCATTCAGAGAGGTTCGCGATCGGTGCATTCAGGTGAACACACACGCGTGAAAGTAATGCGAATTATGCATACGCAAGATGTGTGTGCCCACAGCGTCCAGCGTAGTATACACGGTTTGCACGTAGTGAGTCATCGAGCGTACTGACGTCATGAACGTGCTTGGGGGGACAATCAACCGGCAAGCAGCGTAAAAATCTTACGGATCACGCGTCACGTACTGCACGGTTGCTATACGCTGGCGTGGGTGGATGCTGCGAACTGAATGGAAACAGAATGCGCGTCATTTCTGTGGTACCTGAGAAATTGGCGGTGGTGTTACGTCACAAGATGACTAACTTATAACTGTGTATACAAAATATTAAGCTGGGCAAAAAGCGCGTTCACCTTTTTCTAATTTTATATTCTTAAAATATAGCTCTTGAAATTGTAAAATTGTATATATATGTATATATGAATAATGGAATATCTCCCAAGGGTTGAAGCTAAAAATGTTTCAAGACAATGTCCATTATTTTTATTATTGAAATTCGGTTGATACGTTTTGATCAAAAGTACTGAAGTATTAACATTGGTAGCGAGAACACTATGATTATGTACGATAATTATTTAGCGATTATAAAATGATGGCAAAGTACCTTTTTCTTTATCAATAATATACCAATAATATTACAGAGCGATGTAATATTATGCTCACTTCAAATATAATGTATCGATATAAATATATAGATACAATTTATCTTCTTTCCTCTTTGTTTTCAATGGTATTACCTTTTATACAAATCACCCTGGTTTCTAACGAAGCGCACTTCATTCCACAAATGAAAGGCAAAGGATGTCTATTATAGAGTTTCCAAGATCTAGGACTCTGTGACACAACGGCGCGTGACTTGGTGGCAAAGTAATCCTGATTTAAATAGCAATCAATTTGATTGGGAAAGTCGTGTGATGTTGAAACTAATCTATTTAGCGTAATGGAATTCTATATTACTTAAACGTTATATTAGATTGATGTTTATTAATTTAATAAATGACGTTCCTTAATTTGAATATGTGTAAGGTGCGGTTCAGGTGTTTTGATCTTACCTGAAGATAGATTACGTTATCTTTATGTATGGATTTATGTACATATATCAAACACTATATCTTATTGCTTACGATTATTTGAAAATTACTCACCTATACTTGCTATGTACCAGTGAATGTTTAGGAAAATACTATCCATAAGGTTTTGTTAGTTTGACAGGAACAAGCAAACGAAAACTGCAATGACATTTATTCCATTTCTAATCGCAGAATTCCGTTTCGCAATAAAAAAAAAAAGAAATTTTAAACAGATTGCTTGTATGCCTTGAACAATAAATCTGTCCCTGAATGAGTCCGGGAACAAACGGCTGCTTGAAATCAGATTGTAAATTACTTGTTGCTGCGGCAGATTCCTCCGCCATGTATTTGGTGCAACACTACAATTTTACATTTTTCTATTACCCTATAGTAAGCCTTGAATTTATTTTCCGTCAGTCCAGACGAATTTTCAATAGAATTAAACTTGCAATCTCTCGAATCAAATACATTTGCAGTATTTACAAGAATGTGTAACTATTAAGTGCTACCAATAAAAGGTGACAATGTTTTATATTGACTTTTCGTGAACACGTGTATACCAACAATTGTTCCACAACACTCGAGTATCTTTTTTCTTATCGATTTTCGATGGATCAAGTTGTCACACAAAGTGAAGATTGCCTGTTTCGTTTATATAATTTCTCAGGTTGCTGAGAAAATAACTAAACATTATTACCGTTATTAAAGAACACTCTGTGATATGATTTCGTCCATTTATCGTTTCGTCGTACTATACATAAGAATAACGTGTTATGTTAGCTGTATTCACTGCCTAGTCCACAAAGAAACTTTATAAAATAAAGCCTCCCACGACTTTATGATGCCGTGTAAGAAAAAGCAAATTAATTTCAAATTTTATAAAATACTTTTGAAGCAATTTAAAAACTGATATCTAAAAACATTTACTTGATGCTCCAATAATTCCAAACAACGAAATCTAAATATATTATCCGTAAGTAATACTGAAGAAGAAGACTATCTTTATTTAATCTTTATTAATTTTTTCTTTCTCTGTCTCTGTTTCTTTTTTGTTACTTCTGGAACTCGCGGCAATCACGATATTCTGATAAAGGCACGACCTCGAAACTTGAGTGCATTACCGATGCGATATACAATGCATCGTGATTTCAGATTCCCGCGGGATTGGGCGACATTCCAACGATTTTCTTTATCGCTTCACCGGTAGGCATAAACTAAATTCAGACGTCGGAAAAGTACGTTGTTTCGTAGGGAAACGGGGCGAGCATCGAGTTTTGTGTTCTAATTACTCGTTGAATTACTCAATTATTTGCCTTGCGTGGTCAGTGTTGTTACATAACAGTCTACAATTGATTCGAATTTTCTGCCAAATATCGTAATCGACGTAGAAACTGTTCGATGAAAGATTTTCTTGTAATGATAATGTTATTATAATGTTAATGTTATTATATTTACCCACGATTCACAAAGAAATGAAACCACTTGTCTAATTGTATTGTTATCAAACATTTTTCTAATTCTTCTACAAATTCGAAATTTGTGATGAGAACTTTAATCATTTTTAAATAGAGCCAATAATAATTTCTTTTATTTTGCTCAACTCTAGTAGCAATTCTTTAAAGTGACATCAACTTTTGAATCTTATCCTGAAAATGCAAATCCTGGTGATTCTAAATTCATGTTCAACATCAAGTTTCTTATTCTTTCTCGTGTTTCTTATGGTCTATTATTGTATTATGGTCAAATATTGTAATAAAATTGAATATAAAGACAGATAATATGATTGGACAGGAACTTTCCGGTTATAGTACGTGGTGTACAACCAGAAATTGAAGAGGCATCAAAAACTGCTGCTTTAAACATGATTATATCTATCACGAGTGTTCGTGCGTGTCACGAACGACCGGTATGGTCTATTTCCGCTTGAAATCTACTAGGCTTATTAGCGACTCTGTAAGCCGATTTGACGACGAACTTGTTTGATCTCTTGCGCCCTATTAAAGACTTTAGGAATGTTAATGTTGATGCTCATGAATAAAACGCGATTCACGAAGGGATAGCAAATCTTTGTTTAAAGCAATAAGGAAGTTCAAATTATATAGAAAGAAGATGGAAACATATTAAGGTCTTAAAGTAACAAAATACTGTAATGCAATCGAGGTATACTTTGTCCAACGAATAAAAGACAGATGCTTCAGGCATTTGATAGATAAATGTTCACTCGACGTGAACATTTCTTTGATCGAAACGTCGTTTCTTTCCTTGTGGCTGAGGAAAAATGATGATTGAAATTAGAATACGTGGTTTTCAATAGGTAGGTTTGCAGAAATTATTGCAGATAAACTACAACATTTAGAACATAATTCTACAATCGTGTCTGCAATTTTAACACTTACTCCATTGAATTAAGGAGCAATTTTGATCATTCCTTTAACAGTTTAAGAAGGAATTAATGACAATTGGTGTTAATCTATGAAATAGTACCATTCTGACGAATTTTCAATTGCTTACGCATACTCACATCGCAATGATGCAGTGTATAATTTTTTAACAAGTAATAATTTCATAGAATTTTACTATACGGTCATCAAATTACTGTATACAAACCAATAGGAAGACCCTTCTTTTGCCTAAAATTTACGTGTTTACATTTTTGCCTATCGATTTCTCTATAATTAAACATTTCACAAGCATCAACAATAAAGTGTTAGCAAATACAAATTTGTAATGGAATAATTGCGAACCCAAGGCAAGATTGCTGCAACCTTGACCGGTGATTTTAGATTAACGTTTACCATTACGAGCATTCAATTAACGTTTCAATCTCACGTATAATAAAATTATATGCACTTGCACTATCGACAAACATTATCGTAAGCCCAATAATTACCTGAATAGACATCAAAATATTTGGCGCAAGATAATAAATGAAAACCTTTTAAATCCCGCAAAAATAGATAAAAGAGGTAGCACTGCAATGTACGTTTATAATTAATCAACTTTCTATCCCAACATCTTAGAACATACTTTATTTCACGTACCAAACGAAAAGAAATCGTTGATTCGTTTACAAGTCTCATTATATGTGTCTCAATTTTAATCACCACACACAAGATCATCGGGAGGGGTAGTTATTTACAGTCATTAAAAACGCGTAAGAAAAACAAAATTGATATACTCACCTGAACATAATATCTCGCCTCGAGACGATTCTGAACCGGCAAAAGCTCATTCAATGAAGAACTAGCGTTACCTTTCGATGCAACACTTCCGGTACCACTTTTTTCTTTCTTTATTCTTTTTCCTTTTTCGTTTTTTTTTCTTTCTTTTTTCGCTCCTCTCGTTACGATCGGAGTGCAGGACTTGGCGAGGCGTCGATAGAGAGATAACTAAATCACAACGAAGGGGTCAGTTCGCGGCGAGTATGTCTGTCAATCTGTTAGTACCACTGCCATCTCAGGGACGTCGCACGGGACCGCGAAATCAGGCGGCCCCTTCTCCCTCCTCCTCCTTCGCCGCCCTGGAACACTAGAAAAAAAGTGTACCTCACGCGAAGGGGGATAATAGGCAACCATTGACAGCTTCACGGAAGTAATAAAACTCACGGTTGAGGATAACTGGCGAAGTGCAAACTTCTCTGTGGAGAAATAAGTTTATGCCAAATCGGAAGTACACCCTTGGACCCTGCCAATATCTGAATCTTATGTACAATTACTGATCATCATCATTCGGACGTCCCTACCTTTCGTTTGACTAATTGGAAAGAAGAAATTGCAATGATGAATTATTCTTCGGTTATCCATTCAACTTCTCGTACCCTTGAATTTTCACTCACGACGTTTCGTTACTATTTTACTCTACCGTTAATATATTTCGACGTGGTTTAAATCTCATAGCAAATTTGGTAAGAAACATCTCTTAAAACTGTTTGCAACACGAATTCTCGTTCCAAATATTTCCGTGCACGTTTCAATTACATACTTACTTAAATAAGGTTGCACATTTTCGTTTGTTCAGTTCATTTGTTCGGAACACTGGTTCTGTTGCAAACCACGAACACAATTACCTTCGTTTTTCTGGTATAATGCCTTCCTCATGGAACGCAATGAAACAAACGAATGAAATTACATCCGAAGATCCAATTAGCGAAACGGTACGCGAAACGATCGCAACGTTGATTCAATTTTCCCAAGCGTATAGGACTCCATAATTACAAACGCTAACTCGCCGTGATTATTATTAACGCTGTATCAGTATCCGGTGGAAGGATGGTCGAAATATTTTGCTGTGATCGTCGATCGTCGGGATTGAGAGAAATAAAAAATAAATAAAAGGAGATCACCGAAGGGCCCGGCCTCTGCACCACTGTGCCCTGTTCGAGTTAAATTACTATAGAAGACTTTATCCACTTTAGGCACCGGCCGTCAGGCAATCATCCTATTGCCGTACCATAGTATCATGAATGACGGTAAGAAAAGCTACCGAGAGCCGGTTGCCACGAGTTCCCCTGAAATACTGTGTGCCGTTCACTGTCTTGTATTCCCACGGTCCACTTCGCGAAGAGAAAACGATATGAAACGATATTTTCAATCGGCTCAACCACTGCACAAGACACGTGGTCGTTTTGACGGATGCCACGTTAGTTGTTGTGTTTGTCAGTGTTCCCGGCCATTTTAATGGGTCGAAGAAAAATACAACACAACTGTTATCAATCTAAGGTAATTCTAGAGTGAATGAGTTATCGCGATATTAAGAGAGGGAGATTAAAGGGGTGAGATAAACAATGCGCAACTTCCCAGCTGGCGATAATAATTAGAAATAGAGAAAGGGAAATGTTGGTGATTATTAAATGTAAGGGACATTGTTGAACGGTACTTCGCATAAAACGTGGGAATACATTGAGCTCGCGTGGCATGAATTTTTCTTATCGCTCGCTTCGCGGAATTCGTCGCGCGAAACATTGGCAATCCACAAAGCTCCTTATTGCGTCTTTTGCCACTTTAAGAAGCAACTGTGAGATAATGACCCAATTAGATGTCATTTACACGTGAGTCATATCGTCAATTTATCCATGTCCGGCTGCCAGGCTTTAATGCCTTACGCGTATGGTTATCCACGTTTGGTATAGAAAGGTAAACTGCCTCGTATAGTGTAAAGTACAACTTTAATAGGTGTTGCACCTGTGAGGCCAGGTTGACAGAAATCGTTTGTTCATCGTGACCGCTTAGAATTCGATCCATGAACTGACGTTCGTAATCTTGGCGTGAATTATTGTTCCACGAAATGAATCGAAATTTATGGATCAGGGTTAATCCATGATCGATACACTATTAAAAAGATTGGCTCATAAGCGTAATAAGTGTAACAGTAATTGACGAGTAACCGTATCTATTTTATCGGTGCATCTCCTTTCGCTAAAGGATTGTATTTTGTATGTATGTGTGTAGTTTGCAAATTAGATTTTGTAACCGACTGTCTTTGAAACAAATTCTCCTTATTGCCCGCTACTTTGGTTTCGCTTTCGCGGTATTCCATCTTTTCTCAAACACCTATATGTACATAACACAATATCCACGTTTCGCCTCTATGTTCTTATCGCGTATCGATACACAGTGAAACGAATTCGACACGGCAAACGACCAATTAAAAATGAAAACGCATAAAACAAGCAATTGTAGCGGTAAAAATAAAACGGTTAACAGCAGTGGTCAACAAAATATTTTTGTTATTTTCTGATACATAATTGCACTTTGTATTACTGAGTTCGCACGTGCAATCCGTTTATTATTTAATAACTGCTGTAATCCTGTATATTCCGAAGCTGTAAAAATATGTTACCTAAAAAGTGGCACCTGTTGACTTCCTGAAATATTTGACTTGAGAATCATCCCGCTCGAGTGTCCAACAGTAACCAGGGAATACCCCTTGCACCTTACACGCACCCACCCCTTACGGGTGCAAATTTGGCATTTCTCGAACGATCGCGAAATAACTCGCGGAATATTGAACAACTGTATTCGTCCATTTGCAGAATTCAACCATTGGTGCACAATAAACATTCTTCGCGAATAATAATAATTTATTTAATTTCGAGCTCGCGGACGAGAAATGTGACTTGGTATCAATATCTTAGTTACATATCCCACGTTC
The DNA here is from genome assembly GCA_963583965.1 of Nomada ferruginata. NCBI lineage: Eukaryota > Metazoa > Arthropoda > Insecta > Hymenoptera > Apidae > Nomada > Nomada ferruginata. The sequence continues at coordinate 16,115,634 of OY757213.1, forward strand.
ATTCTTCCTTACTTTATATAAAATTTAATTCCTCCTAATAAACTAAGCACAAACGAAACTCACCCTATGTAATTACACTATTATCGACAAAATAGGCGCTCAGTAATTGAAAGTACTGTCAGATAAATGTACTATTACTAATACTGTCACCTAACAGTACATCCGCCTTAAAGCACCGTCTCAAAAAAAGTACGAATGATGGAAAGTGATCTGATAGCGCGATATTAGAAATCAGCATCGAATAAGAAGGTACATAGAGATCAGTACAAATATTCTCTGTGACAAAAATCTTGTTTACCAGTTTGATCAACGATAGGATGTGTGGCAGCGTGTCGATCATTGAGGGGGGATGCAAAACTAGTCCGTCCGCTGGCTGACATAGGAGCCCACGTTTTCTTAGCCACCTAGTATACATATCCGGTCGGCTGGCACTCTGCAACTTTTCTACTTCATTCATCGACGCATTCTGTGGCCTTTGAAGGTTGTACAGGCAGAAAGGAGCGGGCACGGTCGCGCAGCCTCTGATCAGACTAAACCGGCGCGGCGTGCACGCCGACCAGTTTCAACGTAATAATTCCTTCTTGGAAATAATACCACGGCTACCACTACGTTCCGCAGCATCGCGAATACAAATCGCTTTCGTTACAGGGGAATCGAGTGACGAGCACTTTGCACGCCGCCGTCTGCTCGCAATTTTTTTTCACCTCGACTTTTTTTAATACCCAGAAGATTCGCGAAAACGATCGCGCAGTTATGTAAGAATAAAGGAGGAGCGATGTAAGGGGCGTGAAATATTGAACTGTATTGTCTTTGTTTTTGTAGAAAAATTGTATAAAATTCCTGGTGCAGAGTATCGGGATGCGTGTAAATGTAGGAAATGAGCTTCTAGATTTTTTTTCTGATTTATCGCGAGAGATTATCCGCGCAAAATAAACGGCTGGAAATATGTTTGTCTTTTTTTCGGTGGCGACGAAAGTTTGTATAAAATAATTCCCGGTACGGAATGCATTGATATTTTTGAATAGATGTGATATTTATTGTGGACATTTATTCTGGCTGAATAATGGCATCGGCGTGCGATGCGATTTTTTGGTGGTAGCAAAAATATGCATGAAATTTTTGAATATCGAAAAGGAGACCCTAGGAAAAATATGTAATTAGTATATTTTGTAGAATTATTTAAAAGGCTTCTGAATATCAGCAATATTGGAAACAGTGCCGGCAAATATGTAAAAAGAGGCACCCCCTAGTATTAATTTATTACAATTTTTCTCTTGTCAGGGAGAGAGAGAGCTTAGATTTATGAGCACTGCGTTGGCTCGTTATTGCATTTGCAATGTCGTGTTAATAGTTATTGCAATTATGTAATTATAGAGAATCTGACGTGATAATACTAATAATATGGAATTTACAGAACTCTATATGCGTGACAATCTTGGCAAGAAGTAAAGGAGGAAAAGTGCTCATTCCTATGTACGATATGTATTCTTGACATTTTTTTTAATGGAGAGGGTGAAAAGGGAAGAATTCTATAGTCATTGTATTATTACATAATGCCTTATCACTATTATTTGTCATTCTCTAATTTTGCACGTCACGAATAAAAAGGTTGAATCAGTTACAGCCAGAATATCAAGTATGGTATTCAATATTTTTCAACATATTTTCATACTTTTCATAATTAATGATAATTAATGTTAATTTATTGTTAATACATTCATTCGAATGCAAATACCTCGACACACGACGCTGTATCATTTTTATCCATACAATTCCTATTAAATATTCGCATTTATATCAGTGTGCATACCGTAAAAAAAAAGAAAAGAGGTGGCCGGTATTAATAATTCGATGTTCGAAAGCATTTTCGTTAGAAAAACATTAACATTTTCACAATAAAATATTAGTCGTATAAAATAATGATTTTCATTTGGGAACAATAGAGTGGAGAAAGGATAGTTGTAAAATGTTCATGCTTGTTGTACGAAAAAGGAGCTGTTCGATTAAAATTGTATGAAACGTGAAGCAAAACATCAATTGCGGATCATGCGACTGTATGACAGGAAGTTATGATAACAGGGAGCAGCGGTGTCAATGAAATGGGAAACTAGCAATGACTGGGAACACCATCGTCATCCCCAACTACCTTTACGTCACCTTTCAGTTAACAACCGTGACGTGGCTTTCACCGAGATTTGCCGGCATGAGCGCCATAAGTGTTGCACGTTCTTGCATATCGGCGAACGACTTTCCTCGCACTTTATCCTTCAATGAAACTAACGGAAGACCGTAATATTCAAATTAACGCGAGTCATTCTCTTCAAATTCAATCAGACTGACGTACAACTACGTATGCATTATATTGTCTTAGTCGTTAAAAAGTCTGTCTAACATATGCTACCTTACATACCAAACGAAAACTTTGCGAACACAGACCACTTAAGTCTCTCCTGGCCTCGTAAAAATGAAAAACAGAAAGGAAAGAAAATAACATAAAAGGGCAACGGCAGTGTAATGTTTAATCTCTGTCACGTCGTAAAAATTGTTTCGCTCCAATTGAATTAGATAACGCCAGCTGCTACAAAGATCTACCCTTAATAAAAAAAAAGGGGGCCCGTATAAGAAGAACCTTTGACTTGACAGTCGATGAAAATTTCTACAGATATTATCCAAAACCGATCATACATAAGAAACATTCCACGTGAGTAATATAGCAACAAGAATATAGCTGGGAACGGTGCGCGATACCAAGCGAACTCCGCGTTCCATCGCGAATTCCGTTCGTTCGATTCTCAGAGTCGCACACAGGTATTCGCGCTTGTAGCCGTGCACGTGCGCGAAAGCACCCTGTGCAGAGGGAAGGGAGATTATCGACGGCGCCACGCCGAGAAGGAGAGTAAAGAGAGAAAGGTGAAGTGAGGGTAGAAACGGTGAAGGAGGTGGAGTGGAGATAGTTCGGTGCCACACACAGGTACACGATGATAGGTATAGTTAAACGTAAGTGTCACGTGAGTTCGTGTAGGTAGTGATGGGCATGATCCTACACAATTAGTATCGATACCTAAATTGGCAAGATATGATTGTATCGAAAGTATTGGAAATGGCGCAACGTATATTAAATAAAGTTAACAATTCTTATTTGTAAAAATTCCTTCTTTATTTTATGTTCCGCGAGGAGGGCGCATCCTCTTGAAGACTAAACAACGAAAGAAAAGAAACGAATATAGGTGTGCGTTTATGTTTATATTCCCTCTTGTAATTAGCACGTCGATTCATTTTTGAGTATCCCACACCACGGTCAGCATTCATTTCTTGTAATAATCCAACAGAAAGTACATATGGAGGGTTCAGAAGCTAATCAGCGTAAGTCCATTAGCATTCAAACCGAGATAAATAAGGTTTTTACAAATTACTTGGGGAAAAATGGTAATGTTATCCAAACGGGACACATTTGGACACATTACTTATATGAATTCTTTTTATTGTTTAGATGTATTGCGATTGCCCCTAAAATATTTCCCACTTATTATGAGACAGCCTGTATAGTATTTAAACCCACGCTGACAAGGTTGTATTGCACACTCTGGAAAAGCTTATGAGTAAAGGTATCCCACAAGCGATGGCGATGCATATGTGCCAGTTTGTGTGGCAGAAGATTTGCGCGAGAAAAAGCTACATAGATCCATTTGAACGTTGCGTTAGTAGATTGCGTTCGTGTTGGTCAGACTAGACAAGAGTGCGGCATATCGCTAGTACCGGTTCTATATTAATCTATATTTCCTGAATAGAACATTTTCGGTAGTTAAACTACCCTCACTGAACGTCTGTACTCGTAAACTTTCCCACAGTATGCCACACATCCCGGTGTGTCGCGAGAGATCCACAGGTGTGCCCAAATTGCTTCATATAAGTTAATGTGGTGTGGCAACAATGTTTCGAATTAAGTTCTAAATAATTTTGAGTGCCATTTTTTTGTTAGGAATTGACATAGATAAATGAGGTATTTAAAAAGATTTTTCTTAAGAGGAATGTATACTTTTTTGTTAGATCGGGGAAGAAATACAATATAGTTTTTGGTGTGCCGTGAGATGTTCGTACTTGTAATTTATCTGTGCTGTGTGATAAAAAGAAAGGTTGAAAATCACTGGATTATGGTAGATATTCTTGGATGGCGCCTACTCGAAAGCAACAAGAAAGTTGAAGGGCTACTACTGATCGACAAGGGGTTGATTAATTCTTTTTACATCATGCTGGTTTTACTTTATTAATCGCTTTTCAATTAACAATTTCTACTTCGATTATAGATTCGAGCAAGTTAATGAACAATATTTTACTTCAGCGTTATTTCTCTACTTTCATAATTGAAAGGCGGCTCGAGGTGAAATGCCGTACAAGTCCAATGGTTTTATTTTCATTATTAAAGATTGATTAACAAGCTTAACAACAATTGAGCATACTACGTATATACATACGTTTTTAAATTGAAACAAGACTATATGAAAAATCGGTGACGTTAACGGTTAACGAAAACGAAAGCTGCATTATTAAATACATCACAAAATGAGGTTTTAGAACTTGTACTGTCCATCACCTCCTCGATCCGTTTCTTCGCCCAATTGCTTGAAAGTCCCAAGAAAGACTCCGATCATTCCCATCGCTACGCGTAGGACCAAGTATTGTAGTGTAGACCGCGTGCCGTAATACGCCAGTACTGAATGGTGGGGAGAAAACGTGAATGATCCATAGAAGCCGATACCGTTGTGTGCTTGGACGAACTAGCTTGTGTTAGTTCGTACAGCGTCTTATACAGATAGAATGGAATGGACCAGGAGTGTGACGGTGGGAAACGTCAAAGAAAGAGTGGGGATACTGGAGACAGAGAATTGGAGTGGGGGTACAGGTTCGCTTCGGAAATGGCCGCGGGAAAGTAGAGAGCGTTACGTCGTCTGGCAGGCGGGCTGAAGTTTTTCGTGTGCAGCGCTCGTTAACCCGGCGCTTCGGGCGTGCAATTGGCAATTCACTAGTGTCTTGGCGTTAGGGTGCGATGTTTTAAGAAAAAACAGAAATAAAAAGACAAAATTACGTCTCGAGGATCGTACAGTGTGTACGACTATCTCTGGTCTGCTGGTGAGAGTCGGTGTTTGTACCGGTGTCTCGAGGAGATCAGTACGGGCGGTCGTGCACGAGGATGGCCGGCGACGACGGTGCTCCTCGGAACAATGAGATTCTCGGTGCTGACGGAGAGGGGCAGGGTGCGTCTGTGCGAGGGGAACCGCATTCCAGAGTGGGCGGCATCCTGGAATGCGATCCCCCCGGTAACAAGAATTCGCCGAGCAAGCGAGACGACTGCAACAACGACAACGACGACGACGGCGACGACGATTGCGCCGACTGCGCCGACGGAAGCGGTGAAACTGTGATTGCCGACGACTGTAGCAACAACGGAGGCGTTGGAACCGTGATTGCCGGCGATAACGGCGGTCTGTGCCGATATGCTATCGGTACTGCCAACACCGCTATGTCTTTCATCGAAGTTTGTCAGGTATAATAACGTAACGTAACACGAATACCGGCATTCCCTGTTACCATTTAAACGTTTCGTTAAGCTGTCAACGAGATTCTCTGTGTTCATATTTCTCGAATCTCTCGAACATTTCCGTGTTTCTTTCTCTTGCGCGCGCCCTCGATCTCGTTCCTTCTGCGGCTTCCGCGAAACCTCCAGTCGTATGTTAATGGTAAAAATCGATACGTTAAGTTAATTATCGCGATTGAAACGTTTTTGTTTGTCGTACGTCGTTTCTACGATGCGATTTTCGAACGTTAATTCCGATGACTCGACACTTACCAACGACGACAATGTTTTTAACGCATGTATATACAGAAACATCATACTGTTCGATGTTTGAAGTAACGAGAACGAAGCACCGTTAATCCTTCAATTACTGTCTCGCTTTCTCTTGTATACATATATGTGTTTACATCGAACGGCTTTTATGAATGATACGCTTGTGGAGGTACAACACTTTAAGAAAGCGTAATCATTTGTTTCAGATCCGGCTGCAACATCTCTTCCCGCAATTGGTTTCATCTTCGCGGTACAGCCTTTGCGAGGATTCCATAGAATTTACCGCAGAATGTTTGGCCAACGACGTGATACGGTATCTACTGAAGGAAGATATTTATCTTATATCGCGGGACCCGGTTTCCCGTAGCATGAGACACAATGTGTATCAGATGCTGAATAAGCACAGTATTTTATTCGCGAGTATGGTAAATCGTTTGAACGTAATGCCGGATACGGCGTACGAGGCGTTCATGGGAATCGCAGATGAGCTGTTTTTACACGGTGGTGTAACATGGGCGAAAATCGTTTGTTTGTACGCATTCATGGGCAGATTGGCATTATGGGCTCGGGATAGACGAATGCACGCATTGAAGAAAAAATTACCCCTGTACGTTTCGAGATTTATTGGCGAAAAAGTTGCACATTTTATCAAAGGATACGGCGGATGGGTGAGTGGAGCATTTTCCAATGTCAAAAATATCTAATACAATACAAGTTATCCCTATTTTTTTACCGCGAGATCGAATTCGCTTCAATCCTCATTATATTGATATATTCATATTCTATTTATTCAGGAGCAACTATGCATAGAGTACCCTGTGGCAGAGGAGATAAGCGGAGCAATTTGGAGGAGCCTTCTTATGACGGGTGCTACTCTTGGTTTGGTTGCAACAATTTTGACTGTGACCTCTTAATATACCCTTGCAAGTTAACATACACAGGGTATATTCTATACGAGACCTTCCGATGTACTTATGTTCTACCAAAATGCTTTTCTAAACATTTTTGGAGAGATTTTATGATGCTTTTATATCGATAACAAAAGTAATATTGTGAAATTTTGAAGCCATATTTACCTACATTGTTATATCATTTATGTACAAGATAGAAATTTAGTGCGAACCATGATGCTTGTACACCTTTTATATTAATGTCATCAATGTCACGCAATGTCAGTTTGGAAGTATCCTACTTTCTATGTACAGTAAGTAGTGCCACATTAGCTGATAGTGTCTCCAGGTTTGCATCTTGTTAGCTACCACAGAAAGTCGATTTCTATGAAATCGCGAGTTCTTCTCCTCTCTTTTCGATGAGAGTGAAATACAAATACTTGCTACAAAGTAATTGGGGTCCTATGGTCAATCAAAGACAGTATTCAAGGAATTTATGGGTATAACGACTGTCGGCTAACAAGGTAAAATCCCGATCAGCTAACGCGGCATTAATTTAACTCCAAGAAATATGTAACACGAGCGAATACTAATGATACTAGTTTCTCATTACATTTATATTTCATCATAATTGCAAATCGACGAACTAGTTAAATTAATGAAGGATCTTGTTTAATGTTAACACGTTCCGTGCCACGTGGGTCGTATGCACCCCACGCAGTCAAGACCAACATTTTTGTTTATGACATATATGCGGTGTAATATTCATTAAATTGCAAAAATCATTATGATCAAGATAAAGGTATGACGTTTGACATACAGTACAGAAGGGGTACACATTTTGATTTTATCAAATTATCGTCGTAATTGCGGCACAATTTGTGTCAACGAAAGTTACCGAAAATCGGTCCGGCACGGAACGTGTTAATCTAGATCTCTATCAAAGTAATTTCGTATAATACTCAAAATTGATGTTTCCGATATTTATATACCAACCAAGAATCTCAAAATTGTATTGAATTTAGGTAGAAGCAATCTAAATGTATTTATTTATAATTTATTTTAGGTAGAAAATATATTAAGAAATTTCCTTGTTAATCAAACACCATTGTAATGAACACTTAGAACTTATGGAAAGCAGTTGATATAACATTGCTCGTCAAGTATACAGTTTTTTAAACAGCAGAAACATTATATGTGGTACTTTTTCAATAAGATTGCAAAAATTTTTATACAACTATTTGAAGATAATAAACATTTCTACAAAATATCAATTTCCACCAATTGAATCAATTATTTATTTAACCTGCGATGAAAAGTAAAATCTGCAGAATAATAGGATGGTATCATTCTTTTATATATAAATGATAATAATATATTTCGTAGGAATCAAATATTTAAGTAATATACTTTCAACTTTTTTTTATACAAAGCATCAACAAATGCAAAGGGGGCTACTTGATTAAACTCAAGTAGCTGATTTTTACGAAAAATGTTCAGTCAATCCCATTGAGGATCTTAATGTATTATAAACTTAACAATCGTATTAATAATAGTATTACTCGATATTATGTATAAATGATATTAATATCATAATATAAAATATATCGTGAGAAACAAAAACTTTAATATATTTGAAAATAATAAGTGGATATAATATAAAGATAACTATCAATTTCATAAACAATTATCGTTCCATATTCTGGGCTACGCTATAGTGCATTATAAAAAACAAATAAGGAAACATGTTTTATGTAAATACGTATTGTTATAAAAAAAATTCAATCCTAACAAAAAAAGGTATTTTTGCAGAAAGAAGAACTACCGTTTCAGTACTAGAATTATTGAAAATATATTTAGCAGATATTGGTATAGTTTTATTTGAAGTAGTATACTTATTCAAACGTAAATACAATCTATACGTACTACCCAAAATATATTGATTTATTGTTTTATACTAGAATGCAAGTAGCTCAAACCACAAAATTTCTAAATTACATGATTAATAATGGAAGTGACTACCATATAATTTGTATCCTTTTACCTTTCAAAGAAATATAATATCAGCATCAAGTAAAGCATTAGCGTGCTTAATAATTCAATTGGAGATTTATACATATAATTATATCATCGACGTACTTTACTAAACTATTTTACTGTACTTCTGTATACATAGGGCCAGGTATGAAGGATTGCTAAAAATATGCAGAGAACACGCTTTTCTCGAGTAATACCGTCATTTTGATCAAACTTTCGATACTATTAAAAGATTTAAGCATCATTTAAATTTATTACGTTCTTTTGTATAACAATTGAAAAATCTAAAAAATCAACTACTCAAATTTATCGCACACGTCTTAATTAAATACATGATAACTTGAAGGGCGAATAATCGATATACGAATTACATGAATCATTTTGAAGCTTGCTCGAATGCTGTTTACGTTTGAATATAGAAAAAAAAGATAATATTGTCAGATCATTGTTTATAATTCTATGCAGTACATGAACATACAATACAAAATCATGAATTGGAGAATAATTTGTTGTGAATATATCTAATATTTCTCTTATTTCTATCCAGATCTTGTGACTGTACAGAAAACAACTGCGTTTTACTTTTATTCCCTAATGTGGATAATAGTAAGAATCAACAATATTTCTTTCTTAATAAACCTTCGAATGTTTCTACTTTAAGTTTGCTAATATCGATATTACAACTATGTATAAGTATGTATTATGCATTTACGTGTGAATATATAACTATTTAACTGTACAAATGGAACTCTTATTTCGTTCCCCATTTATATAACAGTAAGTGATCATTGTACCACTATCGTTAACCGTAAATTATTTGGTTAACGATACAAACATATCGTCAGCATTATGAGAATATCACATCGTATAAACTTTCAAACTATCAACGCTTATTTATTAAACAAAAAACAGTCAGCATTATTCTAAACAATTTTAATAAATAAAAGAATTGAATCAAAGAGATTTAATATTCCTATACATCTGTTAATGTTTAATTCAAAATGATTCTAAGGAATTCAATCCATTATTGTTCCATGTAAACGAAAAGCAAAATGCTGTAAGTTATTAATACCTAGGAAAATGGACCCCTTTAATACTATGCCAGTTTGTCTCTGTTAATTTATTACATAAGAAGAAACTAAAAGTCTATATTTTGTCATGGTTTAAGTATCCTTATTTTTATGTTCAATAAACCAATTTTTGACGTTTTCGTTTTTACGGCTCCATGAATTATTCATTTGAGGAATATTTTCTAGAAATGTTACATCAGTAATAACCTAAATAAGATACAAAGAAATGTAACTTGATGTAGAAATTACACACGACACTGACGACATGATCACTAATTCTGTTTCTCATGAAGATTGGCAGTTATAGCCTGGACGTATTGCTGTCCAAAACAGAGCACAAATGGTAAGACATACGAATCTTATTTGCACCAATATCCTGTTATGTTCAATTGTCCCTTCATAAATCGAGTGTACAGGACTAAGAATTAAGGACAGATTAAAGTAGTCTAGGTCTATATTAACCTTTTCATGTACTATTCGGAGAACTCTTGAAAAGTGTTTCACTATTAAAGATTAATTACTTTTCTAGAGAATCCTATAGTAATATGCAAAGGTACAATGAATTATTATACTATGGCATTAAAATATATTAACCAAATTTCAGATAAACTTTTGTTCAGTACAGCAAACACTGTTCGATTTCTTTTTTATACCTTCGTTTATCGTTTAATGTATCTGTATATAAAATTCACTCAAGACTTGAAAATATTATTGCAAGACATGTTTATGAGGGATCGAAATATGCAACGATAATTAGCACACAGCAAGCGCAAATTAGCATCATTAATTAATACAAAAGTATTTTACATTCAGCCTGATGGTAATAGGAATCAATTTTAATAAATTCAAAATTCATAATGATATATGTGTTTGCCACAGGTCGTATTAAGTTTAAAGTATATCTAACACATAAATCACTTGATGACGTGCTCTATTTTTTTTTTCTTGTCAGCTTTCTCGATTTATCACAGCTGGGGCAAAAGTGACAAGAAAGAAAACTTGTCTTATACGCCCGAAAAACAAAGCTGGTTTAGATCTCTATTCCACATAGTCCCACCATTCCTTTTCATAACCTTCATGTACATGTTCCAAAAGCACTTTCCTTCGACTATCGCAGTATCTTGAAATAAATATCGAACACACGCATATATTAGATATTTAAATAGTCTGCTACATAATACTTCATTTGGCAGCTATATACATATTAAATTGTACATGAAAAACGTAACTTCAATAATTCATAACTTACCTATACTTATCTTGAACTTTTTGTTTAATATCTGCAAGATTTTCACTCGTAATATCTCTTTCAAGATACTCAGAGAGGCGTTCTGTAGTGCCCTCTAGATCCTTTTGGTTGTCTTCAAAAATCACAGACTGATTATTTTTTCGCACATAATAAGCAAACACATAAGTATACATAAGAGTTTGTCTACAGGAACACAAAATGTCTACTGCTTTCTTTAAAAATTGTACCTGAGAACAGGATTATGAAGGTTCTTATTCTTTTAATTTGTAACTCATTTATAAACAGATATTTTGCATCTAATTATAATTTACTTTACCTCGATCCATGACATATTATGTTGTTGCATTTCTTCCATTTTCTCTTTTACACTAGCATAAAGTTTACTTTCGAATTTTAATGATTGCATATGATTCATATATCTATTGCAGTAAAATAAGTATCTCTGTAATGCAGATCGCGACTTTTCTTGAGCATCTCTCGCTGCTTTAGCCTCTGCCTCGTCATAGCGATTACAATTATACCAACTAGAACCATGCGGTTCCCAAGGTCCAAGACACACCCAGCAAAAATCAGTTTTGCAATTTTGATTTTTGCACACCATGTGATTACATCCACCATCCTTCTCAATGGTGACATTACATTTTGGACATTCTTTCGTATTTGCCGCAATCCAGTTGGATGTTTCCGAGTCATCGTCACACTTCTTAATCCATTTACGTAACAAATGGCATTTTACAGGATCATGCCAATTCTCACCGCAATGGAAACAGAATGTATGCCCACATTTGCATGTTACCGGTCTCGCTTCTACGTACTGTACTTTTATAGCATTGTTACAATCTGGAGATGGACACCACCTTAATAACCTATTACACTGCAAGGTGAAACAATTAATAGTATAGTGGAATTCATCTGTTTAACAGAACGTCAATATATAAAATGATATTTACTTCAACAAAACTATTTGTTATTAAATGTTGATATTTCAATTTCACTTTAGAATCTTTTACAAGACGCATAACGTTTGCATCGTCGACTAAAATGTCACATGCATGTGCTGCGCATGCAATTGTTTGACCAACTCCTTCTTCCATAATTTTGGTTGTTAGATATTCTCCCCAACAACCAGTGCAAAAGCGATGTCCACACTCGAGTCCAGTCATCATCTATTTTTTTTTTTAAATATGTATAGCAATTAAAAAAATACATTTGACAACAGAGAATGCATATTCATTCTGAGCTTTTCTTTTTATCATAAATTATAAATTTGTTATACTGTATCTATTGCAACTTTACAATATACATACTGGAGATGGTTGAACTGTAAAACAAATTCCACATTCTTCTGTGCCGTTCGTTGATGTTCTTCTGGACTACAAAATTTTAACATACTGTTAACACAAATTTTCTCACTTTTACTTCAGACAGTATAAGAAAGAAAAACAGATCTTATTTACCAGAGAGCTTTGAGAAGACCGACTCCTATTTATTAATGGACCTTTTCTAAAAGGATTAATAACTCGAGCTTCTGCAAACAATTTTTCTTGGTCACCATCATAAAACCGCTCCATTAATTTTTCCTTGTCCCATTTAAAATGATTTAATAAAATACGCGTGGTTGTTGCCGGTATCTAAAATTCAACATTGAAGTAGATTGTTCATGTTTCACCTGTTCGATCTTTTTAAAACAAGCAATGGCCTTTTTTCCAACATACTTCTACAACTGTATTCACTTCTTTTATGGAATCAACCATATGTTGCACTATTTCTTCTGTTGACAAAACTTCGAAAGGATAATCATCAACATCCGTTGCCCGTTCCCTTGGATTGCCAGCCTCAATTTCCATCGCGAAATCAACATCATCTCCGCTAGACTCATTCCCAGAATCAACGTCATCGTACGTTTCCTCTTCAGAATCCATTATGAATCTTTCGATTTATTAAGCAATCAAATTATCAATATGCTGTTTTATTTTATATCTTTTGAACCTGCACATAAAGTAATGCAATCAACAAATACAATTTTCATTACAGACAGATCGATTTTCGAACTGTATATCTTAGCATACACTTTACATTCTTCACTATATTGTAAACATACATCGCTAACAACGAAATCGCTAAAGGACTATGTATCGTAATTAAGTAAATTGCAAGTACACTGACACATTTTTATCTCGGTCTGAGTTTCGTATGTTCTTCGAATAATTATAAGAAAAATACCAATACCAACACTAAATGTAATCTGCTGTTTTAATTTCTGTGCTCGATATATTCAATATCACGTTTTCGCACCTGTACCCACAAAATACTGTTGTAGCGGAACAAGGTGAAAACAGCTTATGTTTCAGCACATGACGTCATCGTCCGCTACTTCCCGAATAAAAGCGAGGAGCTTTATCATACGATTTTCGCTTTTTACTGTAAATAGTCTGTCAGAAAATTTACAGTCACGATACCACGCGAATCCCCGGGCAATGTGAACAGTTAAAACTTCCAAATATTTTTACCATCGACGTAAGCAAGGATAAAATCAGCTGCCAAAACATCCGAGTTGAACTCCGGCAGCTGATATACCAAATGCTATTTTCACGGCGGAAACGATGAATAAGGTACCGTGTTGCTAGCCAATAAGAAATCGTGTACGTACATATCATCCAATGGCGTATCATGTTTATGAAATTGGTATATTGTACCGTTTACGTTATAATTTACATTATATTTATCGACTGATTAAAAAATATATGTATAGAGATAGAAAGATAATTATAAATTGCTATACAATCGAGGAAAAAAATTGTTTAGTAGATATTTGTTGAACTGTACGCTGAGAATAATTGTATGTACCAAATTGCAATGAAAGTTACAAAAAAAGTAAAAGTACTTGGAAAATGTATACATCTTTTCACTTGTAATAATGATTTATCTACAAATTACTGGAGAAGTATGTATCTTAAATGTTTTAAACAATTCATGCTTTAACAGAGTATGTACGAAAGACTATATTAACGGAAAATATGATAAAAATAAAGTACCTTGTACAATTTTTCCACAGACTATTCAATTTTCAACAACGTGCACACACAAACAAACAAACAAAAAAGAATAAATAAAACGATGTTAAATTGTAACTATTATATGCGATATCACTATTCCATTCGACGAATATGTAACTGGTCACCACAGTTTGTTTAGGAATGTAAAAAAGTTATTAATGGAAAACTTCTCCTGACATAGATTCGACCTTCTTTAATATAAGAAGGCTAACGATACGATGTCAAACTTCAATCGACGAATTTACTGGATACGAATTAGACACTAAATACACTTTTCACGATCCCAGGATATTTATCAACGTTAAAAACAGATCATAGATTTGCAAGATGTATTACCATGCACGATAATCTTTTCAGCCATTGCAGTTGACAATCACAAAATCCGTGGGCTATCGAGTAAAACCATAAATTAATCTAGAATACACCGTTTGCCATGGGAGAAGGGACGAGCTTATAGCTCGAACACTGCTGTCACGTCCATAGCAGTATGCGATTACTTTTTTTTCCACACGGCCGTGTCTAATACGTTCTTATATTCTTTTTCTGCGCTCGCTATTGGAACTTAAGGTTAGTTGATGTATAGATGAGTATAGACACAAAATTTCACGCGATACTATCCGAGGAGTTGAGAATCTAAGAGTGACGCGACAACAAAAGGTCTCGTCACCAAGTGTGCCGTTCTACTGACATTAGTCAACTGCTTGAAGTACGCCGCGTACGCGTCGCACAGCTGACGCACATGGGCGTCTTTACAAAGTGCACGATTGTTCTATTTTCATTACATTCAGTTAAGAAAACTTTCATTTCCATGACAAATTCAAATGTTAGATTGAGAATGATATTCGATTTTTATTTAATCACTGTAGCGGTTATTAAATCAAGTTATTGCATCAAGCAATTAAATGGTTATTGCATCAAGACAGTAATACTATTTTAAACAAATTACAAATAGAAAAATTGATTGCTTAAACATATGTTTAAATCTGTTTATGCCTGTTGAATGTTTTATATTATAACTAATTATCATCTACGTAAACAATTAATTGTAAATAAACTTCGTAGAAAAGTTTATAATTATATTTGACACATATACATATATATATATATTTATCATGTACGAATACTAGAAGTGAAAGAATATTTACATATAAGATTAGATTAGTTTGCTAGATTAAATAGAATGTATCTTGAATAATTATATCCAATTTATATTTAACCAATATAGTGGTCAATTAAAACATATTCAGCGACTTACAAAAATTTCAATGGCCCACTTGAAATTTCAAGTTACTAGGCTAATGTCTGTACGAACGATAAGTGGAGAAGTTCACGGCGCTCTGTCAAGTTAAGTTAACCCTAATATTTTCCTAGCATTCGGAGCAAATGTCAACGTGCATCATATAATTATAAGGCGAAATGACTTTTCCCAGTGTAAGTGATTATTCTTCATTAGAAAAAATCGGTTCAGGAAGTTATGCGACGGTCTACAAAGCATTCAAGAAGGTATGTGGTTTTGAGGTATGCGTAATGTACACGAACCATATGATTTCAGTGGCGTAGTTCGATTCACAGACACCACATATGTGACGTTGAAATTTTAAATATGCAAAATTTCTGTTTCTTAGCTTTTTTCCCTTTAATATGTATGCGACAAAAATATTGAATTTCAGTATTTTTTGGAAATTTTAGAATTTCTTTAAACTTCAATGTAGTTTAAATGCTTCGATGTAAAAACAAATGTAGTTTGTATCGACGAAGTAATTTGTATGTACAAAATAAAAAATTTATCAACAGTAGTGCAGAATATTGTTATATTTCGAAAGTACTTATTGTTCTTATTACGTAACAGTGATTCTTAATAGATTATGGACAGGTATTAACACACTGTTTACTTTTTAAACAGAACGCCGCAGTGCAGCGATGTTGTGTAATGAAATACACGTGTTATCATATTTCTTACATACAGTAATAGTTTTAATAAAAATCTGATATTTTGGATTGGAAAATTTATAATCCTTACTTTATAACATATGTCTACATTTATATGTATACATTTGGAATTTGACCTTTAATAGCTTTCTATAAAGTTGTAATTAATTAAAGATGAATGTTTCTTTCGTGTGCAACAATTGTTATGAATTTTAAGTACGCTGTATACGAGATAATTAAAATGGAAACAGAAAAAAACCACACAAGGCGATTACATACATAATTTTTGCAGACGGTTGTATCAAATCTTTTGTTAACGATAATACGCTTTGGCTTCTATTTTGCTTCTCAGAACAATTTCAATTTGTGACAAAAGTATTGAATATCACATAATTTAATTTATTATTAATTTATGAAAAACAGAAAACAAATTTTACTTAACTTTGAGGTACATATCATAATGTATTGTTTTCTGTTTTTCATAAATTAATAATAAATTAAATTATGTGATAATCAATACTTTTGTCACAAATTGAAATTGTTCTGAGAAGCAAAATAGAAGCCAAAGCGTATTATCGTTAACAAAAGATTTGATACAACCGTCTGCAAAAATTATGTATGTAATCGCCTTGTGTGGTTTTTTTCTGTTTCCATTTTAATTATCTCGTATACAGCGTACTTAAAATTCATAACAATTGTTGCACACGAAAGAAACATTCATTTTTAATTAATTTTTCTTTAAGTCCTATACTTTTTATAGTAGTTATATGTTCGCTGTTGTTTATTGTTTCGAAGCAATTTATAGCATGCAGGGAATAAGTGAAAATAGTATCGTAAATAGGTACATTACGGATATAATCAACTGAATTATTGGAATTCATATACATATACATATATCACGATTCCGTTGATCCAAATCAGTAGATAACTTAGAATCGGATTCCGAGAAATTACATCTAATCATTAATTGGTAGTTATTTGGAATAGGAGGGCCATCTTCGACTTTCATTGTTTTTGGACATTTTTAACAACTTTTCCCTATACATATGACCGCCGGACAGACTTAGTTTCCGAGATAGTTGCAAAAAACTACTACTGCATTGAATTTTGCCTATACGTGCACGTTCGCGGTAACGTATGCGTGAGCATGGGATCCCCTCTTATCTACTGTTTCTATAAACACATCGTGGCGGTGGCGAAGAATCTGTATAACGTGTGATCTCATCGAAATTGTACCTCATAAGGATGGACTAGGGCTAGAAAGGTATATGTTATATCTCCAACGTTTGGGATATATTTGGATCAGTATGGGGTAGGTTTGGCGTGGGCGGAGGAGGGGCTCGCCCCCTCTGCAGCCCCCCCCCCGGAATCTAACCCAAATTTACTTTTATTTACTCAAATATGAGTTTGGGTTAGGTCTTTTCAGGGGCCGCGCCCCTCTACCGCCCAGGCCAAACCAATCCCATGCTGATACAAATATATCCCAAACGTTGGAGGTCTTTGATGTACCTTTCTAGTTCATCCTTATGAGGTACAATTCCAATGAGTTCACCCGTTATACAGATTCTTTGCCCGCCGCTGCAATGTGTCTATGGAAACAGTAGATAAGCGACTGCCCCATGCTTACGCGTGCGTTGCCACGGGCGGGCATGTATAGACAAAATTGAATGAAGCAGTAGCAATAGTTTTTTTGCAAATGTCTCGAAAACTAAGGCCGTCCGGCAGTTACAGGGAACAGTTCTTTGGAATGACGTCCTCGTTAAAATTCGGTGTTGACCCCCTGATTCCGAATAATTATCAAAACAGAATATTCAGCACACGGAAAATACAATTTGGAATACAATATAATGTCATGCGCAATAAGTGTAATTATACGGGAAAATAATTGATAAAAGTAGAGGGAACAAATTCCTGATTGAAGTCGATCTATTCAAATATATGTTCCGTCCGAAAATCGCTATATTTATTATAATCAAACGCTTGTAATATGTATTTTTTAGTTAGATCTATGATCCTTCTTTGCAAAGATGGATAAACTTCTCGCAAAGCTGCTTCCTCACCGATTTTGATGGCATTTTTTTAAATCACTTTGTTATAATGCATAAACAACGGAACAAAAAAAAATCTAACTCAAACTACCAAACTAAGTACACATGTAAGTCTGGAATGAGTTGGATTATAGTTAGTTTCAGTAATTTTTTGAGGAGCCGGAGTGGAGGGGAACGGGCGGAACCCACCCCTGCCCACATTTTACTTCTGTTAGTGACACATGTATGTACATATGTAGTATCAAAATTCCGTCGTCATAAAATGGATCTCCATATACTCAAACAATAAAGGAAAATACATTGATTAAAACGAAGAATGGTTTTGTGGTAGCGTACCCGATTGGGGCGGGAGCCGGCTCACGGCGGCCGAGCATTGAATATTAGCACGAAATTTAAATAATAATCAAGTTATAATTTTCTGGCTGTTCTACTGATACGACACATTTTCGTCGAGTACAGCCGGTCGCCAGATGTGTTAAGGTTACAAAGTATGTAGTTGTCGATTCGCTCAATAAAATTCAGGTAAAAAAAGCGAAGGTGGGCCAATATCCCATTTCGTACAGTCTTCTATAGCGAATTCTTCATATCGGACAGTCAGTTCTCGTAGAAAGCATGAAGTCTTTATTTCAATAATTCATTCGCAAAATAGGTTCCGAAGAAATCGCCTTTCAACAGGATTTAAACATCAACCCATTTTTGCCACAAAGTCATTTTTCGTTTTAACATTAGGTTTACGGAACGCGTCAATTTGACGCATTTCAGAATTCGGAATACAAAAATTAATAAACGTTCGTGAATATTATATAATTCAATTAATTACATTGCATTCCTAAATTGAGTGAATTAATTTTTTAAGAGAAAACGTGCAATTTGGTTGGCAATCGTTAATCTGAGGGAAGTCAGTAAAAATAAGTATTCAAACTTATTCGTAAACCTAGCGTTAATAAAGGTATTTTACTTTTTCTTAAAGGTCATTGGCAACCAACAAACGTGTTTAATTATTTTTTTGTTAGAAAACGTAAAAATATACGTCTCCCATAAAGAATACGGTTTTTTTGTTTTTTGAAGGCCATGGAGGTCCGAGCGCCATTTTGTTTTTTTGTTTCGTTATTTTTACGTTACAACAAAGTGTTTAAAAATAGCCCCAGCAGAATGGGCGAGGAAGTAGCTTTGCGATAAGTTTACCCAAGAAAGTTTTTGATGTCGACCAAATATGGATTGCATCGATTTTTTCAACAGTAATATTATAAAGGGGACTAATTATTTTATATTAATAGCATTACAAATCTTAAAGAAAAAACGTGATTAGTTACAATATAACCGATCGAGGAAATAGGAATGTCCTTTCATTCGTCGACCTTCTTTATTTGCCGTTGCATATAACATTCTCGCTTTCTTTCTTATTAAACTAGTGTATTATTTAAAAGGAGGCAAAAAAATAATGGGAACAGAAATGATTGCACTATTCCCGCGTTTTTATTGATCGGACTCACCACTTATGGCTTTAGAATATGATTATCTATATCACTAACGTCGTGCAAATATGTAATCGTAAATGTAACACATGCAAACGTCTGCATGCGTTCCCTTGTTCGATCGAATATTACGCAAATGCACTAACCTTTGCACCAGTTTTTCTCTCGCATTGGCACTCAGCTGGAATATGTCGGTTCATTTAACGGGTCATCGATTCAAGTGCAACTTGTTTTAATCTGTTTCAATTACTGATCGCCCGAGCATCGTCTAGTGACAACGACGATTTGAGATGTAGCCAGAAAAAGATGGTTGCATTGATGCTCGAAAGAAGTAAGTTATCTCAAGGCGAGGCTAACGCTATGCTATTGTTGGTCGTTTGTAGGATGGATGCCGAGAGGTAGTCGCAATCAAATGTGTAGATAAATCGTCGCTTTCCAAGTCGGCGATCGATAATCTCGTCACAGAGATCTATCTACTAAAGATACTGAGACACGAGCATATCGTGGAGATGAGGGATTTTTTTTGGGACGAAGGGTTAGTTAGCTCAATAAGGTGAATTCAGCGTAGAAAAGACTATGGACGACATGCAATTTTGCATGCAAGATATGATGTTAAATATGCACTTTTGTCTGAAGCTAAGAATATAAAGTAGAATATTTTACACCGACTTAAGAAGATTTTGGTGTTCGCCTCTTCCACGATGGCATAATGCAATTATTGGAGGTAAGAATCACCAGCCCTTGTTCTAATTTCTCCCTAGTTCCGGTTAAACGTTGAGGATTTCAGTTGCCTGGAAGTTTACCGTTAACAAAATTTTTCACTAAATTCCTGAATTATATATGTACCTATATCCAATGTTTCAAAAATATTGTATTGATTCTGAACGAAGAATGAAATTAGTCGTTTAAGTTTTCTCACGATGGAACCATAGTCTTTTCTACGAGAACCTCGTAACTATTATTCTTAAACTAAATAAATTTTTTCGATACTATAGTTCAAAATAATTTGGGGATTACGAGTTCTACAATAATTGATAAAGTTACCAAATTTTACTTATAAAATAAAGGAATATCTATTAACCCTTTTGCTGTGGCGCACACACAGTTGGAAATTTCTTCGGCTGATAAATTAGTTAAATACATAGTCAAATAGAACTATATTAGAGTAATTAAGAACTGACTCATATAAATCATATTAAAAATTATACTACACTATAATATACGGGTGCATAAATTTCTATGCATATGTATACCTTCCATTTTAACATCTTCCTCTACGATTTTGTTTCTAACTTGACTTGGAATCAAGTTATAGCCCGTCCAGTTATTAGAAACACCCTGTATTATCAACAATCGCCGACTTAATGTTTGAAATGAATATACGATTTTCATAGCGAATGCGTTAAATCTTGTAATATTCATAACTGTTATTTCGTTTAAGTTCGTTTCTTGCATTTATAAAAACAAACGAACTGTCTATTGAACAAATTATTTTATAAGTAAAAATATTTGCGTCGAATGTCTTTACAATACACGTTTACAAAATTATGCGATCCTCAAATTATTTTGGGTAAGATATATGTATAAACATCGTCTACCATGCAGGCACATATACATCGTGATGGAATACTGCGATGGCGGTGACTTGTCTAGTTTTATAAGGAAGGAGCATAAGCTACCTGAACATATTTGCCGTAGATTTTTACAGCAACTGGCACTAGCTTTGAGGTATCTGCGCAATAACAATGTGTGTCATATGGACTTGAAACCGCAGAACTTGTTGCTAACTAGAAGGCCGCAATTAACATTAAAAGTCGGAGGTTCGTCTTCCGTTTCAGAATTTCTTGCAATTGATTAACTACTCCTTTGTTATTTCTACCTACACGATTCACTATGCGGTTTTGTTCCCATCGCAAACTCGACGTTCCTCTTTTTATATTGATTTATTACAGATTTTGGTTTCGCCCAATATCTTTCGAATTCGGAGCAAAAATTTTCGATTCGTGGTTCTCCGCTTTACATGGCGCCAGAAATTTTGTTGAGACACAAGTACGACGCCCGCGTCGATTTGTGGAGCGTCGGTGTGATCATGTATGAATGCCTTTTTGGCAAAGCCCCGTATTGTAGCAATAGTTTTCAGGAACTGGCGGAAAAAATCAAAGACTGTCGTCCTATAGAGGTGATTATATTGTTAACCTGTTTTATATGATTCACGAATTATTAAATATTTAAAATTCACTTTTTTTGGCTCCTGTGTTTGTTTCATTAACTCTTCCTTCATTCCTCCTTTCATACTGCTTAGTTTGTTAAAAAAAATGTAAGTTTCGTCTAAAAGTATCCGTTTGTATGTACAAGTTACATCGTGCACACAATTTGGCAAGAAAGTTCCAAGAGTAATTAAATTTTCCGAGGCACATATGGTATTTTGGAAAATAATATCACTTGTTACTGTATACACTGGCAAACTTAATGTATATTTTCAACTAATGATTTTTTTTTTAAATGTAGATTCAATGGATATATTAGAGTATAGTTATTAAACTTGTCAGTTACCAATGTGGATAATCTTTGTAATTTGAAGTTAATGGTTTTAACTTTAACATACAAGTGCAATAGACAACAAAGACGAGGCATGCCAAATTTATGTAGCGATTATTTCAACTAACAAGAAAGAATACTTTACTTGTATGCAATATTTCATAATTTTCTGAATTTCTGGGCTGCCTAACCTTTCTTGTAAATGGCTCGATATTTTGAAAAAACAGTCAAAAAATTTATAATCACAACTTGATAATTGATAGCAAAATATGGCTATTTAATTAAACTATTGCTACAGAATTCTTTGAACGATATATTCAAAATTCTATATTCGAATGTAACACAAAGTCATCGTCACATTCGAAAGTTCCACACCGAGTTAAAGAATACGAACAAATCTTATCGAAAGTAAAAGTCGAATACGTTTGCAAGTCAAACAAGTTTTTCTGGAACGTTTTATAGATTGTGCAAAAATATCGCGAAACTTCTCAAATATTTAAATACTGAAATATATTTGGTTGAGGTACCGAACAATGGCTTTTCAATTCTACTCGTAAATTTTTGTCATAAACAGTCTGAATTCGTTTGTTTCTTTCAACAGTCTTGGAATTTTTTTGATACATACTACACAATCAAAATAATATAAAAGTGTGTCTGTACTTACGTAACTAGATGCATATATGTCATTTCGACACACACACGTATACATACAGGGTGCGGAAAAAGTTCTTGGACGTTTTTGAAACATTTCAACGACGTATAATTTGCGTCAAAAATCACAAATCCAAATCATTGACAAATTCATAACGCTTATTACACTAGTAACCACAGTATTAAAAAAAAAATTACACTAAATGTTCAAAATTGCCTCCTTTTAGTGTAATAAAAGCAGCGTTTAGTTGATCGATGTAGTATCGTTCTCCGAAATTCTTTTGCTCCATAATGGACCAAATGGAGTAGCCCATCGGGTTTAAGTCCGGCGAATTGGAAGGCCACAGATTCTTGCCTCAAAATCTGGAATACTCTGCCCGTATACTATGACAACTATATCAACTTTTTCTCGATATATTGCCGCATTCATTTTCACATTTCTGTCAATGAATATTAATGGCGTTTTCCCCGTTGCACAAACACCAGAATTTTGGCCCAGAGGGTTGGTGTGAGAACCGTTCGTTGGCCTGTCGCAGGCTCGGTCCGCACTCTCGCGGTTTACGACGGGGTCAGAACTATTGTATTAAAAAAGGGAAAGTGATGTGTCGATTGAAATTGCATGGCTCTTTACCATGTGTTCTTTTATTCTAATCCTTACCATCCGAATCTTGCACCCAGATGGTTGAAGCCCTAACAAACTACACTCCGCAAAAATAGCGTTAGTTTCGACCGCGTCATAAACCTGACCTAACGGAACCCTTTGTAACTCTCAATACACAGCCATGTGGAAATAAACAAACGATTGAAAGACAGTTCCTCGAACAAAGTTGCACGCTGAACTCAACCGAACCAAGGAAATTTTAAAACGACAACTAAAAATATTTCAAAACAGAACACCTTCCAAACAATAGTCCAATAACTTTTTCCCCACCCTGTATACAGGGTGTTTAACGTAACAGTCGTTAAGATACTTCAGGCACTTTTGGTAGCGTGAAAAAAAAATGCTTGAAACAAAAAATCATCAGTGCTCGATCGTTAAAAATATACAAAAGTGAGAATTGTAAAAGTACTATTTTTTTGCGACAAATAGGGATCACCTTCACTTTCCTGCTCCTGTGTAAAGTAAAATTCTGCATGATAATTCTGTTTACTGTTTATTGGACAACAAAGTAAGCGAATAAGTTGAAATATAATTAACAATGGCACAACCTGTGTATACAGAATGGACAAAAATATAATAGTTAATTCTCGAATCGATTTTAAGCTAAACTTCTCTTATGGTGGTTGAGTATTATGTACATATATAGATATATATATATGTACGTATAACATAATGACAGAGTTATTATTTCATCTTTTGCATGTCCGGTTTGCATGAATGAATTTTTACTGTCGAAATGATTAGTTGCACCAAAATTATTTTCGTTTCTGGCTTGTACAGAATGTGATTCGTCCTATATAAATATTATAAGTAAGTTTATATTTCACATTTGCACGTGCAGTTTTTATTTTGTGATAATTGTTACACAGTACTGAATTTGTTTTGTACTATTATAGAAAGTATTCCCTGATGACCATGGGGACCGATGTTCAGGTTTAGATTTTAGATTTGCTAATGAACAGAAAAAAAGTTTATTTTTACTATGGGAAGATTTTAAGCAAAATTTTCTTTTTACATTTACTTAGAACTAATTATGACGCACTGTAGTTTCCGCTACATATATCTTTTTAACGTTTTATTATACAATTAACTCTATAACAAATCATTAAATGTTTTCGTGCACGAAAGTGTATGTGAAAACCCAAAGTGGTTAGGATTTTACATGTGCATTAACCGTATATTAAGGTGTGTATTATAAAGTAAGAAAATGTACTTTGGTATATACTATCTATCCGTACGATACACACATATATGTACATATTATAAATAGTAGGCGAAATCAATGAACTACGTTTGTACCAGCGGCTCACGACAGTTACCGGGTCGTTTTAGATCTCAGTCGGTTCAATAAATGGCATTCTACTGTCAAAGTATCGCTGTTCAAAAGTGGTTCGTTAAAAACATACTAATATTAATAGCTACTACAATTAGCTGATTTATCAAAATAGATTTATAGCTTTACTAATTTCAATTGGATGAATCATCTTATCAAAAGCGAGGCCGTTATCAGACACGTAAAACACGCTGATTTACAAACTTATGCTACGGGGTACGAACACATTTAATGACTAATTATATGGTGAATTTCTAGATACATAAACCGCAAAGAAGCAGATATGTTGTAGAAGAAAGTGCAACGAGTATAATGACATAGAATTTTATAAATCTTTTCCTCTACAAAACCTTTTGTACAATGAAATCATTATCTATAAAGACAAATTTAAAAAAAGTATAAAAATTCTGTTTTGAAAGGGAATACTCTTATATTTTCAGAGACATAATCTATTTGTATTATCAGATATTTTGGACAATTTTGAATTGTAATATATGTTTTTCTGTTTAAAATAAAGCAGTTATTCAATGTACAATAATCTACAAATAATTTACAAACGTACAAAACAAAAAGTATGAAAAGCACTCATATATGACAAAAAATGAAAAAAGCATGCATAACATTAAAAATTTAATAAATATCTCCTGAACATTCTTCTTCCTGCCATTTGCATACATTTTTCATTATTAAGCCATATATTTGTTCAGTGTAGTAATACTTTCTCTCTAACAATTTCTATACCGTTGATATCATGAAATCACAGTTACCAAAAGGATCGCATGTAAGCCGGGAATGCAAAGATTTATTGATGTCCTTACTGAAACACAACCCTGACGAGAGGATAACGTTCGACGAATTTTTTGCGCATAGCTTTCTGGATTTGGCTCACGCGCCAACAAAGGAAAATTATGATAAGGCAGTAGAATTAGTACAAAAGGCTGTGCAAATGGATACAGAAAAAAATTCGAAGGAAGCATTTCATTTGTATTGCGAGGCACTAAGATATTTTATTCCTATTCTTACAAGTAAGAAAGAGAAACGCCGATATAAATAAATAATATCCTATTCATAATATGTACACATAAAACATATAACAGGTGAATGATATTTTAATCGCGTCACATTTTATTAGGTGAGACTGACCTAAAATGGAAAGAGAATTTGAGGCCACGCATAAATGATTATATTAAAAGGGCAGAAGTTCTAAAGGCATCGTGCAGAGATAGTAGTAACGATAAAGATAGATGTGTGCAGGTGGAGAATAAGGGAAATTCTTCATCCATTCAGAGGGTACCGTCCTTAAATGGAAGATCGTCAGTTGCATATCATGAACTGCGTTTGTATCATAATTTTATTAGCGCAACACATTTTTGTTATCAAATACGAAGATAGTGCACTAGCTTTATTATCACGTGTAGAGCGCAATTCATAATGAAATATTTCTTTTCTCATATAAAATTAATTACATTGAAAGATTTATAAGTATTTATATATGCAAATTATATTGCATTTTAAAGTAAAATATTTTCAATCTATTACAACTAAAATCTTTAATATATAGGTAACATAGTGTATAAAATATGTAGAGATCATGATATAATCCGAATGAAGAACGGGAAAGTTTAAGATATATTTCCACCATACTTTGCTAGAGACTGCTCGAATGTTTCGATAGATATCCAATAAAAAAAGAAAATTGAACAAGTATTAAGTCCGCCTACATGGAACGGAATGAAATTACTTACATGAAACTTAAAAAACTTACATGAAATCTGTGCACTATTTTAATCAGCAAAAAATACTAATTTATAATAATAATAAGTGTGTTGTAAAATGTTTCTTCCTAGTGTTCATACGGCCTATTAGAAAAAGATATTATTTTACTATTACATTTCGTGCTGAGGATTTGAAACCATTGCAATTCATCGAAATTGGCATATAAAGTTTCAATGGTATGCACAAACATTTGTGAAACTGAATCCATGATTTTCGTATTTATTTATCGATAGATACACTTAGCAAAAGTACAACCAGTATGGCGGATGCGCTGGAAATAGGGGATGTCGCAGAACTGTATCTGGCAGAGGGAAATTACGCGCTCGCCTTAGAAAAATTTCAATCTTGTCTAGGTCTACTGGTTCCTTTATTGGGGAAAGAACCCGCTGGTCGAAGAAGGGACATATTACATAAACAGGTGATTAAATGGATAGTCACATTCAAATAATTTGATGTAGAGGGGTGTTTGAAAAAGCTCCTTTTATTTAACAACTAGTTTTATATGGCTATGAAATATACACTTTGCGACAAATATGCAGGGAAATAAAAGGAAAGTTTGTAGGTATTTTAATAGTGTACTTTAATGCAGTTCATACCGCCAGTAGTACCCTAGTGCATTTTTATTGTTACCACTAATACACAAAACTAGCCAAACATACAGATTTTATTTTTCATTTCGTTTGAATACTTCTTTATTTCGTTGGTAGTAATCTCATTTATTACATAGCCAGATTGTAAGACTAAAATAACAGCTGGAATTTCTGGATTTTTTCATATTTTTCATACTTGTGATGAAGTAAGCGCCCTTTTTGACGAAAAATTGTAAAATATATAGCATTTAATTACGAACTTGTTTAATAATTCCCAGAATAGTATGCTTATCTTTATAAAGAAATATAATACTTGTTAAATTAGTTTCATTCAGTTACATTTCATTTAGTTACATTCAAATATTGTAGGATTTTGGTCAAAATGAATTGCAATGCTTCGGTATTTGTTATAATACTTTTGGTTAACAGATCAATAACAGGTATCATTGAATCTTGTCTAGAATGTTAGAATTGTTAAAAGTGATTACAGTATTAGATTCACAAGAAATAATAACGCATACAAATTGATTTAATTTAAGAACACATTACCAATCGACTGCCAATAATATAAAATTTCTGTGAAAAGCACGTTTCACATTTCAATTAAATTGGTCTTGCAACGATACATCTTTTCAAAATAATTCACGATTGAATGATTTCAATATTGAGAAGCAAGCAACTCGATGTAACGTCGCAATTAAATTTTATGATTATTCGTGACGTTTATTGCGCGCTATTATTATCCTTAAATAAATGCTGCATGTTTAATAATTTACAGAATATTTTATTTTCAATATTCAATAATATTATGCTAATCAACAGGTGCAGTTTTGGATGAAAGAAGCCGAAAGTACCAAAGGGCTTTTAGCTACAAAAGATATTGAGGAATCCTTGCAATGTAGTTCTGATTCGTCTGAGCATTGTACAATGCAATAACTTACATTTCGGATTTATTGTATAATACTATTTCAATCGGCAACTCGTATTTTTGGAAACAATTATAAATACTGTGCAGCTCGTGTTGCACTGCATAATACATGTATATACAACATTTTCTGCTATTTATGAAACAATAAACAATATTTAATTTTTCAATACTAGTGGTATTACTTTATAAAAACATAATATATAACTTCCAGAACATATCGCTGCATTATGCAACATATAACCGCTGTAATGTATCATAACCTCTTTATTTCTTAAAATATTTGTTAAAAATACCCATGGAAGATCATGTTTGAAATAACTAATTTTTTAATTATAAGTAAGGATCAAAAATGAGATAAGTTTCTACGATGATTTATATATAGGCTCAGATAAACACTTTTCATTAATAAGGTATGTACGCCTCCTGCAGCCTTGCCGACGTCCTTCACAAAAAGAGTCATATTGCCATCTTCTATCGGACATGACAAAGATTCACTTGAAAGCGCAAAAAGGGTAGTTCCACCTAAATGCCTTAAACATTCACTACTCGGGTCAAAGTAATTATTTTTATTTTAATAATTATATCCTATTTGTTTCGTCATTCTTAATGATACAAAAAATTAGATAAACTGCTTATATTATCTTCATTAAATTTTGTTTACATTACTCTTCGGGTGGAATATAGCTAAACTTTGTGTTGCGGATACACTAACGTATCCTTGATAATTCACAGAAGTCGTAGTTGTGAAATTTGTTTACAAATACAAAATGTCAAAGCGGCTTAAAAAAAAGGAATGGCAACGTAAATGTGACATTGCTAATGAAAATACAATTTAAATAGATAACGAATTATTTCTAGTAAGAAAACACTGGAACTTAAAGCGGAAAAGGAGGGCGCGCGCATCGTGGCGCGTCGCCCTTACGACTTCCGGTAAGGCCACGTGACCTAGCTAACGGTCGCTGTTGCCCTGAAGCGTCATGGAAAATTCCCAATCCCGAGCAACAACCCTCCCCCCTCCATTATGTACATACCCCCTTGCCCTACCTCTCCCCTCTACATTCCCCACTATGGCGTTGTCAGGTACTTATGTACAACCCCCACTCCTTTGCAAAATTCTCTTTCCCCCACCACCTGGTCAGTGGTACCGGATGTGCGGCAACGTCGCAACCGTTAAGTACATAAGGACGATAGGGTGGGGAGACGAAGGGGGGTACGAGAAAGAACTGGCAACGTGCACCACATTCAAATCTGGACGGAACCCGGTCGGCCTCTCGGTTCACCTCCGCACAAAACAGCAGAAAACGCGGGCCGCGCGTGGATTGTGTGTACGTTTACAACTGGCAATCGAGAAGCATACCGTGTGATCTATCCAGGATTGTTCTGTGTGTATCATTGTGTGTCTTCGTTGTCAATTGCAATCACGAAGTAGATTTGCAACGCAGGCCGCATTTCGCGGCGCCCTCGTGCGACGACCCATTCGCTTTCCCCCGTAAGTGTAATTTTGCGCGCGCGCACACAGTTTCATGTAAATGTCACGGGAACGTAGGGGTAGCGTGGCCGTGTGGCGGAAGTATTGTTGTTTCGTCTTGTGGAATAATGTGCATGGACATTCAGGTTAACGAGAAGAAGAAGAAGATGAGCGACAGCGGTGTCGACGAAGACGTACAAATCGTCGAGGCCCGAATCATCAGAGGTAAGTTTTGAGGTTATGGGTGGCGGCGGCGGCGACGACAGCAGCTCGCGCGTATCGTTTCCCCCCTCTCTCTCACACACCTTCCATCTCATTTACTCTTTCAACCATCTGTATTCCTCTATCGTTAGATAGTTCTTCTATCCTTTTTTATCTTTCCTTGTGCTCCTCACTCGATTTCCTACCACGTCCAATCACATTACCCTCGCTGTGTATTATACCAGTGCCTAGAAGGTATACAATCGCGCTTTCTGTTTTCGACGGGTTGCGTCTCGTGCAAACCCGGCAAAACGTGGTTCCTCATTGCGACTACCTGTCAACATCTGCATCCCTACTGTTGACAATTTACCGTTACAACAACTACACGTGGGATCTCAATATGGAGAATTTGTTTTTGGAAGTTTTACGTACACTGATCGTTTAGTTTTTGATACTTTCCTTTTTTTCTTGTTTCTTTATAACGTGCATAAGATTTGTACATTTGGTTTTTACAGTGATTCTCTAATTCTTTATTTCCTTTGTGACTGATTCCTCTAACGATTATAAATACTGTGTGTAGTGTAGTATGTGGGTTAGGATATAGAAGAACAGTTTCTATAAAACATCTGAAATTCATTAATTCTTATAGGATCTATTATTCTGTGAGATTTGTTAAAGTGCAAGTGGATATGTGTTTGTTGTAAAATGGGCAGGTTTAAGTCGCGTGCTTACGAATCAACTTCTTTATATTTTTCATTATTTCACACAGGATGCTTCATAACCTTTTTGTGGTAGCGTGTGCTGCTATCGTATTTAAACAAGGATTTTAATTTTGAAATATTGTTTATGTTTTACTGACTGTCCTGTTGCAACTTCAAATTATACTTTGGGGTGCATCAAATTATTGAAGAAATATATTATCAAATTGAATCATTCATGTGGATGAAAATATAAAATTTAATATCTGCAAAAATGATTATATATTCCTGTAAATACATATTGATTACAACATGTTACTTACACATGCGATAAATTGTATTAATAATGAGATTTATTTGCAATACGTTTAAATATCTGATCAATAAAAGGATGTTAATGTTTATTCACATTTCATTTTTTTCGTGTGCGCTTGTAGAGGATGACGTCACGCTTTATTTAAAGCAAACGGTAAGATGATCCTGGTAATATCGCAGATATTTTTTTAGAAGAAAACTGTGTAATGCGTATTTAAATTAGGGAAGAACATATAACTTCCATAAAGCCAAAATATTTCGAGGAACTTGAATCGTACCGATCTTTGCTTGTTATTATTTTTGTGTTATTATCTTAAGCATTAAATATCATTTATGCGGAGAAATGTAAATATCTCGTATAAAAATTTAATTGTTAGTCATCAATGGCTGTTATATATTCATGTGTTAGTCATATGTTTCTTAAGTTATGTACGTTGTGCATTTGAGGTTATGATAGAAGAGAATGCTTTTTACTGTAATATAAACATCTATCTTGCAATATACCCTTGTTATTGACTCAAATAACTATAGAATCAACTTGGCATGTCAGTGATACTAAAAACAAAAATACTCTATAAGCAATCAAAGGTAGAGTAAGTAAGAAATACAGTTTACACTATTACATATGTATGCATGTACGTAGCTTCAAATCATTGAAATCATCATTAGGTACTCGCCAACTAACTTAGTTAATCTTACATTCCTATGTGATTAAAACATGTTTATCATTTGAAATCAGGCTTTTTGCGAGGATATTGCGTACGAACGTAATATGCAATGCAATTAAGTGCCACCGTCAATGTATATTTATCACTGGGGGAAAAATAATGAGAACAAAAGGATGGAAGAACATCGATCCTATACATTGTTCTATGTAGTTAAAGGAAATTGCACTGTGCTCTTTTTTATTTATTTTTGTCGAAAATGCAGTATGAATTTGTAAAAATGCCATCAAGATACGTGTTCCAAAATTTCCTTGTTCTTTTTGCTGATTTCCACGGAAAGATTCAGTGGAACATTTATGTTCGTCGTAGTAACATATAGGCAAATGTTAAAGTTAATTGCTTCATTTGTTTTTGTATATATAGTCAGTGACTTTCCAAAAACTATTTGTAACAGAGTGGTGATTATTTCATAGAAAGGCTTTGATTCTAATGACTTTCATACAAAATGTATATATAGTAAATATGTACATATTTCTCGATTTGGTTAACGGCAATTTTCAGTAGCAAAAGGATTTATATTAGCGGAAACCTATTCTGCTAATAACAATGTAGAGAACACAAATGACGCGTTTCTAAAGTTTCTAAGTGTTTGGACGTAAGAGTTGTAATAAATTAGCTACCACTGTAACAAGACCACTGGAAGTTTATTTTATTACACTCGCAAAATTATCAATGACAAAACGCATATACTTTACATATTCTATACATCCGTTCTAGTGGATTCACATTTCCACACCTCGTGTAACGTGGAGCTCAGCTTGTTCCTCCAACCGCCCGCCCGTCCTTTTGCTCTCGCACATATATGCAAAGGCAACTATATACACTGTATGTACGAGAGCGTGAACTGGGGGGGAAATATGTGCTGGCGTAGTATATAATGTACCCGCCCCTATGTACTACATAAGAGCCAAAGAATGATGTAACAAAGAGGTAGTTTCACGAAGTTTGCCGAACATTCCCGAAGTGACTCCTTCGTGCCAGTCGCATGCGGACTTGCATACATACCATGGAAACACACACCACGAAGCCCGTCAGCTGCTGCAAGTGTACGACGCCATATGCAATTCTACCATGTTGTGCAAAAAAATTGCTACGTAAATTATAGATCATGGTTATGTCATCCTTTTCCATAAACGCCACGATATATTTAACTTCTTTCCCCATTTTGCATATCCCTCTGTCATAAAATGTATAAAGCATCATGACCTTCACATCGGTCGTCTTATCACGATCAGGGCGAGTATATTTCGTTTAAACGTGCTTTGGTACATGGTATTTCGCAGCATTGTGCAATGCTTGTTCTTGTAATTTCATAATTGAGCAAAACGAAATAAGTAATATGTCGCTGTAAGGGAGAAAAAAAGGATTGTAAGTGAAGGATGATAAACGTTAGAGAGACAGAGATGGACAATGCAGTTATGGCAAAGAGAATGGTTAGATTGGAAGAGGGCACATCCGGTTCAACGCCATATTGTTCTTTAGTAATCTCTTCCCCCTCCATTTTCCACTGCCCCTTCCCCTCTTTTCTCTGACTGTGCCTTGGCATAGCAACAGCAGCAATAGAGGGCTACTATAAATAGATTGCAACGACCTTCCAGTGTTGCCAAAACGTCTGGCCCAGTCTATGTCATAAAAGCAATCGGACCAATCAAAGCCATGGCGGCCATTTTGTACTTGCAACGTCGCATAATCTTAAGGATTAACGTTTTTGCTGCATATATTACTTTCTTTTTGCGCACAAAGACTTTATTTACTTATATAATTCATATCAGTTCTTTGTCCCAATTTAATGCGTAGGAAACAGAGTTTTTTAATTGTATCCCCACTCCTATAACAAAATATAGGCTGGTCGAACTTATATAATGACGTCAAGTACATTTTTGTATGTGTTCCTTTTTAAATATACGTTTCTTTTACGTATCGATCAAGCGGCGTTGCTTTTCCCCGCATATACCTATGTATATTCGCATACATGGCTGAAAAGTGAAAAAAAGACCGAGTGGGCGTGCCTGCGTCGAGAACCGGCAACACTGCAGCCGTAAATCACGATTAAAATAATAAGTATAATACATATGTAGTACATAGGAGGCTGACTGGTATATGTATGTAAGAGCTGCGCAGAGGCACAAATTGCGACGTACGTCTGCTTTCGTTCTGCGCAGCTTCAGTTTCCCCCACCACTGATCTTCCACCCCCACTACCATGCAGAATCCCACGGGTAAGTTCCAGGAGTGGAGGAGGGGTTGAAACGCGGGCGTTAGAGGAGGGAAGGGCACCTGAAACCACGACTATATACCCCCGCGTGCGTTTACCAATCTTGGCACTTTGCCTGAAAGAGCATATCGACCGTGCAACGTTGTCACATCGTCTGCGCGATCTTATGCGCTGGCCCTGGCCACTCTTTGAGTGGTATGTACTAAGCTGCTACAGTTGATCCCTGACACACGATGCGAAATCCGATCGAGGATATGGTTCACCTATTTATATGATCAGTGACGTATCTAGTGCAAAATTACTTTATTGCTTTGATACGATTAATAACATGAATGGTTAAAACTGTGTAATACAACGATGGAAATTAAACATAATTATATACTTAAAATGTTCAATGAGTTCAAAACAAGACCCTAACTCGTGTTTTCATAAAACTAGTGAACCTTAAATGGATGGATTTGATCATTCATTATGGATGTATTAGCTGGAAAACATTTTGAAAATAAAGATTTCGCGGACTATACAAGATTCATATTTGTGAATCAAACTTAATATTATATCTACATGTTATAAATTACGCATGTTCTTGTTACTATAAAAAACGTGATTTTAGTATTTGAATAATCGTGTATATGGTTTTACTATAATGTCAGGTGTACATTATGCTGATAATGTCAATAAATCTACGTACCAATATTATTTTACATTTTTATAAAGCAATAAAGACCTCATTCATTCAAAAACCTCACAATACTAGCATATCTAGAAATAGGAAAAGAAGTCGATGTATGTTTCATAAACACTTGCACTTTGTAGATATTGCAGCCTTGGTGCGATGTTAATCTTTGGTAAAGAATAACAAAGGTGTACGTAAAAATTTCATACAACAAGATTTTTCATTTATCTTGTTTGTGGCTAAGCGAAAAATTTTGGTCGATATTTAATATTTTATTTATGAAGCTTTAATACTGTTTTAAATATATATTCACATCTTGAAGAAATGCATTTAAATAAGTATGGCTGCTTTCAAAGTTTTATTCGGTGTGTAATCCAAAATTACACCCTTCGCTTCTCACTGTTCAGCTTCGACTAAAGGCTCTTATATGTATATGTATATACCTCTTCCCGCCGTCATCGAAGTATACAATTACGTAGCAATTAGTATAAACAGAAGATTCTTGGCTCTTTATAAAGTAATTATGCATAACAAACTGATAAATAATTTGATATAATAAATGAATGAGTTTTATAACTTGAAGAAACACTTAGGTGTTATAATTTTATAATAATTTTCCTTATTTAATTATTAATAGCATGTTCACTTTAGCAATTTATTTAAATTATTAGCGCATGCGTACTTATTTATATCTAGAAATGAATTCTACATAATTACTAATTTTGGATGCAGCAGGTAGATGGCGGTAGCTATCGGAGTCTGTCAATTCCTTTTTACCCAGAACAATAGAAATCTTTGTAGATAGTGTGAAATTCTATTTCAAATTTCCAATTGAGAACAGATAAGTATGTAAAATTGCTGCAAAATCTGTATTGCAATACATGATCATTGCTAATTGCAATAGTATTTCACAGTTACTATTTTTTTATTTTCAACATTGCGTCGCCACTTGACCAAATACAATTCACTCAACCAGTCGCTGAATAAAGTAGGAAAACTTTACATTTTTCTAATTCTTCTAATAATATACAAACAAAACCTATCAAAAGCAATTTATTAAAGAAAAAACAATGTCTGTTTAATAATATCCCAATAAGATGAAATCGGAATAGTTGGAAGAGTAATTGGTGAAAAATATTAAATCTAATAAACACGTCAGATGAATTCCTAAAAATGGAAAGTTAAAGTTAACTGGTTATGTGTCGTGGAGGACGATACTTGCACGCGTACCTAGCAGTGTACAGTCTGCGTGGAAAATAAACGTGCCGCTCTGGTCCCGTAGGTTTCGCGGTTGGCTAGACCGCGGAATGCCTAGTGTCCCGTGCAGCTGCAGGCAGACAGCTCGATGCTACGGTATGGCCTACTGGACGGCCTGAAATCGGAGATTTACAGAGGCCAAGTCCGCGTAAAATGGCGCTACCCTCGACCGAGAACACCTTAATCCATGGCAAAGCTTCGCCGGGGTCCAGAGGTACGCCCGTTTAAAGAACATGTATGTAGTCAGTGTCAATGATACCGTCTACGTACGTTTATCTATCGGACAATGTATCCCTCGAGAGTCGAATCGAGCGTGTTGAACTCTTTCGCGCCACCTGCTATAATTGTAGTCAGCAGTCAAAGTGAAACGTCGAGGGAAAGCGTGAAAACTGCAGACCGAGAGAGTCGAAACAGGATAACTTTTCCGTCCGAGGCTGTTCTTCTTCTTGTCGTGTAACATGGTCGTGTGTCGCCTCATCGACAGTGCACATCGGTAGACGCACCGTGTATAACCTCTTCGCTGGTTGCGTCCTCCATTTCATCTATCGATATGTGAATTTGACCAAGTTGAGAAAAATATTCTTGTCTGTCGAAGATGAGGAACGGTATTACGGACATGTACACAGTGAACGCTGATAGCAGCACAGACGCCATATGGCACGAGAAAAGGAGTCCGTTGCAGACGGCGCCCGAGCAAGTGTCACTCAGTACGTTCCAAATGCATCTTTCCATTACAAACGAAAGATGTGGTGTATTACAAAATTAGTGCGTTGAATTTTGCCCTCATGGTTTCTTCGCGTACACGTGCGTGCGCTTTCAATTAGCCCCTTGTTTTCGTTTGGCAATTAATGTTGGTTGAAGAGAGCGCGGGTATAAGTTTTTCTCGTCGTATTGGTCGATAAAAATGAAATGTATGGTAAAATACTTTTCAGCCTCCTTTTGAAGATGAGTCAATGATCGTTTTATTTAAGTCAGGGTTTCACAGTGATTAAACGATAAATAATCGATTAATACATGTCACGTGTACAGTGTTTTGACGTTTTGTGTAATTGGGAGCCCCGATTTACATGCTATTTAAAATTGCTGTTTCTATGATTTGTGATAGTCACAAATTCGGCAGAGGGGGAAAATGTGATTTTTTGTAAAAGTTATGAAAAGTTATAAATTATTAATGGCTCTTGCATGGCGTGGCCACTGTGTTCAGTTCATACAAATCCAATGAAATATATTATTCCATTGAGATATACATATATGTACATATATTCAAGTGAGATACATATGTAAGTTCCTTTTTCGTGATTCACGTTTTATACGAAAATGGTTATTTTCCGTGTGTGATTAAGTTTGTTTCAACCAAATTAAAAACATTGTATATTTTATAACAAAAGATAAAAAAAGAAGAAATTCCTGTAAAGAGTTATGATTTCGGTTAAATAATGGTGATCTTAAATGCATAATAGTGTGGAATATTTTCGACTGATCGATACTTTTGTATAAGAGTCGCGAGCACGTGTGTCCGTTTTGCGTAAAATTGATAACGTTCGAAATGACTTGTAGTGGAAGAACAATTACATACTTGGTAACGAACTTTATAAATTTGATTTATGATGAATGAAATTGTCGATTGTAGCGGCGTTTCATTTTTTTAGAATGTGTACAACGGCATGATAAGATATAATTGGTTGAATCATTACCGATCTTACGTTTTAACTGTTCATTGACACGCGATACGTATTTTCCCGCGCTCTTCTCCATCCGACTGCTCTCTGTAACTTTCATGGATAATCATCATTAACATTTTTTAGGAAATAAGGATTCATTGTTTTAATTATTCCTTGCCGACTATGAGAAATTTATTTTTAAGATCTTTTAACATCCTAAAATTAGACTTGATTAATTCGTTCAGAAAAGAATATATACTTTTTTACAGATATTAAAAATAAATCCGGTAACAATCTTCGCAACTATATTTAGATCAAATTGTTCATATTACCACGGTAATTCCGCGTAATGTATATAATTCGTAAATAACGTTTTATATACTGATCAAAACACAACGATAATTCAATTATCAAATGCTTATGCAAAAGTGGTTCTTTCTTTTTCCCCTAAGAAATCGCAGGTCATAATGATCTGTTTGTAAAAGCAGCCACTTCATTGTATATAAGTATTAAATGGTGAATTTAAAAAGATTTCACCCCGCCGGACGTTATCACTGTTCCTAATAATAGTATCTCTTGCCTTTTCTTTTTTTTTAGGTTTTGATAAAGTTGTCGTGAAACAAGAACTTCCCGATGAAGCGGAAATCAGAGAATTGGCTGCCAAAATGGTGGAAGCAAACAAGGCGAAAATGGTCAGCGGGGCAACGGGGTTACCGGCGCAACAAAGGCCTCCGCAGTGTCTCCTTCCGCAATCAAATCTTCCTGGGATTTTAGGATATTTGAACAAACGCCCGGCAGATTCGTCGACAACAGTTGCAACGAAACCACCTCCTGTCGAAGGCAAAGTACCACCCGATGATGAGAGTCAAAGAGGCCGATTCGGATGGACAAGTTTCGACGATTGTCACATACCATATATATTTCGCTCCGGCGAGAAGTACTGTGCTGTACGAATCTTAGAATCTAAGCTGCTGAACAAGTACCTGAGTTACCTGCACTCGGACATATACAGTTGTACGTGTATAAGGAGTTACTACATTACGGAAGCGGAGAGCAAATTGTTCACCGAAATAAATGGGAAGCATTGCGAAAATCAGTTTGGAAGAGAACAATTTACGTGTAAAGACTTAGTGGTCCGATTGTCGGACGCGAGAGAGTTCTATACGTTTCTCGACGTGTGTTACACAAAGTTAACGGCAGGCACGAATCCAAACGTGCCGAACGGGCATAAAGCCGGCAAATGTGGATTCATTCGTATAAATAAAGAATCTGTAGTGCCGTATACGGTAAAGGACGGTCTTCAATACGTCCCCCTTTTTTATTTCGAGGGTGAAACCGAAAATCTGAAACTGAAAGCAGAGAAACTCGAAGGATGGGACTTGTCGTATTTGAAGTTTTGTTGCAAAGTACAGGGTATTCGTAACGAACTGTTTGCGAGTGAGACATGTTCAGTGATTAGTTTGAATGACATTAAAAGTTATTTCCCCCCCGGCACGGGATTCGAGGACTATTGGCCGACCAAAGTTATGGACTCTCAATTATTAGTGAATAGCAAAGGTGGTGGTTGCGGTGGTGGGTGGACGAAGCAACCCCCGACACCGCCAGCTATGAAATCTGTTCCCGTGCAAAATACCGTGAATAAAGCGACAGTTAATGCACGTCCTACCCCTATGCATAATATGCTACCACGTGGACCGGTCGCAAATACACCTCAAATACAGCAACGTGTCAGTCAACCCAGGCCTGTTGTGACTACCCATCCTGCACATTCTTCGTCAACAGTGCTTTCGTCTGGCAGGCCGAACATCGTCACACAACCGATGTTGAACACGGTGCAAAGTGTCAACGGTTGGACAGGACTTGTTGGCGGGCAACCCACCTTCCAAACGGCACTTGTTTCTCAGCCTAATTCTATCATACGAATGCCATCGTCCTTAAACATGCACAATGTAAGTTCTTTTCGATCTTCCTTTTTTTCTTCAGAAATTTTCAAGAATATTTAAGCATACATGGGGTAAAATTATTGGTAATAGGGGGGGGGGGTAGTGCTAAACAGTGGTCGGTTTTATATTTTTTCAAATTTTAATTTTGATGTATTGTTACATAATTTTTGAAGTGTAAAATTCATTGGGCGCGCTGCGCACAGAATTTTGCTGGGCAGTGAATGAGTCTGATGCGTCGCGCTATTCGGGTAAACTCGGGAGCCGAAGCGCGGTACGCTATTCGGGTAAACTCGGGAGCGAAAGCGCCGCGTCACGCTATTCGGGTAAACTCGAGGAGCCGAGACCGTCATGCTCACGACGTAGAACAAGAGAGCCGAGTTTATCCGAGCGAAGAACAAACATTGCTTAGCGTCGCAGTTTAATTGTGTTGCTTTGGTGTAAAATCAACGATAAATGTCTAAAGTTATTTTATTTCATTATATTATATTATTATTATATTTTATTACTAGTTTGTATTAAGTTTCTTTAATTTTTTTGAGTTATTGAGTTATTTTATTATCAGTTAATTTTATACTACGTGCAGAGTGCCGTCGCGTAAAAGTGGGCACATAACCCATCAATTTAAAATTATTAAAGGACAATTTCGCAACGCCCTTCTGTGTTTATTAAAAGTTCATTTAAAGTTAAATCGGTATTGTTTTTTTGTGTTATTTGTGAGTTATTAGAAGTTAATTTTATATCACGTGCAGAACGCTTTCGCGTAAACGCGGGCACATAACCCCCAACGTTAAAATTATTAAAAGACAATTTCGCAACACCGTGCTGTGATTAGTGTATACATATTTTTTGAAGTGTAAACTTTTTGGAATATTGTCCTTTATAATTTTGAAAATCGAAGATGGATCAAAATTGCCAGTTCGACGATGAATTAAAAGAATGTAAAAAAGAGGAAGAAGAAGTTCAACAGGAGAATTTAGTCACGTGGAATGAAGAAAAGAAACAACTTGAAGAACAAATTCAACAAAATAGATTGGAACGACAGAGAGAATTAGCAAGGGAGCGCTGCAGACGATATCGTGATAACAAACGACTTTGTTCAATGAAAAAATTGGAACATGGGATTCATAATTCACAGATCGTGATAGTTCACAGAGAATCAGCTAATGCGAGCAAGAGAGAACAACGTAAAAGAAAGCAGCAAGTAGTTCAACAGCGGAATTTAGTCTCGCGGAATGAAGAAAAGAAACGACTTGAAGAAGAAATTGAACAAAATAGATTGGAACGACAGAGAGAATTAGCAAGGGAGCGCTCTAGACGATATCGTGATAACAAACGACTTTGTTCAACGAAAAAATTGGAACATGTGATTCATAATTCACAGAACGTGATAATTCACAGAGAATCAGCTAATGCAAGCAAGAGAGAACAATGTAAAAGAAAGCCGCAAGAAGTTCAACAGCGGAATTTAGACTCATGGAATGAAGAAAAGAAACGACTTGAAGAACAAATTGAACAAAATAGATTGAAACGACAGAGAGAATTAGCAAGGGAGCGCTGTAGAAGATATCGTGATAACAAACGACTTTGTTCAATGAAAAAATTGGAACATGTGATTCATAATTCACAAATCGTGATAATTCACAGAGAATCAGCTAATGCGAGCAAGAGAGAACAACGTAAAAGGAAGCAGCAAGAAGTTCAACAGCGGAATTTAGTCTCGCGGAATGAAGAAAAGAAACGACTTGAAGAACAAATTGAACAAAATAGATTGGAACGACAGAGAGAATTAGCAAGGGAGCGCTCTAGACGATATCGTGATAACAAACGACTTTGTTCAATGAAAAAATTGGAACATGTGATTCATAATTCACAAATCCCTGGAACATCCACAAATATGGACATACGTATTGTGGTAAATAAAACAAGAAATAAACAAAAAACAAAAGTTAAAGAAATAATTATCTCTTATAGTTCTGAGAATATATTGGGGTACAGAATTCCAATGCTTGTACAAAAGTGTTTATATTAAGAGGGACTGATAGGGTCCGAATGCCCACTCTTCTCTTCTATATTCATTCGTTAGAGTTTCTCCGGTGAACAAGGACGTGCCTTCGTTTACTATACGAACAAAATATAATAAATTACTTTTAGTAAACTGAACTTTGCATTATATATTATCGCACATCCTCATAATCTAGTTTTCCAACAGATTCGTCCAAGTAATAAGATCCATAATAATAATATTCATATTATTCATATATATATTAATTAGAATGGATTACAATCGCCATCGACGTTTACACCTCGGTCGTGCGGTCTTAAACACACATTAGTGTTTTTTTTCCTTCGTTGGTAGTAGGGTGCAATTTGCTCATATGTTAATGTAAAATGTTTTCTATTTCAGCAAATGTCCGTGGCACCCAAAAATTATTCACAACAGTCTACTAGGAGTAGAGGGGGTGGTGGCAATGCAGCAGCTCAGTACCCTGGTGTATATCCAGTTACAACTATGCAGAGTGTTGCTCAGGCTCAACCACCCCCTCTCATCAGAGCAACAGTGCATTCCAATCAACCTAATCTTGGGTAAGCCATTGCTGAAATTAATGTTTTTTAATTTACGTACATGTATACATACGTTTCTTTTTTGGTTTTTTTTAATGAAGTTTTCGAACAACTCAGGGCAACTTTTTTCTTTTTGTTCGGAACCATATTTTCTTGTCTTAGATAGCATTATGAATGTTGTATGTTTGGGTTTGATTTCATAATTGAAAGCAGTATATCATATATTAATATGTAAGTTCAGTATTTAACGAGTACTCTACAAAATATTTTGTACAAAGCATATCGCCGGATAAGAGGGTAAAATGTGTCCCTAAACCAAATTCGACTTGTGTGGTGACATTCGATAGCTTATCAAGAAAAGCCAATTTGTACCAAGTTTCAATCCTGTAACCCGGTTGGGAGGGTAGTTACGGCAATAAAATGAAAATAGTATTTTTCCTCAGTATCTCCCATTTTAGCGCATACAAAATTTTGAAAAAAATCCCAGACATTTCAGTTATGGGGGCACATACTATAGAAGTTTTTCAGATCTTTAAGTTAGAAACCCGAGCCGCAAAAAATGCTAAAGAATGTGAATTTTGTATTGAAGGAATCGCGGAACCATATTTATATTTTTTTTGTAGGCACATATTATTGATGCTATTACTCTGAATTTTTTCCAGATTTCTTAATTAGGTGCGCCGCAGTTAAAACAATTAAAAATCAATTTTTTCGCCGTTTTTTGCGTGTTGTTTTATATAGTGTTTAATGTTTTTACATTCAGCAGACCAGCAAAGCAATTGAGGAAAGTAAATAAAACGAATCGGTTGAAATCACGTTATTCACTTTATATCTTAAAGTAATTACAATATTTTGAACGGCGTCAATGGTCCTGCGGCAAAGCATAGGACTGCTAAACCGCTGCGAATTTCTGTAGGTTCGAGCCCCCCTCAGATTCACTTTTTTTTTCCTTAATTAACAATTATTAATATTTGTTTACAAATGTTTTAAGAACATTTTTGAAATATTTTAAACTGTAATGTACGATAATATGAATGTAATATACATGAAGTGGACTCTCATAATATGGTTTTCCCTGGGAAGGCCCTGCTTATGTCTATGTTAGGCCCTGTTAGTCTTCCATACTTGATTACTCTAATAACCAATGGAACAAATGTTTAATACCGAAAGCCATTTTTATTAACGTGACAAATTCATAAAATGGATCTTCATAGCAGTTTTTTCTACAGTAATAATTTAATCTCCGAGTAACTCGGACCATGCTACTAACGCCTACTGCAGCTCTGCGTTCAGAGCCAGGTTCGTTTATGATACATTAACTGTTATTGACGATATAGGAACAAAGTGCATACTTTGCAGAACACGTCTAAAGAATTAAAAAAAACCTCTATTATTCTAAAACATCTTGCAAGTACCGGGAGTTCGAATCATTAACTTAATTGTTCAAGAGTTACAAAGGTTTAGTATTTTATTATTCGTATTCGAGTTTAACACAGTTTTTTGGATAATGAATCCAGAGGTCAGTAATTACCTGTAAAATCGGCTGTGGTCTGCAGAAGGCGGTCGCACAGCTAAAGTCACCAACTCTAACATCAGCCAATAAGAAAAGAGAATTATTGCACCCGCCAGTGTTCATTTTCCGAATTCTTGAGGTATCCTCAACACCTCACCATCACCACTATATTATGATAGAAACATCTTCCTCAGAATAAATGTAAGGAAAGAGAAGTCATTCTTGGTTAAAATACCAAGTACAACAGTCGAAGTGCCGGTTGAATAGTGCTTTCCCTAAAAAAAAATTTGTTACGTTTAATTTTGGTTTTTTTTTTTACAACATGTGAACTGAAACAATACAATTTGTTGACAGGAAAACCTTGCATGCGAGGTGTATTCGGTGTAATATCTTGATTCGCAGAGTGCCTGTGCCTGGCCGAGTACGGATAATCAACACGGAAGTTTACGCGGTGAAGTGTTCGAAAGTGTTAAACAAAATGGTGACTATTGGTGAAAGAATATGCAACAAATGTCGTCTTTACGTGTATAAGAAATCACAGTAAGCACAATAAGTGCCCCAAAATCATTACAGACTAAAATATTAAAAAAAATTCTTAAAACATTTGTAAACCCATATTAATAATTGTTATATAGTTAGAAATAAATGAAGTTAATGAACGAAAAAAAATGAACCTGAGGGGTACTCGAACCTACAAAAAGTTTGCAGCGGTTTAGGGGTCGTCCATAAACTACGTAGCTCTGTTTTTGCCATATTTATTGCCGCAAGACCATCGACGCCGTTGAAAACATTGCAAATACTTCAGGACAGGGACAACGAAGTTTTTCTCCTCCAAGAGCCACCAAGTTCCCACTACCAGTTAAAAAGGCCCTACTCCTTTGCAAAGATAAAGACTGGCTCGGTCACAGGGACAAGACACGCGTGGCTCGCGAGCCGCCTGTTCGTTGTCCCTGCTTTAGGATATAAAGGGAATAACGTGATTTCAACCGATTCGTTTTCTTTATATTCAATTCATATGCTGGTCTACTGAATGTAAAAATATTAAACATTGTATAAAACAGTTATTCGATCAAGAATAGACGAAAGTTCGCCGTATAAGTTACACTGACAGGCAAAAAACGGCGAAAAAATGCTGCGGCGCACCTAATTGCCAAATCTGAACAAAATTGAAAGTAATAATATCAATAATATGTACCTACAAAAAAAATATAAATGTGGTTCCGCGATTCCTTCAATACATAATCGGTATTTTTCAGCATGTTTTGCAGCTTGGGTTTCTAATTTGAAAATCTGAAAAACCTTCTTTAATATGT
Organism: Nomada ferruginata; assembly: GCA_963583965.1. Lineage (NCBI taxonomy): Eukaryota > Metazoa > Arthropoda > Insecta > Hymenoptera > Apidae > Nomada > Nomada ferruginata. The sequence continues at coordinate 16,160,256 of OY757213.1, forward strand.
GCCTCCATGAGTGAAATGTCCCAGATTTTTATCAAAATTTTGCATGCACTTAAATGGGATATATTGAACAAACCTCTATTTTCGTTTTGACGATAAATTGTTTTTTCTTGATAAGCTATCGAATGACACCACACAAGTCAAATTTGGTTTATGGGCACATTTTACCTCCCTATCCGGCTATAGCCATTATATCTTTTGAATATCGTTTGCAATTTGACATATGCTCAGCAAAAGCATTTTATATATGACGAAATTAATGACTATTTAATTACAAATGAACAGTGATTTAGTATATATATTATTTCGAACAAGTTATGATTGTGTTAAGCACTCACATTGTGTATAGTTTAGAAGTCTGTATAAACAATTGAGATAGAGTTATTTGAAAAATAATGAATTCAGTGTATACGAGAGTAAAATGAGCATGCAGTGTGAAATTTTAGGGATCTACTTTATTTATTTCAAGCATATACAATAATTATATTTTTATATGCGAATATTATTATTTATTATGTGGAAAACCTGCACTATAGCTTTTTGCATTTGTACATACAACGTATAATTTTTTTGTATAGTTATCCAACCTATGGGAAGGATGACTGGTGAGTCCCTATAAAATGTACTATAGTCATGATTACTACACGAAAGTAAGATAGCATGCACAAAAACATTATAATTAACATATTTTTGGTTTATGCAATAACTGCAATAACTACATACAGCCTGTGTTTCCTCTTTAAGAATTGCTTATCTTCTATTTTATTATTCTATTATCTTCTTATCTTCTATTTTATTATTCTATTATCTTCTTGTCTTCTATTTTATTATATATTTCTTTTACTTACTAAACATATTTGCTTTATACTTTCTTCCGTAAACAGAACTTCTGTTCGGGGTTTTTTAATTAAATCCTATTTTATATGGTGTGTACAGCGTAACGGTACCAACAACTTTGTAACCAAACAAATTGATAAAAAAAAGTTGGTACATAAAATTAATTAGCTTATAGTCGCTAATGAATCGTAATAATTAAGATTCTCAAACTATTTCTTTATATTAAAAAGAAGTAGGCCACCTTAATTGTTTTAAGGGGATGCTCCATACATATGGGATACATATATCTTCTGAAGATTTATTCAAATATTGAGAGCATCCGCCTCGTTTCTCGTAGCGATCTTCCAAAAATTTTCATCCAACGGGGGGACGTATGGTTACGCGACTGTAATTTCGAAATAAAAAAATCGAATTCCGAGGCAGTGAACCTCGAAAAGTAAAAAAATTTTTTTTTTATTATTATATGACGCTTTAATGTCATCAGCCTTTGACCAGTTTGTAAAATAATGTTTTACTTCCGGTGAAGAGACTCGTGCTCCAGTATAGGAAAACACATGCGGTAGCTGCCACTTAAAAGCCTATAATCTTGGTAATTTTTGAAATTTCCTAATTTCCTTTGAACAACTTATTCTTTACGCCTCAAAGAAGTGATAAGCCAAAACAATCGATTATTTCTTAAATTCTAGACCGGAACCCCCCTTTAAATGGAACAGTGCGTTTTTAGATATGATCATCGATACAGCTGGTTGTTCTACATAAAAGACGTATTACGCCATTTATGCCAGGAAACCATGAGTTTGAGGGATATTTTAATGTCAATATTAGGAAGTGAAACTATCAATAACTAGTCGTGCTAGTGGTAATTTACTATCTTTTCCACATTATAATATTATGTGTTGTAATAGTCTTTATGTTAACTTAATCAATTTGATTTTGTACCTATTATTGCTTATCGTTCGTCAACTGTTTAAATTTATTCTCCGATCTGTTCAGAGTGCTGTTATCAAGTCTAGTGTATAATATTTTATTTTAAATTATAAAATATAAGTATTAAGAAGATAGGTATTGCTTTACTAGTATCACTTCGTGATATCAAAATTAAAATATCCCCCAAACTAGTACTTCCTTCTTATAGAGGAGCTGCACCGATTTGCGCATTGATTTATAGTTTCAATTAAAAAAGATTAATGGGATCTATCTTTTCCTACAAAAAATATATTGTGCAAAGCCAATTAATTTGATGTATCAATTATTCTACTAATTTATTTGAGGCGTTTCAAAAATCGTATATACCGTTACACTGTACACCTTGTATATTAGATTGTGGTTTCTTGGAAATATGGTTTAAGGAGATATTGATATATGTAAAAAATGGGTAATTAAATGGTTTATCTCTTTATTATTTGTCTCTATTAATTGCTTACTATCGTGTTTAAAGAAGTTTCTTTTTATCAATGTAGCTTTCATTACAAATGAAATTTTTGCAATATTTTATAAAATTCTGTTGACTTTTATTATATTTTTACATAAAGAAGACAAATCAGTGTATTCCTTTTGTAGGGAATATAATTAAAAAAAAATGTATCATTAATAATTAATATCTCATGTAATGTTTCTGTATCATTTTATACTAGTAGATATGTTAACATTTTTAACAAACTACACAAGTCTGTTGTATAAGTTGTCAGTAAAATATGTACAATATTCTGTAAATCAATTTCTTTAAGTATAATAGCTCGTGTAAATTAAACACTTGTAGTTCAGTATATAAATATATATTCCTCAAGATTTAATATAAAATTTTTCTATTTTAGGGTCTCATCCACATATACTACACCTACTTTAGGTGTACCTAACGCTGTTACAGCAAGTACGTATCCTCAAATGCTTGGATTAAGTGAACAAGTACAAGCTCTGATGCCATCGCCCACTTCAGTATCTACATTGTTGCATCCGCAAAGGCATACACCGTCCGTACATAACACGTCGCATGCCAAATACCCACCACCACTAATACCAGTCAATGGTAGTAATAATAATTCCAGGTATGATGTGAATCGATGTTTTAAAGTAAGGGCAGTGTAAACGTAAAAAGTAAAATGTAAATGTATTTATATCGAAATGCTTTGTTTTCAGGGACTCGAGGGGCAGAAAGCCATTAATCTCAATATCTGAAACACATATATCTACCTGCCAAGTTCAACCTTATCAAATTCAAAAAGCGCTTGTCGAAGACAAGATGGTACCTTGTATTAATTTCAAGCCATACATATATTCCGAATTATTAATGACACTTTCCGACTTCGTCGCTCAGTATTTTCCTGCCTGTGACATAATTAGTTGCCGACAAGTTCTTACAGATGTCTTACACATAGACTTGTATCAAGGAAACAGGTAAAACAGAATTCATTTTATTACATATATTTAACCCTTTTCGGTCTCGAGCCAGGAATCCGTAGCTCGCAGATCATGCGTTCCGATTTATATTATCATCGTACTCGCAAAAGATCATCTATGCAATTACACCAAATGCTTTCGTGACATTTATCTGTTGTTTATATAAAAAATGAACACGAGAACTGTACTTTATATACAGCTCAAATTAATTTCATGGATGACGTTCACTTATCACGCAAAGAAAGCGAGATCGTCAGGAACTACGCAACTAAATGTTTCGAAATCGTGTAAAGGGTTAAACAAACATTTGCTCGCATTTATTTACTCTTAAATATGCGATGCAATATAAAATTTGTACATCATACAGTGAATAATAGAAATGGTTTTGAATTTAATATTCTCTGTTCGAAGGCTACAGATGAAGATGTTAATGGAAGCTGGAAAGTGTTCTTCTTTAAATGAAGAGCTACCTTTAATACAAGTGAAAAGTATAATGAAATACATGCCCCAATTGAAGTATATGTTCAATAGAGGTGAGATGGTGATGCCTGCACCTGCACATTCCTCTGAGGAACACCCTGCCAAAAAGCGTCAACGCACCAGCTAGGACTGGCTACAGCCTTACTGGCCTACATATGATTATTATCACTCGGCATTTTAGAACAGCCGAATACTCTGATTCATGCATAACAAATCAGCATTATTGCATGCTGCAAGATTGCATTGAAAATATAAATCTATATTGACGTCATGTGCCAGAAAGAGTGCACACAACTGAAGATTACCTTTTATATAATAAGGAATCTGTGACATACTGTGAGCTATTTCTTTCTCCAAAGTGTATCTATCGACGGGAGTATGTTTGTAAATAAAACTCGAATGTATAAAACTAGCGTTCCACATTTGGCAGTTTAGATATGCTTTTATATATTAAGATTAACACTTTTCTTTAACATTTCGTTACAACTTGAGATTGTCGAATGAACGGTAAGCGAAAATTATAAATGTTATAACTTTCAAGACCATTCCTCATGTGTTTCTTCTTTTTTTTTTTAAATTCATTTAATTTTTCTACCTCTGCTGCAGAGTATCTTACGTGTAGTATTTTCTTTGTAAATAAAATTAAACTTTTAATCGTAATGTGGTTCGGAGAAAGAAAGTGTTGCTACGCGATTCATTAATAGATTACGAAGTGCTGTAGGTGCGTTGTTTAGGATATACCTACGTAGCACGTTAAATAGATATCAAGAAATTTGGCATTTGTATATTTAAAGAAATGAAGGTAAAGCTTCTTCAAGTTCCTAGCTATTACTAATATGTATCCTGATAACTGCTGAAAAATAATTTAAAACTGTTACTAATTCAAACAATGGTTTAACATAAATTGTGACGTGAGTTTAGCCAGACATACTAGGTGAAACATTCTAAGTTTCGAATGTTGGGGAAATCTATTTTCTAAAATTCTATTCTCACAAACACCGTACACAGTGATGCATGTAATTTCGTTCAGATGTCAATGTGTAATTATCTAAGTCAATAAAAAAAAAAATGCAGTTTAGGATATCATTAAAAATATGACGCGTATTAACAGTCGATGAGATATGTAATATACCTACCAGTGTCTATGGGGGTTTTGTATCAACTTGAAAATACAAGTACAATTCTTTCATATGTACAAAATTTAAAATTAGTTATGTTTTAGGAAATAAAACATATTACTTTTGTTATGTTACCTTTAATAAGATATTAAGTATCTAGAGAACTGTAGTTCAAAGTGTTGTGTTTATCGCGCACTAAATTATCTTGTAATTCTTCTATTTTTTTTTCTGTTGAATGGTTTTTTTATTTATTGATTATTTATTTGCAATAAACATATCTCATGAGTTTGTTAATATCAAATATTAAGGTAACATGTTTCTACTTATGTAAAGAAAACTGTAACAGCTTATGAGTATTTTGAAAATTAAAAACAAGAAGACGGAAAGAAGGGCATTGAGTCTGCAAACCCGAACAGATCATAGAACTTACAACCCCGCCTCTGAGATGGTTCTCCGTTTTTAATTTCCAAATAGATACAAAAATAAATTGATTTCAAGCAGTTTACTTGATAAATTTTCTACAATTACAAAAACTTTTCTGAATGTTTTTTTACAAATCCGTTTAAGAGTAATAGAGTACGTAACGCAAGCGGAACGAAATCATTTATCAAAGCGTATAAATGCGCAATTTCAACTGGTCCAGTTCTCAAAAAGAGGCTTAAATTAGTATTACTGACTGATTAACTTTCACATTCGCTATTACTATTACATAAAAGAAATAAAACAAGTATGTATATGAAAAAAAAGCGACATGTATATATAAATGTATATGTATGAAAATAATTCTAGTAACAAATTAATGTTGACCATCATGGATTTTCCATATAAGAGAAAGGCTTAGGCATCCTGTTACGGTGAAAATGGTATATTTTGTTATTTATAAATTACGTTTAGTCATGTCGTGACTTCAAAGATTCTATTGCCATTGAAAAGACTATACCACGGACTGGTGTCTACTCTTTTCTACCGTTTCAAATAAAAAAGAAACGCAAAATAACACAAGAAATTCGTACAATATAAATATTCAATGAAAATATGTGCAATAATATGTGAAAAATATTTATTGTTATTGTTTAAATTTGATAACGTGCTAGATCTTAATTTTGGATTTTCGTAAAGAAAATTAGAAACAGAAAAAAATTGGATTTATAATTATTATTTAAGTTGGTTTCATTTCAAGCACATGTAACATATTGTAGATATTTTGTTCTATTTCATAAAAGAAGTAAAATATCATTGACATTCATTTCGTTGATATGTTCATTTTGTGTTGTATTAGAAACGCTTAGTTTTAATTATCAAAACAGTTCTTTTCTTACGTGTATAGACACAGAAGACACTAGCAAAAAAGTGTTGTAGATTACAAGCGAATACGAATTCATCCGTAAACATTCAGACATAAAGAATTTCTTGAATTATTTTACTAATAAATGTTTCAGTACGTAATACATTATTAATTGTTTCTGCGTTAACGCGAAAAACGAATAGAGTAATGTATCGTATGTACTGTATATGGAAAATAAAAAAAAAAATAAAGGAGATGAAAAGATTAGGAACTTGAGGGCCCAGTCCAAAAATTAGAATTTAATTATTTTTAGTATGTTAGATTAGATCATTCATTTGTTAACACATGTTAAAATAATGCGTGTATTATACTTTATCACAATATCATCTGTACATATATAGACCATAAGAATTAGACATACTAGACATTTCAAATAAATTCATGATATAATTAATAAGTGTTCATTATTTCGCATGTATTTTAGATTGAAAAGAAGATCGATATTTTGTTAGCAATGCGTGCTCGGAATGAATTACATTACTGCCTTGTAACGTTGCGTTTGGTAGGAAAGTTTGGATGAAACGTTCAATTAAAGAAAAAACACACGATTACAACTACTATAAGTGAAAACGATATAGTTGAATATAATAGTTACTTACTTGAAGATGAAACTAAATTCGTTTCGCAATTTCACACCTTTCGACGTAAAAAAAAAGGAGAACGGTGCCCCGCAGGATTTTCGTTTAAATACCGCGACACCTTGAACCGCACTCACAGCTGTACCGGAAGGACGTCACGAGTATTTGAATTGTTCAGTGCTGGCATCTGTGACGGGATCAAACGAAATTGCACGAGACTGGCCGAAGCCGTCAGTCGCGGTCGCCATTTTGTCGGGTAGTCATCGGGTACGTCGTGCTTCTTTCGGGCTGCTGTACTTTTTGGAGCAAGCACCGCCGAAAAATTTGGGGTCCGGCACTTTCGTTTGCTCCCCCAAATGGCTTGTTTGAACACCCTTAAGCAGGAGATAAAAACTCTTGAGTCCGTCTTCCCTAAGAGCCATGAGAGATTTCAGATAATGTCTGCGAGTGTGGACGAACTCAGCTGCAGGTTCGTCGGTAAAAATGGGAAGAAATACGAAATACACGCCAATATTACAGTAAGTGTAACAAGCATGGATACAATTTGAAACAGTAAGTTGATTCGTCACCATCGACAGTATCTTTCTGTTCATACGAGATCGTGTTAACTTCTATTGCTGCCTACGACCGAACGGACAAAGAAACAATAACACTCGTGTTGTTATTTGGGGGCTTTTGACAAGAGCCATGCCCCGGTGCACGTACCATCGTGTATCGTATACGAAGTTTCTCTTTATCCATCGCTTCATGTTGCTCTGTACATTTTGTTGTAGTTACGATCGATTCTTTCTTGCCACAATCGGCCAGTTTCCGTGGAGATTTTCAGACGGATTAATATTACGGTAGAGGTCAATGTATGTTACAAATAGAGGGTAAGCCCCTCATAATGTAGTATCTGTTCTGTCTGTCCATTTGTACTTGCGGAAAAGAAAAAAAAAATATCTTTGGTTTACAATTGCTACTCGTTCGGGGCAGTTATATCACGTCTACGCGAAACCAAACTACTTACTAATTTCGCGTACACCAGATAATCTTTGTAGATAAACTAGATAACAATGTGCATATCCATTTGCGTTTGTTCTTACCGTTTGCTTCATTACGGAATTACCTTCAATTTTTTATTATAAATACCTCAGACATTTTGCTCAATTATCTAAAGAAACAAATAAATGATTAATTTTTCGCTTAATGATGTTTTATGGAGATGAGAGAAGTATTATTCGTTTATATATTGTGAACAATTTTAAAATCCAAATTGAAAATTGATTATCGGTCTTGTGTGTATCAGAATTAATCACATCGTTTGTCACGAATTGCGTTCTATGTTTTTTTTGTTTACCTTGTTAGATGGAATTGTGTGACGAAGTTGAAATTGGAATTTAGACAATTATTACCACACTTGGTCAAAATCTGGTGCGAATGGTGTTCTGCAATAGTTTTATTGTCGTTTAATTGGTATAACAGATATTTAAGAACTAAAAATTTGAATACTTGCAAGACTAGGATTTTATTCAATAATATCATTGAAAATTGTTGTCTGTATCTTCTTTACATGTTCATCGGGAAATTAACGATTTTTATCGGTTTTCACCTTGCAATGCAACTATGGTTTGATATATTGTTAATTAATTTACGATTAGTGTTACGCATATGTATGGACGTGGCATCGACGCCGAGCCAACTGCAATTACCGATAAATCCATATATAAATATCATGTGCGCGTTCGTGATAAACAATCGTCATATAGTTATCGTTTTATTTTAGTTGGAATTATTTTTCAATTATAATACTTTTGTGTATAAAATGGTTTATCCCGTATTTTTATACCTACCATTCTCTGCTTTATTTATACGTTTCAAGATTTGATTTCGAAAACGTACTTGGTTCATTTAATCAGCACGCAAATTTTGTACATCCACCCGTGCACATATCTTTTTAAGTTCGTTTCACTTTTCGTTTTGAAGATCTTTGTACATCGAAATAAACATTGTTGAGTTTGATTTGCAGGCAATAGAGATTTTCGAAATATTATTAAGTTTGCGAAAGTACATTGTACATGTCTTTGCTATTAATATTCAGCCTAATTCTCCATATGTTGAGTAATAAAATTAATCAGTCTCGTTTGGTACTATACAGCGATTGCATAAACTTTAATGAATGTCACAGGAAACCTATCCTTCTACACCGCCAGTATGGTTTGCGGAATCAGAGGAAACAAGCGTTACAAATGCGGTACAAATTTTAAGTACTACCACAGGCCGTGACAACCATGTTATTAACCAAGTCGGGATTCTCTTGAAAGAATTATGTAGACTTCATTCATTACCAGAACCACCGGATGTGGAACGGTTAAGGACAGCTTTGGATCCATTGCGTTTAGGTGGATCGAATGAGGCTGCGGCGCAAAGGATGGAAGCAGAAGATGTGGAAGATATTGACGATGATGAAGAAAGCGATGCTGAGGACGACCTCCATTTAGATATGGACGAAGGAGATGCCAATGCCAAGAGTAAGGTAAATAGGGCAGCATAGTAGAAACAAAAATTATGTTAGTATTTAGGTCACATACGTATAGAATCGTGTAGATTAGCATTTACTTGTATTAATTGCACCTTTATTTTTAAGGGCGAAGAAATAGAATTGGAACATTTGGCGACGCTAGAAAGGTTGAGACAAAATCAAAGACAAGATTACTTAAAGGGATCTGTCTGTGGTAGTGTGCAAGCCACAGACAGACTCATGAAAGAATTGCGTGACATTTATCGGAGTGACAGTTTCAAAAAAGGTATAATATCTTTACTTGAACGTTTGGAATTGGATTATGAGTAAGGCAGTGCCGGGTTAGCTGATCATGACTCAGGATTGTAGATTCGATCAGCTATCGAAGGAGATAGAATTCAAGGAAATCCCTAGTGTTTTTTGTCCCTATTCACCGGGAATAAAATACAAATACTAGACACAATGTATTGGTGGTCTAAGGTCGGATACTTATTGCAATTAACGTATGTAGTTCGATGTTGGGACCAGGTTCGCACTGCGTTGCGATCAGACTGATCTGAACATCAGAACAATGGAAAATCGTTTATAGGAAAACGAAGGGGCGGTATCCATCATACAGGTATCAACTTGTGGAAAATGATATACACCACGAAGTCAATTTCAAGAACTGGTGGTGACGAGCTGACCCGGCACTACTCTAGAATATCTTACTAATTGTAATTATAATTCGGATTTGTTGACTGATTTCAATATTTGTATTTGTCTGTTGTAGGAATGTACAGCATAGAATTAGTAAATGACAGTTTATATGAATGGAATGTCAGGCTGATGTGCGTGGATCCTGATTCACCTTTACACAGCGATCTCATACTTCTGAAAGAGAAGGAAGGCAAAGACAGTATTCTTCTTAACATGCTCTTTAAGGTGCGTTCCTAGCTTGCAACTGTTTTATGTCCTATAAATATTATGTAAATAAGAATTATTCATTCCAACTTGGTTTTTTAGACGTAAGTAATGCATCATCATTTTTACGAATCTGTTTGTTATATCTTGATGATTTAATTGCATATGCTATCACTGTAGTTCGGTAAATACTTTAACGATATTGCCGATTTGCGTGATGGCAATATTATTTACGATGTACCAGCGATAGAGTAAAACAAACAAAAAACAGGTTGTTTATCTTTGTTGTTTCAGGAAACTTACCCATTCGAACCCCCATTTGTCAGAGTTGTGCATCCAATGATCTCTGGTGGGTACGTGCTTGTAGGAGGCGCGATATGTATGGAACTCTTAACGAAACAGGGTTGGAGTTCAGCCTATACAGTGGAAGCAGTCATCATGCAGATTTCTGCAACATTAGTGAAGGGAAAGGCACGCATACAATTTCAAGGACCAGGTAGTGCTAGTAAAGTGTGTGGACAAGGTCAATACAGTCTAGCACGTGCACAGCAGTCATTCAAGTCCCTTGTACAAATACATGAAAAGAACGGTAAGTTGTCAATTTTATTTCTATTTTTAACGAAAATCAAGTTGTCAAGCATTCCTAATGAAAGGGAAATTTTATGAGAAGACATTCAGTACCTTGAATATGATTATAATGGTTTAAATAATATCAGTATATGTTTAATTGAATTTAGTACATTTTTGTTATCTTTACACTCTTGAATCCTATTCATACTATGATAGTATAATCTATTGTGATTATGGCGAACAAACAACTGTTTCCATTAATCGGTTCGTACTTTCATTTTAGTATTCAGTGTACAGAGTAGCACTGGACGTGCTATGTCTGCTGCATTGGCACTGATGGTATTATGTATTTAAATATTCTTATAGGTTGGTTTACCCCCCCAAAAGAGGATGGCTAATGAACATGATTCGCGGAGAAAGAAAAGTTTGACGCGTGCTTACAGCTGAGACTTTAATTCGGTGTGTGTCCAAGAAAATAATTGTTACGATAATAATTTGATACACAAAACACAACATTAACTAGGTAACTTAAGGTACTGAATTAATCTAACGCGTAATTCCTTTGATGGCTGAGAAGGCTGCTGCGCAAACAGTGAAGTGTTTGATTTCTGTACGCATAGATTTTTCAATAATTAGTGATTAGATCGCCAATCGCATTTGTGAATGTGAGATATAATCATTTTTATCTGGAATTGATTCTTACGTTCGGAGTTAGTAAGAATCGTAATTATTCCAAACAATATTAATCTTAGTTTTCTTCTGTGAGTACACATGCTGTGCGTACGTACGAAACAGTGTAAACATTCTGTGAAATGTGTTTGCGCAATCCGTGCTTCCTGTCTTTCAACAGAGGGAACACGACGGTTAGCAACTTAGATAGTTATATGGAGAATTTTTCTAAATGTTTTTTTTTATCATTGTGAGCTTTCATTCGTTCCATCCTCCCTTATTATATTTTAATTCTTTCATTCATTGTGCAATTCGTAAGTAAGTTGTTTGGACATATACATTTGTTAAAAGTAAGAAGTAAACGACTAATGAAAGAATACCGATGTTTCTGGGGGTAACGTGAGTTTTGCTATTACCTTTTGCATTTATTCGATTCTTTCATTCATTAATTCATTGAGCTATGTAAACGAGCACACAACTGAATCATTACCTACAAAGGTATCTCGATACGACGCATGATTTTAAGAAAATTAATATTACAATTTATAGATTGACCAGTATCTTATTAAGTAGCAATACGTCATTACCCTTACTTAACAAAATTACAAAGTTTTCACGCAACAGCTGGTAATTATTTTCTCCATTCGTTCATTATTTAATTATACATCGCTTACGTATCATAATAATAAATGTACATACTTCTAACGCTTTCTGTTAATCATTACACGATAATTATTCACATTCGAACCTCAGGCCGACTTTATAATAGAACGTTTGTTTGTCAATTGCATTCTAAATAACAGCTTCACCAGTTTCCGCTCAAACTTTCGATCACGCTTATAAATAAGGAAATCGTATAGCAATACTAGATAGTATGTATTTCCTTAATGTAATTGACTAAAATAGTTAAGCATTGTATAGATGTACATATTCACGTTTGTATGCTAACGTCTCGAAAGTGATGCTCTTTGAGGTTCATTATTATTTCTTCGTAAATCGAACAATAACAATATATAGATAGCGAACAATTAAGATTTGGTTGTGTGACTCGTTTGATAACGACGGTTTTGAAGTGTTTGAGATTGATATGAAAGTTTGGTCTGTATGTGGGCGTTTTAGTGATACACTATGTACATCGTGACTTATTTGCAATCGAAGCTCTATTTACGTGACGTATTGAATTTATGATGTGTGATATTGCGCGAGCAATCGTCGAAATTTCTTTGTGCCACAGTAGAGGGTTTATCCTGGCCAGATGGAAGTAAACGATAAAGGATAATCAAAACGTAACGTGTAATATATTAAAGGCACCATTTAGAACCGCGGAAGCCCAATTTATTGATGCTTTTCAATGAAAACAAAAATTACAAATACATATGTATTATTGGAATTTGAGACTATGCTATCCTTGCACGTCTTTCTTCGAGAATTACTTTCTCCTAACGCAGCTGTCTCGTTCCTTTGCCTATAAAAGAAACAAAATATTACGGGCTTCGGTTCTCTTTTCTTTTTTTTTCTCCACGGTGACTTTGTCCCTAGTTACGATATTAGTCGATAGAATTACCATCGTTGTATGATGGCAAGATCGATGGCCAAATTATTGCGTATACGTTTATTATCAAGCGAATTTCTACATTTAAAAAAGGAAAAGAAACGATGCTTTAATATACTCCAAATAACTTGATTCCACTCCCAGAACGTCTCTACGCGACATGTTTCGTACATCGTGTACACGTAACATGAATCATCATATGAACACACATATTACCACCCGGAATACATATAATACATGCACACGCGGCGTTACACCTCATATTATACACACGTACACGCACATGCATGCATTATTATGCGTTTATACAACATGCTTCGATTCGTGTATATAAATATACATAACTCGTTTCTTTGTGTTTCATCTTCGTACGTTGTATATGTATATATAAATATTTATATAATATAATATATATGTATATATGTATATATATGTATATATATATATATATATATATATATACATAAAAATTTCCATTTAATATATATGTATGTATATATATACATATATATATATACATACATATATATTAAATGGAAATTTTTTAATCAATCGATGAATACGTTCGAACGGCGAAACTTTCACTCGATCAATGCGCAGCCTTGTCCCTTCAACTTGGAAACACGAAGGACTTTGTACACAGAATTTCAACGGAGATGTATCTTTCTTCGTGTTATTTAACATTGTAATTAATTTTTTGGCTGTTCGACACACCGAATTGTACGAGAAATATGTATCTAAGGTATATTCTCTGTAAGGTTGTCCAGGAAGCAACGGTACGAAGATGAAGCGGTGCATATGTTATTGGCAATAACGCATGTACGATGCATCCGTAAATATAATTATTGGAATAATCGAGTGGAGTAGTATGGGTCAATAGTTTCTTTTTCGTGGTGTAATTAAAGAAAAAAAAGAGAGGAGAGAGAGATAGTTTGTGTGCGTGTGTGTATGTGCGTGAGAGAGAAAGAGAGAGAGAGAGAGAGGGAGAGAAAAAAGGAACACAAATCGTTTGTGAAATTCATGCGAGCAGTATCGTAACAAAATCTAGATTCTTAAGTATAGGTGTACAATCAATGAGCTCATTGTCAGAGGGCCTCAATGATTTGTACAGCCACGCCTGACTGACACTGAGTGCTGGTTGTTTTGACGTCGTTAACTGTTATGTTCTTCGTCAAGGAAAAAAAGATTCTTCATTTTCTCTCGCGTCCTGTTAAGTTTTTCTTTCTTTTTAAGAATTTGCGAAACGTATATTGTAAGCAGCCACGTGGCCTGTATATTTTTGCTACAAGTATCGTTGGTAGTACCGTTTTTACGAAAAAAATTCAATCGTTCTTACGTTTTTGCTTGTTCTTGTTCTCCTTCTTTGTCTTCTTTTGTACTTCTTCTTCTTCTTCTTATTATTATTATTCTTTTTTTTATTCTTTCGACGTAATAAAAACGAGAAAAGGGAAGGAAAGGAGCTGTCAAATACTGATGTAGTACGGTCGATTTAAAGCGGATTATATAATTTAATGGTTTATAGTTTATACGATTACTGTAATTCGATGCGAATATTTCTACGCCGTTAAACAAACGAAGACTTTGATAGATGCAAAAGTAACGGGAATTTTCGTATTATCAAAAGCACTGAATATCGAGCAAGTATTTTCTATCTAATCGATATTGATATTCCACAAATTATATACCATATTCAATAAAAACGTTCTATTTATTTTTTAATTAGTTGTTTGATTCTTTCTCAATTTTTGGGGGTTTTTGTTGCATTGCATTTGCTCGAGAACTAGATGGACGGAAGTAGCGCTGATAATAATTGCGAGATGTAATGTTGGTTGATGCTGATAAAAAATTCTCCTCACTCTTGCATCGACGTTGTAATACAATTTTCGAACAGTATAATATCGTTTCGTTTCTTCGGAGTAGGGTGAATCTCCTTTTTGGTTGTAATTATATGGAAAGTACAGTGAGGCGAAGGTGTGGAGGAAGGCTCTAGATGTTCGCCGATTCCTCATAAAAGTAACCAAATGATTTTTTTACGGACTCGCTTTTTAGATAACGAGCGTAGTATGTACTGCGATATGCTTAACGAACCTTCGACCTTTCACGGTGATTTTCCAGCGGACTTTTCATTCGAAGACTGGTTAAAAAAGAAAAGAAAAAACTGGAGCTCTCCTTGCGTTTATTCTTCCATTCTTTAGGATTCGTGCGTTATCAGTATACTTTGCTTATCTCGCTATTCAATCGGTATGAACGAAGAGCGCGGAACAAACGATCGGCCTGTAATCGCATTAAAGCTATCTTTTCTATGCCCTTTTACTTGGTGTAAAATATCGAGCGACACTGACGTTTTCGATTAAAGTTATCCGAACAAATTCACGAACGTTCCCCTAGTTTCTGAACGTATTTGTGGCAAAAATAGTGAACTTGTCATTCCAGTGTCACTAGTTCCTCACGCTTTAGATTTCTCCACTCGTTTGCATACATTATTCTATCATCACCGAATCCGATATAGAGAAAGAAGCGAAAGAAAAAAGAAAAAGACAAACAAACAAACGAAAAAGTGAACGAAAAATAGGACGGTATCAATTGCGTACCTGTAATAACGATTTGTGAGGGGGGAAAAACCAAGCAGAAGACATTGAATTCATCCTTGAAGATAGACTAACTATGTTTTATTATGAACGATGCATGGAAATTACAAAGAATTTCATTCACGCCACGCGACTCATGGCCGCTGTTAAGATTCATTATCATAGTTTCGTTGTAACCGTTGCTTTCGGTCATTACTATTATTCACCCAGCCACCGGCTACGAGTATATAAACTTTGTGTACCGTATTATGTATATGGCATCACTAAATTCGCAAGTATTGTAATACTTTTTGACGAAGGCTTCGAAGGGAAGAGCGTTGTTCGTATAGAGATTGGCATCGAGATAAATTCTCTCCCCCTGTTTTTTTTTTCTTTGTTCCCTTATATTTCGTTTCTTTTCGTATTTGTAAGGTCCGATGTTTTCCTAACAAATATCATCGATGACTTTCCATGTGAACGACGTTCTTCGAGTCTAAAAAAATCTATAAACACGATTTACCTATCCACTATATCTGCCTGTGTACCTATCCAGTTAATTAATTAATTAATCGTAACACCGCCGATCAATCGAACCGGCCGGTAACTTTATCCCGCCGTCGTCAATCTATAATCTTAAGACGATTCTACGTGTCTTAAACGAAAGGCAAAAGACAAAGTCTGCCCACGTATTATACCGTCGTATCGTTTTCGCCAATACGAGTGAACAAATACTTCGACAGTTCTAGCATAACGAACATTATAATTTCTTGAATTCCTCGTTCGTCTCTTTCTATTCTTCACGTCGCGAGTTTACATTAAGTTACGTTTAACTATTATTTAGAAGAACGCTACGAAACACAGAAAATAAAGATTTTAATATAAAACAGTGATTCGCTTGTGAACTTCCCTTCTTCATTCCTTATTACACGGGGACTGATACTCCCGCTTTCTTTAAGGACGAGATAAATACCACCTTTTTTCAAAGAGCATCGTAAATTCAACTTTTGTAGCTATATTTCAATGCAACGACGTATCGAACGCCTTAAAAGCTTCAGGTAAGAAAGAAGAAAGATTTATATCGGTTGTCCTTTTCGTTGCTTTTTCCCAATATTTCCTTCTCATTGCCTGAATGAAAATTTGATCACGAAATAAGATGAATATATTGAATAGTTAGTAAAGTACGCGGTGTACCGTGTGACAATCACGAGTCAATTGCTACATGATACGAAATTCATTGCTCGAAGCAATATTTGTACCTTCAAAATATTATAATTGACGCTATTAAATATTTGCGAATGATAATTTCGTGAATAATGAGAAATTCAATTGTTCATTTGGGGTAAACTATGTTTGATATACACTGGTAGTACAATCGAGAAGTTTTGCGTGAAAGAGTAAGACAAAAATTGTATACGAAACTTTGTCCTCGGGAAAATCGATTTTAAATATGTAACATTTAACCGATACACGTGCACTTAACTGTGCTTGGATTTAACGAGACCAAGATAATAAGAGATACGCAAGAAAAGATCCATTGAAAGATATTTCAATCATGATATTTTTTAGGATAAGTAGTTTTCAGATATCAATTTTCTTCGCTCGGTGACCATCGTGCAATAAACGATTCAAACTTTTCTACTGGGACTTTGAATTTTCCTTTCCCGCGGTGTGTGAATAGAATTCAAATTTCGGAAATCATGCCAGGCATCCGCAATTTGTGCTTTCCTGGAACTTCTTTTATGGAACTGTCTTGAAACTGTGATCGGTGAAACTTTAGACGCTTAAGCACAGACGAGATATAACAATAGACAAGACATCTTATGGACTTTCGTGGCCCAACGTGACTGTCATACCGACTCAGAAATCCCACGCTGATTTGAGCGTCCTCTGCTCATGGGCAGTGATCACTTGAAGAACTATTATTTACTAAAGTAGTGGGGACGGGATTCATGCGATTGTGTGAATATATGTAAATGCTTTGAGGGGATCAGGACAGCTTTTTCTCGAGCAACGTTTCGGTAAAAAAATTGAGCTACGGTGCCTGGTCGCGCGATGCACTTCGGCTCGGCTCGAGTTGAGTCGAAACCACATCGCGATGCATCGGGGCAATGAAATTGACAGTGTCACGTCAAGCGTCCCGCCTGTGCTGTCCCGCTTTCATTGCGCAGCAAATAACAAAAGAATTCTTTAACGAGAATCGTAGGTCCAGCTAAAACTTAATCAGAACCCGCAGAAGTTCAATAGGCACGACCCTAGAGTCGTAGGTCCGGCTAAAAGTTGGTCAGAAAACGTAAAAGTCCAGTAGGTACAACTCTGGGATCGTAGGTTCAGCTATAAGTCGGTCAGAACCCGAAGAAGTACAATAGACACGATCCTAGAGCCGTCGGTCCGGCTAAAAGTTGGTCAGAAAACGTAAAAGTCCAGTAGGTATAACCCTAGGATCGTAGGTTCAGCTAAAAGTTGTTCAGAAGCCGGTAAAGTCCAGTAGGGACGACCCTAGAGTCGTAGGTCCGGCTAAAAGTTGGTCAGAAAACGTAAAAGTCCAGTAGGTACAACCCTAGGATCGTAGGTTTAGCTAAAAATTGGTCAGAAGTCGAAAAAGTTCAGTACGTATGACCTTAGTACAGTAGTACGCACGACCGCGATCGGAGACCTTCGAAGAGTTCGAAAATTGCGAATACCACCGAGCACGACCGAGCGTTACCGACGCGCCGGCGCGTCGCGGAGTGGGGATGCCGGTGCGCGGCGCACGCGGTGTCACTATCAGTTCAAGCGTCGTGCCGTGCGGGTCGTCTATGCTGTCGAAGGTTAGCGACATATGTACATCAGCTCACAACACAATAGCATCTCGGGGTTTACTTTATCACCGCATACGCTTGTCTATTACCTTCTATTAATTAATACACGTTTATTTAACAATCGTTTGACTATCGTGGATATCCATTAAACACTTTCTCGAGTCTCTTTTGCTGGACGCTTGACCGGTCATCCGGACCATCGATTCTTTGATACGCGGTAACTAGTCGTTTATTAAAATATCCGATTAACTAATTCATTAGTTTGAACGGTTTTTCGAATCATTATTAGATTTTATTAACGATTACTCGGATTCAATGCGGTGTTAAGGTTGCGTTTATTTTCTCTGCAATGTCACTTACATACCCAGTTACATATGTCCTATCGCAACTTTGCATTCCATTCTGATTTTAGCACAGGTTTATCACGTTGCTTTTCTTTTTGTTGCAGGTACAATGGATGGTTGGTTGGTAAAGAATTATATATTGAAGCTGTAAGAATGGAGTATTGAGATACAATTACTGCGACGCATAACAATAAGTCCGATGACCTATGATGAAGGATTGGTAACATTTAACTTATTATCCCAACGGTTTATGTATATATCTTGGTATCTGGCGATTGGATTTCGAATGAAAGTTATTGAACACTTTCATTATTGTAAATAGATTTCAATACTTACTTCTCCCTATTCGTATATCCATGTTCATTAAATAATGAAAACATTTCAAATAGAATTTACAATACATCATTCGCGATTGAAACTAGAGTCAGTAAATTTCATTAATTCTAAACGAAAAATTGAACGACGTTCATGTTTCGCTGCATATCGGTCGCGATTTCTATTATAGCTTCACTAGTGTTCTTGTTGACACTTTTATTATCTCTCGTTTATTAAAATATCGGGTTAATTAATTTATTAGTTTAAACGGTTCTTTGAATATTTATTATATTTTATTACACGATTATTCGGATTCGATGCGGTGTTAAGGTTGCGTTTATTTTCTTTGCAATGTCACTTACATACTCAGTTACATATGTCCTTTCGCAACTTTGAATTCGATTCTGATTTTAGCACAGGTTTATCACGTTGCTTTTCTTTTTGTTGCAGGTACAATGGGTGATTGGTTGGTGGAGGATAATATATTGAGGCTGCAGGAATGGAGTATTGAGATACAATTACTGCGATGCATAACAATCAGTCCGATGACCTATGATGAAGGATTGGTAACATTTAACTTATTATCCCAACGGTTTACGTATATTTCTTGTTATCTGGCGATTGGATTTTGGCTCAAGTTCTTTTCTTTCGGTTGAAAGTTATTGAGCAATTTAAACATTTTAAATAGAACTTACAATATGCCACTCGCGATTGAAACTAGAGTCTGTAAATTTCATTAATTCTAAACGAAAAATTGAAATACTTTCATGTTTCGCTGCATATCGGTCGCGATTTCTGTTATAGCTTCACTAGTATTTATTAAAAACTTTTAATATCTCTATGACTTTGCACAAGTACGGTCAAATTGTATTTTCGATGCAGGATTGCCCGCGTACGTACGTACTGGTTGCCATGCACCTGAAGCATGATAAATAGTTTCGAGTCTTGATTTCTACAAGCAGCTACGAGAACTTATAAATTCGCGATATTGCTTGCTTACTAAGATCATGATCACCTTTAAAACTCGGGCAAAGAACAGTCACAGTATGCTTTTGATAAATCATTTATATTAATCTATAATAGTATATGTTGAATAGACAATTAACAGTAATTAAATCAGAATAATAATACGGTAGTACTTTATTAAAACAAAGCAGTATTTCCTCAACAGACGTTTGACAGGATGAAGAAATAAGAAAGAGACAAATAAAATCAAATGTGTATTGCTTCAATTTCTACCGCCTCACCCTATTTACTAACTTGTACAGATTCTATTTCAGAAAATTCTGATGACCGCGCGCAATGCGGTCGGTAGAGTCAGTTCTTGTTCCGTCAAAGTTCTTTTTATTATTTTCTGAGCGAAACCGCTCATAATAATTATAACTAAATATAAATAACAGTAAAGATACGCGAAAGTAGAGTCAGTGTTTGCTTCGAAATATTGCTCTCGCGAAATTAGAGTCACTTTGTTCGTCGATCACAATTGACGTGCGCGATAGTAGTCTTTTATTTATTTATTTTTTCTTTCGCAATAAGTATTCCGGTATTAGAGTCAGCACCGATGCAGTTCGGCGAGTTTGGGCATTCATCCATCAACTCGAAGAGTAAGTATCTCTGTATTTCTTTAATCTTATTTTACAATGGTCTTTGATAATTATCATGATCGAAAAGTACTCAAAACGCAAAGATTTCAATGTTGTCTGTTCTTTTGAATGTTTCAGAAGCTGCCATGGGCTCAATTGTATCACCATAACGATATTGTTGGCCGCGCGCAATGCGGTTGGTAGAGTCAGTGCTTGTTCCGTCAAAGTTCTTTTTATTATTTTTTGAGCGCAGCCGCTCTTAATAATAATTCAACATAAATAACAGTAAAGAAACGCGAAATTAGAGTCAGTGTTTGCTCCGAAATAATACTCTCGCGAAAAATAGAGTCACTTTGTTCGTCGATCACAATTATTCCGTTTCCTTTTCCGTTCTCGGCTCGGAGGACTGATGGTTAGGGACTTAGTGTCGGGCCAGTTACGATGTGCGGGGGCGTGATTGTGGTTCTGGACCCTGGTCACGAGGCCCTCGGTTAGACTACGTTATTCTCTAACATGGGTAGGTTATCCACCATTCTGGAATCGTGGTCGCGGTTCTTGCAATATCCGGGTTGCAGTGTCATCGGGGGGCGGTGTGTGGGGCTGTGATTGCTTTTCTGGACACTTTGGCCCGCCTAGTAGGAAATTCCTATGTGTTAGACCACGCCAAGCACACCTTGGGGTGGCAGAAGGCATACGGGTCATAATCTAGAATCGTGGTTGTGGTTTTGCATATCCGTGCCTTAATGATTTCTGTGGCTCGGAATCGAAACTGGTCTCGATGCTAAGTCGTTTTACTGTCCAGACTCTGAGCCGAGGACTCGCGGGCTGCTCGGTAGCAGTCACAAAAACAGTAGAAATACTGTCGCGAAATTAGAATCACTTTGTTCGTCAATCATAAGTGTTCCATTAGAGTCAGTGTCCTGTTCAGCGAGTTCGGGCTTTCAGCCATCAATTTGACGAGTAAGTATCTCCTTCGTTCTTTAATCTTGTATTGCAATAATCATTGATAATTAACACATTCCAAAAGTACTGAAAATACATAGATTTTAATGTTGTTTGCTCTTTTTGAATGTTCCAGCAGCTTCCATGGCTTCGATGGCGACGAGCTTGACCGCACACCTGGTGAGTCTGCAACCGGTGAGTTCCATGCTTTAAAGTTCCTCTGGTCACTCAATCATGTCGCAGGACGAAAGGTCCGAACCGACACGGGTGACTGGTTGTAATTACGTAGATTTTTCTGGCAAGCACTGTGACCATGGGTATATGGAAATATACTCATGAGTAGTAACTTCTTTACTGCTTTATATTATGTGAGGATAGGTCTTCTTGTACAACGCGTTTTTAAATAGCTTGATAATTTTAAAACAGATCATATTTAGTACAAAATATATCACTATATATCTTTTTATAATAGAGTATTTAATTGAATACCTATAAAACGATATTTAAATAGTTATTAATTATTGAATGAATATAAAGTAACGTCCAGTATTCTACGTGCATTAGTTTGTAGTGGAGAAGTCGAATAGCATTCGACTTCGTTTACTTGTCAATTGCAATGACTGCACAGTTAGAATAAATTGCATAATTATTGCTGTTAGTAAGAGTGTAGTATTTCATCTTTTTCTACTTTGATAATATATAAAGTGAAGGTACTCATTTACCTTATCAATTTGTTGGAACTATCGAATAATTTGATTATTCGATATCCATATTAGTCTTTAGCGTTTAAAGATATCGATACGTTCATTGTTTCCGTACAAAATGTTAATTAAACCTGAATGTACAAGAAGACAATACGCGAACGGGTAGTTTTCGAAATCAAGGCAATCTACTTTAAAACCAACCTTGCGTTTTAGAAGCAATGCTTTGATGACGGGAACGCCCGAGGATGTTTCAATTTAATTCAAAGTGTATTAAAGTAGAGTCATTGAATAATATTTCTAACAAAGTAGAGTCTTTGAATAATTATTCTATTAAAGTAGAGTCATTGCATAATTTTTCTATAAAAGTAGAGTCATTTAATTTTCTCTTCAATCAAATAAATTCTTATATTGATCTGGTATATATCCATATATATATTTAGCCCGTTAGAGAATCAGTATGTCTTTATCATCTTTTTAGACGAGGATTTCCAGGTTTAACCCTTTCCGTGTTCACTGCCCGGATCCCACTCACGTGCCCAGGTGCTACTTGGGTGGGAAAACGGTGGTTGAGCACGATGATATTTTTAGTTTATAAGCCATAAAATGATTTATTCTTGGCGACTGACAGTGCGTTGGTGTATCGTGCACGACGTAATATCTGCATTGTGTGTGTGGTTAGGCTGTGGATTTGCGTCGTTCCGTACTAAAATGTAGTTACTATAACCAACATAAGATGTCCATTAATTTAAAACAGAGACATCATTTTTACTATTGATTGCATTAATAATCTCTACTATACTTAGGCACGAAGTTTTTGTCATTTAAGATGACAGAGACCAAATGCCAAAAAGAATCGAATATACTTATCAATTGCTATCAAGTACCTCTTGTATCGGTGCTATTTAATTATTCTATTAAATATCTACTAAATATCTCAACCGCGATATGGTATTTTACACGTGAACGCAAAGATCCCAGCCACTGTCAGTCGATTTCAGAAAAATGGTACGTACCTTAGAGTGTGCAAGTTGTGTGACAGCACTTGGGTGTCGGGGGCGTCCCGGGACGCCTCCCTAGTGTAGGCTTTTGCGCCCAAGTGTTTGACTGAGAACCGTGGAGTGTCGTGTGTTGGTGTGCCCGTTTGCCATTTTTTAAATATAGGTCCAGGTAGGATAGGTAGCATACTTTCTGGTGTGATTGATAGATATAAGTAGGTAGGGCCGGGCAGGTTGACACAGTCTCTGATCGGGTAGGCACTATTTCGCGTGTTCAACCTGTTTCAGGAAATCTGATTTGAAAAGTCGACGGTGAAGCTGTGGCGCGAACGAAAATGCGTTCGCCTCTGGCTTTGCCTATCGATTTTTCGAGTCCTTCGCGGTCGTGGTCGCGATTGAGGCTCCGAAACGAAACGTGTTACATTATGCTCGAGGCTGCACGTGTGAACGAAGAACGATTACAATTTTAATCGTAATCTTTGCGATTTTCCGTAATCACAATATTACGATTTTATTTGATCGTGATTCGGCCACGTGTGTTCCATTTAGCTCCGCGATTTAAACTCTTTATTTCACCTTTATAAGTTTTTCTTTGGTTTTCGATTAGAGCCTCGAGCCTAGTTTAAGTTTCAGCTGGCCCTTGGGTCCAACGAAAAGGAGAGGCTATATGCCGAAGAGGCCCGACAAACTGTCACTCAAGAGGGCAACTACTAATGGCTCCCCATTCTTTTTAAGAATGGGGAATCATTCTTTGTTACTACTTTGTCACTGTGCTTGCATTTTCATTTGTAGAATTTTTATTTGTACTTGGCCGACGCACATTCCGGCCCAACGATACATCCCTCCCAAAAATATCGCGTTGCTTTAGGGTTGCGAAAAACTTGCGAACGGGTCGAGTTAGAGTTGCGTTGAATGGTACTTATTGCTATTCTTATTGCTAGTTAAATTGTAGTATTTTATAATATACTTTACATGTGAGCTTCTAGTGTTGCGGAAATTGTTTTCGCGTATTGGAACTTTCAGTTCATTTTTCAGAGGATCTTCAATTTGCTTAATTCTGGATATTACAAATAATTGACTGTTTGCTTTCTATCAGTCCTAATAAATAGTGTTGCGAAATGATTGTATCGCGAGTTCCAGTTAGCGTTGCGTTGATTAAAGATCGCGTTTTTGAGTAGAGTTGCGAGTACTAGTCCCTATCTGCTTCCAATTGGAAGCCTGTTCCTGAAACAGGAACTTTTTCCTTTCAGCGTTTTATATTTGCCTTTCTTTTGAATGTCTGTTGATGGAAGTACTGCTAAAAATTTGCATACATATTAGTAAATAACTGTCTGAACGAAATGAAAAGAAATGAAAGAAAAATAAAGGAATAATAAAAGAAAGAAACACAAAAGAAAAATGAGAAGGAAAGAAAAGAAAAAAAAGGTATAATTGGCAGAATCTTTGATAAATTCATAATAATTCTAGATAGTAGATTTCAATTAGAGTCAATACTAGTGACTGTTCATTATTGGAGTTTTACTCTTAAATATTTTCTCTTAATTGTTGCAATTCTGTCTTAACCTTTTTTAAAGCAGAGCCAATTTTTATAACATTTCAAGCTAGCTTTGTAGAAATTGAAATTCGCTCGCGATATCCGTAAATGTTTAAACAAAAATCCTTGCACGAAAAATGTTCTTGGCTGTAGTTGGACCTCGGCATGGTAATAGTGGAAGTTTGATATTTTGCTTCCGAATAATCCTTTGTCGCTTGCTTTGTAGAAGCAAAATAGAATCAATTGTAGTGAAATGGTACTACTTCAATTTGGAGTTTTTAATCATGTTCATACCACCATTTAGTTTGATCTAGAACGTAGAAAAGAATATATCACTTTGGCCGAAATCCAATTACCTATTGTTATTAAAAAATAGCTGCACTTTGCATATCAATTGTGATTTATTATCCTCGGTAAAATTCAGTTATTACGAATTAAAAGCAGTGTCATTTCAATATAAAATAGAGGGGCTTGGGGATGTCACTAATCCAATGCTTGAGATTGTTACAGATTCACAGATGAACCCAATAATGATATATTAAACAAATGCAAATACGCCAGAGGCTGAAAAGTTAAATGTATACGATACAGAACCCGAAATATTATCAAAGGCACGGTTGGAAACTTTAAAATTAAAGAGCCTTCCACGTCGATCCAATTTTCGAGTTTAAGAATTCATTCTTATAATACTTTACTAATTATTTCGACTTTGTGCTGGTTTCAGAAGGATTGAACAGAAGAGGATTCACGAAAAAATGTATAATATGAACACACCCTCACCCCATCCCTGCCCCAAACCCCTGCCCTTATTAACTAATTACAGGTGTTAGACAATTAATTAGGCAGGCCCAATTATAAATCGAACAATACTTTTAGCTCCTTATGTAGACAGGATTTGTTCGAACAAACTATCTTAGAATTTTATACAGGCAGGTTTTACACGAATCGAAAATATTAGACTTTTAATTAGGCAGGGTTTAGAAAACCAAAAATTGTTGGCAGGTGCTGCAATTTTTTGGTGTATGTTTCAGTCTGTTTTAGGACACCATGGACCACATGATTAATATGGACGAATTGAAGAGGAATTAAGCATATACGTACTTATACCTATATGAGTTTGGTAAAGTATCTATTACAGTCCTATTTAGGTAGGATATTATTGATATTGTTCTTTTAATTGAACTGTTGGATGTTATATTAGGTAGGCTGATTCTAGTTTTAAGTTAGATCTTTAGTCAGGCAGGGCGCATTATAATTTAATGTAGTATTTAAGAAAGGGGGATTTATTTTTAAACTGTGTCTTGGTTTTTAAGACAGCAGTGTACACTGCTGTGATAATATTTCGTTGTCTAGTTTCTAAGATCATAGGATATATTATTAAGAAAGTTTTATTTCAGGAAATTGGACTTTCTTCTTGATTTTCTTTCAGGTTTCGTTCTGATATTCCATTTAGCTTTCGGTCGTGAATTTCCCAAGTACTCCTCTTGTTGTCTTACTTGTACTACGATCAAGTACTGAACGTTCTACAAATTGGCAATAATAGGAGACTTTTCTTTGTCACATGTTATATTAGAATTAGTTTTCGCGTAATTGGAGGGTGGAAGGGCCGTGGCTAGGGTGGGTCTCCATGCGCAGTAACCTCCACGTGGTGAGACCTGGGCAATCAATTATTTATCGTATAATTATCAAACGTTTAAGAGACGTTTGGTAATTATGTGGAAAATAATTCGAGCTAATTGACTGCGTATTGCACTTAGGATCCAATGTACAATAATGGTCGCTTAATGTTCGCTTTTTCCACAATTAATGTTCGCGGACTCATCCCTACCGATTTTTGGACCTGCTCCGATGTATCGAGGATGTAGGTTGCGTCCGAGTTATCTCCACTTGTCATCAGCAATGGCCCTTAACACGTTGAGTGCCACGCCGGTTTTCGGAAAGTTTAGAGTCAGTCACTGAACGGAAAGTTGATTGTCAGTCACCGATGACTGACGCGGCCTGAACGGAAAGTTTACTGTCAGTCACTGAACGGAAAGTTTAGTGTCAGTCACCGATGCCTGACGTGGCACTCAACGTGTTAAATATATCTCACGCTGGTTCTCAGTACATCTTGATTCACTCCCAACACAGCCTAAACCAAGCGTACCAAAAAGTGATAAGCATGAACAATTCCTTATGAATCACATCCCTGGATAGTGTTCGCTAGGCAGCTTCGAAGCAGCGAACATTAAGCGGGCATTACTGTCCACTGTAATTATTTGAGCGGAGAGAATCTTAAGTTCTTATTGAAGTTATACTTCTTTAGGCGCGTTATGGAGAAATGATGAGGAGTGAATTTTTGCGATGCGCGCGCACCGCGTCAGATGAAATCTACACCATGAAGCTGCTTGCTAAACCCCTTAAGAAAAAGGCTACCAACTAAATAACTTCAAAAAATAGAAGTAGAGATCTCCATTGCACGCGCATGTTGGCATGCGCGTCGCGTTTCATAGCTGTGTTCAACTGTATTTATACTATTTGAATACATGTTTCTGAATGCACAATACTAATTATATTAATTATTAATTATATACAGTAGTGATTGATATTGAATGCTGGTTTAAATCATTCGATAGTATATTAACTAACTAAAAGAATTATAGAGTAATAAATAATATTCATTGCAGAGAAATTCATATTAATATTTCATATAAAAGAGACATTGAAATACAGTTTTTCATTGAGGTTTATTTGATTATTTACAATTATTTGTTGAAGTTATTTTTCTTTTCAGTATCAATTAACGTTTATATCAGTTAATTTTATAAATATGTTCACATTAATATTGGATGCTGAATATTTATTTTAATTTATTTAATTTAATTTTTTGAAAAAATAAAAAATAGCGAGCGATACGTTGTCGTGGTTCGTTGTCAAAACATATGTATAGTTGACACGGGCCTTCGGAAAGTACCCCGAGTTTGAACGTTACGTCAAATTCTATTCGTTCGTATGCGAAAGATCAGTCGTCTGAAACCCGGAACCGTTCCGGTGGACCAATTGGGCCCGGGAAACAATTCCAAGAATGGAGACTGTAATAATCTTTTGGCTTGTCGTTTAAGACTGACTGCTTTACCAAAATGCAGCCCCTTTTATACAATTTTTGGGTACATACCCCAACCAATCAGCGTCGAGCGATTAGCCCGAACCGTGTTTTATGACACTCCTAAGTGCGAGTGCACAGCCAAGCGCGCCAACTCCCGCTTGCGCTGACTGAGCTCTAACCAGAGCATCTATCGTTGAAACACCCCGGTACAAAACACATATATAATTTTTATTATTATTCACATAAAACACGCGTTGTGCATAAAATTGTATAAAACGGGCTGCATTTTGGTAAAGCAGTCGGTCGAAAACGACAAGCCAAAAGATTATAAATATTAATAAAATTAACCTTTAGCTTTACCAAAATGCAGCCCCTTTTATACAATTTTTTGCACAACACTAGTTTTAGTTGAATAATAATAAAAATTATATATGTGGTTTGTACCGGTGTGTTTCAATGATAGATGCTCTGGTTAGAAGCTCAGCGCAAGCGGGGGAGTTGGCGCGCTTGGCTGTGCACTCGCACTTAGGAGTGTCATAAAACACGGTTCGCGCTAATCGCTCGACGCTGATTGGTTGGGGTATGTACCCAAAAATTGTATAAAAGGGGCTGCATTTTGGTAAAGCAATCAGTCTTAAACGACAAGCCAAAAGATTATCGTTACCCGGACCTAACTTGTGTACTGGTACGTTCATCCTGCGGACTAGCGAGTTTTAGATAGCAGTCTCCATTCTTGGAATTGTAAGATGGGTAAAACTAATGCAGAAAAATGTAAAGACTATTATCATCGAAAAAAAAAGGCTGCCGAAGCACCTGAAAAACAGCAAGGATTGCCAGCAAGGAGAACAGACGCGGAATATAGTCGGGCCTATAGGCTGCGAAAACAAAAAATTGGACAAGGAAACCAAACTTCTGGGTGTGAAATTTTAGCGACTTCATCGACTTCAAATTCACAAATAATCATTTCTGGATCATCACCTCAGCCAGTTACCACCGGCAGAAATTTAAATCATTTTGATGTCGCAATGGTGTCAAGTAGTATTGCTGATCATGTTGGCGATAATTTACAGAATTCATTTCCGTCTACTGTAACACATGATAATCGCAACATTATAACTGTACAAGCTATGGTGCATATGGAAAATTCTCCTGTGCCATGTCATCACCGTAAAAGATCGAAAAATCTATCAGCAGAAATGGAGCAAAGTCGAAAATCTCGAGCACGAAAAAACATTCAACAATTAGCTGATGCTTCGAACATACATGTTTTATCCAATCAAGACATTGTACAGGATCAGGAACGCGATTTATTGAATCACGACATCATTATGGATCAGGAATTACCTCAATCAGACGGGCAAGCTATTTACTCCAACTCTTCAGAACAGTTAATTAATATTTTCACTAGTGAGCAGGTTAATATAGGCTTAGATCCATCTTTGCCGTACATAAATTATCGTAAATTTCAAAGAGCTCATCAGGAGTTCAAAACAAAATTTTTGGACAATCCGTTTGGATATCCATGCTCAGTATGTGATAGGTTGTGGTTCCAAAACGATTTGAAAAGACCATCTTGTGAACATGAAGAAATATTATTAAAAATTATACCCAATATACCAGCGGAAAATACGAAGCTTTGCAATACCTGCGTACAAGCTTTAAAGAACAAGAATATTCCTTTCATGTCAACATATAATGGCTTTAAATATCCGGATGTACCTCAACATCTACCACCTTTAGATCTAGTTTCTGAGAGGCTAATTTCACCACGTATTCCATTCATGCAAATCCGAAGACTGAGACATGTGAATGGCCAGTACGGTATTTACGGTCAAATAATTAATGTTCCTGTTTCAGTTAATAATATGGTTAAATCTCTTCCAAGAAATATTGATGATGACTATTGTATAAATGTACATATCAAACGTAAGAAAATTCATCGATCTAGTTACTTACATGGAATTGTTAATAAGCGTACAATTAAAAGTTGGCTACAGTTTTTGATTCCGTCTCCATTGTATACCATGTACGATATTAAAGTTGATGATTCATTCTTTAATGATAATCAAATTCACAATGAAATTCAGCTAGACGATCTCAGTGAACATATTCCTATCGAAGAAAGTCTTACGGCTCAGCAGCAAACATTATTGTGGAATGAAGAACAATATTTACGTATTGCACCTGGCGAAAACAATATACCAGAAAGTTTATTATTTGATGAACATGCAGAGGAACTTTCTTTTCCCGCTATTTATTTGGGTAGGTTCCGTAATTTTAGACATGATGTTAAAGTAACTCCTTTCATGATGGCTTCTAGTGAGCTAAGAAGATCTGATCGTCGTGCAGTTACACCGTATCATTTATTGTATATGGCAATGAAAATTATGAGGATGCGGGTTCGTGACTCTCTCACAGTTGCATTTAAACACGTTGGTAAAGATACCAAAATTACTAGAAAACAAATAGAAGATGAGCAGTACGTTCACAATTGTATTGAAACCAATCTTGCGTTTCTAAGAGCAATCCCAAATTCAACATGGTATTGGATGGATCGTAAAAAAGATCTTTTTGCCATGATCAGACAGCTTGGAAAACCTACTATATTTCTTACAGTCAGTGCCAATGAAATTGGATGGAACGATCTACTCCAAAAACTCTATAAATTCAGACATAACGGTGAAACTATTTCAGAAGAATTTGCTCAACTTTTACACTATCTCGAAAAAACAACACTTGTCAACGAGGACGCAGTTACTTGCGCTATACATTTTAACAAATTGGTAAATGTATTGATGAATATTTTACAATCACCAAAGTTCAGCCCATTTGGTAAATATTACGTTATTCATTATTTTAAACGTATTGAATTTCAACATCGCGGCAGTCCACATGCACACATGCTATTATGGCTGGCTAATGCTCCATTGGATGCACTTGATAGGAATAGATTAGATGCTATTACATTAATTGATCACTTAATATCTGTTTCATCTCAAGAAGCATCAAATAATATTAAATTACAACAGCACAAACACACATTTACATGCTATAAGAAAATAGTGTCGAATCAACATCAGCAGTGCAGATTTGAAGCCCCTTTTATGCCTTGTCGATCTACTACCATTTTATTACCTATGCAGAAAGAAGAGCCTCATTTAAAGAATTACGCGAAACGATTCAAAGATATTCAGATCAATCTCGAAAATAACGATTACTCTGATATTGATACTTTCTATGAGAGTAACAATATTCATTCAGACGACGATTATTATAATATACTACGAGCTGGGATTAAGAGGCCACGAGTTTTTGTCAAGCGTCAACCATGTGAAAAATGGCATAATCCGTTTAATCCGTTTATATTTAATATTGTTAAATCCAATATGGACATTCAATTCATTACAGAAGAATATTCATGTGCAAATTATGTCGCAGAGTATGTTAATAAAACCAACAGAGGTGTTAGTCATCTTCAGCGATTAATTATTGAAATTATGAATGAAAATCCAGAGTTTGATGTCGTTGAAATTACAAGGAAAATAGGTGCAAATATGCTTAACAGTGTCGAGATTACAAGTCAAGAGGCGGCTTGGTATCTTCTGCGGGAGCCGATGTCTAAGTGCTCTACTGTTGTCACCACTATTCCCACTATGTGGCCAATCGATCGTCAACGTATAAGAAAAACTCAAAAACAATTAGACGCAATAGCCATCGGAGAAGATTCTACAAATATTTGGAAGGAAAATTGGTTTGACAAATACGAACGCCGACATCAAGATCTGGAAAATATAACACTTGCGCAGTTTGTTGCTAATTATACCATTAAAACCGATGGTAATTACAGAAAAAGAAAAGTGCCTCGTATTATTCGATACCGAAATTATGATATGGGACATGATTTTCATGAATATAAACGTGAAATGGTTACGTTACATATTCCTTTCCGAAACGAAGATACACAAATACTCGCCGAAATGAAATTTATTGAAATATATGACACGAATGAAAATGTTATTTTATATAGACGAAAGGAATTTGAATCTAATTTGGATATCCAAAAAATGATTGAAATTTCTCGAGATTTATGTCGAGAAGATGATTTCGATGATGAAACTGAACTGAAAGAGGCTGTTAATATTATGTCTGAACCGATTCCATTTCAAAATTTATATAACAATCCTTTTTCCGATTTAAACAGTGATCTTCGCTTGGCTGTACTGAATAAACTTGGTTCTATCGCTAAAAAACGAGAAAATTTAATGCCAAATACACAGTTTTACGAGTTGATGAGAATGGCAAATGATAAACAAAAAGAACTCTTGCTGCATGTCATTTCAAATTTACTAACTCCAAATCGTAGTCCATTTCACGTATTTTTTACGGGTCCAGCAGGCTGTGGTAAAACTTTTGTCATCAAACTTATCATGGAAATTTATAACCGATACACTGAAAATGATGGATGCTGTAACTCGTACATCGCCTGTGCTTCAACAGGTAAAGCTGCTGTTGCCATTGATGGAACTACCGTACATAGTGCTTTAAAAATATCTTTGTCTAGATTACTTCCATTAAGTACTGAAGTAGTACATCAATATAGAGCACTATTTAAATATATCAAGGTGTTAATCATTGATGAAATAAGTATGATTGGGGCTGAATTACTTACTCAAATTGACTCAAGATTGAAGCAAATTACTGGGGATTTTAATACTAACTTTGGTGGTATAGATGTTATTTTGATTGGAGATCTACGCCAATTGCCACCAGTGCGGGCTACTCCAATTTACAAGCAGCAGAAGCAGAGAATGGTTGGACCTCTTTTGTGGCGCGGATTCAAATTTTATGAGCTAGATCAAGTTATGCGGCAGGCAAACCAACAATTTTCTTCAATATTGACAAAAATTGGGAACGGTCAACAACTCGAAAATTGTGAATTAATTTTATTGGAATCGCGATTTTGTACAACTGAAGAAACAGAAATAAAATGTCAACATGGAATCAGATTATTTAATACTAACGCGGCTGTCACAAGTTATAATAACCGAATTTTAAGTGCTGCACTAGATAAAACTATTTCCATTGCCAAAGACGTATTTATCGGTTGTACTTCGGCAGAACAAACAGCTTTTGTACGTCAAAAATTATACAAAATGTCACTCATTGATACTGGAGGTTTGCCTTATGAAACTGTATTTGTGCCGAATGTTTTTTATATGATTACAGCAAATATCGATGTGTCAGATGGCTTAGCAAATGGGGCTGTTGGAAAATTAGTTCATCTTGAACATAATGATGAAGGAGAAGTGTCTGTTGTATGGCTTGATTTCCCACATTCACAAAAGATTGGTCAAAAGATAAAGAAAAAGGTGGCTGGACATGTAGCGGCTAATCAGATTAGTAAAACTGCTGTACCGATAGGAAGGAGATCAGCTACTATTCCACTCAACAACAATAAAACGATAAATGTTAAACGATCGCATCTACCCTTAGTTTGTGCTTGTGCAACTACGATTCATAAATCTCAAGGAAGCACATACCCTGAAGTCGTTTATGAATATGATAGAAAACATCAACTGTCATTAGTGTATGTTGCTTTGACGCGGGTGACTAGTCTTCAAGGTTTATATATTACAACAAAAGACAATGACAAAACTTTTTATCATGGCCGAAGAACATCCACAGATATAACTAGTCTTCAAAATGAATTCCGTAGACTCTCACTTAATCGCTTACAAACTGTCAGTAGTAATGTATTAGATTTTATTAACCACAGGAAGGGATTAACAATATATACGTTCAATTGTCAAAGTCTCCGTGCTCATTCCATAGATCTTACCGATTCAATTATTCAAAAATCGAATGTTTTACTTTTAAACGAAACTTGGTTACCCAATGAAGAATCGGTCAATATACCAAATTTTAATTGTATAATACAATATAAGCGACCAAACGTTCGAGCAGGAGGAGTTGCCATATACCAAAATATGTACGACACTGCCAACATCATTACTCCGAGTATCGATATGACTGTGAGACAGGCTGAATTTACAAGTTCTGCGGTGTCATCAGTCGGTGAGTTTTGTATCGCTGAATGCAGAATGGAAGATGGAAAAGAAATTGTTTTAATAGTAGTTTACATTACTCCGAATCAAAAAATAGACGACATCATTTATTTCTTAAAACAATTAGTATGGCCATACACGACAGTCGGTGGAGAATTTCTTGGTAGAGGAGAAGACAAGTTACCGATGATTCTCAGTGGAGACTTCAACGTCGATTTTTCACGAGAAGATGCTGGTCCACTTATTAACTTTTTCCAAAACCATGTAAATCTAACCATGAATAATAATCCCCTGACTTCAACAACACGACACGGTACTACCATAGATGCTGTATTTACACGATATCTCAACGACGTTAGTACGACACTATTTGTATCATATTTCAGTTATCATAAGCCACTGATAACTGATGTGCCGATTCAGTCACCACCTGAAGAAGCTATGATAGTAGACATAATTTGAAAATGTTGTTAATTTCTTTTCTTATTTCACTCCAATCGTTTTATTCTTTTATTTCAATAAATTTTATTTCAATATCATCGAAATCGGTGAGGTCGTACCACTTCCCTAGATTTACCATCATTTTAATCACGTCAATGAAGTATAACTTCTAACGCGCGTACATAAGTACACGCACCCTTTTTTGCAATTACTTTTGAGTTCTCGTTTCTATCTTTGTATCTATCTGCAGCTGTAAATATTGTGTATTATTTATTGCCCTGCTTCTTATGTAGACCCTTCTGTTTTCTGACGCTTTCGAGATAATTCATTAGTAACATAAATCATATATGTTTCGCCCAGAGAATTACATTTCCTTATTTCTCAAGAAGCCTTCTTTTTTATAATATAAATACCCGTGTATATATCTTTTAATTCATAAATTAATTAATATCTGCAAAGATATACTTGAATCTACGCGGGTCTCTGCCATATCTACAGTGCCTGCTATGGTTTCGCCATCTGTACAGAACTCCTTGAAACCAATCGCGCTTGCTATGGTAGTTCCATCTATACAGAACGCCTTGAAACTACTCACACCCCTTACTTACCATAAGTGTAGATATGGCAGAGGCCCGAGTAGTTTTAGTCACATCTGTGTAGATGGCGATACTAATGACTCTAGATAAAGCAGACATATATACAGTTTCGAGCAGTTCTGTATAGATGGCGAAATTAAAGCCCACTTTGAGTGTAGGCAAGACAGGGATGCGAGTGGTACGTAAATTCAAGCACCTGTTTATAAATAGCGGCGCGATAAAGTTCATAAAATTTGGCTATTTATGTTTTCATTTATAAAATTAAGTTAATAATGCTCGAAAATTGTTTTGTAACCTTAGTTACATATCAATAAAGTGTTAGCAAACACGGTGTGACACAATCTACATTAAAGTTAATATGCATGGTAACATCGTAAGTTCCATTGTTCATTTTATTCAGCAACAATCAAGCTCTTTAGCAAAGCTGAATATCATCTTTCAGCACGTAATAAATACGTACTAATAGTAGTCTTATACTTTATTTCGGTCTCGAAGCATTGATAGTAGAGCTTAGTGTACATATAACCTATCTTTACAATACTATCTCTTGCACTCTCATCTTCCGTTTCGTTCTTCCTTTTCATACAACCTTCTCTGCCTTACGTATTACACTATTTCTTATCTCTTTATCGCATATCTATTATAAATCTTTTCGCTTTCTTCCTGTTTAATTACAAATTCCCAAATTATTCTTATGTCTTATTGTATCTTTTTCCAAACATTTTGTATGCGCAGGTCACATCTTTTATCCTTTTTCTTCTCACAATATTTATTTCATCCTTTAATGCTTTTGCATCTCGCACCTGCGTTGTTAATTGTCAATTGCGCCCTCGTCCGTTTTTACTTAAGTACCATAGTAGCGTTGATGTTCTAATATATTTAAACGTATCATTGTATCTTGCTTTCCCTATTTTTCTGCCTTGTTCCTGCTGTTGCATTTGATTGACTCTACTTTTGAGGCTCTCTGTCAATTCCTTTACCTCCGCTTTTGTCAAAGTCACTCATACTTGACGCATTCCATTCCTTTTTAAATAATCCTCTCCTTTTTATGCTTCTGGCTTGCCCCTCCTTTCTTTCTTCTTCCTCTAAATATCTCTTAATAATCTTTCTCTCTCCTGGTACATGCTTACTAATATATTTTTTGTGTGTGCAGGTTTCGAGGGCAAAGAGTAAGGAGCATTGCCTGGCACTTCTCATTGTGCATAAATGCAAGAAAGAAGGTAGAAGAACTTGTGCAACATACTTTAGTTATAGTGAATTGATTTATAAAAATAGTTTGTAACTATTAGCCCGTAAGTTTATTTTAGGACAATTGTGTAATTAAATGTTATGTTATCTATTATATGCTTTATTTTATATTCAGTTTATTCGGTAGATCTTATATGAACTTTAATATTACTTATATCACTATTACAAGTTCTACTGAATGTGCTGAATGTAAAATGAAAGATATAATAAATAATTGACATATGCACAAGTTACACAATTGCTGTTATTTAAATTTGATATGCTTCTACATATGAAGTACGTAAATTTGAGTATATGTTTTATCTGTAAGAAATATTGTAAATTAACTTCAAAGAATAGTTTAGAAGTATTAGATTATTTATGTTTATAGTGTTAGTTATGTTACATAAATGTTGGTTTAGAATTGATACAAGATTTAGTTGTACGATGTAATGTAAATAGATATAAAAGAATAGTTAATAAGTATCTGCTTGTAAATTTAATTACAACAGTTTTGTAACTTGTATATTCATTGATTAATTTGAATAAATTTGCAATGAAAAGAATGCCACTGTTCTTTTTACTTTCATACCTTCCCAATCCTTGAGAGAACCTAATTCCGATTCCTTATACAAGAAGTACCGTGGACGAACTTTAAATGCAAAGTCCTAAAGCGAGAAACTTGTCAAAATGGCCCTATACGTTGTTAAATTAAGCGCTTAGAAATTCCAGGAATACGACGTAATTTCTTAGAATTGCTAAGGTCCGAATACCTCCTTGCATATCATATTCTCCTGATACAAATCCACGATTTTCAGTAGAAATTTAAGTGCCGAAAATCTTGGATTTGTATCAGGAGAATATGATATGCAAGGAGGTATTCGTTCTCAGAAATGACGTCACATTCCAGGAATTTCCGAGCGCAAAATTTCAGAGATTCTGGCAAAAATATCTCGCTGAAAATCGTGGATTTGTATCAGGAGAATATGATGTGCAAGGAGGTATTCGTTCTCAGAAATGACGTCACATTCCAGGAATTTCCGAGCACAAAATTTCTGAGATTCTGGCAAAAATATCTCGCTGAAAATCGTGGATTTGTATCAGGAGAATATGATCTGCAAGGAGGTATTCGTTCTCAGAAATGACGTCACATTCCAGGAATTTCCGAGCGCAAAATTTCTGAGATTCTGGCAAAAATATCTCGCTGAAAATCGTGGATTTGTATCAGGAGAATATGATGTGCAAGGAGGTATTCGTTCTCAGAAATGACGTCACATTCCAGGAATTTCCGAGCGCAAAATTTCTGTGATTCTGGCAAAAATATCTCGCTGAAAATCGTGGATTTGTATCAGGAGAATATGATGTGCGAGGAGGTATTCGACTTCACCAATTCTTGGAAATGACGTCACGTTCCAGGAATTTCCGAGAATTAAAATTTTAAGAGCTCCCATCAAGACGTATTAATTCCTTAACAATTAGCGCCAACGTTAATAATGTTCAGGTCTACTTTTACAAGTTTTTCGCTTTAGGACTTTGCATTTAAAGTCCGTCCACGGTACTTCTTGTTTAAGGAAGTGGAATCAGGTCTTTTCAAGGATAGGTAAGGTGTTAAAATAAAGAGAGCAGTAGAATTCCTTTTATTGAAGATTTATTAAATTAATTAATGAAGATACAAGTTACAAGAATGTTGTAATTCAAATGTACAAGCTAACACTTATGAACTATTCTTATATATCAATTTACAATTAATCGTACAAGTAAATCTTGTATCAATTCTAAACTAACATTTATATAATATAAAGAATATTATAAATATAAATGATCTAATACTTATAAACTATTCTTTGAAGTTAATTTACAACACATATTCTTACAGATAAAACTTATACTAAAATTTACACAGTTTACATGCAGAAGCTTATAAATTTAAATTGCAGCAATTGTGTAACTGGTGCATATGTAAATTATTTATTATATCTTTCATTTTACATTTAGCACATTCAGTAGAACTTGTAGTAAACGTACTATTAAAGTTTATATAAGATCTTCCGAATAAACTGAATATAAAATCAAATATATAATAGATATACATAACAGTTAATTACACAATTGTTCTAAATTAATCTTATGCGCTAATAGTTACAAACTATTTTTATAAACCAATTTACTATAACTAAAGGATAACTAAAGTATGTCGCAAGGGTTATTCTTTCTTCTTTCTTGCTTTTATGCATGATGAGAAGTGGCCGTCAATGCTGCTTACTCTTTGCATGGGAAACTGCACACACAACAAATATATTAGTAAGTATGTAACAGGAGAGGGAAAGATTGTTAAGGGTTATTTATAGGAAAAAGAAAGAAGCATAAGAGAAAGGGAGGATTAATTAAAAAGAAATGGCAAGAAAGAGTGGAGGAGAAGGATGCATAAGTTAAGATAGTAATCCACAGTTATGTTATATGTACACTAAGTCGAAATTTCATAGCTGTGAGGCCGACATAAAAAGGAATACTATTGTTAGTATTTAATTATTACACGCATGAAGATTTATTGAAAGAAAAAGATATTTAGACACGTATTACACTTACATCAGCCTTCATTGCATACACCTTCCAATCTCACAAAACCAATTTAATATAACTGAAGTATATAGCGAAAGTTATTCTTTCTTCCTCCTTCTTTTTATGCGCAATGAGAATTGGCGGTCAATGCTCCTTATCTTTTGCCTACAAAATCTACGCACACAAAAAATATATTAGTAAGTACATGACAGGAGATGGAAAGATTGTTAAATGATATTTAGTGGAAAAAGAAAGTAGGGCGGGCCAAACTAGAAGCATAAGAGAAAAAGTCTTTTAAAACGAATGGAATCATTGTGACAATACTAAATTTGATAAGAACGGAACAAAAGGATCTAACAGAGAGCCTCCAAAGAAAAATAAACGAAGCAAGATATAATGAAAGGTTTGAATGTATTAAAACAGGAGCAATACGACAGTACCAAAGTAAAGAGGGAACAGGAAAGGATCAGCAACTAGTAGCGCTAAAATGACTTAGGAATTTGAAATGAAACATAGAGGAAATGGAAAGATGTATAATACATGTGCGATAAAGTGATAAGAATAATGTGATACGTAAGGTAGAGAAGCTTTTAAAAGGAAGAGCGAAATAGATGATGACAGTGCAAGAGTTAAGATAGTATTGCAAAGATAGGTTATATGTACGCTAACCCCAACTTTCACTGCTGCGACACCGAAATAAAGAATAATACTACTATTAGTATGTATTTATTATATGCTAGGAAATTTATTTAAAGAAGGAAATATTCACAAAAGGATTTACCTTTGGAAAAGAGCTCGATTGTTGTAAAATAAAATGGGTTATGGAACTTACAATGTCACTATACATATTAATGTATGTGTTTGCTAACACTTTATTGTGAATGTGAATACGAAACGATTTTAGAGCACTATAAACTTAATTTTATTAATGAAGACAAATAACCAAACTTTATTACGTTTATCGTGCAACTATTTATAAAGTACTTGAAATTTCGTACCACTAATATCCCTGTTTTATCTACACCCAAGTGGCCGTTAATATCGCCATCTATACAGAACTCCTTGAACTACTCGCGCCCGCTATGGTATCACCATCTATGCGGAACTCCTTGCAACTACTCGGGCCTCTACCATATCTGCACTCACGGTAAGTAAGAGGCGGGAGTAGTTTCAAGGAGTGCTGCATAGATGGCAATATCATAGCACGCAATGTAGATATGGCAGAGACCCGCGTAGTTTCAAGCACTAGTTTACAGATATTAATTAATTTATGAATTGAAATATATACATGGGTATCTCGTTTATAGAACAGATGGTTTCTTGAGAAATAAGAAAATGTAATTCCCAAGGCGAAATAAATATTATCTTGCAAACGAATAATCTCTAGTGCTTCAGCAAACAGAAACAGAATCTACATAAGAAGCAGGATAAAAAGTAATACATAATATTTATAACTACAAATAGATACAACATTGAAAACGAGAATTCACACGTAATTGCAATAAGAACTTAAGTTAATTTAAAGAACTACAGTGGGCAGTAATGCCAATGTTCGCTCAATGTTCGCTGGTTCGGGTCTGCCTAACGAACCCTATCCGGGGATGTGCTTACCAGTAATTACCTATTCATGCTCATAGCTTTTCTGCATGCTAGGTTTAGACTGTATTGAGGGCCATTGCTTATCACAAGTGGAGATAACTCGGACGCAACCTACATCCTCGATACATCGGAGCAGGTCCAAAAATCGGTAGGGATGAGTCCGCGAACATTAATTGTGGAAAAAGCGAACATTAAGCGACCATTATTGTACATTGGATCCTAAGTGCAATACGCAGTCAATTAGCTCGA
Organism: Nomada ferruginata; assembly: GCA_963583965.1. Taxonomy (NCBI): domain Eukaryota; kingdom Metazoa; phylum Arthropoda; class Insecta; order Hymenoptera; family Apidae; genus Nomada; species Nomada ferruginata. The sequence goes on from OY757213.1 coordinate 16,200,805, forward strand.
ATTATTTTCCACATAATTACCAAACGTCTCTTAAACGTTTGATAATTATACGATAAATAATTGATTGCCCAGGTCTCACCACGTGGAGGTTACTGCGCATGGAGACCCACCCTAGCCACGGCCCTTCCACCCTCCAACTACGCGAAAACTAATTCTAATATAACATGTGACAAAGAAAAGTCTCCTATTATTGTCAATTTGTAGAACGTTCAGTACTTGATCGTAGTACAAGTAAGACAACAAGAGGAGTACTTGGGAAATTCACGACCGAAAGCTAAATGGAATATCAGAACGAAACCTGAAAGAAAATCAAGAAGAAAGTCCAATTTCCTGAAATAAAACTTTCTTAATAATATATCCTATGATCTTAGAAACTAGACAACGAAATATTATCACAGCAGTGTACACTGCTGTCTTAAAAACCAAGACACAGTTTAAAAATAAATCCCCCTTTCTTAAATACTACATTAAATTATAATGCGCCCTGCCTGACTAAAGATCTAACTTAAAACTAGAATCAGCCTACCTAATATAACATCCAACAGTTCAATTAAAAGAACAATATCAATAATATCCTACCTAAATAGGACTGTAATAGATACTTTACCAAACTCATATAGGTATAAGTACGTATATGCTTAATTCCTCTTCAATTCGTCCATATTAATCATGTGGTCCATGGTGTCCTAAAACAGACTGAAACATACACCAAAAAATTGCAGCACCTGCCAACAATTTTTGGTTTTCTAAACCCTGCCTAATTAAAAGTCTAATATTTTCGATTCGTGTAAAACCTGCCTGTATAAAATTCTAAGATAGTTTGTTCGAACAAATCCTGTCTACATAAGGAGCTAAAAGTATTGTTCGATTTATAATTGGGCCTGCCTAATTAATTGTCTAACACCTGTAATTAGTTAATAAGGGCAGGGGTTTGGGGCAGGGATGGGGTGAGGGTGTGTTCATATTATACATTTTTTCGTGAATCCTCTTCTGTTCAATCCTTCTGAAACCAGCACAAAGTCGAAATAATTAGTAAAGTATTATAAGAATGAATTCTTAAACTCAAAAATTGGATCGACGTGGAAGGCTCTTTAATTTTAAAGTTTCCAACCGTGCCTTTGATAATATTTCGGGTTCTGTATCGTATACATTTAACTTTTCAGCCTCTGGCGTATTTGCATTTGTTTAATATATCATTATTGGGTTCATCTGTGAATCTGTAACAATCTCAAGCATTGGATTAGTGACATCCCCAAGCCCCTCTATTTTATATTGAAATGACACTGCTTTTAATTCGTAATAACTGAATTTTACCGAGGATAATAAATCACAATTGATATGCAAAGTGCAGCTATTTTTTAATAACAATAGGTAATTGGATTTCGGCCAAAGTGATATATTCTTTTCTACGTTCTAGATCAAACTAAATGGTGGTATGAACATGATTAAAAACTCCAAATTGAAGTAGTACCATTTCACTACAATTGATTCTATTTTGCTTCTACAAAGCAAGCGACAAAGGATTATTCGGAAGCAAAATATCAAACTTCCACTATTACCATGCCGAGGTCCAACTACAGCCAAGAACATTTTTCGTGCAAGGATTTTTGTTTAAACATTTACGGATATCGCGAGCGAATTTCAATTTCTACAAAGCTAGCTTGAAATGTTATAAAAATTGGCTCTGCTTTAAAAAAGGTTAAGACAGAATTGCAACAATTAAGAGAAAATATTTAAGAGTAAAACTCCAATAATGAACAGTCACTAGTATTGACTCTAATTGAAATCTACTATCTAGAATTATTATGAATTTATCAAAGATTCTGCCAATTATATCTTTTTTTTCTTTTCTTTCCTTCTCATTTTTCTTTTGTGTTTCTTTCTTTTATTATTCCTTTATTTTTCTTTCATTTCTTTTCATTTCGTTCAGACAGTTATTTACTAATATGTATGCAAATTTTTAGCAGTACTTCCATCAACAGACATTCAAAAGAAAGGCAAATATAAAACGCTGAAAGGAAAAAGTTCCTGTTTCAGGAACAGGCTTCCAATTGGAAGCAGATAGGGACTAGTACTCGCAACTCTACTCAAAAACGCGATCTTTAATCAACGCAACGCTAACTGGAACTCGCGATACAATCATTTCGCAACACTATTTATTAGGACTGATAGAAAGCAAACAGTCAATTATTTGTAATATCCAGAATTAAGCAAATTGAAGATCCTCTGAAAAATGAACTGAAAGTTCCAATACGCGAAAACAATTTCCGCAACACTAGAAGCTCACATGTAAAGTATATTATAAAATACTACAATTTAACTAGCAATAAGAATAGCAATAAGTACCATTCAACGCAACTCTAACTCGACCCGTTCGCAAGTTTTTCGCAACCCTAAAGCAACGCGATATTTTTGGGAGGGCTGTATCGTTGGGCCGGAATGTGCGTCGGCCAAGTACAAATAAAAATTCTACAAATGAAAATGCAAGCACAGTGACAAAGTAGTAACAAAGAATGATTCCCCATTCTTAAAAAGAATGGGGAGCCATTAGTAGTTGCCCTCTTGAGTGACAGTTTGTCGGGCCTCTTCGGCATATAGCCTCTCCTTTTCGTTGGACCCAAGGGCCAGCTGAAACTTAAACTAGGCTCGAGGCTCTAATCGAAAACCAAAGAAAAACTTATAAAGGTGAAATAAAGAGTTTAAATCGCGGAGCTAAATGGAACACACGTGGCCGAATCACGATCAAATAAAATCGTAATATTGTGATTACGGAAAATCGCAAAGATTACGATTAAAATTGTAATCGTTCTTCGTTCACACGTGCAGCCTCGAGCATAATGTAACACGTTTCGTTTCGGAGCCTCAATCGCGACCACGACCGCGAAGGACTCGAAAAATCGATAGGCAAAGCCAGAGGCGAACGCATTTTCGTTCGCGCCACAGCTTCACCGTCGACTTTTCAAATCAGATTTCCTGAAACAGGTTGAACACGCGAAATAGTGCCTACCCGATCAGAGACTGTGTCAACCTGCCCGGCCCTACCTACTTATATCTATCAATCACACCAGAAAGTATGCTACCTATCCTACCTGGACCTATATTTAAAAAATGGCAAACGGGCACACCAACACACGACACTCCACGGTTCTCAGTCAAACACTTGGGCGCAAAAGCCTACACTAGGGAGGCGTCCCGGGACGCCCCCGACACCCAAGTGCTGTCACACAACTTGCACACTCTAAGGTACGTACCATTTTTCTGAAATCGACTGACAGTGGCTGGGATCTTTGCGTTCACGTGTAAAATACCATATCGCGGTTGAGATATTTAGTAGATATTTAATAGAATAATTAAATAGCACCGATACAAGAGGTACTTGATAGCAATTGATAAGTATATTCGATTCTTTTTGGCATTTGGTCTCTGTCATCTTAAATGACAAAAACTTCGTGCCTAAGTATAGTAGAGATTATTAATGCAATCAATAGTAAAAATGATGTCTCTGTTTTAAATTAATGGACATCTTATGTTGGTTATAGTAACTACATTTTAGTACGGAACGACGCAAATCCACAGCCTAACCACACACACAATGCAGATATTACGTCGTGCACGATACACCAACGCACTGTCAGTCGCCAAGAATAAATCATTTTATGGCTTATAAACTAAAAATATCATCGTGCTCAACCACCGTTTTCCCACCCAAGTAGCACCTGGGCACGTGAGTGGGATCCGGGCAGTGAACACGGAAAGGGTTAAACCTGGAAATCCTCGTCTAAAAAGATGATAAAGACATACTGATTCTCTAACGGGCTAAATATATATATGGATATATACCAGATCAATATAAGAATTTATTTGATTGAAGAGAAAATTAAATGACTCTACTTTTATAGAAAAATTATGCAATGACTCTACTTTAATAGAATAATTATTCAAAGACTCTACTTTGTTAGAAATATTATTCAATGACTCTACTTTAATACACTTTGAATTAAATTGAAACATCCTCGGGCGTTCCCGTCATCAAAGCATTGCTTCTAAAACGCAAGGTTGGTTTTAAAGTAGATTGCCTTGATTTCGAAAACTACCCGTTCGCGTATTGTCTTCTTGTACATTCAGGTTTAATTAACATTTTGTACGGAAACAATGAACGTATCGATATCTTTAAACGCTAAAGACTAATATGGATATCGAATAATCAAATTATTCGATAGTTCCAACAAATTGATAAGGTAAATGAGTACCTTCACTTTATATATTATCAAAGTAGAAAAAGATGAAATACTACACTCTTACTAACAGCAATAATTATGCAATTTATTCTAACTGTGCAGTCATTGCAATTGACAAGTAAACGAAGTCGAATGGTATTCGACTTCTCCACTACAAACTAATGCACGTAGAATACTGGACGTTACTTTATATTCATTCAATAATTAATAACTATTTAAATATCGTTTTATAGGTATTCAATTAAATACTCTATTATAAAAAGATATATAGTGATATATTTTGTACTAAATATGATCTGTTTTAAAATTATCAAGCTATTTAAAAACGCGTTGTACAAGAAGACCTATCCTCGCATAATATAAAGCAGTAAAGAAGTTACTACTGTAGGATTGGAAATACGGCGTGAATGTTGAGTACTTGAGAAGGTCGTGCACATGGAGGGTACAGCGGCCCAAGGGTTCGGGTGGTCGGGACCGACCATCACCGAGGAATAACTGGGGGGTGTGTCCTGAATGAGTGAGCGCAAATGAGGAATAGAATGAAAGAGAAACTAAGAGTGAAAGAATATAACGAATGAACGATGCGTGCAAGAGGCAGATTTAGGAGAGAGTTTGAGCAGAGTGAAGAGTGCCGTGAGCTGAGAGTATTGTTGAGAGTGTTGAAAGTGCCGTGTGTTGAGTTACGTCGTGTGTCGACATATTCTTATAATAAAGCTAGTGTTTTAATGAGTAACTGAAGTCTTATTAAACCACCTGTCCTCTATTCCCAAAACTACGTGAGGTTTACAGAAAATAACTTCTACACTACTCATGAGTATATTTCCATATACCCATGGTCACAGTACTTGCCAGAAAAATCTACGTAATTACAACCAGTCACCCGTGTCGGTTCGGACCTTTCGTCCTGCGACATGATTGAGTGACCAGAGGAACTTTAAAGCATGGAACTCACCGGTTGCAGACTCACCAGGTGTGCGGTCAAGCTCGTCGCCATCGAAGCCATGGAAGCTGCTGGAACATTCAAAAAGAGCAAACAACATTAAAATCTATGTATTTTCAGTACTTTTGGAATGTGTTAATTATCAATGATTATTGCAATACAAGATTAAAGAACGAAGGAGATACTTACTCGTCAAATTGATGGCTGAAAGCCCGAACTCGCTGAACAGGACACTGACTCTAATGGAACACTTATGATTGACGAACAAAGTGATTCTAATTTCGCGACAGTATTTCTACTGTTTTTGTGACTGCTACCGAGCAGCCCGCGAGTCCTCGGCTCAGAGTCTGGACAGTAAAACGACTTAGCATCGAGACCAGTTTCGATTCCGAGCCACAGAAATCATTAAGGCACGGATATGCAAAACCACAACCACGATTCTAGATTATGACCCGTATGCCTTCTGCCACCCCAAGGTGTGCTTGGCGTGGTCTAACACATAGGAATTTCCTACTAGGCGGGCCAAAGTGTCCAGAAAAGCAATCACAGCCCCACACACCGCCCCCCGATGACACTGCAACCCGGATATTGCAAGAACCGCGACCACGATTCCAGAATGGTGGATGACCTACCCAAATTAGAGATTATATGTGGTCTAACAGAGGGCCTCGTGACCAGGGTCCAGAAACACAATCACGCCCCCACACATCGTAACTCGCTGACACTAAGTCCCTAACCATCAGTCCTCCGAGCCGAGAACGGAAAAGGAAACGGAATAGTTGTGATCGACGAACAAAGTGACTCTATTTTTCGCGAGAGTATTATTTCGGAGCAAACACTGACTCTAATTTCGCGTCTCTTTACTGTTATTTATGTTGAATTATTATTAAGAGCGGCTGCGCTCAAAAAATAATAAAAAGAACTTTGACGGAACAAGCACTGACTCTACCAACCGCATTGCGCGCGGCCAACAATATCGTTATGGTGATACAATTGAGCCCATGGCAGCTTCTGAAACATTCAAAAGAACAGACAACATTGAAATCTTTGCGTTTTGAGTACTTTTCGATCATGATAATTATCAAAGACCATTGTAAAATAAGATTAAAGAAATACAGAGATACTTACTCTTCGAGTTGATGGATGAGTGCCCGAACTCGCCGAACTGCATCGGTGCTGACTCTAATACCGGAATACTTATTGCGAAAGAAAAAAAAATAAAATAAAAGACTTCTATCGCGCACGTCAATTGTGATCGACGAACAAAGTGACTCTAATTTCGCGAGAGCAATATTTCGAAGCAAACACTGACTCTACTTTCGCGTATCTTTACTGTTATTTATATTTAGTTATAATTATTATGAGCGGTTTCGCTCTAAAAACAATAAAAAGAACTTTGACGGAGCAAGCACTGACTCTACTGACCGCATTGCGCGCGGTCATCAAAATTTTCTGAAAGAGAATCTGTACAAGTTAGTAAATAGGGTGAGGAGGTAGAAATTGAAGCAATACACATTTGATTTTATTTATCTCTTTCTTATTTCTTCATCCTGTCAAACGTCTGTTGAGGAAATACTGCTTTGTTTTAATAAAGTACTACCGTATTATTATTCTGATTTAATTACTATAATAAGTTAGTTAACACGATGTTACAACAAACGAGCAGTTAATCGCGTATCAAAGAACCGATGTTACCGGAAGAAGACGCGTCGATACTCAACCGGTGGACCGGTCAAGGGTCCAGGAAAAGAGGCTTGAGAAAGACTTTAATGTACTCTCGCGATAGGAAATCGATTGTTAGATAAACGCGTATTAATTAATAGAAGCGTATGCGGTGGTAAACTAAAACTCGAAATGTGATTGAATTGTAGGGTGATGTACATCGCTAACCTTCGACAACATAGACGACCCTTACGCTGCGACGCTTGAACTGATAATGACATCGCGTCGCGTCGCGTCCCGAACCTCCCCACTCCGCGCCGTCGCGTCGGTAGCGCTCGCTCGCGCTCGGTCCTATTCGCAATTTCCGAAAATCTTTCAAGGTTTCCGACCGCGGCCGTGCGGTCTACTATCCTTGGGTCACCTATTCGACTTCTACTGTTTCTGACCAACCTTTAGCTGGACCTACGACCCTTGGGCCATACCTACTGGACTTCTACTGTTTCTGGCCAACTTTTAGCTGGACCTACGACCTTTGGAGCATACCTGTCGGACTTCTACGGTTTCTGGCCAACTTTTTGCTCGACCTACGACCCTTGGGCCATACCTACTGGACTTCTACTGTTTCTGGCCAACTTTTAGCTGGACTTACGACCCTTGGACCATACCTACTGGACTTCTCCTGTCTCTGGCCAACTTTTACCTGGACCTACGATCCTTTGACAATACCTACTGGACTTCTACTGTTTCTGACCAATTTTTAGCTGGGCTTACAACCCTTGGACCATACCTACTGGACTTTTACTGTCTCTGGCAACTTTTAGCTGGAAACAGAAAACGGAGTGAAGCAAAAACGGAATGAAGCAAAAAAGGGAACGAGAGGGGAAAGTGCAATGCGCAGTCAATTCGCTCGAATTATTTTCCACATAATTATCAAACGTCTGTTAAACGTTTAATAATTATACGATAAATAATTGATTGCCCGGGTCTCACCACGTGGAGGTTACTGCGCATGGAGACCCACCCTAGCCACGGCCCTTCCTTCCCTCCAATTGCGCGAAAACTAATTCTAATATAGCTTGTGAGAAAGAGAAATCTCCTATTATTGTCAATTTGTAGAACGTTCATTAATTGATCGTAGTACAAATAAGGCAACAAGAGGAGTATTTGAAAAATTCACGACCGAAAGCTAAATTGAATATCAAATGGAAACCTGAAAGAAAATCTGCAAGGAAGTCCAATTTCCTGAAATAAAACTTTCTTAATAATATATCCTATGATCATAGAAACTAGACAACGAAATATTATCACAGCAGTGTACACTGCTGTCTTAAAAACCAAGGCATAGTTTAAAAATAAATTCTCCTTTCTTAAATACCAGATTAAATTCAAATGCGCCCTGCCTGACTAAAGATCTAACTTAAAACTAAAATCACCCTACCTAATATAATATCTAAGAGTTCAATTAAAAGAACAATTTCAATGATATGCTACCTAAATAGGAATGTAACAGATACTTTATCATATTATTGTAGGTATAAGTATGCATATTCTTAATTCCTCTTCAATTAGTCCATATTAATTTCGTGGTCCATGCCTTCCTAGAACAGACAACTGGCAACTGGGCAGGGGCTGGGCACGGGCAGGGGCAGGGGCAGGGTGAGAGTGTGGTCATATTATACATATTTTAAGAAATCCTCTTCTTCAGCTGAGTCCTTCCAATCCTTCTGAAACAAAGACAAAGTGGATGTAATTAGTAAAGCATTATAAAAATCTTCAACGCACAAGTGGGATCAAATGGGAGGCAAATAACGAAAGTGACTGCTACCGAGCAGTCCGCGAGCCCTCGGCCCAGAGTCTGGACAGTAGAACGACTTACAATCGACACCAGTTTCGATACCGAGCCACAGCAATCATTGAGGCACGGATATGCAAAACCGCAACCACGATTTCAGATTAGGTCCCATATGCCTTCTGCCACCCCAAGGTGTGCTTGGCGTGGTCTAACGGGGAGAAGTATCCTACTTGGCGGGTCACCTGTCCAGAACCACAGTCACAGCCTCACACACTGCTCCACGATGACACTGCAACCCAAATACCGCCACAGGTGCCAAAAGCGCCTTACCACCCGTCCCCCGGGCCGAGAACGGAAAAGGGAATGAAGCTAATAAGGGAATCAAGCAAATAAGAGAATGAAGCAAAAAAGGGAATGAGAGGGGAAAGTGCAATGCGCAGTCAATTCGCTCGAATTATTTTCCGCATAATTATCAAACGTCGGTTAAACGTTTAATAATTATACGATAAATAATTGATTGCCCGGGTCTCACCACGTGGAGGTTACTGCGCATGGAGACCCACCCTAGCCACGGCCCTTCCACCCTCCAATTACGCGAAAACTAATTCTAATATAACATGTGACAAAGAAAAATCTCCTATTATTGTCAATTTGTAGAACGTTCAGTAATTGATCGTAGTACAAGTAAGACAACAAGAGGAGTAGTTGGAAAATTCACGACCGAAAGCTAAATGGAATATCAGAAGGAAACCTGAAAGAAAATCTGCAAGAGAATTCACGTTCCTGAAATAAAACTGTCTTAAAAATGTATCCTATGATCTTAAAAACTAGACAACGAAATATTATTGCAGTGGTGAACACTGCGGAGTTAAAAGCTAAGACATAACTTAAATATAAACCCTACTTTCTTAAATTTTAGATTAGATTCGAATACGCCCTGCCTGACTAAAGAGCTAACTTAAGACTAGAATCACCCTACCTAGTATAACATCTAACAGATCGAATAAAAGAACAATTTCAATAATATCCTATCTACATAGGACTGTAATAGATACTATCCCATACTCATGTAGGTATAAGTATACATATACTTAAATCCTCTTCGGTTAGTCCGTATTAATCTCTCGTGGCCCATGGTGTCCTAGAACAGATAGAAACCCGAACCAAAAAATTGCAGCACCTGCCAACAATATTTGGTTTTATAAACCCTGCCTAATTAAAAGTCTAATAATTTCAATTCGTGTAAAACCTGCCAGTATAAAGATCTAAGATTGTGAGTTGAGACAAATCCTACCTACATAAAGAGCTAAATGTATTGTTCGATTTATATTTGGGCCTGCCTAATTAATTGTCTAACGCCTGTAATTAGTTAATAAGGACAGGGGTTTGGGGCAGGGATGGGGTGAGGGTGTGTTCGTATTATACATTGTTTCATGAATCCTCTTCTTTTCAATGCTTCTGAAACATGCACAAACTCGAAATAATTAGTAAAGCATCATAAGAATGAATTCTTAAACTCACAAATTGAATCGACGAGGCTGGCTCTTTAATTTTAAAGTTTCCAATCGTGTCTTCGATAATATTTCTGGATCTGTATTCTATATATTCCACTCTTGAGCCTCTGACGTATGTACTTATGTTTGTTTAATATAGCATATTTGGGTTCATCTGTGAATCTGTAACAATCTCAAGCATTGGATTAGTGACATCCCCAAGCCTCCCCATTTTATATCGAAATGAAGCTGCTTTTAATTCGTAATAACTGAATTTTAGCGCAGTTAATAAATCAGAATTGATATGAAAAATGCTGCTATTTTTTGTTAACAATAGTTAATTGGATTTCGGCCAAAGTGATATATTCTTTTGTACGTTCTAGATCAAACTGAATGGTGGTATCACGTTCATTAAAAACTCCAAAATGAAGTAGTCACATTTCACTACAATTGATTCTATTTTGCTTCAACAAAGAAGCGACAAACGATTATTCGGAAGAAAAATATCAAACTTGAACTATCACCATGCCGAGACCCAACTACTGCCAATAACGTTTTTCGTGCAAGGATTTTTGTTTAAACATTTACGGATATCGCGAGTGAATTTCAATTTCTACAAAGCAAGCTCGAAAAGTTATAAAAATTGGCTCTACTAAAAAAAAGGTTAAGATAGAATTGCAACAATTAAGAGGAAATATTTAAGAGTTAAACTCCAATAATGAACAGTCACTAGTATTGACTCTAATTGAAATCTACTATCTAGAATTATTATGAATTTATCAAAGATCCTGCCAATTATATCTTTTTTTTCTTCTCTTTCCTTCTCATTTTTCTTTTGTGTTTCTTTCTTTTATTATTCCTTTATTTTTCTTTCATTTCTTTTCATTTCGTTCAGACAGTTATTTACTAATATGTATGCAAATTTTTAGCAGTACTTCCATCAACAGACATTCAAAAGAAAGGCAAATATAAAACGCTGAAAGGAAAAAGTTCCTGTTTCAGGAACAGGCTTCCAATTGGAAGCAGATAGGGACTAGTACTCGCAACTCTACTCAAAAACGCGATCTTTAATCAACGCAACGCTAACTGGAACTCGCGATACAATCATTTCGCAACACTATTTATTAGGACTGATAGAAAGCAAACAGTCAATTATTTGTAATATCCAGAATTAAGCAAATTGAAGATCCTCTGAAAAATGAACTGAAAGTTCCAATACGCGAAAACAATTTCCGCAACACTAGAAGCTCACATGTAAAGTATATTATAAAATACTACAATTTAACTAGCAATAAGAATAGCAATAAGTACCATTCAACGCAACTCTAACTCGACCCGTTCGCAAGTTTTTCGCAACCCTAAAGCAACGCGATATTTTTGGGAGGGCTGTATCGTTGGGCCGGAATGTGCGTCGGCCAAGTACAAATAAAAATTCTACAAATGAAAATGCAAGCACAGTGACAAAGTAGTAACAAAGAATGATTCCCCATTCTTAAAAAGAATGGGGAGCCATTAGTAGTTGCCCTCTTGAGTGACAGTTTGTCGGGCCTCTTCGGCATATAGCCTCTCCTTTTCGTTGGACCCAAGGGCCAGCTGAAACTTAAACTAGGCTCGAGGCTCTAATCGAAAACCAAAGAAAAACTTATAAAGGTGAAATAAAGAGTTTAAATCGCGGAGCTAAATGGAACACACGTGGCCGAATCACGATCAAATAAAATCGTAATATTGTGATTACGGAAAATCGCAAAGATTACGATTAAAATTGTAATCGTTCTTCGTTCACACGTGCAGCCTCGAGCATAATGTAACACGTTTCGTTTCGGAGCCTCAATCGCGACCACGACCGCGAAGGACTCGAAAAATCGATAGGCAAAGCCAGAGGCGAACGCATTTTCGTTCGCGCCACAGCTTCACCGTCGACTTTTCAAATCAGATTTCCTGAAACAGGTTGAACACGCGAAATAGTGCCTACCCGATCAGAGACTGTGTCAACCTGCCCGGCCCTACCTACTTATATCTATCAATCACACCAGAAAGTATGCTACCTATCCTACCTGGACCTATATTTAAAAAATGGCAAACGGGCACACCAACACACGACACTCCACGGTTCTCAGTCAAACACTTGGGCGCAAAAGCCTACACTAGGGAGGCGTCCCGGGACGCCCCCGACACCCAAGTGCTGTCACACAACTTGCACACTCTAAGGTACGTACCATTTTTCTGAAATCGACTGACAGTGGCTGGGATCTTTGCGTTCACGTGTAAAATACCATATCGCGGTTGAGATATTTAGTAGATATTTAATAGAATAATTAAATAGCACCGATACAAGAGGTACTTGATAGCAATTGATAAGTATATTCGATTCTTTTTGGCATTTGGTCTCTGTCATCTTAAATGACAAAAACTTCGTGCCTAAGTATAGTAGAGATTATTAATGCAATCAATAGTAAAAATGATGTCTCTGTTTTAAATTAATGGACATCTTATGTTGGTTATAGTAACTACATTTTAGTACGGAACGACGCAAATCCACAGCCTAACCACACACACAATGCAGATATTACGTCGTGCACGATACACCAACGCACTGTCAGTCGCCAAGAATAAATCATTTTATGGCTTATAAACTAAAAATATCATCGTGCTCAACCACCGTTTTCCCACCCAAGTAGCACCTGGGCACGTGAGTGGGATCCGGGCAGTGAACACGGAAAGGGTTAAACCTGGAAATCCTCGTCTAAAAAGATGATAAAGACATACTGATTCTCTAACGGGCTAAATATATATATGGATATATACCAGATCAATATAAGAATTTATTTGATTGAAGAGAAAATTAAATGACTCTACTTTTATAGAAAAATTATGCAATGACTCTACTTTAATAGAATAATTATTCAAAGACTCTACTTTGTTAGAAATATTATTCAATGACTCTACTTTAATACACTTTGAATTAAATTGAAACATCCTCGGGCGTTCCCGTCATCAAAGCATTGCTTCTAAAACGCAAGGTTGGTTTTAAAGTAGATTGCCTTGATTTCGAAAACTACCCGTTCGCGTATTGTCTTCTTGTACATTCAGGTTTAATTAACATTTTGTACGGAAACAATGAACGTATCGATATCTTTAAACGCTAAAGACTAATATGGATATCGAATAATCAAATTATTCGATAGTTCCAACAAATTGATAAGGTAAATGAGTACCTTCACTTTATATATTATCAAAGTAGAAAAAGATGAAATACTACACTCTTACTAACAGCAATAATTATGCAATTTATTCTAACTGTGCAGTCATTGCAATTGACAAGTAAACGAAGTCGAATGGTATTCGACTTCTCCACTACAAACTAATGCACGTAGAATACTGGACGTTACTTTATATTCATTCAATAATTAATAACTATTTAAATATCGTTTTATAGGTATTCAATTAAATACTCTATTATAAAAAGATATATAGTGATATATTTTGTACTAAATATGATCTGTTTTAAAATTATCAAGCTATTTAAAAACGCGTTGTACAAGAAGACCTATCCTCGCATAATATAAAGCAGTAAAGAAGTTACTACTCATGAGTATATTTCCATATACCCATGGTCACAGTGCTTGCCAGAAAAATCTACGTAATTACAACCAGTCACCCGTGTCGGTTCGGACCTTTCGTCCTGCGACATGATTGAGTGACCAGAGGAACTTTAAAGCATGGAACTCACCGGTTGCAGACTCACCAGGTGTGCGGTCAAGCTCGTCGCCATCGAAGCCATGGAAGCTGCTGGAACATTCAAAAAGAGCAAACAACATTAAAATCTATGTATTTTCAGTACTTTTGGAATGTGTTAATTATCAATGATTATTGCAATACAAGATTAAAGAACGAAGGAGATACTTACTCGTCAAATTGATGGCTGAAAGCCCGAACTCGCTGAACAGGACACTGACTCTAATGGAACACTTATGATTGACGAACAAAGTGATTCTAATTTCGCGACAGTATTTCTACTGTTTTTGTGACTGCTACCGAGCAGCCCGCGAGTCCTCGGCTCAGAGTCTGGACAGTAAAACGACTTAGCATCGAGACCAGTTTCGATTCCGAGCCACAGAAATCATTAAGGCACGGATATGCAAAACCACAACCACGATTCTAGATTATGACCCGTATGCCTTCTGCCACCCCAAGGTGTGCTTGGCGTGGTCTAACACATAGGAATTTCCTACTAGGCGGGCCAAAGTGTCCAGAAAAGCAATCACAGCCCCACACACCGCCCCCCGATGACACTGCAACCCGGATATTGCAAGAACCGCGACCACGATTCCAGAATGGTGGATGACCTACCCAAATTAGAGATTATATGTGGTCTAACAGAGGGCCTCGTGACCAGGGTCCAGAAACACAATCACGCCCCCACACATCGTAACTCGCTGACACTAAGTCCCTAACCATCAGTCCTCCGAGCCGAGAACGGAAAAGGAAACGGAATAGTTGTGATCGACGAACAAAGTGACTCTATTTTTCGCGAGAGTATTATTTCGGAGCAAACACTGACTCTAATTTCGCGTCTCTTTACTGTTATTTATGTTGAATTATTATTAAGAGCGGCTGCGCTCAAAAAATAATAAAAAGAACTTTGACGGAACAAGCACTGACTCTACCAACCGCATTGCGCGCGGCCAACAATATCGTTATGGTGATACAATTGAGCCCATGGCAGCTTCTGAAACATTCAAAAGAACAGACAACATTGAAATCTTTGCGTTTTGAGTACTTTTCGATCATGATAATTATCAAAGACCATTGTAAAATAAGATTAAAGAAATACAGAGATACTTACTCTTCGAGTTGATGGATGAGTGCCCGAACTCGCCGAACTGCATCGGTGCTGACTCTAATACCGGAATACTTATTGCGAAAGAAAAAAAAATAAAGTAAAAGACTTCTATCGCGCACGTCAATTGTGATCGACGAACAAAGTGACTCTAATTTCGCGAGAGCAATATTTCGAAGCAAACACTGACTCTACTTTCGCGTATCTTTACTGTTATTTATATTTAGTTATAATTATTATGAGCGGTTTCGCTCTAAAAACAATAAAAAGAACTTTGACGGAGCAAGCACTGACTCTACTGACCGCATTGCGCGCGGTCATCAAAATTTTCTGAAAGAGAATCTGTACAAGTTAGTAAATAGGGTGAGGAGGTAGAAATTGAAGCAATACACATTTGATTTTATTTATCTCTTTCTTATTTCTTCATCCTGTCAAACGTCTGTTGAGGAAATACTGCTTTGTTTTAATAAAGTACTACCGTATTATTATTCTGATTTAATTACTATAATAAGTTAGTTAACACGATGTTACAACAAACGAGCAGTTAATCGCGTATCAAAGAACCGATGTTACCGGAAGAAGACGCGTCGATACTCAACCGGTGGACCGGTCAAGGGTCCAGGAAAAGAGGCTTGAGAAAGACTTTAATGTACTCTCGCGATAGGAAATCGATTGTTAGATAAACGCGTATTAATTAATAGAAGCGTATGCGGTGGTAAACTAAAACTCGAAATGTGATTGAATTGTAGGGTGATGTACATCGCTAACCTTCGACAACATAGACGACCCTTACGCTGCGACGCTTGAACTGATAATGACATCGCGTCGCGTCGCGTCCCGAACCTCCCCACTCCGCGCCGTCGCGTCGGTAGCGCTCGCTCGCGCTCGGTCCTATTCGCAATTTCCGAAAATCTTTCAAGGTTTCCGACCGCGGCCGTGCGGTCTACTATCCTTGGGTCACCTATTCGACTTCTACTGTTTCTGACCAACCTTTAGCTGGACCTACGACCCTTGGGCCATACCTACTGGACTTCTACTGTTTCTGGCCAACTTTTAGCTGGACCTACGACCTTTGGAGCATACCTGTCGGACTTCTACGGTTTCTGGCCAACTTTTTGCTCGACCTACGACCCTTGGGCCATACCTACTGGACTTCTACTGTTTCTGGCCAACTTTTAGCTGGACTTACGACCCTTGGACCATACCTACTGGACTTCTACTGTCTCTGGCCAACTTTTACCTGGACCTACGATCCTTTGACAATACCTACTGGACTTCTACTGTTTCTGACCAATTTTTAGCTGGGCTTACAACCCTTGGACCATACCTACTGGACTTTTACTGTCTCTGGCAACTTTTAGCTGGAAACAGAAAACGGAGTGAAGCAAAAACGGAATGAAGCAAAAAAGGGAACGAGAGGGGAAAGTGCAATGCGCAGTCAATTCGCTCGAATTATTTTCCACATAATTATCAAACGTCTGTTAAACGTTTAATAATTATACGATAAATAATTGATTGCCCGGGTCTCACCACGTGGAGGTTACTGCGCATGGAGACCCACCCTAGCCACGGCCCTTCCTTCCCTCCAATTGCGCGAAAACTAATTCTAATATAGCTTGTGAGAAAGAGAAATCTCCTATTATTGTCAATTTGTAGAACGTTCATTAATTGATCGTAGTACAAATAAGGCAACAAGAGGAGTATTTGAAAAATTCACGACCGAAAGCTAAATTGAATATCAAATGGAAACCTGAAAGAAAATCTGCAAGGAAGTCCAATTTCCTGAAATAAAACTTTCTTAATAATATATCCTATGATCATAGAAACTAGACAACGAAATATTATCACAGCAGTGTACACTGCTGTCTTAAAAACCAAGGCATAGTTTAAAAATAAATTCTCCTTTCTTAAATACCAGATTAAATTCAAATGCGCCCTGCCTGACTAAAGATCTAACTTAAAACTAAAATCACCCTACCTAATATAATATCTAAGAGTTCAATTAAAAGAACAATTTCAATGATATGCTACCTAAATAGGAATGTAACAGATACTTTATCATATTATTGTAGGTATAAGTATGCATATTCTTAATTCCTCTTCAATTAGTCCATATTAATTTCGTGGTCCATGCCTTCCTAGAACAGACAACTGGCAACTGGGCAGGGGCTGGGCACGGGCAGGGGCAGGGGCAGGGTGAGAGTGTGGTCATATTATACATATTTTAAGAAATCCTCTTCTTCAGCTGAGTCCTTCCAATCCTTCTGAAACAAAGACAAAGTGGATGTAATTAGTAAAGCATTATAAAAATCTTCAACGCACAAGTGGGATCAAATGGGAGGCAAATAACGAAAGTGACTGCTACCGAGTAGTCCGCGAGCCCTCGGCCCAGAGTCTGGACAGTAGAACGACTTACAATCTACACCAGTTTCGATACCGAGCCACAGCAATCATTGAGGCACGGATATGCAAAACCGCAACCACGATTTCAGATTAGGTCCCATATGCCTTCTGCCACCCCAAGGTGTGCTTGGCGTGGTCTAACGGGGAGAAGTATCCTACTTGGCGGGTCACCTGTCCAGAACCACAGTCACAGCCTCACACACTGCTCCACGATGACACTGCAACCCAAATACCGCCACAGGTGCCAAAAGCGCCTTACCACCCGTCCCCCGGGCCGAGAACGGAAAAGGGAATGAAGCTAATAAGGGAATCAAGCAAATAAGAGAATGAAGCAAAAAAGGGAATGAGAGGGGAAAGTGCAATGCGCAGTCAATTCGCTCGAATTATTTTCCGCATAATTATCAAACGTCGGTTAAACGTTTAATAATTATACGATAAATAATTGATTGCCCGGGTCTCACCACGTGGAGGTTACTGCGCATGGAGACCCACCCTAGCCACGGCCCTTCCACCCTCCAATTACGCGAAAACTAATTCTAATATAACATGTGACAAAGAAAAATCTCCTATTATTGTCAATTTGTAGAACGTTCAGTAATTGATCGTAGTACAAGTAAGACAACAAGAGGAGTAGTTGGAAAATTCACGACCGAAAGCTAAATGGAATATCAGAAGGAAACCTGAAAGAAAATCTGCAAGAGAATTCACGTTCCTGAAATAAAACTGTCTTAAAAATGTATCCTATGATCTTAAAAACTAGACAACGAAATATTATTGCAGTGGTGAACACTGCGGAGTTAAAAGCTAAGACATAACTTAAATATAAACCCTACTTTCTTAAATTTTAGATTAGATTCGAATACGCCCTGCCTGACTAAAGAGCTAACTTAAGACTAGAATCACCCTACCTAGTATAACATCTAACAGATCGAATAAAAGAACAATTTCAATAATATCCTATCTACATAGGACTGTAATAGATACTATCCCATACTCATGTAGGTATAAGTATACATATACTTAAATCCTCTTCGGTTAGTCCGTATTAATCTCTCGTGGCCCATGGTGTCCTAGAACAGATAGAAACCCGAACCAAAAAATTGCAGCACCTGCCAACAATATTTGGTTTTATAAACCCTGCCTAATTAAAAGTCTAATAATTTCAATTCGTGTAAAACCTGCCAGTATAAAGATCTAAGATTGTGAGTTGAGACAAATCCTACCTACATAAAGAGCTAAATGTATTGTTCGATTTATATTTGGGCCTGCCTAATTAATTGTCTAACGCCTGTAATTAGTTAATAAGGACAGGGGTTTGGGGCAGGGATGGGGTGAGGGTGTGTTCGTATTATACATTGTTTCATGAATCCTCTTCTTTTCAATGCTTCTGAAACATGCACAAACTCGAAATAATTAGTAAAGCATCATAAGAATGAATTCTTAAACTCACAAATTGAATCGACGAGGCTGGCTCTTTAATTTTAAAGTTTCCAATCGTGTCTTCGATAATATTTCTGGATCTGTATTCTATATATTCCACTCTTGAGCCTCTGACGTATGTACTTATGTTTGTTTAATATAGCATATTTGGGTTCATCTGTGAATCTGTAACAATCTCAAGCATTGGATTAGTGACATCCCCAAGCCTCCCCATTTTATATCGAAATGAAGCTGCTTTTAATTCGTAATAACTGAATTTTAGCGCAGTTAATAAATCAGAATTGATATGAAAAATGCTGCTATTTTTTGTTAACAATAGTTAATTGGATTTCGGCCAAAGTGATATATTCTTTTGTACGTTCTAGATCAAACTGAATGGTGGTATCACGTTCATTAAAAACTCCAAAATGAAGTAGTCACATTTCACTACAATTGATTCTATTTTGCTTCAACAAAGAAGCGACAAACGATTATTCGGAAGAAAAATATCAAACTTGAACTATCACCATGCCGAGACCCAACTACTGCCAATAACGTTTTTCGTGCAAGGATTTTTGTTTAAACATTTACGGATATCGCGAGTGAATTTCAATTTCTACAAAGCAAGCTCGAAAAGTTATAAAAATTGGCTCTACTAAAAAAAAGGTTAAGATAGAATTGCAACAATTAAGAGGAAATATTTAAGAGTTAAACTCCAATAATGAACAGTCACTAGTATTGACTCTAATTGAAATCTACTATCTAGAATTATTATGAATTTATCAAAGATCCTGCCAATTATATCTTTTTTTTCTTCTCTTTCCTTCTCATTTTTCTTTTGTGTTTCTTTCTTTTATTATTCCTTTATTTTTCTTTCATTTCTTTTCATTTCGTTCAGACAGTTATTTACTAATATGTATGCAAATTTTTAGCAGTACTTCCATCAACAGACATTCAAAAGAAAGGCAAATATAAAACGCTGAAAGGAAAAAGTTCCTGTTTCAGGAACAGGCTTCCAATTGGAAGCAGATAGGGACTAGTACTCGCAACTCTACTCAAAAACGCGATCTTTAATCAACGCAACGCTAACTGGAACTCGCGATACAATCATTTCGCAACACTATTTATTAGGACTGATAGAAAGCAAACAGTCAATTATTTGTAATATCCAGAATTAAGCAAATTGAAGATCCTCTGAAAAATGAACTGAAAGTTCCAATACGCGAAAACAATTTCCGCAACACTAGAAGCTCACATGTAAAGTATATTATAAAATACTACAATTTAACTAGCAATAAGAATAGCAATAAGTACCATTCAACGCAACTCTAACTCGACCCGTTCGCAAGTTTTTCGCAACCCTAAAGCAACGCGATATTTTTGGGAGGGCTGTATCGTTGGGCCGGAATGTGCGTCGGCCAAGTACAAATAAAAATTCTACAAATGAAAATGCAAGCACAGTGACAAAGTAGTAACAAAGAATGATTCCCCATTCTTAAAAAGAATGGGGAGCCATTAGTAGTTGCCCTCTTGAGTGACAGTTTGTCGGGCCTCTTCGGCATATAGCCTCTCCTTTTCGTTGGACCCAAGGGCCAGCTGAAACTTAAACTAGGCTCGAGGCTCTAATCGAAAACCAAAGAAAAACTTATAAAGGTGAAATAAAGAGTTTAAATCGCGGAGCTAAATGGAACACACGTGGCCGAATCACGATCAAATAAAATCGTAATATTGTGATTACGGAAAATCGCAAAGATTACGATTAAAATTGTAATCGTTCTTCGTTCACACGTGCAGCCTCGAGCATAATGTAACACGTTTCGTTTCGGAGCCTCAATCGCGACCACGACCGCGAAGGACTCGAAAAATCGATAGGCAAAGCCAGAGGCGAACGCATTTTCGTTCGCGCCACAGCTTCACCGTCGACTTTTCAAATCAGATTTCCTGAAACAGGTTGAACACGCGAAATAGTGCCTACCCGATCAGAGACTGTGTCAACCTGCCCGGCCCTACCTACTTATATCTATCAATCACACCAGAAAGTATGCTACCTATCCTACCTGGACCTATATTTAAAAAATGGCAAACGGGCACACCAACACACGACACTCCACGGTTCTCAGTCAAACACTTGGGCGCAAAAGCCTACACTAGGGAGGCGTCCCGGGACGCCCCCGACACCCAAGTGCTGTCACACAACTTGCACACTCTAAGGTACGTACCATTTTTCTGAAATCGACTGACAGTGGCTGGGATCTTTGCGTTCACGTGTAAAATACCATATCGCGGTTGAGATATTTAGTAGATATTTAATAGAATAATTAAATAGCACCGATACAAGAGGTACTTGATAGCAATTGATAAGTATATTCGATTCTTTTTGGCATTTGGTCTCTGTCATCTTAAATGACAAAAACTTCGTGCCTAAGTATAGTAGAGATTATTAATGCAATCAATAGTAAAAATGATGTCTCTGTTTTAAATTAATGGACATCTTATGTTGGTTATAGTAACTACATTTTAGTACGGAACGACGCAAATCCACAGCCTAACCACACACACAATGCAGATATTACGTCGTGCACGATACACCAACGCACTGTCAGTCGCCAAGAATAAATCATTTTATGGCTTATAAACTAAAAATATCATCGTGCTCAACCACCGTTTTCCCACCCAAGTAGCACCTGGGCACGTGAGTGGGATCCGGGCAGTGAACACGGAAAGGGTTAAACCTGGAAATCCTCGTCTAAAAAGATGATAAAGACATACTGATTCTCTAACGGGCTAAATATATATATGGATATATACCAGATCAATATAAGAATTTATTTGATTGAAGAGAAAATTAAATGACTCTACTTTTATAGAAAAATTATGCAATGACTCTACTTTAATAGAATAATTATTCAAAGACTCTACTTTGTTAGAAATATTATTCAATGACTCTACTTTAATACACTTTGAATTAAATTGAAACATCCTCGGGCGTTCCCGTCATCAAAGCATTGCTTCTAAAACGCAAGGTTGGTTTTAAAGTAGATTGCCTTGATTTCGAAAACTACCCGTTCGCGTATTGTCTTCTTGTACATTCAGGTTTAATTAACATTTTGTACGGAAACAATGAACGTATCGATATCTTTAAACGCTAAAGACTAATATGGATATCGAATAATCAAATTATTCGATAGTTCCAACAAATTGATAAGGTAAATGAGTACCTTCACTTTATATATTATCAAAGTAGAAAAAGATGAAATACTACACTCTTACTAACAGCAATAATTATGCAATTTATTCTAACTGTGCAGTCATTGCAATTGACAAGTAAACGAAGTCGAATGGTATTCGACTTCTCCACTACAAACTAATGCACGTAGAATACTGGACGTTACTTTATATTCATTCAATAATTAATAACTATTTAAATATCGTTTTATAGGTATTCAATTAAATACTCTATTATAAAAAGATATATAGTGATATATTTTGTACTAAATATGATCTGTTTTAAAATTATCAAGCTATTTAAAAACGCGTTGTACAAGAAGACCTATCCTCGCATAATATAAAGCAGTAAAGAAGTTACTACTCATGAGTATATTTCCATATACCCATGGTCACAGTGCTTGCCAGAAAAATCTACGTAATTACAACCAGTCACCCGTGTCGGTTCGGACCTTTCGTCCTGCGACATGATTGAGTGACCAGAGGAACTTTAAAGCATGGAACTCACCGGTTGCAGACTCACCAGGTGTGCGGTCAAGCTCGTCGCCATCGAAGCCATGGAAGCTGCTGGAACATTCAAAAAGAGCAAACAACATTAAAATCTATGTATTTTCAGTACTTTTGGAATGTGTTAATTATCAATGATTATTGCAATACAAGATTAAAGAACGAAGGAGATACTTACTCGTCAAATTGATGGCTGAAAGCCCGAACTCGCTGAACAGGACACTGACTCTAATGGAACACTTATGATTGACGAACAAAGTGATTCTAATTTCGCGACAGTATTTCTACTGTTTTTGTGACTGCTACCGAGCAGCCCGCGAGTCCTCGGCTCAGAGTCTGGACAGTAAAACGACTTAGCATCGAGACCAGTTTCGATTCCGAGCCACAGAAATCATTAAGGCACGGATATGCAAAACCACAACCACGATTCTAGATTATGACCCGTATGCCTTCTGCCACCCCAAGGTGTGCTTGGCGTGGTCTAACACATAGGAATTTCCTACTAGGCGGGCCAAAGTGTCCAGAAAAGCAATCACAGCCCCACACACCGCCCCCCGATGACACTGCAACCCGGATATTGCAAGAACCGCGACCACGATTCCAGAATGGTGGATGACCTACCCAAATTAGAGATTATATGTGGTCTAACAGAGGGCCTCGTGACCAGGGTCCAGAAACACAATCACGCCCCCACACATCGTAACTCGCTGACACTAAGTCCCTAACCATCAGTCCTCCGAGCCGAGAACGGAAAAGGAAACGGAATAGTTGTGATCGACGAACAAAGTGACTCTATTTTTCGCGAGAGTATTATTTCGGAGCAAACACTGACTCTAATTTCGCGTCTCTTTACTGTTATTTATGTTGAATTATTATTAAGAGCGGCTGCGCTCAAAAAATAATAAAAAGAACTTTGACGGAACAAGCACTGACTCTACCAACCGCATTGCGCGCGGCCAACAATATCGTTATGGTGATACAATTGAGCCCATGGCAGCTTCTGAAACATTCAAAAGAACAGACAACATTGAAATCTTTGCGTTTTGAGTACTTTTCGATCATGATAATTATCAAAGACCATTGTAAAATAAGATTAAAGAAATACAGAGATACTTACTCTTCGAGTTGATGGATGAGTGCCCGAACTCGCCGAACTGCATCGGTGCTGACTCTAATACCGGAATACTTATTGCGAAAGAAAAAAAAATAAAGTAAAAGACTTCTATCGCGCACGTCAATTGTGATCGACGAACAAAGTGACTCTAATTTCGCGAGAGCAATATTTCGAAGCAAACACTGACTCTACTTTCGCGTATCTTTACTGTTATTTATATTTAGTTATAATTATTATGAGCGGTTTCGCTCTAAAAACAATAAAAAGAACTTTGACGGAGCAAGCACTGACTCTACTGACCGCATTGCGCGCGGTCATCAAAATTTTCTGAAAGAGAATCTGTACAAGTTAGTAAATAGGGTGAGGAGGTAGAAATTGAAGCAATACACATTTGATTTTATTTATCTCTTTCTTATTTCTTCATCCTGTCAAACGTCTGTTGAGGAAATACTGCTTTGTTTTAATAAAGTACTACCGTATTATTATTCTGATTTAATTACTATAATAAGTTAGTTAACACGATGTTACAACAAACGAGCAGTTAATCGCGTATCAAAGAACCGATGTTACCGGAAGAAGACGCGTCGATACTCAACCGGTGGACCGGTCAAGGGTCCAGGAAAAGAGGCTTGAGAAAGACTTTAATGTACTCTCGCGATAGGAAATCGATTGTTAGATAAACGCGTATTAATTAATAGAAGCGTATGCGGTGGTAAACTAAAACTCGAAATGTGATTGAATTGTAGGGTGATGTACATCGCTAACCTTCGACAACATAGACGACCCTTACGCTGCGACGCTTGAACTGATAATGACATCGCGTCGCGTCGCGTCCCGAACCTCCCCACTCCGCGCCGTCGCGTCGGTAGCGCTCGCTCGCGCTCGGTCCTATTCGCAATTTCCGAAAATCTTTCAAGGTTTCCGACCGCGGCCGTGCGGTCTACTATCCTTGGGTCACCTATTCGACTTCTACTGTTTCTGACCAACCTTTAGCTGGACCTACGACCCTTGGGCCATACCTACTGGACTTCTACTGTTTCTGGCCAACTTTTAGCTGGACCTACGACCTTTGGAGCATACCTGTCGGACTTCTACGGTTTCTGGCCAACTTTTTGCTCGACCTACGACCCTTGGGCCATACCTACTGGACTTCTACTGTTTCTGGCCAACTTTTAGCTGGACTTACGACCCTTGGACCATACCTACTGGACTTCTACTGTCTCTGGCCAACTTTTACCTGGACCTACGATCCTTTGACAATACCTACTGGACTTCTACTGTTTCTGACCAATTTTTAGCTGGGCTTACAACCCTTGGACCATACCTACTGGACTTTTACTGTCTCTGGCAACTTTTAGCTGGAAACAGAAAACGGAGTGAAGCAAAAACGGAATGAAGCAAAAAAGGGAACGAGAGGGGAAAGTGCAATGCGCAGTCAATTCGCTCGAATTATTTTCCACATAATTATCAAACGTCTGTTAAACGTTTAATAATTATACGATAAATAATTGATTGCCCGGGTCTCACCACGTGGAGGTTACTGCGCATGGAGACCCACCCTAGCCACGGCCCTTCCTTCCCTCCAATTGCGCGAAAACTAATTCTAATATAGCTTGTGAGAAAGAGAAATCTCCTATTATTGTCAATTTGTAGAACGTTCATTAATTGATCGTAGTACAAATAAGGCAACAAGAGGAGTATTTGAAAAATTCACGACCGAAAGCTAAATTGAATATCAAATGGAAACCTGAAAGAAAATCTGCAAGGAAGTCCAATTTCCTGAAATAAAACTTTCTTAATAATATATCCTATGATCATAGAAACTAGACAACGAAATATTATCACAGCAGTGTACACTGCTGTCTTAAAAACCAAGGCATAGTTTAAAAATAAATTCTCCTTTCTTAAATACCAGATTAAATTCAAATGCGCCCTGCCTGACTAAAGATCTAACTTAAAACTAAAATCACCCTACCTAATATAATATCTAAGAGTTCAATTAAAAGAACAATTTCAATGATATGCTACCTAAATAGGAATGTAACAGATACTTTATCATATTATTGTAGGTATAAGTATGCATATTCTTAATTCCTCTTCAATTAGTCCATATTAATTTCGTGGTCCATGCCTTCCTAGAACAGACAACTGGCAACTGGGCAGGGGCTGGGCACGGGCAGGGGCAGGGGCAGGGTGAGAGTGTGGTCATATTATACATATTTTAAGAAATCCTCTTCTTCAGCTGAGTCCTTCCAATCCTTCTGAAACAAAGACAAAGTGGATGTAATTAGTAAAGCATTATAAAAATCTTCAACGCACAAGTGGGATCAAATGGGAGGCAAATAACGAAAGTGACTGCTACCGAGTAGTCCGCGAGCCCTCGGCCCAGAGTCTGGACAGTAGAACGACTTACAATCTACACCAGTTTCGATACCGAGCCACAGCAATCATTGAGGCACGGATATGCAAAACCGCAACCACGATTTCAGATTAGGTCCCATATGCCTTCTGCCACCCCAAGGTGTGCTTGGCGTGGTCTAACGGGGAGAAGTATCCTACTTGGCGGGTCACCTGTCCAGAACCACAGTCACAGCCTCACACACTGCTCCACGATGACACTGCAACCCAAATACCGCCACAGGTGCCAAAAGCGCCTTACCACCCGTCCCCCGGGCCGAGAACGGAAAAGGGAATGAAGCTAATAAGGGAATCAAGCAAATAAGAGAATGAAGCAAAAAAGGGAATGAGAGGGGAAAGTGCAATGCGCAGTCAATTCGCTCGAATTATTTTCCGCATAATTATCAAACGTCGGTTAAACGTTTAATAATTATACGATAAATAATTGATTGCCCGGGTCTCACCACGTGGAGGTTACTGCGCATGGAGACCCACCCTAGCCACGGCCCTTCCACCCTCCAATTACGCGAAAACTAATTCTAATATAACATGTGACAAAGAAAAATCTCCTATTATTGTCAATTTGTAGAACGTTCAGTAATTGATCGTAGTACAAGTAAGACAACAAGAGGAGTAGTTGGAAAATTCACGACCGAAAGCTAAATGGAATATCAGAAGGAAACCTGAAAGAAAATCTGCAAGAGAATTCACGTTCCTGAAATAAAACTGTCTTAAAAATGTATCCTATGATCTTAAAAACTAGACAACGAAATATTATTGCAGTGGTGAACACTGCGGAGTTAAAAGCTAAGACATAACTTAAATATAAACCCTACTTTCTTAAATTTTAGATTAGATTCGAATACGCCCTGCCTGACTAAAGAGCTAACTTAAGACTAGAATCACCCTACCTAGTATAACATCTAACAGATCGAATAAAAGAACAATTTCAATAATATCCTATCTACATAGGACTGTAATAGATACTATCCCATACTCATGTAGGTATAAGTATACATATACTTAAATCCTCTTCGGTTAGTCCGTATTAATCTCTCGTGGCCCATGGTGTCCTAGAACAGATAGAAACCCGAACCAAAAAATTGCAGCACCTGCCAACAATATTTGGTTTTATAAACCCTGCCTAATTAAAAGTCTAATAATTTCAATTCGTGTAAAACCTGCCAGTATAAAGATCTAAGATTGTGAGTTGAGACAAATCCTACCTACATAAAGAGCTAAATGTATTGTTCGATTTATATTTGGGCCTGCCTAATTAATTGTCTAACGCCTGTAATTAGTTAATAAGGACAGGGGTTTGGGGCAGGGATGGGGTGAGGGTGTGTTCGTATTATACATTGTTTCATGAATCCTCTTCTTTTCAATGCTTCTGAAACATGCACAAACTCGAAATAATTAGTAAAGCATCATAAGAATGAATTCTTAAACTCACAAATTGAATCGACGAGGCTGGCTCTTTAATTTTAAAGTTTCCAATCGTGTCTTCGATAATATTTCTGGATCTGTATTCTATATATTCCACTCTTGAGCCTCTGACGTATGTACTTATGTTTGTTTAATATAGCATATTTGGGTTCATCTGTGAATCTGTAACAATCTCAAGCATTGGATTAGTGACATCCCCAAGCCTCCCCATTTTATATCGAAATGAAGCTGCTTTTAATTCGTAATAACTGAATTTTAGCGCAGTTAATAAATCAGAATTGATATGAAAAATGCTGCTATTTTTTGTTAACAATAGTTAATTGGATTTCGGCCAAAGTGATATATTCTTTTGTACGTTCTAGATCAAACTGAATGGTGGTATCACGTTCATTAAAAACTCCAAAATGAAGTAGTCACATTTCACTACAATTGATTCTATTTTGCTTCAACAAAGAAGCGACAAACGATTATTCGGAAGAAAAATATCAAACTTGAACTATCACCATGCCGAGACCCAACTACTGCCAATAACGTTTTTCGTGCAAGGATTTTTGTTTAAACATTTACGGATATCGCGAGTGAATTTCAATTTCTACAAAGCAAGCTCGAAAAGTTATAAAAATTGGCTCTACTAAAAAAAAGGTTAAGATAGAATTGCAACAATTAAGAGGAAATATTTAAGAGTTAAACTCCAATAATGAACAGTCACTAGTATTGACTCTAATTGAAATCTACTATCTAGAATTATTATGAATTTATCAAAGATCCTGCCAATTATATCTTTTTTTTCTTCTCTTTCCTTCTCATTTTTCTTTTGTGTTTCTTTCTTTTATTATTCCTTTATTTTTCTTTCATTTCTTTTCATTTCGTTCAGACAGTTATTTACTAATATGTATGCAAATTTTTAGCAGTACTTCCATCAACAGACATTCAAAAGAAAGGCAAATATAAAACGCTGAAAGGAAAAAGTTCCTGTTTCAGGAACAGGCTTCCAATTGGAAGCAGATAGGGACTAGTACTCGCAACTCTACTCAAAAACGCGATCTTTAATCAACGCAACGCTAACTGGAACTCGCGATACAATCATTTCGCAACACTATTTATTAGGACTGATAGAAAGCAAACAGTCAATTATTTGTAATATCCAGAATTAAGCAAATTGAAGATCCTCTGAAAAATGAACTGAAAGTTCCAATACGCGAAAACAATTTCCGCAACACTAGAAGCTCACATGTAAAGTATATTATAAAATACTACAATTTAACTAGCAATAAGAATAGCAATAAGTACCATTCAACGCAACTCTAACTCGACCCGTTCGCAAGTTTTTCGCAACCCTAAAGCAACGCGATATTTTTGGGAGGGCTGTATCGTTGGGCCGGAATGTGCGTCGGCCAAGTACAAATAAAAATTCTACAAATGAAAATGCAAGCACAGTGACAAAGTAGTAACAAAGAATGATTCCCCATTCTTAAAAAGAATGGGGAGCCATTAGTAGTTGCCCTCTTGAGTGACAGTTTGTCGGGCCTCTTCGGCATATAGCCTCTCCTTTTCGTTGGACCCAAGGGCCAGCTGAAACTTAAACTAGGCTCGAGGCTCTAATCGAAAACCAAAGAAAAACTTATAAAGGTGAAATAAAGAGTTTAAATCGCGGAGCTAAATGGAACACACGTGGCCGAATCACGATCAAATAAAATCGTAATATTGTGATTACGGAAAATCGCAAAGATTACGATTAAAATTGTAATCGTTCTTCGTTCACACGTGCAGCCTCGAGCATAATGTAACACGTTTCGTTTCGGAGCCTCAATCGCGACCACGACCGCGAAGGACTCGAAAAATCGATAGGCAAAGCCAGAGGCGAACGCATTTTCGTTCGCGCCACAGCTTCACCGTCGACTTTTCAAATCAGATTTCCTGAAACAGGTTGAACACGCGAAATACTGCCTACCCGATCAGAGACTGTGTCAACCTGCCCGGCCCTACCTACTTATATCTATCAATCACACCAGAAAGTATGCTACCTATCCTACCTGGACCTATATTTAAAAAATGGCAAACGGGCACACCAACACACGACACTCCACGGTTCTCAGTCAAACACTTGGGCGCAAAAGCCTACACTAGGGAGGCGTCCCGGGACGCCCCCGACACCCAAGTGCTGTCACACAACTTGCACACTCTAAGGTACGTACCATTTTTCTGAAATCGACTGACAGTGGCTGGGATCTTTGCGTTCACGTGTAAAATACCATATCGCGGTTGAGATATTTAGTAGATATTTAATAGAATAATTAAATAGCACCGATACAAGAGGTACTTGATAGCAATTGATAAGTATATTCGATTCTTTTTGGCATTTGGTCTCTGTCATCTTAAATGACAAAAACTTCGTGCCTAAGTATAGTAGAGATTATTAATGCAATCAATAGTAAAAATGATGTCTCTGTTTTAAATTAATGGACATCTTATGTTGGTTATAGTAACTACATTTTAGTACGGAACGACGCAAATCCACAGCCTAACCACACACACAATGCAGATATTACGTCGTGCACGATACACCAACGCACTGTCAGTCGCCAAGAATAAATCATTTTATGGCTTATAAACTAAAAATATCATCGTGCTCAACCACCGTTTTCCCACCCAAGTAGCACCTGGGCACGTGAGTGGGATCCGGGCAGTGAACACGGAAAGGGTTAAACCTGGAAATCCTCGTCTAAAAAGATGATAAAGACATACTGATTCTCTAACGGGCTAAATATATATATGGATATATACCAGATCAATATAAGAATTTATTTGATTGAAGAGAAAATTAAATGACTCTACTTTTATAGAAAAATTATGCAATGACTCTACTTTAATAGAATAATTATTCAAAGACTCTACTTTGTTAGAAATATTATTCAATGACTCTACTTTAATACACTTTGAATTAAATTGAAACATCCTCGGGCGTTCCCGTCATCAAAGCATTGCTTCTAAAACGCAAGGTTGGTTTTAAAGTAGATTGCCTTGATTTCGAAAACTACCCGTTCGCGTATTGTCTTCTTGTACATTCAGGTTTAATTAACATTTTGTACGGAAACAATGAACGTATCGATATCTTTAAACGCTAAAGACTAATATGGATATCGAATAATCAAATTATTCGATAGTTCCAACAAATTGATAAGGTAAATGAGTACCTTCACTTTATATATTATCAAAGTAGAAAAAGATGAAATACTACACTCTTACTAACAGCAATAATTATGCAATTTATTCTAACTGTGCAGTCATTGCAATTGACAAGTAAACGAAGTCGAATGGTATTCGACTTCTCCACTACAAACTAATGCACGTAGAATACTGGACGTTACTTTATATTCATTCAATAATTAATAACTATTTAAATATCGTTTTATAGGTATTCAATTAAATACTCTATTATAAAAAGATATATAGTGATATATTTTGTACTAAATATGATCTGTTTTAAAATTATCAAGCTATTTAAAAACGCGTTGTACAAGAAGACCTATCCTCGCATAATATAAAGCAGTAAAGAAGTTACTACTCATGAGTATATTTCCATATACCCATGGTCACAGTGCTTGCCAGAAAAATCTACGTAATTACAACCAGTCACCCGTGTCGGTTCGGACCTTTCGTCCTGCGACATGATTGAGTGACCAGAGGAACTTTAAAGCATGGAACTCACCGGTTGCAGACTCACCAGGTGTGCGGTCAAGCTCGTCGCCATCGAAGCCATGGAAGCTGCTGGAACATTCAAAAAGAGCAAACAACATTAAAATCTATGTATTTTCAGTACTTTTGGAATGTGTTAATTATCAATGATTATTGCAATACAAGATTAAAGAACGAAGGAGATACTTACTCGTCAAATTGATGGCTGAAAGCCCGAACTCGCTGAACAGGACACTGACTCTAATGGAACACTTATGATTGACGAACAAAGTGATTCTAATTTCGCGACAGTATTTCTACTGTTTTTGTGACTGCTACCGAGCAGCCCGCGAGTCCTCGGCTCAGAGTCTGGACAGTAAAACGACTTAGCATCGAGACCAGTTTCGATTCCGAGCCACAGAAATCATTAAGGCACGGATATGCAAAACCACAACCACGATTCTAGATTATGACCCGTATGCCTTCTGCCACCCCAAGGTGTGCTTGGCGTGGTCTAACACATAGGAATTTCCTACTAGGCGGGCCAAAGTGTCCAGAAAAGCAATCACAGCCCCACACACCGCCCCCCGATGACACTGCAACCCGGATATTGCAAGAACCGCGACCACGATTCCAGAATGGTGGATGACCTACCCAAATTAGAGATTATATGTGGTCTAACAGAGGGCCTCGTGACCAGGGTCCAGAAACACAATCACGCCCCCACACATCGTAACTCGCTGACACTAAGTCCCTAACCATCAGTCCTCCGAGCCGAGAACGGAAAAGGAAACGGAATAGTTGTGATCGACGAACAAAGTGACTCTATTTTTCGCGAGAGTATTATTTCGGAGCAAACACTGACTCTAATTTCGCGTCTCTTTACTGTTATTTATGTTGAATTATTATTAAGAGCGGCTGCGCTCAAAAAATAATAAAAAGAACTTTGACGGAACAAGCACTGACTCTACCAACCGCATTGCGCGCGGCCAACAATATCGTTATGGTGATACAATTGAGCCCATGGCAGCTTCTGAAACATTCAAAAGAACAGACAACATTGAAATCTTTGCGTTTTGAGTACTTTTCGATCATGATAATTATCAAAGACCATTGTAAAATAAGATTAAAGAAATACAGAGATACTTACTCTTCGAGTTGATGGATGAGTGCCCGAACTCGCCGAACTGCATCGGTGCTGACTCTAATACCGGAATACTTATTGCGAAAGAAAAAAAAATAAAGTAAAAGACTTCTATCGCGCACGTCAATTGTGATCGACGAACAAAGTGACTCTAATTTCGCGAGAGCAATATTTCGAAGCAAACACTGACTCTACTTTCGCGTATCTTTACTGTTATTTATATTTAGTTATAATTATTATGAGCGGTTTCGCTCTAAAAACAATAAAAAGAACTTTGACGGAGCAAGCACTGACTCTACTGACCGCATTGCGCGCGGTCATCAAAATTTTCTGAAAGAGAATCTGTACAAGTTAGTAAATAGGGTGAGGAGGTAGAAATTGAAGCAATACACATTTGATTTTATTTATCTCTTTCTTATTTCTTCATCCTGTCAAACGTCTGTTGAGGAAATACTGCTTTGTTTTAATAAAGTACTACCGTATTATTATTCTGATTTAATTACTATAATAAGTTAGTTAACACGATGTTACAACAAACGAGCAGTTAATCGCGTATCAAAGAACCGATGTTACCGGAAGAAGACGCGTCGATACTCAACCGGTGGACCGGTCAAGGGTCCAGGAAAAGAGGCTTGAGAAAGACTTTAATGTACTCTCGCGATAGGAAATCGATTGTTAGATAAACGCGTATTAATTAATAGAAGCGTATGCGGTGGTAAACTAAAACTCGAAATGTGATTGAATTGTAGGGTGATGTACATCGCTAACCTTCGACAACATAGACGACCCTTACGCTGCGACGCTTGAACTGATAATGACATCGCGTCGCGTCGCGTCCCGAACCTCCCCACTCCGCGCCGTCGCGTCGGTAGCGCTCGCTCGCGCTCGGTCCTATTCGCAATTTCCGAAAATCTTTCAAGGTTTCCGACCGCGGCCGTGCGGTCTACTATCCTTGGGTCACCTATTCGACTTCTACTGTTTCTGACCAACCTTTAGCTGGACCTACGACCCTTGGGCCATACCTACTGGACTTCTACTGTTTCTGGCCAACTTTTAGCTGGACCTACGACCTTTGGAGCATACCTGTCGGACTTCTACGGTTTCTGGCCAACTTTTTGCTCGACCTACGACCCTTGGGCCATACCTACTGGACTTCTACTGTTTCTGGCCAACTTTTAGCTGGACTTACGACCCTTGGACCATACCTACTGGACTTCTACTGTCTCTGGCCAACTTTTACCTGGACCTACGATCCTTTGACAATACCTACTGGACTTCTACTGTTTCTGACCAATTTTTAGCTGGGCTTACAACCCTTGGACCATACCTACTGGACTTTTACTGTCTCTGGCAACTTTTAGCTGGAAACAGAAAACGGAGTGAAGCAAAAACGGAATGAAGCAAAAAAGGGAACGAGAGGGGAAAGTGCAATGCGCAGTCAATTCGCTCGAATTATTTTCCACATAATTATCAAACGTCTGTTAAACGTTTAATAATTATACGATAAATAATTGATTGCCCGGGTCTCACCACGTGGAGGTTACTGCGCATGGAGACCCACCCTAGCCACGGCCCTTCCTTCCCTCCAATTGCGCGAAAACTAATTCTAATATAGCTTGTGAGAAAGAGAAATCTCCTATTATTGTCAATTTGTAGAACGTTCATTAATTGATCGTAGTACAAATAAGGCAACAAGAGGAGTATTTGAAAAATTCACGACCGAAAGCTAAATTGAATATCAAATGGAAACCTGAAAGAAAATCTGCAAGGAAGTCCAATTTCCTGAAATAAAACTTTCTTAATAATATATCCTATGATCATAGAAACTAGACAACGAAATATTATCACAGCAGTGTACACAGTGTCTTAAAAACCAAGGCATAGTTTAAAAATAAATTCTCCTTTCTTAAATACCAGATTAAATTCAAATGCGCCCTGCCTGACTAAAGATCTAACTTAAAACTAAAATCACCCTACCTAATATAATATCTAAGAGTTCAATTAAAAGAACAATTTCAATGATATGCTACCTAAATAGGAATGTAACAGATACTTTATCATATTATTGTAGGTATAAGTATGCATATTCTTAATTCCTCTTCAATTAGTCCATATTAATTTCGTGGTCCATGCCTTCCTAGAACAGACAACTGGCAACTGGGCAGGGGCTGGGCAGGGGCTGGGCACGGGCAGGGGCAGGGGCAGGGTGAGAGTGTGGTCATATTATACATATTTTAAGAAATCCTCTTCTTCAGCTGAGTCCTTCCAATCCTTCGGAAACAAAGACAAAGTGGATGTAATTAGTAAAGCATTATAAAAATCTTCAACGCACAAGTGGGATCAAATGGGAGGCAAATAACGAAAGTGACTGCTACCGAGCAGTCCGCGAGCCCTCGGCCCAGAGTCTGGACAGTAGAACGACTTACAATCGACACCAGTTTCGATACCGAGCCACAGCAATCATTGAGGCACGGATATGCAAAACCGCAACCACGATTTCAGATTAGGTCCCATATGCCTTCTGCCACCCCAAGGTGTGCTTGGCGTGGTCTAACGGGGAGAAGTATCCTACTTGGCGGGTCACCTGTCCAGAACCACAGTCACAGCCTCACACACTGCTCCACGATGACACTGCAACCCAAATACCGCCACAGGTGCCAAAAGCGCCTTACCACCCGTCCCCCGGGCCGAGAACGGAAAAGGGAATGAAGCTAATAAGGGAATCAAGCAAATAAGAGAATGAAGCAAAAAAGGGAATGAGAGGGGAAAGTGCAATGCGCAGTCAATTCGCTCGAATTATTTTCCGCATAATTATCAAACGTCGGTTAAACGTTTAATAATTATACGATAAATAATTGATTGCCCGGGTCTCACCACGTGGAGGTTACTGCGCATGGAGACCCACCCTAGCCACGGCCCTTCCACCCTCCAATTACGCGAAAACTAATTCTAATATAACATGTGACAAAGAAAAATCTCCTATTATTGTCAATTTGTAGAACGTTCAGTAATTGATCGTAGTACAAGTAAGACAACAAGAGGAGTAGTTGGAAAATTCACGACCGAAAGCTAAATGGAATATCAGAAGGAAACCTGAAAGAAAATCTGCAAGAGAATTCACGTTCCTGAAATAAAACTGTCTTAAAAATGTATCCTATGATCTTAAAAACTAGACAACGAAATATTATTGCAGTGGTGAACACTGCGGAGTTAAAAGCTAAGACATAACTTAAATATAAACCCTACTTTCTTAAATTTTAGATTAGATTCGAATACGCCCTGCCTGACTAAAGAGCTAACTTAAGACTAGAATCACCCTACCTAGTATAACATCTAACAGATCGAATAAAAGAACAATTTCAATAATATCCTATCTACATAGGACTGTAATAGATACTATCCCATACTCATGTAGGTATAAGTATACATATACTTAAATCCTCTTCGGTTAGTCCGTATTAATCTCTCGTGGCCCATGGTGTCCTAGAACAGATAGAAACCCGAACCAAAAAATTGCAGCACCTGCCAACAATATTTGGTTTTATAAACCCTGCCTAATTAAAAGTCTAATAATTTCAATTCGTGTAAAACCTGCCAGTATAAAGATCTAAGATTGTGAGTTGAGACAAATCCTACCTACATAAAGAGCTAAATGTATTGTTCGATTTATATTTGGGCCTGCCTAATTAATTGTCTAACGCCTGTAATTAGTTAATAAGGACAGGGGTTTGGGGCAGGGATGGGGTGAGGGTGTGTTCGTATTATACATTGTTTCATGAATCCTCTTCTTTTCAATGCTTCTGAAACATGCACAAACTCGAAATAATTAGTAAAGCATCATAAGAATGAATTCTTAAACTCACAAATTGAATCGACGAGGCTGGCTCTTTAATTTTAAAGTTTCCAATCGTGTCTTCGATAATATTTCTGGATCTGTATTCTATATATTCCACTCTTGAGCCTCTGACGTATGTACTTATGTTTGTTTAATATAGCATATTTGGGTTCATCTGTGAATCTGTAACAATCTCAAGCATTGGATTAGTGACATCCCCAAGCCTCCCCATTTTATATCGAAATGAAGCTGCTTTTAATTCGTAATAACTGAATTTTAGCGCAGTTAATAAATCAGAATTGATATGAAAAATGCTGCTATTTTTTGTTAACAATAGTTAATTGGATTTCGGCCAAAGTGATATATTCTTTTGTACGTTCTAGATCAAACTGAATGGTGGTATCACGTTCATTAAAAACTCCAAAATGAAGTAGTCACATTTCACTACAATTGATTCTATTTTGCTTCAACAAAGAAGCGACAAACGATTATTCGGAAGAAAAATATCAAACTTGAACTATCACCATGCCGAGACCCAACTACTGCCAATAACGTTTTTCGTGCAAGGATTTTTGTTTAAACATTTACGGATATCGCGAGTGAATTTCAATTTCTACAAAGCAAGCTCGAAAAGTTATAAAAATTGGCTCTACTAAAAAAAAGGTTAAGATAGAATTGCAACAATTAAGAGGAAATATTTAAGAGTTAAACTCCAATAATGAACAGTCACTAGTATTGACTCTAATTGAAATCTACTATCTAGAATTATTATGAATTTATCAAAGATCCTGCCAATTATATCTTTTTTTTCTTCTCTTTCCTTCTCATTTTTCTTTTGTGTTTCTTTCTTTTATTATTCCTTTATTTTTCTTTCATTTCTTTTCATTTCGTTCAGACAGTTATTTACTAATATGTATGCAAATTTTTAGCAGTACTTCCATCAACAGACATTCAAAAGAAAGGCAAATATAAAACGCTGAAAGGAAAAAGTTCCTGTTTCAGGAACAGGCTTCCAATTGGAAGCAGATAGGGACTAGTACTCGCAACTCTACTCAAAAACGCGATCTTTAATCAACGCAACGCTAACTGGAACTCGCGATACAATCATTTCGCAACACTATTTATTAGGACTGATAGAAAGCAAACAGTCAATTATTTGTAATATCCAGAATTAAGCAAATTGAAGATCCTCTGAAAAATGAACTGAAAGTTCCAATACGCGAAAACAATTTCCGCAACACTAGAAGCTCACATGTAAAGTATATTATAAAATACTACAATTTAACTAGCAATAAGAATAGCAATAAGTACCATTCAACGCAACTCTAACTCGACCCGTTCGCAAGTTTTTCGCAACCCTAAAGCAACGCGATATTTTTGGGAGGGCTGTATCGTTGGGCCGGAATGTGCGTCGGCCAAGTACAAATAAAAATTCTACAAATGAAAATGCAAGCACAGTGACAAAGTAGTAACAAAGAATGATTCCCCATTCTTAAAAAGAATGGGGAGCCATTAGTAGTTGCCCTCTTGAGTGACAGTTTGTCGGGCCTCTTCGGCATATAGCCTCTCCTTTTCGTTGGACCCAAGGGCCAGCTGAAACTTAAACTAGGCTCGAGGCTCTAATCGAAAACCAAAGAAAAACTTATAAAGGTGAAATAAAGAGTTTAAATCGCGGAGCTAAATGGAACACACGTGGCCGAATCACGATCAAATAAAATCGTAATATTGTGATTACGGAAAATCGCAAAGATTACGATTAAAATTGTAATCGTTCTTCGTTCACACGTGCAGCCTCGAGCATAATGTAACACGTTTCGTTTCGGAGCCTCAATCGCGACCACGACCGCGAAGGACTCGAAAAATCGATAGGCAAAGCCAGAGGCGAACGCATTTTCGTTCGCGCCACAGCTTCACCGTCGACTTTTCAAATCAGATTTCCTGAAACAGGTTGAACACGCGAAATAGTGCCTACCCGATCAGAGACTGTGTCAACCTGCCCGGCCCTACCTACTTATATCTATCAATCACACCAGAAAGTATGCTACCTATCCTACCTGGACCTATATTTAAAAAATGGCAAACGGGCACACCAACACACGACACTCCACGGTTCTCAGTCAAACACTTGGGCGCAAAAGCCTACACTAGGGAGGCGTCCCGGGACGCCCCCGACACCCAAGTGCTGTCACACAACTTGCACACTCTAAGGTACGTACCATTTTTCTGAAATCGACTGACAGTGGCTGGGATCTTTGCGTTCACGTGTAAAATACCATATCGCGGTTGAGATATTTAGTAGATATTTAATAGAATAATTAAATAGCACCGATACAAGAGGTACTTGATAGCAATTGATAAGTATATTCGATTCTTTTTGGCATTTGGTCTCTGTCATCTTAAATGACAAAAACTTCGTGCCTAAGTATAGTAGAGATTATTAATGCAATCAATAGTAAAAATGATGTCTCTGTTTTAAATTAATGGACATCTTATGTTGGTTATAGTAACTACATTTTAGTACGGAACGACGCAAATCCACAGCCTAACCACACACACAATGCAGATATTACGTCGTGCACGATACACCAACGCACTGTCAGTCGCCAAGAATAAATCATTTTATGGCTTATAAACTAAAAATATCATCGTGCTCAACCACCGTTTTCCCACCCAAGTAGCACCTGGGCACGTGAGTGGGATCCGGGCAGTGAACACGGAAAGGGTTAAACCTGGAAATCCTCGTCTAAAAAGATGATAAAGACATACTGATTCTCTAACGGGCTAAATATATATATGGATATATACCAGATCAATATAAGAATTTATTTGATTGAAGAGAAAATTAAATGACTCTACTTTTATAGAAAAATTATGCAATGACTCTACTTTAATAGAATAATTATTCAAAGACTCTACTTTGTTAGAAATATTATTCAATGACTCTACTTTAATACACTTTGAATTAAATTGAAACATCCTCGGGCGTTCCCGTCATCAAAGCATTGCTTCTAAAACGCAAGGTTGGTTTTAAAGTAGATTGCCTTGATTTCGAAAACTACCCGTTCGCGTATTGTCTTCTTGTACATTCAGGTTTAATTAACATTTTGTACGGAAACAATGAACGTATCGATATCTTTAAACGCTAAAGACTAATATGGATATCGAATAATCAAATTATTCGATAGTTCCAACAAATTGATAAGGTAAATGAGTACCTTCACTTTATATATTATCAAAGTAGAAAAAGATGAAATACTACACTCTTACTAACAGCAATAATTATGCAATTTATTCTAACTGTGCAGTCATTGCAATTGACAAGTAAACGAAGTCGAATGGTATTCGACTTCTCCACTACAAACTAATGCACGTAGAATACTGGACGTTACTTTATATTCATTCAATAATTAATAACTATTTAAATATCGTTTTATAGGTATTCAATTAAATACTCTATTATAAAAAGATATATAGTGATATATTTTGTACTAAATATGATCTGTTTTAAAATTATCAAGCTATTTAAAAACGCGTTGTACAAGAAGACCTATCCTCGCATAATATAAAGCAGTAAAGAAGTTACTACTCATGAGTATATTTCCATATACCCATGGTCACAGTGCTTGCCAGAAAAATCTACGTAATTACAACCAGTCACCCGTGTCGGTTCGGACCTTTCGTCCTGCGACATGATTGAGTGACCAGAGGAACTTTAAAGCATGGAACTCACCGGTTGCAGACTCACCAGGTGTGCGGTCAAGCTCGTCGCCATCGAAGCCATGGAAGCTGCTGGAACATTCAAAAAGAGCAAACAACATTAAAATCTATGTATTTTCAGTACTTTTGGAATGTGTTAATTATCAATGATTATTGCAATACAAGATTAAAGAACGAAGGAGATACTTACTCGTCAAATTGATGGCTGAAAGCCCGAACTCGCTGAACAGGACACTGACTCTAATGGAACACTTATGATTGACGAACAAAGTGATTCTAATTTCGCGACAGTATTTCTACTGTTTTTGTGACTGCTACCGAGCAGCCCGCGAGTCCTCGGCTCAGAGTCTGGACAGTAAAACGACTTAGCATCGAGACCAGTTTCGATTCCGAGCCACAGAAATCATTAAGGCACGGATATGCAAAACCACAACCACGATTCTAGATTATGACCCGTATGCCTTCTGCCACCCCAAGGTGTGCTTGGCGTGGTCTAACACATAGGAATTTCCTACTAGGCGGGCCAAAGTGTCCAGAAAAGCAATCACAGCCCCACACACCGCCCCCCGATGACACTGCAACCCGGATATTGCAAGAACCGCGACCACGATTCCAGAATGGTGGATGACCTACCCAAATTAGAGATTATATGTGGTCTAACAGAGGGCCTCGTGACCAGGGTCCAGAAACACAATCACGCCCCCACACATCGTAACTCGCTGACACTAAGTCCCTAACCATCAGTCCTCCGAGCCGAGAACGGAAAAGGAAACGGAATAGTTGTGATCGACGAACAAAGTGACTCTATTTTTCGCGAGAGTATTATTTCGGAGCAAACACTGACTCTAATTTCGCGTCTCTTTACTGTTATTTATGTTGAATTATTATTAAGAGCGGCTGCGCTCAAAAAATAATAAAAAGAACTTTGACGGAACAAGCACTGACTCTACCAACCGCATTGCGCGCGGCCAACAATATCGTTATGGTGATACAATTGAGCCCATGGCAGCTTCTGAAACATTCAAAAGAACAGACAACATTGAAATCTTTGCGTTTTGAGTACTTTTCGATCATGATAATTATCAAAGACCATTGTAAAATAAGATTAAAGAAATACAGAGATACTTACTCTTCGAGTTGATGGATGAGTGCCCGAACTCGCCGAACTGCATCGGTGCTGACTCTAATACCGGAATACTTATTGCGAAAGAAAAAAAAATAAAGTAAAAGACTTCTATCGCGCACGTCAATTGTGATCGACGAACAAAGTGACTCTAATTTCGCGAGAGCAATATTTCGAAGCAAACACTGACTCTACTTTCGCGTATCTTTACTGTTATTTATATTTAGTTATAATTATTATGAGCGGTTTCGCTCTAAAAACAATAAAAAGAACTTTGACGGAGCAAGCACTGACTCTACTGACCGCATTGCGCGCGGTCATCAAAATTTTCTGAAAGAGAATCTGTACAAGTTAGTAAATAGGGTGAGGAGGTAGAAATTGAAGCAATACACATTTGATTTTATTTATCTCTTTCTTATTTCTTCATCCTGTCAAACGTCTGTTGAGGAAATACTGCTTTGTTTTAATAAAGTACTACCGTATTATTATTCTGATTTAATTACTATAATAAGTTAGTTAACACGATGTTACAACAAACGAGCAGTTAATCGCGTATCAAAGAACCGATGTTACCGGAAGAAGACGCGTCGATACTCAACCGGTGGACCGGTCAAGGGTCCAGGAAAAGAGGCTTGAGAAAGACTTTAATGTACTCTCGCGATAGGAAATCGATTGTTAGATAAACGCGTATTAATTAATAGAAGCGTATGCGGTGGTAAACTAAAACTCGAAATGTGATTGAATTGTAGGGTGATGTACATCGCTAACCTTCGACAACATAGACGACCCTTACGCTGCGACGCTTGAACTGATAATGACATCGCGTCGCGTCGCGTCCCGAACCTCCCCACTCCGCGCCGTCGCGTCGGTAGCGCTCGCTCGCGCTCGGTCCTATTCGCAATTTCCGAAAATCTTTCAAGGTTTCCGACCGCGGCCGTGCGGTCTACTATCCTTGGGTCACCTATTCGACTTCTACTGTTTCTGACCAACCTTTAGCTGGACCTACGACCCTTGGGCCATACCTACTGGACTTCTACTGTTTCTGGCCAACTTTTAGCTGGACCTACGACCTTTGGAGCATACCTGTCGGACTTCTACGGTTTCTGGCCAACTTTTTGCTCGACCTACGACCCTTGGGCCATACCTACTGGACTTCTACTGTTTCTGGCCAACTTTTAGCTGGACTTACGACCCTTGGACCATACCTACTGGACTTCTACTGTCTCTGGCCAACTTTTACCTGGACCTACGATCCTTTGACAATACCTACTGGACTTCTACTGTTTCTGACCAATTTTTAGCTGGGCTTACAACCCTTGGACCATACCTACTGGACTTTTACTGTCTCTGGCAACTTTTAGCTGGAAACAGAAAACGGAGTGAAGCAAAAACGGAATGAAGCAAAAAAGGGAACGAGAGGGGAAAGTGCAATGCGCAGTCAATTCGCTCGAATTATTTTCCACATAATTATCAAACGTCTGTTAAACGTTTAATAATTATACGATAAATAATTGATTGCCCGGGTCTCACCACGTGGAGGTTACTGCGCATGGAGACCCACCCTAGCCACGGCCCTTCCTTCCCTCCAATTGCGCGAAAACTAATTCTAATATAGCTTGTGAGAAAGAGAAATCTCCTATTATTGTCAATTTGTAGAACGTTCATTAATTGATCGTAGTACAAATAAGGCAACAAGAGGAGTATTTGAAAAATTCACGACCGAAAGCTAAATTGAATATCAAATGGAAACCTGAAAGAAAATCTGCAAGGAAGTCCAATTTCCTGAAATAAAACTTTCTTAATAATATATCCTATGATGATAGAAACTAGACAACGAAATATTATCACAGCAGTGTACACTGCTGTCTTAAAAACCAAGGCATAGTTTAAAAATAAATTCTCCTTTCTTAAATACCAGATTAAATTCAAATGCGCCCTGCCTGACTAAAGATCTAACTTAAAACTAAAATCACCCTACCTAATATAATATCTAAGAGTTCAATTAAAAGAACAATTTCAATGATATGCTACCTAAATAGGAATGTAACAGATACTTTATCATATTATTGTAGGTATAAGTATGCATATTCTTAATTCCTCTTCAATTAGTCCATATTAATTTCGTGGTCCATGCCTTCCTAGAACAGACAACTGGCAACTGGGCAGGGGCTGGGCAGGGGCTGGGCACGGGCAGGGGCAGGGGCAGGGTGAGAGTGTGGTCATATTATACATATTTTAAGAAATCCTCTTCTTCAGCTGAGTCCTTCCAATCCTTCTGAAACAAAGACAAAGTGGATGTAATTAGTAAAGCATTATAAAAATCTTCAACGCACAAGTGGGATCAAATGGGAGGCAAATAACGAAAGTGACTGCTACCGAGCAGTCCGCGAGCCCTCGGCCCAGAGTCTGGACAGTAGAACGACTTACAATCGACACCAGTTTCGATACCGAGCCACAGCAATCATTGAGGCACGGATATGCAAAACCGCAACCACGATTTCAGATTAGGTCCCATATGCCTTCTGCCACCCCAAGGTGTGCTTGGCGTGGTCTAACGGGGAGAAGTATCCTACTTGGCGGGTCACCTGTCCAGAACCACAGTCACAGCCTCACACACTGCTCCACGATGACACTGCAACCCAAATACCGCCACAGGTGCCAAAAGCGCCTTACCACCCGTCCCCCGGGCCGAGAACGGAAAAGGGAATGAAGCTAATAAGGGAATCAAGCAAATAAGAGAATGAAGCAAAAAAGGGAATGAGAGGGGAAAGTGCAATGCGCAGTCAATTCGCTCGAATTATTTTCCGCATAATTATCAAACGTCGGTTAAACGTTTAATAATTATACGATAAATAATTGATTGCCCGGGTCTCACCACGTGGAGGTTACTGCGCATGGAGACCCACCCTAGCCACGGCCCTTCCACCCTCCAATTACGCGAAAACTAATTCTAATATAACATGTGACAAAGAAAAATCTCCTATTATTGTCAATTTGTAGAACGTTCAGTAATTGATCGTAGTACAAGTAAGACAACAAGAGGAGTAGTTGGAAAATTCACGACCGAAAGCTAAATGGAATATCAGAAGGAAACCTGAAAGAAAATCTGCAAGAGAATTCACGTTCCTGAAATAAAACTGTCTTAAAAATGTATCCTATGATCTTAAAAACTAGACAACGAAATATTATTGCAGTGGTGAACACTGCGGAGTTAAAAGCTAAGACATAACTTAAATATAAACCCTACTTTCTTAAATTTTAGATTAGATTCGAATACGCCCTGCC
The DNA here is from genome assembly GCA_963583965.1 of Nomada ferruginata. Classification (NCBI taxonomy): domain Eukaryota; kingdom Metazoa; phylum Arthropoda; class Insecta; order Hymenoptera; family Apidae; genus Nomada; species Nomada ferruginata. The sequence continues at coordinate 16,245,060 of OY757213.1, forward strand.
TGACTAAAGAGCTAACTTAAGACTAGAATCACCCTACCTAGTATAACATCTAACAGATCGAATAAAAGAACAATTTCAATAATATCCTATCTACATAGGACTGTAATAGATACTATCCCATACTCATGTAGGTATAAGTATACATATACTTAAATCCTCTTCGGTTAGTCCGTATTAATCTCTCGTGGCCCATGGTGTCCTAGAACAGATAGAAACCCGAACCAAAAAATTGCAGCACCTGCCAACAATATTTGGTTTTATAAACCCTGCCTAATTAAAAGTCTAATAATTTCAATTCGTGTAAAACCTGCCAGTATAAAGATCTAAGATTGTGAGTTGAGACAAATCCTACCTACATAAAGAGCTAAATGTATTGTTCGATTTATATTTGGGCCTGCCTAATTAATTGTCTAACGCCTGTAATTAGTTAATAAGGACAGGGGTTTGGGGCAGGGATGGGGTGAGGGTGTGTTCGTATTATACATTGTTTCATGAATCCTCTTCTTTTCAATGCTTCTGAAACATGCACAAACTCGAAATAATTAGTAAAGCATCATAAGAATGAATTCTTAAACTCACAAATTGAATCGACGAGGCTGGCTCTTTAATTTTAAAGTTTCCAATCGTGTCTTCGATAATATTTCTGGATCTGTATTCTATATATTCCACTCTTGAGCCTCTGACGTATGTACTTATGTTTGTTTAATATAGCATATTTGGGTTCATCTGTGAATCTGTAACAATCTCAAGCATTGGATTAGTGACATCCCCAAGCCTCCCCATTTTATATCGAAATGAAGCTGCTTTTAATTCGTAATAACTGAATTTTAGCGCAGTTAATAAATCAGAATTGATATGAAAAATGCTGCTATTTTTTGTTAACAATAGTTAATTGGATTTCGGCCAAAGTGATATATTCTTTTGTACGTTCTAGATCAAACTGAATGGTGGTATCACGTTCATTAAAAACTCCAAAATGAAGTAGTCACATTTCACTACAATTGATTCTATTTTGCTTCAACAAAGAAGCGACAAACGATTATTCGGAAGAAAAATATCAAACTTGAACTATCACCATGCCGAGACCCAACTACTGCCAATAACGTTTTTCGTGCAAGGATTTTTGTTTAAACATTTACGGATATCGCGAGTGAATTTCAATTTCTACAAAGCAAGCTCGAAAAGTTATAAAAATTGGCTCTACTAAAAAAAAGGTTAAGATAGAATTGCAACAATTAAGAGGAAATATTTAAGAGTTAAACTCCAATAATGAACAGTCACTAGTATTGACTCTAATTGAAATCTACTATCTAGAATTATTATGAATTTATCAAAGATCCTGCCAATTATATCTTTTTTTTCTTCTCTTTCCTTCTCATTTTTCTTTTGTGTTTCTTTCTTTTATTATTCCTTTATTTTTCTTTCATTTCTTTTCATTTCGTTCAGACAGTTATTTACTAATATGTATGCAAATTTTTAGCAGTACTTCCATCAACAGACATTCAAAAGAAAGGCAAATATAAAACGCTGAAAGGAAAAAGTTCCTGTTTCAGGAACAGGCTTCCAATTGGAAGCAGATAGGGACTAGTACTCGCAACTCTACTCAAAAACGCGATCTTTAATCAACGCAACGCTAACTGGAACTCGCGATACAATCATTTCGCAACACTATTTATTAGGACTGATAGAAAGCAAACAGTCAATTATTTGTAATATCCAGAATTAAGCAAATTGAAGATCCTCTGAAAAATGAACTGAAAGTTCCAATACGCGAAAACAATTTCCGCAACACTAGAAGCTCACATGTAAAGTATATTATAAAATACTACAATTTAACTAGCAATAAGAATAGCAATAAGTACCATTCAACGCAACTCTAACTCGACCCGTTCGCAAGTTTTTCGCAACCCTAAAGCAACGCGATATTTTTGGGAGGGCTGTATCGTTGGGCCGGAATGTGCGTCGGCCAAGTACAAATAAAAATTCTACAAATGAAAATGCAAGCACAGTGACAAAGTAGTAACAAAGAATGATTCCCCATTCTTAAAAAGAATGGGGAGCCATTAGTAGTTGCCCTCTTGAGTGACAGTTTGTCGGGCCTCTTCGGCATATAGCCTCTCCTTTTCGTTGGACCCAAGGGCCAGCTGAAACTTAAACTAGGCTCGAGGCTCTAATCGAAAACCAAAGAAAAACTTATAAAGGTGAAATAAAGAGTTTAAATCGCGGAGCTAAATGGAACACACGTGGCCGAATCACGATCAAATAAAATCGTAATATTGTGATTACGGAAAATCGCAAAGATTACGATTAAAATTGTAATCGTTCTTCGTTCACACGTGCAGCCTCGAGCATAATGTAACACGTTTCGTTTCGGAGCCTCAATCGCGACCACGACCGCGAAGGACTCGAAAAATCGATAGGCAAAGCCAGAGGCGAACGCATTTTCGTTCGCGCCACAGCTTCACCGTCGACTTTTCAAATCAGATTTCCTGAAACAGGTTGAACACGCGAAATACTGCCTACCCGATCAGAGACTGTGTCAACCTGCCCGGCCCTACCTACTTATATCTATCAATCACACCAGAAAGTATGCTACCTATCCTACCTGGACCTATATTTAAAAAATGGCAAACGGGCACACCAACACACGACACTCCACGGTTCTCAGTCAAACACTTGGGCGCAAAAGCCTACACTAGGGAGGCGTCCCGGGACGCCCCCGACACCCAAGTGCTGTCACACAACTTGCACACTCTAAGGTACGTACCATTTTTCTGAAATCGACTGACAGTGGCTGGGATCTTTGCGTTCACGTGTAAAATACCATATCGCGGTTGAGATATTTAGTAGATATTTAATAGAATAATTAAATAGCACCGATACAAGAGGTACTTGATAGCAATTGATAAGTATATTCGATTCTTTTTGGCATTTGGTCTCTGTCATCTTAAATGACAAAAACTTCGTGCCTAAGTATAGTAGAGATTATTAATGCAATCAATAGTAAAAATGATGTCTCTGTTTTAAATTAATGGACATCTTATGTTGGTTATAGTAACTACATTTTAGTACGGAACGACGCAAATCCACAGCCTAACCACACACACAATGCAGATATTACGTCGTGCACGATACACCAACGCACTGTCAGTCGCCAAGAATAAATCATTTTATGGCTTATAAACTAAAAATATCATCGTGCTCAACCACCGTTTTCCCACCCAAGTAGCACCTGGGCACGTGAGTGGGATCCGGGCAGTGAACACGGAAAGGGTTAAACCTGGAAATCCTCGTCTAAAAAGATGATAAAGACATACTGATTCTCTAACGGGCTAAATATATATATGGATATATACCAGATCAATATAAGAATTTATTTGATTGAAGAGAAAATTAAATGACTCTACTTTTATAGAAAAATTATGCAATGACTCTACTTTAATAGAATAATTATTCAAAGACTCTACTTTGTTAGAAATATTATTCAATGACTCTACTTTAATACACTTTGAATTAAATTGAAACATCCTCGGGCGTTCCCGTCATCAAAGCATTGCTTCTAAAACGCAAGGTTGGTTTTAAAGTAGATTGCCTTGATTTCGAAAACTACCCGTTCGCGTATTGTCTTCTTGTACATTCAGGTTTAATTAACATTTTGTACGGAAACAATGAACGTATCGATATCTTTAAACGCTAAAGACTAATATGGATATCGAATAATCAAATTATTCGATAGTTCCAACAAATTGATAAGGTAAATGAGTACCTTCACTTTATATATTATCAAAGTAGAAAAAGATGAAATACTACACTCTTACTAACAGCAATAATTATGCAATTTATTCTAACTGTGCAGTCATTGCAATTGACAAGTAAACGAAGTCGAATGGTATTCGACTTCTCCACTACAAACTAATGCACGTAGAATACTGGACGTTACTTTATATTCATTCAATAATTAATAACTATTTAAATATCGTTTTATAGGTATTCAATTAAATACTCTATTATAAAAAGATATATAGTGATATATTTTGTACTAAATATGATCTGTTTTAAAATTATCAAGCTATTTAAAAACGCGTTGTACAAGAAGACCTATCCTCGCATAATATAAAGCAGTAAAGAAGTTACTACTCATGAGTATATTTCCATATACCCATGGTCACAGTGCTTGCCAGAAAAATCTACGTAATTACAACCAGTCACCCGTGTCGGTTCGGACCTTTCGTCCTGCGACATGATTGAGTGACCAGAGGAACTTTAAAGCATGGAACTCACCGGTTGCAGACTCACCAGGTGTGCGGTCAAGCTCGTCGCCATCGAAGCCATGGAAGCTGCTGGAACATTCAAAAAGAGCAAACAACATTAAAATCTATGTATTTTCAGTACTTTTGGAATGTGTTAATTATCAATGATTATTGCAATACAAGATTAAAGAACGAAGGAGATACTTACTCGTCAAATTGATGGCTGAAAGCCCGAACTCGCTGAACAGGACACTGACTCTAATGGAACACTTATGATTGACGAACAAAGTGATTCTAATTTCGCGACAGTATTTCTACTGTTTTTGTGACTGCTACCGAGCAGCCCGCGAGTCCTCGGCTCAGAGTCTGGACAGTAAAACGACTTAGCATCGAGACCAGTTTCGATTCCGAGCCACAGAAATCATTAAGGCACGGATATGCAAAACCACAACCACGATTCTAGATTATGACCCGTATGCCTTCTGCCACCCCAAGGTGTGCTTGGCGTGGTCTAACACATAGGAATTTCCTACTAGGCGGGCCAAAGTGTCCAGAAAAGCAATCACAGCCCCACACACCGCCCCCCGATGACACTGCAACCCGGATATTGCAAGAACCGCGACCACGATTCCAGAATGGTGGATGACCTACCCAAATTAGAGATTATATGTGGTCTAACAGAGGGCCTCGTGACCAGGGTCCAGAAACACAATCACGCCCCCACACATCGTAACTCGCTGACACTAAGTCCCTAACCATCAGTCCTCCGAGCCGAGAACGGAAAAGGAAACGGAATAGTTGTGATCGACGAACAAAGTGACTCTATTTTTCGCGAGAGTATTATTTCGGAGCAAACACTGACTCTAATTTCGCGTCTCTTTACTGTTATTTATGTTGAATTATTATTAAGAGCGGCTGCGCTCAAAAAATAATAAAAAGAACTTTGACGGAACAAGCACTGACTCTACCAACCGCATTGCGCGCGGCCAACAATATCGTTATGGTGATACAATTGAGCCCATGGCAGCTTCTGAAACATTCAAAAGAACAGACAACATTGAAATCTTTGCGTTTTGAGTACTTTTCGATCATGATAATTATCAAAGACCATTGTAAAATAAGATTAAAGAAATACAGAGATACTTACTCTTCGAGTTGATGGATGAGTGCCCGAACTCGCCGAACTGCATCGGTGCTGACTCTAATACCGGAATACTTATTGCGAAAGAAAAAAAAATAAAGTAAAAGACTTCTATCGCGCACGTCAATTGTGATCGACGAACAAAGTGACTCTAATTTCGCGAGAGCAATATTTCGAAGCAAACACTGACTCTACTTTCGCGTATCTTTACTGTTATTTATATTTAGTTATAATTATTATGAGCGGTTTCGCTCTAAAAACAATAAAAAGAACTTTGACGGAGCAAGCACTGACTCTACTGACCGCATTGCGCGCGGTCATCAAAATTTTCTGAAAGAGAATCTGTACAAGTTAGTAAATAGGGTGAGGAGGTAGAAATTGAAGCAATACACATTTGATTTTATTTATCTCTTTCTTATTTCTTCATCCTGTCAAACGTCTGTTGAGGAAATACTGCTTTGTTTTAATAAAGTACTACCGTATTATTATTCTGATTTAATTACTATAATAAGTTAGTTAACACGATGTTACAACAAACGAGCAGTTAATCGCGTATCAAAGAACCGATGTTACCGGAAGAAGACGCGTCGATACTCAACCGGTGGACCGGTCAAGGGTCCAGGAAAAGAGGCTTGAGAAAGACTTTAATGTACTCTCGCGATAGGAAATCGATTGTTAGATAAACGCGTATTAATTAATAGAAGCGTATGCGGTGGTAAACTAAAACTCGAAATGTGATTGAATTGTAGGGTGATGTACATCGCTAACCTTCGACAACATAGACGACCCTTACGCTGCGACGCTTGAACTGATAATGACATCGCGTCGCGTCGCGTCCCGAACCTCCCCACTCCGCGCCGTCGCGTCGGTAGCGCTCGCTCGCGCTCGGTCCTATTCGCAATTTCCGAAAATCTTTCAAGGTTTCCGACCGCGGCCGTGCGGTCTACTATCCTTGGGTCACCTATTCGACTTCTACTGTTTCTGACCAACCTTTAGCTGGACCTACGACCCTTGGGCCATACCTACTGGACTTCTACTGTTTCTGGCCAACTTTTAGCTGGACCTACGACCTTTGGAGCATACCTGTCGGACTTCTACGGTTTCTGGCCAACTTTTTGCTCGACCTACGACCCTTGGGCCATACCTACTGGACTTCTACTGTTTCTGGCCAACTTTTAGCTGGACTTACGACCCTTGGACCATACCTACTGGACTTCTACTGTCTCTGGCCAACTTTTACCTGGACCTACGATCCTTTGACAATACCTACTGGACTTCTACTGTTTCTGACCAATTTTTAGCTGGGCTTACAACCCTTGGACCATACCTACTGGACTTTTACTGTCTCTGGCAACTTTTAGCTGGAAACAGAAAACGGAGTGAAGCAAAAACGGAATGAAGCAAAAAAGGGAACGAGAGGGGAAAGTGCAATGCGCAGTCAATTCGCTCGAATTATTTTCCACATAATTATCAAACGTCTGTTAAACGTTTAATAATTATACGATAAATAATTGATTGCCCGGGTCTCACCACGTGGAGGTTACTGCGCATGGAGACCCACCCTAGCCACGGCCCTTCCTTCCCTCCAATTGCGCGAAAACTAATTCTAATATAGCTTGTGAGAAAGAGAAATCTCCTATTATTGTCAATTTGTAGAACGTTCATTAATTGATCGTAGTACAAATAAGGCAACAAGAGGAGTATTTGAAAAATTCACGACCGAAAGCTAAATTGAATATCAAATGGAAACCTGAAAGAAAATCTGCAAGGAAGTCCAATTTCCTGAAATAAAACTTTCTTAATAATATATCCTATGATCATAGAAACTAGACAACGAAATATTATCACAGCAGTGTACACAGTGTCTTAAAAACCAAGGCATAGTTTAAAAATAAATTCTCCTTTCTTAAATACCAGATTAAATTCAAATGCGCCCTGCCTGACTAAAGATCTAACTTAAAACTAAAATCACCCTACCTAATATAATATCTAAGAGTTCAATTAAAAGAACAATTTCAATGATATGCTACCTAAATAGGAATGTAACAGATACTTTATCATATTATTGTAGGTATAAGTATGCATATTCTTAATTCCTCTTCAATTAGTCCATATTAATTTCGTGGTCCATGCCTTCCTAGAACAGACAACTGGCAACTGGGCAGGGGCTGGGCAGGGGCTGGGCACGGGCAGGGGCAGGGGCAGGGTGAGAGTGTGGTCATATTATACATATTTTAAGAAATCCTCTTCTTCAGCTGAGTCCTTCCAATCCTTCGGAAACAAAGACAAAGTGGATGTAATTAGTAAAGCATTATAAAAATCTTCAACGCACAAGTGGGATCAAATGGGAGGCAAATAACGAAAGTGACTGCTACCGAGCAGTCCGCGAGCCCTCGGCCCAGAGTCTGGACAGTAGAACGACTTACAATCGACACCAGTTTCGATACCGAGCCACAGCAATCATTGAGGCACGGATATGCAAAACCGCAACCACGATTTCAGATTAGGTCCCATATGCCTTCTGCCACCCCAAGGTGTGCTTGGCGTGGTCTAACGGGGAGAAGTATCCTACTTGGCGGGTCACCTGTCCAGAACCACAGTCACAGCCTCACACACTGCTCCACGATGACACTGCAACCCAAATACCGCCACAGGTGCCAAAAGCGCCTTACCACCCGTCCCCCGGGCCGAGAACGGAAAAGGGAATGAAGCTAATAAGGGAATCAAGCAAATAAGAGAATGAAGCAAAAAAGGGAATGAGAGGGGAAAGTGCAATGCGCAGTCAATTCGCTCGAATTATTTTCCGCATAATTATCAAACGTCGGTTAAACGTTTAATAATTATACGATAAATAATTGATTGCCCGGGTCTCACCACGTGGAGGTTACTGCGCATGGAGACCCACCCTAGCCACGGCCCTTCCACCCTCCAATTACGCGAAAACTAATTCTAATATAACATGTGACAAAGAAAAATCTCCTATTATTGTCAATTTGTAGAACGTTCAGTAATTGATCGTAGTACAAGTAAGACAACAAGAGGAGTAGTTGGAAAATTCACGACCGAAAGCTAAATGGAATATCAGAAGGAAACCTGAAAGAAAATCTGCAAGAGAATTCACGTTCCTGAAATAAAACTGTCTTAAAAATGTATCCTATGATCTTAAAAACTAGACAACGAAATATTATTGCAGTGGTGAACACTGCGGAGTTAAAAGCTAAGACATAACTTAAATATAAACCCTACTTTCTTAAATTTTAGATTAGATTCGAATACGCCCTGCCTGACTAAAGAGCTAACTTAAGACTAGAATCACCCTACCTAGTATAACATCTAACAGATCGAATAAAAGAACAATTTCAATAATATCCTATCTACATAGGACTGTAATAGATACTATCCCATACTCATGTAGGTATAAGTATACATATACTTAAATCCTCTTCGGTTAGTCCGTATTAATCTCTCGTGGCCCATGGTGTCCTAGAACAGATAGAAACCCGAACCAAAAAATTGCAGCACCTGCCAACAATATTTGGTTTTATAAACCCTGCCTAATTAAAAGTCTAATAATTTCAATTCGTGTAAAACCTGCCAGTATAAAGATCTAAGATTGTGAGTTGAGACAAATCCTACCTACATAAAGAGCTAAATGTATTGTTCGATTTATATTTGGGCCTGCCTAATTAATTGTCTAACGCCTGTAATTAGTTAATAAGGACAGGGGTTTGGGGCAGGGATGGGGTGAGGGTGTGTTCGTATTATACATTGTTTCATGAATCCTCTTCTTTTCAATGCTTCTGAAACATGCACAAACTCGAAATAATTAGTAAAGCATCATAAGAATGAATTCTTAAACTCACAAATTGAATCGACGAGGCTGGCTCTTTAATTTTAAAGTTTCCAATCGTGTCTTCGATAATATTTCTGGATCTGTATTCTATATATTCCACTCTTGAGCCTCTGACGTATGTACTTATGTTTGTTTAATATAGCATATTTGGGTTCATCTGTGAATCTGTAACAATCTCAAGCATTGGATTAGTGACATCCCCAAGCCTCCCCATTTTATATCGAAATGAAGCTGCTTTTAATTCGTAATAACTGAATTTTAGCGCAGTTAATAAATCAGAATTGATATGAAAAATGCTGCTATTTTTTGTTAACAATAGTTAATTGGATTTCGGCCAAAGTGATATATTCTTTTGTACGTTCTAGATCAAACTGAATGGTGGTATCACGTTCATTAAAAACTCCAAAATGAAGTAGTCACATTTCACTACAATTGATTCTATTTTGCTTCAACAAAGAAGCGACAAACGATTATTCGGAAGAAAAATATCAAACTTGAACTATCACCATGCCGAGACCCAACTACTGCCAATAACGTTTTTCGTGCAAGGATTTTTGTTTAAACATTTACGGATATCGCGAGTGAATTTCAATTTCTACAAAGCAAGCTCGAAAAGTTATAAAAATTGGCTCTACTAAAAAAAAGGTTAAGATAGAATTGCAACAATTAAGAGGAAATATTTAAGAGTTAAACTCCAATAATGAACAGTCACTAGTATTGACTCTAATTGAAATCTACTATCTAGAATTATTATGAATTTATCAAAGATCCTGCCAATTATATCTTTTTTTTCTTCTCTTTCCTTCTCATTTTTCTTTTGTGTTTCTTTCTTTTATTATTCCTTTATTTTTCTTTCATTTCTTTTCATTTCGTTCAGACAGTTATTTACTAATATGTATGCAAATTTTTAGCAGTACTTCCATCAACAGACATTCAAAAGAAAGGCAAATATAAAACGCTGAAAGGAAAAAGTTCCTGTTTCAGGAACAGGCTTCCAATTGGAAGCAGATAGGGACTAGTACTCGCAACTCTACTCAAAAACGCGATCTTTAATCAACGCAACGCTAACTGGAACTCGCGATACAATCATTTCGCAACACTATTTATTAGGACTGATAGAAAGCAAACAGTCAATTATTTGTAATATCCAGAATTAAGCAAATTGAAGATCCTCTGAAAAATGAACTGAAAGTTCCAATACGCGAAAACAATTTCCGCAACACTAGAAGCTCACATGTAAAGTATATTATAAAATACTACAATTTAACTAGCAATAAGAATAGCAATAAGTACCATTCAACGCAACTCTAACTCGACCCGTTCGCAAGTTTTTCGCAACCCTAAAGCAACGCGATATTTTTGGGAGGGCTGTATCGTTGGGCCGGAATGTGCGTCGGCCAAGTACAAATAAAAATTCTACAAATGAAAATGCAAGCACAGTGACAAAGTAGTAACAAAGAATGATTCCCCATTCTTAAAAAGAATGGGGAGCCATTAGTAGTTGCCCTCTTGAGTGACAGTTTGTCGGGCCTCTTCGGCATATAGCCTCTCCTTTTCGTTGGACCCAAGGGCCAGCTGAAACTTAAACTAGGCTCGAGGCTCTAATCGAAAACCAAAGAAAAACTTATAAAGGTGAAATAAAGAGTTTAAATCGCGGAGCTAAATGGAACACACGTGGCCGAATCACGATCAAATAAAATCGTAATATTGTGATTACGGAAAATCGCAAAGATTACGATTAAAATTGTAATCGTTCTTCGTTCACACGTGCAGCCTCGAGCATAATGTAACACGTTTCGTTTCGGAGCCTCAATCGCGACCACGACCGCGAAGGACTCGAAAAATCGATAGGCAAAGCCAGAGGCGAACGCATTTTCGTTCGCGCCACAGCTTCACCGTCGACTTTTCAAATCAGATTTCCTGAAACAGGTTGAACACGCGAAATAGTGCCTACCCGATCAGAGACTGTGTCAACCTGCCCGGCCCTACCTACTTATATCTATCAATCACACCAGAAAGTATGCTACCTATCCTACCTGGACCTATATTTAAAAAATGGCAAACGGGCACACCAACACACGACACTCCACGGTTCTCAGTCAAACACTTGGGCGCAAAAGCCTACACTAGGGAGGCGTCCCGGGACGCCCCCGACACCCAAGTGCTGTCACACAACTTGCACACTCTAAGGTACGTACCATTTTTCTGAAATCGACTGACAGTGGCTGGGATCTTTGCGTTCACGTGTAAAATACCATATCGCGGTTGAGATATTTAGTAGATATTTAATAGAATAATTAAATAGCACCGATACAAGAGGTACTTGATAGCAATTGATAAGTATATTCGATTCTTTTTGGCATTTGGTCTCTGTCATCTTAAATGACAAAAACTTCGTGCCTAAGTATAGTAGAGATTATTAATGCAATCAATAGTAAAAATGATGTCTCTGTTTTAAATTAATGGACATCTTATGTTGGTTATAGTAACTACATTTTAGTACGGAACGACGCAAATCCACAGCCTAACCACACACACAATGCAGATATTACGTCGTGCACGATACACCAACGCACTGTCAGTCGCCAAGAATAAATCATTTTATGGCTTATAAACTAAAAATATCATCGTGCTCAACCACCGTTTTCCCACCCAAGTAGCACCTGGGCACGTGAGTGGGATCCGGGCAGTGAACACGGAAAGGGTTAAACCTGGAAATCCTCGTCTAAAAAGATGATAAAGACATACTGATTCTCTAACGGGCTAAATATATATATGGATATATACCAGATCAATATAAGAATTTATTTGATTGAAGAGAAAATTAAATGACTCTACTTTTATAGAAAAATTATGCAATGACTCTACTTTAATAGAATAATTATTCAAAGACTCTACTTTGTTAGAAATATTATTCAATGACTCTACTTTAATACACTTTGAATTAAATTGAAACATCCTCGGGCGTTCCCGTCATCAAAGCATTGCTTCTAAAACGCAAGGTTGGTTTTAAAGTAGATTGCCTTGATTTCGAAAACTACCCGTTCGCGTATTGTCTTCTTGTACATTCAGGTTTAATTAACATTTTGTACGGAAACAATGAACGTATCGATATCTTTAAACGCTAAAGACTAATATGGATATCGAATAATCAAATTATTCGATAGTTCCAACAAATTGATAAGGTAAATGAGTACCTTCACTTTATATATTATCAAAGTAGAAAAAGATGAAATACTACACTCTTACTAACAGCAATAATTATGCAATTTATTCTAACTGTGCAGTCATTGCAATTGACAAGTAAACGAAGTCGAATGGTATTCGACTTCTCCACTACAAACTAATGCACGTAGAATACTGGACGTTACTTTATATTCATTCAATAATTAATAACTATTTAAATATCGTTTTATAGGTATTCAATTAAATACTCTATTATAAAAAGATATATAGTGATATATTTTGTACTAAATATGATCTGTTTTAAAATTATCAAGCTATTTAAAAACGCGTTGTACAAGAAGACCTATCCTCGCATAATATAAAGCAGTAAAGAAGTTACTACTCATGAGTATATTTCCATATACCCATGGTCACAGTGCTTGCCAGAAAAATCTACGTAATTACAACCAGTCACCCGTGTCGGTTCGGACCTTTCGTCCTGCGACATGATTGAGTGACCAGAGGAACTTTAAAGCATGGAACTCACCGGTTGCAGACTCACCAGGTGTGCGGTCAAGCTCGTCGCCATCGAAGCCATGGAAGCTGCTGGAACATTCAAAAAGAGCAAACAACATTAAAATCTATGTATTTTCAGTACTTTTGGAATGTGTTAATTATCAATGATTATTGCAATACAAGATTAAAGAACGAAGGAGATACTTACTCGTCAAATTGATGGCTGAAAGCCCGAACTCGCTGAACAGGACACTGACTCTAATGGAACACTTATGATTGACGAACAAAGTGATTCTAATTTCGCGACAGTATTTCTACTGTTTTTGTGACTGCTACCGAGCAGCCCGCGAGTCCTCGGCTCAGAGTCTGGACAGTAAAACGACTTAGCATCGAGACCAGTTTCGATTCCGAGCCACAGAAATCATTAAGGCACGGATATGCAAAACCACAACCACGATTCTAGATTATGACCCGTATGCCTTCTGCCACCCCAAGGTGTGCTTGGCGTGGTCTAACACATAGGAATTTCCTACTAGGCGGGCCAAAGTGTCCAGAAAAGCAATCACAGCCCCACACACCGCCCCCCGATGACACTGCAACCCGGATATTGCAAGAACCGCGACCACGATTCCAGAATGGTGGATGACCTACCCAAATTAGAGATTATATGTGGTCTAACAGAGGGCCTCGTGACCAGGGTCCAGAAACACAATCACGCCCCCACACATCGTAACTCGCTGACACTAAGTCCCTAACCATCAGTCCTCCGAGCCGAGAACGGAAAAGGAAACGGAATAGTTGTGATCGACGAACAAAGTGACTCTATTTTTCGCGAGAGTATTATTTCGGAGCAAACACTGACTCTAATTTCGCGTCTCTTTACTGTTATTTATGTTGAATTATTATTAAGAGCGGCTGCGCTCAAAAAATAATAAAAAGAACTTTGACGGAACAAGCACTGACTCTACCAACCGCATTGCGCGCGGCCAACAATATCGTTATGGTGATACAATTGAGCCCATGGCAGCTTCTGAAACATTCAAAAGAACAGACAACATTGAAATCTTTGCGTTTTGAGTACTTTTCGATCATGATAATTATCAAAGACCATTGTAAAATAAGATTAAAGAAATACAGAGATACTTACTCTTCGAGTTGATGGATGAGTGCCCGAACTCGCCGAACTGCATCGGTGCTGACTCTAATACCGGAATACTTATTGCGAAAGAAAAAAAAATAAAGTAAAAGACTTCTATCGCGCACGTCAATTGTGATCGACGAACAAAGTGACTCTAATTTCGCGAGAGCAATATTTCGAAGCAAACACTGACTCTACTTTCGCGTATCTTTACTGTTATTTATATTTAGTTATAATTATTATGAGCGGTTTCGCTCTAAAAACAATAAAAAGAACTTTGACGGAGCAAGCACTGACTCTACTGACCGCATTGCGCGCGGTCATCAAAATTTTCTGAAAGAGAATCTGTACAAGTTAGTAAATAGGGTGAGGAGGTAGAAATTGAAGCAATACACATTTGATTTTATTTATCTCTTTCTTATTTCTTCATCCTGTCAAACGTCTGTTGAGGAAATACTGCTTTGTTTTAATAAAGTACTACCGTATTATTATTCTGATTTAATTACTATAATAAGTTAGTTAACACGATGTTACAACAAACGAGCAGTTAATCGCGTATCAAAGAACCGATGTTACCGGAAGAAGACGCGTCGATACTCAACCGGTGGACCGGTCAAGGGTCCAGGAAAAGAGGCTTGAGAAAGACTTTAATGTACTCTCGCGATAGGAAATCGATTGTTAGATAAACGCGTATTAATTAATAGAAGCGTATGCGGTGGTAAACTAAAACTCGAAATGTGATTGAATTGTAGGGTGATGTACATCGCTAACCTTCGACAACATAGACGACCCTTACGCTGCGACGCTTGAACTGATAATGACATCGCGTCGCGTCGCGTCCCGAACCTCCCCACTCCGCGCCGTCGCGTCGGTAGCGCTCGCTCGCGCTCGGTCCTATTCGCAATTTCCGAAAATCTTTCAAGGTTTCCGACCGCGGCCGTGCGGTCTACTATCCTTGGGTCACCTATTCGACTTCTACTGTTTCTGACCAACCTTTAGCTGGACCTACGACCCTTGGGCCACCTACGACCCTTGGGCCATACCTACTGGACTTCTACTGTTTCTGGCCAACTTTTAGCTGGACCTACGACCTTTGGAGCATACCTGTCGGACTTCTACGGTTTCTGGCCAACTTTTTGCTCGACCTACGACCCTTGGGCCATACCTACTGGACTTCTACTGTTTCTGGCCAACTTTTAGCTGGACTTACGACCCTTGGACCATACCTACTGGACTTCTACTGTCTCTGGCCAACTTTTACCTGGACCTACGATCCTTTGACAATACCTACTGGACTTCTACTGTTTCTGACCAATTTTTAGCTGGGCTTACAACCCTTGGACCATACCTACTGGACTTTTACTGTCTCTGGCAACTTTTAGCTGGAAACAGAAAACGGAGTGAAGCAAAAACGGAATGAAGCAAAAAAGGGAACGAGAGGGGAAAGTGCAATGCGCAGTCAATTCGCTCGAATTATTTTCCACATAATTATCAAACGTCTGTTAAACGTTTAATAATTATACGATAAATAATTGATTGCCCGGGTCTCACCACGTGGAGGTTACTGCGCATGGAGACCCACCCTAGCCACGGCCCTTCCTTCCCTCCAATTGCGCGAAAACTAATTCTAATATAGCTTGTGAGAAAGAGAAATCTCCTATTATTGTCAATTTGTAGAACGTTCATTAATTGATCGTAGTACAAATAAGGCAACAAGAGGAGTATTTGAAAAATTCACGACCGAAAGCTAAATTGAATATCAAATGGAAACCTGAAAGAAAATCTGCAAGGAAGTCCAATTTCCTGAAATAAAACTTTCTTAATAATATATCCTATGATGATAGAAACTAGACAACGAAATATTATCACAGCAGTGTACACTGCTGTCTTAAAAACCAAGGCATAGTTTAAAAATAAATTCTCCTTTCTTAAATACCAGATTAAATTCAAATGCGCCCTGCCTGACTAAAGATCTAACTTAAAACTAAAATCACCCTACCTAATATAATATCTAAGAGTTCAATTAAAAGAACAATTTCAATGATATGCTACCTAAATAGGAATGTAACAGATACTTTATCATATTATTGTAGGTATAAGTATGCATATTCTTAATTCCTCTTCAATTAGTCCATATTAATTTCGTGGTCCATGCCTTCCTAGAACAGACAACTGGCAACTGGGCAGGGGCTGGGCAGGGGCTGGGCACGGGCAGGGGCAGGGGCAGGGTGAGAGTGTGGTCATATTATACATATTTTAAGAAATCCTCTTCTTCAGCTGAGTCCTTCCAATCCTTCTGAAACAAAGACAAAGTGGATGTAATTAGTAAAGCATTATAAAAATCTTCAACGCACAAGTGGGATCAAATGGGAGGCAAATAACGAAAGTGACTGCTACCGAGCAGTCCGCGAGCCCTCGGCCCAGAGTCTGGACAGTAGAACGACTTACAATCGACACCAGTTTCGATACCGAGCCACAGCAATCATTGAGGCACGGATATGCAAAACCGCAACCACGATTTCAGATTAGGTCCCATATGCCTTCTGCCACCCCAAGGTGTGCTTGGCGTGGTCTAACGGGGAGAAGTATCCTACTTGGCGGGTCACCTGTCCAGAACCACAGTCACAGCCTCACACACTGCTCCACGATGACACTGCAACCCAAATACCGCCACAGGTGCCAAAAGCGCCTTACCACCCGTCCCCCGGGCCGAGAACGGAAAAGGGAATGAAGCTAATAAGGGAATCAAGCAAATAAGAGAATGAAGCAAAAAAGGGAATGAGAGGGGAAAGTGCAATGCGCAGTCAATTCGCTCGAATTATTTTCCGCATAATTATCAAACGTCGGTTAAACGTTTAATAATTATACGATAAATAATTGATTGCCCGGGTCTCACCACGTGGAGGTTACTGCGCATGGAGACCCACCCTAGCCACGGCCCTTCCACCCTCCAATTACGCGAAAACTAATTCTAATATAACATGTGACAAAGAAAAATCTCCTATTATTGTCAATTTGTAGAACGTTCAGTAATTGATCGTAGTACAAGTAAGACAACAAGAGGAGTAGTTGGAAAATTCACGACCGAAAGCTAAATGGAATATCAGAAGGAAACCTGAAAGAAAATCTGCAAGAGAATTCACGTTCCTGAAATAAAACTGTCTTAAAAATGTATCCTATGATCTTAAAAACTAGACAACGAAATATTATTGCAGTGGTGAACACTGCGGAGTTAAAAGCTAAGACATAACTTAAATATAAACCCTACTTTCTTAAATTTTAGATTAGATTCGAATACGCCCTGCCTGACTAAAGAGCTAACTTAAGACTAGAATCACCCTACCTAGTATAACATCTAACAGATCGAATAAAAGAACAATTTCAATAATATCCTATCTACATAGGACTGTAATAGATACTATCCCATACTCATGTAGGTATAAGTATACATATACTTAAATCCTCTTCGGTTAGTCCGTATTAATCTCTCGTGGCCCATGGTGTCCTAGAACAGATAGAAACCCGAACCAAAAAATTGCAGCACCTGCCAACAATATTTGGTTTTATAAACCCTGCCTAATTAAAAGTCTAATAATTTCAATTCGTGTAAAACCTGCCAGTATAAAGATCTAAGATTGTGAGTTGAGACAAATCCTACCTACATAAAGAGCTAAATGTATTGTTCGATTTATATTTGGGCCTGCCTAATTAATTGTCTAACGCCTGTAATTAGTTAATAAGGACAGGGGTTTGGGGCAGGGATGGGGTGAGGGTGTGTTCGTATTATACATTGTTTCATGAATCCTCTTCTTTTCAATGCTTCTGAAACATGCACAAACTCGAAATAATTAGTAAAGCATCATAAGAATGAATTCTTAAACTCACAAATTGAATCGACGAGGCTGGCTCTTTAATTTTAAAGTTTCCAATCGTGTCTTTGTATTCTATATATTCCACTCTTGAGCCTCTGACGTATGTACTTATGTTTGTTTAATATAGCATATTTGGGTTCATCTGTGAATCTGTAACAATCTCAAGCATTGGATTAGTGACATCCCCAAGCCTCCCCATTTTATATCGAAATGAAGCTGCTTTTAATTCGTAATAACTGAATTTTAGCGCAGTTAATAAATCAGAATTGATATGAAAAATGCTGCTATTTTTTGTTAACAATAGTTAATTGGATTTCGGCCAAAGTGATATATTCTTTTGTACGTTCTAGATCAAACTGAATGGTGGTATCACGTTCATTAAAAACTCCAAAATGAAGTAGTCACATTTCACTACAATTGATTCTATTTTGCTTCAACAAAGAAGCGACAAACGATTATTCGGAAGAAAAATATCAAACTTGAACTATCACCATGCCGAGACCCAACTACTGCCAATAACGTTTTTCGTGCAAGGATTTTTGTTTAAACATTTACGGATATCGCGAGTGAATTTCAATTTCTACAAAGCAAGCTCGAAAAGTTATAAAAATTGGCTCTACTAAAAAAAAGGTTAAGATAGAATTGCAACAATTAAGAGGAAATATTTAAGAGTTAAACTCCAATAATGAACAGTCACTAGTATTGACTCTAATTGAAATCTACTATCTAGAATTATTATGAATTTATCAAAGATCCTGCCAATTATATCTTTTTTTTCTTCTCTTTCCTTCTCATTTTTCTTTTGTGTTTCTTTCTTTTATTATTCCTTTATTTTTCTTTCATTTCTTTTCATTTCGTTCAGACAGTTATTTACTAATATGTATGCAAATTTTTAGCAGTACTTCCATCAACAGACATTCAAAAGAAAGGCAAATATAAAACGCTGAAAGGAAAAAGTTCCTGTTTCAGGAACAGGCTTCCAATTGGAAGCAGATAGGGACTAGTACTCGCAACTCTACTCAAAAACGCGATCTTTAATCAACGCAACGCTAACTGGAACTCGCGATACAATCATTTCGCAACACTATTTATTAGGACTGATAGAAAGCAAACAGTCAATTATTTGTAATATCCAGAATTAAGCAAATTGAAGATCCTCTGAAAAATGAACTGAAAGTTCCAATACGCGAAAACAATTTCCGCAACACTAGAAGCTCACATGTAAAGTATATTATAAAATACTACAATTTAACTAGCAATAAGAATAGCAATAAGTACCATTCAACGCAACTCTAACTCGACCCGTTCGCAAGTTTTTCGCAACCCTAAAGCAACGCGATATTTTTGGGAGGGCTGTATCGTTGGGCCGGAATGTGCGTCGGCCAAGTACAAATAAAAATTCTACAAATGAAAATGCAAGCACAGTGACAAAGTAGTAACAAAGAATGATTCCCCATTCTTAAAAAGAATGGGGAGCCATTAGTAGTTGCCCTCTTGAGTGACAGTTTGTCGGGCCTCTTCGGCATATAGCCTCTCCTTTTCGTTGGACCCAAGGGCCAGCTGAAACTTAAACTAGGCTCGAGGCTCTAATCGAAAACCAAAGAAAAACTTATAAAGGTGAAATAAAGAGTTTAAATCGCGGAGCTAAATGGAACACACGTGGCCGAATCACGATCAAATAAAATCGTAATATTGTGATTACGGAAAATCGCAAAGATTACGATTAAAATTGTAATCGTTCTTCGTTCACACGTGCAGCCTCGAGCATAATGTAACACGTTTCGTTTCGGAGCCTCAATCGCGACCACGACCGCGAAGGACTCGAAAAATCGATAGGCAAAGCCAGAGGCGAACGCATTTTCGTTCGCGCCACAGCTTCACCGTCGACTTTTCAAATCAGATTTCCTGAAACAGGTTGAACACGCGAAATAGTGCCTACCCGATCAGAGACTGTGTCAACCTGCCCGGCCCTACCTACTTATATCTATCAATCACACCAGAAAGTATGCTACCTATCCTACCTGGACCTATATTTAAAAAATGGCAAACGGGCACACCAACACACGACACTCCACGGTTCTCAGTCAAACACTTGGGCGCAAAAGCCTACACTAGGGAGGCGTCCCGGGACGCCCCCGACACCCAAGTGCTGTCACACAACTTGCACACTCTAAGGTACGTACCATTTTTCTGAAATCGACTGACAGTGGCTGGGATCTTTGCGTTCACGTGTAAAATACCATATCGCGGTTGAGATATTTAGTAGATATTTAATAGAATAATTCAATAGCACCGATACAAGAGGTACTTGATAGCAATTGATAAGTATATTCGATTCTTTTTGGCATTTGGTCTCTGTCATCTTAAATGACAAAAACTTCGTGCCTAAGTATAGTAGAGATTATTAATGCAATCAATAGTAAAAATGATGTCTCTGTTTTAAATTAATGGACATCTTATGTTGGTTATAGTAACTACATTTTAGTACGGAACGACGCAAATCCACAGCCTAACCACACACACAATGCAGATATTACGTCGTGCACGATACACCAACGCACTGTCAGTCGCCAAGAATAAATCATTTTATGGCTTATAAACTAAAAATATCATCGTGCTCAACCACCGTTTTCCCACCCAAGTAGCACCTGGGCACGTGAGTGGGATCCGGGCAGTGAACACGGAAAGGGTTAAACCTGGAAATCCTCGTCTAAAAAGATGATAAAGACATACTGATTCTCTAACGGGCTAAATATATATATGGATATATACCAGATCAATATAAGAATTTATTTGATTGAAGAGAAAATTAAATGACTCTACTTTTATAGAAAAATTATGCAATGACTCTACTTTAATAGAATAATTATTCAAAGACTCTACTTTGTTAGAAATATTATTCAATGACTCTACTTTAATACACTTTGAATTAAATTGAAACATCCTCGGGCGTTCCCGTCATCAAAGCATTGCTTCTAAAACGCAAGGTTGGTTTTAAAGTAGATTGCCTTGATTTCGAAAACTACCCGTTCGCGTATTGTCTTCTTGTACATTCAGGTTTAATTAACATTTTGTACGGAAACAATGAACGTATCGATATCTTTAAACGCTAAAGACTAATATGGATATCGAATAATCAAATTATTCGATAGTTCCAACAAATTGATAAGGTAAATGAGTACCTTCACTTTATATATTATCAAAGTAGAAAAAGATGAAATACTACACTCTTACTAACAGCAATAATTATGCAATTTATTCTAACTGTGCAGTCATTGCAATTGACAAGTAAACGAAGTCGAATGGTATTCGACTTCTCCACTACAAACTAATGCACGTAGAATACTGGACGTTACTTTATATTCATTCAATAATTAATAACTATTTAAATATCGTTTTATAGGTATTCAATTAAATACTCTATTATAAAAAGATATATAGTGATATATTTTGTACTAAATATGATCTGTTTTAAAATTATCAAGCTATTTAAAAACGCGTTGTACAAGAAGACCTATCCTCGCATAATATAAAGCAGTAAAGAAGTTACTACTCATGAGTATATTTCCATATACCCATGGTCACAGTGCTTGCCAGAAAAATCTACGTAATTACAACCAGTCACCCGTGTCGGTTCGGACCTTTCGTCCTGCGACATGATTGAGTGACCAGAGGAACTTTAAAGCATGGAACTCACCGGTTGCAGACTCACCAGGTGTGCGGTCAAGCTCGTCGCCATCGAAGCCATGGAAGCTGCTGGAACATTCAAAAAGAGCAAACAACATTAAAATCTATGTATTTTCAGTACTTTTGGAATGTGTTAATTATCAATGATTATTGCAATACAAGATTAAAGAACGAAGGAGATACTTACTCGTCAAATTGATGGCTGAAAGCCCGAACTCGCTGAACAGGACACTGACTCTAATGGAACACTTATGATTGACGAACAAAGTGATTCTAATTTCGCGACAGTATTTCTACTGTTTTTGTGACTGCTACCGAGCAGCCCGCGAGTCCTCGGCTCAGAGTCTGGACAGTAAAACGACTTAGCATCGAGACCAGTTTCGATTCCGAGCCACAGAAATCATTAAGGCACGGATATGCAAAACCACAACCACGATTCTAGATTATGACCCGTATGCCTTCTGCCACCCCAAGGTGTGCTTGGCGTGGTCTAACACATAGGAATTTCCTACTAGGCGGGCCAAAGTGTCCAGAAAAGCAATCACAGCCCCACACACCGCCCCCCGATGACACTGCAACCCGGATATTGCAAGAACCGCGACCACGATTCCAGAATGGTGGATGACCTACCCAAATTAGAGATTATATGTGGTCTAACAGAGGGCCTCGTGACCAGGGTCCAGAAACACAATCACGCCCCCACACATCGTAACTCGCTGACACTAAGTCCCTAACCATCAGTCCTCCGAGCCGAGAACGGAAAAGGAAACGGAATAGTTGTGATCGACGAACAAAGTGACTCTATTTTTCGCGAGAGTATTATTTCGGAGCAAACACTGACTCTAATTTCGCGTCTCTTTACTGTTATTTATGTTGAATTATTATTAAGAGCGGCTGCGCTCAAAAAATAATAAAAAGAACTTTGACGGAACAAGCACTGACTCTACCAACCGCATTGCGCGCGGCCAACAATATCGTTATGGTGATACAATTGAGCCCATGGCAGCTTCTGAAACATTCAAAAGAACAGACAACATTGAAATCTTTGCGTTTTGAGTACTTTTCGATCATGATAATTATCAAAGACCATTGTAAAATAAGATTAAAGAAATACAGAGATACTTACTCTTCGAGTTGATGGATGAGTGCCCGAACTCGCCGAACTGCATCGGTGCTGACTCTAATACCGGAATACTTATTGCGAAAGAAAAAAAAATAAAGTAAAAGACTTCTATCGCGCACGTCAATTGTGATCGACGAACAAAGTGACTCTAATTTCGCGAGAGCAATATTTCGAAGCAAACACTGACTCTACTTTCGCGTATCTTTACTGTTATTTATATTTAGTTATAATTATTATGAGCGGTTTCGCTCTAAAAACAATAAAAAGAACTTTGACGGAGCAAGCACTGACTCTACTGACCGCATTGCGCGCGGTCATCAAAATTTTCTGAAAGAGAATCTGTACAAGTTAGTAAATAGGGTGAGGAGGTAGAAATTGAAGCAATACACATTTGATTTTATTTATCTCTTTCTTATTTCTTCATCCTGTCAAACGTCTGTTGAGGAAATACTGCTTTGTTTTAATAAAGTACTACCGTATTATTATTCTGATTTAATTACTATAATAAGTTAGTTAACACGATGTTACAACAAACGAGCAGTTAATCGCGTATCAAAGAACCGATGTTACCGGAAGAAGACGCGTCGATACTCAACCGGTGGACCGGTCAAGGGTCCAGGAAAAGAGGCTTGAGAAAGACTTTAATGTACTCTCGCGATAGGAAATCGATTGTTAGATAAACGCGTGTTAATTAATAGAAGCGTATGCGGTGGTAAACTAAAACTCGAAATGTGATTGAATTGTAGGGTGATGTACATCGCTAACCTTCGACAACATAGACGACCCTTACGCTGCGACGCTTGAACTGATAATGACATCGCGTCGCGTCGCGTCCCGAACCTCCCCACTCCGCGCCGTCGCGTCGGTAGCGCTCGCTCGCGCTCGGTCCTATTCGCAATTTCCGAAAATCTTTCAAGGTTTCCGACCGCGGCCGTGCGGTCTACTATCCTTGGGTCACCTATTCGACTTCTACTGTTTCTGACCAACCTTTAGCTGGACCTACGACCCTTGGGCCATACCTACTGGACTTCTACTGTTTCTGGCCAACTTTTAGCTGGACCTACGACCTTTGGAGCATACCTGTCGGACTTCTACGGTTTCTGGCCAACTTTTTGCTCGACCTACGACCCTTGGGCCATACCTACTGGACTTCTACTGTTTCTGGCCAACTTTTAGCTGGACTTACGACCCTTGGACCATACCTACTGGACTTCTACTGTCTCTGGCCAACTTTTACCTGGACCTACGATCCTTTGACAATACCTACTGGACTTCTACTGTTTCTGACCAATTTTTAGCTGGGCTTACAACCCTTGGACCATACCTACTGGACTTTTACTGTCTCTGGCAACTTTTAGCTGGAAACAGAAAACGGAGTGAAGCAAAAACGGAATGAAGCAAAAAAGGGAACGAGAGGGGAAAGTGCAATGCGCAGTCAATTCGCTCGAATTATTTTCCACATAATTATCAAACGTCTGTTAAACGTTTAATAATTATACGATAAATAATTGATTGCCCGGGTCTCACCACGTGGAGGTTACTGCGCATGGAGACCCACCCTAGCCACGGCCCTTCCTTCCCTCCAATTGCGCGAAAACTAATTCTAATATAGCTTGTGAGAAAGAGAAATCTCCTATTATTGTCAATTTGTAGAACGTTCATTAATTGATCGTAGTACAAATAAGGCAACAAGAGGAGTATTTGAAAAATTCACGACCGAAAGCTAAATTGAATATCAAATGGAAACCTGAAAGAAAATCTGCAAGGAAGTCCAATTTCCTGAAATAAAACTTTCTTAATAATATATCCTATGATGATAGAAACTAGACAACGAAATATTATCACAGCAGTGTACACAGTGTCTTAAAAACCAAGGCATAGTTTAAAAATAAATTCTCCTTTCTTAAATACCAGATTAAATTCAAATGCGCCCTGCCTGACTAAAGATCTAACTTAAAACTAAAATCACCCTACCTAATATAATATCTAAGAGTTCAATTAAAAGAACAATTTCAATGATATGCTACCTAAATAGGAATGTAACAGATACTTTATCATATTAATGTAGGTATAAGTATGCATATTCTTAATTCCTCTTCAATTAGTCCATATTAATTTCGTGGTCCATGCCTTCCTAGAACAGACAACTGGCAACTGGGCAGGGGCTGGGCAGGGGCTGGGCACGGGCAGGGGCAGGGGCAGGGTGAGAGTGTGGTCATATTATACATATTTTAAGAAATCCTCTTCTTCAGCTGAGTCCTTCCAATCCTTCTGAAACAAAGACAAAGTGGATGTAATTAGTAAAGCATTATAAAAATCTTCAACGCACAAGTGGGATCAAATGGGAGGCAAATAACGAAAGTGACTGCTACCGAGCAGTCCGCGAGCCCTCGGCCCAGAGTCTGGACAGTAGAACGACTTACAATCGACACCAGTTTCGATACCGAGCCACAGCAATCATTGAGGCACGGATATGCAAAACCGCAACCACGATTTCAGATTAGGTCCCATATGCCTTCTGCCACCCCAAGGTGTGCTTGGCGTGGTCTAACGGGGAGAAGTATCCTACTTGGCGGGTCACCTGTCCAGAACCACAGTCACAGCCTCACACACTGCTCCACGATGACACTGCAACCCAAATACCGCCACAGGTGCCAAAAGCGCCTTACCACCCGTCCCCCGGGCCGAGAACGGAAAAGGGAATGAAGCTAATAAGGGAATCAAGCAAATAAGAGAATGAAGCAAAAAAGGGAATGAGAGGGGAAAGTGCAATGCGCAGTCAATTCGCTCGAATTATTTTCCGCATAATTATCAAACGTCGGTTAAACGTTTAATAATTATACGATAAATAATTGATTGCCCGGGTCTCACCACGTGGAGGTTACTGCGCATGGAGACCCACCCTAGCCACGGCCCTTCCACCCTCCAATTACGCGAAAACTAATTCTAATATAACATGTGACAAAGAAAAATCTCCTATTATTGTCAATTTGTAGAACGTTCAGTAATTGATCGTAGTACAAGTAAGACAACAAGAGGAGTAGTTGGAAAATTCACGACCGAAAGCTAAATGGAATATCAGAAGGAAACCTGAAAGAAAATCTGCAAGAGAATTCACGTTCCTGAAATAAAACTGTCTTAAAAATGTATCCTATGATCTTAAAAACTAGACAACGAAATATTATTGCAGTGGTGAACACTGCGGAGTTAAAAGCTAAGACATAACTTAAATATAAACCCTACTTTCTTAAATTTTAGATTAGATTCGAATACGCCCTGCCTGACTAAAGAGCTAACTTAAGACTAGAATCACCCTACCTAGTATAACATCTAACAGATCGAATAAAAGAACAATTTCAATAATATCCTATCTACATAGGACTGTAATAGATACTATCCCATACTCATGTAGGTATAAGTATACATATACTTAAATCCTCTTCGGTTAGTCCGTATTAATCTCTCGTGGCCCATGGTGTCCTAGAACAGATAGAAACCCGAACCAAAAAATTGCAGCACCTGCCAACAATATTTGGTTTTATAAACCCTGCCTAATTAAAAGTCTAATAATTTCAATTCGTGTAAAACCTGCCAGTATAAAGATCTAAGATTGTGAGTTGAGACAAATCCTACCTACATAAAGAGCTAAATGTATTGTTCGATTTATATTTGGGCCTGCCTAATTAATTGTCTAACGCCTGTAATTAGTTAATAAGGACAGGGGTTTGGGGCAGGGATGGGGTGAGGGTGTGTTCGTATTATACATTGTTTCATGAATCCTCTTCTTTTCAATGCTTCTGAAACATGCACAAACTCGAAATAATTAGCAAAGCATCATAAGAATGAATTCTTAAACTCACAAATTGAATCGACGAGGCTGGCTCTTTAATTTTAAAGTTTCCAATCGTGTCTTCGATAATATTTCTGGATCTGTATTCTATATATTCCACTCTTGAGCCTCTGACGTATGTACTTATGTTTGTTTAATATAGCATATTTGGGTTCATCTGTGAATCTGTAACAATCTCAAGCATTGGATTAGTGACATCCCCAAGCCTCCCCATTTTATATCGAAATGAAGCTGCTTTTAATTCGTAATAACTGAATTTTAGCGCAGTTAATAAATCAGAATTGATATGAAAAATGCTGCTATTTTTTGTTAACAATAGTTAATTGGATTTCGGCCAAAGTGATATATTCTTTTGTACGTTCTAGATCAAACTGAATGGTGGTATCACGTTCATTAAAAACTCCAAAATGAAGTAGTCACATTTCACTACAATTGATTCTATTTTGCTTCAACAAAGAAGCGACAAACGATTATTCGGAAGAAAAATATCAAACTTGAACTATCACCATGCCGAGACCCAACTACTGCCAATAACGTTTTTCGTGCAAGGATTTTTGTTTAAACATTTACGGATATCGCGAGTGAATTTCAATTTCTACAAAGCAAGCTCGAAAAGTTATAAAAATTGGCTCTACTAAAAAAAAGGTTAAGATAGAATTGCAACAATTAAGAGGAAATATTTAAGAGTTAAACTCCAATAATGAACAGTCACTAGTATTGACTCTAATTGAAATCTACTATCTAGAATTATTATGAATTTATCAAAGATCCTGCCAATTATATCTTTTTTTTCTTCTCTTTCCTTCTCATTTTTCTTTTGTGTTTCTTTCTTTTATTATTCCTTTATTTTTCTTTCATTTCTTTTCATTTCGTTCAGACAGTTATTTACTAATATGTATGCAAATTTTTAGCAGTACTTCCATCAACAGACATTCAAAAGAAAGGCAAATATAAAACGCTGAAAGGAAAAAGTTCCTGTTTCAGGAACAGGCTTCCAATTGGAAGCAGATAGGGACTAGTACTCGCAACTCTACTCAAAAACGCGATCTTTAATCAACGCAACGCTAACTGGAACTCGCGATACAATCATTTCGCAACACTATTTATTAGGACTGATAGAAAGCAAACAGTCAATTATTTGTAATATCCAGAATTAAGCAAATTGAAGATCCTCTGAAAAATGAACTGAAAGTTCCAATACGCGAAAACAATTTCCGCAACACTAGAAGCTCACATGTAAAGTATATTATAAAATACTACAATTTAACTAGCAATAAGAATAGCAATAAGTACCATTCAACGCAACTCTAACTCGACCCGTTCGCAAGTTTTTCGCAACCCTAAAGCAACGCGATATTTTTGGGAGGGCTGTATCGTTGGGCCGGAATGTGCGTCGGCCAAGTACAAATAAAAATTCTACAAATGAAAATGCAAGCACAGTGACAAAGTAGTAACAAAGAATGATTCCCCATTCTTAAAAAGAATGGGGAGCCATTAGTAGTTGCCCTCTTGAGTGACAGTTTGTCGGGCCTCTTCGGCATATAGCCTCTCCTTTTCGTTGGACCCAAGGGCCAGCTGAAACTTAAACTAGGCTCGAGGCTCTAATCGAAAACCAAAGAAAAACTTATAAAGGTGAAATAAAGAGTTTAAATCGCGGAGCTAAATGGAACACACGTGGCCGAATCACGATCAAATAAAATCGTAATATTGTGATTACGGAAAATCGCAAAGATTACGATTAAAATTGTAATCGTTCTTCGTTCACACGTGCAGCCTCGAGCATAATGTAACACGTTTCGTTTCGGAGCCTCAATCGCGACCACGACCGCGAAGGACTCGAAAAATCGATAGGCAAAGCCAGAGGCGAACGCATTTTCGTTCGCGCCACAGCTTCACCGTCGACTTTTCAAATCAGATTTCCTGAAACAGGTTGAACACGCGAAATACTGCCTACCCGATCAGAGACTGTGTCAACCTGCCCGGCCCTACCTACTTATATCTATCAATCACACCAGAAAGTATGCTACCTATCCTACCTGGACCTATATTTAAAAAATGGCAAACGGGCACACCAACACACGACACTCCACGGTTCTCAGTCAAACACTTGGGCGCAAAAGCCTACACTAGGGAGGCGTCCCGGGACGCCCCCGACACCCAAGTGCTGTCACACAACTTGCACACTCTAAGGTACGTACCATTTTTCTGAAATCGACTGACAGTGGCTGGGATCTTTGCGTTCACGTGTAAAATACCATATCGCGGTTGAGATATTTAGTAGATATTTAATAGAATAATTAAATAGCACCGATACAAGAGGTACTTGATAGCAATTGATAAGTATATTCGATTCTTTTTGGCATTTGGTCTCTGTCATCTTAAATGACAAAAACTTCGTGCCTAAGTATAGTAGAGATTATTAATGCAATCAATAGTAAAAATGATGTCTCTGTTTTAAATTAATGGACATCTTATGTTGGTTATAGTAACTACATTTTAGTACGGAACGACGCAAATCCACAGCCTAACCACACACACAATGCAGATATTACGTCGTGCACGATACACCAACGCACTGTCAGTCGCCAAGAATAAATCATTTTATGGCTTATAAACTAAAAATATCATCGTGCTCAACCACCGTTTTCCCACCCAAGTAGCACCTGGGCACGTGAGTGGGATCCGGGCAGTGAACACGGAAAGGGTTAAACCTGGAAATCCTCGTCTAAAAAGATGATAAAGACATACTGATTCTCTAACGGGCTAAATATATATATGGATATATACCAGATCAATATAAGAATTTATTTGATTGAAGAGAAAATTAAATGACTCTACTTTTATAGAAAAATTATGCAATGACTCTACTTTAATAGAATAATTATTCAAAGACTCTACTTTGTTAGAAATATTATTCAATGACTCTACTTTAATACACTTTGAATTAAATTGAAACATCCTCGGGCGTTCCCGTCATCAAAGCATTGCTTCTAAAACGCAAGGTTGGTTTTAAAGTAGATTGCCTTGATTTCGAAAACTACCCGTTCGCGTATTGTCTTCTTGTACATTCAGGTTTAATTAACATTTTGTACGGAAACAATGAACGTATCGATATCTTTAAACGCTAAAGACTAATATGGATATCGAATAATCAAATTATTCGATAGTTCCAACAAATTGATAAGGTAAATGAGTACCTTCACTTTATATATTATCAAAGTAGAAAAAGATGAAATACTACACTCTTACTAACAGCAATAATTATGCAATTTATTCTAACTGTGCAGTCATTGCAATTGACAAGTAAACGAAGTCGAATGGTATTCGACTTCTCCACTACAAACTAATGCACGTAGAATACTGGACGTTACTTTATATTCATTCAATAATTAATAACTATTTAAATATCGTTTTATAGGTATTCAATTAAATACTCTATTATAAAAAGATATATAGTGATATATTTTGTACTAAATATGATCTGTTTTAAAATTATCAAGCTATTTAAAAACGCGTTGTACAAGAAGACCTATCCTCGCATAATATAAAGCAGTAAAGAAGTTACTACTCATGAGTATATTTCCATATACCCATGGTCACAGTGCTTGCCAGAAAAATCTACGTAATTACAACCAGTCACCCGTGTCGGTTCGGACCTTTCGTCCTGCGACATGATTGAGTGACCAGAGGAACTTTAAAGCATGGAACTCACCGGTTGCAGACTCACCAGGTGTGCGGTCAAGCTCGTCGCCATCGAAGCCATGGAAGCTGCTGGAACATTCAAAAAGAGCAAACAACATTAAAATCTATGTATTTTCAGTACTTTTGGAATGTGTTAATTATCAATGATTATTGCAATACAAGATTAAAGAACGAAGGAGATACTTACTCGTCAAATTGATGGCTGAAAGCCCGAACTCGCTGAACAGGACACTGACTCTAATGGAACACTTATGATTGACGAACAAAGTGATTCTAATTTCGCGACAGTATTTCTACTGTTTTTGTGACTGCTACCGAGCAGCCCGCGAGTCCTCGGCTCAGAGTCTGGACAGTAAAACGACTTAGCATCGAGACCAGTTTCGATTCCGAGCCACAGAAATCATTAAGGCACGGATATGCAAAACCACAACCACGATTCTAGATTATGACCCGTATGCCTTCTGCCACCCCAAGGTGTGCTTGGCGTGGTCTAACACATAGGAATTTCCTACTAGGCGGGCCAAAGTGTCCAGAAAAGCAATCACAGCCCCACACACCGCCCCCCGATGACACTGCAACCCGGATATTGCAAGAACCGCGACCACGATTCCAGAATGGTGGATGACCTACCCAAATTAGAGATTATATGTGGTCTAACAGAGGGCCTCGTGACCAGGGTCCAGAAACACAATCACGCCCCCACACATCGTAACTCGCTGACACTAAGTCCCTAACCATCAGTCCTCCGAGCCGAGAACGGAAAAGGAAACGGAATAGTTGTGATCGACGAACAAAGTGACTCTATTTTTCGCGAGAGTATTATTTCGGAGCAAACACTGACTCTAATTTCGCGTCTCTTTACTGTTATTTATGTTGAATTATTATTAAGAGCGGCTGCGCTCAAAAAATAATAAAAAGAACTTTGACGGAACAAGCACTGACTCTACCAACCGCATTGCGCGCGGCCAACAATATCGTTATGGTGATACAATTGAGCCCATGGCAGCTTCTGAAACATTCAAAAGAACAGACAACATTGAAATCTTTGCGTTTTGAGTACTTTTCGATCATGATAATTATCAAAGACCATTGTAAAATAAGATTAAAGAAATACAGAGATACTTACTCTTCGAGTTGATGGATGAGTGCCCGAACTCGCCGAACTGCATCGGTGCTGACTCTAATACCGGAATACTTATTGCGAAAGAAAAAAAAATAAAGTAAAAGACTTCTATCGCGCACGTCAATTGTGATCGACGAACAAAGTGACTCTAATTTCGCGAGAGCAATATTTCGAAGCAAACACTGACTCTACTTTCGCGTATCTTTACTGTTATTTATATTTAGTTATAATTATTATGAGCGGTTTCGCTCTAAAAACAATAAAAAGAACTTTGACGGAGCAAGCACTGACTCTACTGACCGCATTGCGCGCGGTCATCAAAATTTTCTGAAAGAGAATCTGTACAAGTTAGTAAATAGGGTGAGGAGGTAGAAATTGAAGCAATACACATTTGATTTTATTTATCTCTTTCTTATTTCTTCATCCTGTCAAACGTCTGTTGAGGAAATACTGCTTTGTTTTAATAAAGTACTACCGTATTATTATTCTGATTTAATTACTATAATAAGTTAGTTAACACGATGTTACAACAAACGAGCAGTTAATCGCGTATCAAAGAACCGATGTTACCGGAAGAAGACGCGTCGATACTCAACCGGTGGACCGGTCAAGGGTCCAGGAAAAGAGGCTTGAGAAAGACTTTAATGTACTCTCGCGATAGGAAATCGATTGTTAGATAAACGCGTATTAATTAATAGAAGCGTATGCGGTGGTAAACTAAAACTCGAAATGTGATTGAATTGTAGGGTGATGTACATCGCTAACCTTCGACAACATAGACGACCCTTACGCTGCGACGCTTGAACTGATAATGACATCGCGTCGCGTCGCGTCCCGAACCTCCCCACTCCGCGCCGTCGCGTCGGTAGCGCTCGCTCGCGCTCGGTCCTATTCGCAATTTCCGAAAATCTTTCAAGGTTTCCGACCGCGGCCGTGCGGTCTACTATCCTTGGGTCACCTATTCGACTTCTACTGTTTCTGACCAACCTTTAGCTGGACCTACGACCCTTGGGCCATACCTACTGGACTTCTACTGTTTCTGGCCAACTTTTAGCTGGACCTACGACCTTTGGAGCATACCTGTCGGACTTCTACGGTTTCTGGCCAACTTTTTGCTCGACCTACGACCCTTGGGCCATACCTACTGGACTTCTACTGTTTCTGGCCAACTTTTAGCTGGACTTACGACCCTTGGACCATACCTACTGGACTTCTACTGTCTCTGGCCAACTTTTACCTGGACCTACGATCCTTTGACAATACCTACTGGACTTCTACTGTTTCTGACCAATTTTTAGCTGGGCTTACAACCCTTGGACCATACCTACTGGACTTTTACTGTCTCTGGCAACTTTTAGCTGGAAACAGAAAACGGAGTGAAGCAAAAACGGAATGAAGCAAAAAAGGGAACGAGAGGGGAAAGTGCAATGCGCAGTCAATTCGCTCGAATTATTTTCCACATAATTATCAAACGTCTGTTAAACGTTTAATAATTATACGATAAATAATTGATTGCCCGGGTCTCACCACGTGGAGGTTACTGCGCATGGAGACCCACCCTAGCCACGGCCCTTCCTTCCCTCCAATTGCGCGAAAACTAATTCTAATATAGCTTGTGAGAAAGAGAAATCTCCTATTATTGTCAATTTGTAGAACGTTCATTAATTGATCGTAGTACAAATAAGGCAACAAGAGGAGTATTTGAAAAATTCACGACCGAAAGCTAAATTGAATATCAAATGGAAACCTGAAAGAAAATCTGCAAGGAAGTCCAATTTCCTGAAATAAAACTTTCTTAATAATATATCCTATGATGATAGAAACTAGACAACGAAATATTATCACAGCAGTGTACACAGTGTCTTAAAAACCAAGGCATAGTTTAAAAATAAATTCTCCTTTCTTAAATACCAGATTAAATTCAAATGCGCCCTGCCTGACTAAAGATCTAACTTAAAACTAAAATCACCCTACCTAATATAATATCTAAGAGTTCAATTAAAAGAACAATTTCAATGATATGCTACCTAAATAGGAATGTAACAGATACTTTATCATATTATTGTAGGTATAAGTATGCATATTCTTAATTCCTCTTCAATTAGTCCATATTAATTTCGTGGTCCATGCCTTCCTAGAACAGACAACTGGCAACTGGGCAGGGGCTGGGCAGGGGCTGGGCACGGGCAGGGGCAGGGGCAGGGTGAGAGTGTGGTCATATTATACATATTTTAAGAAATCCTCTTCTTCAGCTGAGTCCTTCCAATCCTTCTGAAACAAAGACAAAGTGGATGTAATTAGTAAAGCATTATAAAAATCTTCAACGCACAAGTGGGATCAAATGGGAGGCAAATAACGAAAGTGACTGCTACCGAGCAGTCCGCGAGCCCTCGGCCCAGAGTCTGGACAGTAGAACGACTTACAATCGACACCAGTTTCGATACCGAGCCACAGCAATCATTGAGGCACGGATATGCAAAACCGCAACCACGATTTCAGATTAGGTCCCATATGCCTTCTGCCACCCCAAGGTGTGCTTGGCGTGGTCTAACGGGGAGAAGTATCCTACTTGGCGGGTCACCTGTCCAGAACCACAGTCACAGCCTCACACACTGCTCCACGATGACACTGCAACCCAAATACCGCCACAGGTGCCAAAAGCGCCTTACCACCCGTCCCCCGGGCCGAGAACGGAAAAGGGAATGAAGCTAATAAGGGAATCAAGCAAATAAGAGAATGAAGCAAAAAAGGGAATGAGAGGGGAAAGTGCAATGCGCAGTCAATTCGCTCGAATTATTTTCCGCATAATTATCAAACGTCGGTTAAACGTTTAATAATTATACGATAAATAATTGATTGCCCGGGTCTCACCACGTGGAGGTTACTGCGCATGGAGACCCACCCTAGCCACGGCCCTTCCACCCTCCAATTACGCGAAAACTAATTCTAATATAACATGTGACAAAGAAAAATCTCCTATTATTGTCAATTTGTAGAACGTTCAGTAATTGATCGTAGTACAAGTAAGACAACAAGAGGAGTAGTTGGAAAATTCACGACCGAAAGCTAAATGGAATATCAGAAGGAAACCTGAAAGAAAATCTGCAAGAGAATTCACGTTCCTGAAATAAAACTGTCTTAAAAATGTATCCTATGATCTTAAAAACTAGACAACGAAATATTATTGCAGTGGTGAACACTGCGGAGTTAAAAGCTAAGACATAACTTAAATATAAACCCTACTTTCTTAAATTTTAGATTAGATTCGAATACGCCCTGCCTGACTAAAGAGCTAACTTAAGACTAGAATCACCCTACCTAGTATAACATCTAACAGATCGAATAAAAGAACAATTTCAATAATATCCTATCTACATAGGACTGTAATAGATACTATCCCATACTCATGTAGGTATAAGTATACATATACTTAAATCCTCTTCGGTTAGTCCGTATTAATCTCTCGTGGCCCATGGTGTCCTAGAACAGATAGAAACCCGAACCAAAAAATTGCAGCACCTGCCAACAATATTTGGTTTTATAAACCCTGCCTAATTAAAAGTCTAATAATTTCAATTCGTGTAAAACCTGCCAGTATAAAGATCTAAGATTGTGAGTTGAGACAAATCCTACCTACATAAAG
This sequence comes from Nomada ferruginata, assembly GCA_963583965.1. Lineage (NCBI taxonomy): Eukaryota > Metazoa > Arthropoda > Insecta > Hymenoptera > Apidae > Nomada > Nomada ferruginata. Next base: position 16,280,123 of record OY757213.1, read on the forward strand.
AGCTAAATGTATTGTTCGATTTATATTTGGGCCTGCCTAATTAATTGTCTAACGCCTGTAATTAGTTAATAAGGACAGGGGTTTGGGGCAGGGATGGGGTGAGGGTGTGTTCGTATTATACATTGTTTCATGAATCCTCTTCTTTTCAATGCTTCTGAAACATGCACAAACTCGAAATAATTAGTAAAGCATCATAAGAATGAATTCTTAAACTCACAAATTGAATCGACGAGGCTGGCTCTTTAATTTTAAAGTTTCCAATCGTGTCTTCGATAATATTTCTGGATCTGTATTCTATATATTCCACTCTTGAGCCTCTGACGTATGTACTTATGTTTGTTTAATATAGCATATTTGGGTTCATCTGTGAATCTGTAACAATCTCAAGCATTGGATTAGTGACATCCCCAAGCCTCCCCATTTTATATCGAAATGAAGCTGCTTTTAATTCGTAATAACTGAATTTTAGCGCAGTTAATAAATCAGAATTGATATGAAAAATGCTGCTATTTTTTGTTAACAATAGTTAATTGGATTTCGGCCAAAGTGATATATTCTTTTGTACGTTCTAGATCAAACTGAATGGTGGTATCACGTTCATTAAAAACTCCAAAATGAAGTAGTCACATTTCACTACAATTGATTCTATTTTGCTTCAACAAAGAAGCGACAAACGATTATTCGGAAGAAAAATATCAAACTTGAACTATCACCATGCCGAGACCCAACTACTGCCAATAACGTTTTTCGTGCAAGGATTTTTGTTTAAACATTTACGGATATCGCGAGTGAATTTCAATTTCTACAAAGCAAGCTCGAAAAGTTATAAAAATTGGCTCTACTAAAAAAAAGGTTAAGATAGAATTGCAACAATTAAGAGGAAATATTTAAGAGTTAAACTCCAATAATGAACAGTCACTAGTATTGACTCTAATTGAAATCTACTATCTAGAATTATTATGAATTTATCAAAGATCCTGCCAATTATATCTTTTTTTTCTTCTCTTTCCTTCTCATTTTTCTTTTGTGTTTCTTTCTTTTATTATTCCTTTATTTTTCTTTCATTTCTTTTCATTTCGTTCAGACAGTTATTTACTAATATGTATGCAAATTTTTAGCAGTACTTCCATCAACAGACATTCAAAAGAAAGGCAAATATAAAACGCTGAAAGGAAAAAGTTCCTGTTTCAGGAACAGGCTTCCAATTGGAAGCAGATAGGGACTAGTACTCGCAACTCTACTCAAAAACGCGATCTTTAATCAACGCAACGCTAACTGGAACTCGCGATACAATCATTTCGCAACACTATTTATTAGGACTGATAGAAAGCAAACAGTCAATTATTTGTAATATCCAGAATTAAGCAAATTGAAGATCCTCTGAAAAATGAACTGAAAGTTCCAATACGCGAAAACAATTTCCGCAACACTAGAAGCTCACATGTAAAGTATATTATAAAATACTACAATTTAACTAGCAATAAGAATAGCAATAAGTACCATTCAACGCAACTCTAACTCGACCCGTTCGCAAGTTTTTCGCAACCCTAAAGCAACGCGATATTTTTGGGAGGGCTGTATCGTTGGGCCGGAATGTGCGTCGGCCAAGTACAAATAAAAATTCTACAAATGAAAATGCAAGCACAGTGACAAAGTAGTAACAAAGAATGATTCCCCATTCTTAAAAAGAATGGGGAGCCATTAGTAGTTGCCCTCTTGAGTGACAGTTTGTCGGGCCTCTTCGGCATATAGCCTCTCCTTTTCGTTGGACCCAAGGGCCAGCTGAAACTTAAACTAGGCTCGAGGCTCTAATCGAAAACCAAAGAAAAACTTATAAAGGTGAAATAAAGAGTTTAAATCGCGGAGCTAAATGGAACACACGTGGCCGAATCACGATCAAATAAAATCGTAATATTGTGATTACGGAAAATCGCAAAGATTACGATTAAAATTGTAATCGTTCTTCGTTCACACGTGCAGCCTCGAGCATAATGTAACACGTTTCGTTTCGGAGCCTCAATCGCGACCACGACCGCGAAGGACTCGAAAAATCGATAGGCAAAGCCAGAGGCGAACGCATTTTCGTTCGCGCCACAGCTTCACCGTCGACTTTTCAAATCAGATTTCCTGAAACAGGTTGAACACGCGAAATAGTGCCTACCCGATCAGAGACTGTGTCAACCTGCCCGGCCCTACCTACTTATATCTATCAATCACACCAGAAAGTATGCTACCTATCCTACCTGGACCTATATTTAAAAAATGGCAAACGGGCACACCAACACACGACACTCCACGGTTCTCAGTCAAACACTTGGGCGCAAAAGCCTACACTAGGGAGGCGTCCCGGGACGCCCCCGACACCCAAGTGCTGTCACACAACTTGCACACTCTAAGGTACGTACCATTTTTCTGAAATCGACTGACAGTGGCTGGGATCTTTGCGTTCACGTGTAAAATACCATATCGCGGTTGAGATATTTAGTAGATATTTAATAGAATAATTAAATAGCACCGATACAAGAGGTACTTGATAGCAATTGATAAGTATATTCGATTCTTTTTGGCATTTGGTCTCTGTCATCTTAAATGACAAAAACTTCGTGCCTAAGTATAGTAGAGATTATTAATGCAATCAATAGTAAAAATGATGTCTCTGTTTTAAATTAATGGACATCTTATGTTGGTTATAGTAACTACATTTTAGTACGGAACGACGCAAATCCACAGCCTAACCACACACACAATGCAGATATTACGTCGTGCACGATACACCAACGCACTGTCAGTCGCCAAGAATAAATCATTTTATGGCTTATAAACTAAAAATATCATCGTGCTCAACCACCGTTTTCCCACCCAAGTAGCACCTGGGCACGTGAGTGGGATCCGGGCAGTGAACACGGAAAGGGTTAAACCTGGAAATCCTCGTCTAAAAAGATGATAAAGACATACTGATTCTCTAACGGGCTAAATATATATATGGATATATACCAGATCAATATAAGAATTTATTTGATTGAAGAGAAAATTAAATGACTCTACTTTTATAGAAAAATTATGCAATGACTCTACTTTAATAGAATAATTATTCAAAGACTCTACTTTGTTAGAAATATTATTCAATGACTCTACTTTAATACACTTTGAATTAAATTGAAACATCCTCGGGCGTTCCCGTCATCAAAGCATTGCTTCTAAAACGCAAGGTTGGTTTTAAAGTAGATTGCCTTGATTTCGAAAACTACCCGTTCGCGTATTGTCTTCTTGTACATTCAGGTTTAATTAACATTTTGTACGGAAACAATGAACGTATCGATATCTTTAAACGCTAAAGACTAATATGGATATCGAATAATCAAATTATTCGATAGTTCCAACAAATTGATAAGGTAAATGAGTACCTTCACTTTATATATTATCAAAGTAGAAAAAGATGAAATACTACACTCTTACTAACAGCAATAATTATGCAATTTATTCTAACTGTGCAGTCATTGCAATTGACAAGTAAACGAAGTCGAATGGTATTCGACTTCTCCACTACAAACTAATGCACGTAGAATACTGGACGTTACTTTATATTCATTCAATAATTAATAACTATTTAAATATCGTTTTATAGGTATTCAATTAAATACTCTATTATAAAAAGATATATAGTGATATATTTTGTACTAAATATGATCTGTTTTAAAATTATCAAGCTATTTAAAAACGCGTTGTACAAGAAGACCTATCCTCGCATAATATAAAGCAGTAAAGAAGTTACTACTCATGAGTATATTTCCATATACCCATGGTCACAGTGCTTGCCAGAAAAATCTACGTAATTACAACCAGTCACCCGTGTCGGTTCGGACCTTTCGTCCTGCGACATGATTGAGTGACCAGAGGAACTTTAAAGCATGGAACTCACCGGTTGCAGACTCACCAGGTGTGCGGTCAAGCTCGTCGCCATCGAAGCCATGGAAGCTGCTGGAACATTCAAAAAGAGCAAACAACATTAAAATCTATGTATTTTCAGTACTTTTGGAATGTGTTAATTATCAATGATTATTGCAATACAAGATTAAAGAACGAAGGAGATACTTACTCGTCAAATTGATGGCTGAAAGCCCGAACTCGCTGAACAGGACACTGACTCTAATGGAACACTTATGATTGACGAACAAAGTGATTCTAATTTCGCGACAGTATTTCTACTGTTTTTGTGACTGCTACCGAGCAGCCCGCGAGTCCTCGGCTCAGAGTCTGGACAGTAAAACGACTTAGCATCGAGACCAGTTTCGATTCCGAGCCACAGAAATCATTAAGGCACGGATATGCAAAACCACAACCACGATTCTAGATTATGACCCGTATGCCTTCTGCCACCCCAAGGTGTGCTTGGCGTGGTCTAACACATAGGAATTTCCTACTAGGCGGGCCAAAGTGTCCAGAAAAGCAATCACAGCCCCACACACCGCCCCCCGATGACACTGCAACCCGGATATTGCAAGAACCGCGACCACGATTCCAGAATGGTGGATGACCTACCCAAATTAGAGATTATATGTGGTCTAACAGAGGGCCTCGTGACCAGGGTCCAGAAACACAATCACGCCCCCACACATCGTAACTCGCTGACACTAAGTCCCTAACCATCAGTCCTCCGAGCCGAGAACGGAAAAGGAAACGGAATAGTTGTGATCGACGAACAAAGTGACTCTATTTTTCGCGAGAGTATTATTTCGGAGCAAACACTGACTCTAATTTCGCGTCTCTTTACTGTTATTTATGTTGAATTATTATTAAGAGCGGCTGCGCTCAAAAAATAATAAAAAGAACTTTGACGGAACAAGCACTGACTCTACCAACCGCATTGCGCGCGGCCAACAATATCGTTATGGTGATACAATTGAGCCCATGGCAGCTTCTGAAACATTCAAAAGAACAGACAACATTGAAATCTTTGCGTTTTGAGTACTTTTCGATCATGATAATTATCAAAGACCATTGTAAAATAAGATTAAAGAAATACAGAGATACTTACTCTTCGAGTTGATGGATGAGTGCCCGAACTCGCCGAACTGCATCGGTGCTGACTCTAATACCGGAATACTTATTGCGAAAGAAAAAAAAATAAAATAAAAGACTACTATCGCGCACGTCAATTGTGATCGACGAACAAAGTGACTCTAATTTCGCGAGAGCAATATTTCGAAGCAAACACTGACTCTACTTTCGCGTATCTTTACTGTTATTTATATTTAGTTATAATTATTATGAGCGGTTTCGCTCTAAAAACAATAAAAAGAACTTTGACGGAGCAAGCACTGACTCTACTGACCGCATTGCGCGCGGTCATCAAAATTTTCTGAAAGAGAATCTCTACAAGTTAGTAAATAGGGTGAGGAGGTAGAAATTGAAGCAATACACATTTTATTTTATTTATCTCTTTCTTATTTCTTCATCCTGTCAAACGTCTGTTGAGGAAATACTGCTTTGTTTTAATAAAGTACTACCGTATTATTATTCTGATTTAATTACTATAATAAGTTAGTTAACACGATGTTACAACAAACGAGCAGTTAATCGCGTATCAAAGAACCGATGTTACCGGAAGAAGACGCGTCGATACTCAACCGGTGGACCGGTCAAGGGTCCAGGAAAAGAGGCTTGAGAAAGACTTTAATGTACTCTCGCGATAGGAAATCGATTGTTAGATAAACGCGTATTAATTAATAGAAGCGTATGCGGTGGTAAACTAAAACTCGAAATGTGATTGAATTGTAGGGTGATGTACATCGCTAACCTTCGACAACATAGACGACCCTTACGCTGCGACGCTTGAACTGATAATGACATCGCGTCGCGTCGCGTCCCGAACCTCCCCACTCCGCGCCGTCGCGTCGGTAGCGCTCGCTCGCGCTCGGTCCTATTCGCAATTTCCGATAATCTTTCAAGGTTTCCGACCGCGGCCGTGCGGTCTACTATCCTTGGGTCACCTATTCGACTTCTACTATTTCTGACCAACCTTTAGCTGGACCTACGACCCTTGGGTCATACCTAGTGGACTTCTACTATTTCTGACCAACTTTTAGCCGGACCTACGACTCTAGGGTCGTGCCGAGTGGATTTCTACTGTTTCTGACCAACTTTTAGCTGGACCTACGATCCTCGTTAAAGAATTCTTTTGTTCTTTGCCGCGCAATGAATGCGGGACAGCACAGGCGGGACGCTTGACGTGACACTGTCAATTTCATCGCCCAATGCATCGCGATGTTGTTTCGACCCAACTTGAGCCGAGCCGAAGCGCATCGCGCGACCAGGCATCGTAGCTCAATTTTTCTACCGAAACGTTGCTCGAGAAATAGCTTTCCTGATCCCCCCAAAGCATTTACATATATTCAACAATCGCATGAATCCCGTCCTCGCTACTTCAGTAAAGAATAGTTCTTCAAGTGATCACTGTCCATGAGCAGAGGACGCTCAAATCAGCGTGGGATTTCTGAGTCGGTATGACAGTCACGTTGGGCCACAAAAGTCCATAAGATGTCTTGTCTATTCTTATATCTCGTCGGTGATCTCGTCAGTGGCAACAGCTGACAATTTCTTTCCACAATCAGATTAGAATATCAAAATAACAAGCAGCTCCCTCTCGCCTGTCGGTATTACCATTTCTGTGCAGGAAAAAGCTGCTGTAATACCGACCTTCCAAATCGGAGAGGTCACGTGCCGTGTCTACCCCCTTAAGGGGTGCACAGAAATGGTAATACCGACAGGCGAGAGGGAGCTGCTTGTTATTTTGATATTCTAATCTGAATGTGGAAAGAAATTGTCAGCTGTTGCGTTGCACTTGAAAGAATTTAAACGGAAAGTCTGCTGGTAGTGCAAGCGTAGAAAATTCATTGTACATTTGAATTACTTGAAATGTGGTTATGCTTCAATATGTTTCGTTGCAGTAAGGAATTATAAGTGAAAAGAAAAAGTATGATGAAAAGATGAGCTTCTATAAATTTACCGAAATCAGATCCACTCAATTGTTCGAAACATTTTCTGCAAACCGTTTTTCCAACTGTTCACAATTGACCAGTCAGTCTCGTACACATGTTTGAATGGTGATGAGAAAGTTTTGAACAATACATTGTATTATGCTGACAAAAAGATTGGCTGGAGAAATGGACTATCCCCCCTCCACGTGGGGGAATGCTCCGTGGCGATAACGACGCTCGACGACGCGGTGTAATACGATCTGAACCAGAGTATCGGTGTGACTAAACTAATTAAACGATGAAACTTTTTTATTTATTAATTTTTCTACATGCAACTTTTACCAATGTATCTGGGAGATCTTTCCGATTCAAATGAGACCAAACACGATATAGTTTGAATTATGTTTACTTGTTGATACAGACTTTGTGGTACGTATTCAATTAGTTCAACAAGTAAATATAATTCAAACTATATCGTGTTTGGCCTTATTTTAATCAGAGACATCTCGCAAGTACGTTAGTAACAGTTTCATTGAGAGAAATTCAGAAAGTAAAAAAATGAACACGGGCGGGACGCGAACCTACAGAAAAGTTTGCGGCGGCTCGAGACAAAATCTCCGCTCGAGCCGATTCATTTAGTTAGCTGATGATCACATTTGTAACAGATGTGGCAACAGCGCGTCAGAAGTCTTGATAAGTTGCGACACTATGCCTTACTGTGTCTGTATTCACGTATCACGTATGCACGTCCGAATCGGCGTTCGATACTATATACATAGGAGCGTAAAGCTTATAACAAAAAACCGGGAGTCAACTGTTGACTGATTTAGACATTTCCTTATAATATGTTTTATACAAAATAGTCAAAAGAATGAAAAATTATAATAAGAGCAATAATTTCAAATAATTGCTGTAACTACCACATTCTGAAAATATGATATCAGTACATCAATACTTCCAGTATTAGTAAAAAAGTTCCAATCTCTTCTTTTTTATTTTAAATAATATAGCCATATAATTATAACATAAATTCGACAGCGATTTCAAGTCAAGCATGTGTTACAGTAAAAGCGTTTAGTAAATTTATACAGTTCCCAGTCAACGTACGCCTAAAATGCATGACCTACCCTATAATCGTACGAAAATGCATACATTGACTGCATCACGCTTTTCCTGTAGCACATGTCACAAGCCAACGCTTCACTTTTGCTATGATTTCACGTTGCCAGCCCTCCTGGGTAAGCGCCACCTCATCACCACTACCTGAACTAAATTTGTGACGTCACGTGCTCTGTTTTAACGGCAATACTAAAAGCGGACGTCGAAACTCGTCTGTGGGAGTGCAGTCAGAAAGGTTCGTTTTTCTTCCTTATATGAGAATATTTTGAGCTGGGTGAGGGCTCATTCGAAAGAGGAAGGTTCAACGAGGAGCGCTGCACGCCCTGATTGTGTCACAAAACTCTTTTAGTGACCTAAAAATGCTTGTATTCTGCGGGTGTATTCTTTCCATTTTTTGTTACACTTTGAACACTCATATTATTAGATATCAACACAATTTCCTTGAAAAAGCTGTGCAGCGCTCCTCGTTGAACCTTCCTCTTTCGAATGAGCCCTCACCCAGCTCAAAATATTCTCGTATAAGGAAAAAAAACGAACCTTTCGGCACCCATGTTTCGGGCCATATTATGTCGATATACAGCTCGCTGCATTACCCGTTTCTACCCCCTTAAGGGGCATTTATTTATTTATTGGTCAGAAAAGTGCATACATATATATAGTAATATTGTTCTTTATATTATCTTCAAATAAGGAATATTTATTTAAAAGTCAAGTTAGATATAGATTCCTTGTTTAACATTTGGAAAATACGAAACGGTTAAATAGATTAGAACGGTAAGTCTTTTATCTGGTTGTGGAATGTAGTAAGGATTGAAGTATAATTGTTGAATGAAAACAACTTTAAGTTTGTTTTGTCTTTTAATTGTGTTCGTATGTCCACTGCGCGCCCGCCTACAGAAAAACTATTAACATAAGATTGTGCCACCCTCGAAACCAAGCAAGTTTCGTCAGACACATGTTTTTCTATCACCAATAGCCACCGAATTATTCAGGTGGCCTGTTTTAAATGTCTGACCCTGTACATGTTAACACTTCCGTATATAACATATAATATCTGTAACTAGTAAAGTAGATATAAGAATCCACCAACCTTATTGCAATAGACTCAGGGTTTAAAATACAAACAAATTATTATTATTATTATTATTATACATATATGTTTTCACAAAAAGAAAGAATAAATAATTATTCCCTTTTACTTATAACTATAAAATTCCATGCAGATATAATAACTGTAAGGACTTATCATTTTTTAGTCCCGTGCAATAGCCGAAACTATCGAAAATACTTTAAATCTGTAATCCAATTGAAAAGGAGTAGTGGCATTGTTTCGATTTACGTAAGCAATAACAATTAACCCTCAGTGAACGTTTCGTTTCACCCATACAAGAAAAATATTGGTTTTGAGTGAAAGGATGCGTGCTACGGAAACAGTGGCTCGTAGGCGGATGAGAAGTAGTAAAGAGGAGGAAAAGGTCGGCCAGTAGAGAAAGCGGGTAATGATCGTACCACGCTGGGAGGTTGTTATCGTGAGTGAGGTCAGTGCGCGAACGTCTTCTCCTATTGCTAATGAGATTCTGCATTTATCTTACCTCAAACGGCTCTTTAAACCAACGATCTGTGGTCTTTAGTTTCACGGTGCCATCAATTTGTTGAAGCCATTAATTATTTGTCTGGCGCGTCTGGATGACGCAGCGGTGTCTATAATAATATTCGAAACTATCAGTTCTTGTAAATAATTAGAATAATTATGATAGGAGATCATTCTGTTGTAGGAAAGGTATACCTTGGTTGGACGAAAAATTCCATTTATTCTATATAAATATTATTTGTAATCAACACATATTTTGGTCTAGGAAATTTTATTCTACAATAATATTAGGTACGTGGATGTTGTACATTTTATTTCCTATATTTTTCATTGTTAATTCTCATAATAGTTCTTCACATATCCATAAATTGTTTTAGTAAATGCTAAACGCCTGTTAAATTTTATCTGTATTATTTTCAATGTCATAGCACATTCTCCGAAATTGTCTATATCATTATTCTTTTGCAATTTAATTCAGCGTCAAATCAAACGAATTAATTTCAATAAACTTGTTTAAATAAACCTGGCCGTACAAACGTGCGAAATGGAAAACATTCCGGGAAAGAGAATTACAGACTGTTATTACCGTAATAATATCGTTTGACACTGGATAAATATAATTTAATATTACAATAAATATTATCCAACAGTTTTAGAGAGATTAAACATTAAATGCCTGTTTCATCAACTTTGTTTAATAAACGTTACAGTGTTTCAATTCGTGAAATATGAAATTCCAAGTTATATTTTCATTTTCTTTTTTATATTTACAAAATCGTCGTGAAACGGAAGCTGAGCGGAACAAAAATCTATACTCCTCGGTTCCAGCGTATACTGTATATCCCCCATAAAAAATAGTGCGTGGAATCGACCGTTTTCGCCCCATAACTTCGAGAAAAATGATGTCTATGGCGACGTAAGTCGCAGATATTTTTTATGGTATTCTCCCTAATAACGTTCTTGGGGGAAGGGTTTCAAGGGATAGAGCGAAATCCAATTGACTGTGCCGCGTTCACGCGTCGATATTTGATGTGTTGCATAGTAACTCCTTGATCATTTATTTCTGTATGATTATAATTCGATTCTTGACTCTCAACAATTTTAACCGAGCACAAATATTTTCATTCGAGTGTAATGTATAAAAATATTTAGTGAATATTTGAATGGCATTCTTCTAGTTTTTAAACTTGTTGTCTGAGAAACATATTAGCATCATTAATTTTAACGAGTTTTTATGAATACACGGTGAACACAATATGGGATAAATATGTATTGTTATAAATACACGTTGAACGGCGGGATTTTAAAAAATATTTTTAGAAGTTCGTTTATCTTGTACATAAAAAAGAACAATAGTTAACAACGAGATTTTATACTGAAATTTAAATTTGTTCTGTTCGATTATTATCCACGTAAAAGTTTAATAATTGGTCGATAATTTTGTCATTTAACACAAATTCTGCTTACACCGCGCAAAAAAAATAATGAGTAAGTAAATTTTTACATGTGCTTGCATATTTCCCTTTAAATTTTATGATTTGTATTATACTTGAACCACAACTTCAAGTATACTTAAGCTTTCAGAATTATCGACAATGCGTTCTTTCACAGCGTCGTATATACCAGTCATTAAAGCAGTCGTTCACTTAAATCACCCTGCACTTCCTTTTGGAACCCATTATCTAGTTCTTTCGAGGATCGCACTCTTTCGCCTTTTTCGCAAACAGGAGGAAAATCTGCGTCCACACTTATTCCTACTTTATGCACACATTTACGCTCATAATCTTTCCATGAAAACTTGACAAAACTGCATTCATCAAACCTGCCCACTCGATCCATCTGTTCTCATCAAAATCAAGTAGCCCAGTTTCAATGAAATACCAATTTTCTCCTTTCACCCATACTTTTCGTCGAAATCATCCATCGTTATCGATGTATGCATCTCGATTCTTCAATATATCGTTTTGGGAACAAAAGACAAAAGGTAAAAAAACGAAAAAAGAAGAACGCGCATCCAAATCAATCATCCTTGCATCCATTCTCTCTCCCGCACGAATGACATCGATATCATAGGACAATGCTTCCCGGGGAATCGATTCGGCGTTTAATGGTCCAACGTTCGAATCTCGTTGCGCGAAAGCCAACCAAACTTACTCCTTATTGCTTCCGTGGCCATGGTCAAATCCGTGCCGGCTAACTCGGTAAATTGTCAGGCTTGCTGGCTACGTGGCGAATGAATTTATAGCAGTAGAAACTGGCCGCTGTTAGGGGCGAGTTTCGATGCAATCGGTTTGGCCGAGAGATGCGAAGTGAACGTGCAGATTTCGGAGTAGAAATTCACGGGGGGGGGGGGTTCCTATGGTCCTGTTATTAACTGGGGCTGATTACTTAACATGTCACTGGAATGTCTGACACGCAGAACACAGTTGTGGCCATGTGAACACAGTGGTTTTCTACATCGCACGAATACGTGTTTCTTAAACAGCGACGAACGAGGTTTGCGAAAAAAAATTGACGGCTGACACCGAAGCATGGTGGTGGCACGAGTGTGAACAGAATCGAGGTACTAGGTTTTCATTGTCAATAATTTGTCGGCAAGATTGAACGAGCCGAAGCACACAGCTAGAATTGGGAATGTATTGTTGTCGAAAGGTTGTCCGATTTTAATCTATACTAGGTCAGTTTTAATCCTTTAACAAAGAACCAGCACCACTGTGTACCGCGATATTCGTACAACCAATTGCTGAAGTCGTTTGAGAAAAAAGAAACAAGCAACACTATCGAAATAATTCTATATTTCAATGATAATAAAAGTGCAGTTCTCGTTTTAGTCATTTTTCACATTCTTCGATTTTCATTCCGCCATATTCCTGTCCCGTTTCTTTTATAAAGTTATTGCGCTTCTCTGCTCTAAAACACAGTAGCAGTTACAATTGGAGAGTATCGTACAACCTCTCTGAGTATGGAAAGTTTGTTGGCCGGAGATTAACTGGAAAGGAACGTACATTTCTTGAAATGTTCCTCGTTTCGTGAGACAATGCTTGAGAAATGCTGCGATACATAGGTGTATGCTTGTACGCGTACGTGGTTGCGGATGTACAGTGGCTAGGGAAATATCAACAGGTGTAGTCAGTTGGTTGTTTCGCTTAATTGGTTTCTATTCTGTGACCGAGACTTCTAAGCTCCGCCCCGTAATTCGTGATCACTCCTGGGGGAACACAATCGATGCGATTCCAGCGTCTTCATGCAGGTATGATTATTGGATTGCTTTTTGAAATCGTCCGGAACACGTTTGCTGCCATTTTCAAATAGATCTCGAAGACTTTTACCCTGCTTGGTGAATATCCTGTAAAAACCGAGCAAGCTAATACAAAGACTTTATATACTTTAGTCGTTCGCAAATATTTTCACCAGGTAAATATTGTAAATAAATTCTGGGTAGCTTTTTGTAACAGTTCACTTGGAGAAATTAATAGAAAAATTACATTATTAAGAATCATGGTGGCTACTAAATCTTAATGTAAAAAAAGTTCTTAAGTTAAAGTTGTCAATAGCATATTGAATAAAGTAGGGTATCAGATAAAACGTACGTATAGAAGAATCGGGAGGAGTATGTTATTTTCCTCATTCGCAGGACAAAATGAAATTTTTTCAAATTTATTATATCTCATACTTTTAAGTGGGTCTTATAGCCAATGAGTAAAAGCAAGTGTAAATATCTCGTAATCGATATCTGGTAAACAGATATAGTTATTTGTACGTTACTTTCGAAGATCAGCCGGCTTATTCACTTTTCAGTATTATTAATAAAGACAGCTGTAATTTAGAACTGCCATTCCGTCCAAGTGCGAGCAAAATAAATATCCAAACAGTTTTTCCTATCTACGTGATAATATTTCTTATTTAATAAAAAGGGCATCATCCCTATCATCCATTAATTTCTGTTTCATTCTATTATTATTTCACGCTCCCTTCATCTGTCGCGATTACTGCATGCAATTGTTTAAACGCATGTTTCCTTTCCATTGAAAATTGATAAACGCCGAAATATCGAACAATGCTCTATTTAACTCCGTGTACATACAACATCAGTATTCCCGCGCCACCCTTATAAACATATCACAGGGAATCGATAAGCGACATCACAGATATCATAGGATAGACGTATACCGGAAACGCGGGACAAGTCGGTCCATCGTATTGTCCACTTGATGCTTCCGCTGTCCTTTCCTTCCTGCATTGAGAACAGTAATCGAAACAGCCGTCAATCGCATCACAGGGGCATAGTGTGTTGCGTGACGGTTGCGATATAAAGGAGGTCGTGGCGAGGTGATGATGAAGGGAGAGGAAAAGAGGAAAAGGAGTAAAGGAGAAAAGGAGAAAAGGAGAAAAGGAGAAAAGGAGAAAAGGAGAAAAGGAGAAAAGGAGAAAAGGAGAAAAGGAGAAAAGGAGAAAAGGAGAAAAGGAGAAAAGGAGAAAAGGAGAAAAGGAGAAAAGGAGAAAAGGAGAAAAGGAGAAAAGGAGAAAAGGAGAAAAGGAGAAAAGGAGAAAAGGAGAAAAGGAGAAAAGGAGAAAAGGAGAAAAGGAGAAAAGGAGAAAAGGAGAAAAGGAGAAAAGGAGAAAAGGAGAAAAGGAGAAAAGGAGAAAAGGAGAAAAGGAGAAAAGGAGAAAAGAAAGGGTTCTTCAACGGAGCGTAGAAGGAGGTTGGCACTGGCATTAGTTGTTTGGCATTTATTTAACGCGCAATGCCAAGCCTATTCCAAGATTGAATCCCGCAAAACTCACGGGGTTATAATTAATTTATAACACCTCTAATTACGCGGCCATGTCGGATGCGGTTGTCCGGGCGTTTAATTTGTTCGCTAATTAAACAGACTACGGCGCCCTACGAGGCTGCAACGTGGCTGCCTCGACCCTCTGCTTTTCTCTATATCTCATTCCATCTGCAATCGTTTCCAAGATCCATCGTCCGTAGCCGTTTGAGTTCCGCGTTTCAGAGATGACGAGTACAGGGTGACAGCAGTAGTACAAGTAGCAAGTATCAGGTCGGTTTGTGAGTGATACGGCTCTTGTGCTATTGCAAGAGTCTTAACCGTTTTTGTTTAAACGGAAACCAGTTCTGCGATATTATACAGCTTTTTTTGTAGTTCCTTTAAATATTTGTAATATACTGTATTCTTTGTGTATTTTATCCATTCTTTTCATTGCACTGTTACCTTTATTCACTATTTCAACGAATATATATGTGTAATTTTCAACGAATGTTGAATATGTGTGTGTGTATGACTATATAATATAGTTCAACTCTTCCCGATCGTCGCTTATCTGTTTGCTGCGTGTACACTACTGTAGATAGGAATCTTCAGACAATATTGTAACAAAAGTTCACAAGAGTTGGTCGAATATTGCAGTTATTACGAACGTTTGAAAAGACCATACTTGGCATGCTATGAAACGTCTGAATTTTATAAGAAATTTAAATCGATATTCGAAAGTGATTGTGCGAAGTGAAATATCTATGTATTTCATTCGGAATTTTACTTTTTTCCTTCGACGACTGTCGTTCCTTTCGTCGCTGTCATAAATTCTATCTTGTCTTGTGTTCACCTTAATCGTTCGTTTCACCCAACGAACGTTGTAATTTCCGTAAACTTTTCATGTATAACAGCTCTATTAGTGGCAGACTCTCGTGTTCCTAATTGGACCACGTGTTTGTAATTAAACGGCGAGTTGTCGCGACAGAAATGAAGCAGCTTTATTGCTTGGCAAGTACTTCACGGCAGAGAGGAAATAGAGAATACAGTGCATACTGATTATACAGAATTTGAAATGACGATGGATGTTATTTTTGTGCATAAATGAACAGTAAAATAACGTTTATTCGGGAGTACCAGAGAATAATAGTGTATCATACATTTTGCAGTATTTTACATAGGTACATATGTATAGTGTTTCTGATTTCCCGAGAAATGAGAAATCCGATTATACATGTATTTCTCAATAAACTGAAAATTCATTTCCAAAAATGAGTGAGATTTATAACCATTTTCTTGGAATTAATTAATTTTGAGAAACATTGTGATTCCTCGAGAAATGAGAAATAAGTAGGTAATTGTAAGGAATACTCGCCTACGAACACTACACATATATTTATATTGATACGACTCAAAAGTGTAAATGAATACATAAAACGAGTGAATATTTCTGCTGGTTAAAAATCCATTTCGAATTGATGATTTGTACAGGGTGTCCTATTTTTAATGACAGATAAAAGTGTCGCAGAACAAGATTGTTTTATTCGAAGGGGGAAAAATTGTGGCAAGCCATAAATGTTTTTCAAAATTATACTTTTATATTGAGATTTTTAATGTCATGGGTACTTTTTCTCTATTTGTTTATTTAATATTTGATCCAGTATACAGAAAGAAGAATATGCATTTCCAAGTAAAGCTATTAAATACTATATTTCCAGCACGGTTATATGTCTAGATTGAGGTATGGCCAAAGTAGTATTGGTACTGGAGTAATATACGATTGCACGTTCTATATTACTGGTGAAGCACTTTTGAGCAGCTTCGGAAAAGTTTTTGCCGTAGAAAATATGTGAAGCTTCGATTGCAATTTGAAGTGAACTGGGTGTTAAACCAGAGAGATGTAGTTTATACAACAGACGATAAAAAATTCTGTCATTTTATTCAGAATATTATTTTCGAATGTTTTGAATGTTTGCTCAAAATTTTCAGTATCTAATTAAATCTTTGTCGAATTTTCGATTCTACTATTACTTTGTTACTGATAATTCCTTTTCTTCGTTACATTTTCTGACATGTATGGGTGGAATTAAATTTGCAATTTCTCTGCGCGCTGAATAATTTATCGAAAAACAAACTTATCGTTCGCGACACGTAACTTTGATACTGCAAACATTTTGTGTGATGTGAAATTCCATTTTTTTTCTACTGCGAGAGCATGTAACTATCACCTACATTTTATACACGCATTCATACACATACGATACGACTTGCGAATATTTAATGACGCGTATAGTACGATCACTGTTACCTTATTTAGACGATACGTAGGATTACATTCGCATATTTCGAATTTGTTGCGTATTATCGTTGGTATAATATCGAATATATATTAATTCGCTTTGTAATCATATCAAGTTGTTCATGAACGCAATCCATGCGATTACTAAATTACACAAAGCAGATGAAATATATTTAGAACGTATGAAATCGGATGGAAAGTTTGCATTGCTTCTTGTTGGATTATTTCTGTTGGCCAATAATTCTTGATCTATTATTTGTACACCTTGATTATACGAGTACAATTTTTCACTGAAACGTTTGCAACCCATCGATTTTATCTCTTCCCTTTCTACAACTCCCCTTTTTTTTGTTGCTGCTTTTATTTCGTACGAAGTGTTATTCAGTTCAGAACAATAAATTGATACAGTGTTTCGCTACAATTTCTGTTTATTCCGCTGGCGTTTAATTGAATCCCCGAGGTGAGAGGGATCCAATATTTCGAGGAACAAAATGATATAAAAGAAAATGTATATTGGGGAAAAATCATAAGTATACGACAATAGAAGAAAAGTTAAAATGTATAAATCGAGTACAGTAGAGCGTTAGTTATCTGAACTAATTTGTAACAAGCTGGTTCGCGAAACCGAATTGTTCGGATAATGAATCATGCATGCAGTTACCCAGTTTATAACTATAGGAATTAAATGTAAAATTACTTACTAAATACAAAAGTACTAGTGTCGTAGTTTTAAATGTAATGCACATTGGCAAAATATATGTACACATGTGCCATACATAGGACTTAACTATATACAGTCAATATTAACAAAGTTGATTTTTTAAAGTGTTGGGGATAGCGAAGATGCAACACTGGTTAGAATAATTGACGCTTTACTGTAATTATGAATAATAGCTATTAATCGGGCAATACTGTAAAATAGACTAATATTTAGCAATATGTACTCCCTTTCATTTTTCCTTTTTATTCGATTTCATTTTATATTATTTTTATTCTATTTTATTCTATTTTTTCACATTTGCCTATTTTTTTGTATCATACGGCGCGAGCAATAAAAACATTACTTACCATCAGCAAAATTGAAACGAATTTTTGTTTTTATTTGATACTGGGCTAAGTTAGAAGTAAAACTACATACATTGTATATACTTTTGCCATGAATCTTGTGGTATTAGTAATACCAGCGTGATCGGTATCATAATGTTTAGTTATACAGGCTGATGGGGTAACAGTAACCCAATATTAATGAAGTATCCAGCAAATTTTGACGCACTATATAACTACAGTGGATGATCAAGCAACTAGAGCCACATCATTAAAAATATGTTTTCTTTGATTTTATGTTAAAATCGTCCGAGTATCAAGGTGTGTACAACGAAATATTTTTGAATTGACAATTGTACATGCAAAAATTCACAAAAAATGGAACATTGTTAATGTAATTATAAAACATAAATTACTTTCGCCGTAATGATAATAATACGATCACCCACAGTATGTACAGTTAGCCGTACAAGTGTTCGTCAACCTAGCGCACTCGTACGTTCAGGTGTGTAAAAAAAAGTGGATACTTAACGTATAAATGAAAAACGCAGAAATTAACCTTTATTAATATACAAATGAAATACAATAATCTTTCAGCTGAAAATAGTCGCTTACATATCAGCGATTTATTCTAAAAAGCTTTTATATAATAGTAGCGCGTTATTCCACTTTACTTACATAAATACTCCCTAGTGCCCAGGCTACATGTCGAACAAGTTTCAGCCGAATCAGTTATCTAGCTCCAAAGTTATGGCCAAAAGTCCAAGTCCAATAGTTAAATCATATTTTTCGAAGCACGCGCAGCATTTACGTGTTTACCGCCTTCCTGTAATACATCACCGTGCCTTACATGCATTTGGTTAATACTAATTATTGCGACGCAATCATTGCGAATTCGATTAGCTGGCTCGATACGGATCACAAGCGATTCACTCGCAAAAAGAAATTGGATACTTCGGTGCGACGTAAGTACGAACATTGAAAACCGAAAAATGAAAAACTATTTTGACCAAGTGACGCAAACCGTTTCGAAACGACCGAACGCTAATCCTGAAAGTATCGCTCGTCTGAAAAGAATAACGTCACCCCTGGCGTGCCCGTAGTGTGCGTAAAGGCTTCTATTTAAAACGATATATCCCTGTCGACGTCGACTAGTCTCTGTGGCCTGGATACTTGTCTGAGCCAGCCTACTCCGTGTCGTCACTCTTCCGGTGTCCGTCACACGTTTTAGAAAAAGCTCAGCCCAACAAAAATCACCCGTCGATCGACATTTCTGCAAGCATCAAGCTGCACTCGGCGCCAGCGTGCGCTGCGTGCCGCGTTTCACGCGTGTCCACGAAAGGGATGATCGCGGGAGTGCGTAAAACGCGGAAAGTTCGTCGGTATTGGTTGATATCGGTGCGACAAAGGGGCTAAGGGGCTCTAAGGGGTAGATGCGTCGGCGTGTTGCGCTGCAGCTTTTGCCGCGGCGCTCGCCAGTCCGTAGGCGAAGTCCTGACGAGCAGCCGGCGAGCGGGCTGTATCTCCGCAAAAACTTCTTCCGAATTGCATCGTGCCGAGGTTTACGCGTCCGTCTTTCGAATATTCGGCTGCTCGTTCCGTGTGCGTATTTCGCTCGTATCTCCTAACATTTTCACCGTTCACCACCCGTCAGCATGTAATCGTCGATTACATCCGAGAGGATCGAAGAAACATTGTTCTATATCGTTCCATCGAAGTTGCGAATCGTGGGGGCGAGAACGATTTTTCAATCTGCGCGGCGATATTGTGCGTGATCGATCTCGGGGTCGGGAAACAATAAGACGATCAGTTTCGAAGGAAGTGCCGCGTGCTGAGTGATTTGTATACACGACAGGCATAAGTCGAGTTTCCGGAGAGTCAAGTGACTGGGTTTCGTACACCGCGACATGTGACGAAATTTTCCTGAGGAGCTG
This sequence comes from Nomada ferruginata, assembly GCA_963583965.1. Taxonomy (NCBI): domain Eukaryota; kingdom Metazoa; phylum Arthropoda; class Insecta; order Hymenoptera; family Apidae; genus Nomada; species Nomada ferruginata. The sequence goes on from OY757213.1 coordinate 16,299,841, forward strand.
TTGATTTGAACGATAAGCAGCCTCTACCGGGTAGTGTATCGTCTCTGTTACCGTCCCTTGTTCGAGATTGGTCCCGACCGGCACTTTGTGGAAAGTTGATGGAATGTATCAGTGAGAAACGGCAGTAGGTGTTTGTGTTCGAAGAGGGTGTGCAACGCTTCGAAACGTTCCCGCGATTCGCGCCCTTCGAAAACACCGCTGTTCATCCCCGAAACTAGCCATCAAATCTGTCTCATTGACGCATCCATACATTCGCGTAAGTTGATGCAGTTTTAATGTTGCCGCGAAACTCAAATGGATATCAAAATCATCTTCTTCCGCGTTGCAGGCAAAGAGACGAAATATCTTACCTTAATCGCGTTTCAATTCGGCGATCTAAGCACTCCTTTCGCACAGGCGACAAATAATTTCGCACGACCTTTTCCCGATCGTTCAAAGTTGTCTCATTATCCCTGCACTTCTGTTTTAAAATAGTTCGGAAATTCCAGATCGCCTCGCTTTTCATCGTCTTCGCATTATCCTTACGACTCCGCCGGATTTCCCGCATTTCCTTTTTCCCCCTGCGTCGTAATGGGACGATCGTTGGGCGTTTCTACGAGACAATTCGTCAATGCCGTGCTTGTTAATTACCAGCGATTGTAAATTCTATTTTGCCGGGTCACCGCTGAAACTGGGGCACACCCAGTCCAGTCCTTCCTTACCCGATTCGAGTCCCGCCGTGTGAGAAGGCAGGCGTGCGAAACAAAGCAAAAAAAAAGGGTGAAAAACCGTGTCGAGGAAAATGGGCTAATGGGGGTAAATAGATGGGCACGAGGGGAGAAGTGAATACGGAAAACCGAGAAACACCGAACAATACCAATTGCGACAAATTACACGTTGCTTTACCTGGTAACGCCGGCTCGCGATTAAAAGGGACCACGTTACAACGTCGCACCGAAACTGCGAACCGAATAATTCAACCTATTTTCTTCCTTCTCTCTTTCACCTTCCTTCCTCTTCCTTTATATTGGTCCCTTATTTTTCTTTATCGCGCACCTTTAGTCCTGATTTTCTTTTGCTTCTCGCATGAACTGTTCGTCGCAATCCTCCCCGAAGGGAGGAGAAACTGTCTAGGAAACGACACCCGAATAGAAGTTACAGAAGCTACCCGCCGGAAAATTTAATTAACGCGTTGCTTAGCTCGTCGCACGGCGTTCTTTTTTCCTCGCGTGCGAATGGAAAATTAGATCGAAACGGAAGTGAAGCGCGGGGATCGCGGTTTCAAATTTGGTGTTTCGCGATCTCAGGACAGTTTTTCAACCGACCAGCGACCTGCTCTTTGTACGAGGAGAATAACATTTGTCGCTCTCTTTTTGTTGCTCTAAATTGTCGCTCCGTTTGGGAAGTCATTGGACAAGCTAGAATAATCGAGGCAGATGGAATTTCGTGCCACATTATATCGTTTATCGTGGACGCATAAACGATCAGATCATTTCAATTGGAATGCCGGTCGAAGATTTAGGGGCCCCATTGAATTTCACTATCACCGGAGAGGACTTTGAGCGTTGAAATGAAAAATTGGAGTGCTACGTGACTTTCTCTCCGACGTATCTAGTACCTACCGGCGATTTAACCTGGATCAAAAGGACGTTTTGGTTTGACAAATCAGCGAGACATTCTTTTCACGAACAAGATACGTTATTCCTCTTCGAGAGTACGTATTGTTACGCTTGCTTCTGCTAGATTGGCGGGGACAAGTGTTGTTCACTGTTTTCGCTGAACAGAGGCTGCTTTACGGGAAACATCGATCTCGATCTCGATCTCGTTCGTACATATTCCATCTAATATTTTTCGAATTTCCATTCTGTCCACACTTATATTTTCAATATTTCATATCACTGCCTATACTCGTCTTCTTCACGAGCGATTATGTATCTAGTTGCTGTGTACCGTTTTCCCTGGATAATATCGGCAGAATTATAACTGTCGAGTGCGTCGTCGCATGTCGCGTATAATTTCCGTGCGCTTCGTAAAAAAATATGTGGAATACAGGATACATTGTTTACCGATGGTTCAAGCTGGCAGCATCGCACAGTGATTATCGAAGTGATTTTGCGTTTGCTATGTGTCGACGTAACTAAGAAAAGAAGTGTAAAGTATGGAGAGAAATGCGTATAGTCCTTTAATTAACCAACGAATAAATCACCAAAGTAGGACGGGTTTTGTACGTTGCGTTTGAATACTATATGAGAGAGCATACAAGTTCAAAGGAAATTATTTGTACGCGTTTCTCATTTCTGTCTACCGATTAAATTCATTTTCGCTTCTTGATGTGCTATTTCGCATTCAATAGTCGTGTATGAAAACGAAATGTTTTCACGATAAAATATCTCCTCAACGCAAGAAAATATTTCTCGCATTGGTGGCTCGTCTTTATATCAGGTTCACGAGCTTTAATCCCGCTGTATTCCGTCTGTGCGCAATGCGATATCGTTTCTGTCATTATGGGGATTGTGTCGACAAGTGTTTTTGTATACGCTTATTGTTAGCCGTATTTGTAATCCTGTAACGTACCTGGAAAATTTCGTGATTTGTATGATTAGGTTTTCCTTAATCTCAGGAATTTCGCGATAATTATTAAACACTCGGATATAAACGATGCTTTGTGCCTCTATGATTTGATTAGAAACAAGCATGGCAGGATAGATTTATCTTTGAATTTTCCTATAGAAGATTTATGAGAGATTTGTAATAGTTAGATTAAATGTGGGCTTACATTGGAGGTTCGACAGTTTGATTTCTTTTTATGCGAAATTGTCATAGTGCAATAAAATGTAAGCATTTATCGTATTAAACGAAAGAACAATGATTTTGTCGAGTAGGGCAGTGATAGTTGTTTAACATTTCATAATTGCATGACTGACTAAACTGGCGTAGAGAAGATTTGAGTTTTCTCTCGATGAAATAAATTGAACGAGTAAAGTGTTTCTGAATCGTTTTTGTCCACCTTGTTCACTTGCTTGCTAATGAAATTACAGTAGTTTCAAGTTTTTTAGATTCTAAAGTAAAGTAGCGTCAGGTTTTTCCACATATTCCGCATATTTTTTAAAATACAAGACGCGTAGTGTTTGCAAAATTTTCGGAGATTGAGTACATTGTTCCAGTTTCCTGATGGAATTAGCTCTCTCGATATTGACATTGTATTGTTTCATTACACTAGCTTTTTCATTGGTAGTTACGTTTAGTTTTTACAGTCTATTCTTCTATTGTGCTGATGTATCAAGAATCGCCTGGCAATATTTTTTTAATTATTTAAATATTATTTAAATGTGAAAAGGTATTGTTAATAAAGATGATGCCTGCATGAAATGATACAGTTCTTCTCTTCACACTAAATATTCAGTTTTACATTTAATATATTATTAATGTGATGTGCGTAAATTTTTATTTCTGGGTCTTTTCTTCCTACCGTATGTCTGAATAGAATCTATTAATTACATTTTTTATATTAATGCTGTTATCAGTCTGCCTACCAATTATCACACGCGCACACAATAATATTAAATTCGACCCATTCTTAGTCAAAAATCGTAAAATAAAATTCTGTGAAAGTCCTTTCGACAGAATGGTAGGTTTAGCTGACTGTGAGTTGATAACCGTAGTGAATTAAAGGTTAAAGCAATATCGACTCGTCCAAATAATGTGGACTAACTATATAAAATGAATAAAATTTACTATCCTTTCTAGTGTAAAGAATAGTTCCAATATATCTCATATTATTGATAAAAATTTTATTCAACGCTGTTCAATTTAAACTACATTCTGTTCCTGCCTCTTTTAATTCGATCTGTCTGCCGTCCAACAATATTCTTGCCTTCGACACGTTCCTAAGAAACGCCTCACGGCGGCTGAAATTTTTCCAAACGGTTTTTCACCCTTCCAGTCTATAGCCAGTTTACAGAACCGTCGATTGTAAATGCACGTGACGTTAATCCATGTCCCTTCCAGCGATGACCCGAATTGGAATCGCCGCATCAGTGGTACCAGGAAATCCCAAGAATTTCGTGTGCACCATGCACACCTATACAACCCCTCACTCGCTCATAAAATGTTCAAAGCGTCCGCGTGAACACTATCACTCGTTCAGTGACGTTAGCGTACGACGGATCAGCCAAACGACGTTTCAGGTTTCAGGTCGCACGATCGTTCCTTCTGCCCTCTGTACACCTGTCTCCCGATTTAATCCCCCGGCAAAACACCGTATAATTGTTTCACGCCGCCAAGCCATTAGCGCTCGCCCGGCTAAATATTCAAAGAGCATGCAAATCGCCGCGACGATTCTTCTTTCGGTTAACGGCGATCGTCAGAGATTCGAAACGATGATTCCACGTTAATCGCCACGCGACCAGCGACGAGATTCTCGGCCGAGTTTCGCCGTTGGACGCGCACGCAATTGGTTGCCGCGCGGTAACCGGACGGCTAATAAATCCAATTGCATTCTGTAGGATTAATCGCGATCGAGCTGAACGTGGCCAAGTGCTTCAGAACGTGGTGTTTCCAGGTGTCGTCATCGCGTCATCGTGCTGGGCTTAACGAGGCGCAGTTAACGTCGGCGTCGTTAGGCACTGTGCGACGCGAGTGGACGCTTCTCGTGCTTCCAAATCCTCGAAATTGCCGTCGCGATTGCTGGACCCTTGGTGTGTATACGTAGTGGGAACAGTGCTTCGCGTTCCTGTCGACGACCGACGGTCGTCTAAATTGCACGTTTGCCGGTGGTACCACGTCCAGAAATTCTACCGTGAAAAACAAGAACTATTACAAGAACGTGACGTATATTTTGGGCTAACATCGTTAAGAGGTGAGAGAGAGAGAGGGGGTCGAGGAAGGCGGGGAAGGAAAATGAAGAAGAGTGTAAGCGGTCGTGGGTACACGAACGTGCTTTCTTAAAACGAACTTTTCCACGTGGATATGGGTTGCCGGTGTAAGAAGCTCGTGTAATCCTTTCTGGAGTACGATTGGATCGGTCCTCTGCGGCGAGAAGCAGCGAGAAAGGGGAGCGAAGTTAACAGCATCGCCGTCGAAAGAAGGAAGAAGAACGCAGGGAACGGTGTGGCGACAGGGCGAGAACGAGAGTGGCGGAGATCGAGATAGCTAAGAGATAGGTGAGTCCATTGACTACAATAATCGTGGGATAACTGTGCTTACTGTAAGGAACAAGTATTTACGCTGGACTGCCGACGGGTTTTGTTTTAGCAGATTTCACTTACACGTTGGACGGATTATGAAAATGAAAGTGGTTGAATGGAAATTAAATATGGATGCACGACTGTTACTTTTTGTCTTGGACATCGTCATAGACTCCTGCAACGTTACTTTATACGATGTTCATAATTAATGTTAAAGAACAACTGTTATTTTTTCTTGGAGATCGTCATAGACTCCTGCAACGTTACCTACACGATGTAAGCATGGAATGTTAAAGCAAGAAATCGGAAGATCGCGAGTTTTACCGGATTGGTAGTCCTGGTGTTGGGATGGAAGAAATGTGAGCACATTTTTTTTCAATGTTCTAAATATACATCGAAACAGTGAATAGTCCCTGCATTTTCGAATTCAAATTTCAAACCCCAAATGAAACGAAATCGTGCTCCCTATTTTTTCCTATTAATAGTACTTAAGTATACGTTAGAGAGGCGATGGAAATTAAATAGGGATGTATTACAAATGTTGTTCTGTCTTATGAAAAGTCAATATAAAATCCTATACGATGTCAATAATGAATTTTGAAACAAGAAATCTGAAAATCCTGATTCCCACGGGCATGACAGGTATCTTAAATGGGTATGCAGTGAAATGATTGGTTCCTGAATTGAAACGTTATTTTTCATGTTTCTTTTTCGAGATAATTGATACATAATCGACTAACGTGTCGTGAACGAAATGAAAGTTGACAGCAGCACAGCTGATTTACGTTGAGCTCGAATAACGACCATTTTCATTACCTGTCCACTCAATTTATTTCTACGCCTGTTAGTGGTTCTGTGTGTGCGTGGTGCATTTATTAGGGGCTCCTTCGCGATTCGATAATGCTGATTTATATATTTCCCGATAATGCCGCATATTTCGACGTAACGCGTTATAATCGTTGGAGCTGTAATCATACGTGTAATTCGCGTTCGTAGCGCTCGTTGTAGTAATAAGGTATTACCGAAAACCGTCTTAAATCTCTTGTAATTCAATCTTGGATCTACACATGTATGTATGTATGTATATACAGTGTGTAGTATCGTTATCGAATCGATGTTTCCGATAACGCGGGTTAGTTTGCCTTTCTGAGGATAATGGGCGGACTTAATCGAAGCCTAAAAGGTGTCTTAAGTTTTGAACAACGTGTACATTATCGGTGTGTTCCGTTATCGTTGGCTTCGTGGGGCTAAATTACTCTTATCGGCTTAACAGCGGGCTTCTGTATAGACTTAACACTCACTTGCATTTTATAGAATGCTCTGTAATAGGTTGGATTACAAAAATGAACTTTCTTGAAAATGGCGAAATTTTGCAGGATATACGAGGAATATTTAATAACGACAGTGGATATATAGTGGATAAATTACGACTTCCTGATACTGATATAGCGAACAGACAGAGAAGACGGAACTCGAATTGTTGAATTATAAATGAAAGCAATTTAAGGTTTTCAGGATTTCGAAATAGTTGCACATAAAATTTGCCTGCCGATATTATCTGGAAATAACTAACGGGGTGATACATGTTGATTCCCATGAGAAGTCGTTCTTCCTAATTGGGTTAATTCTCTCGATAGTAATTAATGCTACAATTCTAAACATAACGATGACGTCTATAATTCACTTGACACTATCCATACAGTAAACGGACAATCTGTATTCGAACCTCCACAATCGGGGCAGTTAATTGTTTTTCTCCCTATAATCCAAGCCTGATTGTCCACAGCTGCATAACACCCAGATACGTCCATCGAATTGTAGTTGTTTATTTCGAACAGTTCGAATGATATTTCGCATAATTTCTCCTATCATAATGGGTTGTATTTGTATTTATTTTTCGACGAAGATTAATATGGGGTAGCAAGCACTGTGCTCCACTAATTATTATCAGTGTTGGGCAAAATGTGTTTCGGATAACGAAGAAGGAATAAAGTTTTCCTCGCTACTACTGAATAAATATCCAATCAATTATGTCCTTATTCAAATAAAAATTATTCGACTAACAAAAGTACTTATTATTTATTCCATAGGGACGTAATTCGCGTAAGAATTTATTTATTATATTTATTTTACTATATTATGTCGTGTATACATACATGTGGATGAAGAAACATGTTTAATGTACTGAATGTGAAAGTACTTTTTCCACACTTTATTGTTCAATTCCTTTTATATTTATATCGACAAAAATGAATGTATTCGAATAATTCTTTCCGATGAATATTTATTCGAAACCGTTCTCGAATAATGTCCATCTTTGGTTAATATATGTTGACAATCGCGAGAATTGGTAAAAATAGCCAGCGAAGGAAAGAAATAAATTACTTACACAAATATATAACGTAATTCGAAATTTTTGAAAAAATAGTACAAATTATCTTCTATAATTTGATAATTGCATTCCATGTTATATGACAGTTCGAGGACTTAATAGAGTCCTTTCGAAATCTATTCATCACCCCGTTGCTGAAGTCGCAACTATTTCTCAACTATATCTACAATTACTCGCCATCTTCTAGTCCAGTTACCAACTTTAATCTATTTCACGATAACTCGTTGGGCCATTACTTGAAATATTACTCTAGCTTCTTCCTGTACGTTAATAAAAACGCTTCGACTTTTTCGTTTTTTTTACAAAATGGCCCCAATTTTAAGACTGACGCATGAACCCTTTTCCAAGTTTTCGAATGGGGCCGCCCATTACTAAAAATGCTCCCCGAAGAATAAAATTGCAAAAAAAAATAAAGTTGTTCTCGACACATTAGCATAAGAAGCACGTATGTCGATGTACACGCGAACGGCTGTGAAAGCAACTTAGCCTCGTCTGCATAGAAAATATCATGCCACGTAAGGTGGAAACGGGTCAAGGGGTCTCTGCATAAGAAAGTTAATACCGCGGTTGTCGTCGAGGATGCCGGGCAAAAAGTAGCCACTTTTAAATGATAAATTATCCGTGACGTTGGCGCACTCGTTGGCGTTCTTCGATGAGCATACTTTTTCGTCTACGCCGTCTGTTCGTTGATTATGGTGCACAGGTGCGCCGTTGTTGGTGTTATTCATGCCGCCGCGTCGATTAAGTTACGCAATTAACATAAACGACCGCGCTTTTGTTAACATCGATTTATTCGAGATCGAACTCAAACAAGAACATCCGCGATATTGCGCGTTCGTTAAATCGTGATTTACAACTTGCGAGCCACGCACTGTGCCATTAATATAGAAACCACGCGGTTGATTTACCCGAGTTTGCTTATCATCGGCGCTTTACTCGGGGTGGACTTGGATATGCACAGTGGGCCAAAGAAGTATTCATACAGTGAAATCAGTTTCACTTGCAATTTCATTATTTTGGTGTCGCCCAAATGTTGGTGTTAAGACAATTATTCCTAAAACAATATACATGGCTATGAAGCACATCTATTACACTATGAAATAATGAAGTTGCAAGTGAAGCTAATGCACAGTATGAAGCCTTTTTTGCCCCACTGTATTTACTGTGTTGGAGTACAGAAGATGTACTTAATTATAGAGATGAATCGTGTATTGAAATAATCAGTTACGAGAATCTTTATTTCCTCCTTGTTCTTTTTCTTGAATTGCTTGTACGAACCAATTGTTGATCTAATCTGACCCACGATGAATTATTTATCAATAGATTATTTGACCTATTGCGTGCGAGGAAAAGTATGAATTCTATATAATGAATTGAATATTTCGTTTTATTTTTGCTGTCCGCTAATATTTGTTATTAGATCGCGTATTCTAATTTTTAGTAAAAATTGCACGCAAGAAAGGGAGGGAACTATATAATAATACCACAAATATTAGAATATTTCCAATGTAAATCCAATTTCGTAAAAATAATCAATTATCAGCACTCGATGCGATGGGTATGGAGGAAATACTAAATATAATTTCTTCTTTTCGAATCGCCACTTCAACCACGGAGACGTTATTTCCTCCTGTTGAATAATTTTTCGAACCGAATAACTCCGGTCGAGGTTTCTGACATTTATCATACCGCGACGCAAGATAAGTATGTAACGAGATATAATTTCCGGGAGGACGTTACTTCGTCGGCAAGTATGTTTTACGTTTCGGCTATACCTTCGCCATCTTAGATAGTGCTGGTAGGAATTGTGCATTCACAATAGTATGACCGGTGAAACTGGTGTTACACGATAGATGCACTTGAACGGGTCGCGGTGTAACTGCATGCAAGCGAGTGCGATTGTTGCAAAGTGCACAGGAAGGGGAACGTCTACTTAATGGAACTGTTATCGTTTCGAACTGTTCGTGATAAGGCTACTCTGAAAGCCCTATACACCTCTTGCTCTCTCCTGAAACTCGCTGACATCTAATACTTCTGAATATTGGAGTACTTCGACAATAAGCGTTCTGAGGCATTGGGCTTTGCGCTTCAGTTGGCCGTCGCTTTCCTGTTTCCGTGTATCAGGCAATTTCAATTGTCTTTACGTATTCTTCTGCCAATCTGACATAAAAAGAAATTCATGAAAGTGCGGGTTTAATCATTGACGTAATTCTTCCCTTTGTCATTTAGCTATTAGTCTTTGTCTAGCTCGAAAAGTTTAACAGGTTCGCGGTTAAGAGATTAATGTGCATATTTGCAGACAAACAAACACTCGCAAGCAGTTTAAGTCATTTATAAATAATTACATTAACAGTTTATTAATATCTTTCGTGGCACGCGCAACGTTCGAGGGTTTACCGTCTTCCTGAAATACTATTATATGTTACTGTGCTTTATATGCACTTTGTTAACACTAATTATTGTGACGAAAACATCAACAACTTTTATAAATTCGACTCGTTGACTCAACATTGACACTAGACCAGGGGGGTGGCTCCAATATCCAAACTAATATCCAAGATGCATTTTATTCTCTCATTTGGAAAAATTCTACAAAATTATTTATTTCCACTTGTGCCTCCATAATTGCTACCGAATGAACAATTTTGGTTTGACAAAGTCTCGATCCCGAGACTTTCTCACGAGCCATCATGTTTCAACCATAAAATATAAAGAAACAGCAACACTGTTGTGCATCCAAGAGGTTCCTTGGTTGGTCAGTTGTTAATTAGACAAATGTAGTAGCAGTTAGTCGGAAGAAAGTCATAGAGCAGGCACACAAACACGAATTGTAGAAAACTTTAGATTCGATAGTTGTCTATAATATTATACATTTTTAGTTTCATTTAGATCATGAGCAATATAAATGAGCAATTTGGAACGGCATAAAGACGACCATTAATAATCGAACGGTAGAAAATATTTTTACCAAACGATTCAATACTATGTAGAAATTGATTCTAGATAATCCGTAAACAGGTGATTAATATTGCATCGCTATCTCAAACCTTAAAATAAGAAACATTATACATATAAGTCACTGTTCTGCTGTAAAAATCGATTGCCCATACTCGATGTATATTTTTCTCGGTTCGCTTGACAATTCGGATCTGGGCAATTGTGAAATGTCCAAAAACCGATACAATTTTGAAGTCGGAACGATAATGCGAATCGTAAATATATCTATAAGCAAACTGTCAAGCTTCTTGTCAACTGCGGTACAAATTGCACGATCTTTCACGTTTCTTTCGTTTTATCTGTCGCTTTCAGACGCGAGTTTCATAACAAATATTCGATAGAAGGTTGTTTAATTAAACGGCTTTCTTACGACAGGTTAGCAACTGGGGGAAAAGAATTCGCGTAAAGTGACGATAAAATCGGGGCACGATTCATCACTTTGAAGGTACGACTGTCACGCAGTCGGGGACCTAACAAGATAAAGCGTTCGCGAGAGAAGTATGCGCGTTCCGCGTCTTTGTTATATTGTGTCTTGTTAAGGGGCAATCAATTTACGATTATTGGACGTTTCTCGCGCTTAACGTGATCGAGTACTCCTTTAAATCATTCCATTCTACAGTTCTCTACGTTACTGCTCACCCTGCCACTTTATGTAGGTAGCATAAATGTCAAGCTATGTTATAACTTCTATCTTCTGCTTTGAACTACGACTAAACAATCGGATCTACGAGGCCTGTCGCTGATTCTTCTTCTCACAGTAATGTTATTAGAAACTGGCACAATTAACATTCAAGATTCGGAAGGACTTTTGAGACCACGAATGGTTTAGAATTAATCGGGGTCGTTCAGTTCATTGTGCAGTATCAACCAACGTACCGATACTTTTATTTTATTATTTTATCTTATTCTATTAAGGGGAAAAAAGGAACGGATTTTATATTTCAGTCTAGTCTTGTATTCTATATATTTTTACATATCTATGGAGTGTCAGGAGTATACCTGTATGTTGAAACACTGGAAACCCAAATTTCGTTAAAATGGCTTATATGCGTTATCAGAATCAAAGGTGTCGATATCTAATTTAATATATCTGACGCATATATTGCAATGCAGTGTAATACAGTAGTTGCCAATAACAAGGACAATAATGAAAAGAAGTAAACGAAAAAAAGGGAAAATTAGAAGTGGCATCAAAAAATAACTGCATTCACTTTTCCATATATTGTATCGTTTTTCGTGACTCGGCATTAGTTTCTTGTACGATCCGTGTTGTATTGCAAAACTAAGAACAGACATACCTACTAATTTCGAATAAGAAAATATATCAGTATACATGTACTTTCAAATCGTTTACGTAACGTAGCTGTGTGCGTTTCTTTCTTATTTCATGAAAATTCTCCCCTGGAAAAAAGAATTACATTTCTCCATCTTCTCTACACCCCCCACCTGCGCCCTCCCCGTTATATTTTCTCCGACACGCGAAAAATACGGAATAAAATATTTCCTTCCTAACTAACTTTTCAAACCTCTCCTTTGAATGAATGCGCGCTTTCGCCGCGACGACATTCTACGTTAATTGAAAATCGATTTGCAATTAGGTTCTGCAAGTTCAGAATTCCGAAAAAACGACATTCTGCTATGGAAAATTGTTCGAACGTCGCGCAAACTATTGCGCGAGCGAAGAACGCACAAAAGCCCGCGAATTTACGGCGGCGATGGTACCTCGCCACGTTCGAGGGCGCCTCCAACTCGGCCCTGAAGGATCTGGCCGAGGTTAACAATTTTCTCCACTACGAGTCTCACGGCGTACCGTGTTCCTTTCGCAGGCGAGAATCCTGCCGACAGGCCACGGGATTTCTCCCGGTCTGATTTACATTCGGCCAGCTTAATTGGAGAAACGGGAGTGTTACCCAGCCTCTGCTAGTCTCCGCTAAATTCCAATCAGTGTTACGCTGCCGTTCTTGCGCGCAATCGCGTGTCGTTCGGATCTTACCGGCGCAAACCTTAATTAATCACTCGCCTTGCTCCCCGCGAAATTTATCGTGTGAGCATTCAATCTTCGTATCGTGACGAAACAGTTCGGTCGGGGAGGGATGATTCTGCAGAAGCAACGTGTATCATTTTGCGGATCACGACGAACGCGCGAATGCTGGGAAAGTATACTGGATTACAGTGTGGAAAGAAATGTAATTGAATTTAAAGAATTTAATAAATTTAACAAACAATTGAATTTCTATGCTGCATATTCGTATATCGCCATATATTTAATCGGACGAATTTCTAAAACTGCTGTGTCGAAAAATTCATAGCAGTCTATACTGATAATTTTAGTTAGCAATAAGACGATCTTTTTAACATTTGAGGATTCCTTGAATGCAAGTACATATGTCCCCGTTGCATATAGTACTTAAATATTTGGTTCAAGTTGGATCAAACTTCAATTAGATATTAAATGTAAATGATCAGATATTGATTACCAATTGTGCTTTAATAATGGTCAATGAATGTCGCATGTCGGAAACTAAGCACGAAGCGTTAAATATTAAGCGCCAATGCACAGAATATTTAACTAAATACTGATTGTTGAATAGTAGGCAATTAGATAAAATTTTGGATATACAAATTTGAACACCTACATAAATAACATAAATAACTTGAATATTACATAAGAAGCTGGTTCATTTCAACCACACTGTCACAGTCACATAAAAATTTGAACACCTACATAAATAACATAAATAACTTGAATATTACATAAGAAGCTGGTTCATTTCAACCACACTGTCACAGTGGATATTAAATTGTAAATTTAAAAAAACATTTCTACTATAAAACAAAAACGAAGGATTTCTCTCGAAATCGTAAAGCGTCTCGCGAATCACACCATATATCTTAGTTTTCGCTCGAACAAGCCTAACTTTTCAAAAGTAGTAGGTGCCTATAATACTTTTGTACCAGTAAAGCCATCCGCAACGTAGATGGAAAACCGTTCACGTAAATAAGCGTACAAATAACCAGTGCGAGGCTGGCTGGTACCGATGATGTTCATGGACAGATGATTAAATTTCTCGATGCTGATCAGCGTGAGTAGGTGTGGTCGTGGGGCGCCCTGTAAAATAACTTTAAAAATAATATACGGTTAAAAATAACGACAGGTTCTGTTAAAGCGTGTTTAATAAAATGGGTATTATGCGATGGGACGTGAGTAAAAAACCACAGAAATATGGAATCGTGAACAGGGATTGTATTTTCGTGATTTGAAAAACCTTAAATAAATTGTGACAACAAGTATTTCAAGATTATACTGCTTTGAAAACATCAGAATTTTTTAAGAAGTACATACGTAGATGTTTTTATATTTTGAAGGTGAAAATACCTGGACACCTACCTATAATATATGTGTAAACAGTGAATGAAAAATCAAATGTCAATCGTGCCTCGTCGCATTCTGTATGAATTTCACCACGGTATTCTCCGAGCAAAGATAATAATGCAATAGAACTTAATACATATAGGCGCTTAAACGCCTGATTAAAAAGCACTTAGGGACCTTCATTAATAATAATATAATTATTAACAAGATACTGCCGAACGAAAGCTATAGGTAACGGCAATAAAGTACTGGCGATGAATTAACTGAAATTAAGTGAAATTCGAACAAAATTGATATTATATTAATTTCAATAATTCCAATAATCGTCCATTTTCGTCCCTCGAATTAATAGAAGCATGCTTGCAACGCAAACATACAATAGTTCTAGAGTTTCTCCTATACTTCGCGTTTTTATTATAACTTTTTAATAGCGCATACAATATTCATAGATCGCAATCGTTAATCGCAGGGCAGCACACTCGTGAAATTTATATAACTACATAAAACAGCGATACCTACCTGTGCACATTAAATACAATCATTTCAAGATACGAATTGCTGATCGGCCATTCGTTTCCCACCAACCTAATATATCAGACTCGTGTCAACGTTTACTCGATTAAATATTCTCCATAAATAACGGGACAAACGCCACCGCTGCCTCAGTATTGTGTTTTTAAAGTGATTGCCACCCTTGATAATTACCAACTTAATCGCCGATGGATTATCGCGATCGGCGATAAAAGTATATTTAGCTTGTTTATCCCGTTCGCTGTAGTCCTCTGCTCAATCGTAATTATTGCTTCCAAATATCTCGTGCACGTCACGCACCCTTCATTTCATTTATATTCCCGTTTATAGATTGCCGCTTATTGTTTTACGAAACAAGCTTAGCGATTGCACATACGAACGTTTTACTAAGTGTTTACGACCATTCTGACCGTTTCGAGCCCCCGTTGTATAGCTGCCGGAATCCATTTTAATCGGAACAAGTGATTTTAGATTGGGTCGGCCCGTTTCATTCGCACGCCTGTTTCGTTTGTTTCAGCGTCTGAACGGACGTGCGTGGCCTTTTTAATTTTCGCAAAAACTTCACCAAGCTCGCACGTAATTCACGATGATTCATTTTAATCAGACGGCGCACGTCGCGTCGCGGCACATTTTCAACAGGTTCGGCTGAAACGATTCGCGGACGTCGGTATAAATAGCAATGTCTGGGACACGAATTTTCTGATAAACTGTCAACGTGTCCGCGACCGAATTGTGTACTTTTCGCTTTGAAATTTCGAGCGTCACGGACAAACGTCGGTTTATTGGTAAATTATTATATTGTTTCTGCGGGTGGCAGCATTTTGAATCCGTTTCGAACGGGATGTAGGAATATTTTTATATTCATTTCACGCTACTAACAACACGTATCAGCAGCAGGGCTGAAATCACCGGGGACACAATACGAGTTCTTTCGATCGAATTTGAGGTCCCTGATTGATATTTCGCAGAACCTTGTTATTCGTAAAGAGAAAAGAGAAAAAGGAAGCAAACAGCAATAAAATATTCTCCGCAATTGAATTTTCATCCGTTTCATCGAATCGTTTAATCCCCTTCTAGCGAGGTTTGAGAAAACTGTTCTCTTTGGTGCCTGAAGTATTTGCATATCTGAAATATTAATAGCAGCTCCCAACGAAGGGGTTAGAGCTTTAAGAAAATTTCACACGCGTGTAGCAATTTCTCTGGCGCGGCCTATTAAAGTTTGGCAAGGCGAAATATAAGAGGAAGCCGGCAAGTCATTAAGACAACTAATTAAATATTTTATAGCGTAACCGGCAACTTCCCCTGTAAATTTTGTAGAACGGGGAATCCTCTGGCTCGTGAGGAAATGCACGTTACCAGACGGACCCATAAATTTCAAACTATTCAGGATTGCAGCGGTCGGATAAAGTAGCGTGTCGGATACCTTTCCGTTTCCACCGAAATTGGCATTTATTTCGTTTGATGAAACAGACGTTTGATTCATTTAATATCTTCCTAATTAATCGCCTCATTACATACATTACAACCTCGATAAATTTCCCTTTAGGTTTCGTTAATCAGATTACTGTAGTTTATCAAGTGATTTCAAACGTATATTTCGGATACAAAATGGTAAAGAGCTTATTCTCTTTTAAAAATCAAGGACACATTAGAATGCAAAATGATGTTTCACTGATAATCAAGCTTTGCAATAGCATCGAAAGTTGGTATTTTATGTTAATAACGTTGAACGTATTATTGTTTATTCAAAATATAGTAGGTCTTCTACGAAAAGCAATTATGACAGTTCTACTTTTGTATAGTGCACTTACATTAGTAAAGTAGAATTCATTACGCATATTACGACAGTATACATGTACGACCTTTTCTTGGTAATAGAATTTCCAGTTTAATGCAATTTCCAGGTATTCCAAATGTATGCATATTCAAAATGCAATTTTAAACTATGCCCTTCTATGCTTCAGATTATTACAATAAAGAAATTTATTCTATATGAAAATTCTTTGGCATCTCTTTTTCATTCTGCAGCATTGTTTAAAATTTATATTTGGAATTTTTATTAGATGTAATTTAAGTACACTGCAGTATTTCACAGAATCAGTCAAGTTTTAAGGGCAGGCACCTGGAAGTATTTTCGAGTGGCTTAACAAAATCGTACAGTTGTTTATGTGGAAAATTGTAATTGAAGTAGCCAAAGAGAAACGTTTGGCCTTCTTTGTCGGCAAAATTGTGTTAATATGTGTTTGCACACGTAATTATATGAACGTTCTCTTTCAACAGTGCATTCCTAGGTTACCCTAGTAATTTCTGCATTTTGAGATACTACGTACCCGCTATATAATAGTAGAGCTTGCAATGTCAGCCCCCTCTATCTTTGATGGGGAGCAATTAAATGTTTAGTGAAACATTAAACAAGATTACACGAAGGCATACAAAGGGATTATGCGATGCTCCAGAGCGTAATTGTTTCCCATTTCATCTTGAACCACAAGCTCCTATCACATTTTCAGTTCCTTTAGTAATCAGCATAATCAAGATGAAAGTTCATCATAAAAGCCGAGCTGTTTCAGTGGAAATAAACTAAAACATACTAATTAAAATATACTTGCAGTAGACTCTTTATTATATTAATACGAGTATAAAGTGAATGAAACAAATACATTATTTCAACGATTTAAGCAAAGATGTAGGACAAACTATAATAGTAATGGGATTAGAAGGAATCATGTATAAATAGGATGAAAATAGCAATAAAATACGAGAATATGGAAAAAATCAGGTGCGTATCAAAATCTGGATTAAAGCGTGAAACAATACAATAATAAAGTGTAATGGCACATTCAACCCCTCTCTGCGAGAAGTAATTATATTAGAAAGGGGTAAACAAAAGAGTTCTAATAATCCGCCGTATCATTTGTACCAGCATTCTTGTTAACACGAAACCAGACAAAAGTCAAATTAAGTTTAATTTCAGTCAAAGCAAAGAAGAGCACACAACAGTGAACCAACATAATTGCGTCTCTTTGTTCAAGCAATTCAAACGATATTGCAGGTATATAATTGCTACTCGCATGAAAACGCACTTAATCGAATTCTAATCCTAGCATTTCGAAAGGTAATAGAGGAAACATCGTCAAGCCAAAGCATCAAGCCGAAAAAAGAATTTGCAGAAAAGAGAAAAAAAAAGGAAATTGTACCAAACTAATTGCGATCACGGTGAAATAATAAACATCGGGACAACCCAAAATCAGCCGTTAAATTATTTTTCGCAGTGGCTTTCGCCGGTTGGTGCGTGGTTTCAGTATCCTTGCGTGGCGTGGTACGCAGGGAGTCCGTGTTCGTTTAACTCGGCAGTGTTTACCGCATTGCGAGATTATATCATGGTTTATAGTGCACTGCAGCGAATGTTTAATGGAGTGATACAATAGCGAGGATATACGTCAGAGTGTGTGTTGCACACGTATACATGTATTGCACATATCTAACCTGCACCTTCTCCCCCAGAGTCTCACTTTGTTGATCCAGCTTATCCTCCCCTCGTTTTCATCCCATTCTTTCGTTTCACTTTCGTTACGCTTTCGCGTTTCATCCTTCTCATTGTTAGTATTTTTGTTTCCTTCAATCCCTGTTTCCATTAGTTTCGTTCTTTTCGAGGCACTCTTTTCTTTTTTCTTTTTTTTATTCATTTTGTTCTCCTCTATGACTCACTCATTGTCAGATGAAGTTATGAATGAGTTACTTCTACGCGACCAGTTTTCAGTCTACTTATCGCAGTTCGTTTCATTCGTATGGGATTAGTCGTAGTTTTGTTTTTGCTGTCGTTGAAACGTTTATCCTTAACATTTGTCATTGACCAGTGGATCATTTTTCCATTCATTATTCCATTGATCTTTCAATATGCCGCGACAGTGTAACAGTGAGGTATTAAGTTTATAGAGAAGTAATGGGCGTTTGAAAATCTTTATCTATATTTGACGTTATTAGAATAGTTTATCATTTTTTACCATTTTTCTGACAAGAAAACTACGATGTTGAGTTAAATGCAATTTAACACCTTTGCATAAATCTAGTATAATGCATGTTGTATGAACTTGAAATCCATGTTTCCATCTGACATATTGTTCAACGCATGTCCATTTTCCATTTCAAGTTCTAAATTCGTACTAATATCCACACGCAAGCATTGCAACCAAAGTTAGGTTTATCCTCAACTCATTTTGATGTATTCATATATGCATTATCACTGAAAAGTTTAATTACCTTGTTGTTCTTAGCTTTCCCTGAATGAATGAATTAAAGTGGGATAAAATTTCTCTATTTATTATCAACTAATTGACCTATATAATAGAGGAAGTTAATTTGTAATACTGATGTATCTGATTAACTACTCACTTTATCTAACTTCTAATACCGCAAATAATAAGGGCGAAATGACCTATTAGCTCGTGGAATTTGTGGACGAACGGCCATCGTCACATGAAAACGTCAATTTGCACAACCTTTTTCAACAGATATTCAACCATGGCTGAAACAAAGAAAAAATGTCAAGTTAAACATTTGGCCAACTCGTTTGCATATTAATTCATTATTAGTAATAACTTATTACATTTATATTATACAGGTATTTGCTTCTTTTAATTTTATAAAGCGAAGGTAAATTGGAATACCAATTTTCCCAATTATCCAAACCATAACAAGCTCGTTACTTTCTGTTGCTTTTCAATCAGACCAAAGTTTCCGATACTTTTTGTTTTTCATTATTGCTGAGAGTTTGAAATATAAAAGTTTACTAATTTCCGCACGGTATTATGCAGCTTTGTTTGTTTCCGTTCTCTGTCATAATTTTTGATTCGTCTTAAGCAAACTGGTACTGCAAGTTATACCGCAGTTCCTCTATGAGTTGACTATTTAACATAGCATTTTGAAATACGTTGAAACAAAAAAATCGTGCAGGCGCCGATTCTAGAAATAAAATTCCCAACCTATTCATCCTTGAACAGGAATTAAAAAAAAAAAGTTTCCCCGTATGTGATCGCGGAATTCCCGATTTTCCATCGACGGCTACCGTCTCGCCGATCAATCGACCCATCCTTTTCAAATCTCCCTCACTCCCGATTATTTCGTTAATAGCTTTCCTTGAATCCTATCTTAACTTTCTTCGTTTCAGTTTGTCCACTGTTCGATCGCAAACAAACTCCTTCGATAGATCCGCCGGATACACATGGCTCTCCGAGATTTCTCAATTTCCCTCGCGATTTTTCGATTACCTTTTTTTCCCCATCAAGTATGCGCCTATCTACGTTCTCTTTCGGAACGCTTACTTTCGCCCTGCTGTTTTCGAGAGGATCAGAAAGTATCCTCTAATGCATCGCGATCTCTACCCCCTCAACGTTGTTAAGATATCCAGATAACGTAGTATCCTTGAATGCAGGATCGTCGAGAAACCTTCGACGATATAGACCGAGAAAGCTGATCTTTCGTCCCTTTTTTCCTCACTCGAAACGTTTCATGCCATTCTGAAGGAGGAATGAATTTCGCGTATATGCTGCATGGTTTTTGTTCTAATGCACATTTTCTTTTTCGGCTCTCGTGACATTGCGGTTCGTGGAATAAAAATTTGCCCGCGAGCAGCCGTTCTTTTTCGCGTTCCTTTTGAGAAGAAAAAGTTTACAGCTTGGTGTTACTGAGTTTCCGGTTAAACGAGAGAGCCGCGCACACTTCCGTTGCTCTCGTATTCGTCCTTTTATAATCTTAGCTTTGCCTGGAGAACTAGCTTTTTCGACGTCGTCGTAGTGGTCCACGGAATTTCGTCGCCGCGTCCGCAGTTTTTTTTTTTTTGCCATTCTTTTTTGTGTTTGCAAGCGTCGCGAATGTTACGGGAAAATTGTGCTGCATGTTCGGAGGTGATTAGTGGTCTTCGTTGCTTTAAATTAAGTCTAGTCATTGCGTTTCCAACGGCAGAAATTAACGAAGAATGATTGAATTCGTTCACGAAGAATGAAAGGTCTTTTGCGTAGAAAGGATTGAACGATCAAATAGAAAAAATTGCAGAATTCCTAAGAATTTAAGTTTTATCTAGGAAATATTTGCATGATCCGGCAGAGAAGTATATTCCACAGTAATTTTATTACCCTCATAAGGTGCAATATTTCTAGAATGTTTCTCTTTACAAAGGAATGGCCAGTCGATTGCTTTTTGTTACGTGAGCGTTATCTTGACTTGATCGCAGTAAACTACTGTATCGTTCAATACTAATTTTATTTTCATACTCTACAAATTAATAAAATTGTCACATTTAAAATTTTAATATCATGGTATTACAGTCTGCAATCATTTCATCTATTTTTCCTACCTCTCGTCTGTTAAGTAAATAAGATTAAAACCAGTTAGCATGTCTATAATATATTTTGCTTCATAACTATACCTTCAATGCACTTTCAACCCTCTGATTCTAAGGATTATTATAATGACTGCGTAATACATAGGTACATGGAGTACTTGTTTTATGCAGGAGGCATACATAGTTGACTAGACTTGAGTAGGAAATTTAAAGGCTTATGGCATACGCTGTTTGAACGCACGCAAGTAAGAAAAACTAGCTCTTTTAAACTTTCCACAAAAAAAAGTTTAAACAGGTTGGCTCGTTTGAGGCATTCGTGTCCTACTATTTTCGGCACGTTCCGAATTCCTGGCGGTTTTGTATCTCGTTTGAAAACTGGGTTAAATCCAAAAGTACATTTTCTTTAGTTGATTTTTCAAGTATTTGTTGAAAATATTTGCGTTCGTTATTCGACTTTCTTTAACTACGAATAATTTTGCAAGATCTGTGCGGGGGAATTATGTTTTCATGAGCAGAACGAACAATTGTACGGAGTGTTCTTCGATTTTATACACAATCATGCCACTACCAGTTTATGTAAAAGAAAATACAGAAGTATTTATTGAGTACACGTAACGTGAGATTGCATACGTGTAATAAATATTAAAAGTGTTAGATGCATTCATAGATGCTTAATACAAAGAAATATGATTTACATTAAATTGTTTAGCCACATTATTCTAATAACCATTTTGTTCATTATATTGGTGGTTGGCACTTGTTCGTCGAGCACACCTAATTGTTTATAAAATAACACGTTTATGGTACGATTTTAAATATTGTGGTCGGCCTATACGCGGTCGATTTTGAATAAACCTGACTTCATAGTATTTTGGAATAATAAGGCTAAATAAATTTTAATGTGATCTATGTAGAATGTAGACTCTATTGACTGACTGTAATCTTTCAAAAAGGGTTACTTTTTTCAGAATAGCTCATCCTTCCTTATTAACTACTCACTGCAATCAATTTCATTCCATTCAACCTACTGTATATCATTATTACATATACTTCCATACGTATTTCCCGGAGAGTACTTCAAAAAATAACTTAGGCGCATACTCTTTTTACAAGCTTTTATCTTCCAGAGTATCTTTATATAGTTCATTCCAATTTGCTATTTGTTCAAGAGATTGCATTACATTTTCACAAACTCAACTCTACATTAATCGTTTCACAGGTTTCACACTCCAAATTAACTCTTTTGCAGACCATTAAAGAAATTTCATAGTAATTTAATTTACAGCATATTCTGTAAAGGGAAACCAAGAAAACTATTACACAGTTTCTTTTTTATTATAATACATTATACATATATTTGTAAACGGAAGATGACATTGCATTACTTCACTGTTAAGTAATGCACAGGGTGAATTTGATTTGCAAAAAGGCGAATATGATTCGCAAATGGATTAATTCGGACTGCGAAACCTATATTAACACGAAGATCTTAGATATCGTTTCGTTTCCTCATTCTTTTACCACAAACACGTACAAAGTCGAACTTCCCAAACCTTACAGATTCAGATGGTCCTCTAAGCTCTTCGAAAGATTTCCTCGTGACACACCCCTATCGTAGAGATCGTTGTTCAGTAACAATCTCGGAATGCTTGCAAGCTTGTCGCTGGAGCCATACGATTCCGACGTTCAATTAGGGTCGCTGACTCGACGCGGAACGGGGAGAGAAGGACGATGGAAATAAAGGCGAGGAGGCAAACGGCAGCATCTTGGCGAAAGTTTAAAGCTGAGTTTAAGCTCGAAAGATCATGCCTCGTGCTAACGTAACTTTCGCGCCTTCTCGAGGATCAGCGTGTACGCTGCCACGGAACTGATTTCTCGTTTGTGTTTGCTGCAGCAAGATCGTGACGCGGAATAAATTGATTCAACACGCACCAGCTGCGGTGTAATAACGAGGAAATTGTAGAAGTCTAGCTGCATTACCCGGGATATTTATGCCCGGCCCATAAATAAACTGACAAACGCGACGTGGACGCATTTGGCACTGAAACTGACCAACTAAATACGTATAAAAGTACAGCGGGCTGTTAGGTATTTTCCTCCTGCCTTATACAGGGTGCTCGGTGAAACGGCGATGCTGCGGAAAAGAAGGCGATTATACGCGGAATAGTAAGTCGAGGACGTGGAATAATATCCTGTTCATATGAGACTTCGTTTTCGAGGAAATCGACTTGAAATGTTCGCTGGTTCCGCGCGAGCTTAACTACGTCTCCAATTAACGGGGCATATTTACGGAGCCGAATGAAATTAATTGTGCACTGCTCCGAAGAAACGACACGTTTCGGGAGTCATTGAAACCCAAAATTACTTTACCGTTTTGTTTAATTGGAACAGCAGAACACGCTAGAAAAGCGTTCGTAGAAATGTTGCCCTGGTAGAATGGGTAACATTTGCAACAATTTCTGCAATTTTCGTGGCCCTATGCAACAAATGCAAGACTGAACTGAGGCAGTGGTTTACTATGCTTTCGACTTATTTCTTTCACGAAGAATCACACCCTTTTCGGTAGCTGTATCGGTTATCGAACGCTCAATATAACAAGCATCCAATACACGGATCCCGATTACAAGTTGGATTAAAAATCTCGCAAGTTACGATGAAATACGGATAACATTCCGAGTTACCGGATTCATCGACATAACAAATGCATTTCGATAACTGTTCTGTGCTACGGTATCGGGCACGACCGACTCCCTGGGCTAAATCGACTTGATGAATCTGTGGGGCGAACTAAGCGCAACCAAGACTGGAACTTGGTTAAGAGGTATTTGGTGGATTGACGATGACCGTAGCTTTTAGTTACCAAGTGTACGGTGGGTTAGACTTTATACGAATTTAAGCCGCGGAAGAGAAGGGGAAGCTTGATACACGGGACTGTTGGAGATATTTCATCGCTCAAGTATTATGCTGACTTAGGAGTACGTAATAAGGGATTGCGCATGCAAAATCTCTTTGAAGAAAAATTTGTTTGTAGCTCCGTATGAATAACTTAGTGGTTGAGTTATGTATAGGATTTACTATCATATACGTCATACACGCGTGTCTGGCTGAAAGTTTGGGACCATTTCAGAACATTTTAACGTGCACAGAAATTTGTTGGGCCATTCGAAGCAGTTAATCAGAGTACGTTGATGTGATATTAATTTTTAATTAATGAAGTCAAAGCTGGATCTTGGTGAAACTAAGAAAATGGTTTGAAATTCATTCTTTGTCGCCGTATATGAGCCGCTCATTAGCCAAATCCGTTAACTCCACTTTTTCAATCTTTTACAAATGTTATCGTCAAAGCGCTTGATCGGCTCTTAAAACTTAATAAATCTTCTACAAATTCGTTTGACCACAAAGTGATAGCCAATTTATTATAGAAGCCAATGTGATTAACTTAATACGCTTATATAAATCGTGTAAAGGGGGTAATGTTTTTTGGATAATGTTCAATCGAGACGATCCGATATGTGTAGTAGGCGAAAAGTACAAAATAAAACATTGAGAAAAGGACGGAAAAAGTGCCGGAAAGGGGTACGAAAAGTAAGGGAAAAGTGTGATAAACGTGCGGGAAATATTACATATGCAAACAGTTTAAAAAAATGTGCAGAAAATGTGGGAAAAGTACGGAAAAGATACGAGAAGTACATACATGGCAAGTGAACGGTAAATAGACGAGAATAGACGGGAATTGTTCTCTTAATATACAGCGTCGCATAACAATAGAAGCAGTTAACAATTCCCAATTCGCGTCAAAACAATTTACACTATGTTTGAATGCATATTGAGGAACGATGATTCTAATCTTTATTAATATACCACTTACGCTAAGAAGAAATGAAAAAAGAAGCTGTATCATCGCTGCTTCGTAACTATAGACACCGAATGGTTTTATTTTTTATATAGTTATGAAACGCAGTGTAGGTTTGCTTGCTATACCTAGAGTGCATTGGATTTTAATAAGTATTTTCAAACTACCAATATTAAGCAAACGGTTCATTGTTCAATGTCCATTGAGCGAGGTACGAAATGCAAACTACAATGCATATGACCTGTGCATTTTTTTGGTTAAAACACTCGATCCTTCTACAATACACATACTACGATCCATTCCAATATTATTTTTCGTCAATTATAAGCATAGTCTTGATCGATTTCTTGGTCGGTCGTAAAACGATCTGGCTTACACGAAGACACGCGCTCCGCCGAATAAAGTGCTAGGCCAGTCCGTGCTTAAAACACAATTACCTCGACTAGTTAATGGATCGTTTAACACTTGCCTCTTTTACCGAGCCCCGTCGGTGGAACGTGTAATGTAACGAGCAGGAGCATCAAACAAATTGGAACGTAATCCTTTTTTCAGGTACGCTTTACTCTCTTTTGCCACGAACCTCTACCCGTGGTTCTGTGAATTTTCTAACGATCGAGCCGCGCACGTGCACGTTTCCACTCTTCTCACGGAAACGAACCACGTATAACAGAAAATCATGGTGTACATGCCATTAAACTCTGGGACAAATATTAAAACGTACGATTGCTCGCGCACGCTCGCGGAAACATACGAATTCAGTGGTATTGCATCGCGGCGAAGGAGTTTAACGTTTGAATGCCTTTAAATGTTTGACGAGTCTTTCTGTGTCTGATTAAAGTGTGTTTTCCCTTCTTGTCTTTTTCTATTTTTCGTACCTATTGTGTTTTATATTTTTAATTATTCTTATGTGCCTCAGCTTGAAATTCCTTGGATCCTCGCGAGGTCGTCAGGATTCTTTATTTATTGTACAATGTTGAGACTCGAGCGCAGCATCTTCGAATGGCGAAAAAGATTAGCGGGTAGCCGACGGAGCGGATTTTCAATTCTCCTGTTCGAAAGGGCGAATGGTTTTTCCGTGAAACTGTTATCTTTCCTACTTTGGATGTACGTGTATATTTTATGCTTGATAAGGATTATCGTGGATTTAGTAGATTACGCTACGGCAACGGGCTGAAAACTTAATGTAATCTCTAAAAGCTTTTTTCGAAGGTGAATGTGCGATAACACGAAATGTTTAGGCGTCACTTAGAAACGTATACCTATATTCATTCTGCATTTTTGAAATTTCGTTAAAGAATATTGATTTGCGGCAAACTTGTGGCTGATAGAATTGAACTTTGTGCATCAATTTCAAACGCAGATATGTTTATTATTCTTCAAAGGATTAAGATATATCGATGTGTCAATATTTTAAGCAATGGCATAACTGCCCGCGGGCATAAATCTTCTGATTTTTCGTTTATTTCGAGATATTTCCATAGCATCCATTTTCATGGGAATAGGTTATTTGATGTTTCCTATTGTATTTATGTATGTTATATTTGAAACTGTTTGTCGGCATCCCAGTTATTAATTTGTATCGTTTAAAAAAATGTAAAAAGATTGGAACGATGCTTACATAGCAATTGCGGTCGATGCGACTTCTACTGTACAATGTTTCTAAATGAAAAATAATCTTGTTCCATTTCGTTTCAGTCAACTATCTAAAAATCTAAAGCAATTCGCGTTCCTTCATATTTCATGAACTCGGACGGTGGTCTAGTTACACGGTTACAAAGAATTGCTCTCTGTAGTCACTGGAGAACTTTGCCACTGACTTTTAAATTAACCGAAATACAATTAAATATTGCCGCTAATGACCCTGGCAGTCAATGCGACTTTACACTCATTGTCAGTATTAAGAAAAGGAAAACAACAATTCGATATAGTTGAATATTGTTGCAGCTTGTTAATTACATTCGATCATTTCACATTATTTCTTGTGCTTAATTGCTTATTTTTGACACGTTTTGTTAAGTTTAATAGAAAAATTGAATTACTCTCTCTGATACGTACAGTCAGATAGATTAGAAGTTTATGTCTAGAATTGCTGAGTGAGTATGGCGTTAATCTGTAATTTTTACGAATTAAGAACATTTAACAATGCATATTTAGTGAAGTGACTGATTCAGATTCAATCACAATTTTTTTAACTACAACTTAATTCCGTTCATTTCCCCAAGGTCTGAATTTAATGTTGCTTACATTCGCAATGCCATGTATACAGTTCAATTAAAGTACATCGTTAAAAACATAATTAGCTAGCTTTTAGAATGCGTTCGTTTAGTATTCGAGAATTGAGTTCGAAAATGATTTACGATTTAATTTCACGGTAAATATTGCTTAACGAAGTGTGTGTAATTGGGAATCGTACACTTTATCAGAAACTGGGGAAAAGGCTAGAAATATTCCATTGGACCGATTACAGCTATTCCTTTGAAGAATCGAAATATAATTTAATCCGTTTTAATTATTCAGTGTCGGTCAGTCGCCATGGAATAAAAAGCACGAGTGATGTCGAGACCACTTCTACTTGTTCCGCACTCTGTCCACTGCAACTCGTTTCTAGGTTTTTGCATTCAAATTGGTCATGTCATTTGAATAATCGATTCTGAACACCGATTCAGTTCGGTCGATTAAAATCAAGTAATAATATATTGGCAAAAAGGCCCGTAAGTAATTTCAACAGGATCACATTTAGTAACGGAAACAGGGTTAAAATGCAGGAGCATTATAATTTCCGGTCTGAGCCATTAGGAGCCATTATTATTTTTATTGTTGGATTTCTCCCTTCGTCTATTTCATTTCTTTTAACGCTTTACGTATTAAATTTCTTAAGAAATGTAGAAACATTTCAGTATCTACTCCTTATTTCTTGTACATTGGCACATATATTTCATATCACACAATGTACTGTCAAATTTAATTCATCGTTCGTTTCCACTATTTAGACATTTTTTACTGGACTTCTTTCAAGGAAGGGAATAATAGAAGGAAAAAACAGTTTGGATAATATCTCGTATCTAAAATAACAGTACCTTCTTCAACTTTCATTAACATTTTATATTTCACACGAAAGTTTGCTTTATTTCTGTCTTTA
This sequence comes from Nomada ferruginata, assembly GCA_963583965.1. NCBI lineage: Eukaryota > Metazoa > Arthropoda > Insecta > Hymenoptera > Apidae > Nomada > Nomada ferruginata. Next base: position 16,327,631 of record OY757213.1, read on the forward strand.
GTACAGCAAAATTAGAAATGAAAATATAGAGCTTCTTCAATGCACTGCACATCATTTATATAGACATTTTATTATTTACACCGTTTTAGTGTAAATTATCAAAGATGGTATAATTGTTTGATGAATTTGCAATTCTATTTTTGATAGAGCAATGAAAAATAAATGTGTTACTGCAACCAAACTGGAACCATATTTCATGCAAAAAGGAAATATTAAGATTGTGCAATCATTTTTATAGGAACATTTAAGAAATCGCATATGCAATATTCCTGCTTAGTATAGTGGTGGTAAGTACAGGAATTGTAGTCCAAGCAGCAGGCGAGCTACATGTATAAATATTACATAAAATATGTTTAGATTAGTATGACTAATGGTAAAGATACATACAATCAAACAACAGTGTTTGATTTTCTTATATTCACTGAAATTTTCTTTATTTTTATATTCCTTATGCAACTCTACAGTTAAGCTTTTTTGCAAGCGAAGATAGGGAAAATCGATACTGAAAGACATTCAGCTTAATGGACCTCACTTTCCCTTGAGGCAAAGTGCAACTGCATTTTCTTTTTAATGGGACCATGTAATTTTCCCAGTGCTTTACATATAAGAGGTATCATTTTGTGAAAAATTGTATGTCGACATTCTGACACCTTCGCATCGCAGAGATATTTTAGTGCGTGTTATAGTGTATGTATACATTTTCTAAGGTGCTGGTATATTTCCAATACATTCACTGGAATTTAAATTTATTTAATCTAATTTTTTTAAAATTAATTTAATTTAAGTAACTTAGACGCAATTGTTAATTCCGAGAAAAACTCTTAAATATTAAAGAAGAAAAAAATAGTTACACCAATTAAAACATCAACAAGAAAGGAACATTTAGAAAGTCGAATAAGAGAATGAAACTCGATAGCCACGAAACTGTAGGGTAATTACAAATACACTCGTGTTAAAACGTCTAGGAAGCGCGGGCAACAAGGTTTCTCGTTAAACTCTAATGGCAGCGAGCCGAGTGGACAAATTTCCACTAGGTTGTGCTGGAAAGTGGCTTTGGCCTGGTTACTTATACGAAGACAAGCCGAGGAATGAAAGGATTAATCTTGCTGGGATAAAAACACCATGGGAAAAAAGGGTGAAGCGTTTGGAGGGATGATCGACCGTTTGGAGACAAAGGGCCAGCAAAGAAACGAAACTCCTGACCGTACTTGTTTTTGTTCTCACGATCGAATGGCGAAACTTGCAAGCTCGATCTAATTCCATTTGTTTGCCCAACTATCGAACGTTCACAGAATTAGTATAATGCGAGATTATGGCCGATCGAATCAGACGTTCGATTCCAGGGTTCGTGCAAATAATTTATGAAATCCCTCGAGATGAAAGGGGGACAAAGAGATGAATATCATTGGTTTTGGCAAACGGTGGACGCTAAATTTGATAAGATCTCTGTATTCCTGACTGGTAAGGGTGGAATCGAAATGATCGGTGTGGTTTTTTTTTCAAGATCTCGTTCGGCTGGTTGACCATTGCGGCCACTTATCTTATCGTGGTTTGTTTTGTGAAACTTTCCTGTGGTAAAGCTAGTCTTTCAGTAGGACTTGATTGATGCCAATCGTTTAGAATTGTAGTCGATTGCTTGGGGATTCGTGAGGGTATCTGAATGTCCGTTCAGTTGTCCCTTTGAATTGTTTCATCTTTTTTGAATCGTAAAATGTTCGTGAAATGCAAATTGATAAATGTCCTTTACATGTTGTGAGTGGTTATTTGCATAACTGTGATAAATGAGTTAATCAAGTGGGATTAATAAAAATGATTGCAGAAAGTGAACTATTGGCTACATTTCTCGCATTTACGTTAGGGCAAACTTGAACAATATTTATTTATTGCTGTTTGACAACTTTAACATAAATATTATATTATGTAAATATTTTACACGGATAATAATTCAAATCAAAATGTAGCGCCCACCTATATTAAGATAGAAATGAGTTATAATAAAACCATTTTCCTTTTATAATTATTTTTACCAGCAATTTGACAGAGAATTGAAAAGTAAAGTTATTTCAATTATTTAAATCGAAATTGATTTAGCAATGTTGGCTACGTTTTTTTTTATTTTGTTTGTAATTTTTGCCTATCGGCTACAAAATGCCATTGCTTAGCTTGTACACTTTTTTTTGTATTATTCCTTCAGTCATACTTCCACCCTCCCCTGCTTCTCCGTAACCATAACTTATTGTTAGTTCTTAACTTTATGCTTTGGCTTCTATTTCTACATCCATTCATACTTCTAACTTAATCTTATTCCTATGTAACTTTATACATTTGTAGCAATGTTGGCTACGTTTTGTTTCATGTGAGATTTTGTGTTTGTGAATGAATATTACACATTAGATAATTGTACTTTGCGAATTTCTGTATTACTTTAAATGGAAGAAATTAAATTAAAGAAAAAATTAATTGCCATGACTTATACTATAAGGCTTCTCACACTACTAATAAAAAGTAAACGAATTCGAATAAAACGTTAATTGATTTATATGAATGAAATGTATGACTATATATGATTTGTAAGAAGATGTTTTTGACCCTAGTCACTAAACATGTAGGAATCGACGAAGAAACGTTCGAAACTTTCTATTTTTCTTTTCATCCATTGGGCATTTAGGTCGACACACATTTCATCAGGAAGGTCGAAGTTTTTTCACTTGTTAGAATGTAACTCCGAAGGCGTTACCTCGCAACCTCAATTTAGGGTCTCTTTCACGGCATTTAAACCTTTAAAATGTTCTTTTCATACAAGTTTCTTCAATTGGGGAAGTGGGCGTCAGTTTCAAGAAATAAGATTTAAAAAATAGGTAGGGTATAAGCGCAGTTTCCACCAGAAAATCGTTTCCCAAACTTCTTCGGGATACAAATAACTGAACGTTTATAACTTTGCATGATGAATTATATTATTATATCCTAAAGCGATGTTGATAAGAAATAAATCGAATTCGACCCTCTAAGCAACTCTTTCGCCTATTTTCAAACACCTGTTCTGTCAACTTCTGTTCAATTTCCTTAAAAAAAAAAGAAGAAAGAAAAGAATGAAAAATTTACAGCGAATGTCGAATTAAGAATTTCATACATTCGATAAAACAAGATTGCCGCCTAAGGAATCGATTCTTATCTCCGCGTGCAAAGGACACGACATGCGAGAAACTTCACGTCACATAGAATAAAATATAACGAATGAGAAATGTGCGTGAATTGTACGTCCGGTCCGTGAGTGCACGCAAATTTTGCCGCATAACGAGCGCAGTTTTAATAAACCGGTAACTGTTCGCTGGTGGAGAGTCAGAATGCTCGTTATATAAAATATTTACCATATTTCAGAGATGCTCCTAATCGTGAGTTTACGCGATGATTCCATTTCAGAATGGAATATTATGAATTTCGCAACGGCCATGACGTGGATATTTTAGAGATTTTACAGCCAGGTGATTGGGGCTTAAGCTGGGCAATGATAAAATTCCCGTGTGCCACTGTTTAAATCGTCGTTACTTATTCCGTTCCATCTGCATTAAAAATAACATTTCCTCTTTCCTGCTTGAAGCTTTTCACGCATGAGAATTAAAGGAATTAGCTGTATGACCTATTTAAAACAAGTAATGTGCACTATTACCTGCAAGAAGAGATGTGTTTCCGCGTATACACACGGTATGTGCAATCTGAATGGTGTAACACCTTCTGTAGCTCACCTGTTGTAGCAATGAGTAAACGTGATTATCATCGTGAAAATTGTATGCTTCGTTACGAATAAAGGTTTATGCATATCCTTTATGTATATTTGCTTTGAAATATATTCTGCTTTCGTATAATTCGCTATAGTTTTTGTATGTTATAATTGCACAGCTAATCTATTTTATATTTATACAATTTGGATTACCGTGCCCCTCTTTCAACTCGTCGGTGAAAACAATATTGTCTTATCGGTAGCGCGACATAAATTATGCATATTAAACTTATAAAAATCTTACAAATATCTAGACAGGAATCTACGCGTAAATTAACACAAGTTCCGCTGCTGGATCTAGAATTGTTCCGAATGAACTGTCTGTGCAATAAAGATGAGTTTCTTGTTAAAATATTTTCGATCATGGAAATTTCTAAATTTTTCAAACGCGAACGGTAAGATCAAAGAATCTTTCGAATTGCCATTTTAGAATCACTATTCTGTGAAATACCGATCCGGCAAATATTTCGATAAATAAAATACAATCTGCAAGCTAAAGTGCATTTCGATTTCTCAAGCGAATTCCTTTTGAATCGTTGGCAATTTACGACGCTAATTACACCACCACCTAGCAAAGCCTTCGCGTATTACTCTTAATTTTCGCGTAAGGCAGAAATTAAAGTTCATTTTCCAAAGCTCAGTAAGCAGCAATAGAACTCGTAAACGTGGTTGATAGCGAGTGCATAATCGTATTTCCAGCAAACAGAAAACCGCTCCTGGCAATATTTTTCGGTTTTCCCGTTCGGGACTGTCACTTTCATTCCTACGAGCTCGCTACTGGCGAATTTTATGCTTCGAAAACCAAGCGAACTATTGACCCGTTGAAAAATTGACCCTGGACTGCGAACGAGACGCACGCCAGTTTCTCGATTTTACCTTCGCAACGCATCTCTGCTAGAAGCTTTGGTCTTGCTATGTTAACCGGATTTTACGCGTCCCTTGGCTACGTTAATGCAAATGGATTAACTCAGTTCGGTCGTGAGTTTATTTCCGCTTTTCAAACGCCCGCGGTGTTCACGGGGGGGAGGAAATAAATAAACGTTGAAAATAGCGAAATTGTTAAAGAATAAAAGTGTCTTATGCTATTTATCCCGTGACTTGTTGGTACAGTCATTAGTAATAAATACATTAGTAATAAAAGCGGATGATTAGATCGGACTGAATACTGGATTGATCCAATCAGTGTGTGCCGTTTGCAGTGAGCGGGGAACATTATATTTGTCAAATACATTTTATTAGCATTAATCGATAATATGCTCGTCCAGGCGATTAGTTGATTCGAGGTTTCGGGGAACGTTTTTTATTAAATTGCAGTGCGTGATTAAATTAAATTTGATGATAATTGTTAAGGCCATCTGCATAAACACGTTACGCGTTAAGACGGTTAATTTTGTATAATTACATAAGCTAAGTTTAATTGCTTTGTGTGTTTTTCATGATCAATTGTTAATTAAGTAAAAAGCTATCGATACTTAAGCACATTAAAAATAAACCTGCGAAGGATTACATAATACTATTGAGTAGCCATTATCGACGCGTCGATACTCTTTGATACTTATGTATTCATGTATATTTCCAATACAACCACCCATTGCTATTAAGAATCGATAATAATTGAGGAGGAATCGGGTCCATTACTACTTACAAAAATGCGTCGGACCATTTTGCGCACCGTTTTTGTAAATATTCGATGGCGAATGTTGCACCCATCGATAAAGAGCAAATGGAGGATCTACCAAACGGAAAGCGACAGAGCGATTCAGTACCCGGTTGGATGAAAAAGATGCGACGGGCGGAGAATAGAATCGGTCGTAAAAAATGGAAGGAGATAAAAAAGAAGGCCGCAATCGTTTCGCCGAAAGTGTGAGAATCGAGCGAGGAACTGGCGACGTTTCGAGGATAATTTACATTATTCGCGTGGAAAGTTTTGCCTGACGCGTTGGTAGGTCTCTAGGACCCGAGATTTGGCCGTGCTCCATTATCTTCCTTTCCTGCTTGACCTTTCTTTCTTTATATAGAGTAGACCGAGGGGTATCGGATCATTCTTTATTTGATGGGGGGAAAAAAATAGTTAAGATTTAGAAACGCAATGTTTCATTATAAATTCGTAACAAGTAACAAATTACAAAATTCCGTTTTTATGGACAAATAATGAAAAAGTGGAAAATATCCGATTCGCCCTGAGGCTGGGGGCGAATCAGATGTTCCGAATATCTCTAAAAAACCAAACAAATTGTCGTTAAATAATCTTCGGATATAACTTTATAAAATACAGCTTAATAATAATAATGTCAAAGACTCTACGTAGTACATGGGTGGCAAGTATATTTGCCTTGAACACCACTTATATTAGCACACTTTTCGTGGCACCACTGTTCTCAGGTATCGCACTGTATCCAATCCTCCACAGGTGGATGAATGAATTTCTCGTTATAATAAATGTAATCCCACTCTCTTTTATGTATGTTATGAGAGTATTTTACTCACTTTTACCTACATGTATAAATTATTATCGCATTTAAAGTCATACAACTAATTGAATAAACAAAAAAAGAGTGATCCGATTCACCCCATACAATAATAATTTTAAAGTGAATAAAGTACGTAAACAAATTGTGATAAAATAGTGAAAATTATATCAAATATTATTTCTGGACATTATACAAATGAATAATATTAAACACATTTGGATGTCAAAGCTTACCTTTTATTTTTAAATAAGAAATTGTAAGCTATGTAGTTTAGATCTGCACCAAAATTATCACGTTCGTCCGCGTGAGGCGAACTTCAAATGCGTTTCAACACTAAACAGTATTGTAAAACAATCGAAAGACAATCGAAAGAGTTGCATAGAAAGGGCGCGAGGAGTGTATGCACGACCTAAACGATTTTCTCCATGGTAACATAACAAATTTCAACTAAAATCTTATTTCGATCCGATTCGCCCCGTGATCCGATTCGCCTCGATCTACTTACCTTCGATCGCGTTTATCTTGTAGGAAATGCCACGTCGACCAACGGTTTCCTTTCGTTGCATTAGAGACAAAACTGATGTAATGGCCACATTGCAAGACACCTGTCTTACAATTAGCGGACGAATACCAGATGGTCGTGATGGGATAGGGCATCCACTTGTTTTAGCACCCTTAACGCAATTAACTTTTCTGTAAGTAGAGAATACACGGTCTGTCGTTTGAACCGGGATAACGAAAACATTGCGTATGAAAAAATACTGTTCCAGCGAAAAGTTTGGGTGCACGTACCGGCGTGTGAAATATTTTTGAATTTTGAATTATCAATGTTAATACTTTATTTCTCGTTGTTTACATATGTGCACTTCTCTTCCCTGGTATTTTACACACAATTTTGGCGGACTTGAATTTTTGCAAGCTAGCCTTACCAGTAGAATTCTTATTATCGGAACTCCGGTCGGACGCTGGGTTCCAGTTATATGAACAAGTATTCTTATAATGAATGTAAACAACTATTTGGTTGCGCTAAAACTATGTACGTACATATTGTGGCGTCCCACAGTGTTTAACAAAGGAAGTAGTGCAACCGCAGCGGCAAAAGAGATGTTCAAGGTGTACGAATAAGTTATTGGTACAAAGTATTATCATAGCTGGATTAACAAGCTGAAGGCTGCGAAGTACAGTGTCAAAGATGAACTTTTGCATATGCAAAAGAAATTGTTGAACAATTTCCCCCCAAAATAATTATTTATTTTCACCTAATACATATATGTACTGAAAAAAAACATGTAATTCGGAGAATGACCCAGTACATATGTAGAAGTCATAAGTAAGGATAGGGAGGATTTAAAAAAATACTTAAAAAGTATTTTTCCGTTGTTCTTTTTCAAGTATATATAATTGTGGGCAATATAGCGACCGTACTACAACGGCGTATATGGATTTAATCTCTCTTTTATCGTTTCGCATGAACGAACGGAAATGGAAAGTTCGATTGGCTATTATTTCGACGCAGTAGGGATATACATAAATTGATACTAAAAATAACGGGCGATTTTACGAAGCAATCAGTGCAAATTCGATTGGGAACTACCGCGTAAAATTTCTCATTTCTGTGTAATGATAACGATCATTGAACGAAGCTGTAATTAAGTGTTAATGAATCGTTAGAATCGGGTTGCACATACATACATACAAATGCCACGGAAGAATTATTCGTTGTTTTCCGCTACGTTTCGCATGGTGTTTCGCGACCAAAGTAGGATTTGTATCCTACCGAAATTTTATAATTTCGAAGAGTTTTGTATTATTGTACAAATTGTAGATAATAATCTAAAGTCACGAAAACAGATTCACTATTGTATTAGTTAAAACACAGAGGTGCAAAGCGTCGGTTGCCGCATCATATTAAAGGTATTTAAAATTTAAACAAAATCTTGTTTTAGATCTACACCTGTTTTATCCAATTCGGAGAATAATCGATTTCTTAAAGGGTGTGCAAAATAATACTTTAATGTGCAATGAAAAGAGATTCAGGAAGGGAAAGATCAAGATACAGAAAGAATTTGTGATTTATTACACCTGCGTTATTAAGCTGGGGCCAAGTTTTAATCTTGCGATCTTTATGAAAAGAATTGAACTCTATGAAAGTATACCTTTTGAGACAAAGTTGGCCACTTTTGAACCTTTCCATTTCCCAAGCTTGCTCTGGAAACTTTTAACGCATACCTTTTATAATAATGTTCTCCGTTACGAAATATTAGGTCTGCGGAAACTTTCTATCATTTTTTTTTATCGGCCCTTCTTGCCAGTTTGGACTGTTTTAAAGCTTCATTAAGCTGTATATATATCTAATATACATTTACAGGAGGGTTCAGCGATATCTGACTCTTTTGGACCTACTTTTCGACATTATGTTTCATGGAACGATATCATGTCGTACGCCAATGTATTTTTTCAGCATACGCTACCATAATATGAGTAAAAAAATACGGTGTCGTATTTTAACAAGCTAACTTTACTTTCGCATCTCTCCCACCCCTACACTTACCGAAAAATTATTTGCGCAACCTAATGTCCGTCTTCGTGCCAAACAACTATTGTACGTACAGTTTTTTGATAACTTTAATCTCTCGTGAGATATTCCATCGTTTCCAGTTAAGTGGAACGTCGTGTATATACATCGTGTATGTACGTATACTTCCACTGAATGAAAATGTTCTGTACCATGTCAATCACTTGGTACAATAATTTGATTAAAACGAGGTAATAACTGAAAGATGCATTACAATTATTGATAGTGCTACAAGAGAACTAAGCATTGCTTGTTATCAATTAGATTGACTTAATCTTCTGTAAATTTGAAGTAACAAATACTCGTCACAGTTGTAACTAACTTCCATTGAATGAGAATGTTCTGTACCATGTCAATCACTTGGTACAATAATTTGATTAAAACGAGGTAATAACTGAAAGATGCATTACAATTATTGATAGTGCTACGAGAGAACTAAGCATTGCTTGTTACAATTTGATTGATTTAATCTTCTGTACATTTGAAGTAACAAATAGTCATCATAGTTGTAACTAACAGACTACTTTAATCTTTATAACATCTATAAACGTCTATATTAATAGATATTTGTATATATAATAATTTATTTAAATAAATCGCAATATATTATTCAATTTTTATGCTGTCGATATTACACTACGGCCTCTTCTCTCCCTTTTTCTCCCTGTTGGTCGAATACTTTTAATATGCACTGTCCATATACGCAACAATACCTATAAAAAAAATGATTCTATCACATTGTCCTACTTTCATCTCGAAACAGATCCACCGGTAAAAACTGCCCGTCCAGTTATCGCTCTGATTTCCGTAGGCACACCACGACAACTCGTTTCCGCTTCGGCGGGGCACTCGAGGATTCACGTGTCCCGAGCCGATTCGTCACGTCACATCAGCTCACGTCAGAATCACTGTACCCCGATGGACCGCGAAGCCACCATTAATTTAGCCATCATTGTCATTGTTGTCTGCACACCCGTTCACGTCGCTGCGATCCCTATATGCAATACATACCAAGCGTTATTGGCAGGCGTGCACACGAGCACGACACCGACGCCAAGCGACGCGACGCGACGTGACGCTCGTCTCGTTTCACGACGGCATAAAACACGATCCCATCTCTGTGTTCCCTATCTTTTTGTGCGCCACTTTTATCCCGTCCCCCTTCCGTCGCCGTTGATCGGCCCATTCATTAACGACGTAATTAGCCGCTTGCCCTAATTGCCGCCGAGGCCCAGGCGGGAGCAAGTTTCCCTGCGCTCGATTCGGACTGCTCGTAGGTAGTTAACGAACTCGAATGAATACGGTGCACAGCGAGTGCCATCGGTAGTCGAAGAAGAAACCGAATTGTGCTACTCAACCGCGTCCACTTCTCTGCTATTCCGTTTTACCTCTGTCCCCGTTCCTACTCACCCCTATTCCTTCCTACGCCACCTTATTCCTTCCTATACCTTCCGATTCCTCCCTATTCGTTCCTGCTTCTTCCCTGTCCCCGGAACTATCCGTCCGTCTTCTCTCGCCGCTCTGATATTTCATTATCAGGGATGGTTTCTCGTTTGACGTTTTGCTCCCTTGCTGTCTTCGATATTTCATTATTGGGAAACCGCCTATACATCGCTGTGATTAAAGTCGTTCCTTTTCTGTTAGCCGATTCGAAAGCGTCGCAGTTTTTCGCGGACGTATATCGTTTTCGTATGGCCTTCGCATCGTTGTAATTGGACGATTTTGCAGCGTCGTTGCAAGGTCTTTTTCTTTTTTTTTAGGGTAAAGATAGCTTCGCGGACGTGAATTGGAAAATGATTTGATTTTGCGTTGAATGATTTATTTCGATGAAAGCGATGCACGATGCGGTAATTGAAAAGGGGAATTGAAATACGATTAAAAGGATGTGTAAAGTGTTCGCATGTACGCGTGGGTACATGGATATTTCAAGAGTCATGAAATATTCCGAGTGGGTTCTTTCCAAAGTCCGTGAATAATAAATATTGCCATTTTGACAAGCCGGGCGTGAAATGGTTCTACATATTTCGACGCCGCTATTCTACGTGTTCTAAAAACGGGGCAATGAAAAGGAGAATTTGCGCTTTTATAGAAGTAACGTGAATACTGATGTTGTGCTATATTAAAATTTTCATCGCGTAAAAAAGGGTTGTAAGTGCAATTCACTTTGTACTCTCAGCCAATATTTCCTCTCTGACCAACAAAGTCTTGTCGCCCCTCCAAACGACGAAACAGTTCACTCATACGTTTAATATGAGAGAAATATTAATAACAGAAATCATTTCATGAACGGGATCGCATATAAACAAGGTCCATGTTCTTTTTAATTCGGAATTGTACTTGCCAGCTTCAATCGAGTGGTGGTTATACGGGTGTCTGTATTGCCATTGAATTGCCGTACAATTTTGCTGAGAGCCCCGAACGATAATTGAAAACGGAACGTTGGAAAGCAACGCGAAAATTTGATCGTGCGTATACTATAAATAAAATAAAAGTACAAGCAGATTATCAATGTAAATGTCCAGCTTTCTTTGCGCGCGTTAGATTTTCCCGATAGGAAAATATTTCGTCAGTTAATGCTAGCACGTTCGTTCAGGTTATTATCTCTCAGTTTATTATTGTTGATCTAACACTTCTAATGAAAAACAAGTAATTAAAGTGAATTGACACGCTTGCACCGCCACCGTGACCATTATTGATTTTTCATTAAATAGGAAATGTGGCTTTTATGCGGTGGTAGCTGCACACCAATTGCAATATAACTGAACGTTGCTAAGCCACTGAATAGTACATTTATTCTATCAGTCGGACAGAAATGTTTTCACATGTATTTTCCTAATCACGAGTACGAATAAATCAATTCTTGTTTGGCAATTAAATAACAATTTTCCGTGCGCTATTAACTGGATGGTTTGAACATATGCGGTTTTCAATCGTTTCATTGTGATTGAGTTGGGAAAGATATGGTTTGTTATGCTTTTCCCTAATAGACGACCGCCGAAGCTTTATATTTATACGTTTGTACATGTGTTAGAACGACAATACATATTCTATTTATTACTACAAATTTATTATAATTGTTTATTGATGCAAAATAATTAGGAAATGTAAAAAAATGAACATATATTCGATTGCTGTCACGCTTCTTGCAACTAATGAGAGAAGTTTCAATATACATATTATATTCTTTCAAGCATGTATTATATTAAGATTTTGTTTTATCTCAATTCGACACAGAATTGCTTCAAGCTTGTAATATTGCGAATAGGCATCTGAGTATACCGAGAGGTACGTATGAGGAAGGATGTTAGCTTGTTACAGCTAATTGCTAATCACGCTAAATTTACATAGGAAGAACGAACGAACAGCCTAGGATATGAAACGTCTGCAAAGGAAGGCAGCACGAATAGTAATAATACACGTAGCTCGCTATCGCAGCGAATTTTCATCACGCATCTGTGCTTCTCTTTAAGTTCACGAAACAAGAGAATCAGTACAGCTGCAAACGGGCATGTTAAATTACTCACCAGATTTGCCTTTAGAGACGGACAAGAGTGATGGTTCATTTTTTGCAAGCGTATGGAATTTTATTTCGCTTCGCCTAAATGTTCTGTTAAATGAAAGTAACGAATTGCGGATCTGTTCGTACAAGAGTAATCTTCACGTTATAAAGTCTGTCTGTGACTTGTTGAAATGAAGATTAAAAATTGAGGAATTAAATGAAAACGTACAATGTTAATAAAAGTTAATAAAAGTTCTGGAGCGAAAAGAACATAGCGAAATACTGCAAATAACGTCGTATTATAATTCTTACGGAAATTCTAATATCGGTAGAACTAATATAACATTCTGTAACAGTAATAAAATAGCAGCAAATATGTGCAAGGGTAAACTAAAAAAAAAAGAAACGAAGGTATGTTCATATCTTGCCTTGCTTTGAACAACAATATTTCCTCAAACTAGTAATCTCAAATACGAAAAAGAGCAAACATATACTGATTTATTCGATCTCGTATTAACAAACAAAAAAAAAGGCTGAAGAAAAAGTAGGCGAAAAATCCGTGCCGTTTCGAAGCAAAGGTAAATCGACGCTCACTTCTCAACTCGTTCGACGTTGAAAAATTTATCGCACGATTACACGGCTTCGGATTTTCAGGTTTTATACAATCGATTTCGATAAACGATAAGCTTCTATTTATAGAACTCAAAGTTGCAGACGCCTGATGCAGCCCGACACCAACGCCTCGTGTCGGTCAGGATATTCTTCGACTTCGATTCTCAGTACGTATTGCACTTCGCGATTTTCTGCAATTTCTCGTCAAATTCTACTCGCTGAGCACAAAGATAAATCGTTTTAATCCATCAAGATGATCGAAAGTTTCGAGGGTTTCCGAAAGGAGCCAGATACTCGTTCTCTCAGTCACTCGTTTTTTATTTTTCCTTTTTCGCGTTCCGAGGCAACATACGCGAGAAAGAAGATCGATCCCGGTTTTAACAGAGAACGCGAAGCGATAGGAAAAGAAGCTCGCTAAGCTCAGAAGCGACCGATTGGCGCGAGAGGGAATTCAGAATTCGTTTTCCTGTTCCGGTTTCTCAATGAGCCTTTGCCGGTCGTTTCAGGAATTGCCCCGCCGTTTAATTCAATCGATGCCTCCGCGAGCTCCGTGTAGCTGCTAATTACAGGTAATTAAATAAATCGAGGAGCGAGCGATTTTTCCATTGGCAGGGGAGCTTTCCGTGCTACTTCTCCGCGACGCGTATTATCTGATGGATCATTATTTGTCGTTAATTAAAAACTTTAATCAGCTTTGATCGGATGTACAAGTGGAGTTCATCGGTGCATTTTAAAGTTACGAGATCCTTCAACTCCGGCAGCATCCCATGGAGCCCGGTGATTTGCGGCGTTCCCCGTTTGACGATAATTTCACGTACGATAAACGCGAATCTCGCCGCTATTGCCGGGAAACGTGGCACCCGATAATTCGGCCACTCGCACAGTTTGCCGGTGGTTTAATAATTCACGGACGAACGGTGTGCCGTTGTCATTGGAGAAATCGACTTTTTGCGGGAATTTAGGCGTCCCGTAGATATTATTACAAATTCTGTTCTATTTACACTCCAACGCGTAAGTTATAGGATAAGAATTTGCAGAAATTATTTCACGTTTCAAAGAAAATGTCATTTTCATACTTTGCAGAAGAATGAATTTTTTGTTAATAAATCGGGCTTGCGTAATTAAAATGTATAAAGCTGTATAAAATTCATGCCTATGTTGCATCTGGTACAAATGTATGCTTTCAAAGTTTCGGTTTTTAATCGGTTTCCCTTCATTGGTCAAATACTCGTTCTGTATGGTCAGTCGATCCAGGCAGACGTACGCAAAATTTAACGATTTTTAAAATGTTTACGGATCGTTCGTATCTATATGCGCAGTATTTACAAATTTCACCCCGTCTACGCTGGCAGGATTCATTATTTTGTCGCCATTCTCCGATTTTTTCACTGATGACTGATGACATAACTTTTAATATACGAAACTCCCTCTAATAGTTCGCCGTGATTTATAACTTCCAGTGACTAGAAATGGACGAAATGCTTCCTTCGATCTTCGCCCACAGAGGGGTTTCTCAATACATACTCACTACATACTTCCATTCCCACGAAAAAGCTGTCGCAGTTATTTAAATAATCAACGCAGGTTCGATAAAATTGACGAATTGCTTCTTTAAATATTTTGGCATCAATTAAAATTGAAGCATGGATTAAAATTATAGAACCATAAGAGTGATTGGAACCTAGGTGACATTTGTGATTTTTTTCCTGACTTCATGCATCGATTACAAGAAAACGAGAACAGGTAGTCAAAAAACGAGTTTACCATATTATAATATAATTAGTTCGCTTTCAAGCAACATTAATCTATTTTCTAATTTGCAGCATCACGAATATCGATTTTTGGCCGCCGTCAGGTCGTTTCGTCCCACTGTGCGTCGGACGTTGAAACTATATTGATGAATGACACATGTTCAATATACCGATATGTACATATATAGAGTTCGGGGTGTAGAACGAAGTACATCCGGGCAGCGGGTGTTTCTACGTGAAGAAATAAGAAAAAAAGCTTAATATAATACGTTTTTCATCCGAGGCTTCGATTTCGAGGAAAGAAATGTTGAATTTTGATCAGCTACGCAACCAAATTGAACATACTGTACATACACAGTCGGACACGTACGTGTTCGTCCACCTTTTAAAAGGCAGAAACTTTTTTAAAATTCGGCCAAGCGACATGAATTGTTTTTAGACGTCAGAAGGATTAGTTTACAAGACGACGCGCATACAATTTTTTGTAAAAATGGCAATTGGTCGGAATCGCAAAAGAAATTGGTGAAGGTGCGTTTTACAACGTTTTTGCCCGAGCTCGTAATAAAAATTGAAAATATACGTTCTGTACATTTACACCAGTTGTATACAGGCTGGAAATATCACTGAAATCGGTTAACTACGCACCGGCTACAAACAGTTAACGATAATGAAAATCGCCGAATTTCACGAGTTTCGGCCAATAACTGCAATAAATCGAAAGATTCTTACGTCGTTCGATGCCTGTCGCTTGTTCCTGCAGCAACCGAATTCGATAAGCATATATTTATACATATTATATAGGTTGAAAAAAGGCAAAATTGAAAGTTCTCCGAGCAGCATTTATCGTCACCGCGAACGGCAGCAATTTTTCCACGGTTTCAAGTAGAACAGCAGCATCTCAAAGTATCATACAAGATTCCCGTCGAGCAGGAACGTATTAAAGGGTCCTTCGAACGTGGCTGGGGGTGGGTGCGGTGGCGGAAAGGTCATCGATTTCTCGCGTCAATATATTTTTCACCGCGGAATTCGGAATTCGTTTAGCGTCTGTTCGCGTCGGCGAAAGGTAATATCTAAGAAATTCCCGACATTTTCATCGGCATTCTCGCGAGCGGAGAAGCACAGGGTTAAAACGGATCGGGCGCGAACGTATTGGAATGCGTATACCGGTCCGTAGTGTCGCGTCGTGTCCGAAGGCCTGTCGAGTAAGGAGCAAAGTGGATGCTGGTTTGCAAAAGAATTCAGGTCAATGAGAAACTCGCGCCGCATCGCCGCCACGGCGATCGAAAGAGACTTGGTTTTAATTCGCGGATCGCGGACCGTGAAGATTGCACGGGCAAGGCATTTCCGTGAAGGTAATCGCCGCTTTTGCGATACTCGAGTGCGTTCCCTCGTTCCTCTATGCTCTGAGTGCGCACCTGCTTGCCGAATCGTTTTGTTCTTCGTCAATGAGCAGGGGGAAATGTTCTGCCTCTCCGTTTTACTTCCACGGTGATTTGATATCTGGAAAGCGCGACTCGTTTTCTTTACGGGGAAAACGAAGATGATCGTCGTTGTCGTTTATCTAACAGCATTATCGCGTTCGATAATGACTGTTTTTATGTTTCTATCGTTGCATTCCGTTACGTCGACACGTTATCAGCTTGCACGTAACGCGATTTCGTTTCGATAAAGCCAGCCAGCCAGCGGTATAATAGCAGCCCGGTTGGCGATTGTTGCTGCTTGCTGGAAGAAGTATGACCGGCGATTAAATTTGACGGGGGGATTTTATTGCTTCCTTCGGGCGAACAATTGGCACGGATGTATGGTACAACGCGAACGATGTCGGTGTAATGGAAACAGTTCTTTCATGCAATTATATTCTCGACGGCAATTCATCTCGCGAGGATGTGAAATGATAGCAACGTGTCGATGTTCTATGTATAGATAGAGCAATACTACATATAATAATGTATATTTTTTGACATGGTACGAAATGATTGGATTTACAGGGGAATTGTGTACTGTTAATCGCGCTTCATTTTGGTAAAGATTTTTTTTATTTACCTTAGCAGCTTCTTTCAGTATCACAGTAAAATCGAATGAGCAAAATTCAAACGCGAATTCATTTGAAAATGTCTAATATACTTTAATATACTTTAATATATTAAAGCGGTTTATTTATATTTTAATAAATTTTAGGGCTAATTGTATTTCTAAAGAGGAAACAGAGTATGTAAAGAATGGTTTCTAATAGTATTATATATAAAGAAAATAATAATTAGATTCTGTCAGAAACACAAGTAAGTACTAATTTGTTTAACCAGGTAACCTGTAGTAGTCTAATCGATTTTTATTTCAAAGATTCGTACAATCTTATGTATACACTTTCTAATAATACTTGCAGAAAACATAAACCGATCAATCTTGGCATTATAAATATAAGGTACCTAACGGGGCCGAATTTTTCTATTAATACTAATGCGAAATATATACAATTACACCAAACACAAGTGCACTAGCTTATTATATTCCCCGATAAAAGAGATAGTCTGCATATCGTCACAAATCCATGTTTTGCTTTGTTAAAAAGATGTTGCACGATAGGGATGATTTCTGACAATGTTGGAATCTGATTCTCTTCAGCCCCTGGGTCTAAACTTAAACTTTGTACTTGTATACAAATGTCTTCAAATACACGCAACTACTGCTATCAATTGCAATACCATTCTCACGCGGTTAAAAAGAAAGAAAAAGCGAATAGGACGATATAGACGAGACTCGCTAGCGTGTTTGGGGGTGTCAATAGGTGCAGCCACGCTCCAAGAAAGGGTAAGGACCTTTTCCGTATTGCCAAGAGTAACATGGTCGTCGTAAATTTTACGACACTCTCTGGTTATGTATCGCAGACGTTCTATATCATGTAGAAGAAGAAGCTGCAACAAGAAGGTCACTGCAATTTGTGGATGAGGCTGGATTAGGTTCTTAGATTTTTATCGACCATGAAGTATTGAATTCTGTGTCTTCGCGTAATGTCATGATCTTTTGGCACCTTTGTTTAATAATCGTAAAAAAATCCCGTATATCATGACACTTCTGCACCATCTTATCATAATAAAAAAGAGATCATGAAATTGATTCTATGTCATATTTCAAGCGACAGGACCGTAGAGAGAAGAAGATGAATCTCCATGAAAATATGTAAAATCATAGAAGTATCGTACAGGAATAATATTATTTTTAAGAAGCATGTCACTTCAAAGCCAACGTTAATCGCGTTAAATAAAAGATATTTTTATATGCACGAACATAGATTCATTTGCATTTGCATTTCATTGCATTTTAATCTATCATAATAAATAGTTAAAACAAATAGTTTCGCTTACAGCTTCATGATTTTATGCTTAAAACGCTATCTTTGGTTACAGAGTTATTTGGGAGAAGTAATATTTTGGATTTCGAGGCTTCGAATGGTGGCCACTTGATAAGAAAAAGCATTCTATTCATACGAACGTTGAAAAATTCAATTTTGGCCAGAATTATCGCTTTTTCGAACCACCGTGGGATTCGATTGTATTGGAAACTATTGTATATTTTAACAAATAATAGATCGTCTCTAGGGTCTAGGTAGTTTCCTGTAGGTATATAGATTCCTATATTTGAGTAGTACAGAGGGACAAAAATTTATTTGAACGTTTAGAGCTTTCAGGCTCATTCGGATGTATACAGTAGGACTATCGGCAGTCACAATCAGTTCAATTCAGGGATTTCGGAAGCACTAGAAGAGTCGATACCATGTAGTAGACCTATTCAATGAATTTGTAGACATCGACGCTTCTGGGGTCTCCGCGATCCTCTCTGGTGACCGGAGTCCTCGGAGTCTTCTAGATCCTTGTGGTCTCCAGGGTTTTCGGGGTCTGCAGGCTTCTCAGAATTTCCGGTATCTTTGGATTTCTTGCGGCTCGAGGGATGCTCTTAGCTACCGGTTTCCCCTGGATTCTCTGGGGCCCTCGAGGTTTTTAAGTCCTCCGTTCTTGGTATCCTTTAGGTTTCCAATATCGATCATTACAATATTCTTAAAATTCTCTGTATAAGTATACCGCGTCTAATTAGTCTAACGTGATTATTATTAATATTAGGGGAGAACAGTGAGTAATGCATTTTTAAGACTGACATTAGACGGCATTATTGTCTGCGATGATAAAATTACGAAAATTCATTATTGTTATAAAAAGTTTTTCGTGATATTGTATCATTTGAAATCCTTATCTCACCAATACACGATATGAGAATTTTGTATTGAAAATATTTAATATTTAATGTCAATATCGTTTTATGAGATAGCAATAATTATTTTCCATACCCTCGATATATTTATGCATCTGTTGATTTAATATTAAATTCGGTAGTGTCGCAGGCCCTCGCTGTTTGTTCGATATAGGAACTCGTCGTGTCAAGTATTAAATTTCTTCATTTTTAGTGCATCAAGAACCGCGTACCCTGTCCGCAGATATTCTGGTAATAGATCCGAGGCTTTCAAAGCGTTTCAATTCAAGTTTCAAGTCTTTGATATCTTCGATATTGGATTCTGTCACCTATATATTTTCTGTATTGAATTTACCGACTTTGTGGTCTTCATTTCAGTGTAATTTCATAGGTGCAGAGTATTCAATTTTGCATTAAACGTTAAGACCGTGGACGCCATTGCATTTGTACTTTAATAGTACGTTTCGAAGTGGTTTGCGCGATATATTTCAATTGTCATGGTGTTTGCTTTAATTATACAGCGACGACATTTAAGTGTCTATGTACATACACCTGGACCGTTCATAGGTATCTACTTTTCAATATCGGATGTTTCATCCCCATCATCCAAAATCGTTTCGATCCATAAGAGAGTAATCAGCGTACAAGTTTAATGCGAAAACGATAAAACCCGCCGTAGAGCACTTAAAACTTAATAGGGATATAATTAACATATAACGCGATCGTTTCCCACCCTCGTTCCAAAATGTATATATCAAAACTTTCCATTTTCCTGGCCACGATTTTTCGTCGAATCTATTGCTTAGTACGGAGTCTCATCCACTTTAAGCCATTATTTATTCAGTACCTACACATAGCGTCCAAAAAATGTCTACGCTATCACTCAGGCTTAATTATTTTTATCCATTTCCTTCATCGACCAAATTAATTATAAAATATTCGCAATATATTACAATCTGACTGTCATGGATCGTAATAATAATTTAGCAGCGCAGCCTGTGACTAATTTCGGAAACCAAATACCATTAGATTGTACGGTACTTTCATCGTTTCGACGGATTCGCGATGTGCAGTAGGTAACCTATCGTTTCATTTACCTTACCGTTACGAATCGATCCCAAAGTATCATCTCCGATTACCGGCCATTATGTGTTTTATCACGCTCTGAGGGAAGCGGGTAACGAGCCTTTTAACTACATCGAATGCGTTATACGTTTCGGGACGGATTTGTCGTCCATTCGACCGTGCCTTCGGATCGAATGAACGCGGTGCCGATGGTGCAATTAGGAATTCAAGGATACACGTTGAAATCGTTTGACTGCGGGCACCTAATATCGGCCGACATGCTTGGAAGCCACCTTAGCACCTGAAGTGGTTGCGGGGAAGGTAGAAGCTTACTTGCCTCCAGTACCTCTCCTGCACCTTTAATCTCGCTACTTATAGCGCTGCTGCTAACTCGGGGCATGGTCTCGAAAGGTCCCGGATGCGGATCGACACGAAATTTGGAGGGGTGTTAGGAGAGATGGGGTGGGTGTTAGATCTTAATTTTAGCTTCAGGTTTCTATTAGTTTCCGAGATATTAAGTCTACCGGTAAGTTCTGTTCGATAATATCATCTAAAACACCATTTATGACTGCCTCTTTTAACCATAGTGTTTCAAAAATATGTGCTCTTCTAAATTCCATTAGTAACGATGGAAATTATATTATTCGGTAAATATTAATAAATGTATCGAAAATGTATTATTTTCTTCGAATTCAAATGCGGACAGAACTTCCCGATAAATCTATTTATATTCGAAATTTGGATTATTCGTGATTCATTACTAGACGGAAGACTTCCTCTTGCGATTCTGATTGTGTGAATTTGTTTCTTCTAAATAATAAGTAACATAAATTTCTGAAAAAATTATAACCTTCGTTAATTTAGTTCCGACGATATTTTCATCCATTCACAGAGATGTACACACAATCCCACACAATTTTCGATGCAAACTGGATACGTAATTAACTTGCTGCACAACAAAATAATGTCGGTCTACAAATTAATTGTCCGCCCTTATAATATCTTGTACAAACAACAGCATCATCTTTCTAGTAAGAATTTTTTCAATATCGAGATAATTGCATTCCCGATGAAACAAGGGGCAGATGGGTTCACGGTTTACTGAGAGAAGGTTTAAGCACGAGTAAGCCTGTTCGTTGTTACATCTCGTTGAATAATAAACGCTCGTTTGCATAACAAACTTCACCCAGATTTCCACGTTCCTCGATCGCATTACGCTCTTCTTTGAGACGTATACAGTGTGGGTCCATAACGTCGACGGTCCCATTAAATTTACATAAAAATTCGTCGTTGCGCGAGATCGGGTAGACAACCAAGGAGGAAAAGAGACCCTACGAAACGAAGTTTATTCTGTCAGCCGAGTGTTTGTTGCGGCATATTATCAGAGATGTTGAATTACTTTCAACCTGAAACTGAAGCACGACCAATGAGTGTTGGTTTCTTTGCACAATGGAAACGCGGTATGTATTCCCCGTGGAAATGTAAATCTTTCTATTGAACTGGAACAGGCGTAGATAAGTTCGGCGGCTACACGTTTGGAATTTTCAGAAGTCTCTTTCCTTTTCTAGAGTAAACTTATCTAGTTATACGAGAGAACGAGCTCCGCGTGCTCCTTTTAATTTTTGTTTTTTATGTTTGACGCCGACGCGACGTATCGATTTACGTTTTCACGATGGAATACGTTTGTACTCCGTTGAACTGCTGGGATAATAAAAGGCTGCGAGCATTCTTCGCGAAGTTCATACTGTTTCGAATAATGTTTAAAAGTGCCATCGTAAAAATGCATCCCGTCCAAATTTTTCGGGACGTTTCAAAATTAATCCCTTCATTAAATTTTCCTATTTATTTTTCCACAAACTTCAGTCGTCGTGCATGCGATAAAAACTAATGCATCATATATAAGGTGTCTCCGTTGATAAAGTATATCAAAAGGGACATTGAATTTCCTTTGAAGCTCATAACAATGAAAGTTGCACGACTACAGTTTGTAATCGCGAAACAGTGCATGAAGTATTTCGAAATTAAAAAGCTTGTCGATTAAATTCCTTTTGCTATACGAAGTAGATCATGAACGATAATAATAATAATTTTATCCCCCACTAACAATAAGTATTCATTTATTAATTTACTAAACTGTGTAGGATTGGAAATACGGCGTGAATGTTGAGTACTTGAGAAGGTCGTGCGCATGGAGGGTACAGCGGCCCAAGGGTTCGGGTGGTCGGGACCGACCATCACCGAGGAATGACTGGGGGGTGTGTCCTGAATGAGTGAGCGCAAATGAGGAATAGAATGAAAGAGAAACTAAGAGTGAAAGAATATAACGAATGAACGATGCGTGCAAGAGGCAGATTTAGGAGAGAGTTTGAGCAGAGTGAAGAGTGCCGTGAGCTGAGAGTATTGTTGAGAGTGTTGAAAGTGCCGTGTGTTGAGTTACGTCGTGTGTCGACATATTCTTATAATAAAGCTAGTGTTTTAATGAGTAACTGAAGTCTTATTAAACCACCTGTCCTCTATTCCCAAAACTACGTGAGGTTTACAGAAAATAACTCCTACAAATTGGGGGCTCGTCCGGGATAGAGGTAACAGGAAGTGTAAGATTGTCAGTGCTGTGTGCGACAATGAGTTTGTCCATTATTGTGATTTATTAAAAGGTAACAGTTTGTGCGTTTTGTGATTTCGCCATGAGTACGGGAAATCGTAGCGATGTTTGTGGTACAGAAGCACTGCGGAAATTGGAAGAGCAACTGGCGCTGGTCAGTCGGCAGCTTGGGGTGTTGCGGCAGGAGCGCGCAATTCAGAAGCTGGGACGTGCCACGCAAGAAGTACAAGATGATCAATCTGCGCGGCCGTTGGCGGATATATCATTGGTATCCAACATGCTAAATTATTTTGATGGTGATGGTGCCTTATTCGACCAGTGGGAACGACAGCTGAAACTGCTGCGAGACGTACATCAGCTCAGTGAGCAAGAGGCTAAAATTCTTGTGAGTGGTAGGCTGAGGGGTAAAGCTATGGAATGGTTCCATTCGAAACCAGATTACATCGTCATGGACATGGACGAATTTATTGCCGAAATGCGTGCCATGTTCTCTTTCATGCCGAACAAGGTCTTACGGCGAAGAGAATTCGAGCAACTGCAGTGGCAGCAGGGGGAGCGTTTCTGCGAATATTACCGCCAGAAAGTAATATTGGCGAATCGAGTGCCCGTTGCTGAGGACGAGATGATAGAATATCTAATCGAGGGCATTCCGGATTTGAATCTGCAAAACCAAGCGCGCATCCAGTGCTTTGCAAGCGGAGCAGCAATGGTGGTCGCTTTCGAGAGGGTGACGTTGGGTCCGACGGTCGACGAAAGCCAGGCACGGTGGGAGCCGCCAAGGAACAACGAGTGGCGAGGTGCGTCGTACGTAGAGCAGGTAGCGGAGGTGAGGCCGACTACACCAAGATGTTACAGCTGCGGAGGGATAGGACATCGCGCAGCGGGCTGTCCGTCCAGGGTGCGAGCGGTCAAGTGTTTTGCGTGCCAGGGACACGGACATGTGGCGTCCAACTGTCCGGGGATATTGTCGGTCGGGGGGTATGCACAAACAATAGAATCAAGTGATGAGGAAGGTAACGTAGAAACGGAAGTAATACCCAACGCGAATTTTCCTAGTTGCAGTACCGTAGACGTTTTGAAAATTGATGTGTTCAACGTAGCTGAAAATTATGTCGCACAACCAGTTGAACCGAAAATAGAAATTGTAGAGTATCACGAGCCGACGGTGATAGGAAAAGTTCAGAACGATGCAGATTCCGCGACGTGTGTCAACAAATTAGAACCTCCTTGTTTAGTAAAAGTCAAACCAATTGAGAATAATTACGTGCATGCCGACCATTTCCTTGAGAGTGTGAATGACGATGTTGAATTAACATTAACCGTATCGAGATTTTCGAGACAAGACGTAAGTGAGCGACCGCGTGTAGACGGTGATGTATTCGACGGAGTAGAGTCTTTCGTGAGGCGCGATGCTGAGTTTGAATATGGAAAAAGGAAATTCGGGAAGGTTATACCTAAGCGCGGCAAGAGCGCGAGATTCTTGCATGTGGTCGGAAAAAGTCCAGTTCATATGAAACCGTTTTCTTCAGCGGAAATAGCTCGTAAACATATTGTGCAATGGAAAAGAAGGCTAGAGCGAAATAAAGGGTTTAATGATAAGTGTAAAATAAGTAATCATGCTGGGAAAAGAATTCGTGGGGTTCAACGAGAAAATAGAATTAGGTATAACAAAAAATGTAAAGACGCGCAGCGTTACGCAATTGACGATGTATTTGTAAACAGAGGGACTCAGCGGAGTTCTAATTTAGAATATGTATCGTAATTGTAAGGGAATGAATGAGTGATTGAGTTGAAGCGATAGAGGAGTGTTTGTAGGAATATCTGAGGCCAGATATCTTTTTTTAGGATGGTCGAGTGTAGGATTGGAAATACGGCGTGAATGTTGAGTACTTGAGAAGGTCGTGCGCATGGAGGGTACAGCGGCCCAAGGGTTCGGGTGGTCGGGACCGACCATCACCGAGGAATGACTGGGGGGTGTGTCCTGAATGAGTGAGCGCAAATGAGGAATAGAATG
Organism: Nomada ferruginata; assembly: GCA_963583965.1. NCBI lineage: Eukaryota > Metazoa > Arthropoda > Insecta > Hymenoptera > Apidae > Nomada > Nomada ferruginata. Next base: position 16,352,240 of record OY757213.1, read on the forward strand.
AAAGAGAAACTAAGAGTGAAAGAATATAACGAATGAACGATGCGTGCAAGAGGCAGATTTAGGAGAGAGTTTGAGCAGAGTGAAGAGTGCCGTGAGCTGAGAGTATTGTTGAGAGTGTTGAAAGTGCCGTGTGTTGAGTTACGTCGTGTGTCGACATATTCTTATAATAAAGCTAGTGTTTTAATGAGTAACTGAAGTCTTATTAAACCACCTGTCCTCTATTCCCAAAACTACGTGAGGTTTACAGAAAATAACTTCTACAACTGTATCATGTGTTAGGAAATATCGTAACGTATACAAAAGATCGTATTCTACGAGGCAGTAGTATTGTATCTTACTCCTGATCATTGCGGGAAACGATTTATGCAGTTTCGTATGCGACTTCATGAATTTATATGGGATTCTGTTCAGGTATCGTGCTTACTGTAAATGCGTGTGAAATTGCAGGTTGCGAATCGCATAGACACAACGTTGATACGTCCAGCATCCTCTAGTGTTGTGACACGATTTTCTAAGGGAGACGTTTAATTGTACTGCCCTTGCACATAACAATGCGAGATCAATTTTCTATCACCAGGTACCCACAGAAACTTACGTGGAAGATAGACGATCAGTTATATTTTTATTGCGCCAAGGTTTTGGATCCACTGTGAACGTTCGTAACGCGCAAGTAACAAGTAACTGTGGTTAAACAATGAGATTCTATAATTTTTCCAATAAAAGATTACTGTTAGAACAATTAAGGGGATGTAACAGAGCTCCTTCTGTTTGCATGTATACATATACATCAATTGATAAATCATTTCATAGAGTCTCATTGCGCAAAGATAAAATTTTGCGAAAAATTTGTTTACAAAAGTTCTCTCATCGTAACGATATCTATTAACAGAATATTACTAGTCTTTGCGCTGCATATAAGGGCTTTGATCGTTTCACCGATGCGACGCGTCGCGACGCTTTTCTGACATCCTCTAGATAGCCGTTCACTGTCCTCTAACTTTTCCCCCACAGGTTCCGTTCGTTTCTTTAATAACTTAATTTATTAGCGCTAATGGCGTAGCCGTAAATATCAATTTTTGATCGACGGAGAAACGAGGGGTGTCGTTAGTACTAGACAACGATGAGAAGGACGAAAATTGGGTAATGCTGAAGAGCTATTCGCGATAACGGTATAGAACAGCAGACTCGTTTGATCCTCAGCTTACAATTAGACATCGATCCTCTCCCTTCCTCGTGTATCACCCAATTGCGCTCTTTTCACACCACCTGCTTCATATGGCACTCTGATAGGCGGTAGAATAAAGGACGTTCTACGGTCCTGGAGCATAACAGAATTTATAATTATTACGCAATACAGAAACCATTCGTACCGTTGAGATAAATAATTTGATCGAAAAGGAGATTATGTTATGTAACAATCGAGACAGAAATAGAAAATATGCAATCGTCCTCTGCTCCTATGTATAATTGCACCGGTACAAACAAGGTTTTGGTCGGGAAGAATATTTACAGTGATCTATATGTATGTAGATATTGTTCGTCGCTGAATTACAATCTGCAATCAGATTTTGTCATCACTCATCGGGGTATAAAATCTCATTGTCAAGATTTTCCAATTTACTTTCAAAGCAGATGCACTCCGAGATAATGTAGTAGATACTAGATCCGAGGTGTTCACTTCTCTTTCCGGAAACGCTAAGGTAGGTAAATTATCTATTCGTTGGGAAACGTGACGATTTTCCAACGCCGTTTGTGATCATCGATGTTCACAGCGTTACCTTTCCGATATTTCTCTGTACAATAGCACCGTCTCTTCGGTCGCTTCGTTCTCTTCGTTTTGATGGCACGCTCGGCCGATTATGGTCAATTGGCGCAGATCAAAGTGGCCTCTGGAGCGGGAATATTTATTCAGACCACAATGCAATATCGTTTTTATTCGTGAGCGCCGGGTGTATCCTTATCGGGCCAGATCGCTTTGAGGTTATACATGTAGGCTGCAAGTTAAATTTCAATTGTGCGTATGCCACATTAAAGTGGTCCCTATCCTGCGGGACACCGCAAATGAATAGCACGCGTGGTTAGTTATCAAGCAGCCCTTACTTACCTGTCTGCCTGACAATTGGATCATTCCTTTCATCAGCAATTCCGATTCAAGTACAGATTCGTCTGTGTCTGTTAGTTTAGTATTGCAGTCGTAAAAGTGAAATGTTTTAATGTGGTAATATTGTGTACGTCCGTAGATTTATACATAGGTTTTACGAAAAGGTTTTGTTAAAGGGGGAAATGAATTGGGAGATAGGAAGAGATAATAGGAATGGTGTTCATTAGGTTCAGATCTTTCTTTAAATAAGGTTCTTATTTAAAATTTTGCAAATTTATCTTGTATTCCTAAGTTATTTGTTTTTGGGGTGTCTTCATATTTAAAGATCAATGTCTGTGAATGAGAAAAATATATATTTCATACATTTTGATCCTGCAGTGATGTACGAAGTTTCATAGGAATCTCGGCATATTTATTTGGTTTGCCTTCTTTTTTCTTCCAGGTAAAATTTCGAGATGTTTCTTCACTAATTGCAAGTAATAAATGGAAAAATAAGTATTATTTTAGAGGGTGACATTTTGTAGGGAGTGCAACACAGAGTACATAAATTTCACGCATAAAATATACAATTCCAGCCTACATAGTTCCGCAATCGATAAAGCGATACTATTAACTCGCAAAAGTTAGACATGTCTAATGCAGCTTCTCCGTTATAGCTCGCGCATAAGCAAAAACTTCAGGTATTCTACTCAGTATCGCACTCTTGTGCATCTTTTATCCGAGAAAATAGAATTCTCTATTCAGCTTAGTCTTTTCTTCTTTACATGCTCGATAATCCAGCGTTTCTCAGTTCTTAAACAGATTTTTTGTCTCGTCCGTTGTAGCGATCACGAAGGGTACTTTGTTCAGGGAAGTTCCGGATAAATATTATTATTACATTAAAATTAGCTCTCGCAGCGCTGCGTAGAATTTTTACGGGATTTTTAAATCACACGAACAGTAATTGTTGTACTTTAGTTTCCATGGAAATAATCGCATTAATTATTCCCAAAAGCGCAGTTTATTTACTCTCGTTTTAAGAAGAATTTTAAGGCTGACGATGCTCTTGACAATTCGCGCGATTTTCGGGCTGCTCGTGATGCGGTATTAATTCCAAGGGATTGCGGATGGAAAATAAAGCGAACGAGAAAGGGTAAGAAAAAGCCCCGCTCTCTTTACATAATAAGTACATCGTTCTGTTTCCCCCATTCCAATGCTCTTTCCCGGTTCGTGCATCTCGTCATAGTCGTTCGTTCTTCCACCCTCTTCTTCACAATTGTGAGCTGTTCCCTTTTTTTTCCCGCCCTCTTTTTATCCAGCCACGAAATAAAACTGCGGTGGCAGAACGTGACAGCAGCGTGACGTTATGGAACTTATCTGTAAAATAGGCATTTCCAAGGAAAAACTGCTAAGACACTGCTAAAAATGACGGCATAGTGGAAGAAGAAAGTTACTTTAAATATCGGTCATCACAACTGACTGGTTTCTCCTACTCCTGGTTCTTCCTCCTTCAGAGACATCGATCCACTTGCATTTCAAAGCGCGCATGTTAATTAATTGTTTTCGTTCATCGGCAAGCTCCCGTCGAATACCATTGGATGCCGAGCTTTCATTAAATTGATTTCAATTGATTGATTGAAAGCAATTTTATTTTATTTCATTTGATGAACTGATTTATCAGAGGAATGGACAGCAACGCGCTATCCGGCGTTTAACAAAGTAGTTAATTGATTTTCGATCAACTCGCTAATTAACCCTCCGTTCCTCGAGGAGGATTGCCCGTTCGCTTTTGACGCGTGAACGAATATCACGGTGATTTATTATTTTGGGCGAAAGTTCCCTGGAGAATTGCCTCGAAGTAACGAAAATTCGATACTATTTACCGTTTGCCTGATTAACGTGATTAACGAAAGAAGCATCTATAATAATTGTGATTCAAATGACTTACAATGACTCGACATGTTCTTTTTAAACAGCGTGTGAGAGTTATTGCATTGTGCATTGCGGAAACAGATTTATTCGCAAAATTGTCTTGCGTGGAACAAAATTGATTTTCTCAATTGCATTTTTGATCTAATAGTAAGTGTCATTTTATGGAACATATTTGTGCAAAATATATTTAATTAGCTCCGCGAAATTCATTCCTGTTCTTGTTGTTTGATAGGCAAGAAAGTTTTCAGAATTATGTAGGCGCTGCAAAGTTGATATTCTATGGCAATAATTAACAAACTAGTAATGTTTTTACAAAATGCATCATTGGAATAAAGATCTTGCAAAAAGTACCTGCTGCCAATTTTACAGAAATCTACATACATGTCATTTCGATTGAATACTGTCTATATTAATTACATAAATACATATCTAAAGAGTTTAAGTGAAACTCAAATCGACTTCCGCGAAAGAACGATTCAGAAAATGCTCTTTCGAAAAACCACAACATCCGAAACACTGAAGTTTTAAAAAGGCACTTTTCAAAAACCACAACACGGTTACGATTAATCTAGTTAAATCAGTTGGCTGTACAGTTTCAATTAACGCACCTCACTTTTGCATACCTGCAAATACATGCCACTCGAAATAAATAGAATAAAATAAATAGGAAAGGAAATATTACATACGGCGAAACTCGAATTCCTTCAGCTTGTATCGCCTCGAAAATTGAAAGTGTATAGGAAAGAAGAGCGAAAAACTAAATAATATTTAACACCTCCGGTTTATTAATTTTCTGTCGCATCAACTAATAATAATCGGTGTAACACGAGAAGATTCTGCGATACGTACGAATATCTTATCAACCAACACACATCGTGTTACCACCGATATTTCATACAACGCAAGGATATTCGGTCCTTCCTTTTTACCTGTCGATTCTTCTTGTCGTTCACTCTTACTCTTTCTACTCACTTATGAGGGACAGTATATCGCGAACACGCTGCCCATGGAAAAGCTTATATTGATGAATCAACGTCGCACGAGAGCGTACGGAAAAGAGGAGACAGTATCTGATTTACTGGACCATAAATATCTCTAATCTGCAGCAGACCCGGTGCATCCTTCCGCCTCTCTTTCTCCAGCTACCACGATCACTCGTTTTGTCTTGCTTTCTCTACAGAGAAAGAGGCGTTTATCTTTATTCCTCTTGAACCGTTGGGGCTTTCCTTCCGTTCTCCATTCCTCATCCGTTTAGGTGGGAAAAAGCCCTAAATTTCGAATTGGCGAACGGTGAATTGAGACAATCCGAAATTGGTTTCTGGGCTGGAAAATGTATCCTGCAAGGGGTGACGAGTTACGGGCATATATATGTACCCAGTTGCAGAAATCGTGATAAATATAATAGCTGGTTCAAAGTGTTTTACGGTGATGTGTTAAAGTGATAAATGTCTAGAAAACTTTCCGGGATTATGATTATTGCACATTATTTAATCCTGTAGGATTAATGTAGAATTTTAATGCAGAATTAGAAATGTAGAATTGTAGATTAATGTAGAAGATGAATATAAATGTACGTGCCTGAATATTGTGTTCCTGTAATAGAGAAGCTTTAATTTGGTAAGTAAAGTTTGTAACCCTTGCGCTCCGTTACGCCGAAAAAGAATTGTTACAGACAATGTTTACGTAAAGTTTTGGCGAAAAATTACAGAACATCTCGAAATATATATATATCTGTTCTCCGCGGCGGAAGAGTTGAGCGTGTTTACTTCGATCTAATAAATTTAAAATAAAAACATATATCGCTGCATCGTATCTACCTGCCACTTCTATTGTTTCCTCTCGTTAAATATCTCCGAGTATATCTCGTATTTACTGCAACAAAGACCTAGCACCAACAATAATTGCATCTCAATTCATCGTCACTTGACAAGCTATTCCCACTTCGTCGAATTAAAATCCAAAATGTCAGCCGAGTACAACGTTGTTCGAGCGCAACGTTCCATTGCTTCTGGTTTCGCGCAAACTCACCGCCAGCCCCCTCATAAAGAAGTCCCGGGAAACTTCATTTCGTGAAAATTTCGGCGTCGCACTTTGACGCCGCGCTTCGCGGTCTAATGGAATAAACCGTCGGCGCGCCGTAATGGCCCAGCAAACGATTCACATGGCAGACGACAACACGCCATTACGCAGGACGAAAACTGGCCTCAAATATTCTCAAAGATGCGTGCGCGTGCATCCTAGCTACTCCTGCGAGGAAATTAATTCTCAGTGCAGTAAAGGGTACTTCATCTAGCTAAATCAAACAAGCCTCTAGCCGTGGGCTCGCCCACTATAGACGGACGGTAATTGTCGCGTAATTATGAAACTTGAATTTCGCAGCAAAATCTCGTTTATTAACATTAAGGACCTTCTGCTTGGTCTCATTCCTTGAGATATTCGTCCCCGATAATCGAGTTTGTCGGTGATGTTCGCCAGGACACCGTTCATCGATTTCTTGACTCATCTTCGTCATTCTCCGTTTCATGCACTACAACGGTCGCGTAGCACGGTGAAACGATCCCGGGCGGAGATTAGTTGGGTCCCGTGAACTATCTTCTGCCGGTGTCTTCGTGCTTGGTCCTTATTTTCCGGCGACACAACCGCCTGTCATCCTTAACGAGTTCAAGCCACGTAGCTGTAGCGGCGGCTAGGTCGAGGACGCTGGTTTGTTATGGCATCGAGTTTTAATTAAGCCCCTTCAAGCGGGTGTTTCGTTTGAAACTGCCAGAGGCCTAATAGGGACTGCCGGAAGATCTCGCGCGATAATTGTGCTCGAATATATGAATGTTTGTGGGGCAACGGTTCATTAACGGAATTAATCGGGCCGATTGTTCGCTGTTTGTGGTGGTTATTTCGATAAATGTTTCGATATTTTATTTTAGATATGTTTGTATATGTTCATTTACCTTAGAGCACGATAAAGCTATACATATAACAGCTGCCCATAAGAATGTCGCCTAAATTATTAAATAATAGGCAATATGGAATATCTGTACAGATTTATCTATACAGTCGCCAATTAAATTTTTATGCGCTTGTTACAGAAGAGCGTGTTATAATTCATGCTACGCTAATTTGGTATAAAGAGAGAACCATTACAAGCGCTGATAAAAATATGTGCACTGTTAATTAATTGTACGCAATAAATTGCCTTACACTAGTATCGTCGAAAAGAAAAACAAAATCGTACCTAATATAAAAGAGTATCTAAGAAATGGCTCTTAACATTATTAATAACACAATAAGAAAACGAAATAAACTCTGAGTTGGTGCTCCCTCTTAAGTGTTTTCAAAATCGAACGGTTAAGAATACTCCCCTTGAAGCAATTCATTTCGAACAATTGTTTGTGCAAAAAAGCACTTTTAAAACTGAAACTGACTTATCACAAAAGTTACACGTTTCCCCCGCGAATGATTCCGCGTGCAGCGGTTAGAAACTGACGTTTTGTGTCTGAATTTCGAGAAATAAAGTTTCGCTATTTTTAGTTCGCAGCGTGTTTTCGGGGAAACCTTGAAACCGATTGTCGACAAAAGCGGAAAATCGAAGACAGCGATTTGTGCTGGATAGGTCGATTGGTACTTTTCCATTTTGTTCGTTCTCATAGCGGGCTTTCGATCGGCGAATGTATCGGTTGAAAATGAAAGGTGAAGGATAAGACTCGAGTTAACCGGAACGAGAAAACGGAAGGTAAGTATCGCTGCATTTTTCTTAGTTACGCGAATCGTGCCACGTCGATACAAGTGTCTCGAGCCAGCTGCTTCGTTCGTCTTAAAATTGATCCTTTGGAAAACAGGCTATAATTTTCTCCCCCCCCCCTCTCTCTCTCTCTTTCTCTTTTTCTCTTTCTCTTTTGATTACACGTGCGTCTAACTGTACACTATAGACGGAAAACGTGCGATCATAAACTCGTTTGTAAATAATACTGGACCAAAACGTTGCAATATGAGACTCATTTGATCGCCTACCTGGTTTGATACGATATTTCCCTTTATAACGAAGGTTTTCTGGACGAGTAATTTTAGATAATCGAGTGCAGTTTATATCAATTAATCGATTACGTGTTCGCCGCGATGTACCAAATTAATTGAACGTTTCGAAGAATAATTTTTGTTAAAGTAATTAACAGAGTTTCCAAACGACACGCATTGAAGCAGGAGATTCGTCCAGATTGTGGAGCTTCGTTTATGCAAATATTGCCACATACGAAGCACAGAAGCAATTTTAACGGATTGCTGCACGCGGGTTGTTTTGCTGCAAACTACGTAGCGTGGTTTATTTTTGGTGATTTAATTATATTTATTTTCAAACAGTATTTTCACGGAAAGCCCATTTTGCTTGACGATATATTAAGAACGTACTACATAATTTTTTTTATTCCAAGTAAGATAAGAAATAGACATTTGAAATAACATAAGAAAAGTAAGTTCATTTTGGGTTTCATCCAAATAAATTATTTTCAAATAATATTTTATTCCAATTACTTCACTTAAATAACAAATAATTTGACATTAGAAGCTATGGAGCTAAATTAAATTATTAAACTGAGAATACGTGAATTTTTATAGTTTCGTAGGATTTGCCCTAAAAATTGTTCTCGCTTCAAAGAGGTCGTCTAAAGACATCCATATTGTGGTAGAAGTTGAATGCGCGGAAGACTATACGGAAATCTGTATTTCAGACGCAGTTGACAATGTTGACATCATAGAATTAGACATATTTCCGACTTTATTTGAAAAATTATTTGAACAAATAAAAAATAAAATGAGACATTATTTCATTTGAATTCCAAAGAACGAAATAATCTGGGGAAAAATCGTTCGTCTGTCCAAATAAACTAACACTTAGTTCGAATAACAGGTAGCCATGTAAGATAACATATTATCTTAACGATTTGTATAATGCCCAAGCCTGTTACATATGTGATACAGACTACGGACAGTTTGTATCTATCTCTTAAAACTTGCGAGTATAACAAAAACTCGAAAAATGGCCGAATTTTCAGGGATTAATTTCAACCCCTTACAGTAATTTAGGGCAGCAAAAGCGATTGTATACTACGTACCTATATCGTACCTGTTCCTCTATCGTATATAAGCACATACAGGGTATATGTGCTTCACATATCCCCAAAGTTTCATAATTTTCTGAATTTCCGGGTTGTGAGCTTTCCCTTGTCAGTGTCATAATTCAAACTGGGGGTTGTTTTAAAGGTAATCGAAAATTCACAGCGCTGTATAACGATAATACAATACTTTTGCCCCAGTTCAGTATCTTGTTACATCGAGTGATAATGTTACAAAATTATAATGTTTCAAAACAGTCAAACAGGTACTCCAATAAATCATGATCCGTCAATCGTGTCACTTATTAACTTATTACAGTACACGAGCGATATGCACACATTCGTCCAGTCCGAACAATTATTTAAACTATGGCTAAACCCGTTAAGTAAGATGCGACAGGGTTTCTCGTTTCTGTTAACTCAGCACTGCATAACCTTTAGATTAGACTAGGTCTGTTACAAGCAAAATGCGTCGCGTTTCGCGGCAGCATTGACAGGGAAATGACACAAAAGCTGCCAAATATTCTAGTATGCAATACACATGCAATGAAAAATGCATTGCTGAATGAACAAACGGCCCGAACTATTTGACGTATTTCACAATCAAACACAAATTGCACAAAAGTACTTATGTCATCGGACAAGATTTTTTATTTACCTTTTTAACGAAAAATGATCCGCCACAGCAAGTAGGTATACCATCGATATAGAACCATACTGTTCGCATGAACGCGCATGAAGATATCGGTTAAGTCGACGATGCAGAGGATGAGTCGCATAAAACGCGTTTGATCGAGTCGCGGCCGGATGATATACAATGGAGTTTCACGACACGTGAACGTACGTGTATACATATATCAGGATCAAGTGGGAGTTTCCTTTTCCGTCTGGGTGCATTTAAGCGGATAGTTCCTTTCGTCTTCCCCCCATTTTCTCTCTTTCTCTGAACGGCAAGAGTAAATGACATTTGGAGGCCTGCGTGAATCTTGCCGTCCTGCGTTTCAACGACGCCTTCAGAAAACGTCATGTGTCATCCCGTTACGAGGGTTTACTTGAAAAATATCTATCGCTGGAGATTGACTAACGTTTAAAGCGAATATTTCACGGGATATTGCTTGTCTTTTTTCCTAAGCATAGTTATTTATTTTTATGAAAGGCCATTTTTCTGTTTTCTATTTGTCGATTTGAGAACCGACAGTTCTGGATTATTTCAAGAACGCATTGAACTGTCACCGAATGTGCAGGTTTGTACTACTAATTACACGTACAAATAAGAGCGAACTCGCTGTAGGGGAATATTTTAGTACCTTTTAAAGATAGTGGAAGGACAGAGCAGAATAAATTTTATGGGAGGAAATCGAATTAACAGACAGGGTGAATCGATGCAACGCGAATAGAATATTAAATTCAAAAGTTCATTGAAATCGGTGTCAGTGCACTTTATCTCTTTCCCATTATTATGCAGATTATATATACGCCAAGGAATCATTAAAGAAAATGAGCACAGTGGTCGTTCGTCTTAAATAACTCTCGCCCACTTCAGTGAACAGTAAAATACATTTGAACTCTCAATACCTCAATTTATTTCCACATTTGACAAGATTGTGTACAATTTATTGTAAGAGAAAAACTCCTGGTTCACGATTGGTGATAGAGCACCACAAAATTAATGGTTACAACAGAATGGTACAGCGACAAAAACTGTGGAAAATTATTTGGAAAAATCATCAAAATATATGATATATTTGCCAAAATATTGATGACTTCAAAACTTATACTGCTGTTAAATGAGTTAAATGCTAGGAGACTTGAATAATATATTAACAGCGAACGCCAGCAAATATTCCACTCACAGTCCACTATAGATTATATTTTATACATACAATATATTTGCAGATATTGTATATAGAATAGAATAGAATAGAATTTTATTTGCTTTTCGGCCTCACAGCCGTGAAAAGGAACTTATTTTACATTCTTAATTTTACCTTACATTACGTTCTCCTTCATCTGCCTTACGCTACATTTCTTTATTCCTACTTACTTATTATCTATAACCTTATACTATACACTAATATAATGTACACTAATACTATACACTATACCCTAATTTGTATGTTATAACATTTGTATCTCTCTATCACATTCAATGCCATCTATCCCCACTCTTGTCCTCCCTATTCCTTCTTTTTCTCTCTTATTTTCCTTTCCACCTCTCTTAACCATTTTTCTGCCTCCTCGCTTTTCCTACCACTGACCAGATCTTCAACCCCCATGTTCCCTCTTTCCAACTCCCTGCAATCTCTGTATAATCATCTAATGTATCAAAAAAATAAAGTCGATCTAATGTATATAATATGTACCATAACATATTTACAAAATTCTATATTTTATTTTCACTCCAGTATTCTACTTAAATCCTATTAAAAAATAACCCCGTTCACCAGGCCTGGCCAAACCGAAAAATGCAAACGAACGTGCAAACTTTTCATACCAGAAGCTTGACCGATCTTCGTTCTTCATAAAGTAATACTCGCGTCACGTGTTTACCTGATACGCGACACCCTTTCGCATTAGCCACCGGCAGGGGGGCAAATTTGTATTTTCCTTTAGCAAACAGTTGACTCTCCCGCGGTTACGTATCTCCGATATTTTCCTTTCGAGATTTTAATGCCGGCAAACATCGATAAACGCTTTCACCCGTGGACGGTATGGGTGGATTTATACGGTCACTTTTCACAGGCGCCAAATAATCTTGACTTCGGTGACGCTCGCTTAAAAGGTGTCTGAAAGCTTTCGTCATGTTGCGTCGCAGACCACGCTGCGGGACGATACTGAAGTAAACGGGCTAAAGACGATGGCGTGCCTTCGACCTTTATTTTCACTTCTATTGCTTGGTTTGTTCGTTGGTCGAGCAACACCGGATGCTGTGTTCGTGCCGGACAGTATCGACTTGGTTGTCGTTGAAAAAGACCGATTGCTCGTGCCGCTCGTTAGTTACTGTCGCTGGCAAGTAGAAAATCACAAATCGTCGTCCAGTCGGGACGCCAAGATGACTAATCGCACCTTTCTATCACGGGACCGCCCTCGATATATGGCTGTGAATACAGTGTATTCGATTGCAGGGTTATTGGGTCTACGATTAAATTTCGATCGGGTACCATCGCGATTGGGTGAATAAAGTCAATTTATTTTGGGAAATTGCGTTATAATTTGGAGGTTGTGGTGTTCGTTTGATTTTAAAAACGTACTATATTTGTAACCAATCTGTTTGGACAGCAAATATTTGAAATCTTTTTGAGTAAAACTATACACGCTAGGCGAGAAAAATATCATGCATATGAACAGAATATTGATCGACTAGTAAATAGTAAACGCGTCAAATCCTATTAGCATACTTACGCAAATCGATTGCAAAGAAATTCTTATACATAGTTGCCAGGCGACGCTACGATCTCAGTTACGCTACGGCGAATGCTCAAGTTATATTCCACACTTGGCGAAAATGTGACCACACCTTCTCTACACCCATATCGTATCGAAAAACGCTAACGCAACTCATCCTAAAATTGCGCTCTTTATTCGATATGTGAGTCATCCTCGCGATCCCGATGATAATTCAACGCTAGAATACATTAATTCCAGGGTATCACCACCGTTCATTTTTTGTGTTTCTTTCTCCCCAACCCCTGTGCAGATGGACCCCGCATTCATTCATTCCGGAACGACAATGTCGGATGAGGGATCATGACAATGGTGAACCCTAAGAGATTGAACTTAAGCTTCGAATAAAACCTTCATGCGGTGACAATTTCTGTCTCGGAAATTCGTCCCGCGAGAATTTGATGGTCGCGTTTCAGCTGCCCCTATCGTCAGATTGCCTTTCGTTTTCTACGAAATTAAGAGGATGCGATGATAGTACTATACACATGAAAGATTTTGTCCATGTGTTTATTAGGGAGCGTTTCATATCGTTTTATGTGTCGACCTCTCGTGATGGAGCTTCACGAAGTAAGCTTTAAGGGTAATTTCTCCTGGTCGGTTTATCTGCAAATTGGCGACCATAATACACACACACATCTATATAATCAAATTCCTTTTTTCCCTTTTTTTATTCTGACTATATGCCGCGTCAAATAGCAGAGATTGGCTTTTGATGAAAGGAAACGTATGACGCCGTGGATTTCTTTCCGGAGCGTAGAGCGTTTAAAAAAAACAAATTGGACGTTTTATGATCGATTTGCACAGTTATTGGCCTTCGCCAGTTGTTGTATGTAATATTACACTGTTATTTCTCGTCAATCGTTCGTTTCTGAAAACAATATGAAGTCTCTGCATATTTTTTATCCTTTAGTGTTACATACAGAGTATTATGTAGTTTAGAATCTATCTTTGGCTCCAACGGGTAATTTGTGCTGACGTATTTTAATTGTACTCTTGCATGTAGTAAAGGTCCAAAGGCACTCAGGGGTTTTCGCGTGAAATGTATAAATTTATTTTCCATCCGTTTCTAAATATATCCCTAAAATATCGTTGAATATTGAATATTACAGAATATTGCACGAAATACAAAATCTGAAGTATTTATTAATACTGTTTTGGACTAGCCAGTCCCAGTGAAGAATAAATAACGGACACTCTTCATTTGCCTCATATTACACTTATTATAGATGATATTTTCCCCAATATTGTACACGTTCACTACGTAATTCGTGTTACACTAACGAAATCGAAGATGCGAAATTATCGAACTTCCAAATATCCTAGAAAGTTTCAAAACAACGTCACGACCGACCCAAATTCACTAACAGCATCCAAATGGAACCACCCCGCAATATATTCGCTAGCCTCGCTCGAGTGTCTTCTGAAACGCCCCCGAAAACGCAATTCTCCCGTTCGAGGCGGTACCGCCGCGAACGTTTCACGCGGTTGTCAGTCGTGGAAAGCACACGTCGGCAAAAGTATTCGCAGCAGCTGTCGCTGAAAACGCGGCGCGCATCTCCGTTTAATCGGTTCTTCCATTACAGATGCGGGCGGTACCACGCGTAAGAAGTGGCGCGTGCACGTGAAATCGCATTATGGTTGAGGAATTGCCCCCGCGAGTAGCGCACGAAATTCACGCTACCGGAGCACCGGATCCGGATCCTTGCAGAATTTGGGAACCCGACGGCGAACTACGAAGTTCAACGCGAATCGGCCCGCGTACATAGCTAATACCTACGGCTGTATCGTCGTGGTCGACGAGGCGCGATGACACAGGCGTGTTCAACAACGTGACTGGTACACGATTGCACGTTTGCGACGCGCGCACACACGTTTATTGGCTCCGCTTGTTTAGACAGGAAGTACGTGGTTACATATCCGCGGAGGATTCCTAGACGGCCGTATTTATCTTTCTACACAAAGGGAGCTGTGGGAATTCGACGGAGGATAAATAGCATCCGAGCGTTGATATTGTGGTTGGAAATAATAGATACATTTGTGCAGGCTGAATGGAAAATGGTTTGGTAATTAAAGTTACACCTGCGCGGCACTGTTCATTTGGAGGGAAAGCTGATCGTTGCAAACGTGTCCCTGCGTTTCCGGCATTGTAGGTGGTCTATGAGTCATAACTGTCGAGGAACTTTTCAAGGTATGATAACGCGACTGGTAGGTGAAAGGTCGGATGAAAGGGACACGTATTGAAAGGGGCGTTGTGCATTTCTGAAAGATGCAAGATCTGCCCAGGGCGATCATCTTCTTGCTTTGTAGCCACGTTCAGGCATATTACATTCACGTGTAGTTCGAAGTTGTTGTTGTTTCAAGCATGGCAGTGATGCACGATTGGTATAAAAATTCGGGTATAGTTTTCTTCGAAACGTTTATTAGTGTTATTACCGGCTAATTTCTTTTTTAATACCTCTGAACAAGGGCTTAAAAGACTTTGTTACAAATATGTTAGTAATAGTATAGTATTTATGTTTATGAAGAAACAATAATTTAAAGAAAATAATCTTCATATTATTCTCGTTTATTACGCCGTCACATTCATAAATATTCCATTCAGTACAACCAATTTATGAAAGGGACAAAATGTACCTTTTTTAAATATCGGGGAATAACACAGGTATATACATTTGTATAATTGAAGGTTAAACGTACCACATATATTTGTAACCAGATACCTAAACTTCCTAATATTATCAACGACAGGACACATTGATATTCAAAAGAAAAGAAAATATTGATCATCGGTTGCATGGGTGAAAAATCTGTTAGTTAGATCGATCTTCCAAGTAGTACGAGCACGGCTGTGTCAGACGGCCTGCTAGTGGTATAGGCGGACGCAAAGTCAGGCTGCACACGCGTCTATACATATGTATACTGTATACAGTGGCGTACATATAAGTAAGGGAAAACGAAATAACAAATTTAGCTTCTTTTATATGTACATATAAAGAAAATATAAAAAATGATTATGAAAGGATACAATGGTAGTAGTTAAAAGCAGCTGACTAATTTAAATAAATTATATAAATAAATAAGTCATCCGAAATGCATGGTCGACAGTTTCTATTGAACATTGTAACAAAACAAAAAGTGCGGAAGGGTGGTATTTATTTACAATTATTTATTTTTACTCATTTCACCGTTTTATTGTGCTAATTTTGTTCGCGTTATCTTAATATGCATTTGTTTGATTGCATACAATTTTCCCTACTATCTGTTTGCCTGCTCGCCACTGTAATAATGACGTAACTAACAGTATAATTTGTATCAAGTGAAAATATGTATATACCTCGAAAAATATTATTATCTCTTGCGCCACTACTTTGTTATGGAATATTCAGATTAAAATAAAATGTGACACCAATATTCTCAATGTTGACATTTCACGAAGCTACCAATTATTTCAGTCCTCTTTCTTCCGCTGAAAAACTATGTAATCAATAAATATAAGATGCAAATATTGCAAAATATACAGAATCGCGGTAGAATTTAAGTTCCTGTTAAGCAAGGCTCGATTGAAAAATAGAAAAATAGGGAAAGGTGTGAAAAGAATTAAAATAAGAAAAATCGTGTTATTTGCATGAAGTTGCTTTATCGACAGACATTATCGTTCAGTCCCTTTGGCCCCTGGGCAAGTTTGCACGTAGATAGACAAACGTCAGGGCAAGTGATTCGCGCTCGTATATGCACAATGAAGGCAGAGTGGCCAGGTATCTACGGTTTGCTCGTATACCTATCTGTCTCTTGATCCAGAGAGCATTCCGATGGTTAGTCGATTGCAAATCGTGGAATTCGTGCCTGTGGCTTCCATTAAGGGAGTTCGAGCTACAGTTCTGCGTTCATAGTTACATCCCCCCCCCCCCTCTTGAGTGGCGCGTTGAGCGAACAGTTCTCACCCCTTTCATCACCTTCCCTGTCGTTGTGGGTTACCATCGACGCTCATCAATTTTACACAGCAATGCAAGTATTTTATCAAACGAAATATTGCATTAAAAATTGATTGGCACAATTATTGACGAACCCAGGCGTGTCATCTAAAAATTGAACAACACCGATTCTGGTTTTCTTTCTTCGACGCCAGAGAAATGATGAACGCCGATTGGCGTCTCCCATCGACAATGCGTTAAAATGTAACTAAAAAAAAACAACTCTCTTACGACAACTACTCGACACAACGACTCTCTTCAAAATTTATCTAATAACTCTTTCAAACAATTACTCTCTTCATTCACGCCATAAACTCAGGTACTCACTCGAATACATTTCTTTTACGCCTCTTAGAGTATCGCAAAAATAATCATCAATCATACGACGATCTGGCATCGCACAGTATATTTACAGATAAAACTTCGACTCGTTGAACGAATGCTTAACAGAGCGGTGAATGGAATAGGGTACATTCCGTTGTGAAAACATGTCACTGCTTCTGAAAATTAATCTACCTGAGTGTTGTATGAGATTGTTTTATTTCTTCTTGCTAGAAACGATTGAATTTCCAATGTTTTACTTCGACGAATTTTGATGTCAATGACAATATGTTGACTAGCTAATTATATGTGAAATTATTCACTTTTATTTTATTTGATTTCATTCACTTACACATCCTTGAGATTTTTGATAAAATAACTATACGACATCCCACGCGGAGTTAATAGAAAGTGTTTGCCTAGCTGTATCGTTGTTCTCTATTTTCTTCCCGGCAACTCTTTCACTTAGCGTTCGATCGACAGAACTTGTTGGAAGTGTTTTCGTTTCAACGATTCAAGGATCAGACCGTGTGTCGATACTTATCTCACGGCGCGTATTTTCCGATCAACAGGATCCGACGGGTGCGCAATAACGTCGTACAATGAGGTCGATATCGTGAGATCGTACGTACTTGTTAGTCGCACGAAGATGAAACGAAACGCGACGCTGTCGTTCCACGAATCCAGGAAGCAGTGGTAGAAAATATGCGTGGTTTAGTAGAATGATATTAATTTAGACGATTTTCTATGGAGGCATGCAGTGAAAGTAATAATAAGGTTGATTGTTGGCAACAGATTGTTTAGCAATCCAAAAATATTTTGTTTAGATATTATTCCAATTACTATTCAATATTCTACATAACATTGTATAACACACTGAATAATATTGTGTATTCCACAGCAGGAGGCAAAACTTAACAAATTTATGAATATTACGCGCAAGGTGATAAGTTGAAGAACAATTGCAATGTTGATTAAATGTTATTTAGTAACTCTATAATATGGTGTATGTCAAATGAAAAAGCATATTTAAATATGGTTATAACATAGTTGCAATAAATGAACCCTTATTGTTGTTTATCTTAATTGCCGTTTGTAAAAAATAATGGAACATCAGGACAGAACGAACCCTTCATAAGGTACGGTCACGTTTGAATCGTTATAAGATGCAATTCAAAATCATATTTTGACCTCGTTAGTAGTACGTAATTACGCGTTGGCTTTATCAACGGTAGTTACATTCAAGTCTTCATAAGCTACACAGTTATACACGAGCTTTCATCATCTACGTTTCTCCTCACATTTTGAATTCAATATTACATCTTGCCCCAAGGAGCACGCTCTTTACCTCTATTACAAAGCACTTGCTCCGTTTTTAATACGATTTTATTACTTTACAATGCACTATAAGTAGTATTCTTTTAACAGTTATTATGGTTCGATAGCAAAGAAAATATTATTTTTTATATCTCATTCTACCCCTAACACTGATTTCTCTATGGATTTCTCTACGAATTCATGAATTTGATAATGCAAATTGTGAATAGAACATTAACTATACGCCAGCTTCTTCGACGAACTTTTATCAACTTTCCTGTCGATTGCAAATTATTATATAAAAATCATTTAACAGCTGTTGGACTAAATGTGAAAGCACAATAAGTATCTCGTCGGCTGGTTCTGTTGAAAACGATATTTTCTACCAATTATTTCATCAAGAAGCTTTTCTTCCAACAACGCCAAACTATGTTACTAATTGTCAATCAGTCCTGTTTCCGCGAAGAAAATTCTATTATTCCCTATAATATACATTTATATCCTATATATCACGTTGGCATAGAATATCCAAAAATAAATTACCTGTTCACAAGGCTGTCCCTTGTTCATAGGTTCGCAAAATTCGTCGTTCCAAATTGCATTGCACCATGGCAAGTTACATCGAATCAGTTCCGCTCGAACGAATTTATTCTCAGCGTAAACTTCAGCTCGGGCTGCATATTGAGAGTGGCAGATGCTGGTACGATTATTTCACAAGTATTAATAGCGCAAGTAGTTATTGATTTCGATGAAACGGAATTAATCATTCTAATAATTTATCCAATACTACTTTTATCATATTTGATATTAGCTTTATTACTTTATTTTAGTTGGTATTTTTTGACATATAATACGCTACGCAGACCAGTTATTTTGATATTATTTGAAACACACATATTCATTATTCGATTTCACCAACAAAATAAAATTTGTTCTTTTCCCGTGCGAGGTTACCTCTGATTACAAACAAAAGGAATTCGGCAATTATCAGATGTTTTGTTATTAATCATCTTTTATGCCATATGTAATTAGAATAGCGGAATATATCAGAAATTAAACATTGGAAATAATGGGTACAAGTAATTACCCAAGATTTGGTATTTCGTTTCGACAGGCTTTTCACTATGCCTGAAGATATTTATACATTTAATATTCTTCGTTCAATAATTATTCATTGACTTTCACACTTTTACGAATAAGTTCTTAGAGCGAGGTTCATTAATTTACATCGTCGTCGCAATTTATTTCAAAACTTTAGTCCGTTTTGAAGAATAACAATAATTTTCAGATGCACGCTTTATGCGCGGGCAAAAAGAATGAAAAACAGAAGCGGACAATCTGAAACTAGGAGTAAACTACCGTGAGGCAATGCATTGGAAGCTCCGGAACAAAGACCCGTTGCACAATGCGGCATCGAGCATATGAGTCGCGCGAAAGAACAACAATTACCTGTCAACCCGACCGCACCTACACCACTGTTACAGTTACACGAGAATTCATAATGTGTCTCTAGTCACGTGCTCGTAGTGTATCACGTACCTGGTCGTACAATTATCTGTGTGGATCTGACCTGCACACGTTCGTCGTGTTGGCTAGGGGTTAAAGCTGATTTATACTATCCGTTACGGTAAGCATTATAATAGACGCCAGACGTAACAGGAATACTTGCACAAAGCATGGCAAACGAAAGCAGCCACAATGTAACCAGGAGAAAGGTTTTCGTGAAGTTTTACTTTTAACCGAGACATGTCGAACTAGCTTCCATACGACTTATTGCATACTATAAGTGCTGAAAAACGACAACTGGAGACAAGTGATCTATGGTACAAAAATGTTTTTTGTCCAAAGCTATCATGAAGTCACGGTGTTAACAAATATTATACAGTGAAACCGTATACAGTTGTGACGTGAGTTGTCTGTCTGACAATGAATAAATGGGTAAACGTAAGTCCTTTGACTTCTCAGAAATCGTAACGAAATCGAGAAATTCATAAAGGGTTGGAGTTAATCAGTTTGATGGCAGAAAAGTGTCCGAATAGAATCATTTCGAAACATTTATTTAATTAACATAAAATAGGTCTCTTAGCCAAGGCGGACGATACTACTGTTCATAGTTTCAGTGGGTGCTTTTTTATTATAGCCCACTGCATAAATGATTTCACATTAACACAATTCAATTTTTATAATTGCATAAGCTAAATTTAATTTTTAGTGCGCATTCTTACTGGGCAATTGTCAATTAAAAATCATCGGCCGTAAATACTTGACACTGTTATTTGATTTCTACACAAAGATTACAAATACATATTATTCGTGCTGTGGCTCTAAAAGGCTGACCATCCACGAAGTGCTCTAACGAAGTACCTGTTCATATTTAATCCACTCAGCAGTAAAGTAATTTTTGCTACGACTAAAGCTGACTACAGCGTGGCGAGTGTGGCGAGGAAGTTTGATATAATCGTAGGATAGCGATATTTCCACCGCAGAACCAATCAATGCCCCCCCTATGGGGCAATATGATTGGCATAACCGAAACGGTAATTGTTATTATGCTCGTCAACACATAGGCAAAGGGAGGGTGTGTCTCGTGTGTGCCAGGGCGACAATAGCGATGCCCGTTTAATAAGCATGCTAGTCGACTGGAGGATTAACAATTCCATTGGCCTTAAGAGCAGTTCGAGCTAGGCGAAAACCTCTCCGTTGCCGAGCTGCTGCCGATTCAATGGGGTGGCTAATGAATTTAAGCTATCTTCGTGCGGCTTCCACCTGCACGACGCTTAGCTCAGCTTCCGCCCAAACGTACCTCGGTTATAGATCCCTCTATATGCGTTTGCCGCAACACTGTACTTGTGCTGCGAGTCAGTCCGTTCATTCAATTATCACGTTTTCCCTCATTCGCCGCAAATTCTGCTTTTCCGACTTTCTAGTCGGCTCACCTGACTCTTTCTCGCTTTCTGTCTCTCTGCGCTAGTTGTTCCTCGTTGAGATTTTGAAAACGGGCGAATTCGACCGCGGTGTCACAAGTCATTGTGACGTTCAAGTTTCTATACGCGGAATTCATACTCTCAGGGGATTATGTTTATGATTGTCTTAGGTTGGGATGGGCTGGCGTTTATTTGCAACTGTTTGAGATTATATTTAGGATTATAATGTTAATCCTTTTATTTTCAGTATGGGTAATGATCAAGTACTACGTCAGTGATTCTTAACCGGTGTTCCGCGATAGTGTGAACGCTTTCAACGAATATAATATTTTGAAAAATTAAGGTTTTCTTTCCTGGCTGTAACGCCATCTGTAATCTATCATTTTTAATAAAAGGTATGTGTTCGGATTTCGGGTTTCCGTAAATTTCACTTCAAATCAAGGATATTCTGTGACCTCAAAGAAATTAAGAATCACTGTTCACTTATCTTACAATTGTACCGAGACCATATTTTTTACGATACGACTTATACGATTTTCACTGTGAGTAATTAGTTATTTTTGTTTAGAACGGTTTAAAGTTTAAAGGGAATATTTGATAGTGTTGGATTAAATTTGTCGTTATTATGATGCATTGTACGTGAGGAATAAAGATTGTGAAAGAGTACCTGTACTTTTGCACACTTTTCTTTCCTCTGTTCACGTTACATTTGCTACTCGTTATAAATGGTGTGTGGTATAATATAAAACGTGTAGATTGGAGATTGTTCTTTCAAATAAATACTCGATTTTTCACGTAAATAATCGTATCTTCTTGAAAATAGTTGGAAAGGCAATTTGCGTTACCCTTTTATTATTTGAGGTCCAGCAAGAACGAAAGAGCTATCCCAACCGAATATCTGCGTCTCGTTAGCATACGAGGAGGTAATAAAATTCAAAACACGAAGCTGGCTGTCCTCGTTGAATTTATTAGTAACACACACCTCGTGTCCTGTGTACTTCTATATCTATGCGTTCACATGTTCACACTTGTGTAACCAACTTTTCCGTCGCGTCTGCCTTACAATAAAAATCCAAGAATGAGTGTAACCCAGCGTGGTTTTGACATCGCAAATGAAAGTATTCATATGTGTATACATATGTGTATCGGTTCCAAAACTAATATTGATCGTGCCGATATTCTCACAGAAACGTTCCCAGAACACAATATCGCGGCGAAACTTTCATCAAAAACCCATCCATTCCAGACACAAACGAATCATTGTTAATCTTACACAATCATATTAAACAAACCTTTGTTTTCCATTAATTACTCGGTCTCCGACCGGGCGGTCTAGAATCGAAGGCGTGGCGGCAGGCAAAACACATTAAGCGAACATTATGCGTGCCGCTGGTTGATATAATTTGATTACATCAGTAGACAGAGCTGCAGAGGGAAATCGAGGCGAAACGGAGTGAAATAGGGAGAAAGCACGGCTGATCCTGCCTAAGCGTTGCACGCGGTAGATCGGGCACGGATGAAAATGTTGGAAGGCCGCGTTGTTGGCCTGTTAACCGGGACTCGTTAACGCGCATCAGGGCGTAACGTGTGTTTTGCATTTGATGAAAATGTATTCGCGTGCCACGGCAGAATAGACGTTGCATCTCGTCTCGTTGTGTTGCCGTCGTCCGTTGACCACCGTGCTGAAACGAAAATCGGAATTTATCGTGGCCGTTCTAGAACACGGCGCGGCCCTCCGTTAATCTGGTTCCTACGCTTATTATTTGCCATTAGCGACGGGAAACAGAGCGAGAGCGAGCACACGCATACGCGCTCGCGCGCGCGTGAGAGTTGGGCAGCGAAGGGAAGGGTTGCGAAAGGAGGCTACTCTGCGAGATTCTGCAAACTCTTCTCAACTGCCAGGCCCCGGGGAAGACGGCGGAAGTTTGCGAAATTCGTCGCGTAGAACTTCTTGCCGCCTGTCTCCATTTTTTCCCATGACTGCCCCTTGTTGCTGCGAGACGTTTCTTTTTTATCGTCTATTGCGTATACACCCTTCATATTTTTGTTGCTTCTGTTTCGTACATGAACATCGACCGTATTTTGAACACGTCGCTCGAGATACGCGAATTTAAGACGGGCTGAGCGTCTACTCGATAATTCGAAGTTTCTAGCCTCGTTAAGTCCGATAAGGGAAAAATGGTGAGATTGCATCTTTGTAATTTGCGATGACTGGGAATTTTGGGAAATGTAATGTATATGTGTAGAAGGAGCATTTACGTTTAAGAGGATCCGTTTACTTTATGGCACACATGTGCACATGTAATATGTACGCGCGAGTGTGCACGCAAGCGATCACTTGGTTCGAACGGATAGGTGCACATTTGAAGAATGAACGGTGGACAAGTGCGGCATGGTGTTGGAGAAAATTCACCGACACGGCCATACTAGCTGCGACATCAGAGTGAACTTTTATTTGGCTTTCAGTTCACTCGTAAATATTATACTAGCCCGGACGTTAAACGTTAAAACATTTTCTGGTATCTGACCGCCCTCTTACTTCTACCTTTAAACCGTTAACGAACATTTATCCGCCAAACGAACACGCCGTTCAAAACGGCGTTGATATTTTCGGAAGAGCAGGTACTTCATTTACACATTCGTATATTCATTTCGCGGAATTTCGTTATGTCCCATTTACGTCCTTGTATCGAATCGCAGCGTTGATTTGCAAAAATTGTTCACAAAGGAGTTAAAAATCCAACGTCCGTGAGGGGACGCCGACAACGAAGTTACGTGTGCGGTGAAATTAATCACGTTGGTCAAATGAAACAAGCAATAAAAAATAGGGGGGGGGGAATAGAACGTACCGGAAAGAAAAGAAGGTAAAAAATTGGGAAATATAAAAAGGGACGAATAGCTCGTTATTCTCAGTGCTTTGATTTTAACAGCTTTATTTGGTATTTTGGTATTTGGTAATGGTCTGGTGTCCCGCTTTTTGTAGCTTAAAAGCCAATTTTTCAAGCTTAATATCTTGGATGGTTTTTCGGCTACAAAGTGACAACCCATCAGAGCTTCAAAATTCAAAATATTATTCATTCAGATGAAAGTTATTGTTTTAAGTACTCGTTATACAATATTGAATAATGGGCTCGAACTACAGTTTGATACGTTCCAGTACATGTATTTTTATTATTTAATTGGGTCGGGTGTATTTTTCAATCCTTGTATTAACAGTGCGAAGTTTATAACCATTAAAATTTTTAGGAGGAATTTAAAAAAATGATTAAAAATTGTTTGTTTTAATATTACTGTTTATTGTCCATAAACTACTGAGGCTATTGGCTACACTGTTAATATTAATTCGTATAAACACTCGAGATTAGTTTACTCGTTGAATATTTAACGAAACATCTCTCGTAGTGAACGATTTTATTGAATTTGTATACATTATTTGAAGTTTAAATTGTGTATATTACAATTATAGTTACACAATAATTTTGTACTTTCATGTTATATTACACTATAGTTATAGTTCACATAGTTGCGTATAATACATACATACATATGTATGTACATATTCGTAATTCATTTATTAGCTATAATAAATGTACTTTTAAATTATATTCATTATATTACCTTGTATTAATCACATTCGTTAATCATATTTGGTTGGAGCAAATCGATATGAAGATGTTTATTATCTTGGCCACGAAATGTGGGCTGCCAGACCTCAGACTAACGTCTGATTATTGCATCGCGCCGTTTTAATTTACCACCCGTTTACTTTCGTGGTACGTTTAAACGGGATTAAAAAGCGCGTGCAATTATTTCTGTGTCACGTGTCACGTCGCAAAAGCAGCGCTGTAAATTCTGCCAGAAGATAATTTAACAAGTGGAACGGTCGCGATGTAACTTATACACGTTGTTGCTGTTGGGGCTTTACAGCTGCTTTTCACGTCCCTCATACGACTACAGTCGTAAATGCTGCGCGTTAAAGTCACCTGACACGAACGGGTGATTAATTTTCATTCTCCTGGACACTTACGTAGATCTACTTTAACGTCATTGGGTCTGGTTTTCAATGAATCAATCGTTCAGCGGAGACCGTTACGTTAACTACGGTAACCGTAATGTTAACGTAGGAATTGCTTGGTAATCCGTACTCTTGCGTGAGGCATGTGATTTTTTAGACAACAATATATTGTACGTTTAGATATAAACATTTATATGTATTAATACAAATAACTAGAATAGGGCAGGCACGAATTTAACTGGTAGTCGTTAATTAATATCGTTTTATCATAGTTTTCGATTAATCGTTCGTTTAGTCGCAACTGTTAGGCAAACGGTGAAAAGCTATGTATAACAGCTCCTTTCGACGTTCCTTTAGACTCTATAGAATTTTCTCGCCTGAATTCATTAAACTGAACCTTCTTATTTAACATTCGATGCACTTCATTCTTTAGGGACTCAATCGAGGATAATAATGCGCAGACATTTCTGAATCGTTTGGAGTTTCAATTACAGAAATATTCTTAATCATCTTGCAATCTTGAGAATCATGTACATATGTATACTTTTCGAGGGCGACAGTTTTTATCATTCTTTCATCATGTTCGTATTGCAAATTTTATCTACTCCATACGTTATATCGTATACCCTGCCCCTAAAAACCATTTGCTGTAAGTTATGCTACAAGGCTTTCAACGAGTGAATTGAAGAACATACTAGTTAAGAATCGACATCAGCAATGATAATGTGACAGGAAACGGCGTAGTATGGCGAGTGATGATCTGGGTGGCTACTTTTACAGTGTGCCTTCCATGTACTTACTAGTAGATTAATAATGCTCGTAAATTGTTATTCATGCCTACCATATGATGACATTCTCATGATTAACGTGTGTATTACACAATATGGTGGAACAATTATCAAATTAGCTCGCTCATAGTGCTGTACTATTTTCGAGGTGTAATTGAATCGATTAGTTAAATATTTTGTAACTGGTGTTTCTACACTTGACTGAAAGTTCAAAGATGGCGGTGGTAGCTATCAATGCAAGAATTGTCATCTACAATTTCTATTTATTTATATATATGTATATAAATAGGTATTAATAAATGAAGTACCTAGTATCTAAGTTTCAAAAAGTATCGAATCAAATAGAGAGTCAGCTGGAAATTAAATTGTAAAAATTGAGCACAGATCCACGAAAAGATCTGGTTCAAATAAAGTAACAGTAATCAATGATCTCAAATTATGCTGCCTGATAAAAGTGATATTTACTGTTTCCGATTTGCCTTTAAATCAATTCTAGGAGTATAAACTCCGTATCTAGAAAACAAGATATAACAATTTCAGAGCTTGAAAGGTATGAGGATAACGTTAATATTTCACATTTTAATCGTTCAATTAAAGGGCTCGAGGGAAATATGCGGTTTATATAAATTTGAAGCGATTATTAAACTCGACTGGCGGTGATGCGAGAAATGTTATACTTTCGTCCAAACATCGAATTCCGAAATAACGTAATTTATTGAAGGCTTTCGGATTAACTGCGTTGAATAGAAGACCCACGAAATATCGTATTTCTTTTACAGCTACGTTGCAGGGATTAAGGAACTTGTGCAAATTCAAACACATTATGGCTTGCACGTCTCGTATATACTCGTTACTCGTAGCTCGAGTAAATTAAATGCACAGAACACAACCGGGGATTTTTGTTTTAATGTAAATAGAGGCTATCCTCTCAGATCCATACTCGTATTATTTTTTGCACGTTTAAAAGGAACTGTAAAACAAGTAATCTCTTAGCAAAGAACATGAGGGGAACTAGTTTTGATGTTTGAGCGAATCTGCTATTGCGTATCGTATACTCGAAATGAAATCATTGATTGCGAATTAACTGCACACACGATTGCTCTAGTATTAATGCACTATTGCATTGTAATGGTAATTGTACTTAATGTAGTTTATAGGAAGCTAGATGGAAAATAGTGTAACGTTGGCAAATATTTATATCGACACGATTTGAATAATAAAACAATTTAAATTGTTTCTCGTAGTATTTCATAATTCATAACAAATATAATACTGTTTTTGCTTACTTTAGAAAATTAGTATTCCCGCGGCAAGCGAAATCGTTTCAATTGGGATTGCACTCGTCAATACAGATAATGTTCACATGAAAATTTTTTAAACGTTATTCTTGTTCTTTTTTTGTATTTAAATGTCGATTAATTAAGATTCCTCTTAAACTTTTTTCCCTTCTACTTCAGCTACTTAAAAAAAACGACACGAACCTTCAGGTCTCCTTTCTACCCTCACTCACAGAACAGAATTATGGTCCCTGTATCACATACTTCCAGAAGCAAAGAAGTCCATTACAAAAACAATATCCGACTCTATTAAAATACATTCCAGATACGCATTTCTGTTTTCGCAGTGGCACGAGGAAACCAAAATGACAACAGCCAAAGAACAAGCAAAACCCCCCACAAAACAAACACCATTTGACCACAAAATACCCATAAAATTGAAAGCCTTTTCTTTCTTTTTTTTAGGAGGGTAGTACAGTTAGGTTAAAGGCGAAAGAAATGTTACACGAAACGAAGAGATAAATCCCGTCGTTCGTTCGAGATCGTTGTTCACGAACAATAAACGACTTCTCGCGCGATTGGTACGTGGCCACGTGTATAGGGTGAGGCAGGCAGAGAGGCTTACACGGTGCCACGGTGTGACACGTATTTTATGGTTGTGTAGAACACGCCCTGGCTACGATGTAACGCAGTTGTTCGCCGCGCTTGTTACCGCTAACTAATGTGCACACCGCCCATTCGATACCGCGATTCGCCGATCAAGAGGTCCGTGGAAAAACGAAACAGGCAGGGAATTAGGATACGTAACGGGCAAACGATAAAAATAGGCGAACAAATTGGCCATTGTGAACAAGCTGAGAACTAGAACGGGGAGGATAATTGTTTGGAAGTTCGTGTTTCGAGTAGTTGTAGGGTTCTGTATGGATTGCTCTCTCTATTCGGGGATTATTTTTTCGAAGTTCCATGGGAATTCTATTTGCATATTGGCACTGTCGTTGTCTTAAGGATACTTGAACGAATAGGGCACAGGTTCTATAATACAAGAATGACCCTGCATACGACATTCGCGAAATAGTTTCTAAATACTTTTGTGGTAACTGAATGATTCGAAAGTGCGCGCGAGTGACAGAGAGTGGATGTGATTGGCAGAGCGCGTGAGAGAGAGGAGAGAGTGAGGTGCGAGCGAGCGATCCCGAGCGAGAGTCCTTCTTCCTGATTATTCACAGGTGCGAGAAAGGTAACACGTAGAGAGATGAATTGTTCATAGACTGAGAGAGTTGTAGAACGGTGAAATATTAAACGATCTTTCCATAGTTAAATATAAATGAGTAATCGGGTCTTTTATTAACCATAACATTACCACACTTTGTTGTCCTAAATGACTCAGTAGACGCGTAGAAAATATTCATTGAATGATTTTAATAATTTGTTAGATCAATAGGATATGTACGCGGTCGTAATGACAATTAAGTTTATAGTAGACATTTGAAGATCAGACAAAAATGTGATTGAATAAATAAAATGTAAAGTGTTGAACACTGAGTGTTAAAGGAGGATACAATGCAAGAAACAAAGGAGAATGTAGAAATAAATGTTGTATACGAAAAAACAGATCAAGGAAGTAGAGAAATCGAAAGCTGAAATATTGAAAAATGGAAAGTGCAATCTGGTTAAAATGAGGTAAGACCAGAATTTTCTTTCTCTATTTCTTAGACAGTTTTGTCTTTTTATTCGCATATGTACCTAAGAATGGTTCATTTATGTTTACATGGTATTTAAAAATAGATATTTCTGATTTGAAATTTATTTTCGACAGAATGTTCCATTTTGCAATAAGAATTGTCTTTGCGTCGTTATGCAAAAGTACTTCGTTCGGGAAAGAAATATGAAATGGATGCTATTTAAGTCGTATAAAAGGCTTGATATATGTGACAGCTACCTACAATCATATTTCAACTTTATACCTTTAAATCAGCATATAAGGTTTCACAGTTTTAAGTTGACACGCTACGGCGTGGATTATTTTGGTCTTCGCGACACGTAGAAAGCATGAAAGGGGTTGAATGAAATCGGCGTCTTAAAGGAGAAGGGAAAATTTGCTGAGCAGAAAAAGCGAAAAAACCGTAGGCCTAACCGGAGGCAGAGAAAAATGGGCGAAAATCAAAGATTCTTAAAAATGAAAAATTATTTACTCATTCATGCATCTGAGAATTGTCGTACTCGATCTCCTTTCATCGGTCACCAGAACGAATCTCAAATATTAATCTCACATCGACATCACAATTTATAAAATTAAGCGAACCAAAATAGAAGATACGTATGTATTTCGTTGTACTACTTCATATTTTCAATCGATGGACGATATATCGCCAGGCATCGACGAATAGTCCAAATATTTCCAGCGCGTGAAGCGCGTTAGTAACGGCGGAGAGATATTTTACACGCAGAAAACGAACGAAATACAATCCGAACAGCGGGAGAACAAATCTCTAGACACCGTGAAAAACGACCAAACACTAACGACTGAAGAAAATAGCGCCTGCACAGCGGATAGACTAAAAGGAAGGCAGGAAGAAAGGTGGAAGGCTAAATAAAAAGGACTATGCGAGGGAAACAGGCAGGGAAATAAAAGCGAACAGAGGGGTCGAGTAAATTACAACGCGTAGAATGTCCCCCGCAAGCCAAAGGTGTACGTTCTATCACGGTCGGGGTAGAAATTGTTCGTTTTCTTCTTTTCCTCTTTTGTTTTATTCTCGCGCGCCGGAACGAATGTCCGCTGTCATAGGTTGTCCCGCTGCATTTATTTTTTCCCGTTGAACGGTTTTTCGATTCATCTATCGGCGTTCGATCGGTCAGGCGCCGCGACGCGAGATCGTTTGTCGAATAGACCGCAGCACCATACCTTTCCTCCCACGTTATTTGCTGCAAGAAAGGAACGTTCCAGCGCCGCCAGCCAGAAACCAGAAAGAGGTCAACAAGTGTCGCACACGCGACCGTACATATATACATATGTACAGGTGTGATAGCTGGCGAGTTTGATTTCACGTGACGCGTCGCGCCGATCACGATCAAGTCGTACGCGTGGCATTTGCTTTGCAGTTTCGTGTCTTTTTGAGTGGCAGCTACACTGAGATAGTTTGAAATTCGCTGGGGTTGGTTATACATGTACACACGTTGGTGACTTTGAAGGCTTCATGAGATAAAGGTTGGGGGGGCATGATTGTTTCGTTGCGGGTTTGGAATGTGAATTCGAAAATGCAGGTAGGGATTTTTCACTGATTCGATATACTGGTTAAAAGACTTTGGAAAAATGTGCTCACTTCTTTTTCATCTTAACGCGAGAGCAGTGATGTTTATTTGATTGCGAAATGATTACAATCATATCGTTATCATATAGGTATTATTGTTGTAGGAATTTCTGACGATTTTTCATAAGACGGAGCAACAGTTATACGTCTACTGCGTGGGGCAATAGCTATGCATACATTGGACATTTCCGTTATTTGTAATAATATGAGAAAATGTTATATACAAAAGTTGCATGGTACAGATGGGGACCTATTGCGATGCAAAGATTTTTCTTGCGGGTGGAGGCATAGTTTTGAAGGGAACCGGTGTTGAGACGATTTCAGCAAGCAGGACTAGTTATTGCTGCACCCAGTATATTTATTTAATTTCCATTCAACCAGTTTCAGGTTAATAATCTGTCTAACGTCCGAATATGAAATCTCTGAATGTCTGAATAACTCTGAACATGGAAACGCGAAGTCCGACGAAACGCTAGAGTTCGAAATATTTCCAGAACGAGTATGCATTTTATTTTCCTCTAATCAGAGCCGACTAATGTGACAGGCAAGTTGAAAAAGAGTGTTCTACACTCGTTTCGCGGCATGGAGGCCGCTGGGAATAAAGAATGGAGATGTCGGGAGAGTCTGAAAACTGATTATACAAACGCTTTGTGGTTATTCAGGTTCGCCGTGCGGTGTCATATTAAGAAAAAAATCTTTTGTTTTTTCCTTTCTCATGCCGCGATTGTTAGTTTGTTGAACCAGCGAACAACGGTTCGATTTCAACGCGAACAAAAGAAAATAAAAATAAAATGGGACCTGGTTCCTCCGATTTCGAAAAAATTTTAGTGAAGGGTTTCGCATCCATATTTGTTGTAGATGGAAATATTTAGTATATAAATTGAACGGGGAGACGAACGATAGTTTGACAATATTTCTTTTTAATAGATCGTGTGCAAAGTGCGGGGTCTCTCGTAAAAGTATGATAAATAAATAAATAAATATATACATAACAAAACTTACGTACAGACAAAACTTGCTTCGTTTCGTTGCTGTTTACAAAGGATATAAAATAACGTATTACGATACAAGTGGAACCGTTGATATACATGTACAGATATTACTAATTTAGTAAATTACATTTGCACAATCATATGTATCAGATTTCAATAAATATAAATATTTCGATATATTACACAATTACGCGTAAGGTTTTATTATTATCATAGTACAAGAGAAATCTGTCAGATTTATCACTACTATTATCATTCTAAAATTGACTTGCATTCAATGACATCTTTCATACAATAAAAAAATTCCACTATTCCCAGAGTCTTCTAAATGGCAATTCACCCATTTACCCAGATCCAAGAGAAACACAAACGAACAATTAAAATCGAAAAATTATTTAAAAGGAAATACGCATCAATTGTTATTCGCCTTTACACAATACATATTCATCCCACATGTGTTTAAACAATTAAGTTGACAATCTATAATTCATTGAAATTGCGAAACGTGCATACAACAACATTGCATAACAATGTAACTAATTGGTATTCCAGTATTCCAACTTTATACATTCGTTCACCGCATACGTACATCAATGCTAACAGGATCCGCCCTAGGTCTATCATCGTGTAACATCTATCACCGCTTGTTACTCTAACAACCACTCTACAATTGTATTTCTCCATTATAATTTCATTTTCGTAATGAATACTATCTCGGTGCTGAAAACTCATCCAACACTGAACCGAGGAGCTTTCGTATTTCTAATGGAATTAAAACTCACGGAAATACTGCGTTGAACCAGCATGGAACAAACACAATGTTCCCGACACTTTGGCGGCATTGTGCTCCTGGCAGCCTAACCTTTGACCAGTGACCCGCCAAGGGACTCGATAAAAGGGTGGCTCGTATTTGCGTGTCGCTCATCGAAGATCATTTTTCCATTCGTTGTAACATATTTGTTCGTTGCGAGCGCTTTGATTTAATCAGAAATACTGTTTGTTATAGCAGTCGTTCGTCATAGGATACCCTGCTGTATGTAAGCCATCGCAAGTACCTTCTCTATTCAATGAACTTATCGGGCAAAAATAACGACTGTTAGCAAATGAGAGACAGACGAAACGTGATTCGCCTAGTGCAGCTGCTCCACCGATTGCGGTATCGGGCTGCTGAAATGCAGCCTGCTTCACGGGATCAACATTTAAATAGGCGAAACCATTGAACGGAATTCCACTCGATACCTATTTCGCTAATTCTGCGAGGTGTTTTTGATTTCTTCCTGAAATCGTTCAACCTGCGGTCGCTCGTTGAAAGAGAGATTTCATGCTAATTGGAGTTCAATTAGAGCTTACGGATAATGAGGTGCTATGGTGCGCGTAGAGTATAGAATCCTGTGGCTTGTACGTATGTATATCCACTGTACACATATTATTCCATTCTATTTTTATATTTAACATTGGACAATTTAATATCACGGTGTATAATTTTGTCTAACGCGTACCAGTGCAACGGAAAGATATACGTGGCCGGCCGTTGCTTGGTTGTTTCAATTTAATGTGGATTAGGGTATTTTATGTATGCTATCGCTTGAAAATTATCGACGTACCAGAATTGGGTGTTTAATGCCAGGAATAAATTTTATGCGGTAACAAATAGCTTGTGTTCAATTGTCGTGAAACGTATAATACGTTATAAACCACATAAGCTTAATATTATTTAGTTAAGAGGTAAATGTATTAGAATTTCATTTATTCGTTTAATACACAATGATTCTAAATTATTTGAAATGCAAAATTAATTTCATGGATAATTACGTTCGGCACGTTCAAATTTTTAAAGACAGTTGATTACCGAGCAGTCTACACCAGAAGCCATTGTGATTAATAATTCCATACACTTAAATTAAATTCGAAAATCCTAACCGTAACATATACATGTACTAATTTATCCTGCAATGTATTTTTCAATATACATTTCGTAAGAAATTAAAAGGAAAGAAAAACGTACATTGTATAAGAATGTATTAATTTTCTCTGTTTTTGTTTCACTTTGGCAAATTAACTTTTTGTTTCGCAAAGTTAATCACTTTGGTCCATGCACGAGCCCTTGCCCATATATGTACATACTCATACAATCTATCTGTCCTGTTCGATGCATATTGCTTTTCATACTGATCAATTTTACTCTCACGATTTTATTAATCTATAAACCTGGTCACCATAAAGAATCACCATTCAGAATTCAGAACTTGCCATTAAACGTCCCGTTGTTTGTCGCGTCAGTAACAACATTTTCTGGGAAACAAGTGATCCAAGTTCTAGGCATTTAAGAACCAATGAAGCGTGTCAATCCCTGCCCGATTCGACGTTTTCTGACACTTGCCTCTCAGCAGTAAGGACAGATCGATCGATTTTGGTACTAGGGCCACGGCAATTGTAGTTTCGACCAATGTTTGCACAATAAACCTCTGTGGACCTGACAAACTAACCGCTATTAGCCGCGGGCTCTCGAGCTGGAAGTTATTAATTGCATTGGTAGCACCGAACCCCGTGTAAACCATTGGGCACACGAGGAATTAGGGTGTTCCTAGTGAAACACTGAATAACTGAATCGTGCCACTTGTACGCTCGATGACGCTTTGACGCCATATTGCCCTGTCAGTTCGTTTCCGATTATTAAATTCCACATACGTTGCGGCGTATACGACTATTTCATCGTTAATAAATCATGCTGTCGATGTGTTTGTGTGATTATTATTAACTAAATTAATCAAATTGAAATCGTATAAGGGGAAGTTTGTTGCTGTCTTTATTAATCGTGCGGAAAGTGTAAGCCGTGATGTATATTGCAATGGATATTTTCGTTAAGTCGGTGCGTCTGTTCCGGGTGTGTAATCCTGCTGTACATAATTGGTTCTGTTTGTGGTCATTATGTGACTATACTCGGAGGAGTAATTAGCAGCACGATGATTTGGTTGTGTGCAATTGTATCTGTAATTTTATGTTCTAATTTTTCTGGATATTTCGTGCGATTATTTGACTCTATTCATATTGCTGATTTGAATTCTAACCGGAAAGAATAGTAGGTGCGAGAGAATTAAATGCAGATGAAAGTTAAGAAATTGAATAGCGAGACAGTTTAATTTACAATAGAGCATGCCTATTCGTATATTAGAAGTTTTAATATTTTAACTTTTTCGTGAAATGATTGTATCAAAAAATATTGAATGGACTAAAATTTTGTATTAATTCAAATAAATAGAAATGCGTAACTGCGCATTACGTTTAATTATCATAATATAATATAAACCACATTGGATTGCGCTTGTATACAAGGGTATTTCCACTGGAATAATAATTAATATTTTATTATTTCTACAAAATTAAATACTTGCGTGTTTTATCCTTTGTGAACGTAGAATTTACGCTTTGTTCGGCTAAAATGAAAAAATTACATGCATTCACGTAATTACTATTAAATTGGAATAACTTTGCCCTCGCAAAGATCATGCCTTTTAACAACGTTAGTCTTTCTCGTCCCCGAATAATGGCGCAATTAATATAATGACATGATGAAATTTTTAAACGGATATTAGTTGAATTGCCGTGCTTGGAAGAAATTATAACCTTCTAGTTATAGACTCGTAGCTATCGCGTGTTGATTCGCTCTGATTGTAACACGTAAGCTGTTCATTGTGGTAATTGTGCGTATGCTATAAGTTTGTATTATTACGAACGATGGATTATCAATGGTACAATATGCAAGTTTAAGTCGGGTCGCACGCGGAGGGGAAATTTTGCACCAAAATAATGTAACTAGTGTTGAAATATGCGAAACGTAATTACAATGTTGCTTACTAATTAATTACCGCTCAGAATACTCAATAGCTTGGTTTATAATAAATACGGACACACGTAATGTGCCAAATATAGTATTCAAATATTGTTCAATTTCATTGCGCTCCATTTTTGTTTAGTTTTAATTGATTTCTATTTTCTGTTAATCAACATTTCAATCGCGTACCATCATTTGCTTCTCATATAGGGCACTCGAATGCGTTCATACATTGCAGGCAATGTATCCTATAATAATTGGGACAGATTCAATTAAAAAACGAATTAATACTTATTAAACGGAAGTGTGGGTATATTTCATTACGAGGTAAACTTTATCAAATATTCAGTGCTTCTTTCCTTTTTTTTTTATTTTAATAAAAACAATACGTTTTCGAGTTAGCAGTTACGTTATACTGTCAACCTAAATCGCGAATCATTGCAGACCAGAAGGACTGCACAAAAATATAGTTCTACTGCTACTACATTCGCTTTTAATGGTTGACCTTTTTCAGTGGATTTCTTTCTATGTGCATTTTTTAGAATTTAAGAAAAAGTAAGAGGCCAGTTGTGAAGCGCGTATGATTTATCGGCGCAGATTAAAAAAAAGGTTCATCGCACGTTCGTAACGGAAACGAATGCAGTTATTCGTGCAGATTAAGCGACACGATTCACGTGTTAGCCTCTTGCGATCTTGTTTCTCGTTCACCGTAGAAAGTTACACGGCCGCCAATGTAATCCATCATGAGAGGTGCAATTCGTAACGATACTAGCGAGTTTAGCGAGTTCGTTCATATACATGCACACCGCTGATCAAAAGTTTCGAACCACCAGGCATTTGAAGCCATACAAAAATGTCACGAGCGTTTAATTATTCTCAATTGAAAATTTCACGAATATTTCGAAGCTTGAACATATTGAAATAGCGTTTATTATTATCAGTCTTTGTAACATTAATTTCGAATCAATGAATGGTTAACAAGCCATTCGAAATGTTCGTTGAACTAAGGAAGTGGTTCGAAACTTATGGCCAACGGTGTAATGCTCCTTTCTCGCCGACCTGTGTTTGGTGCACGTTAAATGCGACAGTGCAATAATACACTCGTGTAATTGATAACCTTTTATCAGTGGTCCGGCCTTCTCTACTAGTTAATGCGAATGCGAGAACTGTACGATGTGGAAGGAAATTAGAAAAATGCATTGCTGCATTTATTGCTGTTTGTATAGAAGGTATTTGGAAATTGTTAGAATTTCAGGAAAATTGTTTGTGTTCGGCTAGATTAGTCGGCAGTTCTGTTGGGAAGTGGTCGATCCAGATTTTCAGGGTATTACAGCGGTAGATTCGATGTACGAGGACTCGATAGGAATTGTTGAATTGTGTTTGCAGCTTATTTTTAGTGTCACTTGTTTCGATACATTTTGAAAGACTTTAAAGAGGATTTTGCTGCATAAACCGATTCAATCTCGAGGGAAGTATTCACATAATTGTCGAACGCTGGAACCTTAAACTTCTTGATAACAAAAAGGTTACTTCGTTGCTGTTCAAATTGAAGGGAGTAATTAGGATTGAAATAAGTATCATCCTAATTTCCAATACTACACGGTACAGAATATTTGCAGATCGTATAATATTCCGTTGTAGATATCATTAGTGTGCACATATCAATGATTCAGATACAAATGACTTCTTTCACTACTTATATGTCTGCAAGAAATAAATCAGGGGTAACACAAAAATTGCTCCTATTTTGAACACCACTTGATTATAAGTGAAACGTAACTATTAAAGTAAAATGTAAGGAAGCACCACTTTTCGCTTTCCTTACATTTTACTTTAATACTTACGTTTCACTTATAATCGAGTAGATTTCTTTAAACATCGGCGAAAAACTGTTTCATTCGAGCAACTGCCATTCAGTCGCCCTAGCAGCACCTGTGTGAGACACCGAAATAATTTGGAAGTTCCAGAGTGAAACGACAGCTGTTACGATGTCGTACGGCGTACGGGACAGGGGAAATTGCTTGTACCCTATTGCTTACTGACTCCCAGGTACAAAAGCTTCCCCTTACACGTTGGAATTGGACGTTAGCACGAATGATGAGTGACGAACCCCGATGAAAGGGTTGGGGGCGTGTCGTGGACGGGGTGGTTGGAGTTCAAGAGTTGTCGATAGATTCATTAGAGCGGCACCGGGAACTTGCGGGACGAGCGTGTTTTGGGTCGAACTTCCGGTCAAATTGAATCACACGGAATTTCGTAGTAACAATCTTCTATTTGACTTGGACCAACTGTCTGATTTACCGTGTCCTTTGAGTCTACATACATACATACATATATCGTTCAAAGCGATTGACTCGACGGGGACTTGCTTTGTCTGCCCTGACGAGCTTGGTTCTTGCTACGAATTCTTCTGGGAACGAACGGGTAAATTGGTCCTCCGGAATGCTTTATCGCTGAACTGCCCGCTTTTCTAAACGATTTTCCATTCCCATTATTCGCTGTAAAATGGCTTAACGTGTATTCAATCGTGGCGATTTAATATTTCATTACATATTTAAAAATTCATTACTTTCTTTCACTTATTAACCGTAACGAGGATTTTGCAAAAGTTATATTTCCGGTTTGAAATCGAGAATCCGTTAACTTAAAAAGAAACGTTTGGGCAGGATATGTGGGCATATAGAATTATTACGAGATCTCCACATCCACGCTGGCAAAATTAAATGCACATCAAATTGGTGAAAAATTATCGTCATTCGAAGTGTTGTAACTTCGTGGAACAAATTGTTCAACAATCCACTGGGGCTCATTTTGATGCGTGATGTCTTTACTTTGGCAGCCCTGAGTTCATTTCTTCTAAAGATTTTTTTACATCACGCAGAGGGTGAGAAAGTGAGGGCACGTTTTTTAGAAACTTTTACAAACCCCAACGTTTTTAAGGAGGTTGAGACATTTTTCCCACGACTGAAGACTTCCCCTTTCCACGACCACAGAAGAATTGATTGACGTCAAAATAAAGACTTCACCCTTTAAAATGAGTTCAGCTGGATTGTTGTACCACCTTTTTCTTTTTCACAAAGTTACAGTAGTTCAAATATCGATAATTTTTCATCCGAAATGTAGTGATCCCTTAATCATGCATGTCAGTGTATTTACACTATTTCAATTTATATAATTAATTACACATACGCTATATATATATGCTTTTATAATTATCGTTATGCACATGTGCGCACAATATAATTAACTTTTGAAACAGGTATCATTCAAAGAACACGGCTGAAAAAAATACGAGAACAAAGTTAGCTGTAATATCTCGCGTGACAAAATTTGTTGCCAGCGGAGCAGTGCTCTCGATCAAGAATTTTCCCTCGTAGACAGTGTGCATTTACAAAAAAAAAACGGGTTCGTTAGAAATTCATTAAGACGATATTTACGTAAAAGTAGGGCACAGAAGAATGCAAGTTGTTGGTGTGTAAAACTGTTAATTCACTTCCAAAAGGGTCGAATCTTTTTCTGGGACGCATACATACATACATACATAGATCGGCCGAGTAACGCATTGATCTCTGCCTACGGAGGCTTTGTGTCTCTTGAACCCGATCGGGTCAGCCCCGGGCAGCCAGAGGTGTTATTTCGAAGTCCAGGGGGATTTCGGTAGGCTTGCTGGGATCGTTTGACATTGTACAGCGAGGGACTTGGGTATAATTAACGAGCGCATTCGTCTTGTCCCGTGCTTTATCTTTAATTATCGCGCGTTAAGATTCAATTCAGGTCGTCAATTTGTTGATATAGTCGCTGCGACGCAAGTAATTTGATTGGATATGTATATACATAATTTAGTGAGATTAATATCTTGTACATCAAAAATTGATAAATATTGTTTGTAGGTCGCCGTCGCATTGAAATTAAGAAACTGGGCTAGGCATTAAGAATTCGTCGAGTATATTGATTTAAAAAATCAATACTGTCCGATAGCCCTACAGTGTTTACAAATGTTCAGGGAAATTGTACACACGAGTTATAAATTAGTCAGATAGTGAGCAATATAATTGTAAGTTTTGTTATTTTATGCCATGGAAGTGTGTTTTGCCATAAGCGATGATGTGCGTGTAGATGAATTACTGTATTCTACGTTTCGATAAAATGAGAATCCTGTTGGTACAATATTGATGATTTTATTGTTACACTTGCTACACAAATATAACTACAAATGGATTGGAATTAAGTGTATTACATGTTGTGTTTGCAGATCAGAAGGGGGACAAAAGCGTCGCGTCACAGCTTTCGAAACAGAAATGAGTTGAGAATCGACTACGATGTTGAGTCGTCTTTCGGCCGTGGTGGCCTCCATTTTGGTTCATCAGCTACATGTTTTGTATGCAGCCACCTCGTTAGGTAAGCGAACGCAAATTTTCAATATTTAAACCATTAATGAGACGTAGAACATTTATACGGGACTATTTTTTCTTTTTGGGATTGGCAGTGACTCCTCTGAATTCTGTATTTGCAAGCATATGATCCTTCTTTTGATATGCTGGTTTTCTTTGAAATTTATATGACTCGTTTTAATATGATTCTTGTTTAAAACCGTTCCGCATATAACAAATTGCTTACGAGTAATTCCACGTTGTCGAGTTATCTGACTCATCCTCTATTGGAGGCAGAATATGTATATTATTGAATAATACGTAATTAAAATGGAAAAAAAACAGGTACGTGTGTATCTGTTATGTAATGCAAAGTTTCTAGAGTATTGTCTGCACAATTTGTACGGGAAAAGTCATGAAAAAGTACTTCATGTAAACGTGATATGGTCTTGATTTAATATATTCGACAATTTTTCTATTTGATGTATGTGAAGCAAAATAGTCTTTACATACTTCTACAATCTATATAAATACATACTTCTACAACGCAATATTTCACCAATTTCTACGTCACGATGAATTACCAATCAAAATATTAGAGTTTAATAATACCACAAGGAATCGTAGCATAAACTTTACTGTAATAATAATTCATATTTTTGTACGTGCCAACATCAACAGCAATAATTTTTGCAAACTTGTTTCTCCTCTAATTCAAACTGATTAACAAAGAAATATGGGAATTGAATACCAAGTTTTGATCGTTGTTTGAACTTCATTTGATCAATCTACTGATAGGGGATAATGTAAAAAGTAATTTGTCTCTTCGCCATATGGCGATCATGTTAACTCGATCGCCGGATATTGGCCACCACCCTTTATCGAGTCAGAAAATATTGAGGCGTAATTTTGAGGTCTGTTACTAGTGAAGGGTGGATTATGCGCGTTGAATAATGAGCCATGAATCGAACGGTCGGCTCCCAGACATTGTCCTATAATTTTCCAATCAAGGCATTGGATTCCTATAAATCTCGTGAGTTCAGACGGATTTCATAAATTCTATATCGTACTGAGCGACAAGTTACACTCCTAGCGATGTAGTTTTCGATCAGAGTTCAATCTCTTTGGACGAGAACTTTTATTAATTGCGATTGTGAATAAAACGTGGGGAATCCATTGCTGGACAATCGATATTCTTTATTTTATATTCCTGGGATATGTCAGTAAGAATTATAACATATCATTCCCAACAAATTGATTCGAATTTCGAATGATCAAGTTCTTCAATTACGTATATAAATTACGAATTGGAAAAATTTAAATTACCTCAAATAGAGACAGTGATTCATAAGATAATAGAGGAAG
The DNA here is from genome assembly GCA_963583965.1 of Nomada ferruginata. Classification (NCBI taxonomy): domain Eukaryota; kingdom Metazoa; phylum Arthropoda; class Insecta; order Hymenoptera; family Apidae; genus Nomada; species Nomada ferruginata. Next base: position 16,393,278 of record OY757213.1, read on the forward strand.
TACAGCATATATGGAATACCAGATTGTTCAAGATGAATAACAAAATTATGGCAGAGGATGGGTAGAAATAGAACTATATAAAATCATAAGGAAACTAATAAACTATTATATTTCAAATTCTGAATAACAACGAAAAACATGTACTATCGAAAACATTGGTTTCATTGAAAAATGACACAAAGTAAGGGTTTCACAAAGGTGCAGATAATTGGGAATAACGGTATACCAAATTATCTTCACTTTACAAAATTGAAAAAAAAAGTATTTATTATAATTTTTCATGATGCTGGATAAATATTAATTTCAGGTCTTTACAATTATTTAAAATAGCCACAGACATAACTTCCAGATTTCACATGTGCAGCACTGCACACATTCTTATCTTCAGTGTAATTTACATTGCAAAGAAGGTACACGGCATTCTTCTCAGCGGGGTTTCCCGTAGTCCCCAAAATCGATCCTGTTCCATTTGATATGGAGCCTATTCCAAATTACCTTCATCTTCAGTATTCCTCATTAGCAACATCGCAAATTCACACGAAACCATAGAATTAATATAAAAAATTCACATGAAACCATTGAATTAATATGCAAAATTCACACGAAACCATATAATTCGTATGCAAATGAATAGATTAAATGATTATCTTCAAAGTTTCGACCACATTCTAATTATAATTTCAAGGATTGGATACTTGCCGAAAAACATTTGCAAACTGACATTTTATTCTTCTGCAGATTAAGTCGGAATTATTACAATTACAGTTTCTGCACAAATTTCGCTGGTTAACTGGCTGCCACTCGTCTCTATTATTCACAGTGGTTACAAACGAAATAACGATTGTACTACTTTAAATATTTCTACTATTCCGAATTACCAACTGTATTCCAAATATGCCCCATATCCTCGACCAACCATGTTCTTGACGCTGCCGATTTCACGCACATAACGGATGATCGATATTGCATCCCACCAAATTCCCTATTTTCGCGAGGCAACGAAGTTTCTCGTAATCTTCTTTACTTATCAAATCATCCCATTTTCAAACCGTACTCCCGTTAATTCCACTTTGCCCCCTTTTCTAACAGTATATTTTTCTCCTCTACGAAAAAAAGGCATCTAGATTCTATTAGAAAATCTCGAGCAAAAAGGTGAACAATAAAGCGCATCATCGAAGCAATTTAAACGGCCGGTCGCGATGTCCGCGTTCGCAAACAATCTCCTTTGTACCGTGCAGCTCGAAGGGGTAATCCCGCGGGCGACATTCCCCGGACGTATTTCGAAATCCTGACCGGTAACCGGGTTTATCCTTCCCGGGGAGATTATGTGTTCCGTCTTTCTAGCAGATATTAGAAGTCCTTTCGTTCCTTTTCCTGGAGTGGCTGTGTATAGCCGGCGAATTCACCTCGCAAGATTGGTCCTGCCGTAAAGGCCATCCTTTCGCTTCGAGCTGATAAATTTCTTCAGGATTACCCTGCCCTTCTTCATGAAATAATTAGAAACGACGCGAAGAAACCAACCAAAGATACTGATGCATCGCATTCACGGATAGAAAAGTTTCTCGAAATCCAAGTGCGCCAAAGCCACGAGAATTGTGCGAGAAAACAAAGGGCGGCTAAGATCAGCGGGGGAAATAATTTTCGGTCGCGTTAAGTCGGCCAGAGACTCCGTCGCTGAAGGAAATGAAAGGGAGTGGAGTTAGTGTTCTAAGTCCTTTCCGGAAGAACGACTCGGCGCCGTTTGAGCCGCCGAATTTCATGGAAAGATATTGCGCTCCTTCGTGGTCTTTCGAATTCTACTTTCCTTACTTTATTTCCATCGAGTGTCTGTGTGTCTCTCTCAGCCACCGCAGCGTCCTTTATAACCGACGAGATTGCTCAGTTTCGCCAGTTTCGTGTCAAAGGGGCGCAGACACGGCGGAAACCGACTTTATTACTTCTTCCGGTTTCCCGATCGCGTGTAACGCGCCGGGAACTGCTGTAAAGTGATGCTGGCATTCTTACGTTTCGCGTTTGTTTTCATTTTTATGCACGCCGTATCTTGAGAGAAATGGGTACTTTGGGAAGAGCATAAATTCGAACAGAGAAGTTGTTTCTGGATACACTTCATTGCTGAAGATAGCGTGTTTCTGTTGAAATTTTAATACTTTCATCTTTTTTTCCTTCTTTACTTTCAACTGCGAGTAGTACGATCCATAAGCTGTTTAAGCTCAACATGTTATGTAGCCGAGGGTAGTATATTTGTTAGGAAAGGTACTGATAATATATTGATATCGCTCAGCATTGCGTGCTCCAGATATATTATACGTACATTCAGAAGCGTGTGAAGAATATTTTGAACCATCATCGAAATAATTTTTACACGGTGGAGTATTGGATTTAAGTACCACATAATTGTAATCTGATGGACAAGATATCTACTGTTGTCAACTGTTGCGCACGTTCAAGTTGAGACTAAAACATTTGTCCATCTTTATTTTACAATAGATCAGAATTAAACGATGATTATAATAAAAAGTATTTAATCAGAACAACTCGAACTATCCGTCTCCGATTTGGATGAAGCTTGGTGGACATATATTCTTTTTTTTCTTTTTTTTTTTATTAAGCATTTTAATCTCAAATGAGATTATTTGCAAGAAGACAAGATTACAAAATACAAATTATAGTAAGATGATATAGAAATAGTTACAACTGTAAAATACAACTTTTAAGGAACGAATATATTATTGAACATATTGATGATGTGGGGTTCGCAAGTAGGATAGAGCCTTTGAGTGGTTGGTGGATATATTAAGCAGGTGAAAATGAAGGGCACGTATTTTTTATAACTGTCCAATCGTAAGTTTAGGGGGTGTAATCACCCCTTGAAAAAATGAAGAATGTTCTTTTTCGTGAAATATCTCAAGAACGCTGAGAGATATTACAAAAAAGTATAAACAAAACTTGCATCGCTTTGTTGTGGTTACAAAACTGCGTACGCGTTTCCTTGTCAGTTGTGTTCGTAAACCCTCTAATTATACCAGACTGAAGAAATATTTTAGGTATCATCCTGTTGTTTTTCTCAGAAAAAAATGAAGGTAGCTTGATTTCTATCGTACTCAATATAATTTTGTTGATTTACTGTATTTGCGCTCAACACGGTACTACAAGGTCGATGAACAGCCTTTTTCAGCTCCGTTTTTAAACTCGCTAGCGGAACTCTATTATAGAGACCATAGCGCGATCTAAAAAATTTCAGGATGCAGCGTTTTTGACGGAACAGTGCAAGATGCTGTACCTTGAAAGTTTTTAATGTTATTCGAAGTTTTTCGATTTCTAGAGCTGACGTTTTTACCGTAACAGATAACGATTTGCGCGTAAAGTTTACGACAGAAAGTGTTTCGTACGCAGTTCGGTAGCCGCCGTGGCTCCAATTTTACTGTAGTCGTAGAAGATTGTTTTATAACTTCAAATTACTTTTATGTTATTAAAGCTACCCTTTGAACCTGATATTTACCATTCACGTGGTATTAATTTCACAACGTAAGCAACACACAAATGTATAATTAAATTGTACATCTATGTACAGACAGTTGTGATCATTACTTCTATACTTCTTTCTAACTCGATAAGCATATTTTTCATATTTCAATAGATTTAACATCATTTGCGATCTCTTGCATCCAATACGCTCCAAATTTATACAGAGGCCTGTGTCCGGGACTACGTGTTATTGCAGAACATCAGTTATTACGTAATTATATTGTAATTTACACACTTCATTGTGGATTAAATTGCCTTTGATCTGCCGTCGTTAATTGTATAACATTCGTACAACTGTATTACTTGGAGCTTCAATTGAATTGTTAAATTACCAATTACGCGACTATACACCGTACGCAGCAACAATCCAGAGCTTTACGCTTCATCTACGCCCAACGATTTTAATCCTTATCGATTACATATACTGCACCAACAACCCCTCTATGCGTGAAAGAATATTTGTCAGAAAAATAGGGAAGAATAATTCCATTATCTAAGTACTAGGCAGTGAAACGTAAATACGAGTCCTGATACCGACTATAAGTCAGTAAGATTGTTCGAATTGAAATACAGCGATAAACGCTACGGCACTTTCGAGTTTTTACGAGAACAGTCGATGATTGCATCGTGCAACCATAGCCTTCACCCACACCCTCCGCGTTCCTGCTGCTTTATTCTTTGTTTCCCTCTTCTTTTTATGCGTCCTGGCCTCGGTATCTAAAACGCGTGGCGTTCAAATGGATGCATTAAAGTGCGGCAGTAAATTAACATGCAGACGAATTTCTCCGGGGTTGAATACAAGTGGAGGAGCGTACGCGCGTATTTCAATTTCATGCACGACGAATGGTCGCGCTAATACCGCGGGAATTATGCAAGAATCGTGTCGATATATGCGCAAGCACACGCGTGCTCAACGGCGAAGCAACGGGAGCAGCACGCAGCTGGGAATCTGCTGTGATTAAATTAACGCCTTCCTCGGTGGAACCGTTGTTCGTTGATAAAAATGGGTCGCGAACGGGAGAATGATTAAGTTGAGCTATCGTGCAGGGCGTTTAGCAGATTTGAAATCGTCGTGGACTTACAGTACACGCCGAGAGTAGTAAGAAACTGTCTGATCAACGTAGGTCCCAGGAGTCCCGGGATTAATGTTGTATTAGGTGATAATGTAAGTCCAGCTCGAGTAAAGTATACGTTGCTGCTGATTTTGACGCACGCATAAATATGTCCAGGAGGAATGCTGAACGATTGTTTTTCTACATTCATCCATAGGCAGTTCAATAATTAGGAAAATTGATATCGAGATCAGCAGCACGTGAAATTCGACACAAATCGCTCTGGGATAATAATGTCTGCTACTGGCGACCCAAGTTAATGATACACCGCAAGAACAATCGTTGGACACGATACTGAACGACCTAATCACGTGAAGTAGAAAACAAATACATTTTACACGAGACAGTAAATCTGCAATAAAAGTAAAGAAATTTCAAGGTAGAGAAACTATATGTATATCTTTGGAAGTAAAGTGAAGAGTGCAATGCAAATCCTTGAATTTTATTGTAAGTCCAAGAACCTTGCAAGACTTTCCAGAAAATTGTGCAAAACTTTTTCAAGAAAGTATTGGATCACCGAGTTCCGTGAAACTTCCTGTACATTATTTACACAACCTCGTACATTATATAATAATATACGACTCGTACTACAATATATTGAATTCTATCTATGGTTTCATTTGAACAAGGTTCAATGTTACACCTGAGGACTTCTCGATTATTAATCCAGCTATATGGCTTTGGAGTGGTTGATGTCACGAATCCCATATTCCTGATGCCGCTGGTATACCCCTATGACCTCAGAACAGTCTGTATCAAGTTCCGCGATCTTGTGGTTAAACTACGTTTGTTATAGGGATACTAGGGATTTGCTAGTTCCGGAAAGCCACGTTTCTATAGTTGTCAACATCCAGTTTCGGGTTTCTAGAGTCGTCAGCATTAACTACCCTGTCTACAATAGTTATCAACATAGTATCATTTACCGTAACAGAACCAGCAGATTTTAATCAGAGCAGTAGGTAACTTGTTTTTCATAACTTGTTCACGGTGTAGCATTTACTTGTTAAACATTTTCCTTGCTTAACGGGAATAGCCAGAAAAAGAAAAATGTCTACTCTCAATGATTCTGTTGGAAATAATACCCACTATTTTTAACTTAGAATTATTCAGCTTTTTCTCCCCACGAAATGTTCGAAAATACCGTCCTTTAATCCCGATACGAATTTGATTGACGCCAATGTTGCCGATAATCAGCTGGAAATCCGGTTTACATTCAGTGTTACTCTTATAGTAGAGCAGACACTTGGAACTCAAATTTCATAAACACGGATGCGCAAAATAAACTTCTTCTGCGGGACCGAAAAGCTTTGTCACAATATTTTTATTGTGCGTTAACTGCGTAAAAACCTGGAATGCCCACTGTCATCCATCCATTGTTACTTCTCACATCATAATCCTTATTTTAACGGATGTCAAAAGTTTACCCTTGTTTTCTCGTATTTGGCGCGGCGTGTAAGCTTGCAAGGGGAATACATTTATGTGTATCGTCTTGGAAACTCCCGCACGGTCGCGTGTGCTCGTTGCTGATAAGGCCATTCTATCCGTCGACAGCCCAACGAGTTTCCTTCTACTCTCTGGAAAGTGAAAAACTTTTCCACTGCAGCGCACTCGTTCTCGAACTTCGCGATTGTTTCCATAGTAATTCGATTTTCCGCGTCTATTACACTAACGACGTGGTTGCTGCTATTTGCACAAGTTTTTCTAACCGTAAAGGCTGATGCTTTGTTTCTCTTCGAGTAGCAGTGCGAGAGAAAAAGTAACGTTTTGGCATTGATCTCGACTCACCGTGGTGATTTATAAGATTGACCCCGGGAACTTTTACTGCCTCCGCGTTAGCCTGCCTCGTTCGCAATCCGTTTTCTTAGTTTCGTCTGAATGTACTTGTTTACCTCGTGGATACGTGTTGAGCAATATAGAGCAAATGGCGAATGTGTATGGACTGTGAAAGGGTGCTTGCGAAGGTAGCTTTATATTTTATTCTATTATACGTATACGTGCAGAGGTATTAACAGTGATACACGTACAGGAAAATGAATTAGAGCATTTGGTCATGTGTAATTGCAAATTGAAGTTCATAGAGCGATGGCACAGAGTTCGGTGTAGTTATACATATGACATATCAATATATTATACCTGTGTGGAAACTTTACTGTGTATAGAGGTCTAGTTTTAACAACTTGACCACTCTATGCATTAGATTTGATATATGTAAGGGAAATAGCATGCCACTCCATTGTAGTGATTCTTACCGACCGCAATTAATAATCGTTGATAATACAATACTAAGAGTTGTATTAAAGATTTGATTTAATACCATAAATATTATGCACACGAGCACACAGCAGAATAAAATAAAATATTCGTAGTTAATTACCCGACCCAGTATTAACAGTAGCATGCGATAGAATTCGTGTCGTGTTCAACTTAATTATACTCAATTCATTCAATTGAATTTTGTTCCAAGCATAATATTATACGAACATTAAATTTCTAACAAACTTACCATCATTATGGATTACATAGTGAATGCTTGCAAACTGATTAATCAAATTATGCAGTACAATCGAAATCATTCGAATAATTAAAAATATTATTCATTCATAATATCGTAACACGAAACAGTATAGATAAGGAGAGTGCGCTGTAAATTCGTGGACGAGTTTAATTATATCGTTGTATCTCTGTAGTAAAGCTTAGATGGCGGAACGTATAATCTGGTTCTAAATTGTTTCAGGTGCTAAGCCGTTTCCTGGACTGGAAAACCTGCCGCGGTCGTTCTGGCATGAGCTCAGTTCACCTTTCACTGAGGTAAGTCGGCTGCGTAATTGGAATGAGCAGTTAAAATGTCTTTTCAAAAATGTACTGAGCATACTTTTTGTCGTGTTCGCCTCTGCTTGTCGCACATAGCAGTAATCTTTTTATGCCGGCGTGAAAGCGAAGGCCGCCGAGGTCTTCTTAAATATTTACATAGACTCTTAAATAACAAAGTGTTCGAACATTTAATAACTTTATCTACAAAGACAAAGATTGTGTGCACTTTATCTTTATATTATTTAGCATCTGCACGAGTAATTTCTGTATTATTATCTGTTGAACAATGTTTTAATGGCTAATTTTAGCAATTTAATTTTCTTTGTTTTCTTTGAATTTGTATAAATCTATATTTTTACTACAATCAATCTGTTATTTTATTACATTTTAATAGGAATAGTTCTTATTGTTTAAAACGAAAATACCGTGACATGCGTCGCATTAACCCGTTTAACGGGAATGACGAGTTAACTCGTTGGGGAAATGAAATAGTCTTTAAAGTTTTGTGGCAAATTAACTCGTTTTACTCACTGGAGAAGCAATTCCCAGTGACGAGACAACTTGTCCTCCCCGGTTAAAGGGTTAGTTTATGTTGAAAAAATTTATGAACAAATTCTTGAAAGTTTCCCTATTATCTTAATTCCTTCAACAGCCATTTTTCTAGCCAATCATGCCCATACAGGCAATCGAATTTTTATTTACTTATACTAATCAACGATTCTACTAACCTTTTGTTGCTTAAACAATACAAATTTAAACAAACCAAAATTAACTGCACTCCTTGTTCGTAACAATTACATATATTTTATTATTCGTTCTCCCGCACGAAAACTGTATAGATTTTCCAGCTGCACCGTATTTCCTTTTTAATTTGCAGGTATACGAGGTGGAAAGTTTCGTGACAGAAACTGGCGGTACTCCCGAACCCAGGCCCATTTTCGAAGATCCAGAAAGTAACATTACTGTGCAACTCGCTGCGCAAGTGTACATGCACTGTAGAGTACAAAACCTGCAAGATACTCTCAAGGTATGTTTTCATTTTCCTTCTTTCCACCGCGCTTTTATCCAAGAGTCATACACACTCCGATTCACCTGCCTCTTGAAGAAACATCAGTTGTATGATCTCGGAGTGAATTCATTCCACTGACGTTTCTTAAAGGATGTAAAAAATGTTCTTTACAGTTTTTCGCACATGAATGCCAATGTTCCTACTAAACTGTACGCTTTCAGTACATGAACATTTTCTTCCTTGTGGCTCGTTCATGTTCCCGAAACACTGTATGCCAAATTTCAGGCTGAGTGGGCAAGCAATATTTCAGAGTGGACGTAAGATTAAATTAAACGGTTTAAGCTGGGAACAGTAGCGCATGTTTGTGCACAGTAAATTAATGATCTGTGGTTAATGCTTTACGAGGGTGTTACTGGTACAACTACGATGCGGCTTAACTGAGTTGATCTTAGGATTGAAGGTCTACTAGTACTTATTAGCGATCTCCGTTTTATGCGCCCTTAAATATACGAGTGCACGTGCTGATTCGTGTAATTTTTGTATTGATTTAATACACATTCAAGTGAATACATTTATGTAAATATTCCATTGGAGCATAACTTTATTTCACCAGACGCGATAAATTTTTGTGACCGCGTAACTTAAACTTTACGCCTTACAGCATACTAATACGTAGAGCGTGAAGTGATATAATTCCCTGTATATTAAAAACTTTGAATGCCGTAATGCATAATTCACGCGTGATATTTGTACGTACTTAATAAGTATACGTTAACGATTGCCTAGTGCGACATCTACTGTTTGATTTCCATGTATATATAAATATGTATTTAACAATTAGGTAAGTAAAAGGTGGACAGCTTATATTGATAGTTCTTTCCTGCACTTCCATTTGATTGGAAAAGTGATTCATTTGCCGATGATTTGTTACTTAGGTGAAAGTTGTTCTCTTATGATACATGCAAAATTGATCATGTTTCTCAGAAAATTCACTAATATACAGTCCTAATCCTGTAAGAAAAATCTCTACGATTTCTCTGAAATATTACAGTTATTCGCGAATTAGCAAATGCACGTTTTATAGAGCTGATAAAATCCAAGTGTTCGATAATGCTATTGATGTGTATTAATCTTATTATATAAAATTTGTATAATAAAGTTTATTGCACTGGTTCCTTAAGTCTGATTGATCAGACAAAATCTGTATTATCATTTCGTTTTTATGATTAACTATGATTTAAGAGAATGATTACATTCTTTTTACATCGCGTTACTGTGGTTGTTAGATTAAATTCAGTATGTATAATCTGCTCGTATCCAAAATGATCTCGCCTTACGAGAACCTATTACCATGGTAATGTGCCTTGCACGATTTAATGAGAAAATGGAACGGAATTACATGTAGTTGATCCGAAATCTATATGAAATGTGTTGGCGAAATAATGAAGCTCAATTATTTGTTACCTTTAGCCTTGGCGTTTATTCGTTGCAGAGATAGCTGATACTAAAATTTGTTGATCGCTAGCTATTATGTAGTATAAAAAGGTTTTGAAGTGTCATTTCGTGGAAATGAGTACAATCTAGGTTGGTTTTAACATGCAACAATATTACGTTAGTTTTCTTCATACAACTTATCCGATTGAATGTTAAATTTATAAATTTTTATATACTGTATTGTAGAAGTTATTTTCTGTAAACCTCACGTAGTTTTGGGAATAGAGGACAGGTGGTGTAATAAGACTTCAGTTACTCTCATAAAGACACTAACTTTATTATAAGGTAATGTCGACACACGACGTAACTCAACACACGGCACTTTCAACACTCTCAACAATACTCTCAGCTCACGACACTCTTCACTCTGCTCAAACTCTCTCCTAAATCTGCCTCTTGCACGCATCGTTCATTCGTTATATTCTTTCACTCTTAGTTTCTCTTTCATTCTATTCCTCATTTGCGCTCACTCATTCAGGACACACCCCCCAGTCATTCCTCGGTGATGGTCGGTCCCGACCACCCGAACCCTTGGGCCGCTGTACCCTCCATGCGCACGACCTTCTCAAGTACTCAACATTCACGCAGTATTTCCAATCCTACAGTATTAATTAAAAATATTTGGAACTGATTTATTTAGAATCGATATAAAATTTTGTTTACTAGAATATACAATAGAGTATATGATCATAAACCTGTTTTCAGTGATTCATTTATTATAAGAGTATTTAATTTTTGATGCTGCAAATTTTGTTGCACATGTTTTGCTTCAAGCTCAATATCAATTGATCTACAAACTCGAAATGGTAATAGTGCAATTTACTTTTCTAATTTCATTGTTATCAACACTAATCTCACTGTTTTTTGTAATGGAAATAGAAAAATCATCACCACCCATTTCCTACTGATTTCTTTTAAGAGTTCATTGGTTTCTACTAATTTTCCATATAGTTAATCCGTAACATACATATATCTATTTTCTTTCAACGTCCATCTTTTCCAAATACTTTTACGATGGACACTTTCAAAAATGGGCGTGAATAATATATTAACTCATATTGTAAATTGTTGTCGAAGGTAAATTACAAATGTTAATAATATAATGAAGAAAAATGTTTGGCGAATGAAGTTTCATTTCTTTTCTTTAATTGCATTCAGTTTATGTTTAAGAATTCACAGTTACGTTTAAATGCTAAATCATTGATACATTTAAATCTAGTAGAAAATAAAGTTTGATGTTTCGAAAGAAGTATGAGAATTTTGCAAAGGTTCCATGTTAAGCAGTGCCCATATCATTATGCACAATGTATTCTACATTATTCTACTGTAATCAAGCAAGCCAATTTGCAACTATCTCAAAAAATTTTGTACAAAAAAATATGCCGTACTCGTTAAAAGGTGCGGTTAGAGGAAGACCTCAGTGAGCGATGAATACATTTTGCACTGCTTACTTTTGGAAACAACAGAAGGAACAGTAGAATCAGGCATTTTGCATGAAACATGTATATTGTAAATTGAACGATATGTTTAATAATTAATTACTGCATGAATTATCTTCGAATTATTGATACGTTAATTATGTTTTCAAAGTTCTTGCTAATTCACTAACACTTTCGCTGCTCCTTTACGCGAAGTCTAGTGTTACTGTTTGTAACATGTCAATTTTATCGCTATCTACATAAAAACAAATTCTTCGAACATATTAGAATGCATACATTCCTTTTATATCGATTTCAATATTTTTTTTCTCTCAAACTTTGTGTGCCTCGGGACTGGCACCATGATATCAGAACTAAATCTCCTGGTTTTCATCTATTTGTGGATGTTTTGGGGCTGGTTCCACGACGTCACTGTTATGTCTGCTGGTTGCTCCCTTTTTGAGTTGCTCGTTTTGGGTATTTAGATATTCTGGGGCAGATTTCTGCTTATAGGTTTCTATCGATGTTCGGTTGTTTCGGGGTGCGTCGTACAATATCAGGACTATATTTGCCCGGCTCAATATGCGATTAAAAATATTACTCGCATTAATATTTTGTATATCTAACGCAGTATTTAAAATACGAACTTCGTGCAAGTCTCGGTATGTACATTGAAATCATCATGAAGCTGTACACGCGAGAAGCTTAGTCTAGCAAACCTCCAGCAAAAAGAAGATAGCAGATTTCGATCCTTTCTCGGTTGCCAATACGAGATTGCCTTCTTCCCTTTCTCTTTCGCGCTTCTATGCTACTAAAAGCTTTGCCTCGTTATCCTTTTACTTTTCATGCGGATATCTAGTTGCGTTCACTCTGCCTTGTCTTTTTCCCTCCATCTGCTTTGACTGGTGTGTTAACTTGGTCACAAGGAAAACTTCATAAATGGTGATCTAATATTTTCCTCTTAATTTCGTGGCCATTCGACTAGAAAAGCTATTCTCGGTATAACGCGATCGCGTGCCTTTTGTTCGACTGATGTAACCCACTAAAGCTTTATTTTACTGTTGGTTGATCAGTTTTTGCTCGTTTAAATATGAAGTCATATCATATGGACGACAATCGATTCTATATTAGATTGGTTTTTTTTAGACAATTTATGTGGACTTTGTAGGAAGACAGGAAGTATGTTAAGTACAGTGTGATTATTGAAATAATGTGACGTTAATTTGTTGGAATTCATATTAGGACTCTGATTAAAGATTTATTATTTTTACTGACGACGTAAATTATTTAACGAAGAATAAATTCGTACGTCGGAACTAATAATTTACGCAGCAACGATATATTACGTGATCTTACAGAGTTTCAATTAGAAGTTGAAAGACAAATATCTAATGTTGGTAAACGGATTTAAACTTTTAGTGAAAAATGTAAGTTTGTCTACTTTGGACGCTGTAAAGATGTACATAAGATACATTATATTCGACGCGAAACGAAATATGTTTTCTTGAAGTGCAGCAATGTTTTTGTATTATAGAATATTATTATTTAATATTTCTGCACTGTTCCGATTTTATTTAAAATTCTAATAATTTTCGAGGGAGATAATCTAGTTTTAGGAGAAAGGGTGGCAAGGTATTTCCGCGAATTTATGTACAGTACTAAGTTTCTGGGTAAATTCAGCGCAAGAAATGTGTGCCATTTTATGTTGTGCAGCTTTAACAGCACCGACATGCCTTGTGCGAATCTTCGAGTTGTACCAGTATCGTTGCCGTCGATTAAGACTATATCGTAGAATCGTTGGGATGAAAATATTTAGCCGAGTGAACCCTTTCGAATGAATGCAGCTGTGTTATAAAATGTGCATCTAAATGTTTGATAAAAAACGTGTTAAACACGTTTGGAAGTTCTGTGCACGATTCTGTGTTCCATAGGATAGAAAATGTCTTACAGAATCAAGAATATAAATTTAATAACGGTTATAAAATTATAAATGCGCGAAACTGAAGAGTAGTTCGTATATTTTAATTACTAGAATATTACAGCGGTATCTAGAATGTTAGGTAAGTATTTTCTCTCTGGTTCTGGCTACAGAAACGTCAGTTCAATTATAAGTGTTGGAACAATATTGAAGGTACCTCCAATGGTCCATTCGTATTGAACTACTGAAACGTTTTTCTAAGATCCATCTTCTCGTTGGGCAAACAGTATATTTTATTATGCTTCTGTCTGCTCCAATGCTATTTCGTTTTCCAGTGGCTGCAGAAAATAACATGTTTGTTAAGTAATTACTGCAGAACTTTGTTCTCCTGCACTCCATTCTTCCGAATTAGTTATTGCTTAATTCCAAATATACGAACTCGTAGCTGAGCTTTTACTCCGTTACGAATCTACGGGGAATCGTTAGATTCATTTATATAAACGGTTGTTCTTATAATAAATGCAAATAAAAATTTCTTTGAACTAAGATCATGCGCCATCATTTGGATCGGTGGACTATTGACGAAATAAGTTGCCGCAAAGGTTATATACAAGAACGAAAATTAATGTTAACATTATTTTTTAATCCTATACGGACCACACGTCGCAAGTGCACCGTTCGCTCCATATAAATTGTTAAAGTTGTGCAGAAATAAGATTGTATAAGTCACCCGTAAGTGGACCTATAAATCAATTTACATATTCATGCAGGCTCACAGGGAACTCAATAACAACTCACACTCACCGATAAGTACGTGCAACATTTCATTCATTCGAACTCATTCCCAAATCGGCTGGCGGTAATAACTAATAACAGTAACGAGCTGCGCCCTTCCAATTCAATGATCCAACGTTTCCGTGCACATGGAATGGAACGAAGTGTAAACCATTTCGCTGTAACGCAGCATTTTCAACCCGGAAGGAGCTGTGGTCGTGGTTCGCGGAAAAATCATCCGGTGGCCGTGCATAAATCCGCTGAAGGGGTAGCAATAAATTTGCGCTCGTCGCCTTGGCGGACGATCTTCTTCCCGTTTGATGCATTATTCGACGGCGAAACGACGACTTCCGTTCTATGCATCGAACGTCGCCAGCGATAAAAAGAACGTCGCGCGGCAGGAAATGGCGGCAAACGTTTCCGTTGCGCTTATTGTACGCCATGCATCCGATAAATCATTGTCGAGCCTGGCAACCATTCGGCGAGAACTTCGCGGTCCTTGTGTCGAAACGACGCCACCAGCACGCAACCCGTTTGGAATTCAATCTTTCTAAGTGGAGGTCCGTCGGGTCGAGTGAAACAGGTTTCCCAACGATCGGTTCTTGAGACGCTCGAAATCTGCACGGGTTTCCTTTTCAATCTTTGTCTACCAGCGTGACTATATCGGGGATATTTACAGTAATCGTTGCGAAATTCTGACGCATCGATTGAAACTCAACGGAATAGTAGATGCATTTTTTTCGACACCGATGCTTGGATGGTTCGATATATCGATTTTACTGGATCAGCCGAATTTTTTGGTGAATATTCGTCGGGGAGGAACGGGAGAAAATAGAGGATTAAAGTTTGGCTGCAGTGGAGATTTTAATAGAGACACGAGTATCTCTGTTAGGGGTTGCTGTTTCCGTTGCTTCCTCGATGATGAACGTTATACGACTATTTTTTAAACAGTTTTGTACGGTTTTGTTGGTTTGGTTGTTGGCTGCATTTTGTAACGTTAAATGTTAAGGATAAATTTGGTCCCATGCTTGTGTTATAGTTGCTACGTGATCAGGGTTTTTTTTTGTTCCCGCGAACGTTGCAGTTTAAAAGAGTTATTGAATGTTTGAGCTTTTGTCTGCTTCCATGGGTTAATTTGTTGCTTAAATGTTTTTAAAGAGATAGAATGCTGATTTGGAAAAATAAAAATGTCGTAGTGAACTCAATGTATCACTGTACCATTATAATCAAAGGGGATGCATACGATTATCAATTGCTGTAATGTAATTTATTTAATCTTCTCAATTAAGTAATTTGCGTTGGAAATGGGAAAGGGCTTTTTTTGGAAATAATTTTCTAGAGCGCAATTATAGAAGTGGCTTTGTAAAACTCGATATCTTTCCCACTGGAGATAGAAATTGTACACCATTGTCATTTACCTTTTCATGCTACATCTATAATTGTGCTGCGACTATGAATTACTTCGTCTGTTAGCCATTGTGATTTTACGCACCAAAATTTGCCACTTCACGGCAGGTTGTTTATTAATGCTGTGGATATTATTAACGACATTGTTCATCTCGTAACGAAACTTCGTGGCGCAAAACGTGAATTCTCTTTCG
Source organism: Nomada ferruginata (assembly GCA_963583965.1). Classification (NCBI taxonomy): domain Eukaryota; kingdom Metazoa; phylum Arthropoda; class Insecta; order Hymenoptera; family Apidae; genus Nomada; species Nomada ferruginata. The sequence goes on from OY757213.1 coordinate 16,408,940, forward strand.
CGTAAACTTTAAATTACAGGCAGAAGTTATCCTGGTTTGCTTCAGGCAGTAAATAATTGTAAAAGTTTTCAAGTTGATAGCGGAAAATCAAATTTAATGCAATTTAATACGAAAGTAGCAGGGCTGTTACAGAAACACGTCGACTAGTTAAAATGTTATTAAATCCAAGATCCTGTTTATTAACCCTTCACCTTCGCGCACCGCACCGCGAAGACAATAAAACAACCCCATCACAGCAATGAAGGTATTTTTCTACTCTGCGAAAAAACGTTCAAGAGATCTAAGTTTGCAATTATTAAATCTGCATGCAACTTAACACTCCGCAAGGCTAAGCAAGCTACTATGTAGTTATGTTATGGATGGCACTTGACGCAATGAAATGTTATTTTCTTAAATCTTTAATATCAGTAATATAAAAAAATTATATTGAAGCCGGAAATTTTTCGCAGCTACTGTACATAGAAGAACGTATTCAATTAAAGACCCTCATTGAAAAGAGCTGTTTTACTTCATATAAACTTATGCGCCAATGAAAAAAACAGTTAGATTAAAGTAACACTAACAGTTTCCCCCATCTATATAACTTGATAAACAATAGTAATAATAATAATGATAATGTTCCTAAAAAGAATCATTTCAAACTTAAAATGTTAAGGGAAAATTTGTACATATAATACTTCCAAGTAATGTTGTAACAATTTATGCCGTCCTCACCAGCTTACGTTAAAACTTTACTAATCGTCCTTAATCTACAATCTTTCATAATCTCTCCAATGACCTAGTACCATTCTACTTCAGTAGGAACAACGATTTGATCTAATTTACTGGCTCCAAAGAATTTGCTATTTAGAACGTGCCCTGCATACCCTGAGGACTGAAAGCTCCTAATTATCCGCCGCATGAAAACTTTTCCTGCACCGAAAACCACGTACAAAGTCTTTGGCCGTTGGTGCATCCTAGAGATATACCATCCATGCCACTGAAACTTCCTCTTAGAGGGTTGTCAGTTGTTTTAAGAGGCTGGGAGCCCAGTTCGATCTGAAACTTCATTAACAGCAACAAAAGAGCTGTTTCTACGATGATGATCGATAATTTTAATAACACGACACTTCTGATTCATCTTGACTCTTCGTTAAGTATTTTGTACGTTTTACAAAAGACCGACGTTATACGAAACAATTAAGTTGGTCGTGATAATAAGATTCTTCATGATTTACAATTGAAGTATATGCTTGCTTCCTCTTCTGATTTTAATTTTCATTGCACGTTTTTTAGCCGACAGGCTTCGTTAGTTGCAATTCACGAATACATTATAATATTAAATATATTTCAATATTAAAGAAGGATTCGTTTAACGCAATTAGTTACCCGTTTCGCAGGGACATTCATATTGAAATTTGGTTCTTACCTGTTTTAATCGATGTTAAGGGATGTTAATTAACTGACTAGTTAACCTACTTTCTAACTGCTGATTGAAGTTTGACTAATTCGAGTCCTAATTCGAATAGCAAGCTGGGTCTAGTGGAGGATGAAGTGTTGTTTGTTTGATTAATCTGACACCGTTCACCGGATTGCGTCTTCAATTGGGATTTCGTTAGAGTAACGCGTTGCACTATGCCGCATAAGAAGTTTCCGAAGTCAGATGAAACGAACAATCAACTTCGTCGTTTGATGCTCTCGCGTTACCAGCGAGACAGCTTGACTTCCAAGTCACCAGCAGCATGCCCGCTACTTTCTCACTTACGTCGGCCAGAGGAGGGAACTTTTGACGGCCCTCTTGTCTAACAGCCGCTAGAAGCTTGTACACGTGTAATTAGCTTAACGAGTAAGCGGACGCCGGCTCTAATTGCTCGCGAGGGAATCGCGACGATATGGAGGCCAGGTCCGACGAAATTGTTACACGTCACGATAACTGGTCGGAGCGTTACAGGGAATCCCGTTTCGGTCCCGTTTACTTTTACCTCATTAATTAGACAAATGAACCCTCGGAAAAACATTTTTCCGACATGTTAAACGACTGGTCGATCGAGACGTACGATACGCAATCTCGTTTGATCGATCGTGGGGTGCATTTGGCCGGGTAATTAATTGCGATAATTTGTGTGACGTATGATTGTACCTTCTTTTTGTTTTTTGGCAAATATTTGGTGTTTAGTTTGTCGATGTTATGATCAGCGATGTCTGCATAAGCAGCATTCAATGTACACCCGTCCCTCAATTTACGCGAATATCCGTTCCACGTGGATTTGATTTACGCGAATAAAAATCGTGTAAATTGAATCTGTCAGTATAAAAGGAAAAATATTGGAAATAAAAGCTAGTGAAAGTTTTAGAAATACATGTGTACTTATTTATTTCACGTAACTTAACAAAAAAATAAGTAAGACATTTCTTTTTAATGGGCATAAACTCATCATCTTCATCGCTTGAAATATTTAGAAGTTCGTCTTCATTTTCATTGTGAAAATAAATTTTTTCGGATGCGTTTTTCTCAATATTATCTGTTACTAAGTTTTCATAAATTTGCTGATATTCGCTGCAACATTTCATTAAATTTTGACGAAATTTAAAGGCTCGTTGAATGTTTGGATCAATGTCTATAATGGCATATTCCAATTTTTTGGCTAACTCAAGAGCTTTACAAAGATTTTCCGCAGTGAAGGAATCTGCTTCTTCGTTGTCACTGCTACATACATCATGAGGTTGGGTTTTAGATATGATATTTATTAATTCAGTATCGGTTAATTCACGATCTGCTACTAAATCATTAATGTCACACTCGTTTAAATTGGCAAAGCATCCTGTTTCAACCTCTTGCGAGAAAGTAATAACACTGGATATAAACCTGTCAATTTTAAAACTTATAGGAAAATATGTACATATGACCGCGTAAAATAAGATCGCGTAAATCAATTCCGCGCATAAAAAGTTCCGCGTAAATTGAGGTAAATTTGCCGCGTAAAACAAATACTCGCGTAAAAAAGTTCCGCGCAAATTGAGGGACGAGTGTATTACAATAGTAACGCCTGTATACGCGGCTTTCAAAGTGTATACAGTACCGAAAGTTTGTCGATAATAACATTTTAAGGAATAACGGGTGACGCACAGTGGCACATAATCCCCAAAATGTGGCAAAAATTCATTTTTTATGGAAACGACATTTAAACAAATTTTTGCATTTTTCAAATGAAAAACTGACATGGAAATTTGATTTCTTCGGACCCGTATATATCAAGCTGCAGATTTTTGAAACCTAGGAAATTAAATATCCGAATGATCTCCTTCAGTATTTTAAAGAATTCTATCGACAAAAATTTGAGAAAAAATCTTTTTATTTTTTGTTATATTGTTTATCCCATTATTAAATTCGTTACGCATGCACTCTATTTTATATAACAAATCACAAAATATCATAATTCCTACTGTAGGAACATTTTTGGAATTTTTGCACACGTTTTGGGGATTTTGCATTAATGTGCGACAGTTAAAACCTCTTGGGATTCACTCAGCAGAGAGTGCTTCACTGTGTATGTGAAAATCAATGTGCTCGGAGCAGCCTCCTCCAATATCAACAATTACCATTGTATCAAATAAACTACTGTATAAAGAGAAACAGAAATTACTGGAATATAAAATCTCTTCGCATTCTCGCACTCTCCCTAACGAATTCCCGAAAGTGTTCTACGCTGAAAGGAAGATAATATAAACTTGGAAAAAGGAAGAAACATTAGATATCGTTACCGTTCTCTTTGCACTTGTAACAGCTCGCTCGTTCTCTTTTAAATCATTCCTGTTGTATCGCTTAACGATGTAATTGAGCCGTTGCGCTGGCCGTGTACGTGGCGAACAAAAGGGTCTGCGAACACGAGATGGCACCGTTATCATCGCGTGAAAATGACGTTTCTGTATTCCGTTCGCCCCGGCATTTCCCGTCGAATCTTTCTCTCTCGAGGACGAGTATTTCACTTTGATTATTCTGCTGGTGCCAAGAACCCCGTGCATGAGTAGTTCTCTGAGGGTATAAATATTGCGCCGCCAGTCCAACGAGAACGGCAGGGTTGTGCTTTTTTTTCCTCCCTCTCTCACAGCTCCCCTTATTCTCTCTCATTCTCTTTCTTCCCCTGCTCTGCTTATTCCTTACGCTTCAACCGCGGCGCAACCGTCGGTTCAGAAAGCAAAGGCGGTTCAGTCGAGGGTTCTCGAAAAGAAAAGATATGAGACTGAGGCGCACGGAAAAGTAGAATCCTCGTGAAGAGGAAGAGAAGCGGGAAGATGAGGGCGGAAGTTCGAAGGGATCGCGTCATCCCGCCCCATAAAAAGGATTCGGTATCTTTGTTTGCTTGCGGATTAATCGAAACTCAAGGCCACTTTTACGCAGACGCATCTCTGATTCCGTTGCGTTCGCTTGCAGTCTTCTTCAGGTGTTTTTTTCATATCCCGCTATCGTTAGTCTGGGACCGTTTACTCTTGCCGGGCACTCGAGAATATTGTATTCTTACTTTGACAAACTCTATTGATAGTTTATGTGATATGGATACATATGTTCACAGGTTTAGATACGATTCACTTTTTCGCAAGGTCCTAGTTGGACCTATTCGAGATTGGAGGACCAAGTTTTATGACTTTGAAATATTCAGAATTAAATTAACGAAATAGGTCACAATAATGACCCGTGACCCTAGGGTGGCGGACCTTGGATCTCAGCACGACTGGACGAATCGATTGATCCCAAAAGATTGAAGCCCTTGACCCCAATTTTCTTGTCCTTATTCCTTCGCGATTGTACACACATAAATACCTGAAAGGTAGATGCAAGTGCGTGTTAGGATAGAACATTGCGATTATCGTAAGACCTCATTGCCCTACCTAATCCTCCAGAGAGTTTGTCGAAGAACGAGTAGCTGAAGGCAGTCTGCATCTGAACTGTTACTCGGTTCTGTACTTCGATTACAATTTTATAGGCTCGTTATGTTGATTTTATCTTCACCCCTCCATTCGAAGGAATTTTATTATCTGTACGTAGATACATTTGATTTATGATAAATTTCAGGAATAAATCCATATTATACGCATAATGCATGTATGTCGTAATACACCCCCCTTTAATTAATACCTGATATGAATGCCTTTAATTTTCATATTTAAATTATCAATAGGAAGAAACATAATAGCATGTCGATTGGGTAGGAGAATGATTTTTTCTTTCCTAATTTTATTCCTTTTTGCTTTGCGTTTACAATTCGATCGTTGTGTGCACATATAAATGAAATAAGCGCAATATCGTCGGACGACTACTAACACCCAATATTTATTATATCATTTATAGGCTTTTCAATTTACTCGATTGATGTCATACGAGGCACAAGGGTGCTTTTCGTTCGAGTGCAGTGATTTTTCGCGTTTCCCGATTCCAAAGGGAACCATATGCTGCCTCGTCCTTCCGCTCCTATGGTCAGAAATATTTGATTCTTTCAAATGAAAGGAAGAAACAGGTCGCCCAGCGATCTTCCAGGCTAAATAAATGTAGCGTGCAATTGCGCGGATCCTGAGCGATCTTGAACAATAGTATTTTGTCGAAACATCAATTGAATACATTTTATTTATTCGAATTTCGCCATCAATTTTTGCCATCATTTATTATTCGTACGGAAGTGTGTAATATTTTGTAGTATTGTCGAGGTTACATGAATAATAATGGAAAATAATTGAAAAGTTAAAGCCAGTAGTAGGAATATCACATACATATAAATGAATATAATGATATTGAATAATACTGTTATCGCAAATTCAAGATTAATTTGCCTGTGATTATCACGTTACAAATAGATGGTTTGATTTCTCCGCCGCAAAATATAGAATACGTTTAGCTCCTGGAATTTGTATTCCAGTTATATTCGATTTTCCTGCGTATTGGATTTCGGTTAAGATACATGGAATGGATCAGATGTAAAAATAAGTTCATTGTAATTGCAATACGTTTTATCAGCGAAGTAGGTAATACCACACAAAAGTAAAACAATTATCAATTAAATTCATTAATTTCTGTTGCAACACTATGCAGCCATCACAGGCTTGCACAAATCTGATAAAATATCTCCACAAGAAAACCAGCAAAAACATAATTTAACATAATATTTAAAAAAATGGGCTTACCATTCACTATACTCGATTATTTCTCGATATACCAACATACCAGATCAGGTAGATTTATCGTTCCAACTGTTCACCCCATCAATGTGAACAATTCCCAACATAAAAAGAATGCATATATTATATACTTAAAAAAACACCACCGCAAAGTTCATCAAACCAGCATCGAAAGCTCCATCGAATAATTTCTATTGTGGGTACACAGTCAGAAGAAAATTTATCCAGGATTCGGCACAGCTTCGACCCGAATATTTCCCGCATTCGAAGGAAATTGGTCGAGCAACAAAGTAGTCGTTCGATTACAGGGCAACCGAGCGTAGGTACTATTCAATCGGTGTTTCGTTTTCTACAGTTTCTCAGGACATCTCTCGGCCTATTTCAGGTTAAATAATTAAATCAGAGATAATGATGGCCGGCTATTACATCCACAAACGGGTTGCGGCTTATGGCAGCAGGCTAAAGCTGCACGCGCCGATATGCATATACGGTGCTCGCACACGACCGCATGCATCCTGAGCTTACGCTTTCGCAATTGCTCGTCTGTGCACGCTCGTCAGCGACGCATCAATTATTTTGAAGAGTCGCTCAAGGAACGGCGAAGTCGGGAGTGGAAATTACGACCGCGGGTGTACAATTTCTGTTTGGTTGTCTGAATTCATGTTTCATCTTCCATATTGTTTGTTATTTTTTTTTGCGAGTTTTCTGATGCTTACAGTGGGACAATTTGCTGATTTGATTGAAAAGCATTTCAGTGCAATGTTTCGCATTTGGAAAAATATTTTTCTGGATGTGATGTATTTATGATTGGGGTAGTGTTTCCATTAATGAAAGTACGAAAAATAAATTGAATAACCTGTATCAGAACGATCGTATTAAATTTATACTGACTGTAGATACATGATATAAAGGAGAAATGTTTCGATAAATTGCCAAGCACAATTTAACTTACGGCACTGTGTACATGCGAATACTAATATTTACTTACAAAATTATCTATTATTGGCAGCACATCCTTCGCTAGCTGTTACACTTTGCACAAGTGTTCGAAGTTATCTAGACTTCGCATTTGCTGATACTGAGAACCGAACAATTTTATAATTTAGAAGAGTTGCCAACTATTTTCGCACAATGTTTCTTTTCTTCCTTTGCCCCCGTCTACTCGTCGATTCATGCAGTTCCTCGTGTAATATCAGCGTCTTCTTTTCAATTAATTGCCTTCCATCTCTGTTTCGGAACTTGTGTTAAATACCTTCGTGTTCCTCTCACGACCATTGTCGTTGCCACCGGGTCGCCACTGCTTCCTTCCAGGAAGAACTAAGTTTCGCTGCAGGCCTTCAATAAGAGCCGGGAGCTAATTAAAGTTTTCTGAACACCATCCGATGGCTCGATCATCTCTCGTGGGTCCAAGAACTTATTCCCAGTCGTCTCCGGGTGTAGCTTTATACGTATTATATGCTGAATGCACCCAGAATAGTATGTTTGCATGACTATAGCAAGATGCATACTTGTAGATAAACTTAAGCCAGTTGTAATTTTTGGCGAATCATTCGGGACGTTCGATGTATCAGAAATTCTATCATTCAAGATTATTGTCACAGTGAAGAGTATTTGTATTTGCATTCGGTTTAATATATTCCTTTTTTTCAGACACCATATCGCTGTTTATGTGGGAAACTCTAAGTTTATTAATCGTATTAATTCGGTTGACCTTTGATTCTCTTGTTACATTCTTTATGATATTATATTTGCAAATAATTTTAGTAATAAATAAATAACGAACAGATGGATCAATTTTATACTAGAATTACAGACGCCGACGATTTTGTATCGTCTACTGTGTTACAGCTACCATAGCTCACGACATTCAGATTTACTTTTCTGTATACATGATGTCACGATAATAGGAATTACAGCTCTATTTGTCAATAATTATGTACGTGTCATTCTTAGCACATTAACGCCCGGAGACACAAAAATGTGGTTGCCGTTGACTGCTCGTGAAATGCTGGAGACGTTGTAAATATGCTACAATCAGGCGGGCTATTTGTTTTTTGAAACGAATGCACGGAAAAATAAACAAATGTGTTGGTAAAGTTACATCCATTTTTGTCAAGCGATGCAGCATATTCGAAAGGCGACAAATATGACGGCTGCAGGCATCAATTTTCGTGCAAACAGCCCGATCCGTACGTTGCCAACAATCACGAATGGTATTCTTATTATTCATTTTTACGTTACTTAATGTACAAAAAACCGAACGCATCGGACGACAGTCGAATCATCCATAAAAACAAAAAACAAATGTATCAATTGAAAAAATCATTGACTTCCGTCACGATTGTCGAAATATCACTCGCAAATGTCGAGCTGCGTGAAAGTCAAGAATTCGTTTTCTCTTCTAACTCGCTTAACAAACGTGGGTGCGCTCGTGCCAAGTGGCAGACCGCGTTCCCCGTTACAATCGTGCAAAAATTGAAGCGATCGATAAGCTTCACTTTTACCGTGGCATCGCGTTTTATGGGATCTGTATCCTCCTTAGCAGATCGTTGAGCGGTCTGACGAGCACGCGGCTACGTTCAGCTTTCCGTCGATCTCGCATTTTAAACTGCTGATTCGACGGACGGCGCGATTTATCTCGGACACTGCAGCGACAGGCAAACATTATTACGCCTTGTTATCAGGAGTTGCAGCACTACGTGCTGCTGTCGCTCGCCCGACTTTTTCTTCTTCATCGTTCCTCTGCCGCTTGCACCCAATGTCAATGATACTTTTTCTCTTTACGCAGTGATTTCGCATTTCACGAAGGTGACGGGGTACGTAGTAGATTCTTCCACATTGGTGTCGCCAATCCGTCTCGAATTTTGTTTCCAGGTAATTTGCAATACTTAGGCGGGCGTTTGTGTAGGCACTGTTTTAGGTAGCCGTTCCGTTTAGGCAGATGTTCGTCGTTTAGTTTCATGCAGAAGCTTTGCAGTACTTTGTGCGACAAATGGCGACTGTCCTTTTATGTGTTATAATAGAGTGGGAGACACGGTATTGTATTTTAACATGTTAAAAATGCTGCAATTTATGAGTGAGTGATAACTATTATAGATCGGATAAGGTCCAGCGAAGAAGGCAAACAGTTGCATGAAATGAACAATGTATGCGACGAATGATCTCAAAAGGTATATAATTTATGAATGATTTATTGCATAATGTTTACTGCGGCATAAATTAAAATACGTTCGGTAATTTGTTGTTAGTTTGGTCCAGTACTTTATCGTTCGAAATATTTAATAATCTTAATGGCTTTGTTTCTTTTTTCTTTGTTTATAATGTTTATAATCGAAAGACACAGCATAACTTAACATGTTTTTCTATTTCTTTTTTTTCTTGAATAACGTTACGAGCTGCAGAATTGGTCACAATTGATTTTCCTGAATATCTCTCGTCTCTTCATTCAATTTAGATCTGTCTTATTAGGAAGTAAAGGAATGCGGCGGAGGAAAAGGTATTTAGTATTCGGCTCTCGCATTCCTGATTACAAAATCTGCTCCTTTCGTGCATTGATCATAAAATGCTATCAATTAGAAAGTTACGCGTCGAATCAGTACAGAATTAATTAAGGAATTAGTTGAAGAAGGGAAGGCCTTTTTCACGAATCCCTTCTCTATTCATTTACAATATCAACATCGTTCTCTCGACGTTCTATCGTATTTTCAATTGATTCTCCACTGTCTAACTAAAACAAAATCAACTTTATCCAGCAATAATGTAAAAATAATTGCATACATGATACGTGGGATCCGGTTCAACGAATTTCGCCACGTGCATCCGATTATTTTGAGTATTTGCAAAGCGAAAAATACATATTGATACTCGAAAATGCATCGTTGATTCAGAATAGCTGTATTTCAATTCGTTTTGTTTTTTTTTATAATTTCATCAGTTCAGTTTACACATGGTATATTCAAATATCGTCTCGAACACTACACATTCGTAAATGCAGACCATCAAAATTATTCGGTATTTTCTATCGAATTTGGTATTCTACAGTTATTCACAGTTACCGATAAGATTACTTTAAACGCTGTACAATTTAAGCACCGAAATATTAAACGCACTCAATGACAACCACCAGTCCATGAAAATCGCATGGATTTCGAATACAAACCAGGCTGTCGCATCGTATTTGCGTAGAACAAATTCTGACACGTGGAATCGTAATTACTAAATCGCCCACGAGCATCGGAGTTGTTCGTGACACTTTTCACGAATTCTCGAAACTCCGCGACGCGACGCGACGTCCGCCCCAATGTTTCTAACGTTTAGGACCGTCGATCAAGCTCCGCTCCCGTCACCTTTCTGCAACTTTTTAATACTTTTCACACGACTGGCCAGGCTCGACGTCGCGAAACAGACCATCGAATTTCAATTAACAACGCTTGCCAAGAACTGATCGCCGAGGAATGTTCGCAGGCAAGTGCATGCATAGGAATCATTATAAACGTTGCATAGCCGTCCAACGGGAAGTTTCCTAAGACGTAATTATTCACTGCTGAGCCTTTTATAATAATGACAAATGGCCGTTCGAGGTGCCCGTTCAAGCTGTCCTTTGTGTCTCAAGCAGTAAGCGGGGTGCAACGCCTCGAAATACCGGTTCTTCCAGCAAGCCCGCCGCGCCTAACGATTCTTTAACTCCTTCGTATCAAACTCCGGAACACCGACTGCGAGCACTGTATTAAATTGTACCGGCCGAATTTCCACGAGACTTTTCTCCTTGAGTTTTGAATTGTTGCAGCTTGCCCGCGGCTATAACAGATTAATCCTTGAACGACTTATAATGGCCTACGGATAAGGGTGAAGCGTAATGGCCTGGATTTTGATGGAGGATGCCGTTGGATTGGATATTTATCCAGTTTTTATTTTTATATTCCCTTTGGGTTTTGAATTCGAGGCAGCGTACAGGAAGGCTCGATTATTATAAACTTCGAAAATGTGAAAGTATGAAAGCTCGATTGTGGGAGGTTTACGTAAATGGAGAATCGATATGGAACGATTACGAAGGAGAAGAGAAGGTGGGCTTTCGTTCTTGTCTTTTTCACGTTGTCAGTAGTGTAAACGATAGATCCAATACACGTAGTGTTTACACGAACGAAGTAAAAACGTGGTGCCATTGAACGGGCATTGATAGTAACAATGGTAGCAGAGACAATGTGGAATAGTGTGTACAGGAATGTAACAATAAGCATCGACGTACAGAGTTGCTATGGTGTTGGTTGGAAATAAATAACTGATTGAAAGGTGGCTGAATTTTGTATGGTACTACGATTAGATTTATTGGCTGTTATCAATAATTCTCATGTAAGGAAAAAGAATAATCTGCGTCGAAAGTGATTTGTTTTCGTGTATCTATTATACAATATTTTAATATAACTCTTTACTTAAAAACCGAATCCTTTTATTACCAGATCGAAGAATTATGAGTTCTTTAGATAAAAAATGTCTTTTTATTTTAATTAACAAGTGATGACGATAACTCAGACGATGAAAATGAATTTTATATTGTTTAAATAAGAAATAAATAATCACGTTTCATACGCAAACAAACGTCTCTAATACACTGAAATCATTTGCCTGTGAATTCACTCCCTTCAATTCATTTTGCTACGCAAATAAAAGGCTTCAACTCCTAAAATGGCATTACGGACCACTACGCACTGTCTGGAAAAAATCTACCTTACTCGCGCCTGTCTTTCAAACGGTAATCTGAAATTCTTGAATATCCTGACGGTCTTGCTCACGTTATCGTCAACGAAGAAAACATTGCCTCCGCATTTCTCGAGGGTTTTTCTGCCTATTTATTGCCCTGTATATAACACGCTGCTCTCTTTGATCCACGTGAAACCTGGAAGGTGATTATCTCGGAAGGCATACATCAAGGGGGAGAGGAAGAGAGAGGCGAATAGCCTGTCGTCTACCGAGATGATATTTGAATTCGAATACACGGCGTGTAGCTACTGTAGCTAGGCATACAGGACGTCAGATTTACATTAAATTTACATTGGTATAACTTGCCCCATGTTCGAGATTGATATGGCGCACGGCCACCGCAAAAGCCCTTGCTCTATCATACCGTCTCACAGGAATACTCTTTCATTTGATGTAAGCTACTAGGAAATGTCGATACGCGACGTACTTCAAGTTGGCAAAAATAATCCGTGAAATGCTTTCATCGTACAACCGTCGTATGTCCCTCCCCTTTGTTCCTCTGCGTATTCAGATTTTTCAGAATTTATATCTATGTCATATTGGTTTCAGTAGCTTCGATGATTTTGTCTTTGTACTCGATGTGAAGTGGTGGATGGTCGAGTTTTAATTGGCTTTAGATTGTGAACACGTATTCTGTATCCATAGATCTACTGTATGTTGGAGATTTGTATAAACTTCCAATTAATCACTTCCAATTAATCACCTTTCAGGTAACTTCAATGTTCATTCTGTGGAGCTTTTAAATGTTTCATAGGTGCGGTTGTATCCGAGTTTGGTAAACGTTTTAACATTTCTTATCGGCTGCATAGTTTCCCAAGTATCTGTTCACTTAACTGCTATCCTCGACTGTGTTCGAAACTACGTATTTTTTTAGAACTTTATGGAATCTCGCAGTTTCCTTAGTTAATAATAGTTTTCATACTGCATTTGTATGCATGTATATTCTCTGTTTGGAAACGACACAAGATGTTGCAGAGGCCTCTATGGAAAACGAATCATTCAATGAAGCTTAGCGCATTTTGAAAATAATGATTTATTCATCCTCGTAAAAGTCGAATATTACAAAAAATGATACTTCTCGCAGGAAGCACACTGCACCATAAAAGTGATAAAATTACCTACTGCACTGATGCCCGCAACGTTAAGAGTTCCGTTTGCTTTCCAATTTTCTATCCTTTGTGGGAAAACATGGTTCTATTAAAAAGAAATTGAATTTTTGTAGAATTCATATCATTCAGCATTGCAAGCTTACCAAAGGACAATTTCCGTATATTTACTCTGCTTTGCAATATTACAAAGTTAAAACAATAATTAGGTAGAAGAAAAGAAGAAAAAATTAAAAATACACCAAACACTGTTTTTACATGGTATATTTTTACACAGTTTTGATTTAAAACGGTCTGGAAAAGTACATTCAATTTCCTTTTTACACGACTTACCTTTGTCTATTGATAAAGTGGAATTTACTGTCGTTTTTATGAAATAAACTGTGCATGAATGCACATACGAAACAAAATTTGCCTCTTTACAATGTCCCTTAATAAATTTTTTTTACGGGTTTCTTAGATATAGAACCAAACCCCTATTATTTTATGTATGCACAGGATGTCTTTTATTTCGCGATGTTTTTTTTAAACGGTTATTTGTCGAACGTGTTTCCCGCGTAAAAACAGAATTAGGTACATATTTAATATTTCAATTTTGTCACTGAGACTGTTCCTGCGCCCAAGAGTATACATATGTATATGCACCTACAATTGCAATGTCTTTCGGTTCCAGGTGTCTTGGGTACGTAGACGCGGCGACGAGCTTCATTTGCTCACGATCGGCCTGGACACATACGCGAGCGACTCGAGGTTCTCGTTGGCTTTTGAGAAGCCAAATGATTGGCGGTTGCTTTTGCGCTCGGCCACCGAACGAGACGGCGGGATGTACGAGTGTCAAGTCAGTGCTCATCCCCCATTAATCAGAACTGTCCATCTAACGGTGTCAGGTGAGTAAATGTGTCTTTGTACGGGTATATCTCTACGTTTGCGAGTGGTTGTCAGGGTCGAAGAGCAATCGCGGCACCAATTTCTACCCGGTTCTCCAACAATCTATGCTCTTTGATGCGACGACTTCCGTGTCGCCGATAAATCAGCTCGTTGCATGCACACGGACACTGCTCACCCTGAGACAGCACGCGATGGATTTCTGCTAATCAACCGTAACGAGAGTTTGACGGGGATCGTGGAGATCATCGGTTTCCCGTTTTTCGCTAGGGGGAGGGATAATGGACGGCTGCCACTGATCTCGCGTGACTCCAACACTTTTGCCGAACAGGACTGAATCGCGCGTTTTCAAGCTGAATTATATAGAGAGATTGCCGCGTCCGGCCGCTTCTTGTTGAAACAGAATTAAGAAACGCGTGGGAAGCGATCTTATTGGGTTATCTTCGGCTGATTGTTAATCTGGTTACGATATTTTAATTTCATTACCGATATTTAGCCACTCGTGTTGGCCATTAAAGTGTTCGTTATCAATATATGTATATATATTTGAAGATTTGTTCGTAATATTTTGCATAAATTTTCTTCACAAAATATGAATCGACATTGAAGTATGGATACTATTCGATATCGATTCCGTGTGGTTTTGCGGTGGTTTGTAAAGGACGTGAAAAAAATATGAGAGAAATATGCGGGGTGTTACATTTAAGTGGGAACAGTGGGATATCCCACGAGGGACTGGAGTTATCCAAAAATATTCTTACAGAAGTTATGTGGTAGAAAGGTGGACGTTATGTGGTATGAATAGGCGTTGTGTAGGTGGAGTAGTGGGAAGATTGCAAGGTCCAGTTTATTTTTTTTAAATGGAGTCCTGTATCTATTCTTTTATTCATAACATGATGGCGATTTCTTTTATACATATTCAACGATTCGCTGCAGGATATCTAAATGAATACGGGTGATAAGATTTTCAATTTAAATCATTCATTCATTTACTGTATATATATGTATATACATGTTTACAAAGAATATAACGGAAATTTTTGGACAAGATAATTTTGTGAGAAATACTCATGTGATAGGTAAATATTGTTTATGGAAGCCAACAGAAAAATTGGAAAATAAGGGAAAAAAGTATGGTAACTAACAAGAATAACGTAAATAATAGATGTACAGAAATTGTGAAAGCAAGAAACAATGTACTATTAATTTAATAGTATTAAATATTTAATTGTAATTTATAGTGTCTGCAAGTTATGCGTCATTTTCAAACCAACACATAATCCCTTAACGAAAACGCATTTGAAGGGCTGAAATCCCATTCAATTATAAGACTTGTGGGATAAAGTGCTATATAGAATTCTTAGTTCTTTACGGTGGAAGTCAGTGATAAGGGTACTAGGACCATTAAGTATTAAATTACAACGTTCCTAGTGACCATGGGTTCAGTTATTACACATAGCGTGTTCCCGGAAAGTGCCTTAAATTTACTCCATATCGCCCAAATTACGATTCTCTTAAGTACAATTTTGAAACATGGTAATCTGTAATATCAGCCAAGCCAGCTCGTTCTTATAGTAATTATGATTTTTTAACGATTGCCAAATTTCTGTCGGTGATTTGACAAAGTGTATGACTTATCAATATGCAATAGACGATAACATTTAAATTGCAAAACTGCAAAACATGTGAAACGTTTCTGTATTCTATTCAATACTATATTGGAATATCTAACAAGAAATAATGCTTCGCTGCAGTTTGTCAAGGATTGAACACCAGTCTTTTAACGTAGAAGACATGTAAGTAATATGCTGTGTACTGATTTGTGAGTTGTCTAGTAGGGAGAGAAACTTTTCATTTAGGCGACAGGAAATTAAAGGACAATAATTATCATTGCAGTTAAGATTCAAACAAATATGCTGCTTGCTCAACCACCATATTGTAGGTATTTCAGAAACATTATAAATATACTAATTTCTATCATTAGAATATTTAAGGATAGCTAATTAAGCACAGTCTATCAAGTCCATTATTCTATGCTGCAAAAACCTTACATACGTACTATAAAAATTCCGCACGTGTAAATACAATAACTTTAACTATACAAATGATATATACAATTCTACTTATAACATAATTTTACTTATGAAACTTTACAATAATATCATATATAATTTCAATATTTTTGGAGAATTATGCTATGCTTTACTAGTAGAGAACTTAACAGTTAATGAAAAGCTTGTTCGAGTCGCGCATACTTGCATACTATGGTGTCGCCGAGTTAATCTCGTCGAAGAGTGCAGCGCAAAAAGCAACCCCATTATTCTCTTAATCTAGCCTTGCAAAGTATCTCGGGAGAGTTGGCTGCTGGATACATAATCCTCGGCGTTCTAGAGAACATTTTCGCCGGACCATAAATCAGGAAGACTCGCGTCGTTAGGGTCGTCCTTGGAGTGGTATAACGGCGATCTTGGAACTGTAACGATGTCCTCGTGGTACTCATGGTCCATCATAGGTACATCCCTTAATTGGAGATCTGTCCCCACTTTACACCATTCTCTTTCTCACAGATTCTCCAAATATGTTCGGAAATCTTTTTCTTCCACCAAGTACACAGTCTGTATTGCAAGAGCGTGGCGGCGTGATATTTTTGTGGGAATTAAATCTTTCTTTAAAAAAATTGTACGATACGTTTCAACGTGCGGAGTTTTACCTCGAGAAGTTAGTTTTAGTCTAAAACTATAGAAATTGGAATTGCTTTCAGAAATGAGTAAAATAGAGGATAATTAGGGGCGTTTTATTTTGTGTTATGCCTAAGTGTAGTTATAAAAATATTTAGTAAACATTTCCCTTGCGTGAAAAGTGCCTCGCAACAAAGTATTACTTTTAAAGCGTTACAGTTCATTCATATCATAGATAAAATTAAATTGCCTATACTTTTATACGAAAATAGTAATTTTCTGTATAATCAATTTTCGTACACTTCTACATGAAATTCTACTGATTCGCATTAAATGAATACCCATTTTTATCCAACAAAATAACACCGTATTGTGCATAATATCTCTCTTGGGACATCTCATATTTAGTTGAGTAATCAATATTATAATTATGCAGAACAACACTATTCAAAAAGCAGAGAATCTTATAGAAATTCTCCTGGGAAGATATGTGTTTATGTTCCGATCTCTTTTCTCGCTCTTCTCTGAAAGTGACAGCTGTATTTGAGAAAGAGATGGAACTCTGACGTTGAAAGAGTAGTATAACTTGAGGTAACTCGGGCTGGCAGGTGCTTAGTGGGAAACGCGTATTTCCATGAAAGCTGCCACTTACTTTGTCATATTCGAATGCTCGTGGTTCTACGTGGGGGTGCAGTACGACACATTTTGGACAGGCGTGTACAATTTTCAATGCTGGTGCACGCGTGAACATGCCTTTTGCCTGGTGGTGTTTTCAAACAAATGCACAAAGTGCTTTGCACGTCTCGCTTCAAGTGGTCGTGGAAACAAGAAAAATCTCCTTGACCCTTATACCTTTTTCTGAATAACTATTCACGGTACAGTGTGCGCATTTCTCAATATGTTTCTTCTTTATTTCTGTTTCTTCAAGAATTAATGTACGTACTGTTTAATAATCGAGAGTCTTTTTATGAAAAGCAAAGGATTTCGCGGGAGGTTCTTTAAGATATGGGAAAGATGGGAATATTTTGTCTGTATTTTCACGTAAACTCAATATGCATTTGTTTGCAGTATTAAAATGCATTCATTCTTGTTTCTCAAATTGTTGAACATTTTTTGATGATCTTTCTTTCGTCGCTTAGAAATTGTGCTCCAAGCCGTGAGAGAATAATTGTGCGACGCCAAAAGGGTGAAGTTGCATTTTTATACACGAAATCTTATAATACTTGTCTTTCAAACGGGCATTTGTAAACGTCAATGGCAATTATGATCAGAAAAACGGAAGAACAAGACGAGCAAAAGGCTTTCTGTAGAACAAATCTCACCACTCACATTTTCGTCGGGTAAAGAAGTTCTTCACACGAATAGGATTTGTTTTCGCCTGGACTAAAAAATTACTCGGCCTTTTTGATACCTAAATTAACATCAATTAAGCATCGCATGCGATTGTGTAACACTTCTGGTTTTTAATTCGATACGATAGGATCTATCTCTGGGCGAATATTCCTTAAAGGTGCGCTTGGAAAGCGATTTGACTGACGTTCGTCGCAACGTAATGCTACGTCAGAAGTGAGGGATTAAGAAGTGACAAGTCAGATAAAAGTATCACGCACGGCCCTATCTTGTGCTTTTATCCGCTTTAAGTTGCCGTACCTTCCGCCAACGCATATATTTTTTCCCGCATTTGAACCATACGTATGCAGTGAATTCATGCATGCGCAGCGGTACCGGTGCTGTTTATTGACGTGTGAATGTATGTAAATAGCTCGAAGCCATTTCATTTTTATTGGATTTATATTTGTTTCCAAAAAATGGTTCATATGGCGATATATGTATGCAGTATGATAAACAAATGATCCCGTATCTGGCTTCTCCTTGTCGTATGAAAGCCGTGACGCATGAATATTTCTTGAGTACAGTTTTCGGTAACATTTTACATTCTTTTTTTAATGCAAAATGAAATCAGATGAAGTAGTTCAACGATCTGATTCATTTTTTATTTTGATTAGGTATCATTTATCGATTTCTACGCCAAATTCATAATTGTCTAAACAGTTTGAAACTGTTTAATTTGAAAATATTTAGTATCAAATTGTTCAAATAATTGTTATATCTGTTCACACTGCGATGGTGAATAACATCTTTCATGTTTTAGAAAATTTTTGCAATGTATAGTCATGGAAGTTAACGCAAAATTCTGCATAGTTTGCTGCGCATTCCTGCTTTGTATTACCCTTATTATTATTTTATTGTGGAGTAAAGTATTTCTGAATTTTTATTTCAATAAATAAGTAATATAATATGATAAATTTATTTTAATAACTTTTTATTTTTATTTAAATACGCAAGTATCACATATAATAAAACGTAAACCATTAAATCTATTAAAAAAAGGTACATTGACCTTAAATAAGATAATTTCGTGAACAAACAACTTTCAAAACAGGCAGGGAAAGTTTCAAATCAGATGCAAGCATCCGCGACGCGGCCACCAATACCTCGAACACTGACAATCGGTCTTCCCGGAACAAGAACTTTGTGGCATTTGGTATTCAAAACCAAAAACCGTGCAGGGCATTCTCCGTCGTATAACAACATCGCATAGATGCAACTCGAATGGGAAGCATTCGGGAATCTATGTATGTACGTTTATTCGATACTTGTTTTGTTCTGACAGTTAGTAAAACACATACTTTTCCGCAATAAGCTTCGAAGCATTTTTCTATTTATTCATACTATTATTTTTAACGGCATAACTATTTAAAAGACTACAACTGAATTATAAAGGAGTACACCTGTACCTCGTTTTACCACCTAGATACGTTTCGGAAAATTTGGCCTTAAAGCGAAACGCCGAATAATGAATCAATTATTTTGATAGAAACCCACACAAATTCGATTGGATCTGTCATCTGGATCTGGATCAATTGGATCTTCCAATATTTTATGTAATAATATAGTTTTTAGTTCACAAAGCATTTTATTCTTTTTATTTCCTATAAAAGTTCACAAAATAAACGAAACGTTGTGGGCCGTGAATCGAAAAAAAGTCCAAAATTAAAAAGGCCGTTATAGCGAAATGCCGTATAAAGAGTGGCGGTATAGCGAGGTATAGGTGTACACACATTTTATATATATATATAGATCCATATAAACTACATTTCGCTGCCAAATATAATAAATCGCATTGTCCATAATCGATTTTCCACCCACAAATGGACATTCGATTTCCAAAAAAGGAAGATCTGATTTGCATAATTTTTACATTGAAATGTAAACAATAGCTTTAAATTATCACTCCACATCACCAAGCTCTCTATATTCAATTAAAAAAGAAGAACCATTTGAAGATACCACCAAAGTTGTCCGTGCCGGCACAATCTCTCCCCTACAATATATCTCCACTCAAAAACGTGTCGCCGAGAGTCAACGAAACACCTTTAGCAATCCGTTTGAACGTGGCTCATACATCAACGCTCGAGACGCACAACATTTTCCAATCTTCGACACTCCACAAAACCGCCACTAGGTGGTTGCAGCTTCTTCTCCAATACCGACGTATAAGCAGGGAAAATATCGAACCCGCTTCCGGTTCAGGATGAATCATTCAATCTTGCGATTCCCTCGTGAACGGTCACTCGTCGTTACGTGAGAAACCTGGCCGACAGTCTCGTGATTTGTTGGCTTTGTCGTCGTAAATCGAAAAGTCGATTCCCGAGACGAGACGTATCCCGTTTAGCGGCGCTGTATCGTCGCCAAGCATCAGGCCGGTCCATTGGCTTTCGTGCCGATCGTTGATTCTATTAAGGTGCAATTATGCGTTGCAACCGGCGCATCGCGATGATATCTCGCTGGCCGATACTGCCGCTGATTTAAGGCTGACACAAATGCCACGCGAGCTGAGAGAACTCGTTCCGTGATCATATGAGAAACAGTTCGACGTGATTGTGGTATATGTGGTTGGACGACAGTTTCGTAATAGAGTGGATTTTATGGAAGTAGAAATGATAGTATTTTTGTCTGTGAATGGGATAAGTTTTGTTAAATATTTTTGGAAGCTTCCTGTGCGGGAAAAGGGTTGTTTTTTTTATAACATTTATGTACTATTGATGTACCATTTTGACAACAAATGGGAGGGATATGATAAAAATTGAATGGTATTAATATTTCCCGTTTCCTTATATATATTGCACGCGCGTGCATGTTGTATGTATGTGTCTTCGATGAAATTTGCAGTTTGCCAAGGGGAACATTGGAAATAGGATAAGAATGAACGTTGTATATCAAGTGAATACATGAGGTGCGCATAAATACGGTTTAAAACAATAAGTATTCTCGTGAATAATGTCGGCAGCCTACAAAGTGATTGGACATTGATCAGAAAACAGCAAATTTGGCCGTACTTTATTTTTCTCACTATGGATACGTCTAAATATTTACTTCCACTGTTTCACGAAAAGCGCCGAACTGTAAAACTATTGTTGTATTAGTTTTACTTCCCGGCATTGAATGACAGTCATTCACGCCAATTTTTTTTTACAGAAGATAGTATATAAAAAAAACAATCTACGAAAAATATTATTGTACCGTTTTCCATTTATTCAGCACGAAAAAAACACCCAAAAAACAGATCCCCCCACTTCTGTCTTTTTCACTACGGTCTACTGTAACAATAGATTAATATCAGATTCACATAAACCGCGAAAGAAAACAGATTTGCCGAAGCGAACAGTCGAAACAGCATCGAAACAGTCACGCAACGACGGAACCGTTACGTCTGCGCGTATCCGCCGGAAACGTGTCAACCGGATCGCATTCACGTATTGTTCTCGGCATTTTTACGGTGGTCGCGTTATTGCCAATCCGGCGATTTCGAAATCCACAGGCGGAAAGACGATAAATTGAACGACGAAGCGCTTCGTTCTCGCGTCTCGGGAATTCGTGCGTCCGCATCGCACGTTTTATTATTCTCTATTTATAGGCACACATTTACCGGCGCACCATTGCCCATCGAAAGGGTTGTTGAAAATCAAACCGAACTTTCGTTACCAGAGGCCTGTGAACCCGTTGCACATTGTAATTATCGTAAAAACGATTCGAGGGTGAAATCGATGCATCGTTAAAATTGTAATATGCATATTATCGGCCGTGTATCCAGTTTATACGATCGGTGGGTTACGAAAAAATATAAAAAATTTAAAAGGTACAGCTTGTAATTTCGCCCGCGATCTAATTGGCTACGATTTGTTGCGAATGAAGCCGCGGGCAACGGTGATTAGGAAGGTAACTGAACGATTTAATAGGAAATCGGTGGAAAAGTTTGCAGAATTGGAAGCTTGTGTTATTTATTGGTATTATGAGAGTGAAGGCATGGAGTGTCTTTCAGTGTTTGCCTAGTATAAAACTGATTTAGTCTAGCTTCTCGAAAGCTATTGCAGACCGGGGCATTATTATAGGAGGCAGAAATATTTGTTCTCAATCCCTCAAAGGTCGACTCCGTATCTCGTACGGTACCTACGTTTTTACGCGACGACTTCGGTAAAAAAGATGCCAATCTAAGCGACTACTTGTTTGTATTCTATCTGTGCTCTCTTGCAAAGAGTGTTTTATATAGAGCAACTTGTTATACAATAATATTTGTTTACCATTGTTCTGTGACTAGCCCTGCACCGTACTGTAAATAGTATCAGTGTAGGGTTTCCGTTTCTTTTTCAATTCTAGCTGTCGTCAATGGGTTTTAAACGTGAAATAAATCCGCGTAGGCAGATTTGATAAATGCTTCATTATTCAAATAATATATGAAAAATGACTGAAGATACATTGTTCCATTTCCACACGTCCCACCGCCACAGTCATCAATTTCCACTAACACCTACTGAAATGCCCATAAGACTCTTACCACGCAAGAGACGCACGCCATTGAAACCACTAACCCCTAGCAAACAAGTGTGTATAACTCGTCGACGATCGTAACAGGCAGACCAACTCATTGGGGTCCTTAAATCGGCCACTGGTGGCGAATTACTGGGAACGATAACCAGCAGTTCCCATCGGTGGTGAACAATGATTTCAACGCGATTCGTTTGGCCGTCGAACGCGACGAAAATTTCGATCTCGTCGTCCTCGAAACGTATTACGACAAAAGGAAACGCCGATATTACGACAGAGGTCGTGTGTGCGGCTTGGTTAAAGAAAAACGGATGAAAAGCGTGAAAGAACGACAGTCACGGGCAACGATTGATGAAAGCAATAAGCACACAGGCACGAAAAATATTTCTCCACTTGGGATCGACACGATAGACTCGTGAGCCGTTTATGAAATATTTGTCCCAAATACCAGGTGTGGAGCAGGTATAAATTTTGTCATTTCTTACGCGACATACGATGCGTAGGTGTACTTCATCTGTCCGAATATAAGAACAAGGGACCGTTTCTTGATGTTCTGCTTTTACACGTTTTTGATTGTATGCATATTCTTATTCTTATTATATTATTATTATATTATATTATATTCTTATTATATTCTTATTATTCTTACTCGTACGCTCGCTGGTTGTACATATTATTTATTTGTTTATATCGAGACGTATCCGTCACACGGGGTTGTCAGCGTCTACTATATTACACTGCGTTACAATGTGGAAACAATAATCCGTGCATCCTGGTTCAAACTGTACACAATTTAAATGGTTGGATGACTATAGAAAGGTTAAAGGATATGGATAACTGTAGAGGATTTTCTGTAATTTTAATATTGTTAGGAATTATTTTTAAACTGTGCACCAGTCTCCATATTATCCTGATATGATTTGTTATTGTTGATTTCTCTTAAGAAATCTCTTAGGTCCCGTAAAGCGATCGTTTACGAAGCTTTGTGGCGAGTAGTCAGCTGTGTCTGTCTGCTTATCGAAGAACACGCGAGAAGTTTTGTTGTCGTAGCGCAAGGGGCAAAGTGTAAGGAAGGATTATCTAGTCACGATGGTGGAGTCGTTGTCGGAAGAAAGCTTTACGAATTCGACGTCTGACTTAGATTTGTTCGATGATCCTCGTTTTGTTTGGAAAATGCTGGTCATAGTGCCGGGGGTTTCTAAAGGGGAGATTTTAGAAGCTGGAAGGGGACTGCATGCATGGGACTCTATAATCGCATGTTTCCGATACAGTCTGAATTTTTTATTTGACATATTGCTGTTAGCTTTGGAAAGTATTGCACACGATATTATATATTCTATGTTGGAAGATATAATATTAATTGACTTTTTAATACTTTTAATTGCATTTAAGAAAAATACGAAATGCATGGCGGAAGACATTACTGTTAACCCAGATATTTATAATTTGATTGAGGTAAATTCTTAATTTTATTCTATGATTTATAAGTAATCATGAATTTTTAGCGACAACATTTAAGAGCCACTAGTCTCTCGTCAAAAATATTGCGGTTCTTAGGTAGTTATCAATTAGGATATTTTTTTTTACAAACGATTGAGTGAATTTTTTATTGTGCTATCTTAAAATATGTAATTTACACGCACACGTTTACTGACATAGTATTGCATATAAGCTGGTAATAGGGGTTTAAAATAATTCAGTAGAAATGTTTACTTGAATTGCTGTCACAAACAGAAAATGTGCTTTGCCTCGCTGTCGTTTTATTGATTACATTCTTTTAGACTTTCTGCATCTTCGCTCTACTGTTTTTATATCCAGACATGAAGTAAAACAATGATTACATAAAGCAAGGCGGAGGATTGAGACTAGAGACGTTTCCAGCAGATTGATACTTCTTACGTAAGAAGAAATAAAGGTATGCATTTACGTATGGTTACGTATTCCTTTTTCTTTGAATGAAACCAGAGATATAAAGAGTGCACTTAAAGTCTCCTTTGCGAGTAAACCGACAATCGAGGTAATATGTGAAATTGCAAAGTAAAAGATTAGCAGCACACAATTGTCCGCAGGAATATCCTTAAAAGTGGCACCTAACGAGATATCAAATGCTCTTGAAATTTTGCAAAAGATGTTTCAAGGTTTCACTTTACGGTTTGAGCAAAGTAATGCAGCTCGTGTGAACGGAGTTAGGTATAATATTGTTCCGAAACTTATTGAGTAGAGAGCAAGTGTAAAGGGTATTAAAATCAATTCTATAGAATGGCGACTGCTTCAATTAGAAATTCGTTAATTTCTCTTGAAGTACGAATTATTTTGACAAATGCTGGAAACAAACGATATTTAATAAAATTAGACGATTATAAATATCTAAGTGTTCGTCTATGGATTAATTTCAACTGTTGTAGGTGTGTCTTTATGCTTACTTCGTTTCAAACGGATTTAAAAATTACTTATCCGCGTATCACAGATGTAGAAGCATTTTAAACATTTAAAACATTTGATCAAAGTAACAAAAATTCAACTTCTTTTTAATCATCTATAATAGTACATAATTCATAGAAGTGGTTCTTTCATTTTATGGAAAATTAGCCTATCCTTATATTTTATATATATAGATTTTACCTTTGAAAAAGAAAACTAAAGCTGTATAATATTATATAACATTGGCATGCAATGTTTTCATATTTTATCTACAAAACCAGCATACACTATGGTAACCCACGTATTAAATGCGTGCAATATAGTTTCACAGTACAAAGTACAAACCGTTGTTCCATTTCGACATAGTTGATAATTTACTTTGAGAGGCCAGGTGTACGTTCGTTAGCGACCATTGCTCTTTGCTCCTTATCATTTTCCACTTTAACAACGACACACAGGTTGCGTGCAAGCATCCTTTTTTCACCACTCTTTTCTACCTTTGTTCGTGCGCGAAATGAGAAGGGAGCTTGTATAATAATCGGCGTAACTTCAAAACTTCTCTTTTATTTGTTAACGAGACATTTCAAGAAATCCTGTCTTCGATTCAGTTACTCTTCAAGTTTGGTTTTTATATAATTTTGAGGTCGAAAGGAATAAAGTTCTGATTTTCAGTTTTTAATTAAAATTATATATAATTTCATTTCATTGCTGTGCTTTTTCTCTTTCTACAATTTCAATTCTCGCCGCTCGTTTAAAACCGACTGAAACATCTTTTTTATATCCGTATTACAGTAATTAGTCTCGGATAGGGAGCTTGAATAGCAAATGACTAACAAGAAACAATTATGGATCGAAATTTGTCCTAACTACTAGCGTAGTTTGACTTGGAAACTAGTTGGTTGAATTTCCCCTTGGTTTTGTCCCCAGTTTTGGAGTTAATGCATGCCGCTTTCGTACTAATTACAATTAATTGTACAGTGATAACATTAAAATGTTATAAGTTACAAATGGTTTCAATTTATACGTGACATTTATATATTTGAACTTTTATTTGCGGTTTCTGTGTTGAATATGGCAGGTTCCGTTCACGCAAGTTGCGAATTTTTCATTTGTCTACTTATATATAGGTTTTATTCTTATCATTTTCGTACTGAACATCGTAAGTTTATATAAGATTGAAATATAAATATGTATTTACGCTATCGGAAAATATTCTGTATTTTTGTTGGAAGTTATGAAGCAGTTTTTATTATTTTATAGGAGGCATACAGGTAAATAGGAAACTGAAATAAACAAAACCTTGATACGAACATTGAGTAAATAGTTGTAATACAAATGTTTTCGATATGTCCCTTTGGCTTTCGATAAAACGTAATCTTTCCAGTTTGTACATACTACGATTTACTGGCTTTATTTACTGGACAAACTCCGTATCATAGAACACTAGCATGCGTAACATTTCACGGTGTTCCTCCTGTCTAAATTCCCACTGAAGAATCATCAACTTCGAGTTTTATAAATTAATAATGAATTGCATTGACATTGATATCATTTTCACGAAATAAAATAGATACTTTTATTCCCCACGTTGAAAGACACGTAGGGTATACAATTTTTGGCTTGTCTTTATTATTCTTGATAACAGATAATGAACGTCCAATTATATTTGCTAACATTAATAATGCGAACCCTAGATTATCAATCTTTTACCACCATAATATACAATAATATAATATAATATAATATAAAAAAAGCGTTCTGCATCCTGCATTGAACTTATAAACAAACAATGATTCACCATATTTAAAAAAAGAAGTATGTTAACTGCCTGCAAGAGATTCTAAAATCTCATAAAACCAAGTACACACTCGAAAACACATCTCGCAGAGAACGATTCTGCGATTTTGTCTGCAAGACATCCTTCACCCCTTTTGAAGCTGCTCCAGACCGCCGCGCCGTTTCATCCCCAAGTGCTCTAGCTGCGAACGGGAGCACTTTAACATAAACTCGGCCCGCAAGAAGCCCGGCCAAGTGGCACGCATCTCGATCATGCCAGGAAAAAACACAAACACGCCGGAATAGCGTGGACGAGAAATTTACGCGTCGCGTCGTATCGCGGGCGAGTCACTTTGCGAATGGTCAGACGATTTTCGAGCACATTTAAGTGAGCCGTTTGGCTTTTACAACGATAAAAGTGGCGCTGGTAACGCATAGCTCCCGTACAATTGTAGAAGCTGGACTCGGTGCAAAATCAGACGCAGGGAACGGCACGTTTCTTTTGCGTTCGAATGGAATGAGTCGGTGTACATGAACAGTGTTTCTCTTCTGCTACGAATTCCCCGAAATAATTCCTATGCTCCGTCTAAATATGGAACCGTAGGGCTTTATTCCTGGCAACAATTCAAATGGTTAGATGTACTTTGTACATCTTAGCTTTTCCCATAGATCACACTGCTGCGTTATCACGCTACCTTTGCCTTCTTCTTTTTTTTCACGTGGAACATAATCATTAGGCTGTCTATATTTCTATAAAAGTAGAAACAAACTTTCTGCAAATAAATCACTACAGTCCGAGAGGGGTGTTGGCCAATTTTGTGTCTAAACAAAATGTCTGAAGAACAATCTAGTTAACAGGCGAATGGTTGATTTTTTAATCGACGTACGATCTTGAACATACGATTTTGCATTCGTAGAAAAAAACCCGTGAATTTAGTATGGAGAATCATTCTATCCGGAGCAACGGACGCTTACAATGCCAGATCCGAGTCATGGGATCGTTCTTCTTAGGCCATGAAGTAGCAATCTTGAATGATTGATCGACGTTATGCCGGAACAAACTGGCCGATCAATTACCCGTCAATGTATAGGCAATTAGATCAGACGGGCTGAAATTGATCTTGTTGCATTACGTTTTGCATAACATTGCCAGAAATGCTGAAGGCGCACTGGGTGGTTAAATTATTTGAGTTATTAAAATGATTGAAAATTGACTATTTCCCATTAAGACAATTAACATTTTATAATTACGTAAGCCAAGTTTAATTTTGCTGTGTATATGTAATGAACAATTGTTCATCAAAACTTTATCTAATGGAAAAACTGTGCTTATTGTAATTTTATATTTAGAACCTTTTATTCGACGGAAAATGATACATGTTAAAATTCTTGGGAATTTATCTGACGAATTCGGATTGCCATATTTGTTTAGTGAATCACACAATATTGTTGGACGAAATAAGTTTTGCCGTAAATCACGTTTCGTGGTGAATGGCCCAAAATTTCTGTTAGTAAATATAGTGCAATCGAATATATGTCAACTTTTGATAATGAGAGGACACAATGTTTCTTGTTAAAGTTAGAAAATGCACGCGCATACTGTATTGAAAAGGTAAGAAAAGGTTTATAAAAAATTGGGGACAATATTTGTAAACTATTTATAGATTACAATATTGATCACAGTTGTACGTTAAAAGAAGCTATTGCACTTCATTGAAGACTCAAATATAATACTAATTATAGTGTAATAATACGAAAGATAGTAAAATATAATGTTTTGAATGTAATTTTACTGCTAGCATTTATTTCTGAGTATTTTTTCAATTTATTACAACGGTTTACTCTATTTTTGCGCCGCTTCGTACGATATACTCGGGCAAAAATTAATTGTTGCGCGTCACAAATCCTTAAATTACATACAGTAATTCCAATAAATTCTCCTGAGCCAGTGGCAGTTTGCAGCTTAAAAGTTTAATAGGGTACAAGCAACAAAATAACTAGAACACGACGCTCGTTCCAACAGGGAAGGTTTCGTGAAAAAAAAAAAAAAAAATTGAAACAAAATCCTCGTTAATTGCGAGGTAATTTTAGAGAAAAAATTCTTCGTCGTTGTAAACTTCATATTACTGCAACACGTATACCTACGTGAATTGCGAAATTGAAATAAATACAAGTTGTCGAAACTTGTTCACGAAAGTAATAAAACGCAATTATATCGTGACATGTTGCACATAAAAAATGATTTTACTACATTCACAAACGCTTTTCGTTTTATTACTTGAAAAGTCAAAATGCCCAGAATTTTATACGAAACATTCAACTCTGTTTAAGTTGAAACACTACATTTTCCCAACAACAACAGAAAATCAAATCAGAAATATATATCAATAACAGTGGCAAGGGAATAAGGGAACATCCCGAACTGTCCGTCTCCGATTTTGATGAAACTTGGTGGATATCTTAAGCAGGTGGAAATAAGGGACACGTATTTTTTTATCGCTGCCCAATCGCAAGTTTAGGGGACGAAAGTACCGCTTGAAAAAAATTAAGGATGTTTTGCTTCGTGAAATATCTTAAGAACGTTGATAGATATTACAAAAAAGTATAAACAAAACTTGCATCCCCTTATTGAGTTTACAAATCTGCGTAAACAAAGTTGTTGAAACATCCATGGAAAAAAAAATCAAAAAAATCATGGATTTTTCATCAGATTTGTTTAGGCAGTTTTGTAAACACAAGAGCGATGCAAGTTTTGTTTGTACCTTTTTCTTGAATATTTCTCAGCGTCCCCTATTTTCACCTGCTTAATATATCCACCAAGTTTCATCAAAATCGGACACGGACAGTTCGGGATGTTTCCTTGTTAGTGGACTTATTCTACTGTTCACATATTCAATAAATTGATTGTCTGTGCAACACAGTTAGCAATGGTTTCACACTTATATTCCACACTTGTGTATGGGATTACTTATTATACGCGTACGTTAACTGATTCATCATACTACATTTACGGAATTACTAAATCGATAATCGATTAGAATAATTCATTCATATTAGGCCAATATAAGCCATAAATATAGTAGGCAGTATTAATAATATCATAACTTATAATTATTCAACCATTCATCCGATGTATTACATGTACATAATCTTAAAAAGACAAACTCCACTCCACTGTATCTACTTGAATTTATACAAAAAAGAAATATCATATTTCAAGAATAAATCCACAGTAATATTCCTATTAAAAACTGTCATCGATATTTCCAACATATAACTGAATTCTATGAAAAAACAATATTACCTTCACGATCCATAACTTCTGCTTACTCTTCAACATACAAATCCCATTACACCATGACTGTGAAATTCGTGTCGACTTTTTATTCAAATACCTTTAGAAACGTTGTCACACGCAAACTGTAGAAGTTATTTTTCGTAAACCTCACGTAGTTTGGAATAGAGGACAGGTGGTGTAATAAGACTTCAGTTTACTCTAATTAAAACAGTAACTTTATTATAAAATACGTCGACACACGACGTTACTCAAACACACGATTCTTTCAACAATACTCTCAGCTCACGATACTCTTCACTTCGATCCTCCCTTAACTCTGCTCCAACTCTCCCTTAGATCTGACTCTTGCACGCATCATTCATTCTTTATATTCTTTCACTCTTAGTTTCTCTCTCATTCTATTCCTCATTTGCTCTCACTCATTTAGGACACACCCCCCAGTCATTCCTCAGTGATGGTCGGTCCCGACCACCCGAACCCTTGGGCCGCTGTACCCTCCATGCACACGACCTTCTCAGGTACTCAGCGCCGAACGTACCTTTCATACATCGGAATCATTCTACACAGTCGCGCAATATTTCCAATCCTACAAAACGTATCGCAGCGTGAAAATATGGAATCACTATTCAACAATATCTACGTTTCAAAATACCCTACCCCTGATCAATTTTTCTTGCTCCGTACCTATCAACGATTTTCGGACGACAATTATCGCCACTTGTCCCCTGTCAAACCGCGAAAAGTACCTGCTTCCAAGCAACCGCGGTAATAAACTTCTCGGTGTACTTAATTTCAACCAGCGAGAGCGTACAGCGGGCGAAGCCAGCGGCAAAGTTTCACGCGAGCGTAAGCAGGACTGAAAGTTTCCGGTATTTTCGGTGTTCTTAACTGTTTCGCGGTTCGAGCAGACGCGTGGCTGCCTGCTCGTGCGGGAACTCGAGACGAATTCCGGAGGAAAATCGCGAGCCGCCGGGTTTACAGGTGTTAGAGCGTTCTAATGGAAACCCGCGTTAATAATGACGATGTTATAAGCGCTTTCCAAGTTCAACGTGCGCATCGCGACGCGGAAAATAGATCACTGACATCGTTCAGGTGTCAGAATGCGGATGGAACGTGTGAAACGCAATACCTACCAGGCACTCGTTACGATTTTTAATTGCGAGATCGTCCTCTCGCAATTTGTGCGGCGGTTTATAACTTGACGCGGCCCTTTTTCTCTTTTCAACCTCTTCGCCAGACCTATCGTCACTATCTGACAATTTAATATTATCCTTTGTTGTATAAGCTGGCAAAACTGTCGATCATAACTCTGGAGATAATTTCACCTGATAATTATCACGAGTATTAAAACAGCTGATTATTTATGAACACAGTTCAGACCTAATTAGATCTCGCGATAACCCACGAAACGGTGGAACAAGTTCATCTCTCAGCATGGAAATTCGCAGCATCAGTGATCTAATGAACATGTTATGCTTATCAGAACACTGTTACTGAATGCACACATGATAATAACTCTGCCCTCGTAATCTTGTTATCGCGATTAACTATGCGTCTCCTGTAATGATAATTATTAGCTGAGGGGATGATACAAAATATTAAATATCACCAACACTTTCTATAATGTGGATTGAATTTAGCTATACAATTAAGAATAGATCATCTTCAATGAAAAATTAAGTCAATTAATCCACTAGGATTATTTAAATTCATTGTATTGTTCGTGAATCTTCATTAATATTTTATGTACGTTGTAATAGTCGTCACGATGCTAACATGAAATAGATTCGAATAAAGAAGGTCCTCAGTGAAGGTTGCACTAGGGTTGAAAATATTGCAGGTTGCAATCAGGCTCAACTATTACGGTAGGGAACAAATTGAAAATTGATGCAACATGATGAGAATTTAAGAAAATATTTCTACGCACTGAAAATGGCAAACCCCTTACTGCACACCTTATCTACCTTATCCGACTCAGAGTAATATTATTTCATTGATGACATACCAAAGGACTTGTGCAATTTATCAACGGAAACTTGCAAAATATTATAAAAGCAACGTAATCGATTGAATTACAAAATACCATTACCTGGAAACGTTTGAGCTGACAGCTAATCGCATTACGTATTATGGTGACGTTATATTAATATTCCCACAGGAACGTAGGTAACTATTACGGCCCATGAATAATTCTGTGGGATTGTTCCATCCTATGGGAAATGGGAATAATTGTTGTAAAATACTTACGTATTTATATTTTTGGTATTTCGTAAAATGATTGCACAGCTTCATAATTGGCATTGCATTTAATTGGCGCCAATTGACACGAATACGCGTATCGTGATACGTGAAATTGATTTCGTACGTGTAACGACAACAGTCGAATTTGTTCTCCCAGTTGTTCTCTCCGGCAGGAATGGAGAAGGATAATATGACGTAGACCTATGCTCAATTCATAGTGGGGTAAAAGGATTGCATTTGGTAATTGATCCGTTATTAAATGCTTCATGTACTCATTAAGGAGAAAACAAATATTTTCCGCAATAGTTTTGGTTTATTTGTAGCATATTACTGTGTTACGTGATATTATAATTTAAAGGTATATTATTATTATGCTACGGTCTAATGAAGCACGATATTCTCTATGCTTTATTAATTTCGAATCTTTATAGAAGCATCATTATTAATAGAATATGAAGAGGAAATTGAAGTCTTTAAGATATTTAATTGTATGTTTTTATTCATATGTGTATACATAAATATATATGTATTGTAGTTCGACTTTCTTTTAAACAAACTCGTGTATAAAATGTACTGATAATAACGGACAGAATGCACCGTTTACACAAGTATTAAGTTCATAATCTATTCTATCGTTGTGCTGTAGAGAACACGGAAGAGATACATCTCCCCTTAGTCCAAGGGATTATATCACTGTCCTAATGTCCCTGTGTGCTTCTAAGTTCTCTATTATTACTCTTTGGCTTTAGATAACTGAAAGTTCATAACAGTAATAGCTTCAGAAGATATTAAAGAATAACTTATGACTGTATATTAACAGATGAGGAAGATAAAAGATTTACTTTCAAATGCATGAAAGGGATGACATTTTTCATTGTAATTGAAAATTAGATTTCCAGTAATTCAGTGCTCTTAAGTAGAAAATATTACTTGTATGTCTTGTTACATACTTTTTTCAACTTTTATCTCAATTTTAAGAATGCAAAGAGTACCGTAGTGTAATGTAAACGCTTTAAGTTACACTGCAAAAGTTTACACTGTAGACAGACAAAGCAGGAGCACGGGATATTATATTTTCGTATAATGAAAATTTGCAGATGAGTACTATAATATTCACGTTGCGCAATTAAATATGTAAACATAATAATTATCTTGTACTATTTTCCATCTCCAATTCTGTGTTTCCTATATACGGCGAACACAGAATCCATTTTGAAATATTAAAGTACATTTTTATACATACAAATATATTGAGATGTAAATTCTCTGCTTGTTAAACGATCTGAAATTTCTATGTTTCATTAAACGAATTAAAAAAACAAGATTGTCTAACGTTCATTGTATGATACATTCGACGATTAATACAAATACTTTGAGTAAAGAAACTTCTGAAAATGATGATCAGTAACTATGTAGCTAATCCACCGACTAGGGAACAATTCCACATACGTAATTCATGTGCTCGTTCATCTACATCGTATGACGTACGAGTACGTTTACGTCTGGCTCGTAGTTAGTATCAGTATGCACATGATTTGTTTGCGTAGTGTAGTTATATTTTGCACCTACCATGATCGACGATCCCCGCGGTGAGCTTGTATCACGATAATTTTTGAATCCTTAACCACGACAGCAGTAGCGCGGTATAAACTATCGTTGTGAAGATACCAATATTTAAAATTGCATTCGATTTATTATTACAGTCAGCAAAGCAGAAATTAAAAACAAATTATAATAGCAACATGGTGTAAAACCTGTTATAATATGATAATTCATAACAAGCAGTTATATTACCTTAAATTCAAAATACAGTTAAGATCTGTAGAAATTTGAAGATTGATACTGGCAAGCTTTATACAGACAGTAGTTATATGGCTTATTCAATAGCTAAGGGATTATGTTAACGGAGTATACGACTCATTGGAAGGTATACACGTGGCGCAAATAAAACAAAAACAATACATTATTAGAAATATAAGAATCATAAGTTTCCATAACTGGCCACCAAAACGTTGATCTCAAACTTTAGTTAGCAAGTCGTTCAATTTCATTGTATTATACATTCTTTTCCCCATATTGCAAGAATGTACACGTTCCACAATAGGAACAACTATAGTATGGTAGGTCTTGAATGCTGTTTGATACTATTCTCCTTTCAATTTCCTGGCATTGCCCGACTCGATCCTGCCGGATCAAACGATACAGAACGCCTGGCTGCCTTTGTATCCGCGTAATCCGGATGATGACGGAGATTAAGTGATTCATCGAAGTACCAGGAGTTAATCGTATTCTGTGGAAACAGTAACATAATTATTGCGTCCACGCGATTCCCATCGTGCTGCGGGTATCTAAGGAGCAGAGTTTTCTAATTTCTTGACTCGTTCCAGTCCCACTTTGCTGACTTTATAATACAGAGACTAACCTTATCTCTGTTATCTTCCCTTCCGTTATAAAACGACACTTTGCTCGGCTTTTGACAATTTTCAAGCGCGGGCTTCGATTATCGAAAGCGATCCGTTGGACTCTCGAGGGGTTTAAGAGTGCTTCCTGGCGGTTAAGGCAGGGAATTTTTATTTGAGGATCGTTGATGGTAATGGTGATAATGATAGGGGCTGTTTAACGTCATCGAGGGGCGTCGTGCATAGGGTGTCTTCATAAGGGTGATTTTTCGGGGTGGTTTTTTTGCACGCTAATAGTGAAAGGGGAGCGTTAAGGGAGAAGCGTGTCGTAATTGACTAAACTATATTTTGGTGATCATGCATTATGAGATCGTTTTTTAATTATTATAGATGACACAGTAGTAAAATTTGAGGTAAAAGTAAGAGTAATATTCCGGATGGATGAAGTAGTGTTACAGTGTAGGTAATAATTGTACTTTGCCTAAAAATAACTCTGTGTCTGGATACATTTATAAACGATACTATATAGGTATGCACATTCACAATACTACCACTAATCTCATTACATATATACGTTTTCACTTTCGGTTTTATTTTAGAATTTCTAAAATTGCGATGGAGAAGCGAGAAATTATTTATCATACATTTCTGTGTTATGCCAACGAATTAATAGGATACGTTTTGAGAGCGTGAAAGCAAGTTTTTGCTTATCTTTCCTTGATAACGCGAGTCATAGAAAACAACGTTTATCAGCCAATATTTTAATTAATTCTACCATTTCCATCTCAACCATTTTGTCCTATTATTAAAAACGAGACGAAACTATAATTTAAATGGGGCTATAAAATAGAGTTAAAATAGAATTCAATAAAAATATAAGTCTATCCTCAGTGTGTACATCGAAACAATTCGTTACCAATTTTGTCACGAATATAATAGTACTTCTTGTCTAAAGTGATACTACCTACAAGGAGGTCAATAACACTTTCAACAAGAAAACAATTTGTCGTCTCATACACTGCACGCCTAAGCAAATCAGTATCCAGTTTCGTGAAAGCTCAAGTATCGGCGGTTCGTTGTTCAATTTCTTGACACGCCACCGTGTAATTGCTGCAGTGTATCAAGGATGGGACATATTCGCGGATGGTCACGGTCGTATAATCTCGTTAGCCGCACGATGCGATGCACGGAAGCACCCTCGACTCTACGTGGCAAACAGCGACGATCCATTAGAGGAATACCGATTATGATGACCGGTTCACAAGCTGTTTGCCGCAGTTCGAAAATGGCGAGACAAGGCCACTCGAAAGCGCAGACATTTGCCGCCCGCTGCCGATCAATCGAATTATCAATCAGCCGCCTCTGGTGGTGGCTGTTAATTAACAATAACAAGACGGCCCAATTACATTTCGCGTGCTCGTCGTCAGCGAATTACTTTGCCTCTTGGCGGCGTCCTATCCATCTCGTGTTAACGAATTCATCTAGGGATTGTTGGGGGTAACAATTCGGCGAGATACGTTTCGTTGTCGGGAATAGTCGCGGATAATTAATCGATGAGAAAGGGTGGATTTGGTTTATGGATAGTGAAAGATGCATGGGACTCGAGTTTGGTTAATGGCGCAGCGAATTTCTGCCGTTTCGAATCGTACATTTTTAAAGAGTAAAACGTAGGAGAAGAACGTTGTTGCTTAATACGCGAATAGCGATGCTCCGTTTTCCGTTTCATTCGAAGTTTTGCGTGTTTCTTATAATTACTGACTGACAGTGGGTTCTTAATCGTTGTCGACTGGAATGATTGTATGCACTGTTCGTTTTCCGATCTTCTCCGAGACATGTGCATAAAACTTTTTGGTTTCATAAAGTGAATAAAGCGATAAATCAGGGGGGCCCATGGAAATTTTGTACATCCCTTTTAATTTAACTTCATATTCAACAATAATATCTCGAATATAAAGATATACATATACTTATCTTAGATGTATTTAAGTGTCTCTATAATCAACCCGATATAAATA
Organism: Nomada ferruginata; assembly: GCA_963583965.1. Lineage (NCBI taxonomy): Eukaryota > Metazoa > Arthropoda > Insecta > Hymenoptera > Apidae > Nomada > Nomada ferruginata. Next base: position 16,445,549 of record OY757213.1, read on the forward strand.
AAAGTTATATGTATTTAAGTGTATTTAAGTCTGCACGAACTCTGTGAACAAGAATTTTTGTATCTTCACTTTCAGTTATAAATGTTAATTCTTCTTTCTAAAACGGAACGCCTTCATACAGGACAAGTTTACAGCAAAAGAAGTAAAGATACAAAAATGGTAATTAATAGAAGTAATGCTGACTTAAATACAGTTGAATTTTCATTTACCCCATCTCCCGTTCTCAAGAAAAGCCCTAAAATTTAGCGGCGACAGTTACTAACACTGCTCATCTATCATCGATCCAATTATTCGCCCGCAAAAATGTCCCTCACCGCGCTTATAATTCGGCAAAACGATCCATCACAGAACAAGGACCAAACCGATCCCCCAGAATTACAAACGAGCAATCACAGGTGGCAAATTCTCCCCATCCAGCCGTTTGATACCACTTTACGCAAAGTCAAGAACAATTGCGCGTCAAGCTCGTCTTAATTGTACACGTGTCGTTTTTTGTGCACCGCCAAAAGTTCCGGCGTGCCTGGAAACAATCCCATCCTTCTTCGTTCTGCGCAAATAGAGCGAGATGGGTGGCGGACGCGGGTAGTAGGTAAGCGCAGCATATTTGCCGTTAAACTGCGAAAGTTGCGAATGTAAATCCGGCTCTGCCGTCGCGATACACGTTGTCGTTGCAAACTGGCACGATTTCGCCGTACAGCTGCATCTGGCCCAGTGACTCCCGGGATCTTCCATAAATAAATGCATGAGCGCGTACACGTAGCTCGCCCCGACCCCCAACTACAACGTATTCGACGTATGTTGCGTACGTAACGTTCGTATGTTCATTGTTGTGCACGCCGCCAGTTGTATCCGTACGTGCACGATGCAAGCAATCGGTACGCGTACTGCGGATGCACCTGTACGGCGGAATATGTACGGCTAAGCGATGAAACCACGATCAATCCGGGCGAGATGGATCTCATAGGTCGCTGGGTGCTATTAATATCGGGGGAGGAAAGAAACGGGAGCGACGTGGAACGTGGATAAACGAATGGCTAGGTGAGAATTGAAAGGGGGAGACTGGGGGGAGAGTTAGATGGGGGTTGAAGAGGTGGCAACGTGTTTGATGTTTTAGATGGATTATTGTATGTACTCACAGTGGCGGCCAAAAGTTTTGCGGCCAAACAGTTATTTTAATACATCTCTGAAATAAAAATTAGTAATGGTATCTTTGCAACGGGCTATACGTGCGCAATGAACTGTTGTTAAAAAGTTTTGATATCAGTGATGCGACAATATTATATCGCGGCCGGGAATTTTGACGGCCACTGTGTGTACACGTTTGTTTGAAATGTCTTTGTTCTGTTTTTCAAGCTCTGTCAAGCTATAATATATACCTGGAAACATTTTTCAATGTGTGTCATAAACAAGTTTTTCATATATGATATACATTAACAAATAAGTATAAAGGGTATAAAGAGCATAGCCTTTCACATCGAATTTATAGGAAAACAGGTCATATTTTTAAAACTTTTAAATACTCATTTCGTTTTGGCATTTTTTTCATTCATGTAAAAACATAAAGGCACCATGATTACAAAAAATGTTAGCAACCCAGAATTGTCGCTTTATTGGTCCACTGATCCACTGTTGTTTTTTAAACAAATATTTTGAATCAAGATCCAAAAGTACTATGGTGGCTCACGCCGGAGGAGTTAGCAATACATATTTTCCGTCCAGTAGACACTCCATTGATCCAGTATCGTCTATTCTGAAAATATTCTAGCGATTGACGATATGGACGACTTATCTCGTAGTGACGCGTACCTTCGCCGGGAAATAGGACGCTTGATGTTTCTAGGTTTCTTGCAGCTGCTTTCTCGCTCGCGCATGTTCCGCAAGATGTTAGCTATTTCCTTTTTTCCCCGTTTCTGTTTTGCGACGAAACTTTTTTGTTGGCTCTGTTGCGCGATGCATTCACGTCCTTTTTCTTTTGCTTCGTGTATACGTTAGGAGATTTTGCCGGATTTCGTTGATCCTGCAATTTTTGTGGCAAGATGTTTCGTTTTGTGTCACACTTTTTGCGTTTCAGATGGGTACTCTGATTCTTATAATGTAAAGTGTTGCAGCTATTTTTCGCGTAGCAGAGCAGCAATTTAGAACGTTTTTCCGACAGATTAATGTTTACAGCAGTAAATGTAAAAGAATTATTCCAATAATTCGTTGAATATTCATAATAGAATTCATAATAGAATATTTAATTAATCGGCTAGTCCTTTTTCGATGTTTATGTGAACAGTATGACAGAAACCTAATTTCATTAATTTCATTTCAGAATCATTTGGTTTGTCTCTCCGATGTTGACCCTATTATTTTTCAGGACAGTTAGAGAACACGATACTTCTGGTAACGTAAATTAAAAATTTGAAGTTTCGCCACAGTCTTTAATATCTAAATATATTTCGATGAATAGTTCCTGAAGTTTGAATAAATTATGAGAAATCTATTTAGCAACAGTAGTTTCATTAAAGCCGCGCCGATGTTAGTTTAGCAATCAAACATGTTTCGAATACGCACGGTATTTCCTTCTTCTCTGTGAAAATAACGCAAGCAAGGTAATCGATAAACGTGCTTCACAAATGCGTTGTTTACTTGTTTCTGGCTTCCAGGGTACATCGTACCACGGCGAAAGTGCGCTTTTTCACGGTGTACCGATTTCAAGCTTTTAGCTTACCCTACTGATTTACGAAACGGAGAAATTCGTTTCTACCGTCGCACGATCACTCCAACTTCGAATAGCGGTTCATTGATCGTGTTATTTACCGGTGGAAAGCAACCGAAGTTGGTCCTGCTATTACTATACGTTACTATGTGTTCCCTTTTAATACTGACCGTTCTCAGTGATTGATCATTTTTAATGCACGAAGGGAAAGAAACCAATGTACCATTACATCATTCTATGTACACTATGTTTTTCAGTAGATGTAGATACTATACAGACCATACAGGGTCAGTGTGCTCACTTTAGGCTTTCTTTTTTACCATATATACTTGTACAGAATGCAACAGAAATGCAACAGAATGAATAATTCATAGTTCTTGACACGTCTCGCTTTGTTCCATCCTGGCACGGACTTTCTGTCAATATTTTCGAGAATATTTTAATGGTGAAATATAATACTTTCACGTGTAATGCCTCTGTGAAAAATACTTCATGCCGCACCTTCGAGATATGTAGTAGTTCAAATCACGGCTCAATCGCCCGGTTCACTCCGCGCCGTCAAAGAGGCAGACGAGGAAATTGACATTCCATATATGTACCTCCATATACATACGTTCCAGGTTTCTGTACAGAGGTTTCCGTCGTCTCTGTTTTTGCTGCGATATATTATGCGTAATGGATATGGAAATATGAAAATACGCGGTGGAACGTATTTGTCATGCGCGACGCCAAATATGTCGATAGTCCAGCTTTTGGGCGTCGTTCGAACACACAGCCTTTGTTTTCCTCAAAACGAAAGATTCTCTGTTTACCTTGCCACTCTATCGTGCGTACTATGCCACGATTTCTGTCGGATAGTAAGCTAAAATGGAACGAAAACAATACGAATTTTCGCTGTTGTTCCACGGTTAGTCTATCGGCAATTGTATGTAGCAATTGAAAAGGAAAAATTGTTCACGCTTCGAGGGACAAGGTGCTTTCGTTAATAATTGTAGAGGGACAAGGTGCTTTCGTTAATAGTTTTAGATTGACAGAGATGAATTGCTGTTGGCAAAAAATGAATCTTTCAATATAAAAGAATTCGCTTCCCGCTTGTTATTCTCGCAGAGTTTATATTACGATTTAATTAACTGCATCGTACGTCGTATGATTCAACTTAATACATTCACTTTTTTTTCAATATTTAATCAGTTGTAATTGTAGCCACTAGACGGATGTTACGCGCTTAACCATTTTTAATATCGTGAAACGAATGTTTGCATTTTTAAATTAAACCTTACACTCGGTTATATCTTAATTAGAAATTTCTTTTACACACAGTGTTAACAGTCATTAAAAATCAATTTTTCTTTCAACCGTTGAAAAGTTCTATATGGTGATCAAATAATCCCACCGTTCATGTTTTAAATATTACTAACGAAATCTTCTTACTGTTCCGCAATGGACTTTGTATTATTTTGTATGTTAATCGTTAAACGTCGCGAAACGTTCCAGAGTCGCCGAATAAAATGGAATAAACAGTGTGGACCGCTTTAATGTATGCGCGTCCACAGCTTCACGCGGAACAGTAAACAGCGAATTTCACGTTGTTAGAGACGATTCGTGAGCATCCTAGCGGTGCAGCCGAAATACAAATCGGTTCAACACGGTTTATTTCAGAATGGCCAATTAAAAATGCAGTTGACAGCTGTAAAATAGCCCGGAAAGAAATACGTGGATATGTATTTCGTTTTCGATTATTTAGTCGCTTCATTGTACTGCACTCCGAGTATGTGTGCCAGCCATTCGAATTTTCAATCACTGAATTCCCGCTCGAATTTTCGGGGTAAACCGTCCGGGAACGCTTTATTCTGAATTTTAATGTTTTGTTGGCGTCGCTTTTTTTTGTCATCCGTACGATTCTTTTTTTTTCTGCGACGATTAAACTGCACGTCGCGCTGCACGAAAAACGAGCTTCATTTGTTTTTGCAATACGGCAAGTCGAATATTTATAATTCTCCGTCATGGTTTACAGGTGGCGGTATATTTTGAAATACCGATTAAACGATTATTAAATTTATATCGACGAAATAAATCATAATTGTGTAGGATCGGGCACCTCCATCAAATGAACGACGTTAAGAGGAACAAACGGACGGCGAATATTAGGAAGGGGCCGTGGCGTAGATGGACTGATCAGTGCCTAGGGATAAGTTATCAATGTAATCATATTCTCACAACATTGTAATTCTGAACAAAAACCACTTCTATCTATCACTGCCTAGAAATACGAAGATTTCGAGTTCGATTCCCGATGCCTGCCCTTCCTTAATTAAATACCTCACTTTGCATTTTGGTTGCCAAATATATCTCTCGATCATTGTGTTGACACGAGTCATACATTTGTAAATTGCTTTTCAATCGATGGCATTCCGCGCACCCTCGCACAGTCGCACTAATACGAGCGGCAAATCGGGAACAAAAAAGCGAAACAGAAAAAGAGGAGAGGCAAACAAACGAATAAACAGAGAGCTGTTCGGTTCGAAGTTCTTGCATAGTCGACCCGTATACACGCTTCCCCAATATAAATTCGATCGCGACTCTTCTATTTTTCCTCCTTTTTTAATTTCTTTTCCCTTGCCACCTGGAACACCAGAAAAGTTTCCACCTCTTTTCGCCTGAATTAATGGCCCGTGAGCCTGTCTTAATTCAGTTGGATATTCAAATCGGGTGGTTTGAGGCCGGACCGGAGGTAGCTTGCATTTTAAGCTGACTGGGCCGAATTACCGTTCTTCTCGACTACTGGAATTCCTTATTCTTCCTGTTCTGTTCTTTTTTCTCCTCCTTCCACCGTTCCATCTTTCAGAATCGTTTTATCTGATCGGCCACTTCTACCTATTCATCTCCGTGCAACTGAGCTGCCCGACCGGGGATTAAATTGGAATTATGTTAAAATAAAACTCGACGTTGCCCGGGTCTGAAAATGGTGATTAGTAGCTAGCAATAAAGCATATCGAAGGGATTGGATCGATGGTTCGCGAGTGGGTGATAATGTCGAATTTTCTTGGAATCAAGGGACGAACTTTTGTGAACGGTTTCTATTTATAAATATCAGCCCTCCCGGCGTGATATTAATATTCTCAATGTTCGTCAGCTGAGATGATACAATTTTAAATGGTCAGGATTTTCGAAGAAGTCATGCGTGTATCGTGTTTCGTTCATAACTCTGAGGATCAAAAGGTTGAGTTACAAATCCGAATTGCTTTATTTCCATTGTATTAACAATAAATATTAGCGAACCGTAGTTTACCGTTGTAAAGAATAATACAAAATTGTAACTGTAACAGAGATTATTAAATGGGGATAGTTTAACTTCGTCGGAACAAAATAACTCTACGAGATATAAAAAGAAGTAATATGTTACGCGTATCTGCAGCAGGGCTGTGTTAAAAAACCCTAGAAATGAAGCAACGATACTCCCCACCCTCCCCCATTCTATGAATTCCACTAGACAGGTACTCTTCATTACCGTCGAGCTTATACATCTATCGTGCAATCTGTGAGTTGTTTGGTAACGTTCCTGGCGCAATTTATACGCAAAGGGTGATACAAACCCTGTTGCACGGTTGCGTGCCGTTATAATATTAAACCTAGGAAGAAAGCTTCCTGGCATGTGCCGGAACGTTCAGAGATCGTGTCATGATGCACACGTTCGATATGCCGCGGGAAAGGGACCATCGATCATTGTCTGAGAGGTATGCTTGCACGCTGAAATTGAGCAACAAACGAACGGTTTGAAGCAGGATATCGAGGACGATATTGAGAAAACTGGAGAGAGAAATCCTGGTCGACGAGGCGGTAGAGGAAGGGCAATAAAAATGAGAAACTGGAAGTGAAGGGTTGAAACGAAAAATGACAAAGATCTGGGGCAAATATTGTAAAATGTAGAAGGCAATAAAAATCATTGCGTATTAGTGAGGGGAAAAATATGTTCTTAAACGACACAATTGAATGTACGGAGAGGGAATGGAGAACGTGAATATTGAGGGTGAAAGACGAGAAAAATTATGATAAAGATAGATAGTTTTAGTACAGAAAGGGATGGAAACTGGAACTATTGTGTAAGTATCTATTCATTTTCATCATTGAAAAAAATATGAAGGGGTGAAACCACGAAGAAAAGAAAACACAAACGGTTCGAAATCTGAATGGAGGAAACGAAGTGGGAAGGTTACAGAAAAGCTATGGTACGTGGGCACAGGAGACGTCCCGTCGCGAAAATTGATCGAACGAGGGTGGACGCGCGATATGGTGGCAATTTTTAAGATTTATGCCCGCGGGCTGGCGGGGCCAACGATTTGGCACCCTCAAAACGTTCGAGGGTGGGCCAGCATAGGAAGAAGGGAAGAAACGATTCGCAGAGAATGTTACAACTTCGAAATGCGAGAAACGCCAAAGGATAGCACGATAGAAGCTAGGTGGAATACAAAGAAGGGGAAAAGGAAAAGCGGGAGTAGAAGTAGGATAATACGAAGCGCGGGTCGTAGGAGGGCCGTGAAAGGGTAGAAGCTTTATTACTGAACTTTTAAAGTGTCTTCAAGCAATATTGTCTCCGCGATGTAAGATGGAACACCGCCATTTCGTTCGCTTTCTCCTTGTGCACAGCCTTGTCGGTTTTCGTACCTTCGGCAGTGCTTGATCCTCTTACTCGAGGCAATGTTTCACGCCTCCTTTGTCTTTTCGTCGCTCGTTTTTCCTGGCTACCCTACTTCCATGCCAAATGGATCGAATTATTTCGAAGCTGCGGGCCGTTTTAGGACATCTCGTTGCAGAGATTCGACTCGAGTTTACGAGAATCGTGAAAGCGGCGTTTTGAAAATGGAAGAACAGTATTTTACCGTACTGCAGTTTTCTTCAAACAATTGTAGGGTTATTGAAACCCTTTAAGATATTTCTTGTTCCTTCAGTGATCTTCGTGTTTTGGTTCGTTTCAATTTGTAAGGATCAATCCATTGCACAGATGTGATTGTTCATATATGTGTATTGTGACGATTTTATTGAAATTTTGGTACAGCGGACCCTCAGTTATCGGAATGCGCAGAGACAAGCGGTATTTGGATAATTAAATTTTGGGAGACGGTGTTCCGATATTTTTATAAATCAAAAGGCAACTGTTTTTGCGGCAGAACGAATAATATTTTTAATTCGTCAACTTCAGCCTAATGTTTTCATTTCGTCATATTAATTGTATTTCATTCCTGCTTTATCGCGTTAATTTCGAAATAGTTTCCATTACAAACCAAAAATTTGATTACACTTTGTGAGATCATGGCTCGTGATCGCTTTTGCGCGACTTTCGAAACGAATTAATAAAAATCCCAAATCAAGATTTAATAACGCAAAAAACAAAAGTAATAACCTACCAGTAGAAAATTCTTTACATAAATGGCCGAAGAAGGTTTACATCGACCACGTATCGATCACCCCTGTTCAGTAATCGAACCAATTACAACAAAATCCAAGAAGAAACATGAAAAAGAGGAAACAGATTTTCCACGAATATTTAAAAACGCAATATCTGTCCGCCAAAAGTTCTCCACACACCGTTCGTTAAAAAAACCCCCGAAAAATCGCAGAAACGAGGAAAACCAAATAGAAAACGAACTGACTTAAATTTTCATAAAATCCACCCCAACAAACCCAACTGCACACTTTGGCAAGCGCAGCACGCTCCATGCCCGATCGTCGAATTTCGCGAGGATCGTTCCACCGTCACCGGGACATGCAGCAGCTATAAAGGCTGTTCCCGAAATGGCAGTGAGTTATCGCTTTACGGGAGCAGCCGTCGGCGAGGATCGCCGTGCGAGAATACAGAATACACAGCGTGTGTATTCATACTGTATGCACGTTTGTGCGTGTGCATACGGACAGGCAGAAACGCGACGTGGATCAAGATCCCGTCTTGACGTGGAGCACGTACATCCGGCCAAGGTATTTGCTCGCTGTCCTTTCCGTGGTTTGACACGTACATGCACTCCTGGATACATCCTGGAGGAGATGCTTTTAAAAAAAAACTCCTGGCAAGGCGGACTCGCGGACAACGCGAGAAAGCTTCTTGCCTAAATGCACGGTGATGGAAGATCAAGCTGCCACCCTCTATCGTGGCTTCTTTGTCGATCTTCCCTTCTAGGAGCTGGCGGAAATATGCCGCGACTTTATTGGCAACGCACGGCCGAATGGGCTCGTGGTCGAAGGAAGCTCAGACTATATTGTTGCACGCGGTTGATGCTCCAGTTGCTTGGGAGTTTTGGAGATTATACCTGTGCGGCTTTGGTACTGGGGATTTACATACGTTTACATACATACAACCTAGTATAGATAATTTATGTAGTAATGATAGTTATGTATTTGGAAGATTGCATTCTTGAGGAGAAGTTGATCAGAGAATTTAGGTTCGATCTTTCTATTTGTATTAATATTTATGTGTTAATAAATTCCATGAATACTCACGACTGATTAATTAACTGGAATATTATATTTGTAGAAGTTATTTTTCGTAAACCTCACGTAGATTGGAATAGAAGGAATAGAGGGCACGTAGGATAAGTCTGCTTCGATTAAACACTAACTTTATTATTATTAAACGTCGACACACGACAACTCTCACACGATACTCACAACACTTTCAATTCAACACTCTCTGCTCACGATACGTCTCTCTCGAACTCTCCCTTAGCTCTGCTCTAACTCTCACTTAGCTTTGCCTTGCACACGCATCATTCACTCTATATATTCTTCCACTCTTAGTTACTCTCTCATTCTATTCCTCATTTGCTCGCACTCATTCAGGATACACGCTGCAGACATTCCTTGGCGACAGTCAGTCGCGTCCACCCGAACCCTAGGGCCGCTGTACCCTCCATTCACACGATCTTCTCAAGTACTCAGCTCCAAACATGTCTTTCACACCTCGGGATCATTCCAAACAGTCGCGCAATATTTCCAATCCCACATATTCTACCAACGACTGCAAATTCTGTTGCTATTCTATAAAAACTTATATTATTAGAAACCATTATATTGTGGAATAATATTTTCTAAATATAAAATATTCTGATTACCCGATAAGTCTTCAGCTTTTATGGACATCGGTGCTACATAAATGTTGATTGAATGATCGAAGAAAAATTCGTGTATCAATATTTATATTTTACAAATATTTTGTATAATTATTACACAACAGTTTATAATATTATTAGATAAAAGTTGCGTAAGACGTGACCTTTTTTAATACAGAATCAACGGTCGTGTGTGCACTGATTGCAAACAATCTCCATGTTCTCAGGCACAGACCGTAATGAACGTGCAGTTGATTATTATCAAGATAAATTCTGGTTGTTACACACATCAATTTCTTCCGATCATTGGAAGAAGTCATGAAACACATCAATTATCAGCACCAACACGAAGACTTAGATGTGTCACAGACGTTCTTTCGGCGTATAACAACAATAAAAGAATCCTTAATCGATATTTCGGTCTGGCAGACGCATACTACGCCCGACTCGGATTTATATAGACCACCAAGCCGAGTTTCGACCACTCCAAGTCGATCGAGGGATAACTCGAATTGTGATGGATTTACTGCGGCGTTGAAGAGCCGAACTTTTGGATTACACACAGCTTTGTGGATTGCGCGAAGTTTATTTGTGTTCCCTTGTGCGATGTACTTTGAGCAGAGACACATTCGGCAGTTCGTCGATCGACAGTGCAAATATTTGACAACATACATATACATACATACGCATATATCAAGAACTTCAGACGAAATTTATGAAATACTCGTTTCTCTCCGTTATTTAAATGAACCAATGAACGAAACATATTAATCAAATTATTGATGAATTAATCACTGATATAACTTGTGAAATTTTTGTAAAAATGTATAATTTACAGACAATATTTCGATCTATTTAATCTCTTACATAAATCATATTTTTAATTTCTCTCTATTTTTGTTGTAAACATTGATCGTTAAGACGTTGAATTTTAAAACATAAGATGCATTTCAATGTAATGTTTCAAGTCAATTGTTTGTCTCGGTCGTTTGCTTTTTCAACGAAGTATTTCAATTGTATAAATAGTACAATATAGGAACGCTATATTAATTAGTAGATGATTGATTTTGAATAGCAGTTGATTAACGTGAAGTAGTATCAACAGAATTGATTGGCATTGCTTTCTCAATATTACAAGAGACGTACAATATCAATTACCCTGACGTAGTCGAGACACGCATAAATTTTACGAAATGCTCTATATAAAAACGAATCAGAGCAATATTCAGCTTTCCAAACGCGATCGTAAAATCGCAACTAGCTATTTCATTAAGTGTCATTAAATGCCATCAAATGTCAGCAATTCGTAGCTGTTAAATTCGCTGTTAATTTGAGAATCAACGTTACTTACCATTATAAAGTGGCACTCTTATCCGTCCTTTATGACGTAATAACTTACTTTATTCTACCTTTATCACGCTTTTAAATTCACCACGGCCACGGGAACGTACAAATTTCTCGGCCACTCGAGTCCCGCCGTTGCCACAACGTTATTCTTCAACACGCTTCCTTTAATTACTTTCCGACCATTTAAACGGCCCTGGCCGGTGGCAAAGAAAATTTTTTGATTCGCCACGGATAATGGAGCACCACGTAAGAACCTTTCTGAGCAGCAGCCTTGATAAACTAGCCGCTTTTAAACCCTCACAATAGACTTGCGTGCGGCTACGGACATTTCAACATAGCACGATCGTACTTCGGGCCAAAACGCTCTCTTCGTAATTAAACCGTGATCTTTTGTCTCGATAGAGCGATTAATTTAACATGTCTGCCGCATTAAGCGAACACCACTCGGGGAAAATGCGATAAGGCAGCAAGAATTACGTACACCCATTTCAGATATTTCTTTCTCCCTTCTCCCCATCGTAAATAGGAGGATTGTTTAAAATCAAAATGCTCCATCTCAGATTTAACATCGAATTGAATTTGCTGTATTCGAAAATAATTCGTAGCTTGGCTTGAAATTCGGTGCAGTTGAGCTTGTTCATTAACATTGTGAACACTGTGATGAGTGATGAATATCATTGTCCTTATTTTTAAAGTACGGTATGTACATAGATGGGCCAATTAATGCCCTCAGCACGCAAATTGGCGTTGTTTCGTATGAAAAGACTTGCATTAATTATTCTATTCAATTAATTTAATGTGCAACGTGCGCAGATGGTAACGAAAACAATGGAACGCTGTAGAATACGTTTATGGTTTCCCATAGTCGTGTATGCGCATCCTAGCTGGCAAAAGAATTAACATGTATATTATAATTGCCACGTTGCGACTGAAGTACTGATAAGTTCTGAATTATCGAGACTGCCACAATCGACTGATTCGATTAATCAATCATACAAGCAATATTAAACAAGTGAAAAAAAATTTGTAAAGAAATTTATGTTGGACGAGCAAATCAATGAAAGAAATGCAATCTTCGCAATTCTCTTCAACTTTGCAATATTTCTCAAATTTCGCTTCGGCTTTATATTACACTCAGTTAATTATTTCACTTATAATATTTTTAATTACAATCACCATATACCATATAAATCTCGCCCAACCTATTCTCTAAACTAATGAAATACATCTTGCCCAAATTTCTATTCAATGTCCAAAAGTCTACCTTCCCTTTTTATCATTTTGCCCCCAGTTCGCCCTCAGACTTCGCTCTTTAAAACTGATCCCCAGGTATCTCCAGTCCCCGAAGGAAAACGGCGGAAGAAAAACATTTTCCCGCACGTCAAAGACAGTCGAAGGAAGAGGAGAGCTTTTTCTCTTGAGAAATTTTCCGCCCGGTGGTTAAGGGGCTTCTGTTTTCGCGCTGCTTTTCACGAACTTCTACATGTATATACGATCGGGACGCGATCCGTATTGGACGAGATCTTGATTTGAAAACGTTAAGGGTTGGAAAGGGTGGCGCGTTAACTTGGCGAAGTTGCCGGCGTATATTCCAGCCCCTTATTGGCACGAACAAGCTTGTCCCCTTGGTTATCGTGGACTTATCTGGCGGATGCGCTCGAACCATCGATTCTTCTTCCTTAGCGTAGCGGGGTTAAATCGAGCATCCCTCGCGGCTGCTGTCAAGCCACCCTTCGCCTTATCCCACGACCTTTATTTTATCCCAAAGCATTTTTCTTCAGGCAGTGTCACGCGCGACGTCTACGTCGACGGGAAACCCATACGGAATTTTCGCCTTCTGCTTGATCGTCTTTCGTCGCAAACAGAGCGGTGCGGCGCAATTGTAGCATACCGTTTGTCGAGTCTACTGTATTTGCAGAGAACTGTTGCGTGAAAATAGTACCTTCCCTTTGTTAATGTCCTTATGAACTTAATTCGAATGCTTGCACGCAAATAATTTGCAAATATGTTTACAATCGACCGGCGAGGATGTATATGTAGATTTTCATTTTTCGTTGAGGATGGTTCTGTCAATATTGTGTACCAAATAGGATTGGTTAAGGAGTTGTTTATATATTTAATTTTATATTACGTGAAAGTTGGTTATAAGGTATTGGGAACATTATACACGGCACGTGGGGCAAAATGACCATTTTAAATTGACAAACATTTTGTGACGTAACTCAACAAATGAGAGTATTGGTAAAAAAACTTTGCAAAAGTAAAGTGTAATGGTTATAGTTTAATAGAAGATCAAAAATATATCTCTAGATTGTTATTACTAAATTTTATACAGGTTTACACGAAAAACGGGGCTGTCGGCCCAACCCTGCTCCTACTAATTATATTGATAATGAGGCGTGATGTAATTTTTAATTGATATTGAGCGTTATATTTGTTGTACGTACATTTACTTATTGTGAATCATTTTAACAGAAATGGTCGCCTTCGTATTGGGTAAATAGTTGGTGTTTTCTTTATTGCTCACTTTAACTACGTAGTGATTGGTCTGCTTGTAATATTAACTCAATATTGATAATAAATATATAACGTTTTACATTTATTCTAAATACCATGTTATTCTGATGGAAATTGTTTGTTTCCTTCAAAGATATTTCCTTTTTTGGACGCGTCCTCTTTTTTCGTAACATTTCCAAATTGACGTATTACTCATCGCAAATTTGTTCCCATTTAGCGAATAAAGGTATTCGATTGAAGTGGGATGAAATAGAATTTATTTCAAAACGATTTCGCTCTCCATGTAGTTCGAACCCAATGTGAAATTGAAATACCGTGCTTTCCTCTCGAATTTTTTTGATAGGTACTTTACCAAATAATATTAACAATATTTAAATAACATTAACGTCTTAACACGCAAGTGTATGTCTGAAATGGCCACTCTGAAAATAGTTAATTTCCTTTACGTTCCAAATTATGGTATACCTTTTATTTATAGTGGAATATAATTAAGTATTGATCTCGATACGAGAAAAAATTGATTTCTATATATTGAGATGTATTTGGGTTTTACAAACAGGTTAATAATTAATCGCTTTTTATGGATCATAGTGAAGAAAAATCGAATGCTACCGAGTTAAGCAAGTAACTTACTTTTGCAATGTTAGAAGGTAATCTATGTAACCTATGCACCAGGTTTTTTTAAAGTACGTGATCCCTTTGAGTACTAGTAAAAAGTAATTAGCGTGTGTCTAATATAGCTTGGAAGCAGTATTCTTAAAAAAATATTATAGTATAATGCTTAAATTGGCTGAATGTAAGAAATAAGTAGTTGGTACAAATTAAGAAAGTATTATTTGATTTACTAAAATTATTAAAATTGTTTTATTGGAATGGTGTCAACAAATGAATTTGACATCAGAACACCCTTCATGAAGGCATCATTATATTACGTTGGAATAAAAGTAGATTCGATTCGATGCAAGCTTAAAGAGCACTTGAATATTTCGATTTTATTATAATATGTACACGGTGCATTTGCTGTAGGTTATTAATAATGTATGTTATCGCCTCTGCGTATTTCCTCGAATTTTGTTTCACGTTAATGTATTTCAGTTTATATCAATTTTATGTATGTATATCTGTGAATCGTACATTTTCACAATATCTTTACGCTTGTAAGTGTATCTGGATTTCTATGCAAGTGTGGTTGTGTATATTTCATTATTAACGACTTATCGCCCAAAGAGAAATTGTGCCAAGTACACACATCCAATACAGATGATTAAAAATGAAGAAAATTGTATGTAACGATGAATGTAGTATGAAAAGCCGTATCATATTCAGATATGCAATAATATCCATTAATAATCCTTTAAAATTTATGCATGGTCGCATTTCGTATGTATATGTTATGCCTTAAGTGTTATGGGTACGTGGAATTGATTTTGTCATTTTCATATTGCACCCTCAATGGAATATAATATTAAAGCAAATGTTGGAGCTACAATATCGTAGAAGATTTAGTGGTATATTTCTATTCTGATTAAATGAACACATGTGAATATAAATCTTAGTTAATTTTCATGTACCGTTACTTTTCCTCATTAACTTACTATTTAACTTACAATTTAAATTATTGTTAATTAAAAAAAGAGAGATTTTACTTTAGGTCTCAGTACGTTGTTACCACATAAATTCATGATAAAGCTTACACAAATTTTCCATCTTTAAAAAAGTACAAAACTTCTTATCCGGATACTACTTTAAATAATATTTCCAGCTCTTTCGAAACGACACAATCCTATCCCAATCAGTGGAATGCTAACGGATAACACCGATTGTTCTAATGTTTCAATTATTCGGAGATCGAATTATTGAGAGCAAACAGTGAATTTGAAACAGTGCCGATGGAGAGTCGATTACTTATTTATATACCAAATAATATAGCCCTCGTATAAGAAAATTTATACTTCTACCATTCGGACAGATAACACTATACACTACGAATCTCGCGAGATTGCAAAACCATAAAGAATCCTTTACCCATAAAATAGACGTTATGCCTCCGGTCGAAAGCACGCTGTTCGCGACAGTATCTTCGATGGAAGTAGCACAATTTGATATAGTGACGCCTTGCAGGATGATACAGTCCACACACGGTATCCGGAGGAGTTATGAGCCTTTGGGGGTTGATAATTCCATCCGTCCGCGCACAATGCTCAGACGGCGGATACAGTGTTGGTGAACGTGTAGGCCCCCGCAGGCCGCAACGCCCTTCGAGTAACCTGTATGAGTGAAATTGCCCCTGAAATTTATGTTCCTATTGGGGATGATCGTTTCTCTCGTCAGGATCCTGTTTGAAAGCTGTACGCTGGTCCCATCACGGCTACGTGCATTCTGACAGGCAATTTGATCTATCGCGCGACACAGATGGGAAGAACGTTCCTTTCAGGTGGAACGTGCGAGACCCGCGTACGTGAAGGTGAAACATAATTTTTAGCTGCACCGAGATTTCATGGGTGAACGCGATTTGGACGTACACGATACTTTGAATGTCGTGGAAAATATGGCGTCGGATAGGGGTTGGAAACGGCGAGGTAATGGCGGGCCGCGTTCGAAGGAGGGAAAATGGTGAATGGAAGAGGAGAGAGAGTATGCCATGGAAATATTCGTGCATATGGGGATATGTGTCGCACGCAAAATTAAACGGAGCTATTTCATTTAATTATGTGGCAGACAATGGAAGTTCATTATAAGAGTACTGGAGAAGGGAAATTTGCCTCAATTCTGAATTGGATAATTCAGTTTTGCTTATATTATATGATTGGAACGGTACAATTATTCAGGTCGATGATTATTTTGTCTTTCTATGCTATTACTGATTTAGTGGCAGTAGTGTTTTTGCAAATATCTCCAAAACTAAGTCCGAGGGGCTGCGACAAGTATGGGGGAAAGTTGTTCGGAATTATGGCTTTAACAAAATATTTCAAGGCGATAAAAATCGGCGTGAAATCACTAATGTAAATAACTACCAAGAAAAATATTAATGATCTTGAAATCTCTTTAAAAAATGACTCTGCCGTCACATGGGCCCTTCTAAATAAAGTAACTTGCCCTCAGCATTTTTTCCATAAAACATTAAATAACGGAGATATTATTTAGCTGTCCCTATTTAAATGCCGCACCCTGTATTATATACCTACTTCATTTTCTCCCCGCAGAAACCTGGTTGTGTCTCAAAAGAAAACTTTTACACTGACGACGTTGATGAAGTTTGATGTTTTTAGGCTTCGTTCATTATTTTATCTCAACGCATCGCATATGAAAATTGTTGGAACGCCGTCCACCATTAACACTCCCTATTCAGCCTCTATATCGTATCTAATATGTTCGAAATTTTGTTTCATATCCAGGGGTAACAGGAACTCGTTGAAATTTTAGAACCTGCCGAAGTATACTGCTTCTCAGGCTTTACTTTTCAAAGTCTAAGGGTTCCCGAAGTCCTGATAGACTCGATAGCCGATAGTCGAAGGATTTAGTCGCATCGATAATTAAGGCATCTTGCACAGGACTTCTTAGAGTCAACGTGATCCTAGAGGTCCCGGAAGTCCAGTAGGTTTGGAGCAGAGAGGAGTCTCGACGGTCCTGCCTGTTACACAATCCCGCATATCTCGTTTGTATCGCGTCCCACGGGTGTACCTATGCTAATATCGAGTTACACGAATCGAAGGTAGCTCATATAGGCTTGCATATAGGTTTACGTTGAGTTCAGCATCGCGTTTATTGACTTCCTTGAGCGGACTGATATTGAGTCCCTCGAATTGGATTGCCGTATAATTTGATAGCGATTTGGATTCCCAATAGGCAAGAATACAGATTTCGCATGTCTTTTTGACATCTTCCAGTTACGCTATTCAGTTCTGTTATTGATAAAAACTATGGATTTAAGATTATACATTATTTTCGACGAATTGCATCCGATTTGTTTTAATTATTACCATCCAGTGTTGAAACTTCTCGTGTTCTTTTTTTCTTCCTTATATTTTTAACACTTAAGTAGCAGGGTAAAAGGTAGGACAATTTGAATCTGTCTCGAAACCAAAATGATTTTAACACTCTTGGCAGTCGCAGAAATTCGGAGTTTTTTGTATATTTGGTCCCCATTTCTTGATCGACATGAGGATTTTATTTTAATTAAATGAAATGTGAAATAGATGTAGCGCTTCGGTTAATAGAGGCAGGATTTTGTTGGCGATATTTTTATTACGCAAAATAATCATTGGGGCAGTGAATACCTCATTGGGTAGAATAGACACTCCAACTTTCAAAACTTTCAACATCATAAAACTTGCAAGATTCGTTAAGACGATTAAGGAGCTCAAAGCTCTTCCCAAACGTGTTAAGAGTCCTTGAGCTTCAGGCCTTTAAGATGTTTTAAGACGTCGTGATTCCCATCTCTGCTGAGACCTATAGGAATTCATTATAATAGACTTTAACTAACCTGCTACGAGACCGTACAATGATCAACCCTGTTCATTTTACTGTTAATTAGTTATCTCTGCACAGAAATGTTAGTGAACTATTGTTTAGGTATCTTTACCTACTCTCGCTTATATTGCAGGGTTCCGAGCTTTATTCTGAATAATAAGGATAATAAACATTGTATGTATAAATATTTCAATTCTTTTTTTAGAGAAATTTCAATTTGTGTAAAGCCAATGCAAAAATCATTTGCCATGAGATCAGAAAAAAACAACAGTGGAACATCTACGATTGATCAACCGTAGCACAGATAGATAGGTCCTTACAAAATCATGCGTCTCAGTGTATACTGGTTAAATAAAACGCTGCTACGAATATATCACAATACAGTTAAATTCTGTATCCGTGCGTTAAGAAGGAAATAAATGTTACACTTCGCTCTTACTCAAGTTATTAATAAAATATGCACTATTTCTCCATACTCATAATAGTTTGAATACACGTGAAATCTCACGTATTCCGTATACGTCGAAACACTGCGCGCTATCCTTTCAATCAAGAGAAATTCAGCTACGCCCATCTACGCGGATATCATACAATTTCTATCCGGCAATTTCGCGTTGGTAGTCCGATCGATGCGTTGTTCAAAACCTCCATGACGCATAGCGCACATTCCCGACGCACATGTCGGCCAGGCGGGGACGATGGACGCAATTATCCAGCCGCGTGTTACACGTGATCGGGTATCACTTCGTGCTACATTTGACCCGGTGAAAAGATTTGTGTTGCGGAAAATTTCAAACCCTTCAGACCTACGTTATCGGTTTATTGAATTATTGCGCCCACCGCGGTCCGGCTGCGGTCAATGGTAAATGCGATTTTTGCGAAACGGATGAGCATTGCGGGCTTGACGAGGCGGCGACCAGACAATTCGACCGCGTTTCAAACGGCCCTCCACCGTGAAATGCATACGCAGCTTAGCGATCGTCCATACCGATCCAATAGACTTGTTTCACCGAACGGGATGGCGGAATTACGTTCACGGCGCTGCTCGCTCGATAAACGATAATAGTTTTTATTTAACGTGAAGCCTTCGCTTTCATTTGGCATTTGGATTGGCGCCTGGCAAAGTATTCATTTCTCGTTGGACTATTACTAACGGTAGTAAAAAAATATATCAAGCGAGAGCGAAATTACGAGGACCAGATGAACCTGTCAAATGGGTCTAGAGTCTAGGTTGTTCCAGTCAGTCGAATATGAGAAAATGAGTCGAATGAGGCAGATTGGGTATTGGAGCGAGTAAAAAGTGTTTCAAGTTGTGAAAGCACATCGGTTGTAAATAATTATTCGTAGAAATTTATTTTAGGGGTTAAGTATTCGTACTACGTTTAGTTGAGATTGAAATGTTTCATGCTACATAACTTTTGATGCCATTTCAATCGTTCTTGCATGTATACATATTAATTTAATTTCAACCGCACGGTCACGAAATGGATTTATTAATTAATTACATTACATTCCAATTCAAATAATTACATTTACTTATAGCTATACTTGTAGTTATACAGTCGTGCTTTCGTTCATCTCACTTCTATTCATCCATACTCATCCTCCCATCTCTCAACCTTTTCAATAATTTATCTCGTGTATGTCGAAATTCGGAAGTTAATTGTTTTACGAAATTCATGGTATTATTATGATTCATGGTATTGCCATTGATGGAGACGTTGAAAGGCGAGTAATTTGTACTTTGAAATCCTACGGTAGTTCTGAATTGTCCGACTGAAGTCAGCAAAGACTCAATGTGGTTGCGCGTTGCGATGTGAAATATTCAAAGGACTTTCCAAACTCGTAGTGAGGTAATGAGTTACACTGTAAAATTAATAATTACAGAAGAACGCGGTCCGTTCTCGCCAATAAATTAGTACGAGCAGTGCTCGTACAGAGAAGTGAATTGAATTCAGCGAACTCAGCATTTGCAACCTTTACGTTTTGAAAATGAAACACTATAACTCGTATCGTTTGCTAATCATTTTCCAAGGCTGGTTCATTGTTGGAGGTTAATGAGTGCCCCACTTTACTGGGCGCAGTCTCAGCATACTATTTTGTGATTTTATTTATTGCGGCATAAATTCTTTAATAGTAATACATTCCTCGTTAGCGATTACAGGGCACCGTGCAACATTACAGGATCGTTCGTGTCGTCATAGTCATATATATTGCATAGTTTAGTGTCATTCATACTTAGAACCCAATCCAAAGGTCCCTAAAATTTAACAGGGAAAAAATATTGTCTTTGATCTGATTTTAATTTAATTTACTAATTCCAAATGCTTGGATACATGAACTTGATGTACTGACTTAGTCTTTTATTGGGGGTGATGATAATAATTGGAACAGATCTGTTCTAGTAGCATAAGCCTAGAAATGATTAGACATTTGTCAGTAGTCGAAGCCTGTATATGGGTAGACAACTGCCAGTACCTATCGCATGTTATATTATACAGGGTGTTCCGTAACCGATGGTGCAACCTGAATGGGGTTAATCTTCATGAAAAAATAAGTCGAAAACATGGAGCAATATTTTTCTTACGTAAACCTTAGTTTTCGAGAAAATTGACTTTAAACATTCAGTCCATCAGAAATTTTCGGCGCGTGAATTTCACACCTATCAAGTTCTAAGCATATTTTATCCACCATGTAAGCGTGCACCGAAGCATTTTCTCTAAATTACTATGTGGCTACCTGGGTACGTACATGGATGTTCTCGTTACAAGTGTGTGCGAATGTAAATTATTTGTATCCAGTAGTAGCTAATTTTCAATCTAGCCAACAGTGCGGCATGAAATTACCCTTTGTCCGCCACGTAGCGCAGAAAACTATTTGCAGCAATCCCTTTTCATGCAGTCGAAATCACTGAAGCTTAGCTGTAATATTTACATTTACTTAGCAAATTTATTTTCGTCCCTTTCGTGAGTAGCATAGGTGGTTCAAAAGCTTTTGAACAATTTTACCAAATATCAATAACTGTAAATTAGATATTCCTTTGTACACCAACAATCAAGCGAATTTATTTTAATTTCATTCTTCAGATTCTCAGATTCTCTAAGAAATTATGTATGTATGAATATCAGTATATATCCAACCAAAAAATAATTGAACTATATTAAAATAATAATCCCGAATTAAAAATTAACTTGTCTAAGAAAATAATGAATCGGGTATTTAATAAGCCTATAACAGTTCAGTGAATTTGATCTAGTTTTGTCATATATCACGATTTTTATTATTTGTTCATTAATATTTAAAACACGTATCGTTTCACATTTCGAATACATTCTAACACTAAGTACCCACGCAATTATCAAATATAATAACGATTGTTGTTGAAACTTAAGTGTTTGCTTGCGATCTGGTCGAATATTATAAATTATAGTACATTATAGATATAATGTATCGATTTATCGTCTACCCAACTTTAATTACAATTACGAAATGCTTCACGTTCTGGCGACAAACTAATGTTTGCGGCGCATCGAGCATTCAATAACCGTACAAGGAATAGAAAATAAAATATAAATCGAGTAAGGGCTTACGGTGCACACGGTTAGCTTACATGGACAGGCTATTGGCGAGAAGTGGCTGGAAAGGTCCTTGCTGGTGAACCGCATCGAGTTCATTCCAGAAGTTCGTCGAGTCGATGCATACGGCTTTACCGCAAAGTCGAATGCATTTTCATCGTACCGACGTTGGTATGTTTCCCTTGAATGGAATGAGGGCTGGAATTTAGATTAACGATCGTGCATGGCTTCAAAATTGTGGGCAATGCCGCCGCACCTCCCGTTTTATATTTCTCCTTCTTTTCTATGTTTTATTCTCTTATTTTGCTTTTTTTTTCTTCTTCGGTTCTTTCAAAGCGTGCATTCGTTCCGCCATTGTAAAGACCCGGATATTTGTTACAGAATTCGTGACAAGAATGGAGAACGATTGTACGATCGAGCGTTTGAAATGTCTCTAACAATTTTAAGATATATATTTATGTAAAACATCATATATTGCAAATAATATTAAATTAGGAATATAATAGTATACAGTATGTTCGTTTCAAGAGTGTACATGTGATTATTTTTATAACTATCAGAGATACGAAAAAATGTTTCAAACGAAAGGTATCATAGGGGACACATATCGCTGGCATGTATTATCAATCGGCCCTCTAGTCTTTAAACCGGAGATGCGATTAATCAATTGAATAACCACACACCGTAAATCCTTCCAGCAAAATGTTCAATAGTGATTGAAACTTCGTGACGATATTATTCCGTTCCAGAGTCTCGTTCTCGAGCGTACTTACGAAAGCACTTCCACTTTTGTATACAGGATATATCAACCTTCTCTCCTATTTCTTTCGTCTCGGTTTCGCTTCTCCTTCAATTGGCCACGGAGAATACTCGACTTCGTGGTGCCGTGTGCACGGCGACAAATGAAATGCATAAGACGCGACTGCGAGGCTCATTTACAATTCCGCCGGGTCGCATTGACAGCTACGAAGCCGGCGTGTTTTCCATTACCTTGCTCGTCTCGTCAACCAGCTCCTATTCGACTGTTCCCTAGAAGGATGGCAGATTCGTCGGATAGAAGCATATGAACTGCCTCGGCGGTAGAGAACGAACGAGATGTTGGCGGACCTGCGTTGCCCGTCACTCGTCGACTTTCGTTCAGAGAAGGGGCGTACTGGTCGTAAAAATAGGGATGAGAGTGACGAGAGCAGAGGCAGGATAGGAAATGACGGGCCGGTTCATATGAAACGTGGACCAGATCCGCAGCGATACAGTGGTCCATTTACGGCGCGTCAGTATTCAGTGTGGATCAATCGATTATGTTCTTTATGATCTGTAAACATAAAAAATTCAACATTTTTATCCCCTTGACTTGTCAGCCTCTGACAGTTTGTTAGAAATGAGCATTTTATTTGATTAATTAGACGCACCTGGGATTCTTTTTGCACGGTGGATGCCTACCGTGAAAAGAAATCGTGAAACAATTGGTATGCAACGAAGTATGAAACTTGTGTTAAACTAATGCAAACGGTAGAGAAAGCAATTTGAAATATAGAACTGCGTTCGATAACAAGATTTTATTCGGTAAACACATGAAAGAAGAAGGTAATGTGCTAAGGAAAATGAAAGATATATTTTGTGTCAAAAATCGTCATGCTAGTCATCGTCACTCTCTATCATATTAAAAGGAATACGTGTAGAAAAATCGCCAATCCGAAGACCAGTTCCGGGGAGAGGAATTTCAAAATAAAATCACCGATTGACAGCCACAAAATTTGTATTGATTTAAAGTGCGGCGAGTGGTACAAATGGGGGACAAAGTCAGTTAGTCTCGCAAAGGATCGAATACCTACCTGCTAATAAACTAAAAAAGACTTTTATTAAAAATTCTATTAATAAAAACTGTCTATTCTAACAGACACAACGAGCAACGCGGTATAACTGAAACGAAAATAATGTTTCTCTGCTTCATAATCCACAAAAAAACATCGGTTCAAACAGGCACAAAGGGAAGTGCAAACTTTATTAAGGGATAACACGAAATGCGATTGCCAAGTGAGGATCCCGTTACCTGGAAATATGTTTTGCGACAAAAGAAAGAGCTGCGAGTTCTCGGGCTAACGTTGCGTGCATTTACATATAGGTACACACAATGAAGGTAAAGATGTTTGAAATCGGCAAGAAGTATCATAAAGCGGAAAAGCTTGATAACATTAGTCGGATCTACGTGAAAGGGGGATTGCCTTTGAAATCAGTTTCCTGACGAAGCTCGGAGGCTCTCAATGTGTAACAATCACTCGGCTTTTCCTGTGGTTTGAAAACGCCTCCTCAAAGGCCACATTTACACCTATAGAAACATGATGGATCTTTCTGTATTTGTTACTTTGAGGGAGGAAAAGAAAAAGAGAAAACGCACAGTGCAGGACACACTCGAGCTAAATAAATAGGATTTCTATTTGCCCTTTCCTTTTCGTCGTTTCTTTTTCTATTCAGGTTGAATATCATTTTTCACTGCTTTCTCTTGCGATCTTGCCGTTCTCTTCGCGGGGTGAAATTTTCGCACGTGATAAATGAATGGGATGTTTGAAGACAGAGTACTCGAGGCTTCTGCGCAGCTCGTCGTGTTTAGATAACGTACAGAGTACGTTTAAAATGATATTATTGTGTGCCGATGGAATTGTGTTATTTTGTATAAACTACGGTGCGGGAGAGAAAAATTGTTCCGGAAAATTTGCGGGGATTTTTTTGAATCAGCCCTACTGCTATTTGATTTAAGTTCCACGAATAACATGTTTCTTGGTTACAAGACTCCTTGTGGAGTATGAAGAAATATTTCTCCGATAAAATACTAATTTACGGGCAATGTTAAGTGCATGTGGCTAAACTAAACTTTATCTTGCTTAATTTATCTGTTCTGACACAATTTAAGTAGATTGTACATGTATTATTATTATGTTATATTATTAAGTAGCGTGTATTTACATTCAAATTATTGCATGCCGTCAAATGTTTGAAGCAGATGTGCGCGGAATGCCATTCAAATATCAGGCACGATTCTACTTAATTTCCCTTGATTATTGGAATCCCCGACTATACTGTCCAATTGATAAAAAGTATAACGTTTAAAATATCCGCGATTATATATTCGTATAAATTGTGCGTCCTTAATATCACAAAATCCAAGCGTCGCTCAGCATCCACTCGGATAAATTATCATACATACTGAAGCGAACGAGAGAAGCTGACACTTTGCGCTGGAAAGAATGCCGTTCATGCAAATGATCGCACGAAACACAGCTCCTTAATTATTTCCGCGGCACGGAGGGCCTTCTCCTTGTAACCATTCTCGTATTTGTTAGTCAAATCGTTGTGATCGTTATTAAATCGCTATACTTTTGGGCTACTTCCAACGTAATTGGGAATATTTCCGACGATTTCTTTCACCGTGATAACGGAGACTATTGAATAGGATAACCTTAGATTACTGTAGTCTAGGGTTACCTGTACTTTCGTTCCCGCGGGGAATCGATGGTTTTCACAGGGCTTGTTTCGACGAGAGTAGAATTCCTTTTCCACCCTTTAAGAGCTTGCGTGCCAGACACTCAGACAGTGGGGTCTGAAATTACATATTGTCCCTGGCTTTCGATCTTTGAGAGCCACGTGGTCCTTTAGCTTCTCCTACTTTCCCTTCCTCGTTGTTTAAGAGTGAAGGCTCAACGAATTGAGTGACTGGTATTAAGTAGGTGGAGGGTGGATGGATAAAATTGAAACGCTATTGCTGGATTTAAGAATGATGGTCGGTCGTTTGTTAAAAGCCCTTCTTTATCGTGCGATTTCTTTTGAGGGATAATGTACTTTCTTACTTGCGATCTCCTTTATATATCCTTGGAAAGATCTACGATGGCGAAGATAGTAGTATTGGTGGAAGAATTTATCATCGAGTCATTTCTAATTTCATGTTTCCAATTTGTTTTATCACTGTTTTTATTCATATTTTACGCATTTTGATTATCTTTGTACATTTTTAGGCGCACTCTATGTATGCAGAATCGATGTAACTGTTTGTTTAATTTATTTTTATTCTGTTGGTTTTTCTCCGATCTTTAATCTTTGAGGTGGCTGTTGGCCTGCAAAAGTATGTAAAAAAGTAATGAATTAATTCTGCATTCGCCGTTCATAAATCGCGGTGAAAATATCGGCCATAATTTTGTTGTGCTAGAAAAAGAACATTATCGTAGATCAAATTTCTTAGGAAGTACTTTTATGAAGCACTTTATTCTTCAACGCCACAATACGCCGTCAACGATATGATTTAGGTGAAACATGCGTTATGATATACCAGGTGATGGATTCAGAATATTGAAAAATGAATGTTTCGACAGCAAGCTGCGAGTATAGATCGCATTCCCAGTGAACGAATTGTTTTTCACAGAAAAATCAATATTCTCGGATATTTAACTTCAAATCTTCAACTTGGATTTACACTTATACTTACACTGCGCGTAATGTTTCTACATAATGACATTTCTATTGCGCAAAGTTATAAATCTGTGAAAAGTTATAAATGTAAAGATGACATGTAACGATTATGCATAAAATAATTTCCACATTTTCATTTGATGCGTAAGAATGTTGCACACGTGTTAACATACAGTGCTTATCATTTTCACGAGGAGAGGCAGGTTATTGCTGCCGTTTCAGTTTAAAAACAAAAGGTTCAAAGATACTTAATTACTTGAGTCACAAGAGGCGTACATACACCGGAATACAGTAAAGATGGTTAACTGTTGGGCTAACAGGAAAGTTACGGCTCTTTACCCCCGAATTGCGAATAAAGTGCTGCGAAGTGAATTTCGTTGCAACGCCACTCGCATTTGCTTCATTTTAGACAAAAGCCTGTAGCTGTTTGTCTTTTGTGCGCAGAATGTTACGTTTGAAGCATGCAGTTTTTGCTCGTCCGTAACGCCGGGAATATCACTGTATTCTGCCCCTATTAAAATTCCATTTCTGCCTCGCGCATATTCCTGCACCTATTGTCAGGCAATTCGCCTTTTTCCCTCGCTTGCGTGAACTCATATTAGTTCTTAATAACCGCGAACCATCTTATTTCATTCAACGATTGAAAATTTCCATGTTATGACCGTTCCAACTTTTTGTATCTGTGTTGGATGACCAGCCCTTGAGTCACCGATGATTGTAAGGCCCGCGGATCCTGGCCTAGTCAAAGTCAATATTTTGCACTAGGGCAGTAGTCAGCGATATGACTACTGCCAAGGGCGAGACTCCGCGTCGGCTAAGGCGACAACAACAAGGGCTAAGGTCAGCCTTTCCCCCCTAAAAACCACAATATATATAGTAGCGGAATAACTACTGTAACCAGAATAGTTTTGGACGCGACCTACACCGGTACTCTGTCGCGCACACTCGTCACGGTACTCCTTATATATTAAAACTCTCATTGCAAAATTAATTGTTGAAACACGATTTCGTTTAAACCCCGGAATCCAACATCTGGAATTGCGAATAACGAGCACATCATTCAATGCAGTAGATCGAAAACCAAAGAACAATTTACTATAAAAGTGCTATTATCTACACGTATAAAGCGTGGCTGTTATACTTATTTGATATTTCATTTTTAGATGCAGTTCTATGTAGATGTAGGATTATTTTTATGGGAATTGTGATTAATAATTAAACTGTATCTAGACTCTTAACTTTTTTATTCATATAGCATATCACCGC
Source organism: Nomada ferruginata (assembly GCA_963583965.1). Lineage (NCBI taxonomy): Eukaryota > Metazoa > Arthropoda > Insecta > Hymenoptera > Apidae > Nomada > Nomada ferruginata. The sequence continues at coordinate 16,472,980 of OY757213.1, forward strand.
ACAATACTCTTCGCAACAATGACAGACTCAACTCTACTACGCTCTCCGATTCAACTCTGACTCTCGCACGCAACGTCCATTCAATATATTCGTTCCCTCTTAGCTTTCATCTCATTCTATCCTTCATTCGCTCTCACTCATTAAGGCACACACCGACACACACATCCTTGCCACGTGTCACAATTCGACTACGGGTCACCATGCACTCAAGACTCCACATGCATTCCCCGAAACCGTTCGCTCCTTCGAAGATATAAACATTCACTCGATCCACATTTGACGTTTCCACTAACACTCTTCATTCACACCTCGCGGTTCATTCGATACTTCTCGTCACACGATCCATACAAAACCCTTTCATATCATTTCCACGAATTCTTGCATCCCACATAGATGTCATTTTTATTTAACTGTATACAGTCGACCCAATAAGTATTCGTACCCTCGCTGTCAGCACAAGAAATTCGTTGAAATTGAGAATTTTTTTTATTATAACTGAGCACATATACATATACATAAAGTATATTGAGACGAAATTTTCACAATATTGTAATAATAACAATACATGGACTTTAACTCGAACACATAATTTCAACAAATTTCTTGTATAGACTTGTATAGTCAGGGTTACGAATACTCAGGAGACTGTCTGTATGTATGTTTCTGCAAGTAACGTTACAAATAATTCCATTTGTGTGAATTCCCCGCTCGACGAAACACTTCGCACAGCTATACATACATATATCGTTGACAATGTTTATACAATAGAAGTTCTCCGATTTTCCCAAATACACACCAACAATTTCACGACCAAATAATTAAACATTACACAGGGCTATCGGAATACTAACACCTGCCGATTATATTCGCTTGTTCTACATGTTTGCATCGATTCGTCGCGCGGAATGCCAAAACAGAACATTTTAACGCCCCTTTCGTCAATTCCACTTTCAGCAATTCCAATTCGCACGCATGCACACCCCGCTTCCTCGTAATTCCATTGAAACGACCGTAGAAACTTTCCCCGCTCGCTACAGTGCAAATCGCGTTACAACTTGGCTACGTCTCGCGCGTACACGTTTACAGCCGCGGGTAAAGCCTTTTTCAGCGAAGTCGCGTCGAGGAGATAAGAGAATTATGCGTTACACCGATACACGGGGCGTAAAACTCACGAGGCTCGTCAAACCGTCAGATAATAGTTTCGCTGGCATCGCTTGCCGATGTGAGTCGTTTCAATACAGAGTCGTTTCATCGCCGAAACTCCATTACCTCTGAGCCCGGCCCTGGTTTGCCTTCTGGGTTCCACGGCCATTCTTCTACGGTGCTTGTTACACACGAGCTAGAAACTCTGCATTATCGGTATAATTTTAAATTTACACCCCAAAGGTACGGGGAACTTGGCCACGGAGAAGAAGGAGTTTGGGTGGACAGGAGATCTGAGAACCATCCACCCTTGACTGAAACTGGATTCTAACGCGTAGCAGGACCCTGGTGATTGAAAATTACGTTCCTAGATAAAGTGTCGTTCACGTCGACTTTCTCATTTACGCACTGATGGGTTTAGATAAGTGAATTATTCTGCTCAAGAGATTAAGACTTATCGATAAAGTTTTGTTCTCCGAAGAGAAGAGATTTTAGAGATTGGAATGATATTGAATTAGCATCGTTGGGTTTCACCAGTGTATTGTATTAGGCTTTATTTATCAATGGCGCTTTATTATGTTTTCCGAGATTTATGTATTAATGTATTCAACATTTTTTTATTCAACGGTAAAGCAGAGGTCTATGTAGAATTATAAATACAAAATATCTTGACTTGGAGGGTGAGTCTGTGAGTTAAAGATTTTAAATATGATTTTACATACATTGATGTAATGTTTAAGTCACAGTAATGTTTAAATTGTTTTTATGACGAATTTGTTTGATTTGTTTGACGAGTTTGGATTTTGTAGGTCAGAAATAATCATTTTTGTGATCCTCTTCTTCTCTCGCCGTTCAAGTTTTTGGAAAATAAGTGAGGATTTTCTAGATGGGTTGCATGGGGTTGATTTAGCGTCGTAACGTCGGAAGACTGTTAATGATGGTACTGAGCTCGGTGGATGGGAAAATTACGGTAAGTTTGGGACAAGCGGTAGTAGAAAAATGAGTGGGTTCAGAGTGTTTCGTGATGGCACGGTATTATAGGATTAAACCTTTGCGGTTGAGGGCTGTAAGTTTCTAGAGGATCAACTGCAACAAGCAGCTCCCCTAAGGAAAAATCTGAGACTTCGGTTTGTGCGAGGTATTCATTGAAAGGGGACCTATTAATGCATCACAGCATAATGATGTTTATTATAATTGACAGCTGCATAAAACCCTTCAGTAGAAAGCGTAAATAATAATGTATGTCACGAATAAATGTAATTCAACTTAACAGATATTACGCAAGTGCGAACATTTTATTGATATAATTATGAACAATGTAATACATAACGACGGATAGTCGCGAATTCGTAATACGCGTGTTTCCTTTTGCATTTGTATCGTGAGATTCAATTGACGTCTTAATGATGCAGAATTAAAGAATTTACGGTTTATTGAAACGATACTTGCATTTAACGAATGTGTTTTTTTTGTACCGCCGTTGATCGTTTAATTTCGCTTTGCGTCTTGCGTGAGAACCCCAGATGCCTTTCAATTGAATTCAAATTCAAATCAAAATAATAGTAATAATTTGCAAATGTTTCACATATAGCTGTCATAATGTATGGTATAAATAGATACGCATTGCGGGAATGAAAAGTTTGCAACAAGTTTACCCTTCACACTATGAAATACAAACTTTTCAGCCAGAAAATTGCACGTTAAATTTCAACGTGTCGAGCCATAGGTAAACTGCTCCCTGCTTAACAATTCAGTTTTACTCAAATAGGTCCCAAACGCAATTTGACGATCTGTTTCGTACCATTGACTGAGACATACAAAAGATTCAGTGGTCAAAATTTAATGTTGCCCGTCCTATCGTTGTTCGCTGCTGGAATTATCTATTGTCGCAATTTAACCCTCGGGCTAACGGTTTACACCTAACTGGAAAGCTGATATAAGGCAAGCGTGCCTGCCCACCTATCCCAGTAGACTAGTAGCCTATTAAAATGTTGTCCTAACTGCGATGAATATCGTACTCACAACAGTGGCAATATTTGAACACTACACTTTACAATTAAAATTATGGGGATACATTTATTAATGGCGTAGCATATTCATAATTATTTATAATTCTTGAATCTTCATTTTAAAATAGTAATACTGTTTGAAACAGTATTTTAGAACTCGAGGTCTGCAAATATAGCGAAGTAAAATGTATTCGCTGTCATTTTGACTACAAGTAGCATTTGGTGACAAACATCGTAATATCCGAGTTAACGAGTATTATGTTAAAACGGAAGTAAAGGAAATTCGATTCCAATTTAAAGGAATATGTTGGCACGTATGCATGTGTAACGAAAGTATGAATTAATTAAGGTGAGGAGCACCCTTAACTCCGGTTTAATTGTTTTAAAATGCACTAATAGTCGTGAAACTGTCAGAACTATATATAAACCTAGGATACTTTAGTAACAAATCGTAAGTCTTATAACAACTATCTTACACGATTTCGTTGTCGAGCAGCATATCTGAAAAAATAGACGGCGATTGACAACTTTTCACCGGCGACGGTGTACAAATAAATTTGCTCGCGAACAATGAAGTTTTCTGGGTGTACTATGTCAACGAATCAATTGCAACAACTACGACAAACATTCTGTAGGGTCTCAAAGTGTAATAAATTTTGGAGTATTGCACAAAAATTTCTTTGTATTAGTCCCGTTCCACAGTGACGGACCATGGATCACCCTGTAGCGCGATTTCACAAAATTTACCTTCTCTAAAATCACCACCTTCCTCTACGTGATTCACTATACCGTTCGTTCTAATTTCCCACGCGTCATCCGGAACAGGCAAATGTTCGACGCTTATCGGCTCGAGGGTAATTCGCATTGTAGCCGAGTTACAGTTTAATCAGGCACCGCTGGGTAGACAGTTTAATAACGGTTGTTGCCGCTTTCGAAGCTTGTTTCGGGTGTACTGAAACGTTTGACCAACGGTAATCACGGGGAGTTAAGGCTGTTAAAAACGGAAGTGGATGGTCCGTTGACACCCGTGTCGTCGACATTGTCGTTGGTCATATTATATTTCGAAGTTTTCAGGGCTGATGTGAACGAGGTGGATATTAGTTTCTGTCTCGTAAGTGGGTCGAGAACGAAACAATAATTTTTCTTGAATCCTCGCCGTGCGAGATTTACTTTGTCACGGTGACCCATGCGAAATTGTACGTATCCCAACGAAGTGGATCTCGTTGTTCCGCTTCTGGGGCGCCAGCCAATGATTAATGGGCGGCGCAAACTTTTCTGGCTTTTGCCTGATATTCTTAATACCATCAAGGAAGCTACCGCACAGGGATAAATTTCAACGTCGGTTCGCGTTCGACATTCAACCCCTCTTGGGCGACAATTTTTTTTCTTCCGATGCCATGTTGTCGACAAGGGTTACTCGTACGATTCCGTAAGTAAAGTAAACCTTTTCTGTCCCTCGAGCTGTGCGAATTGAATTCTGTATGGTTATAGAACAGTGTATACCGTGATTTGTATGCACGGTGATAATTGATTTATTGTGTAGGAAAAAGGGGAAGGGATTCGATTGTTATGATTGTATGCTAATCTTATTGAACCGAGCTTGAGCCATAACTTTCGATTGAAAGGAAACACAAGTTGTTAAATTTGTTATTCGGAAAACAGAAAAATGTTTATTAGTATCTGTTATACGAAAATGAGTTAATTAAAATGGGTTTTCGTAATAGTTCAATAGAAAGGCAAGAATTATATCTCAGAACGCAGATAACTATTCCACAGTTGTAAGTAAAAAGTATATTTGATACCATGAACAACTAAATTGCCAAAAATCTGTCGCAACGAAGCGTTTCTAAAAAGTACCACTTTTAATTTGGGTCTTGTACTACACTACTAAACATGGCATTCAATACAATTGTCTGTCACGTCTACAACCGAAGGTACATTACGTATGTACGTACGAAAACACATAATTGGCAATTGGCCAGATATATTTATCGGAGGCTCGTTAACCATTCACGATTCAACCATGAGCTATCACCGATATTTGATTAAACTAGTCACACTAATTACGTTTTCATTTAATCCTGTCATCGAAGCGATACAATCGGATCTCACTTCGATTCACCGCGCACTACAGTTTGCTCGACTGGCTACTGATGGAATTCTACCATCATCTTGATAGCTTTACTACGGATGTAATGAGTTGCAGTTCAATCCCTACGTTTCTGCCTCTCTGATTCGAAATATTGTCCGATAGCCTTTCATTCGATCTGTACGTGTATCTTTTGTAATTATATCACCTTCTTCTTGCATCATCTAATGGAACAGTGATTGTAATTCTATTGTCACGTTATTTTGAACGGTGTGTTATTTCGATGCACAAAATGATAATTGGTGCTAGTTACCAGTTTAAAAAAAACAATTTCATATTAAAAGATTTATTATGGAGTAATTATCAACATTGCATGATGAATCACATCGGAATAGAAAGTGATGTTTAACTTTCTATTACAATAATTACGTGCTGTAATTATAGAGCAATTGTTGGAGCGTAAACTGCCAGCAAATTCTCATTACTTTGATAAAAGATGCGCGGCAGATAGAACGTTCTAAACGCATGCAAATTTAGCACCCGCCTAACGAATGAGAGTTCAGAACTTCACCAGGTCGATCGTGTACAAGATAGGGACGTAATTATGGATCATCTGAATCTAATTTTACCACGCAGGTAATTCTACTTCGTTCGCCGAATAAATCATTTGGGAAAGAGAATATTATATATCGAATGTTATGCAATTAAGTATCTGTAACGAAATTGGAATAACGTCTCATATAATGGAATTTATTAAAACATTATGTGCAGTTTAAACTTTGAGGTTTCTATCAATTATTATTAGACAGCCACTTTCGTTGGAGGCGTTCGTAAAATATTCCATAAAGAAGTTGTGTTTTTAAAGGTTTTGAGATTCTTCCCCTATTATTTAAGGAATTACAGTGAGAGTCTCTGGCAACAGGGTGTATTAACGCTTCGTTGGGAAACTTGTATGCAAACAAATTGCGAAAGTATGCGAGGAGTTTATACGTTCCTGAGATTCTTGCCACGACTCAACCGAGTGGCCATGAAATTCATATCTTTCTTATTAAAAGTGTGGTGGCCAGAGTGTACGCCACATTAACCAGGAACAAAGTGTTTTTATTAAAGTTTTCTGAAAGTCGGCGAATATGAAATCGTAGATAAACCAAAATGACGGGAAAACTTTCTTCAAGCAGCGAGGGACATGATCAAGCTCGTGATGTTATGAAGCAATGTAAAGAATAATGCTACTATGCATAAAATGTACCTAGTACTTTTTATTATGGAACGTATCTCGAATACGCTTCTCGAATTTTAAATGAAAATCGACAGTTATTGTTTTGCCATTCGAACGTATTCCACCTTGGAGATATTTTGTGGAATAAATATTGCAATTTATTTATATATTTCATTATTTTATCTTTCGAATTTTGATAACTACAGTAATATTAACAGCTTGGAAATAAATATCGACTATACAACTATAAATTCTTTCGATTTCGTAAAGGCAATTGAAATTTTGTTATCCTTGTTCTCATCTATCTGTGTTTACGTCTCCTTACAGAGGGTGAATATAGGGGTGAATATATAAAACTATAATAGTTTTCCAAAAATGTCACACGGTTTCCAATGTACAGCGTTGAATAGTGTTTCTGATTACCTACTAAATGCGGATACCATGCCTACTAAATTGCAAATAATTCGGCACAGAACTCTTGCAGCCTGATTAAACCTGTCGTTTAATATAACGATAAAAGTCAATGACAGCAATAATTAAAGCGCGAGGCAGGGCGAAAATTATCGGCTAATGGAATATGTTAAATAAATGCATCTGGAAGTATTTTCAATGTATATCGCAAACGAATATTTCAATACGATATACATCAACCATTTTATTTATTATATTATTACATATTTTATTACATATAATACTGATATCGAAGAGCTATACGTATAGCACAGACCCCTTACAATTAACTACTCTGTTTAATTGCATAAGGCGTAAATTATACAAATAATCGCAATAATGGTACATTGTTGTAGACAGCATTTACATAAAATTGTATTAAACAGTTGCTAAATATCAGGGGGCGTATATATCTATCGGACCTTCGTAACGAAAGTGTTAATTAACAGCCGTGAACTGTTTTAATAAATGCCAATAGAAATATTATTTATTGGACACGGGATATTAAATAAAACACCTTTTACATTTTTTTAAATCAATGTATTTAAAACAGCTCAGAAGGAAAGTGCTTTCACTATGAACAGCTCTCCTCAACTGACTGGAACAGCCAAGATCCAGTTATACCTAGAAATGCGTATTGTTTCATTTTACAACCTATACCTTTCTGACTAGCCAAGTACAGGCCCGTCTGGTCCTCTTACTATTTCTGTTAGTAAGACGTTTCTAAGTACGTTCAGCCAATTTTTCTCCCGCGTGATGTACTTCATTTACTATCGCTCGTAATAATCCAATACTATTCAAAGAACTGACACAATAGGAAGCCATAAAGGAGTCAAGCGACATATGATATAAGACATTACATATGCCTCGAAGCCGTCTTACCATCGTGACAAATATTCGCAATAGACAGCTCGCGCAGAGAAGTCAACAAAGTCAATCCACGACTACGAACACGCTATTTCCACGCAACAGATATCGCTGCAACACTCACTGCAACAGCGTATCGATTCTGATCTGTCGTTCACCGTTCGAAACGCAAATGCGCCCCGATATTTGTATCCCGTGGTTGGTATAGCGCCGGCTACAACGTATGTATGCACAAACCGATCGTCCATCGATTATTCGTAGCGAACGAGTTTGGGTGCGCGTCGAATCCTTCTCGTCCACCGTTATAGGCGCCGATGATTGAAGAACCATACGCGGGAGCGGTTGAATTCAGTTCCGAGGCCGATCAAAGTTCCGTCCTATCGCGCAAACGACTGCTTCATGCGGAAATGAAGTTACGCGGGCTCTGGTAGTTAACGCGAATTTCGCTTCTGCCGCCAGCATTATGTGGCTCCTGTATAATTGAGGATTGTTCGGGACCGACCGTGAATTATTAGCCATGCAACTAGCACCCCGGTTAATTTCATGTTTGCGCGTTATTAACAGATATATTTGGCCTGCGCGTCGGTATCCGGGTTTATTATGAACATTCCGCGATTCGAATTCGCTCTCGCGCCTTCGGGATGGAAATCAAAGATTCAGAACATTCCCAACCACGCGTCCGTCGATGATTCAATTCTGCACGGGTATCCCGGCTGTATGGGGACGATAGAGTATGATCGTTCGCAATCTGGCGCAATGCTGCAACTGTTGTGTCTATAGGTAGTACAGTGCCTGGGTGGATCTGTGAAATATTTGATTGGAAAGAATGGTGGTTGAACTCTTTGATAATTGTAATTCCTTGATTCTCCAAGATTTATTACTCGCAGCACTGAAGCAATACAGTTACATGTTACGTGCGTACAGTGCCGTTTATAAATATCTAATACAATGGGAAACCAACGGTCGTCGCAGTTATGTATAAGGAGGGATGGTAGTTCGATAATAAGTGCTTAAAGGTAGTAAAATCATAACAAAAGTATTGCACAGGCACTATTCAAAAGAAGAATTATCTGTGCGAACAATACTGGGAAAAATATTCGTTCATTGTAATGTAGGAGTAAAGTATAAGGTCATGAAATCTGTATCGCTGGAAAAATGATAGGCTGTATCGTTCGTGTATGTTACAAGCACATTATGGGTTATACGGTGAATGGGAACGAAGAAGGGTTTTCTTTAGAAATCTTCCCCTGTTTCTTAGTACAAGAAGTTTTGCATAATAGAGTATTAGAACGTATAAAAATATGCTTCAAATGAATTTCTACGGCCAATAAAAATAATGATAACCATTTCTCTGCTTCCTTCAATATTTTCAGGGAAAACTCTTTGCCTATTATCATGGACTACCCGGCACATATTTCCTTATCGTCATCTTCCTTTGTGATCTTCTTCGGCCACGTTCAATTAACTCCTGCTTCACATTCGTCGAGCACCAGCAGCTGCTTAACGTTCGGTCGGTTGATCTGCTTGGTTGGTGAAGCATGGGGCTCATAGTTGCGTTTGACTCGTGTCGGCTGTTCCACATTGTCAGTCTTTCACAATGGACCGATAAACAATGGATGGTTATCGCGTACGATTCAGCTAAGAGCGACACTCGAGGTATTGTTAATTCCAACATAGAGTCTGATATCAGTTGCGTCACGATTCTGTACATGCGTGTAATAATCTTTTGTCCCTTGGATGCTACCACTGACAATGACATTTATCATACCCCGCATGTAACGACGTTTCGGTTAATATTGCTGCCTATCGGCTCATTACTCTGATTTATATTCACTGGACGGCTATCATTTTTTCGAGAGAAGAACTAAGTTGAAAGATAGTTCGATTCGAATAGGGAAAAGAATGTTAACAAGAAGGGCGAACGAGAGTGTTGACCATGCAGGAAATGTTCTTTTTTTCATCGGATCTGTTAATTTGTGCGGGAAATGTTTCATGAGAAACATACGTTACTATTTAAGTGTCAAAATTGTATTATATGTTGCAGAATTGTGTTCTAATGTAAAGTAGAAAGTCATTATTACAATTTGTTTATTGTTTAATCTACAACATTTTTTTTTAATCGCAATTCGAATATCCATTCAGCTATTATTCTTCTAAAATCATTATAAATATTGTAACCTACATTCGCATTTAATTTTGTGCAAGTGGTAAAAAAATAAAGCATGGTACAAAACGATATTCACAAATTAGTAATAAGAAATCCATAAATTTACAAGAAACGTTATTTTCATCACTCAGAAATCTAGAACGCACGCGGTTCGATGTTCAGTAGGAATCAATCTATGATCGATTCGATAGTGTGCTTCGAGTATGGAATGACCATGGCTGAGAATAATGCAGCAATAACTGCTATTCGACGGACTAATTGCAGACTCGCACTGGAGGTACATTGAATAGATAAATACACTGGATCAGTCCGCGTATCCATATGTTCCACATTTAGCAGTTGCAGGTCAAACGTGTAATTATTACTGACGTTTCCTCAAACCGTAAATAAATGTACTAAATTTTTAAAAATATTTGCCAGTTCGGAAAACATCGACATTTTTACGTTATCAGTTGATTGAGATTTACATACAATTATTGTTTGCATAATTTTTAAAATATAACTACAGTTATATATATGTATATACATATATAATTGTGTCACCCGAGGTTCACCCGTAATTTCTTTTTATTACGTGAAGCCATAATTGGAAGCTGCTGCAATTAGAATGAGGTACAGCAGTTCATTGTGAATTTATAATTAAATTTTGTTGGATGTTGAATTCTACGTATGTACTCCTATAGCAGATAAAACTTTTGAATATGGTTTATTAATTACTGATTAACTTTAATTAAAAAATGTGCAAATGTTTAATGTTTCATTTCAAAATCCTCGTTTTGCGTAAAAAATAATTTAGCACTCAAGAAACTTATCAAATTATATCAGCGTTTTAATATTCGATTTGCGACAGTGAATAATTTTGATAAATTATTTTTATATTAACTTTTGTGATCTGTACATTTTGATTTGAAGCGGCATTAAAAAGTTTTAATATTGCTTATTCTCAAACTAATTGATACGATTGTTACGAGTCGGGCTGTATGGCAGCACGAGAGGTCGGTGAGGGGTATATTACCCAGGAATATGGTTATCAATTTGTTAGTTAAGGTGCGCGGACGAAACTGATGCGAAATCAGGGAGCCGCTAGGATTATTGTATTATTGTTTGTTTGGATAAAGATGTGCGAACGAACCTGATGTGAGATCAGATAGTCGCGGGAAATGTTAGTTGCCTCGTAACTCTAAGTTATTATTTCATACAACTCGAGCGGTAAAGTTGAGAGCGACGTATGTAAAATATTCTTCATACGTAACACGATTAAAGTTATATCATACTCACACAAGCGCATCTTTTATCAGTAATTGATATTGACACCTAATTTTTATTATTCCCAGTAATTAGCTTTAACAAAAGTTCATCATTTGTTACGTAGTTGCTTCAAACTAATTTTCGCTGTATATTTCAAACGGTATGTTACGTCGATTACAGCAGTTCTCCTTTCTAAACTTTGTTCTTTTCATCTTCTATTTGTTAGTAAACATCTGAATAACTTGCAAAAAACCAAGTTGAATTTGGTCCAAGAATATCAATGAACACATGAATGTTGACTTTCACCTGAATACTATATCTATTTTGGTCTTTGAACTTGTTTCTTTATTGAACATTTAGAAATTAAAGTTATCGATGTATAAGTACTGCGCAGTAATACCTGTATTATGGTGCAATTAATTAAAATACTTATCTGCAGCGAACATTGCTCAATTAGCTCACGCTGCTATTCAAAAGGGATTAAGAAATATAATTCATGCGAATAATAAGCACCCATACACATGAATATGATAATCTACAAAAATACTCGAACGTATCCAAAATTGATGGCATTAAATCTACTTCTTCTAACACATTATTTAAAATTGTCTAGAGGGGAAGAATCCACGTGACAGGCCGATTCTGATGTTTTCCTACGATCGATCATAAATAAAATACAAATTCTGTCAATTGCGCTACTTAATAAGAAACTACAATTCTCTTCTAAGTCATCACAAGGAAGATACATCCCACCAAGCTAAGATGACGCTTTCACCAAACCGAGTGACGCCGGCGGATGTGCTATCTCTAACAAGCCATCCGCTCCGCACCCTACGGAAGGCCAAGGGCCGAAAGGGCAGGTTTCGCCAAACGTATCTGTATATAGACAACCTTAAAAATATCACGATCATTAATAACCAGTCAGTCGCCGAAGATCGAATACGTCCAGTTACATAGAATTTTGTCAAATAAATCTCTCTTAAAAAATAAAAATTTAATTACTTTGCGTTTCGTTGTTTGGCGATTACAATTATTGAAGGAAACCATCTATGTACTTCATCACCCCCCCCCCCTGCAATCGCGTAACAACGTCACAATTTATAAACGTCCAAGATTAAAACGAACTATATAATGAAATTCCCCACGGTGATAATACCACCGCGTTAATCGAATGGTTCGGTTCATTTAATTCCCAACTGTACCGCGCCGGTGTTTCAATCACAAGCGAGCAATCTAAAGCTTCTATCTACCATCAGATCGGGGGAAGCCGTAAGGGTAATCGATGGCAAGCCACTCCGACGCGACAACGTTAAACTTTAAACGCGACTGGGCTTATTCGACTCCTTAGAACAGGATACCTATAACGACCGGTTCAACGTTGTTCCCGTTGAAAACGCTCGATAAATTTCGCCCGGTCCGCTCCTCTCGAAAACGAAATTTATACGGGCCGCCATAAAGCGTTTTCTTCCTTCACTTTCATTTACTTGGCGTCTTTCCCTTCTTTTCTTTCTCTTTTCTTCCCACCGCTGTACCCCCTTTCCGCGCCCCTTCGCTCGACCACGCACGGTTGTTTCCTTTACGCCCCGTGTACACCAGCTACCTAATCTTTCTCGAGATTTATATATCTCCAACGCGCTGGAAATCCCCACTCAACGGGGCACTCTCACGTCCCTTCGTGGCTGGCGTTTTTCTTTCACGGCTATCTTTCCTTCATCGACAAACACACGGCCCCTTCCTTCCCTCACTGGCGGCGTGAATATCATTTGCGGAAATTCGATTTCCGCCGCGACCCTCCTTTGTTCGTCGACCTGTTCAAGCTGTTCGCCTTTGGATCTCCTGCGGGTCTCGTCAACGGCCGTGAATCCTCGTTTTCCAAACAAAGGACCCAGCCTCTTGGCGGATGTACCATTTCAGATGTTTCAAGTTGACGTGAAGTTTGTGATTCTGAGCTTGCGGAAAAATTTCAATGTCGTTGGCAAATGGTAAGATGGAAAGACGGTATTTATGGAACATACTCCGGCGAGAATGCAGAGAAAACGTGGTATACTATAAAACAGAAACGTGAAACTGAAGAACTTCGTTAAGAATATCATATATTTTTGTTAAGGTATTTTTAAAGTATATGCTCGTACATAAGCTGGATATTTCTACGCGTTTGAAAATAATGGAGTTAAAGTCATTCATTGTTTACACGGGTATCATTTATATGATATTGAATATATGTATAATAATATAATTGGGAAGGGATTTCCCATTTGTTCGTTAATATTCCGATTTCCATTATCGTGCATTAAATAGATAAATTCGACGTCTAATGTATTGCCCCGTAAAAGCGATACAGGACGTATCGTTTATATCTTTTTCAATCGTAACATGCTCAGTAAGCTAAAAATAAATTGAGATTGTCCCCAAGATTTAGAGTGCAATTTTTCATCGGTCGATGGCCGAGTGGGTAACGTGCGTGCGAAAAACCACTGTGTCCGTTTGGCCATATTCGTCCAAATCGCTACACAGGAATTAAATCTTTTCGAAGACAAAGGGAATGATGACAAACGATCGCAAATTTTTTTACACTTATTGTTCGATTGTTTCGCTTGATATAGTGTCACCTATGACGTTATATGTATATCGTGCGAATAACCTCGTGTCTGTTTCCATTTCTGTTTCACTGGCAAATAATTTTTTCGACCAGAAGAAAGCATGGTAATCAAACAGAACGGTTGAAAAGTAATTAAAAAAATGAATGAATCTTCGCGGGGACAAGCCAATTATCCAAACAGAATGACTCTTTTACTACGTAAGATAAAGTTTCCTTTGACGGACGCTTCTTTGAATAATAAAATTCTTAAGACGGGACTGAACGTCGTGTCTCGCGGAAGAAAGTCTTTGCACGGTGCTTTCGCAATAAAATATGGAATGCAAACGAAAGGAAATCGTCGGGCGCTTGTCTTGCACATTACATCGCCCAACGTTGTCGAGTTTTATTTCCATTGGATAAATTGATATCAAGTCTTAAATTTCTTTTAAGGAGATCCGTCTCTAACATGAAACGTTTCTGCGATAAGCACGAGCGTCTTAATTGTTTCAGTAATTATAAAGAAATATTAACATATCCTTCCCTTTGTCACTGCTTTCCACGTAAGAAACGAAACGACTGCTTGAAGGATTTCTTCTCGCTCCTTGAGGACCCAATAACAGTTAATAGACGCTAGTAACAGAGGTAAACCAAGTTTCTCTATTATTAGTATGAATAACAAAGGCACCAGTTATGATACTCATTATATTCCTCGACCACTAAATAATCGATTAATTATGAAACGTACGTCAAAAGAACATAAATAATCACGGTATTTAAGCAATAATTGTCACTGTCAAAAGCACCGTGTATGCCATAATATACCAATTATTCTATGATAGACGTCACTATTGACAAAATATAGTTATTAGTGTTTGTATGAAGTGATAACACCTATCCTATGACAGAACGTGTACAGTGACGAACAAAAATTCCCGTCCACATAGTTTTTTCAATTTTTCCTTCCAAAAGAAAATCATGTACATAAACTGTGTTATTATCTTTGCACATAAGATCATATAGTATCATACTTTTCAGTATTTCACACATTATATTAGTTAACAATATAATAACGATTAATAAGTGATTCCTATAAAAGCATTAAAATATAAGTTTTCTACGTATTATTTCCATAACTGTAAAATAGACGACGTTTTCTCTGGCTCGTAATTGAATTTCCACCGCACAATACGCATTGGCATTCGACAGTAAAACTGCTAAACCTATTCGCTTTCACCTACATATATCTAACTGCATCGATCTGCGATGCGCCGTTGCTATTAACGTAGTACGCGGGTATACCAGACACTGGATTTCGCGAAGCGTGAAATGGAGATAATGACTGGCGAGCCAATCAGTTAACCAGACCGAGTCAGAGTAGACTAATGAGGATGCACCCTATGGTGTATGCGGTTAGTCGTGCATAGAATAAGCCGGACAACAAAAAGTGTATCCATCGTTTCATCAAGATTTCGTTGTACATTCTTTGATTTCGCACAAACATAGCAAAACAAGTGTCAGAAAGGGATAGAAGAGTGCGATGGACTAAAATGGATTTAATCGAACAACTATTTTAACTTATATTTATTCGAAGTCGATCGATAAATGCCCATCTCTGGTCCCACCGCATTTTAAATTCAGCCCTTTGAGGACAATGAAACTTCATCCCAGAGACAAGATCCATTGCGTGATGGTTTTATTAGATTACGTCGCGTATACGCGGTGATAGCGACCCCGGCCCAGTTCATTTTTAATCTCATGTAAAGTGAAAAATAAAAATTTCGCTACCGTAACGAATATTATTACCTCTGGCAGAGGGAATCGAAGTAATCTCTCGTAACGATCCCGGGATAGGATATGGATTCGTTGAGGCGTCAGTTGCGGAAGTACACGAAAGATCCGAAACGTGATTGTTCAGCGGGCGATTCCCGGATTTGAGTTCATTGTTAGAAAGAGCCAGTAACAGCGGCTTCCCGTGGACGATATATTATCTGTTATTATTGCAGCTCGACTCGAAGCCACAATGGCTGGCTTTGCCGAGCCGATCTCCATATTTTAATTAAAAGCTCCTGCGTCTCGCCGTTCCGCAAGTCGCGGTTCCGCGGACGCAATGTGTGCGGTTTGGAACGAAAATGCGAATGAATAGTCGACGTAGAATTATGTTTTGCCTGGGTTTCTTGAATCTAGAGTTCGTTTCGCGACGAATTGAATTGGAACGTAGCAGTCGGTTCGAGTGGAGGGTTCAATTTTAGAGGAGAAGCTTGCGAAATCGATGTAGTTTTACTCGAAATGAATGTATATTTTTGTGGGGCCAAAAAATGTCTGGGTGGTGTGTGTGGTTTTATTTAACGTCGATGCCTTTGGCTGGCTTGTATGGAAGTTACTCTACTTAGAAGACCCTACGTGCCTGCTGATTCTTTAGAAAATTCGTCATGTTTAATTATAATTAAATATGATTATTATTTAATTTAATAATGATTTAATGATTATTTAATTTAATTGTGGTTTAATTTAATCAATGATGAATAAAATCGGTTCGGACGTCACTATTGGTATAGATAGTATTTCTCCGTAATGATAAATGAAATGTTTGAAGCGACGCGTTACATAAAATTGTTAATACCTGCCAAATCCAATACAAACATTGCGGCGAAGCACGGAATGTAATATTTGAAAAAGTCCGCGCATCTATAATCCAGTTACTCGCGAAAGAAAGTATCTATGCCCAACACGGAAATATCAAAGACCCATTGAAAAACAAAAATGAGTATAAATCAGCACTGGTGCAACGCTGAAATAGAACCAAAAAAAACAACGACGATATACTGCACTGTACAATTTTATTCATAGCGTATCGTATGATCTCTCGTAATTTAGTTCCAGCTAAAAGGGAAATTAAAGCACGATATTAAAAAAGAATGTCGTCCAGAGGCTTGCTGTTCGATTCAAGCTTCCATTAGTTGCGCGAGCCGCCAAACGTATCTCTGCGACAATTTCTCGTTATCTCAAGGCACATTTCTAATAAAAGGAGATAGCCTTGCCGTATCGAACAAAGAAAATCGGCCCCAAAATCCGGATGGTCGCGACAACCCTCCCAACCCCCCACTCGCGTTCTGCCTCGCCCTATCCATCCTCCCTTTTGCGGAATAAAAAACTTAATCTCCCAATTGCCGTTGGCTCGCAACTTCCAGTGTGGCCATATAGATATATATATACTATATATACATATATATATCCGTAGGAACGCTTACCCGAACGATTTGCGGTTATCGGCACACATTCAATCCGCAGTTATCCCACTTTCCGGAGCTCATATAGCCGCGAGATGCATCTAAAAAGAATCTGCTAATGGACCGGTCGTAGCAATTGCATTGAATATAAAACGTTCGACCGATCAGAGACCAGTGGAACCAACTGAGAGGATCATGGTAAAATGGTTGGTGAAAGACAAAAGTTGAAAGGAAGTAATGCGTAATGCACTATTAGAAAATGTTTCTTTACTAGCGCATCGCTACGTGGCCAGGTATATGCATCGTTTATCTCACCAATTCGCATAATGTAGTATATCGTATTTCGATATTTAATTTTACAAAGTTATTTTCTCAGCGGTGTTGCGCCAACACAACCAAAGCTTTTAATTTGTTTTATTGGAATTTCGTGCTAAAACTGTTTACAATGCCTCCGGAAAATTGAACGGAACATTGATGGAAAGGTAATCATTTTGACGTATAATTTAATATCGATTCGCACTGCACGGGCATTGTCGATTCTTTACGGCGTGCATCTTAACACAAATCAAATAGCATTCTTTAGCGTTGAAAATGCAATACGATATCCCGACACTCCATTTGCTTCATAAACTTACTATTGCACAACCAAGGAGAAACAGATAATTGTTTACCGGTATTCTGTGTATCGTTCCTTCATCGTCCAAATTCATCTCCACATTCGATCATTTTGAAACAAAAAAAGAAAGATAATAAAATACAGCGGAGAATAAGTTAAATTAAAGAAGGGGTGACGGTCTCAAGATGTACGATTCCAGAATCGGAAATACTTCTGTTTTATTTCCGCTGTAAAATGCGGCACGAATGTTCTCTATGTGAAAAAGTAGTGGTTCGTAAGATTAGTATGGCTGGGTCTAACGGCCGTGGAGGGTGTGGCCAGACTCGAAGTCGGGGATGAAATATGCCGGCATATGCCTCGTACGGCGCCAACGTGATTCCCATGCATATGTGCATATATGCGTAAGGTTGCACCGACAAGAGCTAACGTGGGGTAGTTCGATGTCACGATTACACGTGTGCCTTCTTCGACCATCTAGAATCACACATGTGTGGCATACGTGCGTGTCTCGGAATACTGGCTGATGGGAGATGAATTCACGGTTAATGGAATCTCGTGACCGATAGGGAAGAACAGTAGAGAAGAGCATTGATAACATTAATTGACGACAAGGAGTAGTCTTTGAAAACTTTTTTGTATTCGTATTAAATTCTGTATAATTAGAAGATTTATTTGTAAATGGCAGACTTCGATGAAAATAAAATTTGCATTGATTAAAGAATGTCCCACGTTTGTCTTGTTTCATAAATTATTGGTATCCACTGAATTCATGAATTAAGTAAATAAATAATAGTTTGCGAAAATATTGAAAGGGCAAGTAGTTAAAATGACTGTCAGTTAAGTTTGGACTTTAAGTAGACTTGGCCCTTATGTTTGAACTTTTGCATAAGTAAGTAAGTAAGTAATCTGCGAGCTATGAAGGTATATGATGATACCATTCAAATTATCATTACTGGTTTATTATCATTAATAGATTAGTTACCCATTATGCTTAACACTTGAACAGCAAATAACCAGGAGTGTTTCCATGGAATCGAAATAATTATAATTTTCTAACTTATTATAACATACTTGCTTGGGGTGAACAATCATAAGCTACAAAATGGGTAAATTATCACCACCAACTCGAATGTACAGTTCAATATGGCAAAACGCAAACGAAGAAGTTAGACTGCTCTGGGATATAACCAAGACTCCCAGTGATAGTGGTCCGTTTATGGTCAGACGGGGCGTACCGAAGAGGCGCTGTATCCCCTTTAACTTCAGCGCTTCTGCTACTATCGGAAAATCGCAGGCAATACTTGTTAAATTATGCGGATGCTAACAACTAGTAACGGTTAATATAAAAATGGCAATATTGTAAATACATTTGAGGAAACAAAATTACAGAAGTCTTCGTTGCCGTATAGGACCATTCTTGGTTATTTCTGAAAAGTAAATCGTAATTAATGCTATTACTGTTATAATGAAAGTGAAATAATCATTTTCTATTCTTGCCCGTAAAGTTATACCGTTGACTATATTTATCCGACAGTAAGGGTTACAAATATTTGTACCCAAAGAATATGGAAATAAAAGCTGCGATCACTGTCTACAATATCAAATATATTCCACTGCCACGAGGACGAATTCAACGAATCTGTTTGAGGATACGAAAATTACTAAACTCTTACGATATATATGTAGCTAGACCGAATTTCAACAAAATTGCCAAAGGACTAACAAACAGCGATGAGATTTCCCAGTTGATTTCCTCGCTGGGTTAACCCTTATCGACCTGAATTATTCCTTTCAACGAAAAGAAACGTTTCTTCTATTTGGTTATCTCTTGGATATCATAAACAAAGACGGCGAAACACTTGCTAAATATTATTTCTGACAACGTATACTTCTAACGGCAAGAGGAACAAACTACAGGCCCATGATGTGAGTTACAAGTTCTAAGTAAGTGAATGATTCCAATTGGAATCCTACAGTCGGAAAAAGTTAATAATCCACTGCTGTACACTTCCCTACAATTAAATCACAAACGTTACACGCTGTCCACACCTGTATCCGTTTCCAACTTGACTCGCACCATAGACCCATCGTACGATTCAGAGATACAGATGAGACAGCGCCATAAACCAGTTACCAGAACTGAGCAGAAACAGACGTCCAACTCTTGCGACCATTACAAGCCAGAATACAAACCGCCGCCGGAACGTGCGAACTAGACCTATTCGTGTCTGGAGTCCACGTGCAAACATCGTACCAGTCCAAAGAGAGATGGCTGCGTTTCTAGGATTCAGCCATTCTGGTCTCACTCGACGCTTACCCGCCGTAACTGTTCCAAGCTGCACGTTAAATTTAGCATCGTAGTAAAATAAACTGTGCACGCGGCAACGCGGGACACCCTGGATTGCTTTTACATGTCACCGCAAAGGGTTAAAATAACTAGGTTACCATAATTAGCTATTACGCGTTTGGGAGCACCCGGTATCGCCGCTTCCCATGGCGTATTCGCTCTCGTTATCCCATGAGCTACGTTTCAGCTGGCGCAATGATCACGCCTCCGTCGCGACGCTTAGATTCAACGGTGTGTTGCTTTAATTATCATCGCCATTAGGGGGGCACCGTAATAAAGCAGGTTCCTCAGCGGTGTGCCAAGACGCTGCCTCGTAGCCGCAATGACCAAATGGTTTATTGAGATAATGTCTCTTCTGTAACGAATTACATTGACATCTTTGTAGCGTCGTTGGAACGCTGGGGGCTATTATGGACGATTTGTTTCTTAGTCTCACTGAGGAGTAAATGAAATATATAGTGCGGTCGGTTTGTAGAGTCTGCGTGGCCTTGATCGGTTGATGGTATAATATTTTATAATGGTAGTAAGTGTTAAAAATCATTTTTATGTCATAAATCATTTATTAGATTTGTTGAAAAGTAACGAACAGGATTTAACTGGAATTAATTAAATAATTCTTAATTTTTATTCATGAATCCTTAATTTTCATTAATTAATCATTAATCCTTAAACAGGATTTAAGGATTTAATGTTTAAGAAAAATATGGGAAATATCGAGTGGTGATGTTTGGAAGGATAATATTCACCTGATGTCTAGCTTATTTAATATTCATTTTATATTTTAAAAGGTAAGCTCGAAGAGAATACTATTTTAAGAATAATATCCATAGTACTGTTCCTGATTTCTCTAACATTTATTATAAATTTATTATAAATTGTAACATACGAGGGCATTAGCATCGTCAATTTATACATTGACGATTAACTAGTAATACATAATTTGAATAAACTGAAAATTCATTTCCCAAAAATAAATGGTATGCACAATAATTTTCTTAAACTTAAGTTTCTCGAGAAATGAGAACCGAGCAACAATAAAATTTCTCGAGAAGGAACGCTAATTCACAGTGCATAGTCCGGGAAGTGTATAATATTGAATATTGTTATAAACGTAAATACGTTATCAACATCTATAGAAAATCTGTTCAAATTTTCGGGCACTTGGTTCATCGAAAAAGAGTCCGTTATAGAAATGAAATGTACATTTGAACATACCTTAAAAGCATCTTTAGACAAGGGTTCGTAAGCGTCTAACCACAAGCGTCGTCGAGTGGGGGCACACAGACAGAAGAATCTCAACATCGTGTAGCTTTCCTTGGCTCGCGTCGCGAGTGTTTGACGATGGAGGGACGGCTTCTCTGGAAGGTTACCACCCAATCTACACCCACCCTCTAGCTCCTGCGAATACATTCGCTCACTTAGACGTTCCGTTTAATTACTGTCTCCTCGTGAGCACCTCGGCCGTGTATTCCCCCACATTCTACCGAAAACGAGTTCTCGCTTTCCTTTCGTGCTCGGCCTACTGGATGAATATAATTAAATAGGGAATCTTCGCTGAACCAGAGACCCAACGGTCCTCGTGACTGGCTTCGAATCGGCATGCCGAGTGAAATGAGTACAGGTGCTTTAATATTACCGAGGATTTTACATATATGGGTTTTAAATTGTTCGTAACGTAGGCGAGCGTATGACATTTCTTAAGAGAAGCAATTGCTCTGCTGTTTTTTGTTATTAAACGAATATTGAATTTGATGTTGGGTTAAATATTATAAGCGCTTTAGAAATTAACAAATTTCGTATATGGATAATGTGCTGCAGACCATCGCGTCGCCGGTAAATTATTGAGAAGCTTAATTATTTGGAAGTGAAATAATCAAATAAATGCTGCACAATGGATAGTTTACGAGATAAAATATCATTTATATGATCGTCCCTTATTAAGATTCTTAATTCGATCGGAGAGCTGCTATCGGATAATTTATCGCGAAGCGAGTTTGTTGGCATATCGGCGTCGCTTGGGTTTTATGAAAACATATTGCTTTGGAGCTTAAGTATTAGAATAATTTTGTAGAATTGAATTATTTCAGGGAATAATAACTGTGCAGCCGCCACGTCACTCTGTATAGTATGCATTAATAATCAGAAATATTTATAATACAGGAATTTTTTGTTTTAACTTGTATCGGATGCTAGTCTATGAAGCTGGAACATTTTCTCGGCAATTCTTCGGCAGCGAGCATGGTAAATATTTTTCCGCAGGTAGTCATAACTAAAACGCCAATATTCGTTTTACAGAAACTTATCGCGTATCCGTTTCACGAAGTGCGCGCAAGATTATCGCCAACTAGGAAATATCGCTGCGGGATATTGTCCCTTATAAAGCACTATGAACGGCAGCGAAACCCATATGTATATAGGTGCGCTGATATGCACAAGCAACACACGTATGAGAGAGTTGAAACAGGTAGAACGTCAGAGATACGGAAAAGTTGAGCGCGTAAACTTGAAATTGGTTGGTGGCTGGGGTCTGCGGGTGCTCGATAGGAATTCCTGATATGTTCTTGTTTCCCGTCGAACTTCCAGACTTCTAGTGCGTTCTGTCTTTTGTTCGTGTTGCTCCTTCTTGTTGTTCCGCGGTATAAGCGATTCCGTTGTGCCCCGTGTCTTACATTCCGTCACATTCGCCGCGTTCGCTTTCCTGGTACTTTCTTATCAGCGGAGGGCCACGTCGCTGAATTAATTTTGCAACGAGACGAGAAATATCGCTTCTGTTTGTCGACTTTGACAAATTGCGCTATACATCTTCGTTTCTTTGTGTAGTTGATTTTACGAGTGGTTAGCAATTTTCAGATGAACTTGTGTTAATCGTTCGATGCTATTATTTGATTGAAATGAAAATAATTTGATTTAAACAAGGGAAAGTCAACTGTTGTTTACGGAATAGTGTAGATTTCGTTTGCTAAATTAGAAAGACAAACTTCCTATCATCAGAAGAAATGTAATGTATCATTGCCATTGAATTCTATAAATGATATTCCAACCTATTTCAGTTAGACATTATTGATTTATTTTTCACAGTATAACAGAGCCTTCCCTTTGTCCTATTAATTCCTTGCTCTTGATAATGAAACAATAATAATCAAGAACTTTGAATTAATGACGAATTCTTAATATATTTCGTGTTTCGGGCTAATAAGTTCACGTTGTGCCAGTATAATTGTTTCAGCCTCAATGAAAATTCTCTATACTGAGTTCAATAAAATGTGCTCGTTAATTTTAAGCTGGATAATTTTGTCTCTGTGTTTCACCCCCTCTTGCAACACGTGGCCAGTTGTGTCACCAGCTTGAGACACGTTCTGATGCCGGATTTCACACCCAAAGTACATATTGGCAATTACGCGTATACGTTTGCACACCAGTGCAGAAACGTTTGAATTACACTGTACAGATGTCTACCTGTTATTAGAATAGCGCGTAATAGCAGTATGAAACAGTGTTCGTAAAGATATTATGACAAATCTGTGATAATTATATTTATTATTTATGGTAAATAATATAGTGTAAATATGTCAACGTAAGAAAAAGATTAAACGTTTCTATTTTTCTATATCAATTGAAAGGATTGCAAACTGATCATACGTTATTTCTTTTAGATCCGTTTAATCGATTTACTTCGCATAATATTATATAAGCCCCTTTCATTTTTTCAAATACAAAACATGATTCGTTAAGAATTAATCAGGATACAGGATATCAAAATATTAAGATAAAATTGAAAAGACAAAAGAATTCAACTGTAATAAAGTAAATAAAAGTAAGCGCGATTTTAATTATAGCTAAACGGGAATATACAGGGAGCGTAAAGTCAGACGGTAACAGGCAAGTGGACCAAAGGAAACAAGTCAAGAGGGAATAAGAGAGAAAAGTAAAGAAAGACGAAGTATAAAGTTTAAAATGAGGAAAGTACATGGATGAAGAAAAAAAGAAAAGTGAGAAACAGATCAGGGGAAAATGATGACTAAAAGTACGACGGAAGTGGAGAATGGAAAATGAGGAAGAGAGAAAGAACGTGTGACCCTTATGAATTCATTACATTCCTCGAGGATATCATAATTTCACGAGTCTCGCTTCCATGTAAATTCGCCCTTCCAGTTACCGTTACAATTATTGAAGATGAATTATATACCCAGAAGTTTTCCTCAATTTTCCAGTCGACGGGTGCTGAAAAATTTCAAGAGTACAGCATTTTCGCCCAGATTTTCGGAAGCACATAACGCTTTGTTTTAAGGAATACCGAAAACAATTTATGTTACACACAGAAGAATTATATTTTTGCAGGTAAAAGAGCAGGTAAAGAAATTTCTCACATACTCAAACAATTATCATATTTCGAGTTCGCTGGCTGCCACTGAAATTTTGTTCACACAAAAATGTAACTTTACTTTAAATACATTTTGTTTTAATGCCGCAACATAGGTTTTTATAAAAGGATATAATTAATTATAATTCGTGTAGTCATTCTCTTTTATAATGTCTTCTCTTATGACAATTAGTTACTTTAAATCTTAATAAATTTGCTCACTAGTTGCTAAATAATTGCATTCTAGAATGCAAATCTATAGTAATTTTCTAACAGCGTGGATATAAATTCCAGAAATACAGTATACTATTATACCTATACGCGTATAAAAGTCTACAAGCAACGATTTATGATAGCACCAAGATCTAGAACAATGTGTTTACGTCATCCCAAGCGCGCATACATATGCTAATAATGTTTGGAGATTTACAAGGATTTACGGAACAACTACTATTTTAAAACTACGAAAGTTTCGCATCGGTTTTTTACACAATAATTTACATAATAAATAATTTTCAACCTAATTATTCTAATCGATTTAATTTCATGTCTTTCGCCACTGTTCGTAGCGAATCAATTAATTCAAGAAATTATCCCAATTAAATGCACGCCAATACACGTTTTATCCAACTATCCTTATTCCACTTGTTCCTTCCCCGTTTTCTTTCTTAAACGTTGCACCCTTTCCCTTTCCCTCTGCCGTTCCACAGTTATTTCGTAAATAGTTGAAGTTGCAGCCACAGTTTTTCCAGTTCCCCTTGAAACCGCCCACTCGTTGCTCTTTATTCAGCTGCCATGGATCTCTGTCGGCCGCGTAATAGCCGAAAGAAACACTTTGTTGGGAAACACCGTCTACACAGAACTTTCAAGCAGTTACGCCAGCCTCTCCGTCCGATGAATTCGACTGAGACGCCAGCGGAACTTCCTGTCCGACAAAAGGAAGCCACGAAAGATGGTAGATGTGGGAGTCACCAGAACTATTCTCTTTTACGAACGACAAAAGATTGCGGAATTGTCTATGAAACACGTATTGCGCGAGAGACTTTGTTAGCTTTCAGGTGGTATATTAATAATTAACGATTGTACCAACCTTGGCTTGTTGAAAGGGGTTTTTCAATACTTGCGATTCGACAAAGAAGAGTGCGTATGTATTACAAATACATATGTATAGACGTTGGAACAGCATATTGGTTACAATGATGGTTATTTATATAGATATTATAGTCTATGGTTTGGGAATACGTGAGAATTTATTGAGATAGTGAGATTGGGAAGAATATAGCCAGGCATAACTTTTGTGCCGTCAATGAAATTGTAGAGAAAACCAATTTTTCGTAGGTAAATTGAAGAAATGCATACTGCATACATGCTGTACTGCTAATATTTTCCGAGACAAAATATACAAATATACAAATAAGAACTTAGGTAGGAAATGTAAAATGAAATAAGAGAAACTAAAAGCTGACTAACAAATAAATATTCCATACATATACATATATTTACATAATGTTTTTTCTCAGCATGTACAAACTGTACAAAGTATGCTGTTTCCTATAAAAAGAAATATTTATTTACAGAAACCTTATGTAATAGCTATTGTACTGTCTAACATGAATAATATTCCTTTTAAATCATAATATTTAATTCTACGAATGTTTAGATTACAATATGTAATTCTTGAGTCTCAAAATTTTTTAAAGAATTACATTATTATTAATTACTGCCCGGCCAACAAAGCAAATGATAAAGGTGCTACTTCCATGTATCATTCATTTAATTCACACCGAAAATCTCATCCTTCGAACAGCCACTGCGTCGATCGAATTTCTATTCAGTTTCGTGCTCCAACTAGAGCCACGAATAGAATCCGATGACACATCGTACAAATAGTTAACGAGCAACGATGTAACCACGCTTGTCACCGTATAATTAAGCCCGAAACCAAGTGAAAGAAACGAAATCAGCGACCGCTAACCTTCATTCAAGTGCAAACAGGGTTTTTTCTCAAATGGACGTTTTAAAAGTTTGCCGCTGTCGGGCATTGTTTGGCTGACGCCAACGAAGGCCAGGGAACGAGTTTTGGCCTAGGTTCTGATTAACTAACGCCACCAAGCAAATCCCTTTCGCGATTGTTTGCCATCCACCCTGTCTTCGTTTCTCTACACTTCTCCTCTCCCATTTCTCTTCGCTTCGCTATCTTCTATTATGTGTGCTTCTTTCTGGCAGTCGCTGGTTCCGTTGTTAGCTGTTTTCTCTTTTGCTTTTTTTTCGGCGCAGCAACCAACCAACCTTTCTTTCTCTTTCGCTTCTACGCTATAGTTATTCAGGCGGTCCCTCTCACTTTGGTACCTCTTTCGAGGTCTGCTTACCCGTCTTACGAGATACTTCAATTAAGTTTACTCAAGGAAGCAAGCAAAACTACTTTTCGTACGCATGCACTCTATTTGTAACTTCCACTCGTCTCTAGTCCGTGACAGACATCGTGGATCGTATTAGTGATAGATATATCGCGATGAAATGCCCTTCTTCATTAATAATGGGATTAATGTTCTATTATATTATATTATATTATATTCTTATTATTTTATTCAAATTGAGTAAAAGCTTCCACATTTAAATAGCGAAAACAAAGAAGACCAGATTCATATGCACTTCTGTGGAAATTCGTTTTTCCGATCTTTTGATCCAGTTTCACTGAAGTTTCCTTTCGTCATTCTTTTAGAGCGAATAACTGTATTTTTCTGACCCTTCCATTGTTTTTGCCGACTAAAAGATACGCCCTCGGAGCCAATTTTTCCCAAATAGACCGGGATGACGCATGGGATAAAGCAAGTATTGCAGAATCAGAATCATCCGTTTATCACGGAAGTGTTGTCGGAAAAAATGAAATTTACTCAAATATTATTTCAGTGTCGAGCTACTTTGACGTGGCAAGTCACTTTATGAAACAGTAGCGGAACGAGGGAAACAGCACGTATTGTGTTGCTCTTGTTTCCTGCTTGCAGCGCCTTTTCGACGCAAATGGAAACGCGTTTCAATTTGTACATTCAGTCAGCTTTAAAGCCCGTTCCAGAATAATTAAAAGCAACTTTTATTTCATTCTTTTAGCTTGGCTGCGTGGAAAAATGTAGGTTGCGGATAGCGACCGTTTAACAACGTCGAATTGGAATTACGAATGCAAATACTTTCTCCTGCCATGTTTATGCGAGTAAAACGAGCATTTCAGTACATTGCCGCAGTTTCTGCATCACTTTGCTTCATATTCAGTTCAATATATAAAATCTATTGTTCTACGCTTTCAAGTTTCTAATTAGTCGACTTCTATACTTTGAATTTTATCCAACTTTAATAAAACTGCTTTTCATTCAAGACTTTCATTTTTCTATTCTCAATTCGAAGGCTAGCTGTACAATGTAAACACAACAAAATTACAAGAACGCCCTATTTATTTTACTAGTAACGACGAGTCGTTTTGCCGAAGAAAATATCGTATACTGTACACCCAAAGAACATCTACCGAGTTAATAGTAGCTCGCTAATTTCAATTTATTATAATTAGACTGCGGATGTTTATGCAGTTATAATATGTCGAAATATGCAAAATATATGCAAGATGTATGCAAGGTATATGCGAAATATATGTATAGGGAATGTATGTACGGATCTATAAAATAGTAAATATTTTATCGTTTTATTTATTATAATTTAAATTACAATATAAAATAATAGTTTTTTCTATATTGTCGATTGTAAATTGATGCCTCTTGTCTGTTAAAATTAATTTATAGGCCGAAAAAGAACGTTCTACATCACATGATGTTATAGGGGCATATTTAAATTTACTCCAATGATCTGCCAGAACCTCTCGTGTTCCTTCAACGTGTTCACCTTTCAAAATCTTGCGTACTTTAAGTAATACATTAAAGTGTACATTTCGTTTTAATACAGATTCCATTTTATCTGTATCCTTTTCTCCATAATCACCGGGTGTAAGTTTTAAATTTTCTGTAACTGTAGTTACCAACTATAGATTCTGTTAGAGGTAATCCTCTTGTTTCCTATTTCTTCATGGCCTCAGGTAACATTTAGAAATGGCTCTGAATAAATGTTAAATCTTGTTGTAAAGACTTACATCCAAATAGAGTGCTCAATCTTTTAGGCACACCTATCTTATTTATTCTGGCGTAGCATTAAATAGTCGAATATATATTTATGCAAAATTTATGCAAGAAATATGCACTTATGCAAGACATATGCAATATGCAAAATATGCAAAATAAAAGTTATATTTTTAAAATCCCCTAATGACAAAATAAATTTCTGTTTAGGTCCCAGTTTTTTATCTACTTTCGATAAAAATATGCATTTGCATAAACATCCGCAGTCTAATTATAATTCAACGGAAATTTTAATTTCAACATTGTTCATTACTAAAAAAAAGGAAATGTTCTTCTCGTTACCACCCACATTTCTATTTCGCACAATCACGTAAAATCTGAAACGACGAGTCCCTGGAAAACCGCATTCCGCGAGAAGCCGCACATCTTATCGAAATAAGAGAGTTGAGGATATTTGCTTCTCATCAAGAGCGTCTTTAATCTCGATCGTATAAAGTCGCCTCAGTAGGAGTTTCCTGACTTGCTCAATTCTCAGTTCACCGTTACACCGAAATTAATTCCAGACTGTTGCTTCCAGCAGACTCCATCGAAGCATGGCATAACTTCGCACTCAAATGGGCCGTTCCATTATAATCGCGTGCATCGACAGCTAAACGATCCAGCGTTCGCCAGAACGCTGGAATCCACGTCACTGGATAACACGGCCACAGAACTCCCTGTTTTCTTTCTTCATGTAAATACATATGTAGAAAACACCGTTTTGTTCGTTGCCAAATTAATGTATGTCTAATGGAATTATTTGTTTGCACATTCTAAACAGAGATGGACATTATTCGAATGGTTCAGAATATATGTTTATCTGGAATAGTTATTCGAATAAATTCATTTTAGTGGAATATTTTATCCGGATAATAATTATTCGTTATTCGTATTAAGTTGATTCCTATTCATTCGAATAATTTGACATTATTTATTCGAATACTTTAGTCTGAAAGCAAGTACCGAGTTTCTGTTAATACAGACGTACATTTTTTCGCTATAACACACCGACGCCTTCCTCTGCGCCCGTGGAAAGATTATTCAGTTATAGGTGAATGATAAATGTATCAAAGAGTAATGAGCTATCAGGTATAACGTTTGAGAAAAAGTTAATTGTATAGACAAATATAAGGAGAATTGAACAATCAAGTGTAAAAAAGTACTTCCACATTCAGTACATTAGACATGTTTCTTCATCCATATATATACACACGACATGATATAATAAAATAAATATAATAAATAAGTCGTCATCCGAATAAATTATAGTAATAAGTAAATAAGTTATTCGAATAATTTTTATTTCAATAAGGACATATTCGATTGGTTATTTTTTATTCATTAGTAGCGAATAAAGCTTTATTTCTTATGCTGTCTCCGAAGAAAATTTTGCCCAACACTGATTCTAACACGTAGAAGTTTTTAGTTTGTGCCCAATAAAAAGGTTGATAGATTAAGGAGCATTATATAAGTAAAGGATGGGGGGGTAATGAGGAGTTCGATTTCATTGCTATTAAAAAGATTATTACATTTATACCTAATTTTATGTACCTACAGAATTACTTTTGGTGTTAGGTTTGGTGTTTGAAGTTTATATTAAAAAAAATATGTGCCCCGATTTCGATATTTCAGTTACTACGTGAGGGTAAAGTAATCTTTAAAATTATTTCTTTTCAAAACGTATTACGCATCTGCATGCGATATTTGTAAAGCCGTAAGGTTAAATGATCTAAGTGGCCAAGCAACTGTTCCTTCCCTCGCCCAATCCACCTTTGAGGGCAATGTTCATTCAACCAATTTTTTACTGGTTGAGCAGGAAAATTAACGATTTTTCAATTTTCGTTATAACTTTGTAATAAAGACTTACTGGTCGACTTTCATGTAACATTTTTGTCTTATTTTCGTGCACAGAATACGCTGGCTACGTTTTCCTGGATAACCTCAACACCCTCCCATTAAAAAAAAAAACGTCGAATCAAACTCTCGAGGGAGGCGAGAAACAAACTTCAACCTTTGCTTAGAATCCGTCGAATGGATGCTTCAATGGTGCAGTAAATGGGGCGTATTTATTTAGGCTGCAGAGGCTACGGGGTTTTATATATTAACGTGTTCACGAGCAGTTGAACGAAGTCGATTACCGGTCAGTTCGGGTATCTCGACGCTAGACGTCGATGAACGGTATAGTACATTCCATCCTTACTGGAGAAATCCGATACCGCAAAGTACCTGTATTTGTTTGTCGTCAGTGTGCTCGAAATACATCCCCTGGCACGAGAAATAGTCTCTGAAAACTTTCCTCTTCCCTAGATAGTTGTTCCTCTCATTCGTATCGTGACAGTGATTCTCTTCCTTTCCCGTTTGAGAATCTCATCAACGAACTTCGTTGGAATTGAACCGGATTTTGAAAAGGGACAGTCGGTAAGCTGAATTAATAGCGGTTTTACGGAATGTAGTTCGTTCAAAATCTGTGTGGTTAGTTTGTATTGTTGGATTCCGGGGTTAAACGAAATCGTGTTTCAACAATTAATTTTGCAATGAGAGTTTTAATATATTAGGAGTACCGTGACGAGTGTGCGCGACAGAGTAACGGTGTAGGTCGCGTCCAAAACTATTCTAGTTACAGTAGCTATTCCGCTACTATATATATTGTGGTTTTTAGGGGGAAAAGGCTGACCTTAGCCCTTGTTGCTGTCGCCTTAGCCGACGCGGTGTCTGGCCCTTGGCAGTAGTCATATCGCTGACTACTGCCCTAGTGCATAATATTGACTTTGACTGGGCCAGGATCCGCGGGCCGTACACTCATAGGTGACTCAAGGGCTGGTCATCCAACAGTATACTTTGAAGTTGAAAGACAGGCTGTAGTTTCTTTGACTTCCTGTCGTGAGCTACTTTTGATCGTGGATCGATCAATTCCACCATGTCGATTGTGAGGGTAGAATAGATTCGTCTTTATTGGTGTTTTATACATAGATATATTTCTATTTTAAACTTTAGTTATCACAACAGGAAGTACGTAGAGCGGTGTAGTCATAAGCAGTTTTTGATATTGTTAAGTTTTTTATACTGTTTATTAATTGTAAATATAATATTAAGTATAAAGTAGCCTGATGCGCCTGAAGCCTGATGCGAAAGGTTCAAATATAATTAATCAAAAATATGTAGACATATATGTACATGTAGGTATCTCATATTTCTGAACAATGTTGAAAAATGTAATGATACTTTTTATAGACCCAGTCAAAAATACTTTTTATACCAACGTATAACAATGCGTCCATTTGAATGAAAGGAAAATGTTAAAATGAACTGGATTTACTTCCAGGGATAATATAATATATGAAACATTGTACCCATGTATATATTTTAAACATGTAAGACTATTGTTGGTATTCAATTTCCACAATGTGATGAGTTGAACAATGGAAAATATTAGAATGCTGCGTAGTTTTATTTTTATTTTTAAATAAAGGAATGTTCGCTACTGAAATGTGAAGGGGAATTAAACGGTACGTATCACGTTGCACACCTGTTCGTTTTAACATCATGCCATGGAACGCGCAATCAGAACCGAGCCTGGAAGCATGAAAGTGTATGGATTCTTTTTTTGTGAAAATAAAGTTTCGCGCACACTTCTCGTACGCGGTAGAGTGTATCGTACCGGGTGTATCAGAATATTTCGAATGAAAGATATGGAGAGCAGTAAATCTGGGCATGGTTGTATTGAATACGTGGAACAGGTGGAATTGGAATGGGAAAGGATTGGGGAAAGATTAGATAATCTACTATCTAAAATTGATAGTCGTGATACGATCCAGAGCAATTGGAAGAAACGATAAAATCCAACGATACGGCAATATTTTATTTCTGAAGAGTGATCTCTACGTTTTGCAGGGAGCGGGACTTATTTCACTCTTTTACGTACTCTGGAAACGATATAACAGTTTAAGTGGGATACATTTATCTTAACATAATTTAATGAATCACTTCGATTGTATTGGCTATAAATTACGCTATAAAAATTAGACTCTAAGAAAAAAAAGTCTCTCAGAGTATGATTCTTTTGCTTCGCAAGGACAGGTGAGAGAATTTTATTCGGTGTCTGTTTTTTTAGATGTAAGTCGGTTTTTGCTTTCATATACATATACATATGTATATGTATGTAAAATACTGAATTATCGAACGAAAATACACGTGCACACTTTATTCAAGAATTGGACACATTCGAACATCGTGCAATAATAATCTGTTAATATTAATATTAATTAAGCAACGCCAATAATAATTATTCCCAACGCTGTACGCAATGTCCAGCGAAACCATCAAACTCCGTGCAAAATATTTTTGTTTGAAATTCACAAAATTCTGCCCAATCGACGCAAACACGTGCAACAAGGACTAAATTCTCTTACCCAGAAACATTCACCTACAATTACTGTGCTCTCGTTTAATCGTTAAAGTTTGAAACTGGCATCGGTCGTGCTCCAAACGAACAGTAATATTTCCACGCCGCTATACAGGGGTAATTAAGCAGGACTACCGTTTCAAGAACCGCAACAGATGCTCGAACGTTCACGATTCCGAAGTTTCGTTCAGAAGACGAGTCCTGCAACGAACGTTTCACCTCGAAACGTTGCTTAAACGCTCGTGGGACGAGATCACTCTTTCCGTCGTTTGCATCCATCTTCACGGCCGTGGCACGAAGCTTATTGTTCCGCGATGCTTGTTCGCGACGTCTGTGGCAGGGGGATTTTTTCGTGGAATCCTTCTAACGTGAGCGTTTCGACGCTGAGAAATTTTAGTAATTCCTCTTCAGAGTTAGGAGTTTCCGGGACGTTTCTTGCGCGTGGCTGGAATTGAAACTGAAACGAACCGATGCGACGACTCGAGAGCAACGTATGCATTTCCCTGTGAATTTGCCGCCACGGCGTTAATGTGTTCTACCTTGCGGATATGAGATAATATCGTTGTCTTAAATAACTGTGGGAACTTTTTATTGCTGAGAGTGTTTTAGGGGTTTGTGGAATATATGTATAAAAAAAAGTGAAAGGTGTACGATTTTTTAGGGTGTTTATTTGTCGAGTTGCTGTTGAACATTTGATTACTGAGTAATTGTGGTATTAACTGTGGCGACGAACAAAGTGTTTGTAGGAAGTAGGGGTTGACTAAGAGACATCAAAGTGATAATAAGCAGTATATAACATTCGTCCGAGTACCTATATCTCACGCGAAACAGTAGGAAAATTTGGAGAGAAGGGTTTAATATATACGATAATTTAGAATAAAATAATGAACTCTTAACAGTTTAACCGTAATGATAATTTTACCTCTTACAGATGCACAATTATCTTTCTCTAAAATTCATTGTTGCTTGCATCATTCATAAAGTAGGCCCAATATTTGCACCAATAATTATACTATAATGAATTTGTTGCAAGTCACTAATTTGTCACTCAAAACTCAATCAATTCATTCGCCGAAATAAACAAACACACAGGCATAAATGAGGTAATTGAGAAGAAACGATTATAAAGGCATTCTTAAATGGTACACAGTGCCACTTGAATTAAAAGTAAAATCAGCCACGCAATATACTCTCATAAAAATGACCGGTTGTCTGTTTTAGTACCGAAGGTGGAGATCGTAGACGAACACGGCGCTACAGCCGGCGACAAATTTTACAAAGCGGGCAGCACGATAGAATTGAAGTGTGTGGTCAGCAATATACCGCAGCCTACAGGATATGTTACGTGGCGGCATGGATCCCGAACGCTGAATTACGACACCACTCGTGGAGGAATCAGGTGAGCCCCGAACATACGATTTAATGGCACAGAAATTGATTTCGCTGCGCGACGTGGTCCCAGATATAATTTCGTGGATTACCGGACTATTGAACGTGAGATTGTATCCGAGCGGAAGTTTAATTCCACGTAATCCGTAGAAATGCATAAATAATACTTTACACATATCAGAACACTCTGCATTGAAGTGTACACTTGTGTAAGCGTAGTTTTAATAAAAGTCGCACGGTTCAGTTTAACTATAATATATTCCTAATCGTCACGGTACTACAATTTAGTATGGGTCGTAAGCGGTATGCTCTAGTCCAGTGATGAGCAAACTGCGGCCCGCGGGCCAGATTGGCACGGCTGCCACAGACCTGCGGCCCGCGAAAACATGTGACACGCGGGTCATGCGTGATTTAAACGTATACCCTTTTACACTATAAGATGTATTGTAGGTATATTAGTATGTATATGTTAAAAAAACAGAAGAAAATTTTGCTATAAATCAAATAAGAAATGGCTAATTTGCGTCTTAAATTAAATTATTCGATTTCTATATTTGAGTATTTAATATTGCGGCCCGCGTAAAGTAGTAGATGTCAACTGTTGGCCCACTGCGAGCCAAAGCTTGCTCACCACTGCTCTAGTCGATAGTTTTCCATAGACTGCCTCGGTGTTGCCTTCTTGCCCGCCAAGAAGGCGAGCCCCTCGGTCCCACGATGCAGTTCCTTCAAGGGTCTGTTTTACGACCCTCCCCCGAATGTTGGTCGGTCCCGTTCGCCTAGCGGCCTCGCGGTGACGTTTTCCAGATGGGCATAGGAGGCTCTCCGTAACCTCGGATATTCTTACACTTGTGAATATAACGTTATATTCAAGTAACGCGAGTGGTTGAACTTTCATCTTCCTGTCTGAAACGAGACGAAGTTGACGATCCCATTGGAAGATAAGAACTTTTCTAATTGCAAGATAAATCAAATTCGAGGCGACGAAACTTTTACGTGTTGCTCGTATTAACGATGTTGCTTTTGAAGAGTGATTTATAGACATGTATGAGTTTAGCGAATTTCAAATATTTCTTGAATGTCGTGCTTGGTTGAATTATTTCAAATAGGTGAAGTAATTATCGTTTTGAAACTGAAATTTATTATACGACATATTCCTTTTCTTTTCTTGATTCACTAATAAATATAAATCGATATTATGTTTAAGCGACATTTAATATTCGAATACGAAGAGAATGCCAGGTGGGCTGCATTCTGTATACTGTATACTGTTTGCTATTTTTTGTGAACAATGAATTTTTTTCGTCAAGAAATTCTGTTTTACATTTAAATTATTCTCTAATGACATTTGCAGGCTCAGAGTATACTCGCTAGTATATGTATATAGTATCAGAGTATATGTCATGTAACCTTTAACAAATACTTTCTTTCACCTACTTGTGCATTACCACCCCGAACTTATCATGAATAATGAACAACGAAGTTGGTGTAATAATGCGAATTTTTCGCAGTAGATCTTCTCGTTAGGAGAATTCAGACGTTTGGAGTTCTTTTTTTTTATCGAGTTACGGTAGCAGCACAAAGTTTCATTCCGAGATTGGAGTACTTTCAGGGCGGGCTGATCTTGTATTGTAAATGTGAATTTCCAGTTAAACTTTGGACGATGTTGTTGAATTGAGGACACGATTGTTAGGGTTTGTTACGGGGAACGTACAAGTGGCCTTTATCCCGTGAAACTGAAAGTGCAATCAGAGAAGAGATAATAGAAACGCCGTGAAATTTTGCGCAGGATAATTTCATCGACCTACCTAAATACAATATAAATACGCCATACAAACCTAGATAGTATAACTCGCACAGGAATACTAAATTATCAGTCGACTGAAAAGTAATAATTACTACAATCATTTATCGGCAGATTTCAGAATCATTTGTAACTAAGATCAGAAGCTAAAAGAATAAAATCACCATTCTCTAGATTTAAGTAATGAGACACCGCATACTCGTAACCCTTTAAACACGCAATAATGTTTCTCGACAAACGAATTCTTTGTCCCACATCGAAGTGCTTCTTCATTCGTTTATTATAAAACAGTCAATCCTATCCTAATTTTCTGAAGACCCTTAATCTTACCCCATTCGGCTTTAATGAAGAAGCCCATGCAATTTTATTTCCCTTCTATGGTAGTTCTTCCTTTTTAATTAAAGCGAGCCGGTACGGTGCAACATCTGACCGCACAGACCGTATTCAGATATGGTTTGCGGGCACTCGAGTAATTTCGTTGGCCGGCAGCCGATAGTTTATGCAGGCTGCATGGGGATCCTAATTGCTCCGATAAAGAATGGAACGTTCGGTGAATTTTGAAAGGCTTTCGTTAAAGTTCTCTGAACTGGCAACGCCGGTCGTCGACGTGTGTGACCTAATTGGTTATAGATATGACAGAATCCATGAATTTTAAATAGCTCCGTTCGGTTGCTCTTGCCCAGGCCAGGCTTGACTCGCTTTTCGATCACGCCAGATTCGCCGATAAATCGATTTGCGAACATGTTGCTCGTTAATGCGTTCACTGCCATGGTGGAGGGGCTTTCTTTTCGTCAATTTCGTATGCCGACGGAAAGAGTTTGACTCAATTGCGATAAAAAGACTCTGACGTAGACACTTTAATATCCGTGAATATGAGCTTCGAGAGTGTGAATAAATACTCGCTGTGACGGGTTGTGGCAACGTACGTTATCATTACTTACTGCTTTATCATACGTGACGGGTTATTAAGTCTAGAGTTGTTCGAAGGAGGCATACACAGGTTGTTTATAATGTATGAGCATCTATCTCATTTACTTCTAAACTACAGATTCATGGATAAAATTTGTATGCATGATTTTATTATCTGCTCGTGTGTTAAATATTTTGCTGCGCGTTAGTGTCAAAGAAATTTCATATCTGAGAATATTCACGAGCACGTCGCTGTTGTACTTGAAAGGATTGAGTGCATAACGGATGAATAAATTTTCTAGCGCTGCTCTGCATTTTAAAATTACTATTGTATTATTAAGCAAATTAATTTCGATTAGTTTCTTTCATAACTTGAGCAATTAAATTAATTAGTTGAATCTTTATAATAAGCAAACAATGATGCATGAGAATTCCCTGATCAACGTATTTGTTCGATTCTGTTCATCAATAAAATATCATCGTATGGAGTTCGAAATTGGTGCTAAATAAATATTGTAAACTGATTGGTATTGTAAACGAACAAATTTCCTATGAGTTTATTCATCGGATATCGTCGAATTGTTGTCTTGTTTGTTAAACTGTGAATGAATTTTATGCAATTAATATATGGATGATATCGCAGCACAAATTGGAAAAGTGCTATTAGTAGATTTATAACGGACAATTACAATAAACGATTGCAATCAATTATGTGGATAATCCGGCTTTAATATTCGAAATATGTTCCCGAAGACAGTATGTATTGTGCCACGGAAATATATGTGCATTTATTACTAAAATAATCGTAATAATGATTTGCAAATAATTTGAACTGAACATGTAATAATATTAAAAGTATGCAGTTTATGACGGTACTAATTATTTCTCGTTGCAAAATGAACGGTACATAATATAACACTATTATGTGCAGACGTTAATTTGAATCAGAAAATGTAGTAATCGTATTGAAAACACGTTTCAATTGTTGGCTGTAAAGATTTTCAACGATTACGAAAATAGGTCGTTAATACGTACTATTATGAGGGCCGTTGAATCCTAAAGCATAGTTGTAATCAGAGTGGTATAAAAGCATCGTGAAGGGCTTTGCACTGTTTTTTCAAAAGTTTAGTCGAAGCATCGATTGCCTGTTTCACACGACATCTTACCATCAAGCATATGCTTATCGATCAATTTTATATAAGAACATTAATACCCTTTTTATTTATAGTTAATAAAATTCTGTTGCAATCTATTTTGGAAACATATAAAAATTCTCTTTGACCGAAGTTATAAATAAATTATACATAAATACCGTTTCTTCAAACACGAAAAGAATAAATTTTTATATACTCGTCGAATTATAACGTAAATAAATCACACTACAAGACTAACAATAAGTATCACACGTTAAGCCACAG
The DNA here is from genome assembly GCA_963583965.1 of Nomada ferruginata. Lineage (NCBI taxonomy): Eukaryota > Metazoa > Arthropoda > Insecta > Hymenoptera > Apidae > Nomada > Nomada ferruginata. The sequence goes on from OY757213.1 coordinate 16,511,376, forward strand.
TCGATACAAAAACAATAACTCTTTACGCACTGAACATTACAAATTACTATTCATCACGCCGATTTCGTAAAAGTGCCACTCAATTTGACAAACACGTTCCATTAAACAATGCTCGAAATAAGAATGTAATTAAACGTGTCTATTGATGTTTCACATGCAATGGACATTTGACGAAATGAAATCCTATTACTCATATCCTTTCGTGTTTTTTATTAAACGCGCTGCTGTGATTTTCAAAATTTCCGTTCATTTCGAGACATTCTTATTTTTTTCTCTTTTTCCGAACTTGGCCCCGGTGCTGACAGGCGAATCCCATTTTTCATTTTGTTATCGATGCAAACACGAACTTATTAACCTTTTTGTCTGGCTGGACGCGTCGTGTGCGCATAACTCGATTTAACGTTCTCAGTGCACGCCGTTCGAATCCGGATTTGCAATTTATTTGCCGAGCTCTATTCACTTTTAATCCGCCTATGATCAATATCAAGCGCTCATTCATTTCAAACTTCATTAACGACGCACGACCTAATGGTGCGGCAGGGATTCCTCGATTTTTTAATTTCCTCCGCTGCGCACCGCTTCCAATTGGGAATAATCGCAAATAATACGAATCGAGGAACGACGACCTTTTATGCGATACCTTCTCGATTGCATAATTCTTTGCTCGTTCTTTTTTCCATATTTTTCATCTCATTTTGAACAAGCCGTTGCGTTTATTAATGGAAGGGAATTATGCGTGATGAAAAATGTATGTACAGTTTTATCAAATTATGCGATGCGTTCTTAAACTGTTCTTAGAATAATATCGGCTTCAATCGAAGAATTATTACCATTAATATAATAGTAATATTAATATTACTTATTTCAGATTGGTGGGAAATAATTAACAGATCAGTGTTAATATTTGTAGTCATTTAAAATTTTTGATCATTTCTACTTTATTTTCGGTTTTTTATTATTCGTGCTTCAAGCCTATTACCTGAAAAAAATTCTGATAAGGAGTTTATAAAGTTTCGTAAGTAGACATTTGCTATATGGCACTTTGCCTACTTTAAAAAATAAATCTTATTTGTTAAGTACACAATACTGCGTTTAAGGCAAATTTAAGATAAATAGAGAAAAGATGCAATGTAATAAAAGTACATAATTAAATGATTTTATGATTAATCATTTCTGATACATTACAAGCACAGACATTGCAATTCATATTTTAAGAACTTTATTTGTATTTGAATTTTTCCTGTTCAGTATGAAATTCAATCGAATTTAATTTTCAATATTTTATACAATTTTACATACATGTTAGGTAAAAGATGACAGAATTATGTTTTCCTGAAATCTACAACTTCTCATGGTGGGGATGATATTACAAATAATAAACAGTTTAGTAGATTTCGATATAATTAATCGTGTTGATTTTGCAATTTTGTGAAATGGTGAGATAAAATCTTAACCAAGTTCAAATATTATATTCTGTGCAATATCTCAATTGTCATCAAATAAAAGGGACCTAAAAAGTCGCTGCTTTTTAACATTGCAAATGATTCCGTGATACAGAAGACCTTTTTGCGACCACCATACACACATACAATTTCACTGGGACCTTTGACGCATTGCAGTCCAATTAGTTTGCAATGACTTTTTTTATTCGTTTGAAGAATATAATTGCATACCATTGTTCAGTGTTTTCTTCTTTATCATGAGAATTCTTAGCACTTGCCTCAATGCAAGTGATCATTCCTGCTAAAGCATTGTTAATTCTCTTCCACCTGTTCCATTTTCATAGTAATTTTCAAATTGTTTAAAACATTTGTACTCAAATCCTTCGTATTCTAACTTCCCAAATAAAGTTACTTGAAATTGCCGAATGGAGATACTATTACATATTCCTTTTACTTTCCTATCACTCGATTATACAGTGATTGATACTGTTCCGCTGTGCTTTCCCTTCTGTTACCTGAGCTCGTGATTCTGTGTAATTTTGTACAGAGCTATCAAGGGTTTCTCCCCGAGGCCCACTGCATTCAGGTGCTTCAGTATACCAGAGAATATGTATTTGGACTCTGGACTCGTTGGATTCTATACGTGCTCCTCGGTTGCTTCACACAGCTTTCTGCTGCCTATGGACAACAAGAGAACTCTAGCTCCTTAATACATATAACCCTAATTTACTCGATTAGGTTTGTACCAAATTTGGTTCACGAAGTGGCTTTGGTTCACGAATTTGGCGTTAATGAACACTCAAGCTGGTAAGCTTCGGTTAATTAAATTAACTTTTAATATTAATATTTATTAACTCATAATATTAGCTCTTCCACGACAAGCTTTATTTCGGGACTTTGCTAATGTAAGTCTGGTATTTCAATGGAAGTTGGCATGATAAATGTAATTTTATGTCCGATGAATCCATAGGAATGTAGAACAGTGAAAATTTGCTTTTGTTAATTACATATGCGATTCATAAAAACTGCAGAATATTAACTACATTTTTTATATATATCCCACTATGTGTTGGGTTGCTTTTAATAAAATGTTCGTTCATATTGGGTTGCACTGTGCATTTGTACCATGTTACGCTGGAATAATTTCTCCGCGCACTATCTTTTAATTTATATCGAGTTTAATTTATTTCTTAATTTAACAACAATTCGTCTACAGCAGTATACATATGTATAATATCGAATACATTACTGGATATTTTAAGTTTTTCTCGCAAATGCAGCGGTAATACCCGATTCGGATCGAATAAAATTATATTTTTCTTTCGATAATATTATACGTGCAATGAAAGTTCAATTATTTTTAAATAAATAATAATCACACGTAATATGCAATTATTATGGTCAAATTCCGTCGTTAAATATCCGATCACGTTAACATTATTTTTAGCATTTAGAAAGTATTACTATCAATGAAATTGTGTAAACAAATGTTGGATATTCATATATAGGTACTAGAAGTGTACTATTAAGCAGTGATTCTAGTTGTAAATTCCATTTAACGGCTTTCAGTTGAGTTCGCAATTTTAATGAACGAATTAAAACGTCACGTATTCAACAGCGACACTCTGCAAATATCACGCGACACGGTTTTACAATATCAAGTTTAGAATTGTTTCGTTAACGAACCAGAAATCTTGCTCGCAAGCTTACACCCACGTTTCAAGCATCAAACCTGTGCACGTAACAGACATACACTAAAATCCGGGGCGAATAACAAAGGGGTCGAAACTATTTTACGCCCGAACTCATTGAAAGAAGTATCACACCCTCGAATTCCATAGAAACGAGCTTTAACGCATCCTGTAGCATCGTTGAGCGCGATACGCGATTGAAACCCGGGCTCTGGGAAAAAATCTGGGGAAAAATCAGTGGAAACCGCGATAATAAATGCGACGCTTCTCTCTTCTCTCTGTATTTTACACCCTCTCTCCCCCCTCTCTTTCCCTCCCTCGTCCTCGCGGTCGGTTCTCCTCTCGCGTGGAAGGGAATTCTGTCAGGCGAGCTGTTGAAAATTTAATCATCCCCGAAAGCGCTCGATTATTGTGCCGCGACACGTGACGCGCGAGCTTGTTCTCTATTCACCGTTGTCGAAAAAGTGTGAAGCGGTGGGATGGTAGACTGTGAGGTCTGCGAAGGGGATATGGAGGGGTGGAACTGAGGTTTTGAATAAAACATACGGCGTTTCCAATAAATTCGCGAGAAAGAGACACGATTAAAGCACGACTTCGACTATCCAACACATATCGATAGGTGTACGATTCAGGCAGATGACAATGCGTATGGCAATGGACAGATTCCATGGATCTCGAGCAACAGAGTTTCCATACGATTGTCTCATATGGCGGGTGTGTCATTGGAGAAATTCTTGATCCCTTTCACCCTTTAATTGCGATGGTTACTTTGATGTTAGGCTAAATTGAGTGATCGAACGTCGGGACATTTGGATTGAATTTTTAAGCCTCGTTTATTTTTGTGGATAAATCTGAAAGAGGATTTCAATGAAATTTAAATGAATAATACACGAGCGCCTTTAAATCGAGTGCTCTCATTGCGAATTTTGAAGCACAGTTGATACAACAGATACGAGTACTATGCATACGTAAATGGGCGACTACAAATGTACACGATGAACTGTAATTGAAACTTGCTTATTGCTTGCAACAGGGTAACAAGTATGTTGTGGTAATTTTATTATTGCTTCTTAATGTGGCCCAGGAATATTCGTTAGCTTATAAACGATAATAAAATCGATAATTTGTGCCTGGAGATAACTTCTCAATAAAATGAAGCGCATACGAAAAGCAACGAAACAAAGTGTTTTCGCATGCAAAAATTTTATGTATACACACGTAGGAACCTACAACTCCATACTATTTTTCACTTACAGTAATATGCACGATCTTTTACTTAAAGTAACAAACTGAATAATAATAAATTACGTGTGATAATAAATCCTACATACACGCGACGACAAGCGTTCAACATTCACAGTCTCTTGTCTCAAATATCGTCCCCTGCGAAACCTCTGCCGACAATCGCCAAATTTTATCCTGCAGAGTATCATCATCCCAAAAACTGCCACCCTTATGACAAAACATTCATCGCGCGGCCGTAACGAACCAGCGATTGGGCGTTCACGAGGGGCCACGGTTTTACGTTAATCCGCGATGCTTTTCAAACGACGCACCACTATAGAGTCACCGACGCGCGTACAATTTATCCAGAACATTCTATTACACTTTGATTGGCCCCGAGAGCCATTTTACCGAGATCGTTTAACCGAGGGCGTCAAACGCAGCGCGGTAAATAAATGACGTTCGATTGAGCCATCCTGTATACCGATCGCTCGTTCGCTACTCCTATCGCGTCACTCGAGATATCGCTCCTTCAACCACCCGAACACCGACAGTATGATAACGGGGTACAAGATTAGGGCTGCTGGTCGCCGTTTTTATCGCGCCTCCAGACGCAAGAAACGTATATAATTCAGCCGATTTCAGGTGTTTCACGACTTTCGTCACTATCATCCGGAACGTTGCTCGCCGTTTAATTATTTAGATAGACCGTGCGCGACTTTAATCGAGATTACCTTCGCGCTGTTGCTTCACCTGATACGTTCATCTCGCGAAGTTATAGCTGACTTAATTAAAATCCTGTTGCACGATTAACAGCGTATAGTACGTAAACGGGTTCCACAGTACGGGGAATCGATCCGTGGCGTAGTCTCGAGCGAAACTCGTCAAAGTTTTTGTCGGTATAGTGGGTTGGGAATGTGAATTTTTAGGGGGATTTTAAGAAATAGCTCTTTTGGGTTACATTGACCCTCTCGCCAAGGAGGACGTATAGATACGCCTGCAGATATTCAGCAATCGATCGTTGAAAATTTATATAAACGTTCTTTACAATAGTATTCATATATAGGAAGTAATGTCGGAACAACCTTATTTCAAGACTGGCTTTATTTTAGATTATTTAAACTGGTACGATAGTGACGGAATTGTATCTTGGACTTGTAAAATAAGAATGCTGTTGAGGAGGAATGGTCAAGGGTTTATAAAGGATCTGAAATATAGGAGTAGGGGTGATAGGAGAGGTGCGAAAATAGGAATGGAAAATAGTTAGGGTCATACGTAAGGAGTTGGGAGCATAGGTCGGGTGACTAAACGGGATGATTCGCAGGGTAAGGGCAAGGATGAAGAATGTTTTGGAAAATGCAATAATATTTGGTGTAGATAAGATATAGCTTAAGATTAAGTGGGTCGGTACATTACATATAAATTACACCTAGGTAATTAAACGGAGTATCTAAGCGTTCGTACATATACATAGCAGAATGACATCCACCTTGACAGTTTATTTTTCCAGAGAATTCTGTTTCCATAAAAAGGTGAATCGAAGTGAAACTTCAGAAAAAAGAAAGAAACTTTTTCAGAGAAAAAGTGATGCGTATATTTTTTACATTTCGCTAGAATATCCCGTTGTACCAAAACGAATTTGTAAATCCAACTTCCTCGAACGGTAAATCATTTACACGCAGTCATATTATTGATTTATGAACTTCCTCTACTTGTACATTCTAAAGAATATGTTCAAAATGATGCCTCTAGTCCTGTTAACAGAAGTGTATTCTGTTAAATGATGATGATCATTGCCACTGCGTTCGAGAAAATTCCATTTTAAATGCCGTCACTTGCATTGCGTATTTATTGAAATAAATAAGGAATCTTTTATCCTATGCAGCAATATATCTTAGTTTTACTAGATTTATTACGTTCTTGTCGCACGGTTCAAGTTATGCACTCCGTTTCCCCCTGGAACAGTCTGTATAACGAAAACTGCTTCAATTGAGCAGATGGGAAAAGAATACACGAATTATAATTAAAGACTGAATTGTAACTTAATTATAAAGATTTAATTATAAGTTGAGAATTATTTATTGAATGACTATCACAGTAACGTGGAACCTAGCTCTGACACTTCCGACATCTGACAATCTTGGAGTTGCTTCTGCTCGATTGCATGACCTAGGGGTGGTTCCTGTTGCCTTCCAGAAATTGTAATTGTGTTACAATGTTCGAACAATACGCAACTGAATTAATCAAGCAAGATAAATACACCTATCTGCAAGGCGTAATAAAATAAAGATTTAAATAATAGGAGGAGAAAGTTTAACAAAAATTACGTTACGAAGGTTATTCGCATGAATGTAACAACTTTCCAGATCAAATAAATACATTGGTCGCGCATCAGTTTCATTAATTATACAGCTGCCGAAATGAATAAAGATTGGAGGGAGGTGGGTTGCCACGAACTCCATCGATAAAGTTAGGGGCAAGCATAATGTCATTACAGACTAGACCGTGCACTGCATTACTCTAGACTCTGGAGTATCTCCCACCCTGTGTACACGGTTCACCACCTTTCTGTCTATTACTCTTCACCACGGGCCCTGAGGAAGTTGGTCAAGTCCGTGAGTACATGCCCGAAGCCCGCGTCACCTTACCAATATAACGCAATCAAGATCGCGTCGCGACCGCAATATTAGATACGCGATTTATTCGATTATCCTCTACCAGATTGCGATATTCCATTGAATGTTCAGCACGAGTGATTATTTCACTCGAACTTTTTCTCTGCAGGTGTAAGATCGCATCAATTACAAGGTTATTAGCAATACCATGGGCAGGGATACAGTGTGGTATATGTATACATACTTTGCATTATAGAGGGGAGGGTACGAATATCTGATAGTGTAGAGATATAAGACATGGTTTATGGTTTGTACCCATAGCATATCCAAGTGGCGTGTACTTTGGTTTATTTAGTGACATTTATGTAAAAGAATTAAAGATGGTAAATTCTTCTGTAATAATTATAGTTCGAGGACATCACTTAAGATTTGGAGTACATTGTGCCCTTTTTAATTTTATTGTGGTATAATGACAGAAGGTAAAATGGATATGCCATATTCGGACCCTCTCCTCTATTATTTTATTAGACAGTTTGGTTCGCTTGATAAACTTTAATGTGTCACAAATTTTCAAGTTGCCTTTGATGATTATAATATACGATGTATATTATACTTTAGGCACGGAAAAAAAGGTGCTCCACTGTTATTCGCATGTTGCATTCTTGGTTTGTTCTGGGCGGTGTAGTGGCCGTTTTGTGATTCTTGATGAAAATTTCGTCAATGTTTATTGTATCCATTCTGCTCCCTGTTCAAGCTTCAGTCTATTTTTGGCTACTTTCAGCGTTTCATCCAAGCCCAATTCGTTGTAGTTTACTGTTTCAGAGTCGGCGACTTCTTTGCCGGCGCGATCAGCTATTTCGTTGCCAGCAATCTCTACGTAGCTCAAGATCCATATGACTTCAATCTTACTGCTCTTCGGTATAATTCTTCGGTCGATTTCTAAAATTTGTAGAGATTTGTTTATTGGTGATGTGACACTTTGGTGACACTTCTTGAGTCCATGAATATAGCAATTTGCTAGTAAGATTTCAAGAGCAGCGATAACTGAGTACACAATCGGTGCACGAATTAAACTTCGAGCCTGGTCAGGTTTGCGTGAGTTTAGAATAAAACATTTGGTCACTCTCAATCAAAGAAACTGTAACAACGTAGGAACTAAAATTCCCCATATTCTTTGGATATTTAGGATGGTATAGAAAGTATTTAATGGGACATTATTCATAAGATTCCTTATCGTTTAAAGTAACGTAACACTGTGGATACTTAGGTGTGTCGAGGACGAGGGATAAGAATATCTATAGTGAAACAATTGAAATACTTTTGAAATAGTGGAAGTAAAAAAATTGCCCACTAAAATTGTTTCATATGAAAGTGATTATTGCATGATCGTGATGATTTCTTTCTGTTTGGAAATAAAAGTAACCTTGTAAATATCAGAGAAATTAAAAATCTTAATGAGATGTTTTAGTCTGCACTAATTTTGCATGTCAGGATGATTCTACAATAATTAAAACAAGTTACAACCTGTTATAGTATTTTGTCAGAATCTGTTTCCTCGTGTTCTTTATGGAGTAACGTGATTAGTTCTTCGCATGGGCGAGGAGCAGCCGAAATTAGGATATAAAATGTTTGTTTAAAATTGAGAGGATGCGCAGATGTTGTGAATGGCGAAAAGTTTTAAATTATGCACGTGCCGTTGTTCTATATTAGCGAAATTTTGTTACAAAACAACATATTAATGAAAATTTCCAAAGCACATACTGTAGCTTTGACACAGGTGGAGAGGAAATATTAAAAGTATTGCGTGAACATGTTTTTTGAAACTTCCATATTTAACTTAATAGACTGAAATTGAAAACTAGCTGAAAGTTCCATTCATATATGAACGTATTAAATAATGTTCCTCTTTTCAATATTTAATATCTGCTATTTTTCAGTAGTATAGAGGTTGCAGTTTATTAGGCTGTATCATTGTTACAGTTGCAAATTAACAATTTGCAGCATTCATTTGAACAAAATATAAATTGGTAATTATTCTGTAATATAGGAATAAAAATATGTTACAAATGTATGATGAAGTGTGAAACCACAGTGATATCATCAACTAATTTTTGTTTATATTTATACTTATTAGCTTCATCGATTTTGATTTCCAATCAATTTTGAAACGGTGGTCGAATTGTAACAAATCGTAATCCGATTATTTTCGGCCTTACATTGAACTCCATTCTGCCCACTTGAACATAGTGCACATAAATTGTTACATTTTACTGCTTTCGATCCGTGTAATTTCTCCAGCAGATCGAACTTGAAGAAGATCTGCTGCAAATATAAAATAATCAGATTTCATATCCCCGAAAAACCCTAAAAATCATCATGTTGAAAGCGAAAACGAACTCTAAAGATCCATTACGATTAACATCAAAATCAACTGACATTAAAAATAAATATTTCGAACTCCTTGGGATTCAAAATTATGTGCAAAGAAACCCCCATAATATCGGAATTCGTACGAAATGTTTCATCGCAACGGGACCTAAAGAAAACATTTCCTTCAACGACCGAGATTCCCTCGTTCAAATTCCCCGATGGAACATGTCACTCCGATTAATCAGTCCGGCGTTAAACAAAGCTCGAAGACACCCCTCCGCATTGACGAATCGCAACGAGCGTAATTTCGTACACCGTGACATAGAGTTTGCCACTTGGTCCGGTTCCGCGTAAATGGCAGGGATTTTTGCGTGACAAACAGCGCGACCGCAATTGGAGCGACACCATGCACCGCTGACGTTTGTCAAGCTTTCGTCCATCGAGTTATTTAGGCTAGCATACCATACCCTCTGTCCTCTCCCACAGACCGTTCAACAATTGCGATCCGCTATGAAATTTATATCCGTATTCTGCAAGCGTGTCGTGGATCGTGGATATGGGTGCTCGTACGCGGTCGAACGAGTCGTGACGAGTAAGCCCAATCATTTCTTCAGCTATCGACACGTGAAATTGTTCGATCGGCCGCGCATTGAATCGCGACGACACGCAGACCCGTCGCTTCGCGTCGCATTATTGGTTGACGATAGTTTTCGACGGGTCAGCACCAGGGGCCTGACAGTGCGGTCTGGCTGATCCATTACCCGGCAAATCAATTAGGGCGCAGGCACGATCTGCATCGTAACACGGGTGGAAAAAAAGGGTGGCGAAAACAAAGCATTTAATCGGATTTTGTTTTATCGGCCGCACACACCGAGACCACGCGAACAAATATTTCACGAAAACAACAGCGAGCCGTGATGTACCTTTTTTTTGTTCTCGTGCATGCACGCGCGTGCACGTGTACGCGAATGTGCATGTGCGAGAGGCGACGTCCAGATACTGACGTCCGTGCGGGGTGGAATGGGGCCTATATTTCAAAAATTCTATACAGCCAGTGCTTGTGTGTAGTTCTTTTTTTCCGGACTGCAGCGCTTTGAAAATACCGCGGTGAAAATAGCTCGCGTTATTAGCGGATTGTCGGTTACCTCGTTCCTCTGTTCAGCGATGTAATTTTTTAATTGAACGCATTCTGCCGTTGCGAAATTATTGCAACAGCATTTCATATTGTAGCGAATATTAGAACCTTGGGATGAATTGTTGATCTGGTGTTTCCAAGGGAAGAAATCCTTTGTTCAGTTGGCGATTGTTTTGGTGATTGAATCGTTCGGTTTAATTATAAACTTTTGCGAATCCGCGTTCGGAAATAATTTTGCAAAATATGGGGTAATAGTGACGCATTGGTTGGCCCAGAAATTTTACAATCCGTCGATAGCTGTGTCTGAAGTAAAATACTTCCATGCGATAACTGTGTGTACGCTCGGTGTGTACAGTTATGTATTCACGAGCGTATGCCAAATATTGCAATTATTGCAAATGTTTGAAACAGAACTGTGCGATGAAAGAGAGTTTTCAGCATGTACATTGTTATATGAGCGAAGCAACGATGATAACGCAAGCGCGAGGGAAAAAATGTATTACACGTGTATGGATAATTCAATATGGAAATTTTCAAACGGCAAGTAATGTCTCTTGGATGAACCTTTATGAAAACCTGCAGAGGTACATGGAGGCGTAAAGAATTCTCAATAAATGAGGATTTTACATTTTGGTTTGTTAAATTGTACATCTCCTTTATGGTTCTACTCAATACTGTGAAGCTGTTGTCAATAAAACGAAGGCATGGGGGTAATCCGATTGAGAAATCTATGGTGGACTGACGTTGGTAGTCGTTGAATTTTCATGACGGTGATGTACTCGTGACCATGGTGTCATGGGATGTAACATTGACAATCCTGGAATCGTGAGAAATGTTGCAAATGTTCACAGATTTCCATACTAACAGCTACCCAACCGTGGAATGGAGTATGGGCGACAATGAACTTGGGGGATTAAACACAGATGATACTGGAACTGTAACGTGGTATAATACTAAACCCAATTGAACATATCTACACGTTGGCAACGTAATATAGATGAGGTCTGACTTATGAAATCCAATGGAGACAATTGTGTTGTGGTAACATTAAATAGGGAAATAGTGCAAAAATAGTTTGATTCTCTTTAAAATATTTACTTATTTATTTATTGACGGCAAACAGCCTTTATATAAAACAGAGGCGAGTAGACATGCTCGCGTGGTATACATATAGTACAAATTCAGTTACATAAGGTATGGGGAGTTCGCTCGGTATATAGTACAAATTCAGTAACATAAGGTTTGGAGAGTTCGCTCGGTTTATAGTAAAAATTCAGTTAACATAGTGTTTAAAAAGTAGAGTCTTTAGAGAAGCTCTGGAGTGCACAAACAGGTCAATGTGTTGGTAACATTTATTGCCTAAGGTGGTGATCCTAGTGACTATTGAATTCGTGCCTGCCAGTGTCCTATGCGTAGGAACATGGAATAGGGATTTGTTACTTCTTAGGGTCCTTCCCGGTACGCAAAAGTTAATTAGTTCCAACAACTCGGAGCAGTTGCAGCCGCTGCTTATGATATCATGTAAAAAGAGCAGGTCTTATATAATTCTTTTCGTGGCGAGAGATCTTAAGTTGAGTTGGTTAAGCAGGTGTACGTAGTTGTGGTTATAGCGAGTCATAGGAGAGCTCAGTTTGTGTGATATAAATCGTAAGAATTTATGTTGTACCTTCTCTATTTCTGAGCTCTGGATGTCAGTATACGGATTCCAGATCGTCGATGCGTACATTAGAGTTGGAACTACCAACGTGTTATATAGGTAGAGTAATGTACGAGCATTCGTAAAAATATGTAACAATCGAATTTTAGTCATCAAGAACGTGATCATAATAATTATTTTCTATGTGATTACTAAATATTCTAGGTGTCTTTAACTTAAGGTCATTCAACTGAACGTAAATAATTGTTAGACAGAAGAGGACTAACAATAATAATGTTTTAGATCGAATAGATATATTTGAGGTTTGTGGATTTCACATTTTACATTATTCTCGAATAAGGAATTCCAAAATGCTTGCAACCACCGATGCTTAGTAATAATATCGCTTGAAGGTTGAGATTCCTTATTATCATTGAAGCTTAGAAATTCTTCGAAATATCTGACGTCCCTGAAATTCTTCAAATTTCTTAACATAATTAAGATTTTCGGATTTTTTATATTCCATAAATTTCATAAGGCGTATGAAACGTTTAGCATTTTCAAGATCCCTTGAAACTTGCCGAATATTCGACAAGGAATAGCTGAAATTTTCGAAATTTCTAAGAAAATACGTTGTAAATGTCTTGCATTTCTTGTACCTCGTTAATTAGCAGTTCTTATAATAAATCTGAAATATTTTACATCCAATGTCGGTAGTAAAGGAAACGCACAGCAATTTTGAGGTGGTTTCCTCATTAAACCGTATTTATTGATATTTTTATGACTTTTTTTGTCGCTGACTGAACACTGGAATCGATGTTCTTAATAAGCATGCACATTAATCTTTCTAGTGTAATGCATACTGACTAAACGAAAATCTCACAAGAACGCAATGAAATTTCTGGTGATGATCGAAAAATTGTAAAAGTCCAAAATCAGTTTCGTACCACGCGTACATTGTAATATCGTTTCCTCGCTTTCTGATTAATATCTCCCAGATCAAGATTATTTCTATACAGACTAAAAATCAACACAATTTAATTTCCCGTTCGTCACAGGATCTCCGTCGTTCGATAAAAAAAAAAGCAAGCTTTATCGCTTGTATCAGCTGTGTTGCAGGCCTACAATCAGCAGTCACGAATTTCACGCACCCGCGGAGATTTCAAACGTGCTTGATATTTAAGTTGTCGCGGGGCGGTACGTGATGTGAGTCCACGCGAGAAAATACCTGTCCGCCGCGGCGCTTTATTTTGTGGCAAAGATACACACGTGCCGTTGCAAGCCCGTATCTCGGAACCATTAAAATGGATTTATCCGGTTTTCCATTCGTACTCCATGATACCGTGCGTGTACTTCCCCTGTCTTTCCCTTTCCGTGCACTTCACCATTCTGTTGTTTCCGTTGCACCAGCCCTGTGAAACATGGTCAGCCGAAATCGATAGTTAGATTGTTTCGCGTGAACAGGATATCGAGCAACCGTCGACGCCCCACGGATTGTCCGGTTTCGATGTTTCCACACGCTTCACGCGTCATCGCGTTGAAATTACGGCGCAAGCTACGATTACTATCCTCTTCTGTCCGGCTAAGCCACCCAGTTCCGGTTTGTATCGATATGCTTGTTCATGATAATCGCCCGGCGTAACTTGGGTTTGTACGAGGGACTGGCGTACACCCCCCCTTGGAATATTGGAAGAACGGATTGGATTGGTTAATGATAGAAGAGGAGCTCTTTAGCCTGCTCTTGGGCACGTGAAATTGACGTTGACTAATTTGTGGCAGATGTAAATTTGATAGATACGCAGTTGGAATTTAATGGACACAATTAGGGCAGTGGTAAACGTGGTTGAAAATGCGAGTAGACAATACTCTTGGGGATGACAGCAAATTCACTCGGGCACGATTTGTTGTGTTTCTCTCTCTTCCGGTGATAATAAAATAAGGATAGGGCAGGATAGAAAAATAAGGTCGTATAAGGTGGCCCTCTATTCGAATTTTATTCCACTAGCTATCAACTGGACAAGACGTTACGAGAGCCCTGTCAGACTTTACGACACAATCGCGAATTACATGCGCATTTTCAATAGTGACGATACTGCGGCCAGCCACGCAGAACGGTTCAAAAATGTTTTCTACGAGCGAACGCGTTGGCCACGATCCAATGTAATTAGCAGTATTTTCGCGCGAAGTGGCTTCCGACGGTATCGCAAATATTCCCTCGGTTTTCTTCGATTATGGCACCGGGAAGGTTCCGGTTATTTTCTCATTTGTCATCTTTGCTATCTTCTCTCCTTCTACTTGCTTGCAGTGGCGCATTGAAATTTGGCCTGCGCTTATTAATTCTTGAAAATTTGTCTTCGACGTGCACGTCAATGGGTGGCGCTATGTCGCAGAAAGTATTTAAATTTTTGATCTCGTAACAGTAGATTAAATAATAACAAATTTCGAGTCGTTTATCGAAATCCTCCAACATTTCCTACATTTGCTGCCCAATATAATTTCTTCAGCGCCATCATGATATAATGTGGCCCGATTATCAGACAAATTAAAGTTATTATTCTGATATAATTCTCTACTACAATGACTTCACTAAATTAATGCCCCTACCCCTAACACAATTTACACAATTCTTTCTAATAATTAAATTCAAACCTGTGCCACATTTATCTATTAAATTCACATTGCTCATTTACGTGTTACTTTCCTGTACATTCAGAGTTTCAAGAAAACCAGAAATATTTATGCATATAGCATACCAAACGAGAGGTTTTAAATAATTATCGTGAAATCTATCGAATGAAATGCATCTGTCTTTTCAACGAGACCTGGACAAGAATAATACAAAGAGCTTCAACTTCATTTGCACAGTCGAAAAAAAAACAACAAAATGGGATGACAGATCAGAAAAAAAAAATTCGTCGTTCTTCTGAATCAGATATTTATCTATTCACACGACTGCCGTCGTATTTTCTGTCGGCAATTTTGAATTTCATTCGAAACTCGACAAAGCTTCCATCTGTCGATTCTGCTTCGCTTGTACCTTTCGAACCGGAAAATTGATGGCAAACAGAAAGAAGTCAATTCGTGGACTACGTATTTTCACCATTTCTAATTATTCAAAATATTTTTCGTTGAAATTCTTTATGGTAAACATCGAGCAACCCGATCGCAATATTTTTTTTTACCATGAGCGTTTCAACAGTATAAGAATTCGTTTCAGACATTCGGTGCCATAACAGAACATATAGTACATCCATGTTACGCATCCACTGACGAATTTTATGTTTTTTGATTCCCTTAGCGAGAAAATTGAACGCTATAAGGTTAAACAAATAACGCGCGTTCAAATTTACATAGTACGGGCTTATACGAGGACTCTTTATTCACTTTGCAAGATATCTGAAAACACGCTCGCGTTTCAAACGTGGTCGCGTATTAAGGGATCCGCCTGCGAAATATCGTACATTCAATAGCGGGCATAAAGCAGGCTTAAACGGAAGCTGCGCAGAACGCATTCTACCTTTTGTAACTGAATATTCATTATTGATATTACCAATTCTTCTTTCTCTTCCATAAACCACTCTACATGTACTCGTTTATACATTGGAGAAACCGTGTTACATTATTTGTCGCATATCGAAGTACAAATAACAGCAAGATACATTCTTTAAATTCGCCATGGTACTGTTAGTAGAGTGCAATATTTATAAAATATCACGCGAGGATAAATCGAGCGGGGCACGGTCTGAAACAGAATGGGAAAGGAAGAAGAGATCGGAATTAAGACGGAAATCGAATAAAGAAAATCGCCAAATTAAATAAGGGATCGAAGAGCAATGAGGACAATGATAATGGAAATAAAAGGAGGACGGAGCGGAGAAAATAAAGCGGTTAGAAATAGGGAAGATATTTGCGTGTAGTGCCAACAGTCCTATGGTACATCCAAATTAAACGAAGATTGGCTGCAATGCCTAATTTGTTCTAACGTGGACTCGTGAGGACTGTTTGAATGAATTCCGTTGCTATATTCATAAAGGTTTCATAGACCAATCAAATTACCCACGCCTAAATTACTTCCCACATTTATAAATATTTTATGCTGATGGAATTTCGAAACCACATTCACAATAAAATAATCTGACTTGTAACGCATTCCAAGAATATTTAATTTAATAATTTCAATAATAAGCTACAAGCACTGTGAATTATCTTTTTGTATAAGCATATTACAATGCCCCTTTCAACGTTCCTTATATCCCGAAGAACCTACATCCAGTAATTTACAAGCCAGCTGATTTTCACGGAAACATCGTTTTTCTCATGGTCCCTTGGCACACGAAAATCCACCACTTTTCATCGACGGTGAATGAAAACTTGACGGCCGGAATTCCAGGCTGAATAGGAAGATGGCAGATATTAATTCACGGTTTTATTGATTTTATCCCAAACGTATGATCGGCCATGTGGCCGTGTAGATGAACAGACACGTAGAAGGATGACAGATATTAAGCGATCGACTTCCTACAGGCTCACAAAAGGCAGCCTTGCGAACCTCTTCGGCATATATCAAGTGCAGCTAGTCGCTTAAATCAAATACGCGAAAACCAATCGAGTTAGTCGCGCCCACCACGCCGGCTGCCAAATTCTATTTTACGCGAACTGCATCTACGACTTTATGGCCTTAACGAGATTTCGATTATACGCCGATTGAACCTCTGTTTGTGCTTTATAGAAAAATTTGTCTTGGGCAGAGTTTCGTATAGTTTTTTTTTTGTATGGAAAAGTGATATCGTCTTAAATTTTATTGCAATCAGTAAGCCTTTGTTTATGACTTTTTCTTTTATCGCTAAAATTATTTTTGGTGCGACGTGACTATTTATATATTACACCATTTCAGTATAATATTTCGCGGAATGTGGTATACCTATTCCTCATTATTGTTGGTACAGTATATTGTAAATATTAAATTACACTGCTGAAAATGATTTCTTAGTTTCGATCACTTTTCTCTGGTTTTGAGTGCAACCTACGGTGGGGAAAATGTGGGAACTGCAAATTGCTCTTGTAATTTGTAAATGTTTTTTGTTGAAGATCTTCAACAGGTAATTTCAGCGAGTTAAAAATTAGAGATGATTTATTTCGGGATAACAAATTGTTTACTTTTATATTCTCTTTCTGACTCTTTTGACTTTGTTCTCCGCTTACTTCTCCGCTTACTTCTATACACTCTCGTTTTTCGCGCCACCTTCGCTGTTCGTATCTAATCCTTTTTATCTTATTTTTTCATTTCCCTTCTCTGTAGTTTTTCCTCTTTGTTCCCTATTTCTTTTGTTTTTCTCCTTGCCGTCTGCGTTTTAAGTTTCTGCATTTTTAACTAAGTCCTCAAGTCTATCTTTTGCTAGAAACCTCACGAGGATATAAACTTCTAAAGGTATTGTAGCGCATACGGTAAAAGCGAAGGAAAGTTAAACGACTGACAGTCTCCCAACTTTTAACAAAAACAATTCATCTCTATGTTGCATCGAATATAGTGCAGAAAATTCGTGAATAACGTAACAATAGCCCGCGTTGATATTATAAAAAGTGGGCGAATAATTGGTGCAGGTGTAAAATTTAATTAGCATCGTACGTCAGTAAGCCCTTGATACAAGTTTTCGTTTAGCTTTCGAATTACTCTGTTGAGAGAATTCAAGCTTTGTAGCCATAATTTTAGATCACTAACTTTATTAAGGTTTTATACTGTACAATTTTAATGGCAGAGAATGTAATGTTGTTCGATAACATGGCTAAGTATTATATTTCCACAAAAGCAGAGCAACATAGCCATAATAATTTTCCAAAAAAATTTAAAATCAAGGATCTTAAGGATCTATTATATTACTAGTGTATACTACAATACTCTAAAATTCTCTACATAATGCAATATAATATACTAACAATGTTTATACAGTACAAATATTTATTACATTAAAATTGATATCTAAATCGTCGCCAGGGAATATGATTCATATGTTTTTATATGTATACACCATTATATTACATCCAACGTGACTGCAATAGAATCCAATGTGTAATACGTATACGCTACATAAATCCCCCAAAGATTTCTATCATTCCATACATCTTCTGTATCAATATTCAATGGATCAATATTCAGGCTCTAAGTTACCCTGCCCATATAAATAATTACCTAACGTAATTCAAACTTAATATTAAAACAAACTAGAAGGCTGCACAATAAATTTCGTAAATGACAAAAATACATAAATATTCCATGCCTAATTAATTACTAAAAAAAATAAATATGGCCAAACATAAAATATTGATCGATGATCGATGCTTTGTTACAAACGTGAGATAAATCTCTGTGCGTTTTCGTGCTGTCGCGCCACTTGATGGAAAAACACGAGAGAGAAGGTTGTATCAGAAACGAACTTGCGTTTACACGGACAACGAACGTGATTAATCAGTGGTCATTTGGCCGATAAATATTTAATACACGGCGTTGAGGTTTGAAGCATTGGAATGGCTCGTTTCGGGGATGCGCATGATTCACTCCTTCGAACGTGGGATTTGAATTTTACGAGTAGACCCATAACTTTTCAACGAGACGCCGATCTTACGAATGCGTCCCTTGAGCCTCAGGTAACGCGATGCCGTGCGACTTTCGCTGGCGTCAAACCCCTTTGAATTACAGCGTCGACTATGAAACGTTGTAATCCGTAGTCGTGTAAAAAATTTTATCTTGACGGAGGAACATTCGTTTTCCCGTCTTCGTATGACAGCATAAGACGCTTGAGAATAATTTACGGTTCCCTGCGCGAAAATCCTACGACCAATTGTTTCATTAACCACACAGGCGTGGGTCTGATTTCTGATAAGATTTTTTTATTCTTGACGAAATAAGAATATGCAAAGTACTTTTTTCATATCTATAAAAAGGGGTGCTTGGTGTATCCGCAGTAATTTATTATGAAAGTAGAAGTAGTCATTAGAATGTACGAGATTGTGAAGACATAGTTTCCAACATTTGGCACAATGTTGAAGTATTTCTGTAGTAATTGAACATTTTTCAATTTAGTTAATATATTATTACATAGAGGTGTAAAATTATTGCATGCTAATCCTATGAAATGAATAGAGAATTATATTGTACGAGCATCATATTTCACTTTACGGGCTGAAAATTTGTGAGCTTTTAGTGCGCACGTTGGTGCAAAAGTGAATTTTCTAAAGTTAAGCTTCCTCTCAGTGAGAGTTTAGAAAGAGAGTTGGCGGAATGGAGTTTTAGAAAGAAACTTTTGGATGAACGTCAAAGGAAAAGTTTTTAGCGAGGACATGCAGCCACATGATCGAGTATTTAAAATGTAAGAGGTATATGAAATTATTCTTTTATTTACATCGTACATAATTACACTTATATTGTACAGATTTTACAGCATTTTCTGGGCACAAAATTTCAATGAAATAAACGTGCTAAATTTGAAAAGTACATATTATGAAACATTATACAATGTGTTGAAATATGTACTCTGTACAACGTTAAAGCGGCCATGTATTTTCGAAATGAAATCTGTTTTAACATTTAATACTCACTGTTTTTACTAAAGAAATATCTTCGTTGTCATTGCTGCATGCACGACTCGGGAATAGATATTCATCAACACCTTTGCATCACAAAATTGTGTACACTGAAATATAGAATATTTGCATAACATAGAATTCCATGAACTTAGAAAAAATCTTTCTCGTAAAAGAGTCGTGAAATTCCAAATAGAACTAAACTTAAAAGAAGAAACAAAACGAATGATCTATTTACTCAAGTCGCCCGGTACCCTTCGCAACTAAATCCTCCGATGAGATAAACGATGAAATAAAAGCTACCTATGAAAAAGTATCCCCGCTGAAGTAGCCCCCAAGTTCCACTTCCAGACAACGCAACAGGAGAATCGTCGGACGATCGAGACAAAAGAAACTTAAGAGGGTTCTGATCGCATTTTTCTGTCAAATCGCGATCGAAGCGTCTTTTTCGCAACGTCCCTTCTTCCCTTTTCACGTGTCTCGCGTGAAAGAGTAACGGGGGAAGATGTAGCTGTCAATTTCCATCTGTCGTAACCGCGCCGCGTTCCGATTTGAGTCCGTTCGAGTGTACAGCGGCGATAATATTATGTCGATTTGCCCGGTACTTCCTATCGCAGTCAGCTAAAACCGTGCTGAATCGTACACGTGCTTACGTACCTACATACATATATATTTCCCTAACATATTTGCTCAAGAGAAGAACACGAATCAGCATGGCACGGCCATTTACACCGAACAGAAAACGGGGTGGTTACAGAGGTGGGGGGATAAGAAGCGTCGTCGTCGTCGCGTACCCACTCGACTCGCAGACGAGTTCCAAAAGCTAAAAGGAGAGGCGAGGCGGAGTGTGGGTATTCCTAGAGAGGAAAAGAAGAAAGGTTCGAAGGAGGGTGGGTGGCGAGTGGCTCGAGAAAAAGGAAGGAGAGAAGGAAGAAAAAGGGAAAAAGAAGCAACGAGTACATCTTTCCTGTCGACTTCTTGGGTGCACCGTGTGTATCCTCTCGAGCTGCGCCCAGGGAATTTAATTCCATTTTCAATTTACCTAAACCCCCTTACGCAAACTCGGCTGCTCGGTCTTCAAGCACCTCTGGACTTCCCTCTTTTACTCCTTGTCGCGGCGTTCCTCGCTTTCCCTTCAGGAGTGCCGCCCTTATTTCGACCCGCTCCTTTGAACCGCCTACGTGCGACCTAGCTTCTTCCCATACGAAATGGTTCAACGAAATATGACAATATAGGCTCTCTTTCCTCTGTTTAGTCCTTTTCCTTTTTTCAGTAATACCAACTATTCGGCGTCTTCACGTTATAGTAACAACCTTTTGCCCTGATTATCTCAAATCGCTTACAATCACATGCAACTCAACTTCGTTGTAAATGAAACAGGTTTACGCAAATGGAGTTCATAAGATGGGTGTGAAAATGGTATATTATATTTATTTATTTTAGTTATATCAACTAAATCATTTTAATTTTCTCGTTTGAACTTTCTGGATCACTTTCGAAAAATTCAGAGTTGCGAATGTTAGTATATGTATACATATATATAATGTATAATTTTATTTAATGAGCATTGTAATGTACCTCACAGAATTTGTTTTATTATGATCCATAACTTGTATTACGAACAGAATTTGACTTTACAGTCTGAACAAGCAAACGCACATAAATGTAACAATATTATAGTTATTACACAAGTTGATCAAACCAGATTATGTGAAACTTTAATGGGCTCTGACCGGATACAGCTCCGATTTCGCACTACGCGTGAGAACCCGGTAATATTGCCACTGGTATCTATTTCTCGCGCCAGCTGAAGGTGTATTTTCTTGAGTCTTCAAAGTTTCCGTGTAAATTGTAAACGATCCCTGTCCCATTCTCGCGACGCGACGCTTGACAGTGGGATTCAATTAGGCGCGAGGCAAGGTTTCGTCACACGGCCGAGGGAACAGCTTTAAAATTGCACGGCCGAAAAAACTGCAGCGTCGAGAACTGAGGCAAGAAGCAAACGGAAGAAAGAGGAAGAAATGGCAGACGAAGGAGATGGGTACACAGGTGGATCCGTGGGTTCGTTTAAACGCCTTTTTTTACAGAGAAACGTCTTGCCCCGGCGGCGTTTAGATTCTCACGGCTGCCAACTCGACGCGATTGCCGCCCTTTTTTTTCTCCACTGCCACAAAGTGTCGCGTACGAGCGCTAATTAGTTTTCATCTCTCCCCGCGCCTTCCTGAACCGTTCGTTCTCGCTTCACCGCGTTGCTTAGGCTTTTCTTCTCCGTCCTCCAATTTCAAGAGTCCACGGAAAGAAACTCCAGGGGGTCCATCGTCAACTCTTTCCTCGTAGGCATCTCGGCCAACCTCGATTTTCACACCCTCTTTTATCTTCGACGCCTTTTTCGACACCATTTTCTCACACCGCGAAAAGAAAACGACCCCGCGCCGTTATCGTTCCTTCGCGAAGAATTCGCTTTACGTTCGTTCAGAAGTATGTTTAGTCGTCTGTCCGGAATCATTTATTGGATTGCACATCTTTTGGCCGTATTTCTGGGTAAAGACTAGCGTAATCTCGTGGAGGTGTCGCCGGGAGTTACTTTTCTTTATTAATGACGTAGATGTCCTTTGCTGGTGATCTTTGGACATGCATTTATATTAAGATAACCGCGTTATCTCGGTTCGAACGGGCACAAGTGATCGACTGTCACGATCCCTATTGTTTTGGGTAACTAACAAATCAGTTAACTCTACCTTTTTTATTATTAAAAATTGTATCGCCAAAGCGCTTGATTGAGCTGTACAATTACAGTTACAATTTATAGTTTCGTTTAGACGAGTCTCTACTAGGTGAGAGCAGGTGCGTTATAAATTATTCAAGCTTCGAGATCTATATTCTATCCGGGGAGAGAGAAAAGAAAAACTTCAATAAATCGCAACTGATACTTCCAACTAAACTCGTTAAATCGCGGACATAGTTCGTAACGCCACGCCGGTCATTACTTAAGTGGAATGAATAAAATGCTTCGCCTTCCACTGGCCACCGAGGCCTGGGAGATTTATAATATCGTTACGCGATTTCGAAGACAAACAGAAAACAACATACATATATGAAGAAGATGTTTCAAAATAATTAATTGGTCTGTGAAACGCGGGATTTACATTTATCGTTCAATTGGCTAATTCCATTGATTAAGAAAGAAACACGGTTGATGGAATCTTACTGACGTTGCACAGTGAACTGAATACAATCATCTGTGATCTGTTCGTTAGCGGTGCTATTTTTTGTGGGGTTAAAATAAAAGTTTGTTTATTTATTTGTGTGTGAAAAAATTCTATAATTGATAAGACTACCAGATTTTGAAAATTGAAAAGAAGATTTCAGTCGTTAGAATCCTTGGTTCCATAGATTGGTGTACTTAAACATATACTTATGAAAAAAGATTCAGATATTCTCGCATAATATTTATGCCCTTTACTACACAATTTTATTAGTCACGTCATTTATTCTGTATTTTATCAGTTCTTCCAATTTTGCCTAAAAAAACCTTTTGAACTCTGATGGAATCTTGATTAAGGCATATGTACATAGAAGAAACCAATAGAGATGCTTCACTTAAACGACAAAGTCAGTTGCGGACGGTGATTATTGCCGTGGTGTTTGCAAGTTTTATTGTAGTTAGGATTTATGCAATGGAAGGGACGATGAGCTACGAGATTAAGAAAGTATGAGCTCCGAGATTAGATATTGCAGTTAACATTCAGATGTTATCGTGCCTCGACCTGCGAGATTATACCACGTTTATGTTGCAAATAGACTCACATTTACATACGAAGTTTCCGATTTATCTCTATGGAACGTAAACCATATTCCGCAGCCTCCCGGAAGAAATCCTCTTACGTCCTCAAAGACTGTCACTCAATACTGAACGCAAATAGTCAGTTTTATCGGCTGGAAATAAATTGATAACAAAGTAAAAGTAGGTATTTTTTAGAAATCGGAAAACACCAAAGGAAAGAAGAGAAAGGACAGATGATAACGCAACCTTGAAAACAAAGAACAAAATCTCCATAAAAGAACCTTCGGGCATTAGAAATAAATTTGCGGCGAGAAACAGGGATTAGAAAAATACAACAAGCTTCCAAATTGAAGACATCATGACTACGACATTTCGAAACTGGTAACACTCCTCGAACTCGTAACAGCCAACGAACGACAAAAAGAAACCGATCCCCACCTATAATTACTCGTCTCGAAGGTAATAAAGTACACCTCTCACTTCATCAATTTCCCTCGAACAGAATTTCACCTGCAATTAAGGGAAGTGGTAAAGTATCGGAGATCATTAAAGCGTCCGACGGGAATTAAGCACAATTCACTCAAACTTCATAATTCAATCTTTTCTCTTCATTTATCCTGCACAAAAACGAGGAGAAGAAAAATTTCCGGTGTGCCTACGCGCGTGGGTATAATTTCGTCGTTAAACGTGGAGTCGCCGGGTCGCGAGATAAGAGTGTTAGGGTTGATTTAATGCGAATAAACTGTTTCTTTCGCGAGCGGCGCTGCTGGCCGGATCCGGCGTTAGTCGGAGAGAACGAGCTCCCTTCGGTCTGTTTAAAATAGACATTCTTGTACAGGTTGACCGACGACGTCCACTTTGGTCAATTGTTTCCCCGTTGTAAACAGGTCAGAAATAAATCCCGGCTTAACGCCGAGCTTAAAAGCTCTTAAAGCGGCACTCGGTTCTCGGCGTCGCTCCTCATGCCTCAATTTATTCTCCTCCACGTCGATTTTTACACCGCCCACCATTCTTTTCGTTTCTCTGCACCTGGCCGCGTTGTACGGTGTTCTTTCTCGATTGCTACCTTAGCACGATCGCTGTAACGTCGTTAGTAAAACGTCTCTGAACGTCGATTTGAAGTTTCTGTTCAATTTCTTCTGCAGCCGATAGGCGGGCGACTCTTTTCGCCTTTTTTTCTGGTGAAATGGGATTTCGAAGTTTTATGATTTTGGGATTGACGAATTAT
Source organism: Nomada ferruginata (assembly GCA_963583965.1). Lineage (NCBI taxonomy): Eukaryota > Metazoa > Arthropoda > Insecta > Hymenoptera > Apidae > Nomada > Nomada ferruginata. The sequence continues at coordinate 16,536,079 of OY757213.1, forward strand.
CGGGGCGCGATAAGTTGGAGATGTGTTTCGGCGCAAATCGTGTTTTGTAACAATATTTTGTAATAATATTAAGGTTGCGTGTGTTCAAGTTATGATCGCGTTAAAAATAATTGAATTTCTCTTCAAGCGGTGACATCTAAAATCATCTCAAATCTTATTCAAGGTGCGTGCACGCGTTGTGAAAAATTGTGCCTTGCCAATAGATTCAGTTAAGTAGTGTTATACAAAAATCGCCGAAAATGTTCACCGTGGCAGTGAAATGTCGACCGTTTGTTATTGAATCGTCAAATTTTTCTTCGACGAGATTAAAAAGCGTACGAGAATCGGTCATTGGCCGACAACAATAAATTAATGTAATTGAATCACAACAGCCGGGACGTTGTACGTATAAAATCCGTACGTCGAGGGTATAATTCTTTGTTAAAAGAGTCACAGAGGCGTTATAACGAACACCAAATGAAATTATATCCGAGCCACGCTTTAATATATGTGTGTAATTTAGCAGGGAGCATTCTGTCCCCTTGTTCTTTCTTTTCGGCGGTTATTGAAAAAAGAAATAACGGAAAAGGGGAACGTATGAAAGGAAGGGATGAAAACCATCCATCATGAGCGATAAACCTGGCGCCGTTCCACAGCCTGAACCGTTTTAACGAGACTTCAAAGCCAGGAACTTCATTTGCTCTGTCGTGTTTTTCTTCATCTCTATCCGACGTCGGGACGCAACAAGAAAACGTAAGAAAAAGTCGGGATCACGAATATAGAGATTAATCGCGGCGATCTGAAACAGCCATCTGCTAAACGCCTTTAAGCACTTGACTTGCGATCACCAAGTACATTTCGTAGAGACTTCTTCGCTTTATTTCATGTGGTTTTTCCCGTTAGAGTTCAGAATACGTTTATAGTAGAGTTTACACAATATGTGTAAAAGTTTCCACGTGGAAAAAAATTCATAAGAATAAGAATTTTGAAATTACATAGTCGTCTTTGAAAATCAATTCTTTTTTCGTTGTAAATGATAGTTGTTTTGGCGTGATTGAATTTGGTACATATTTTTCTGATAAAAAAATTTGCATTAACAGTATTCTGAACGAACGTAACACGTTCATTTATTGTTAGTATTTGCGTTTACGTTCCTTGCGGGTAACACTGTAAACTGTAAGGGAAGCAACTTTGTCATGTTTTTAAAGAGAGAGCGCGAACTAACCGGTTAAAAATTCGTTTTTTCTTTAATGGTCTACGGTATTGTATAGATAATGTTCTGAACTAATAAATACATTGAAAATTCAACCGCCAAGAAAAAATTACCTCTTTGTAACTTGGTTCTGCTAAAATTACGATCGACTACTTATATTGGTTCAATAAATAACTGAAACTAGGCGACCAAATTACCCGAACAAGTTAAAGAACTAATGAAAAGCTACTTTAATCTTTAGTATCTGAAGGTAGTACCTCTTCAAATACTTTTAGCCTTCACAGTCCTTACAGCCCTTGAAAAACAATTCTGCCAAAGAAATTAGTATAGTGTAAATAAGTTTTACACAAAAATTACAAACCGAAGTATAGAATACGAATTAATCCTAATCTCGATTTCTGATATCGTATAATATAAAAAAAACTACAGCACCATCAATCTGTTTCTTTTCCTTACGCATTGATAGTAGCAACAAAGGATAAAGTTCAATCGATGCGATATAAGGATACAATGAATCGCCACGAAATTTTAAGCAAATTATTTCTGTACAATTGCGATGAAAGACGACTACGGTCGGGGCGGGGTGCATTCAGGGGTGCGATTGTCAGTCGCCGGGACGAATGGTAAATATGAGAAGAGCCGACGCGGTGGCCTTCCTCGTTGCAAGCGCGTGTGCACGTTTTAAACGTGATTAATACCAGCCGGTGCAACGTATTATGTATTCTGCGTGCACGCGGTTTACGGGTCAGGTTCTGCGATTAATCAAAACGTCGACGCTGGTCACATCTAGTCTTCTATTGCGTTTTAATTCCCGCGTTAATGTCTGCTCTTCATTGACTCAGAAATCGCGTCGCGGACCCCATGCCATTCGGTTAATAAATTAACCGTGCTCGTCGTTGAGGGACCGAATTATTATTTCTTCTTTTGCTTTGTTATTATTCAGAATTATTATTAATTATTATTAATTGTTATTATTCAGAATCCCACCTTATATTTCTACAGAAATCCGTCGTCCGTCTGTTGAACGTGCATTTACAATATCCTGGATTTGTTGAACTGATCCGGACTACGCGCGCACGAATCACTAAAAGCGTTTTCTACATTTCATATTATGTTTGCATCCAAGGTATACATGCTTTCTTCTTTCTGATAAAACTTTGCAACACGACGGACCGTTAGAAAGTATTAGAATGTGCTTTATCCCCTTCCTTGTTCTTTCACGGCTCATGAGAAATTGAAGTTCCGGGGATGATATTAAACCGACGAAGCTTCTCGTGCTTGTTTTGGAAAGTTTGTGGTTTCTGGGATGAAAGAGAGTCCGTAGCGAATGAACCAAGTATTTACATTCCTGTGAAAAATGGAATGGTTGATTGACTTTCGTTGTACCAACTTGCGAACGCTGTTTGTACGGTAATTTTCGATTCATTGGTGTTTTTTGTTTACTGAGGAAGTTTTTGCATAAGGGTTTTATCCCGGGAATATTGACGTTCATGTTTCACCAGAAAAAGATTACTGAAAGGATGACTCCGGAGATATGTAGACGATATCAGAAATTACATTTCTGCAATTTGCATGTGTGTAACGTTAAAGGATATTCAATGAGTTCCCTCAAATTCAGAATACGAATGAAGTGTTCCTTTCGATATTAGTCATTTTTTAAACGATATAGTGAAATTGCATAAATAAATTTACGATGCAAGGCAGTGGGCAACATAATACTCTCGTTGTATACATATGAATATACATACATATTATATACGGAATATCTATGAAAGGTATTTAAATATTTGCAAGCATACAATTATTATTAAAGTGCGTCGTTTATACACAGAGGCAGAAATTTTACTTGCATATTTAAAATGTAATTTTCAGTATTAGCAACTTACTCTTGGTTTAACTAAAATTTATATACCGGGCATAAGAAAAATCTTTATGTTAATATAGGTACACTATACATATCTCTTATTATAAAACATTACAGTGGCGTTTAATATTTTTTTACCTAATGAGCAAAACATTATAAAATATTTATTGAGAAGATACATGAAAAAATGACAAATATATCCTATAAACTTAAATACACATATTAATTTAAATTAAGACGACAAGCAAAGTTTTCATTTCCGAAGTTCATAAACAATAATGAAATAATAACTTCTGCTTTGTTTACCAACAGCCGTACACCTATCTTTTTCATGTGACAAACACAAGAAATTATATACGTGGTTGAACAAATTGTACTATACAATAATCTAAGGGTGTCCCACCCAGGTTTAATACTTGTCGCCAATATTTCAGTACTGTCAGTGTAATTGGACGCTTCAGGACATATGACTGCAACAAATCGTTTTCTCCAAGAATTTATTCCCTGTTTCTTTTTAGACCTGAGACGGATATAACAACATAATAATTATACAGCTTTCCAGAAAAAGAACCACTAAATTCAATGATAAAACGAAACAGATTGAATCTTGTGAACAATGTATAATATATTACCAGTTAAGAATAATATTATAATTACCAGCCCAGTATTTGCGATCGGGGTGGTCGAAACAAATTCTTCACGTCAATGAACCATCATAAAATTTCTATTGTACTTCCTTCTTGTTTCTTAAATGGCATCGTTGCGAATCTTCTGTAAAAAGTCGAGTAGCAGAAGCGCGAAATTGTCTATGTCTGAAAGTAGCAGAAGTGTCGCGAGATGGAAAGGATCGCATTAAGATGCACTTGTATCTTAATTGTTCGCAGCGAGTGGTCGCTGTGGCTGACATTAATGCTGTTCTTAAGTAATACATCGCCGAGTGATTTGGACGCAGCTCAGCCTGCAGTTTTATGCGTTCGCAGAAGCTTTACGATTTTCTTCGGGCGCTATGATGTTCTTTCTTTTTTGGCACCAATCAAATAGTAAAATTTGAATCCTCGCGACAACAGTGGGTCGATATTATAAAACACTGGGTATATCACTAAAAACAATTTTTTCGTTTCTGTATTATTATGTTAAGTTTTTAGTTCTTCTATTATTGTACAGCAAATATGTAGTCTAATTTTATGAATTTTACCTTTTGGAGCATTCAACATACAAAATTGTGACACATTGTTAATATTGTAAAAAATTCTCTTGCAGCTTGGAAGATCTTGCAATACTAAACATAGCTTATAATAATTTTAAGATTAATAAGATAAACATTTAGCAAATGGCACGTGGTTAAAACGTTACACCGAAAATTGGTATAAATTTCTATCATAATTTTTTACAACGTATTGGAAAATTTAGTAAAAGCCGTAGGCAATATTAAAATCTACGTTCCTTTATTGGTATTTCAAGATATAATGAGCTATGAATTTTAGACGATAGTTTTTCTACTTTTGCCCATTGGTCGACTCACTATGTGTCGAGTCGCGTCGCGACGAATCGAATCACTTAACCGAACGAGGATAGAACACGGAAGACTAATTGCGGTTTGATATTACCGCAATAACCATAAAGAAAACATTGCCTTGGAATAAATCTATAAAATGAATGAAAATACATAAGGTACATGCATAATCATTGAATTATCATTCAATCGTTTTGTGTTCCCTCTGTAATTGAATTTTATTCATTGCTTGTTTTCGTTTTGCAACAGTAGAAATATAAATTGTTGTTTCGTTGAATTCTCCTACGAAACTGTCCATTCCTGTGCAAATTGCAAGCGTAATTTCCAGCATCAAACGGTATCTAAACATCGACAAAACGTAACGCGAGGGTAAAAACGGGACGGTGGAATTAAAACACAACACAGGGCGAAACGTTGCAGTTTATTCAGAGATTCGAAATGAATAAAAGGGGAAGAAGTATGGAACTATAAGCTGGTTTCTCGTGTCGCTCCAACTCGAAAATCTCGCGAAATTCGCATGATCGCACCGGTGGAACTAATCACACTAATGGCTAACTATACCCAAAACGTGTAATTACAATTCCAGATAAATTCCTAGAGCATTTATCTGGTATTTACGCAACCCAATCGACGTTTAATTACAACATCCCTTAAACCTCAAGCCAGCACTGCTTGGCACGCTGTACAACGTTCACGTTAGCCTCGGGATTATCAACAAATATATTCCCTCGAAAATGAAAGCTTTCTACGAGGCAATATTTTATCGATGTGCACAAAAATCTGCAGAAGCGTTCGATGGGAAAAAATAAATTATTATGATGCTTGCAACAGCCGAATATAGATTGATAAATATGATAATATTTCATGATATTGAGTAGACGACCGGGACAATTGACAGTTATTAAAATATGCAAAATGGGAATTGACAGGCTCGAGATATACGTCAAATAATGTCAATTGATTTATCGTTAGAGATAGAATTAGAATTTATTGTATTTGGATCAATTTATTTAATTCTGTTGCCATTGCGATTCAAGGAGAACTTTAAAGTGGCAAACAAAGCTTATTCGATCTAATTTTAATTCAACTTCTATACACTTCCTTAAACATATTTTACAAGTTTTCTCTCGCCTTATGAAATCTGCGAAATAATTCAGAAATACGGGACTATTTCAATTGAGATCCATTCACATCACCATACTAATATTAGAGAGAGAGAGGGCATTGTTAATCTTGCTGCTACGAGTAAAACATTTTTTGTAATAAAATTCTGTTCGTTACCTGTGAAAACGGCGAGTGTTTTAATTCACCTGTGTCAAGGTCCCTTTGAACGGAGACTTCCTCGGTCAGGAAAGCCCAGGGAGACCCTGCCATGGAAATTTAGATGAGTTGCCATGTATACATATACGTTGTATAGTCTAACGTGCGTACTAGAGCACTTTGCGAACCCGTGGCTCATACCTATACAGCCCTCGTTACGTACATTTAAGCAGGTGCAGACTATGCGCACACGTATACGGTGACTACATACAGAGACTGCACCGCCACTATATTATCCACGACTTAATCGTCCGGGCTTGCAAAGTTTTTATGGGCCATAATTCAAACTTTTCGCGGGTATTCTTTACGGGGTAAGAACGAGCCGCTATCCAGGAAGCCACTCCTTTATTTCAACATGAAGAAGGTACGAAGGTAGCGTTGCGTGGTCAAAGAATACCCACTGGTGTTTCGTTGCTGTGGATTACAATTTCTACAGATTAGAAGTAATTCATGCTTTAATCTTTCGTTTGTGAAATAGACGAACTGATTTGAATATACATTTTTAATCCTTTGAACATTATTCCTTGGTATTCTAATTTGTACACGGGGCTCGTTTATTTATAAAATTATTTCAATCGATTGTCATCATGTGTACAGAAAAGATGGCGTATTTATTGGTTGGGATAAGAAAAGTAGTGCACGTTAATATAAAGGCATCGCATTAGAAGATAATGTACGATACGTTATAAAGGTGTTCATAGAATTTTACAATGAAGGTATCTACCTCAATGCAGTTTTATTTGCTTCACCAAACGCGTTGTGTACAAATTATTCACATATAGGAGCATGTGCAAGGATACCAATTGCCTGTGTAAGCATACATAGAAATTGTATTGACGTATGTGAAAGCAATCATGGTATTCGCATCCATTGAACAAAAGAATTGTCCCGTCGACACGATATCCATGAATTCGTCGTCGAGAGAACGAAGTGTACGTTTCCGTCGTGGATGAGTTACGGCGAAGCAATCAACGACCCGTAATAGTTTCGAATTCCTCGTGAAATTCAGCCGCGTAATCGCAACACGGTATATCTCAATCGCGAATAGTACTCGTTTTTATCGAAAATCGATTAAACACGTAGCAGAGAAAGTAGCGTTTACAGAAAGTGTCTTAAATATTTTAGAAACGATTCAGTGGTTTGGACAATTCCATATTCGTTACCTCCACTGGATTCATGTATTTAAATATAGGTATAAACTGCGTTGAAAACGAACAGGTGATCTTGAAAAAATGTTTTCGTCGTAATGGTAAGAAAAATCGAAACTCGATTATCGCGAATCATATTCAGTGCACCAATAAGTGATTCATTATTTGTTTAATGATTTTTTTATTTGGTAGCAACGTAGTCTCTTTTTCCCGTCACTTTGTTCAGTCGAGTATTTCAGTTTGATAGAAAAACTGATTTTTGTTTGACGTGTAGTGATTTTATTGTGGCCGTTAGTTAAAACGCGTGGTGAAATTGTCAAAAAATATTTCAATTTACCTAGAATGTTTTAAATTGTTTCGTATATTTACTTAGCTTACCGATATCGTACTATCGCGTACAAATGCCAATGCAACCTTGACCAGTGTTTATGTTAAATACAAAATGTTCCCATTCCAGAAGAAATTTATTTAGGTAGATAAACAAGTTACAAGATAATGGCTGAAGAAAAAGCAAGAAGAAAAGGAAACGCCATCTATAAGCCCTAAAAGCGAAATTTAGCGTACGCTGATCGATCATCTAATCTCAACAATTAACCAATAAGATACCCAAATGACAAAAATTCCAAGGGCATTTATCTGCCGAATAATTGTATCAACTCAGCTGTACCCTGGTAAGCGGTTTCCACGATAAGAAGCAAACACCTATCAGGTGGAAAATATTCATCACGTCGCGGTCGCTTATCTTTGATCGCAGCCGATGGTGCATCACCCTACGAGTGCTATACGTACTTCCGTAAGTTTGCGGTCCGTAGATGTAAATCCCAACAGCGCTGAGATACCGCACGTACATACCGCACGGCATTCTCCAAGTTAGCTACCACTATCCCCAACTCCCCCTTGTTCCGTCGCGGAAAATTGGTCCGTGAGCGCGTGCAATTTCGCCATAAATTTATCGCGACTACCGTTAATGCACTGAAAGTGTTTGGTTAATCCGTTGTTTGCTTTGCGCATCGCGTTGCAAATTCATTCGACTTGTCGTTTTGCAAAGGTCTGCGCCGGCCGCGTTTTCTCGCGGTTCCTGCATTAACTCGATTTACGAGACGGATTTAAGCAAATCGTTCCCGCCAAACGATAATTCCCGTTCGCCTGTGTCACAGGTTTTGTGGTTTATACCAGCGGGGGAAAGGATTTTGCCGTGGCTGCGCAGATCAAAATTCTTTTCTTCAAAGGGACGCGAGACGGAATTATTGGATGGTCGTGTAATTCGTGTTTTATCGCATTGTTAAAATCCTGGTTCTTAGGCTTACGATTGGTTTGTTTCAATTCGTTTTTTTCTTTATACTTTGTGAAATAGAGGAGACATGAAGTGGGAAAGAAATTCTGAATTTGCAGTTTTGGAAGAAGCATTTAATAGTCGTAATAATTTCCAAGAGAATGAATCATTTGTATGAGAATTTTCTTCGCAATCTAATTTTTCGTTTTGTATTCATTTCTTTTTGGATAAATAATAAACAAGATCGTATACTTTGCCATTATTTTTGGTTCCCCTCTTCCTCCTTCGTATATTAGACACTGTGGGACTTGCGAAATTTGAAGATACTACGGTGTTCATTTCCAATGTTAGTAAACTAGAAACAGTATCCAGTTAATATTTTAATATTTATGTAACGATACTGTGGCTTACCAAGTTTAATATAGCACCACGACTGCAATTTACTTTCATGTGGCATGCACATATAAGAAGGGGTTCAAATTTCTTGATCAGAGAATTTCAAATTCTTTATTATAATATGCAGAAACATTATGGTGTTTCTGTGAAAATGAGAAAACACAATAAAATATAGGAGCACACCTTTCTATTATGAATTTTTATTCTACTCTATAATTTTAATTAGAAATATGTCCAAACTTTGACAAGAATGTTTCGGAATCACATTAAAAAGGAAAGTCGACTGAGGTAACCACAATTCTACGGAAAAGCTGTAAAATTAATTTTCACCTAAAAACAGTATTGAAAATTGCTATGGTTTGTGCAAAAAGTTTACGTACTCGCTAGTAAAAATTCCTTTTTTGAACGTAGTTTATTGGTTGGATTTTCCAACGAAAATGCGAATGGGATTAAACTGTACGCTACAGCTATACATTCGCAAAATGCTCTAAACTCTAAATCATGTATCATATGTAATAGTAAATGAAACACTTGTTTCAAATTTTATGTCGTGACGAAAAAAAAATCTGTAACATCTTCATCGACATAAACAATAATTAAAAAATGAATTCCCTAAATACACACTCAAATCTTTCACGATGTTTTCCTTGCGCAATTGTAGCTGGTCTTTCTCTTAAACCACAATTCTGTTTTACACCTTTACGAAATATGTAAAATTGTTAAGCAAATAATAAATCCTTACCCTTATCCCTTTCTCACTTCGTCACGAAACTTCAATTATACATTCGAAATTTTTGCAACGTTAGGCATCACCATCCCCATTGAAGCACGCGTCGTCCAGAAATCGCACACGTATTTATCATTGACTGGATTCTGTAGCCAACAGATAAATCGCGCTACTTGCGTTATTATTCGTTCTACCTTAGAATTGCCCGGCAAACCGGCGCCAAAGCTCTCATATTGTCGTTCCATAAACACGCAGTGGTCGGCCATAAAATTCAAACTCGACCGGCTAAGTGCCACGGAGACGAATCAGTCGATTCGATAAACGTAACGTGGCCAAGTTAGACTCGATTTCGGTATACTGACCTCGGAGAACGACGTCGGATTCGATCCCCTTAATCCTTCGCTGTGTGTTATGCCGAGGCTCATTTAACGTGTTACGAACCAGCGCTGGGATTTCTACCGATACGCCAAATACCTCGATCCTTCCGGCTGGTAAGAATAAATCTGAGGCGAGAGTTATATCTTTTGTTAATTCCTTGGACGATTATACGATGTACAGGGTGAATCAATAATATTTGCAATCTAACGGTTATTATAATATGTAGTTCGATCCTAATACATTTTCGCTTAACTTTGACACTCGGGGCCCACTTAGCTTAACAACTTGTTACTTGTTATAGATCGTATAAGTTTTGTCGGCTATTATGGTACATCATTACTGAAAATATGCGTTGCCATTTGGAAAGCTCAAGATATGGTAAAATCGATACTAATCATTTAATGATAAAATCAGTAACAATCGAGTTATTGTAGATAGCAGTTCTTATTGGTTCGCCCTATATGTTCTTTTGTGATTTTAATACAGCCCCCGGCTATTGAATATCTATATTTGAGAAAATAATTAAGCATACCAGAAAAAGTGCAAGCTATAATCGAGGCAGGAGGAGGGATAACAAAATATTGGATCTTAAAACTTAATAAACTTCATTATTAAAGTTCGCTGGGGCTTTGCAATTTCACTGAAAGGATAAAAAATTGTTGGAAATTTTCCGTGGTCCAGATTAGAGTAAGTTTCTTATGATGCGTAATTTCTGTGCTAGGTTCGATTTTATACCCACCAAATTTCTTGCATTACGTACTTTCTTCACCAATATTTACGACTCGTTTTACCACTATTTTAATTAATGCAGGACACAAAGTAACCCGCGCGCCCCATAAAACCAGCTACCCAGTGCCTCGTTATCGCCGTTTCAAACATTAGTTCTGCCAGCAACAAACATTCCCTTAACCCTTTGACTACGAAAGGCGTATATGGAGGGCTCAGAAACCAATCAGTGGAAGTCCAACTTTCCCTGAAAACGAGTTTTGTAGTTGAAAAACCTCTTTATTGTTAAAACTTTCAGTTGATAAATCAATTAAGTCACTATTTTCATGCCCACGCAAATAACAGATGACGTACTAACATTCTCAATTTTTTCCATGTAATTTGTAAATACCTTATTTATCTCGGTTTTAATGCTAATGGACTTACGCTGTTTGGTTTCCTAACCCTCAATACATACGCCCTCACATATTTATCAATATATAATACATACGAAAGGCGTGTACGTACGACCTCGTTATTTTTCTTACCACAACACATTTACTGTGTTACTAAACTGATCTAACATAAAATTTATCGTTTGCAAGTAGCTGAATATCGGCAATATTGCGTGCCTATGTGACGGAAATGTACATTTTGGTCAATGCGCATAATGATGTGCGATTGACATACGAATATCGCCCAGTAAAGCAGCGAGACAAAAGAGTCCCCTGTCGAAATAGCTCAGGAGCCAACGGGGTTAGTCCTCAGAGAGTCCAGCGTCGTTTCGAAACAGCAAGTAGACTTTCATCAACATTTACGCGATTTCCACGACGATGTGAACCACGTTTTCATAAGCCACGGCTTAAATCGGACGATACCCGTAGGTCACTTGCAAAGTACCAAGGGTATATAGGTTTCGCGGTGCTAGTATCTTATCCTTCTCTTCTACCGTTCACCCTTATACGAAGATGAGTCTAGCAACCAGAGTGGTCGTTCAACAAAGCCGCGCTTCTCGACTCTTTTCATGCAGTTTTAATGAGATGATACCAGGTCTCGGGCGCGTTCGCTGCCTCCAGAAGGCGGCGAATGGCTCGAAGGGCCCCAAGTGTTTCCTTCTCTGCTTTCAATGCAACAAAGCAACCCCTGACATTCCGCGCCTCTCCATGGTTGCTCTCGAAGCCACGGCCGGTTCCGAAAGCTTCTCGAAGCAATCGAACAACCATCCTGATATGAGCACGATGCCGGCGCATGTGAACGGGATCAAAGGGTAGGGAACAACGGCTGGGGCGGCTTAATGCTTTGAAACAGAAGTCATGACTGCTCGTGGATCGTCTTTTTTGCGTTTCTTCCTTGCAGAGCTGCGATCTCGTTTCACAGCGCTTCCTGTAAGATCTGAGGAAAGCAGAGAGGAAGGATCAGACGAGAAGGTTGTAGAACGTTGACGTTGCTGGATCACCGTGCTCTTTTTGTATTTCATATGCGTCCGTAAAGGATCTCGTTTTTGGTTTGTTGTCGAGGATAAGTGATATTGGAAGTATGTCGACGTTTTGTCAATTGAATTTGTTAGTTTGTTAAAGAAGTATTCAATTATTTAAGGTATCCTCGCGATAATTATTTTGTTTGTACGGTACGTTTAACAAGTGTGTAAGAGCTTCATTGTAGATTCACTGTCTTCTATCTGGCAATAATAATTAATTGTATTCATAATTTTCATCTGTGCACATTGAACGTGTACACACAACTTATCACGGAAATTCGCATACGTACGTTTCGTAAGAAAAATTGTCAAGCAAGTCATACATACTTCCTGACACGTTTGGAAAAATGGATTTATAAAAAGTCTGCCGACATAGTCAAATTCGACATGTTTGTGCACTCAACTTTAAGGTGATTTTTTTGAAAGCTAGCTTCAACCAAAGTGTCGCCAATATTTCATGGATACAAAAGGAAATTATATTTAAAATTTAAACACTTTCGCATGCACCCCCCTCGAGCTGCATTTCAGCCACTCATAACATTATAGGACTTATTAAGTATTATTCGAAATATTATACCCCAAAATAATACAATGTTCCAGAAATTCATTTAGGTAATCCTATTCTGCACGGTGCAGGAAAAATGAATTCTGCCGCTTTCATTAATCTCGTTGGACCAAAATCCTCCATTAAAAGCAATATCACCGGATTCGGTTAACACAGCAGAGGATTCAAAACATTTCCCGCGATTTCACTGGTCTCGCTGTGCCAATGAATTTGGGTGTGGAGAAAAAAATACAGCGACACAACGGAAATTTTTGCGTTTCGTATCGACTCTACCTATTCTTTCTTCTTCCTCTTTTTTTCTGTACTTTTTCACATAACAGCCTGCTTTGGTGGTGTTTGCCGAGCCGGTCCACCGTTGCCAGGAAATTATACGGCACACGATACAAACCCGCTGCCATGAAACTTTTATTTCGTTGCGTGACATTTGGGGTTAATTATCACTCTCGGCGCACAGTATTCAACGATCCTTTCGAATGGTCGCGGCGCTGTTTTTATTTACGTCTGATCCATTGCAGGGAGCTATTTAAATTGTTAGTATAATTTTGTTACCATTGTCGAAATTGGACATTAAGCTCAGTGTGGTGTGTGGGAATGCGCACTGCATAGTCTGCTTGAAACTCTGCGATAGTTTGGATGGAAAGTTTGTCGAATTATTTGTGGTTACTGTGGAGCTTCGATTGATCACATTCATAATCGTAATTGGGGACGATCTGATAAACAGAAATTCATATAACAGTTGAGGGCTCTTGGATAATACACATACATCTAAGGATTCTGTATGGGGTGTGTTTTGTATGAAAAATCAATCGGTTAATATGTAGCATGTAGCACATTGGAACTAGTAATACTTTATAAAAAGGAAACAATTGCATTGCGGGAATATTTTTGTATTACATTGAATACTAATGTTACTTCAATGTATTATATTTTAATTGTATGACGATAATTAGATGCACAGTAATGAAAGAAGAAAGCGTTTATTATTCGTAGATTAGAAAAAAAGATCAGACCTTGTGGTACGTGTTACCAATTACTTAATTATCAATTATGGAAAGTCTCTGCAGTATGAATTAATTACTGTGCAAGTATACATTTCCATCAACTTCGAACAAAGGAATTAACTACAAACATCAAATAAAATGTAAAATAATTACAAACATTACTAATGGCATTCAACGATGACGAGGCAATCACCGAAATGGTAAATTAAATAATGAAACTTCGATATACAATCTAACTTAAACTTACACCAAAGGTAAAATTTCATTTGATTTAAAAATAAGATAGAAATGCAATTACATACATGCAAGCATGCAAACATTATTTTACCTTTTTTTGTGTTCCAAATTAAAAGGTAGGTATATGCATATCGCGAATAAAGTTTGCGCAGGTAAGACAAGAACAAATTGGAAATTTTCAATGCAGATATTGCGAGAACAGTTTCATAGAATATTACATCTTCACATTGTACTCCTTCACGGTAAAATTATCTTCGTGCATGCAGCTACGGTCTGACGGCCCCTAATTATTATTCTCACTCGCTGACGGCCGTACGTAATATTCTAATTTCTCTGGTCGGCCAAGCTGGCGTTATTCTCTTCCATCGGAATGACAAGGGATCCGGGGAAAAGAAAAGACAGAAATAATTTGTCGCAGGTGCGATCAGAAAAATTTCTGCACCGGCTGCCCTTTTTTTCCTCATTCCAAATGGAATGCAATATGGGGGAATAGTTAATAGCGATAATACGTTCTACATTCCACTGCGTTTGATATATAACAGTGCTCGTCAGAGGGTTTTGAAAAATTAATTGGACTCTACGTTTTCTCGTTTATAGTTTTGATGCCTCCCTTACAAAGATAAAGTGTCTACTAAAAGAGATTTCGTTTCTATAGTCCACAAGCATTGTACATTGAATAACAAATCAAAGTAACGATAATAAATTAACAATATGATGGTAGCTTGGGAAATTTACTCGAGTTATCAGTTCGTCTTGCAAATATTGGGAGACTGTATAATTACATACAGAGGGAAGACAAATATTTGATGTAAAAGACAATTGTTATTTTATTTACACACGAATATATTGAATATTTCAACGGTATATCATGTTGCGTTGGGCACAACCAATGTGTACAAAATTGTATTTCAATCCGTTTCACTTCACGCATACATCCGGCTTATCCTAACTGTAACAATTGATCCCAGCAACATTAATACCAACCGAATCATATGCCGTAATCTGGCCAAACAAACGACACACTATTTACACGAATTCCCATCGATATTTATTACATTAACAATTGACAATACACAAATTAATATCGACACAAATAAATACGAAAATCGACATATCTGAAGCGCAGATTTGGGCCAATAATAAAAACCGAGGATTAACAAGAATTTGAACAAAATGTACTTGGACCACGAGAACTTAAATTAGAAAAGGCATAAGAAGAACAAAGCTGGCCGAACGAAGGAAATACTCATTCAGAGAAGCTGGAAGCAAGCGGGAAATAATGTTCAGCCCGTTTACCATAAATGAATAGAAAAGGGAAGTAATCCGAGCGTATAGAACGATTTAAAGTCGGGGGTGTCGGCCAGTTGCCGTTGGTCGTCGCAAAACGGAAGGAGAAAAGTCAAATATCGCGGTACAGGCTCGTACAATGTACGTGTCGTGCTGCATACCAAAGCCCTCCTAACGTAATCTTCGTCCATTCCGACGTCCCTGACCACGTATGTATATGTACTACGTACGTACGTGTAGATATTCGACAACCGTGTACTTTTGGAATTCGAGGCAACTCTCGCTCGAACACCCATTTACTTGGCACGCTGATTCCACACACGTCACCTTGGATCTAGCGGATACAAATCTGGGAAAGTAGAGCAAAAATCTCCGATATATCGCTCCGCGTCGAACCTCTGAATTATCTACGTAGTTTCCGCGTCACGGTGTCTTCGTTGCGCTTTTTGGAGAACGTTTCATATGGGCCGGGAGCGTTGCTGAAATTTAAATGAGAGATAATATGTTCTTGCTTGACGGTGGGCAGTGTCTGGATATTGTTCCGTTTGTTTCACCATTTTGAGCGGGGTTAATTAATTGTATCGATAAGATGTTGATTTTCAGTTACGGATGGGGTGATTGAATTGGGTGAAATGTTTAAGCGGCATTGGTGAGATCTGTATGCGATACATGTAAATGGCAATTATTTCGATGTTGTTGAAAACTTGAATTTCAGTAATTTGTTGTTCATTGATTGCCGTGATATGTCAACTGGAATACTTCATTCAGAATGTGTACATCGTTGATAATTTCTGTATTGTCTAGTTTACGTTAATATTTATTAGTGCGCTAATACAATGCATTATTTATGTTCTACTTTGATCGAGAGGCTCTTGTGCGTAATTTGTATGTGGTTGTAAGCGGCTGCTAAACATTTCCTTCGAAGAGAAAAAAATGATCCATATTTAACCCAGGCAATGCACACGTAAGGGTCCAGCGGAAATCAGTTCGCGCGCTTACAGTAATAAGGTTACATAGACTATAATTTGCTTCAATTTCTGTACGGTATACTTTACGTCGAAAGATTATAAGTACATACCTGTAATTTTTGTACAATACTTATGTGATTCCTCCTACTGCTTCCTGTGTTGTTTCTCTCTATAGACTCTGCATTAACAGCATCACGAATCGAGTATCGATTGATTGCCGTTCACGTGATTGCTTCTAAGGACAACTGATTAGAACTAATATGGTATTATGATTGTATCTAAAGCGCCTGTCGCATCGAGGATGGCTGAGAATTGGCGACTGACACGTACTGATCAATCAGTTGACACAAATTGCCACGATTATAACGTCCTGGCGAAGTATCACAATCTTCGTATATCTAACGTCACTAATTCTCGTTATAAATGATTATTACTAGAAAAATGTGTTTATGTATTAAGGAAAGATAACTCACTAATATATTCAACTTCTATTATTTAAAGAAAATTATTCTTACGATTGGAGATTAACAAATTTCAAACATTTTATTCGCCCCTCAAAGTCAAAAATTGACTCTCCATACATGAATGCACGTACATATATATTATGTGTACTTACTTAATCGTTCCCTAACAAAAGTTATGGAAGGTTCGATAAATTTTCTAATGGTTTATTTTCATCCAACCTTTTATTATTAAATGACGAGTATTATAACTTCATAAAGCAGTAAATTCTGTCGAACTCGGGGTATTCCAGATGTTCGAGGATTTCAGAAAGCTTTAAGAAAGTTTATCTATCCATTTTATGAGTCCCGAATCTACAAAAATCTTCTGTCCGAAATCGCAGAATATTCTCAGCGCAAGAGAATTCGTAAATGTCAGGAAGATTTATTTTGTTTATATCACGTTAGTTATTATTACCAATATCAAAAATTCTTCGCTTTATGCTCAATTAATAGACGTTACAATATAACATCAGAAATTTGCCCAGCAGAATGTACACACTAATAACAAACATATTCGCGAAATATAATTTCCAAAACTTTCGCCTAAGTACATGTGTAATATTTAACAAAATCTCTCAATTTGTCCCCGAAGTGCAATATCGTCAGATATAAAATACCCCAGCACTTTTCGAACACCCAAACTCATTCTATGTCAATTTGACACGGGCAAAGCGCGACATTCAACACTCCTTTGATCAACACTTACATATATGTATACATATACATTGCATACTTTTTGCAGAAAAAGGAATTTCTCATTCACCATTGCACGCATTCAGTGAAAAATATTAGTTGATTCACACCCCTGTCAGGTGTATTTACATGAGCAGCGAGGAACATTGTCAGCAACAGTTCTGCCACCTTTCACAAGCACGCGGTGTAAAAGACGAACAGTATAGCGTGTGTTAGAGAGTTAGAGGACTGTAGGACCGCATACCACGCGACGCTAGTGCAACATCGAACAAAAAGCTGGAATGTTCCCGGGCGGGATGTTAAATTAACAGCAAAAGAGCCTCGAAAGAGGGTGCACGAGGCGCGCCTGTGTCGAGCATTCTGCGCGCTACACTTTATGCAAATAGTTCGACAGGCGGTCATCCATTAAATGCAATTTTCACCCTATCTCGATTCACAAAGGCCGGGGACATATTTTGCGTACACTGAATTCGCGTCTGTCTATCGGCGGAGCGCGTCGCGAAAATTCTGATACGATCGCGACCCAAATTGATCGCGGACCTGTTTCACGCTTGTAATAACGTTTGTTCGAAGCGGGCGCATAAACACGCAAATGCTATTACAATAGAAAACCACCGTAGATCAGTCATTCGCCCATTCACGGTAAATATTTGAGGCAAGCTGGTATACCAATAAACTCTTCCCGATCTGATAGATTTCAGGGTGAAATAGTTTTATAACGTTTACTTGTGATAGATGTATCGATTGTATTTTAAGCTGGTTTAAATTCGATGTTATTCTTTCAAAGCATTCCTCGTTAACTGACGAACATTCTTGTTCATTCATTTACGTTCTCTTAGTTTATCCATATTCCTCTGTCGTGTTTTATCTTCAGTGCGTTGAGGATAAAAGGGGTGACTTGAGATTGGTTCGCGTGATATCCCTTTGCGTAATATCTGGTGTCAATTATCATTATCGTTAATTTAACTAAATTTTCTTATGCTTGTATATGTTTTCTTACTCGTGTTCGGAAGTAAAGATTGTTTGAAACAAGATTTGCTTCTTTGTCAATTTTTCGTCAAACGTATCCATTGTCTGAACACTAAGTGGAATTAAGATCAGTTAGACTATTTAATTTTTATTTTGGGAAGACCTATTTTGCAGCAAAAATTCGTTAGTGAAGTTTATTGCGGAAAGGTAGTCAGGAGCGGTTTAAAGTACTTTGTAAAATGACATCCTTAAATGGGTCTCAAATTTTAAACTCTCAATGCTCTTCGTTAATATCGATGTTGGAATTTAAGCACGGCTGATTGAGTCTCTTCGTGTGTGTGCAAGCAATTTGAATGCTCTGTTTCATCAATCCGAATCGAACGACAAGTATTTTATGCAGCATTTTTTGAATAAATTTGTGGTGGTGCATTTCGCCAGTTTCATTTACGGAAACATACGACGTGATATTTTCGTAATTTATAAAGGAGAAGCATTTATTAAAATGTTCGATTTTTCATATATAACGTGTACCTATATTTAATGCACGAAGAGAGTAATAAATAAATCTGTCACTGTTACAAATTAATGTTTTTACGGCCGCATTTCTGTTTACATGCTCACAATTCCACAAAAACCTGAAAGTACAATCGATCAGTAAACATTCATTAGTTATTATATAATGACGCAGAGGAAATTGCTAATACATATAAATAAATTATGAACCGACATTTTTAAGAGGATGCAGTACAATATTCAATTAATTAGAATACCATTCATATTGTATTTCAGTTTTATTTTTTTATATCATATATTTAGCCTGAATAACAAATACAATGTCGGAAGAACGCCTTCGTTAATTAAAATCATAAAATAATCATGAAACATATAATTTCTCGAATATCAACATTGGCATGCCAATTGAATACGAAACATTTGTTATTTAGTTTAGAAACTGTTATATATCTTCAAGGTTTGTTACCGTTGATTTAATATTTATCATAATTATACAATGGCTTGCAGCAAGTGTACTACAAGAACAAAGTACTTTATAATTGATACTGCAGCCTGGCGAAACGATGGTTTGTTGAAGAACAGAGTTGAAACACCATGTTTGTGAAGTGGGGTTGAATTGGTGGAAGTTGAAGCGCTGAAGTCAGAAAGGTCGGTTTGTTTAAGGAAACGAGGAGGAAGCAATGGAAAGGGATAGGAAAACTTAAGGGGAAAACAGGTAAAGACGTGCTTCCTGAGATACGTTGTTACCGACTTACATTATTCTGCTAGCAGAAGATAAAAAGGAAGGCGGATCGATAGTGGCGAATAATTATTCCTGGTGAAATGGACTTTCGTAATTACGTAGCATTGTTAAGTACAATTCTCATACAAATTCCTTATTCTTTTTTATGTATTCCTTATGAAGGCGGGGATTGAAAATTTTAATGAAAGCTTGATGGATGCAATTCATAACGCAAACCGGAAAAGCAAAGAGAAGAGCAAATGCAAGGAGAAGGAAGGATTTCGTGAAAACGTTAAAAAATATAACACGTGCCAAGCACAAATACATATACCTAAGTATAATATTTGTACAGAAATGTAGAGAGTTGAAGTATTTAAATAATGAATTATTTTTCTGTAGATATTCGTTTCTATTGTGGATTAATAGACCTTTTTTATTTAAGAAACTTAAATTTTAGTCTTTTGAATAACTTTTGGACATTCATGGGTTACTTTTAATTGACAACATAAATGTACTTGTGTTACTTTGTCGAATTCGTTTGCAAACAAATAATGCAAATAAACTGTCTCAGTTCCCTTTCGGAGAAATGTCAATATAAGCTGGAAAGCTTCAGAAAGGAGGACAGACAAACGTAGCATTTTTCTTAATATTTATTGTGCCGAACAATGTCCCTTGTCAAACTAGATTTTCAATTTCTCATTTCTAGTTTTACATATTTACCTTTGAGCTACCTTGTATACATGCGTAGTGAGATATTTGCTGACCCAAATAGATATCTATATGTCAGCCCGTTATTTGGATAGAAACTATCTGTCACAAGTGATTAGCAAGCAGGATAATCAACATATGTCATCTGATATGTTGCAGGGTAAACTGAGCAATGATGAGTATTCCTAGGCAAAAGACGATATAGCTTGTTGTACTAAATCGAAAGTGAGCAGGGCCCAAGCTAGCAATATATAATATTGGGAAAAGTATTTTATTAAGCTCATGGAAAATGAATGATCGATTACTATCGATACTTGTAATCAGAATAATAATACACACCTATCCTCGCTTTTCCTGTCAAAAAATTCAAACACTGTGTTTCAATTGCCAAAGTCTTCGTAGCGAAATGTCTCTCTTAAATCTGGACAAAGTGTAACTTCACTCTACCGGCTGCCAATGTGTAATAAAACAGGGCAATGAACCCTCTGCCAATTATCTCTAACCTGATTGGAATGAAAGGACGTCAGATAACCCCGCGTGCAACATCCTTGGACGTCGAAAAGCGTCGATTAACGGTAACAAACAGGGAATGGAACGATTTTCACGGGGTACACGCGCGTGTGCGATTCTCGTTTCGACGACAAACAATGCTGCTTCGAAATTACGTATTCGCTTGGATTACGCCCGCTATTTAGTCGCTAATAATGCAAAGACTGACAGTCGTGTGCCTCGCTCTAATGGCCCGTCGGGGCTACAACCTGGACAATGTATCTTTCGAGACGGCTCAGAACGATGCACTCGCGGGGAACGACTCGCTCTCTGCACGAGGAACTATGTATGTATATATATATACATGTAACAAAGATCACCGCTCCAGACCATTAAGGCTCGTTTGCCATTCCTTTACTTCGCGTATTTATCTTACCATCCTAGGAAAAGACGAAATACGTAGTTCCTTATCGGATACGTGTACAAAGCGTTCCCAGGGCGAGCCGTATAATTTCGTTGGACCTCTCCGTGGCGATTCATTCCACGGACACACAAATATCGTTGCAGCTGAGAAATGCTACCTCTCGTGAAAATTCTCTTTCGCGGTATGTGAATTATAAACGAGCACTTTTTACCTGCCGCGCAGCGTCTCCAAACAGAATCACCCTGCATTCGTCGTACGAGAGGGTTAATATTCCGGCAGTAAATCTATCAATATGCATTATTGTTTTGGGACGGTAAATCATTCCTTACATTTCCAATTCAGTTTTAACGGAAAATGGAGCTTATCGAATCACAAAGCTTACGTGCCTTGGCATTATTATTCTTCCAACGAGTTCGCCCTCTCTCCTTGATCAAGAGTTCAACAAACAGAATGTCTCCCCACGACAAACGAAGGGGATCGTGTTGGAATTTCATAAGGGAAACGTCATGCTTCCTCCAGGATACGAATCTTCTTAATAATGTGGCAAAACAGTCGGCCGTTGCCTGTCACCAAGCACACGCCGACAGGGTGAGGGATGTTTCGGCACTGTTTCTCCCCCTGCAAGCGTCGTCACGTTTCCCGAGGGATTACCAGCTAAACGAATAATGTTTCAACCTTTTTAACCCCTTTTTTCCGCTTCCCCCTTTCTCATCGCCAGGGGCTATTACTGCATATTGCATTGCGCAATCTCATTAATATATTCTCAGTGGTCACGGAGAACGATGCGACGCGGCGCTACGCGTCCCCGCAGGCCTGTCGGACCTACTATCGAATTAACATTCGATAATCGAGAAGTTTCAATGGGAATCGGGGGAAACAGGTATGGTGAGCCGCTAATGTTGGTGCTTCATGGAAATCGATTTGGGATATTCACGACGATAATAATGCGAATTGCATTTCTGCTCTTTATAAGCCATTATCCGATTACGACGGCCATCGTTCTCTGATAGATTTATTTTTCTATGGCGACGAGAAGTTGCAGGTATTATACGAGCATCTGAAAGTTTTATTTTATTATATGTACGTAGTATGAATTTGCGTTAATGGTCGCCGCGAAGAGATTAAATTGAAATTATTCCTGCGGGGGTTAGTTATGAAATTGTTGTTTCTGAGCGTTATATTTATTTTGAGTGTAGATTATAAACAATCCCTATATACTCTGTGTAGTGATTTAATTTTCAGTGAAATAGCTGTACTGTAAACAGTTTGTTGGAATAAAGCGTGTATACTGGTGGGTGTATGCGCACGCTTTCTAAAGGTTGCTATAATAAAGTGTATAACTTTTAATAAACACCGGCTCCGCGTTCATAAGTGATATTTTAGTACTCCCCCTTTTATTAGCGAAAATGGATGAAAATAGCTATAAAATATTTTATTATTACGTACTCTGCTTAGTTAATGAAGTGTATAGACCATATAAACTGTGTTGAAAACGATATTATTGGTCCCTCAGTTTCCGAAAATTCCTATAATAGAAATATTTAAACCGCCTTAAGGAAAGTAGTAGTATCAGGTACACAAATGGAATTATTCGCATAAATACATATAGCGATTTAATTTGTATTAAACAGGATGATGAATACATTTCATCGATCGTTTTAACTCGATTTATCATACGTTATTCGATTTTCGTATACGCATGTATTTACCGCCACAGGTAGATTCTCCATTCCTTCATTTTCAAATGCATACACAATTTATGTTCATATAATTGTCGTCTTCATTGAACAGTCTTCATAAAGTATCGAAAAGTATAACTATGTTACATTTTCCAAAACTATACCTTCGTTTAATAGGAATTGGTTTCTAAAATTGAACCTCAGGCATTATATTAGGCAATTCAATCTCGTCATCGTGTGTACACGTTTTCGATAGAAAAAAGAATTATTCCACCAATGTTTCTCGTCACGTATTAGAATTTGTTGCCATCAGACATAGATCGCTCGTGGCTGGTAGAGAAACGCACCACTTGGCCGTGTTATTAATAGTTTTAATACCTCTGCCATTAAAGCGAAACGATGGGAAGTCGTACACCTGTGTTATTTCACACACCGTAGAAGCAGCACATTGGGGACGTCATGGCGCTAGTTCGATCTCCCACAATTCCGATGGCTTCGTTTTGAGAAGCACCTATTTTATATTCACAATTGATATTCCTATCGTGATTCAAAGAAGATAGTATGACAAACTGTTGCTCACTGTGGTATTCATCTGTACGATTCTGCTGCATAGAACAGCAGGTAATATTTTATTTAAGAAGCGTACTTACACTTCTACAGACGCTCGTATTTACACGTCTTGCAAAATTAACAGAATATCAGTAGCTCAAGTTGATCCAGTCATTTTAATTTCAATAAATATTACAGTCAAGATTAACTCCAGATACATTAACTCGGATAAATCTCGCAGAAATGAAATTAACGTATAAGGTGCGCATTTCATAAATATTGTCGAAACACAACGTTCACGCAACAGAATCAGTTGACAAACTTTCCCGCCTGTTTCACAGCGCGAGGTGGAACGGATTTCGTCGATTTTTCATTTCACGTCCCGTGATATGATGCTATCGATCACCATAGCAATTTTGCGTAACACCGGAAACGGGGCAATAACGGGACGAGGGTGGATTACTTAATCATCCTGAATGCTGTTTGCGCTGGCCTTTGAAAGAGAAACGCGATGGCGAGCAGTTTCTCGTCTTCCTTGGTTCGTTTATTACGATGCGTTGGTGGGTAGTAAACAGGGTTTCGTTGGAAAACGTCGCGCTGAGAAATCGACCGGTGCCTTCTTCCATTGGGAAAAGAAATCGTGTGGCACTTGTATATAGCAAGAAATTGTGTGTCATCTCAAATATTCTGTTGGGAATATAGCTGACGGATAGCCAATTTTATTATTGCGACGAATGGCAACGTTTTTCTTACTACTTGCTGCCAGGAAGAGTATATTTTTAAAACATTTTTGCAATTCGTTTCGCTGTTGTTCGTTAAGTATCGTAGCTGAATTATTTTGTTTTACGAAAAGCGAATTTGATTTGTCGAGAGTGGGCATAGGAAACTGACAATGAGAATCAATTGGCAGAATGTAATTTCCATTATTGCAGTTTTAGGGATGAGTGAAAGTGCGCAACGTTTTATCTAAATATAACTAATACTTGTTATTTAAATATAATTATTATGAATTTTGTATGTTTACTTTCTTGATGCTGATATTAAGAAGTATTGCGAATATCGATTCTTTTGGTAAGTATTGGAAACTATATATTATAATATTCCGAAGTAATATATTTAAATATCATTGAAATTTATTTGATGTCCAATTTGAATACAGTAGAGCTCTGTTTTATCTCTTCCGTCATAATTCTGATTATATACAATAACATTGCAGTACACAATATCATATCAAAATAACTTTCTTGAAAAGTATTAAAAAGTGCAACCGACAATTCCACTATTTTTACGCCTACCAATGGAAACGGGAAAAGCGTTTGAAGGAAATAACGTTTGGCCTCCTCTAGAAATGTGTTTCCGTTTCGATACCCCGTTCCTTTTTGCCCAGCAAACTCTGCCTCTTTCTCTCGATAATTCTTATCTACGTTAACGGCAACGACAGGAGTCGTTACTTCAATGCGTTCACGAAGCACAACTTTCAATGAACGGCGATTGACAATTGGCTTTTACAACGACAGCGTGGAAGAGTGCCGTGTAATCTTTGGCAAAGGTTATCGACTTTGTCGAAGAGTTCACAGTTTACACTGGGCAGGGAACGTAAGGAGCTTCGTTTTCGCAATGTACTACCTGCAATTTATCAGGCACTACTCGAATTGGAATTCCCTTAATGATCAAGCTTCTCGATGTCTGTGGAAAGATCGATCAAACGTTTCACTAATGTACCAAAAGTCAAATTATAGGCCTGGTGTAAATGGAGGGTTTAAAAATGACTCGAATGTGTCTTTAGCAGTGCAGGGAAGTTATATGCAAAGAAATATATTTAGCAGTGCTGGGAAATTATATGCAAAGGAATATATTAGTCGAATTTTCGAAACTTGTACAAGCTGGCGGTAGTAAATACATAGAATTTGTAAAGTTCACAAACTTGAAGGCACTTTATTTATTCCACGTATTAATCGAATACTTCTCGCACATCTGCAGTTTATTTGCAGAATTCCTGTACATTATTTATCCCCATTTGTAGGTTTCTTACGATCTTTACTATAGGGCCTGAATTGTAGTGAAAATTGTATATCAGCTTAAAGGGACTGCAGAATTATTTACTTAAATTCAGTAGCAAAAACCATGGTGTAATAAAGTTCCTTTTAATTGAAAAAGATACGATCCACGCAAAACCTACCACGTACCACGTACAGTGGTTTCATATTTCGTACACAATTAGTTGCATTAAGGGATCACTATAATCGCAAGTGTATGCGTACATACTTGATACTTATGTATATCCGTTAATTGTATCCATTTAGCCTCATAATCCCGTCTCCCTAATTACTCGGTAATTTAAATTGCTCCAGTTTGATTACACCGGAAGCTGGAGTTGCATTCGGTACCAGAGATTCTATACTTCACGCAATGTTGCTTACACTTCGGTATAATCTGATTCTAACTTTCATCCCGGCGTGCTGTAATTCCGTTTTAAACGACGAAATTTCCAAGAATCGTTGAATTTGTTAAATTTTCTGGAAATAATTCACGTTCTCGATATTCGGATAATTTCATTTACCATAACTATAATTACAATTCCAATCTTTTCATTGCTTTATAACTCAACAGTTAAATTATGGGAAGCGCACTAATATAATTTTTCCATTATTAAAATCGTCGTTTTCCTTCGCTGTGTAAATATTTAGTACGAACGAATTTCCGTATCCGGCGACCATGGAAATGATTCTGCCTCGAGAAAGTAAGATATGAAGTTATAACGAATGCAGGACGTCAAACGTAATTACTTTCTTGTGTGTCGGTGTACAAAGGATAGGACTGGGGAGAGAGAGGACGATGACGGTACAGAGGCCGACATAAGGAGGAACCCGATGGAAACTGAAGAGTTCTTTCGTTAATCAACATTTCAAAGTTTCTTGCCTTTCGAACTTCGCGGAGAAGGAATATTACTTTCTTATTGACACTGCACAGGTTCCTTGTACCAACAGCGCGAGGTATCGCATCGCGAGAAACTACTTATATTTGCTTGCTCTTTCGCTAAACAGAAATATTGTTCTTTCCTGTTTATCAAACTCGTGTTTTATAATTTTTAAGTTATACGATATTAATAATATCCGTGGAATAATTGCGAAAAAATTGTTTCGTTCTTTAGACAACAGAAATGAAGGAAGGTACTATTTCAATTATTTAGCTGAAATTATATTGAACTAAATAAGATGAGTTTGTGGAGGGATATTTTACTTGAAATTTACTACAAATTTATTTAACAACTACGTTTTTAACATATCCTTACATTTGGCTCGTCGTATACACATATCTACATTTACAAGAATAAAAAGGGACAACCTCGTTTTTATTAACTGTTAACGTCACGTGTAAAAGAACCTTTTAAATAAAATTATTAAGTGATTTCGGCCTAGGTAAAAGAATTACTGGGCCTCGTCCTTACGATAATCGTAATAAATATTTCATATTTCGAACTCCCGTCTACAGGAAAATATTGTAACAAATAACAATATTAACAAAATAATTAATTATACTTCCATACGATTCCTCCCTCTGCAATTAGTCAGTGTAAAAAACGCGTATACCGATCCATACCGTGATTCGTTGTACAGGGCAAGGGTTAGAAACAGTCCATTCACGGGGAAGGTTTTTACGTCGGGTGTTTTTATTTCCCCGCGGTGTCGTTTTTTCGATTTCGACGACGTCGCGCAAGGAACAAACGCATCGTTCCCTGGAAACCTACCCTTTATCCTTTCCTCGCCTCTATTTTTTTCCGCTTCCTCCCCACTCTCTCGTAACGTTGATTAAATGGAAGTTTCTCAATAATCACGCCCCGTTCGTTTCGCCCACGAGTTCCCGACGCCGTACGCTGTTTCCAGTTTTTAGTTCTTCGTTTTTTCCCACAGAAACGAAAGGGAAAGAAGAAAAAAATCCTGTCTCCCGGGCATGATTCGCAGCACCAGCGGCGCCGTAATCGCGTATTCGGCGCGTTCGTCCTCATTTCAAAGTTTCGTCCGCTAAATCGTACAGCCCTGTTGAAAGTTCTGGTCGACACCCGTCGGTAATGGAGGCCGACGCATAATTCCTGCAATGTTTCACACGATGCGGCCCACTGGATCTCGTTGACGTTCCCCGTCCACGTGATAACCCGCTATAATCTGTGTTATCCACGCGTGTGCTGCCGAATAATTTCATTTCACCGTTCCCTGGGCACCTGTGTTTGTTCGAATGCTACTTATCATGTCCCACGCGTTTTTCGCCCGTTTAAAGTGATCAGGTTTTTGATTACGCTGACTGCGTGTAAATCGGAGATACGTGATTCAAAGCGGGGGCAGATTTTCGAATACTGATCTGAGTCAATCACGTATTGGAATAAACGTGCGCGTACTTCTCGCTTGCTTATAAACCCTAGAAATGCCGGTAATCCTTTTACTCGGCACAATCAGCTACGTATTCATTGAAGCTTCAATGCGCATTTGATTGATGGCCGTGGTAGAATTTTTATGTCGCACGGAATTTTATACGTTTAACATGGCCCACTGATCGTGGTAAACGATCATTCTGGAGCAATGAGCAATTTTTCCCTTTCAATTTCTATTTAAAGGTGGAAAATAAAAAATCATATTGATCAAAGCTTAGATTGAAACTTTCGTTTCAATAATTCAGTTGGTATTGTTATCGTACACTCATAGTCTACCACCTGTAGCTGCGCTTATCTTAGAATTTCTTCAGATGCTCTGGGAGTACAGTATCTGAAAGCTAACATTAAAAATAATTGAAAGTTTTGAATAACGAGAACTATTCGAACAATGAGAGAATTAATCTAGTCTGGACCATTACAGACTTTTCAACTGATATTACACTACATATTGGTTACATTTATTGGAGCAGCAAAGTATCCTTTTTGAAATGCTTTTTCTCTCACACCTGTGGGATGTTCCAGTTCGGAGATATCGGTGCCTGAGGAGGAGTACAATTTCGTCTTCCCTGTTATAACTGTCTCAATCAGACGTGGAAACCACTCAGTCACTCGTGCGAATTCACAGATCTGCCTCAGGTCTGACAATGAGTACTAGGTACTTCCGGTGCGACGCGACGCGGCGTTCTGTGATGAACGCTGAGTCGTTTTTTTTTACATTTTACTACTGCTGCCCGTGACTAGGAAAAAAAAATCACGACATTTCGAGGAATCTTCTTACGCGATAGACACCGCGCTTTGAATGCTTGAATCTGAAGAACGAATTGACATAATCCATTCAGGGCAAAACGCTTTTTCACGAACGGAATTCCCTCTTTCATCTGGGGAGACGAAAATTTCTACAAAATTTCACGATCCTATTGGTGGAAGTTTAAATCTTTAAATAGCGAAATAATTATTCTGTCTGAACGACGAATTTAGATAGAGAATATTTGACCACTAATGGCGAAAGTTAAATAGCGATTGATGAATAATAAATTTGAAGTTTACAATAGAGTTTCGGAGAACTTCGCGAATATGCAATGTCGCTGATATCTTTGTATAAATTTTGCCTAAAAATTTGTTTCTCCCAGCTGTAGTTCCTGTGATGAATAGGGCACAGTATTATTCTTAGCGGGCGACTGTGCACAACTTATTGTATTGTATTATCGCGTTTCCTGCGAGCAGTTTTTCAAAAATTAAAGTCTACTTAACGCCACACTGTGGTTACCAGATAACTTCCTACAGGTCCAAGTTTACCCATCCGTTATAAAGTTTTCTCATTGTCGCTTCACATTTTTCATAATTATTCCTGTGAATTGCAACGCGATTCCCTTTATAGTCCATATTTTAGCAGCAATAAACGGGTTAAGAAACGTTTTCCTCTGATGCTGCGAAAAAAAATGGAAAGAACCGCTGCATGTACATTTGCCACGTGTTTCTGGTGAAAATTTGTGCGCGTATTTAGCTCGGTGCATTGATGACACTAACTGCATCAAGCGTTGAAATGCGCGGGACGTCAGCGAGATAAGAAATATGGCAAGCTTGCTTATAAATCATTATATACGCTTATAAATCATTCCTTAACAGGAACGTAAACAGTGCATCGAGGAAGAAACTTACTTAGGATTCGTGATAAGTTTTGGTATTAATTACTGTTGATGTACTGAACTGATGAACTGAACATCGTACAAAAAATTATAAAAACTCAATTGCAGGCCGGTGAATCACTTAAAACATGAGCATTTTTATGCGTCACGATTAATCCTCTCGCAACTGTCCTATATTTAATTCCATAAATTATTAAACCGTTATATCAATGAAATGAATTATGTTATATAACTGTATGGAAATTCTTCTGTGCAATGTGATGGGGCTAAAAAAATTAGTATTCTATTCTTTAGGTACGAAGAATACAATTTGAACTAAATTAGATCTGAAAGACATGCACATCCCTTGTTGATAAATATCGGAATACCGTCTAAAACCATGTATTACGTTCAATCACAAAGTGTGAAACGAAGTTTCAAGCAGACTGCTGACCGAGGAAAAAAGTTGAGTATACAGAAAAACACAGGGCTACCACTGGTCCGTGAAAACATCGTGATCACAGATTCAATTATGCATATTGCTACCTGAAGTGACTTCATAGAACACAAATGAGGTGCAAATAAGGAAGAGAACGTATCATTTGCAGCAGACAGACAGTGTGCCGATGAAGCTAGAGTGTTAATATACAACTAACGGAATGTTCTACTGGAACAGCAAAAAGAATATTTTCCCTGACACTTAAGTACGACAGTGTACGCTTGGTGTGGACGACAAAGGTATCCGAAAATGTGCAGGCGCAGCACAAACTCGAATCCTTGCCTAGCAATTTACATTTTATACAACAATGTCTTATTATACACCTTTCAAAAATCCCTTACCTAAATACCATTTAAATTACTTCAAAAATAATGCACAGCAGTGTCACAATTCACATCTGAGCGTGGATAAGAATCGGATCTGTGTGTAAATAGATATTATCTAAACGTGATGGAACCACGATTTTGAGCCTGCGGGAAAGAGACTTACAGCAATGATAGCACCAAGAACAGAATTCTGTCGAATTGCGACCGAGTTCGTGACAAGGGGAATGACAACTTATTACCGGTCGCAACGGCACTAACACTTGTTAGATAGCAAAGCTGATACCCTTCGCTACGCGGGTGTCATCAGTTGAGTTTCAAAGTACGCGAATTTCGGCGTGCCAAAGTAATGAGTGGAAAGAACGGTGACAGCAGGAACAAGAGAAAGAAAGGTAGTTTGTTCGATATGCTTCATCGATATCGTACAGTGAATCATAAGCGTGTTATGCAACGGTAGATGAGGCTGCGGGAAAAAAGCGAAGCATCAGTGAGTGGAGGAAGCTTGTAGCTTGAAGAAAGGAAGAATATGCGCGTGGCCGAGGGCCGCACATCTGAGCTTGCGAGCTGCAACTTTTCCCATCAGTGCACAGCAAGATCCGAGCTTGTTATACGAAGCTTGAAGCATGTAACACCAGATGCCGCATATTGGCTAACACCTGACACCCCGCCATAGAAAACCGAATTTCTCCTCCCGATTCAAGCTGTCCCTTGAACCAGACCTGGCTCCTCTTCGCACTAGACTGCTTCTTAGGAAACGTCACGGGTTTCGATTTTGTACACTATGGCTTCGTTTTTCGGTTTCACGATTCTTTTGTACGCTATACTCATCTGCTCCTCGCGAAGAGTGGCTTCATAAGTTCACTCTTCCACTACTGTTGGCTTTATTGGAGGGCGGGAAATAAATATTGAATGCACGCTTCAAATTTGACTGGTTCTACAGACGGCAACGGTGACGGAGGTTTTTGTTGTTTAATGATCAAAATATTGTCAACGATTGAACGGGCTTGGGGTATTAATTAAATCGAAGGAAATATTCTACTATACCAATTGGACGTGCGCGTCGTAATAATCGTGTACGGAAGGTTTTACAGTTGAATCAGTACGGTATTTTCCAAACGAAGCGTGTCACCGAATTTCTGTTTTCTTTTATTCAGCCCTTTGCGACGTGAGTAGTTTAAATTTTAAAACTCCCTTCCTTCTGTTTCGTGAGTTTGTCACATTTTCTACAGTGAGTATATAATGTTCCTAGTATGTACTGCGCAAACGATGGCAACAACCGTTGAAACTAAAATAAATCACATTTATTAAAATAGCACGGCACATCCATAGTAATACCTACCTATATACTTACCTATAAATAACAAGACTAGTAGGTAAGGTGCATACAGCTTTCGTGCTTTCTTCGTCACGAGTACTTTATGCACAAAGGAAACAGTAAACCTCTTACGAGTATATCGAATTTTTCCCCGTAGCCACATACACATATACGATATACGTTGCTGTTAACCTAGAGTCTAGAGGACCGTTTGCTACGTTGGATAATAAAACGAATCGCAGAGCCGTTATTTTCGCCACTCTAGCGATGCTGTGTATAATACAAAATTAATATGGAAAACCTGTGCAACTATGGCATCCTATAGAGTCTACGTGTTTTGAATGTAATATTTAATGCCCGGTTTAAGGCCCTGCAAGGAGTGTGACTGGATGAGATACTAAAAGAAAAGTTTCTCGACAAAAGTTTTCATTGGAAACAAGAAAGGAGAACACGCTCTTTCGTAGGAACAGCTGTCCCGACTTCGAAAATCGTTTTCCTGTAAACGCTTTTTAAATTCAACACGATGAATAACATCAATTACGCGTGTCTATTTTGTGGTTACCGTTCCTCTTAAACAACGTCGTAGCTCACCGTCTCGTGGGCGTGTTATCTAAACGGCAGAACGTACAAATGGGCAATAAGGAAATGGTTGTGGGCGATCTCGTCTGTTCAAATAGAAGGGCAGGAAGCCGATGGAGGGAAGGTTCAAATTGTTGACGGGATGGTGAAAGAAGGGAAAGAGATGGATCGATCGTGATGAGGCAAAGAGGATAGGTACGGAGTAAGACCTGGAAACAACAGAGCAGGGGAGGGCGAAAGGGGAAATGGAATGAAATTTTGTAAGATAAAAGGAAGATTACAGGGGTGACTGATATGGAGAAGGCGTTAGCTTTATTTTAAACTTAAGGAAATTTCTGAGAAGCTTAGATACAATCAGTGCGACTGTTTGTCTACAGAAGGGAGCAACTTCTTTGCCGCCCTTGGCCATCGAATTAGGGTCACGTGCAGTAATTTTACCTCTCAGACATTATGGCGAATTGTTCTTAGCTGCCAAATTACTATTTTGCTCAGGCCTTGCAATTTCACTAGAAACATAAAAGATATTGAAAATTTCGAGTGATTCGAATTCGCTGGCCAGGAACTACATAAATAAAATTGAATAGTAGTGAAGAGATAGCAGAATAAATGGATTTATTTGTTGCACTAGTACGGCAAATATATACGTATGTTGTTACCATTAAATAGTAATCTAATACTGTATTATAAAAGAGAGCCATTGCATTGTGAAGTTCTTTTCATCGATAGAAAGGAGATTAGGAAATTCGATTTAAAATCTAAACTCAAACTCCCGAAATACGGAAGACTAAACCACGAAACAATAATAATTATAGATTGAAAGTCGTTGTTTAACTGTTTAAACACTAACAGCGGATAACACACTTACAAAAGTGTTATCATTATTCGACCCAGAAGTAACTAATTGTAAGAGAAGCCACCAGCTGCAATCACACATGCACTGCGTGTATCAACGCAATAATTAATTCCACAGCCTGCATAAAATGCACGAAAACGAGAAAATAATCAAGAAACACGTGAGTATTTTATTTAGTAAATGCACCTTGGAAAAAGAATTTTCCGGCTACTAAAAATAAAAGAAATCCGGCTAATTTAAAGCGATTTCGGGAAGCGTAATTCAATCACATTTTCAGCGGATTCACGCTAATAAATTTGAGAAAAGGTTGCCTAATCTAGTAATGTCGGGCTATATGTAACCCTCCGTATACGTGGCGCGGCTGCGGCCGTATCACCTTTTGCCCAGCGCGAATGAAATTTTCTGCAGTTGAATAATTGCTTACGAAATCAACACCGGCTCCTGCGCTACGATCATGCTGGCATTCCTTTGCTAGCTAAAAATTATACGTACCTTTAGGTTCTACCATGGATAATCGTGTTTGTCTCTTCTCCGTGGAGTTAATTAACTGGTCTGCGTAAATGAAATTACGTAGCGAGTTGTATCCACCCCAATACTCAGGCCTGTAGAAAGTAACTAAAAAATAATTGGATTCAAGGGAATATCCTGAAATTGGTAACCATCGTTCCTGGAATTTTTCTACCTTATGGAATATTCTACGGATAATTTGGTGGATTAGTGAAGATTGATTGGAGTACGATAAAGCTTGGGTTCTACGTACTAAAGGTTGCATTCCTTTGTAAGAATTCAATTTTTTATACAGATATAAAAGAGTAAGAATTAATTGGCAGTGCATTGTAATTGGAATTTTCCGAATAAATTTTAATTATACGTTAAAGTGTTGGAAATTATTAGCAGGTCGATGGAGACAATTTGAAGTACACTATTTAATCCAATGTAAGCGTTTCACTTGTGTGCTCGGTAAAGATTAGTTATTTTTCGCACCATTTTAAATAAACGACCTATCAAAGCATTAATCCAATTATCTTTAAATTTTCATGTTTCTAAACGCGTACTTATTTTTTATATAAATAATATCATTTGCGGCTTTGAACCTTGCGTTCTACTTTTTGTTGATTGTCGCTCACCCAATGTGCACACGGTGCTTCTGAATTTTCTACTTTCTCCCTTTTCATAGTAAAATTGACATCAGTTTTGTTCCGCAGACATCGTTTCTCGCTACATAGGTGTGTACACCCTCTTGCACCTGTCCTATATGTATTTTTTGTATACAAACTCCATCCTTTCTACCTACAGGTACTCGTGTTATCGTACTTTGCTTTTAAAGGAGAACCTAACTATTTTTATGCCCGAGGTCTTTCCTTTTCACACCATGGGTGTTCATTGACTTTCAAATTCGATTCAATTCATCCCATTTGTCGGTCTAAGCTGATGGACTTTTCGAAATCGTTCTATGCATCGACGATCGCTTTCAGCTTTTCTACAGTTCTTCGACGCAATGTTTCCTGGACCAGTGGTCCCATTCCGAGCTTTTCATTTGTAATTAATTTGCATATCGTGTTTCTGTGTAAATAAAAAGAAAGCGCAGTACATACAGAGTAGAAAGCAAAAAGAGCCATAACAACCCTGTGCTATTGCAGGCATTTCACGCGATGCAGTTGCGTTGGAGATATAAAATCTCATGGATCCCATATTAATCACGTACGAGGATTCATTCTGGAGTATCGTACGTGAGAAACTTCGTAATCTTTTTGCGCGAAAAACTTTGTGGAGCCGTACGTGTCGTTAATTTCAGAACGGGTTGAAGGTGATGAAATGCATTTACTAATAATTGTTGTTAATCAGTAGTAAGATGTGATATATTTCATACCGATTCGTATTGATGTATTCAAACGTTTATGAACCACATATGGCAATTCAAGTGTTTTAACTAATCAATTCTGGTGTCTTTGGATTGATGGACTTCTCGAAAGCAAGAATGATTACAGCTTGGACAGGAAAAATGTCGTGCTGTAGAAAAGTGTATAATAAGTCTGCACCATTCGCCAGCAATCAAAACTAATAATTATTTTATAGAGAAACAGCGGGTAAGCACAAAGTCGATGATATTTAAGAATTATGTAAGAAAATATAAGAAAGAAAGAAAGAAAGAAAGTAGAAACTTTTAATGGCTTTTAATGGCATATAGATATTTAATAGTATTTATCAATTTTAGCATTATTATTTAAATCGCCTGAAATAAAGCACAATAGCCCATTACTTTTTTCGTAATTTTAAACGAACATTTTCTTATAACATCTACCGTCCACCAAGCCACTTTATATCGTTGCTACTCAGTTTCCTTACCGACTCTTTCCATTGAAAAATCTTTCTTCCGCCATTACAAGAGCACAGTTAAACTGTCGCAAACTCTGACCAATACGTTCAATAATTCAACCTAAACGCGTTCGCAATATTGTTATAAAAATCTTCGCTGTTATTAATATTATTATCTCAAGTCGATGGTCGAAAAGGAAATTGACTCATACAAAAAGTATTGCGGTTCTGTGTCCCATAGATGGGAATGGGGTTTCTCATAAATGAAAATAAAAATGAAAATGTTCGGGACCTTAAATCTTGGTGCGACGAGCTGAAGTAGAAGTGGTTGCGCAAACGCTTGACCCCTGTTGATCGGAAACGAGAAGTACTAGCCGATTCCTCTTTCTTTATTCTCTTTCGTGTTTTGTCTTCCCTTCAAGCGCCGTTGAAGGGAAGAACGTTACTCGAACGACGTATCTTTTATTGCAACTTCACGGAAATGTCAAGGAGTTATGCGCCGTGAAAAATATCTAACGCCAGGCGATATGATTCGGTCGCATGGTTTTATTTTGAGTTTTACTAGCCGATCTCGAGTGCACTTACGAT
Organism: Nomada ferruginata; assembly: GCA_963583965.1. Classification (NCBI taxonomy): domain Eukaryota; kingdom Metazoa; phylum Arthropoda; class Insecta; order Hymenoptera; family Apidae; genus Nomada; species Nomada ferruginata. The sequence goes on from OY757213.1 coordinate 16,571,902, forward strand.
CCCGTCTTTACGAGTTTCGTGAAGTTGTTCGCTTGTCAGTTTCTTTGGTTTGACTGAGAATGCTGCCGGCAGAATCTAAAAGGGCGTGCTCGCATTTGCGAATGGTTATCGCGCCGCTTTGATTTTCAAAAATTGTAAGCGTATCATTTCAAGAAAGAACAACTGAATTAATGAAAAGATGCCTGAATATTTTTGTGAATCTGAAGTGCTTACTTTGGCTGTCAAGATTTAATAGGTAACGTTATGATAATTTAGACGTTATAACGTAATAGTGGAAACGGCGATATGATTTGCCGTAATTTTCTGTAGCAGTTTGCCACATGAAAATTGAATTATTTAAAATGCAGTAATAATGACAGTAATATTATTACTTAGAATATTCATTTTCAATTTATTAACTTATTTCCATAATACCTCCATACTCTTGTCATGTCCAACTTCGGTGTCATTAGAAACAAAACTTACAAATACTGTATTAATTAATCTTATTCCATACTATATACTTTCTGCACCATTCGAAATTAACCGATACCAAAATAAGTATTCATTCGAATAGAAACTCTCAACCTCTGTATTTCTCCCACAAACTCACCGAACCTTTCACTCATCTCCCCAATCACAATCATCCAACGAAACGCAAACAAACTATGCATGCAAAAATTCCAAGAATTATCGTCCCTGTTTCATTCGGCTATCCGCCGCACAAAACGAAGCACACATTTTGGATAAGTCAAGAAGAACCAACCGAAAGCACCATAAAAGCCAACAGCAAAAGGAGGAGAATAAAAAAAAAGAACAGCCTCCGCAAACATACACGTACAGTCAAAGCAACAAAACACAGCTCGCACCTTTAAATCTCCCGTCTCTACGGTCGCCAGCAAAATTCATTGTGGCTCCGTAAACGGCGCGGAAAAAAATTCCTGGGTCGAACGCGAAGGAGGTGGAGCTGCGGCAGGGTGGAGGTCCACGGTTACGAGGGTGGCGCGGGCATAGGTGGATGGTGCAGGGGGCAGGGAGAGAATGTAGAAAAGCGACCGAGGCACGGCGAGAGAGAATTGTGGGTAAATTTCGCGGCAGCGTGTTGAAATTAAATTCCGTTGGAAAGAGAGGAAAGCACGTTGCTCGGTTTCGAAGATCGTTAGACAGCCGGAATGTATCGTTTGGTATGCGATAAACTGACAATTCGGTTTCCGAGCAAACGTTTCCCCTCATTGAATCACGATCGTATCGATCGAGAGTGTTGAGCATTAACCGTAATTCCGCGGCGATCGTATTAAAATCGGTACGATGATCCTCTTAAACACGCCAAAACCCGGTCGCCCCGCCTTAATTAAGGGGATGCATCGGTTAACTAATTATTCGAAGGCTGCGAAGTGGCCGCGTTGCGGTCGTTTGGTTGTGCGTTTGACGGCTGCGTAAGTGGCCGCCAGTTTAACAGACTCGTGTTCGAAAGTAATGAAACGGCAGAAACGGATTAGATGAGATTGATCGCATGACGAGCTTGGAATCGGTATACGCGACTTCTATGGTTTGCTTTGTTGTGCTGGCGGCTTTAGCGGCGAGATGCTTTAGATTTCAGATGATCATAGAGGGTTGGAATTGTAGGTACGCTGTAGTGAGCCTAAACTTTGCTTGCGTTTAAAAATGGAATTATGAAAACATCAAACCAACGAAACATTATTATTTAGTTAGATAAGGAAGGTAGAGTGATTGAATAGAGAGTGTTGCTATAGTAGCAGCAATATTACCCGTCTCGGATTGCGAAGTTAATTTGAAATTGTAGGTGAAACACAAATGCGAAGTCACAAAACTTAGGAAAATTGGAATCGAAGAAGTGCAAGGGGTAGATATTCAAGAGCGGTGCTCACAAGGGCAAAGTTGCAAGGATCCTGTCCCGAAGCGTGACCAATAACAAGCCAGAAGTTGCCTGGAACGTTGGGCATCTGGTTCTCTGTTTATGCCCTTAAATTTCATTTGAAAAGCGGAAAATGTAACACATCTCTCGATTAAATACTTTTGCTCTCGGAGACAATGCTGTGACAAGAATATTTATGCAGATAATTTCAGAATTGTATTTTATGGATATGTAGTCAAAGAATACATTTTATATTATACTATAATATAAAATGAGTAAAGTCTATGTAATGCTGTTAAATTTTTGCCGTGAAAAACAGCAGAAATAAAAATTTCGTAAATTAACACGAGTTAAATATTTAATAAAGAACCGGGGAAAAGACAAATAACAGAAAAATAAAAGTATATGTAATAATCTAAAATTTAAATGCTTAATAAAAAAGATGAGTATTTGAAAGCCAAAGATAACAAAGTATTATTTACCTTCAAATATTCATTACGATATTTGATTTGCTCCATTTAGTTCCAATTGTCCGAAATATGGGCGAAAATTATCATCGTCTGTTTTGTTTGTTTATGCGTTTGTGTATTTACATCAGAAATTAATTACATTACTTTCATTTGACTACATTAAATGTAATTTCAATTCGAGCGCATATAAACCCACGGCCAATGCTCCAGAGACTTCAATCTACACTCCCTGCCCTGCTCATTATTATAAAATTATAAAATTGCTTGTACAATTTACTTGCTATTTCCTGAATTAGCAAGAGAGAATACTGCGACTGGCCAAGAGGATTTCAATACTAACGGTACCTACACAACGAAAATCGGGAGCGCGATCGATAGTAGACAATTTATTTAATCCATAATTAATTTTCCATAATTCCATAATTAAATTAAGAATATTGAGGTTTCAGATCATGGTGTACATCTTATTTTACAAACGTAAACGTAAGTTCTAAACAATTATAAAACTCTGTAGCGTGGAGTATTGCTATTTTGTTTATTATATGTATATCTTTTTCTACGACTTCAGCATAAATATTTCAAAGCAAGTACGTTCTTTAATGATAGTTATTCCTTTCACGAATCGTACAGTCCATCGACATATGAAAAATAAAAATAAAATCATCTTCGACGTTTGATAACTTCCAGTACGTTCCTTCTATACTTGTTTTCTCTACAATTCTAATTCGCCTCACTAGTTCGTTCATGAACGTTTTCCAAGTGTCCAAGGGCAGTAGAGAGATTCAATATGCTCCAGAATTACGACCAAGCGATCTGTTGATTTCCTGTGACATGATCCGGCACGGAAGAACGTGCGAAATTAAATTCTTGCGAATATGAAGCGATGACGCGGAATGGGAACAGGAAAGACAGAGGGATCCTTCGGACATCCAGTTCGTGAACACGTCGACCAGTTCCGGATTAAAGACCGGACAGAGGCGGTGAAAGATTGACGCGGGAATGTTATTAAAAATGCACCTCCCTCGCCAACAACATCCTGTTGTCTCGATTCTTCAGCTTAGAATTGGCTCTCTTTGTTCGTATTTCAAGCAATTATTTTTCCGGCTGATGGAAGGGTAAAAGAGAAGGAAACGAAAACTGCGAAGACATGGAAAAGGTTCTTGATAGGCGATATACAAGCTGGTAATGATTCTTCCCCTTTATAATGAGATATTTATACGAGAGATATCAGTCAGATTCATTCAGAAAAATGTATTATTTGAACTGTATGCTACATCATAGTAAAAATATGCAAAACGTTCACGTTACTACTAATGTGGGAAAATGAATATATATTGCAAAGAAAGTTTGTTAAGAAAGGAATCAACAATCTAAGTTAATAACAGGTAGATGATAGCGTACGTACATATATCCACTCTAATTATGTTCTATAAGTAATTTTCTATTGTAAATAACATTCTGATGTAGCAAGTGCTGTGCTGAACGTTCCTAGGTTCACTACAGTTTTTATCTAATATCTTACTTAATTTATCTAATTAATCTTGTATGTTTAAATGATGAAATGTAGAAGCAATGTAAGCAGAAAATGCAGTATTGCTTTCCATTAAAATTGAAACGACGATTTATGTTCATTTCTTCCCTTCAATTTCTTCAATACATACTTCTGCATTTTTTGTTTTATACATATTCTGTGCAAAACCGAACGTCCAGATGAATCGTGCGACATAGAACCAAGTGTGACATTTAATTATACGTGCGTCAAAAAATTAAATTGAATATTTCGTGACATAGTGGCGTTTAAAGAAAAAAATGCAGCATTGTATTTAAAACATCAGCGGACGCATCCGTTATTCAACAATAATTTAAAAATGTTTCAAATTGATGTATTTTGTCGCATGGTTTACAAGCGCCGAATGATTTTGCTTTTTCAGTTTTTCCATACTATTTCCCAGCTGTGGAATACCTCAATTTCACCGTACATATTAAATTGCCATGCTTATGAAGACGTTATTTATTTTTTAGTGACTTATGTTTTAATCAATGAAGAGTGTGAGTGAGGAAATAATATTTCCACCTCGATGCCTTTAAAATTGAAAATGCCCACAGTGTTCAAGGCAGCACAGTTTTAATTAATATCGATGTTATATATGTTTGGACATTTATGCGCTCCATTTAAAATTAATTACAGCTGAATTCATATGAATGATAATGAATACATACGCGTGACGATACGGCACTAGTGTTGCCTACACATACATAAACGATGCCGCACCAAAATGATTAATTATAAATATATAAGTGATTTCACGATTTACTCCAGATTTTCGTAATTTTTCGTCTTTTACTCAGCCTTTAATAAATTTCTGTTAACGTGTACTCTTTCGCTTGTAATTATTTATGAACAACAATGGAAGATGCGCAATGTAATATTATAGAATTCCAAATACAGGTAAAATCATTTTCACGCACAGATCGCCCCTGCCGTACATGTTTGGAAAACGGACTTTCAATTTAACAATTTCCACAAACCCAGCGGAAACACAAGTAACCGAATCGAAGACTGCCACGAACATCCATTATATGCTGCGAAATCCATTTTTCATCAGAAAGTTAGCTTTTAGCCAAGTTTTTATCGATATTTATTTGCATAGAGTTCCGAATTGCCGAAAAATCACTCTGAGAACACGTTCCGCGATGGTTTTTTTTTCACGCGCACACACGTTTGACGCCACATGAAAACTTTACTGTTTTATCGAGTCGTTTATAGGATTAAAAAGCATCGAGCGGAAAAATAGACCAGCGAAATGCACACGGCGCGGTGCAACATGGATTCTACTCGTAAGAGAACAATCGTGGAATGGTAAATGACGTGGATATCTCTCCCAGGGTGCCAATCGAGAGAATTCCAGGTCGAGTCGGATCGCATGGATCGATGTCACGAGCTTTGTTACGCGAAGTCTGGTGGGCAATTATCGTCACACGTGTTCTCTTGTGACGTGCGAGCAAAGGGGAATAGCAACGCTCGACCTGGATCGGAATCGACCACGGCTACCTAATTCCGTATTCGCCTTTTCGCCATTCGAAAGCAAGGCCAAGTGGGATAGTTTTCGCGTTTTGCATAAAGAGAATTTCCGGGATTTCCAATTTTTACAGCGATCTCTTGGCGGTGGTAGGACAGATCTTGAGACCTCGCGTTTGCGTCACACCTTTCAATGGAACTTTGTCATATAAGTAACTATATATTATATAGACACGAAGAAAAATAATATGCTGTTCAGAAACGGAAGAAAAAACTGAAACTGGAATTTCTAAATCAGTACATACGTTTGTCAGAGGTAAACCGTTTTTTAAAGCAGGACATCCGGTAATCTGTTGCGTGTAATCATTTGTTTCCAAATGGATCCAAAGCTCCCTCCAAAATAATCTATTTTGAACTTCTACATCACGAATTCGGAATGCCCAGCAAGTATTAATCCCACGTGTGACTGGAAACAAACTTTTATGCAAACCAAATCCAAAAATTATAAAACCAAACCATTAAACCAAAATCTCTTCCAATACAAAACAAAAACAATTGCCATCGATAAACTCTTTTTACGACTTCTACAAGATATATGCAACTTGCAAGATTACCGCGAAACTTCACTTATCCGTTTCACAGTTGCAAAGGTTGAACGGAGCGGTCGCAGGGGTTGGTGTCCCGGAAAAGGGACGGGGTGGCCAGAACGAAGGCAAGAGTAACGTTAACGGGGTGGCAACAAGTGCTCTTAACGCTCTAACGGTTTCCCATGGTGAGCTTTTGGGGGGACGTTCCCGATGCGTTATCCTCAAAGGAGTCAGTTGATACTCCTTAAGAGAGCGGTCGGAAGCGAGGAAGCGTCTGTGGGGTTGAAAGGGAGTTAAGGGATGGCACGCCGCGGCATCCGAATGAATTCTTAAACCGGTCCAACGCTGTGGAATTCACGGCAGCAGTCTCATTTCTCGACTTCCAAGGGACGCCACCCTTTTCTTTTTGCGGCATCTTTGGTCTGCTCGTTTCTCCGACCTCCTTAGCTCTCCCGGTCCCTTTAAAATCCACCTTCCTTCCGCATCACATCCAGAAGAAATCCGGTGTAATTCCTGTTTAATGGTTCGCCCCCTCTCCACCCTCCGTTTTTCGGAATTGCCGGCCTTTTATGAACGGTCCAGTCGTGATGAAATTGTTAATACAATTGGTCGGGATTCGCGGATCTGCAGAAATTGTTTGGGAAACTTATGTCCACCATTGGTGAATTCGTTTAGGTGCCGTGGGAAATGTCGTTTTGGCTGAGATTCGATGAATTATTAGTAATTAGGATGTTCCGGGAGTGTCGTCAAAATATTCTTGTTAATAATTATATTTCACGATTTTCACGGTGAATCGTAATTGAAGGTTTGTCGAAATCAATCATCGAAAGCAATTACATCGGTTTCTCTTCGATTGGGAGTTTAAAGCAACACGATTTGCTTTCGTTCTGCTGCATGCAACTAGTATGGATAGCTCGCCCGTATTTGCCCAAAACTAATATGGAAGCATGATATGGTTTTCAGCGGACAATAATATGATAGATTGGAAATTGTTCAATAAATTCTCCTCATTCGATATATTGTACGTTATCGACCGTTTAGATTTTAGATTATCTGGGTGCGTAATTAGTACAACATCTAGTGTATCAAGGCATTTAATCACTAGATCTAGAATTAATTGCCGCAGGGGTAAATATCTAGACCTTCCATATCTCCATGGATTACTAAGTGCTAAATCTCTGCAGTCGGGGCACAGTCTAAATATCTGACAGTAACTGCTGTAAATAATATAAAAATGACTGAATACCCTAAACAATAATATGTATTCCAATATTGGCAAGAAGGCAACGACACAAGATTTTGATAATGCAAAACGACTACTTCAAAATAGTTCATCAACGGAATATTCTATCCAATTTTCGGTTTTCGTATTTCACTTGTCACATACACATATTGCATAGTTCACCCCCTCATTTCAACCCCTTTCCCATCAATTCTGCGCTCAAGTAAAATCACCCCGAACAGGAAAACCGAATCCTAAAAACGAAATACACTTGCCTCGCGATCAATATGAGAAATTTTCAAGGCATTTTAAGTAAGGCGCCCGTCGATTTCTCTTAGCCGATGAAATTGATTCCATCATACAACAGGGGGCTGCGTTTCCGTTTGTAATTCAATGTTGCCGCAGCTGAAGGGAACGCGTGACGAAAGGAAAATTCTTTCAACAGTGCATGCACTCGGCAAGCGAGATACGCTCGTAAATTCAGTTACGTCATTGCCAGGATACGCGCCTCGTACATCGAATGTAACTGCTTCACATTGCCTGCGATAGTAGGTTCGCATTTTAAGGGCGCGTGATATGCTCTGCGATCATCTCACGACTTTGTCGAGGGTAACGGAGGGCTGAAAGGACGGTTGATCTGTCAGAAGCAGACGCTTCCAGAGGGGTGGAGCTTGATTTACACCAAGTCCTTGTCCCTCTTTTCTTTTTCTGTTCATCGGGAAAAACGTGTGATACTACGACCGAAGGGAGAATAGCTTGGATGATTCCAGGAAGCGAAAGTGAGAATAGTTTTTCTGCGGCTGTTGTAGGGCTCCCGATAATCTTCATGATTTTATCGACCTTCTCGTAGATTAGGAAGCTGGGAGCGTTATCAGCTTAATATCATCTTGTCACCTTGACTCTATGGGTAATTGTGACAAGGTCGCGTTTCTGTGGTGCATTCTGAATTATTAATACCAGCCAAATTTCTGAATGATTTCTTCAATGGAATTTGTACATTGTTACTTTAGTATTATTTACAGTTAGCCTTTATCGGCTGCATTTTGATGCTGCATATGTAATCTGTTTGTCCTGACTTTCAGTTAATTTATAGTATTACGTACTACGATAATAATTTAGACCATTCTGTACTGTTGTTGCACAATCTCCTACTAAAATTTCCGAACATCTTTCCTAAATGTTGCACCGTTATCAGCCGAACTTGTTCTGCATTAATTCTTCGCGCTAGTCAGCCAGCTGTTTAAGAAGAATTCGGTCTTCACCGTTTCTCTTTATGCGCTGTCGATTCCTTCCTTTCTACCGGTTCTCGTACAACCATCCCCTTTTCTTTGCACACCCCCGTCGCAGATTCTTAGCTTCGGTTCAGGGCAATACTCCGTTCCCCGACCCCGATCCTTTTCCGCGTTCCCGATACCTTGCAGCAGCAACGAAAAGAAGCCGTTCGCTTCTGCTTTTCGTTTGGACGATAAAACCGGCGCGACTTTCCCGATTCCGTTTCTACACGAGGACATTTTGCCTTCTGTTTCAGCGTGAAGACAGACATGGGCGCCAGCGGCGCGATATCGAGGCTCTACATTGCGAACGCAAACAAAAAGGACAGCGGGAATTACAGTTGCGCCCTGGCGGATGTGGCGGCTGCCACCACGGTTTCCGTCCATGTGTTAAATGGTACGTTTTCACGTTTATTTACCGTGACTGTTCGATTATTTCCAGGCCAAGAGTGTTTGCTTTCATGCATGTCGCTTTATGACGGTTTCTTTGGAATTGGTCGCGTGTATAGATGAATGTATTTCGCGGAGTTGAACGCGTATCTCTGTAAATGGTAACGACCGGCAGTGGTAACCGTTTCGATGATTGGATTCACGGTGGATATGATTCGCTGGTTTAATCGAATAATTTAAGTAGCAGTGGTAAATTCGTTGTTATTGGGCCGTTCTCGTAATTGGAATCGTGTGACGAATTTAAATGCTGTACCTACATTTTTCTTGGAAATTAAGATGCGCACGATGAAGCATGCGAGGCGTGGCGATTTGTGCCAATACTAATTGTGACAAATATTAAGTTCAGTGTTCCCCAGTTTGATTTAAAACTGTGAAAGGGGGCAATCTTCGTGGTTATATTGTATTAGGGTAGAACTTGTTTGCGATTGTAAAACTAGCATAGTGTTTGGCCTGTTGAAGCAAATACACTCGGAACACGATGGCTGTTTTTCTCGATCAATCACAATGTCGAAAGGAATGAAACTGTAACCATGATGTAACAGTGAAATATCGTTGCTTCGAACAGCAGTAATGCAGCAAAGTGATTAACGAGAGACTCGAGATGTATATGATAGAAATACAGTATAAAATCTTCAAGATTCTTCAAATGAAAAAAGATGAGAAAACTTATGGGATAACTTACTTTACCCTTTCTTATAAAAATTGTACAACTGTATTTACGATTGAGTTTCGAAGTGCAAAGCGAAAATACACTACATACAGTAGGTAAATATGTGTATAGTATATATTGATAAATTATTGTGCCATCCATAAATAGATACGTTTCTTTCCAATGATATCGTGCTACGTCTTCGCAAAAGGTCTCCCTCAGGACCCCATGAATTCGGTGGGAAAAAAAAATGTTTTGCCCGGTTAGTCTGGGTACATAAATGTCATTTGTCTAAGGAAACCTGTGGTGAATTGTTGCGCCGTGGTATTTATCGTAATTATGTATATTGATACGCATGTTTCTTCGTACATTTCGTGCATTCTATTTTTCACACTTCAGGATTTTTCACAAATATTCTTGTCATTAATGAAATAGAATCCAATGCATTAACTTTTAAATAGTTTTCAATAAATATCGCTCCAAAAATGCCTTCTATTTTCTCAACATTACGACACTGTATCGTTCGAATTTTTACGCCACCCTATTCATCTTTATTCATGAAGTCCACGGGATCACATTAACATTAATACGTCTATGTTGTTATTTGAAATGAACTGTCTTTTTGCGTTAGGTACGCCAATTGAGCCTGCGTATTTTTCCACAGACGACTTTCAAATGCGCTGATTTATGTGACGCAACTGAAAGTTATACCATCCCCTCTGCATATTCTGCATTCAACGTTGTCTCTCATACCGGTAACGAAACACTGTAAATTGCGCGACACGCCTGTGCGAACCTGCAAATTAGTCTACGGGGACGTTTTAATGGTGGGCAATAGATTTTTGAGGTCAGAATGTAGATTTTTTTCTATCTGCTAGTACTTTGAACAAATACGAAAGCTGCGGAGAATGGCGAGTAAACGTCGACAGTAAATTGTGCAAAAGTTCAACAACGCCGAACAAAGTAGAGCGACGACGAAGTCGCGGAGCAGGAATCAAATTTTAAACTGATTGTCACGTGTGTTTGCGTTGTGCAACTTTTAACTGAAAATAACTCTTTTCTATTCGTATGTAGTTTGGGTTCCCTGCGACTGTTGGTGAACATTGGATTAAACGATAATTGGGATCTGGTTTCGTGATTTTAATGAATATAAAGTTAAGAATATTAACGGTTTGTAAATTGTTCGTAATAGAAATATAATAAATTATCATTGGGACTGAAACAAATCTAAAATTTACAAAGGAGCAGTATTTTCGGATACAATTTTATTCGATTTGATTACATTGCAACATCTTCTTTGAATCGTGCATCTTTCCCTGTTGCATCAATTCGTTGATCCGTTAATCTTCTGAATATCTGGTGAAAGATTTCTAAAATTGACGATTTCTTTTATTACGAAAAAATGTCGCAGGAAAGGTCTTTACATTCCCCTCGAAAACATTTTAAGGTAATTGGTTGAAACATAGTAAATCAAGTCTTCTAGATAGACATCTGTTTGTCACAACCCGATTTGTAGAGATTTCAGCAGTCTTGGAAAGGAGGACCTAATTCCTTAAGGCAGGGTAGAACACTGGCCGATAACAAACGTTCCGTTTCGCCACTGTTGCTTACAATTTAATTGCGCGTCGATTGTTCACAGAAATAGCAGTTTCCTCTAATTGAATTCTCAATTTCTATTTTTATTTTCACATTGCCCGGGTTGCTTTGTTTTCAACAAACAATCAGTTTTGCAGTAAAGTTTCTTTTCTGTTGAGAATATACATCCGGGGAAATGTTACTAATTGTTTTCGATCAGTCAATATATGTTACGTTGTGTTATTTATAGAAAAGATACGCGTGAAGAATGTAGGTCTCTATTAACGATACACCGGATGCACCTACCATTTATTACTGTGTATATTGCGTTACGTTTTTCCCTTGTTCAGCGTTTTTTCTGGACTATGTCCAATTTCCTACACGAACCACCTGTCCCTTATGCCCTTAATATCTTTCCCCCGCTTGTAGTCATGTTAAATTTCAAAATGTAGTGAATTGAACGAGGTGGACACACATATGTTTCTTCAAGCAACGATAATTCTATTCACAACGAGTTTCTATGGTGCAATGAAGTATTTGTCATGACGCCTCTGATGTTGGTTTTTTCTTGAACTTGAATATTTGACTAATCCATCGTATATACGATATTTCTATACTGTCGTTACAATGTTACCGACAAATATAACGATACTAGCTGCGTTTATCTTATAGGAATCAACGTTCACTTCTGCACAAATTACAATAAAACTGATGTCAATCTTTCTCTGTCATGGCTGTATTATTCTATACTTCACACGCGTAACAATACCTTTGCCTCTGACTCCTCGGTGAATAAACTATTAATGCGTCTCGTTATATATTTACATGTGCGTGCAAGTACCAGCAAACAAACCCGGCTTCTTCAGAAAGTATTCTAAAGCCTTCCGGGAACAAAGCCACGGACAAGCCGTGCAACTGAAGTCGCTCGACAGACAGTTCTCAGATCGGAAGTTGTTCAGCTGCATCGGCGAATGCCATTCAGGTCCGGCATGCTTAATAACGGACGGTAGACTATTTTCTTGAAGTAGTTCACCGGTTGGAGGGCGCCGTCGGTTATGCAAACGTCTCGAGGGAAATGAAAATCGAGATGAAACGGGGATCCGCGTACAGCAATTGAGCGAGCCGTCATCGACAGAATCTTCATGGTTCCGTGTCGGGTTCGTCGCCTTCATCGATTACTCATCCGTGTTCCCGGTTTGGTTTCCATAAACGGGATAAAAAGGAGGGTTAAGAGGGAAGGGGGAAAAAGGGAAAAGGGGGAAGGAACGATAATAGACAGCGACGCCGTTGAAAAGCCATGGGAAATCAATTATCGAAGGTGCAAAGGGGCGGAAAATTATATCGATAGGCGGCGTACGCGAAGGGTTGCTATACCTTTGGTTCTCCTTCGAGCCTCCCAAACACCGTTATCAGTGAGAAACAGAGCATCCCTGGATTCACTATAACTTGAAGCATACGCGGCCTACAGATTCGATAGATGACCCCGTCGATAAACTGCTAAGCAAACTTGCTGTATATTACAGTTAACGTTACTCTGAATTCATGAGCATGTTCGTAGGAAAGCGACCGCACCTGTTTTATTATAATAGGAAACTGCGGGAGGGTATACGTGAATGTGCGATAATCATTTTCCAGATTTTCTTCCAAAGGTATAATGCTGGCGGTTATTATATGTATAAAGAACGTAGTAGCGTTAAAGTATATTGACATTCATAGATTTTCTTCCTCGTTATACTTCATACAGAGCGGCCATAGTTAGAGCAAATAGTATGAGAATTTATATTCGTTATTTCTGCTAATGAGCCGACAGTCTGAACAGCTAGATTTTTAAAACTGCACCCCGCGTTTCTTTCTCATAAAATAAAACTAGTCACTTCATACGTATCACTCCAGATTACTTATTAATCAATATTTATATTGCGCCTTATATTATCAACGTAATCTTTCTCGATTGGAATCGAACACAGCTGAACATAATAGTCGAGTCCAAGTCGACCCTCGTTGAAATAAAATAAACTAACACATACCTGTTTTCATGATGAGCCTGAGTACCCGTCGTTCCTGGTTCTTGATAGTGCAAGGCACGGGCTCTTTGTATTGCTGAATTTCAAATTTATTCTCCCGTCCGTTCGTACGCGTCGACCTCGTCAGCCGTCCTTTCTCGTTTCCTTCCTGGTTTCCGATCCTCGAGGTAACTTCAGTGTTTCGTATCCGCCTAGCCCCGTCTCTCCACTCCTCGTGCATGGCGTATTCATGGAAAAGTTCGTCGGAGATATTCAGTTCGACCTATTTCCCTCTTCAGGTACTCTTTCGACTTTGCCACATTTTCTCCGCGATCGTCTCCGCTCACTTTCCCGTTTCCTTTTCCAACCCCATCCCGCCCTTTCCTTCCATTTCGCGGTGACGTTTATTTTGTCGGCATCCTTTGGCCTAGGCCGTTGAATCCGTGACTTTCACGATTCAACGGCGAATCTGAAAGTGTTTATCGTCGAGAGAAGCAACACCGTATGCAAGCCTTCGGTTCAATCCATTTTTCTGCCATGGCCTGTGCTTGCCTTGGTATATGGCGGCTAATATAGATGCATCGAAAATGCGACCTCTTCACCTTGTTTCTCTGGCTCCTTTTTCGACGACCTCGTTCAACGAGGTGATCAATGTGCTCTGTTACTTGTCCGACGCGGCGTGTAAGTGGGCGTTTCTTTCTGTACATCTACATACCTCGTGACATTTTATTTTTGAATTATCGTCTCGAGGAGTGGAGAGTTTTGTATAGACCAGCGATTTTACGAACTGATTTTATACCACGGCGCACATGGACTTATTATTAAAGTTCTACAGCATACCAAAAAATAGTTTATATCTCTTTGTTGACCTGACAAATAATTGTTTACTGATTTATAAAAGAGAATTTGTTCCGCTTTTGTACCCAAAGTGGTAATAAATATATCTTGTTTTACTGACTACATATTGTATTATTAAAAGACACTCACATATTTGATGAGAACCCTGGAAAACAGGTGGAGACATGACAGATTTCTAATCATTGCTGACACTCCACGTTAACTTGTACTGAAAAATCGTGGACACCTCGCGTCACACCTGTGGACCGTACGCATCGGACCGATTGAAAATTGTTACCGTAGACGAGTATGCGATGGGATGGCGTGGGAAACAAAGGTGGACCGTTAAGCATGGACCGTAATCGCACAGGATTACAATTACATAAAAATCGTAGCAGTAGCAAAAGTTTAACAATATGGGTCGACGATGACCACAATGCAGCCATTTGATTACGCGTGGTTGTGTTTATGACAGAGAGAATAATAATAATAATAATAGCAACGATAATACAAGATGTATTTATTATTTATTTTCAAAATACAGCACAGATAATTTTCATATACCTGTTGCTTTAGAAGTATGTGTAATATATTAGTAAAGAGGAATCAAAAATTCAATGAAAACGAATTACAGGGATAAGTGAATAAGGTGGTGCTTTATACCACTTCGCTCTGATTTTGTTCGCTTGAAACTTAAAAACTCAGCAGCCTTGTCGCCAAGAAACTACGTGCCTACCAGCGTTGAACGAAACTGCACTGGTCCAAATTCCCCAGCCTCTCTTGGTTCTTCACTCTTGGGACAACGTAAGCCTTGGTAACTTTTCTATCGGAAAGAAAATCGGGTGTAAGTCGAATCGATGAGTCTCACAACCGTGCCGATACGTATACCGCTAAACGTGAGCTTTGGATCGAAGGATTGGAGGGGCTTTTGAAGTTTCAGCGAGGGGTTCAAGTGCTTTCTACCACGGCTTTTCACGGCTCGGACCTAGGGAAGTATCAGAAGTCTCGTGGCAGAGGCGTTGTGCATTATTTACCACGGATTACCATGAGTCGGCGACAGTTCGATCATATCCATAGCGGAGGCTTTGACTTTCCGAAGTGACGGGAGGAATAATAAAGACTGGGAAAGCGGGACAATTTGCACGAGCTCGATCCTTCTACCGGGCGATGGAAAAGGCTGCTATTTCAGATCGTTATTTCATGAATCTTATATTTCCCTCTTTTGTATGGCTCGTAAAGATTTTTAACTGGGTCAGTTTAAGCACTGCCTAAAAGGATTCGATAAAATACAGCTGCCGGCAGAAGTTAGGAAACAAATCAATTTCGCATGATCGATAAATATTCATCGTTAAATAATTCGATGGAAGGCCAAGTGACTGTGCTTTTTTGCAAAAATTTTGCATATTCTATCGAGTTTACGAACTTTGGGAAATTTTTTTCACGACTGAGACCGTCATATATTTGAAGACTAAACTCACCCCTTTCCAACGACTACAGAAAATTAATGCACGATTTTTGTTTTACTATGTTACCACGCTTTGAGTGAGAAGTGAGCCGTTGATATTAGAATTATCCAGGGCACGTGATTGCTGCTCAGGTGAGAATATCTTGCCTGATGAACGGATTGTACAAATCGAACTGTTAATATGTATCTATGAGTAGAGCCGGAATTTACACGAGCGATCATTCGAACGTCCCTTCACCTCTTCTCAGCTTCACCCGTGACTACGCGATGGGCTCACAATCAGTGCAAAGAACACGTTGGCGAGAAGAGGCGTGCCCTAGATAAGAATGCGAGACGCGCAGGTCCAAAAGTCATTACCTCAGGTGTTGTATGCAGGCTGCTACAAGGGTGGCCATAATGCTGGAAATAATGCGAAATTTGCTTGACAAGTAGTCGGACCGCCGCGAGTCGCATTCGAAATCAGTTTCGACGCGGCTCTATGCTACCGTTCTGAAATTCTGCTCGGGCGATGCCAGCCTGGTCTGCGAACGCTTCGTCGAATGCCCCTCCCGTGGTACGTGTGTCCATCTAGGATGGCCGAAGGCGTTTTCCTCGTGAAAATGCTGGCTGGAAAGGGGCGAATTATAGATCGACCACGCCAGTTACCGTGCAACCCAGCAAACGTAATCGTCCGCAGCGTTTTCGCGCTGGAAATTGAGGCACGGAATTTCCGCGCCGCCGCGCCTCGCCGTCCCTTCTCGCATTTTCGGCAAGATCGGCGTTTTATCGGAAGCGGGAATGCACGCGATTGGACTGCGGATATGACGGGACCTACTGCGAGCGAATACGTTAGCGTGGAATTCGAACGGTTCGATCGAACGGAGAGAGAGTTTTGCAGCGATTGTAAATGGTTTTCGACTAACTGGATTTTGGCTGTCTAATCCTCTGCGTTAGAGGCGCAATCAATTTATCTCAGAGGTATTTGATTCCGGTGGGTGCATGAATATATTGAAACGGAAATAAGTTGTAGCATGCGTGAAATCAGATTGTCAATTATTGAGGATGCACAGTGGGGCGAAAAAGTTTCTCCCCGCCATACCTCAATGATTCTTTGATTCTGCACTGTTCGAGAAATAATGTTAATATTAGAATACCCGTATAATACCTTTAATGCCATAAGTGTGTTAACAATTAGCACAAAGATGAATAATGGCCTCGTTGTTAGCTACAACGAATACTCTTTTCTCTTTCTTTTTAATGGCGCTTTAGAAGTAATTCTTCCGCGCAGAAATGTGTAGCGTTTGAATATTACTAATATACGCGCGTTCGGCAACAGATATTATTTACCAACGCTTAATTACACGCTGTTTGCGAGGAATCGTGTACAGGTGCGCGAGCGAGCATAGATGACAACAGAAGCATCAAGAGCAGGGAGACGAGTAAGGAGATGGTTTCCATTTCTTCGTAATGTGCCACCACTCGGCTCTACTTTCATTCTTGCCCGGGTCTCCCTTCTTTTCTAATTAAAATACATTACTCCCAGGGTACCTCTTACTTATTAATTAAATGTTGTCCTCACTGCAAATGAAACACGTTACTCGACACTATCGGTTCGACGGTCTCCTCGAAACTTCTGCCCCCGTCCTTCCGTTCCGTGTTATTCTTATCTCTTTCCATTGTATCAATTGCTGGAAACTTTTCACGGATTTATCGTGGCCTTTGTGACAGTTGCCTATGCCCCTCCATTGTACCAGCGAACTTATTCGTGGAACAATTTAAGGGTCGAAGCACGCTAATTCGGGGGCAAAGGAGAAATGTGGCCAACCCCCGGACCGCGATTCATGAATGAATCCGCTTGCCACTTGGTGTGCCTCGTAATGAATCGTTTCACGATTATTATTATCGCTTTAATCGCCCGGCGGTTTGTTTCGACGTGATTACAGTGAACGCAAACGTTATTACCTGGCCATTTACGAATTTCGATGAAAGCGCATTTCGGCTGCATTCCCTCAAATTATAAGCGTGGTGTTATTGTCCAGTTATTTGAAACTACGTTTTCTGTTTGCAATCGGCGAATAGATGGCTTGCAAGTTTTGCCGAAGTTTCATTAAAATCAAATATTTCATCACTTTATGCGAACTTCATTATTATCGAATAATATTAAATGGCCATCGGATGCCGACGCTTCAGCGGTTTGCCAATATTATTCAATTGAGAAGAATTCTATACAAATCTGAAAGAATATTAATGCACCTCTGGCACGAAAAATGGGGACAGTCTCGATTAGCACGTCGTACAATAAAGAAGCATCGTTTCAGTTATTGGATTACAGGAAACCCCGCTAAACGGTATTTCGTCCGAGAATATCATTCAGACTGTGCCTATCACACGAAAATTCCAAGCTATCATTCAAACTATTTGACCATTTAGTGCCACCGATGCTTTAAATATTATCCGTCGAGTGGAGGCACGCTCTCAGCTACTGCCTAGCGTGATGTCACCGCAATAAATTGAAGGCGAAATCGTAATGAAAGCCGAAAGAGGAGAACGCGGTGGATCTAAGCGGTTGGGTCGGGAGTAGAAAGCGAAAAACAGGAAAGAAAGGAAGCATGGGGTGGTGGACAAAAAAGGAATAAAAAGCTAAGGACTGGGGGAACAGGGAGAGGGCGGCACGAAGGTGCGAGGAACACAGAAAAGGTCTCGTTCTCGAAAATGAGCAGCTCTTGGCCCAGTTAACGCCTATGAGGAGACAAGCGTCTGTCTATGGAGTGGTGCACTGCTTGGTCCTGGCATGGAGGTAAGGTTAGGAGGTTATTTCGCGGGGTGTCACGCCCGACCCATTAATAACCCTAGCCGCAAGCTCTCGAGGGCCAGGGTGTCCCCCTCTATCTCGCTCACTCTCTATCTCTTCTTGTCTGCTTCTCCTTTCGCCTTGGAGTCATGGCGAGTCTCCTACTAGTGGAACCACCTTTCATAGCCAGCCCCTTGATTCTCTGACGGCTGCTCTGGTGCGCGTACTACGACGACGACGACGACGATGGGGACCAGGAGCGTGAGGAGTTTGCAAAGCTCTCCTCGTGAGACGTAGTTAACGGAAGAGGCGCACGCGGTCATGTATAATAGACAGAAGGAATCCCCTGAGAGTGCTTGGCAGCTCATTTTGCATACGCCTTTTTTTTTTAGTGACCCCGTGTCGTACTGCTGTTCATCTTGCAGTTGGGAATCGTTGGGCGACGAGAGTTCAGTGTGCCGCGAGCAACACACTGCACTCCAGTCGTTCGTTCTGTTCCCGAGAGAATTGGACGGCTTGACGAGCGAGGGGAACGCGTGTATCTACGCTACGCGATGGTCACAGTGATACGGTGGAATAGGTCGGAGGGAATTCTTTAATGGGACACTGACAGGAGAGGAGTCTGTGTTGAGAGAACATAGACGTGGATGGGATTTGGTTGGTTAATTTGGAGTAACTGAGTTGCAATTTCTTATACTGGTATCTCGATGGTATATTTTATTAGCGTCGTTGAGGTGTTTTATTTTTTAAATAATACTGGATTTGATAGCGGGCTCAGTTTTATTGTGCTGCGATAAGAGATTCGGTTCGGTGGATATTTACGATTGTTTTCCGTTTACGATTTGAGCGTGTATTTTATTGATATCTCTCGACGAACACGTATCGTGTTATATGTAGCAATTGCTCAGTTAAATGGAAGGCATAGGCGTTGAACGTTACTTGGAGTCATGGTCCTGTTAAATATTAAAACTAATTCATTTATTTTTTCAATAATATTACAGCTGTTTCATATAATTGTACATTCCATAAAGATTGATCAGCTTGGGATTCAATCTTTGCCTCTAATACTTTTTCCGACAAAAACACACAGTGTTGCTCCATAATCAAAAGAAATATTCAGTAGAAAGAATATGAAATGACGTCCAGTAACTTTCCTGAAACTGTCATAAGTTGCTTACAGAACCATGAAGTATAAAAGAACAACGGATTTTACATATCCCTATATTCTTTGCGATGGCATAGTAAAATATGAAGATAAAAAGGGATAAAAAAATAATCCGGTTCAAAAGATTTTTCTGCAAAAGTATCAATCTCGACGATGCATTCAATTCAAGGATTGAAATAACATGCAACAAATTATAAGCTCACAGTGATTCACAGATTCCTCTACGTGCTTTCAAGGATTAAGTTACACTTGAGATATAAGTAGGTATTTACATATTTCTTTCGCGATAGTTTCCCTTCAGTCAATAAAAACCTATCGCGCCTGCATGTATAACGAACGACATAATATTTTATGAACAAACAAATCAGTCAACTCTGTGTAAACAAATTTCTGATTTACTGTATACAAATATTGTGCCGGCTAGGCTGACATCTCGAGATTCCTATCGAAGTAAACGAGACCAACAATTTTCGATCATTACTTTCGCGTTAAGTTCAGACCTTAGCGCCCCCGCAGCACCCCGCCCCATTCTGTATCATTACACCGCGATGAAACGAAACAAAGGGAAGCCGAGCAACAACGGAGACGTAGCTTGAATTCTAATTGCAGGCGGTGTCCGTCGAGGGTTTCCGCGTTGACGTTGCGAATGAAATCGTGGCCGGTTGACGAATCAAAACAACGAGCGATATAGTTTCCAGAGTTTGCTCGCGGCGCCGAAACGTCATCGACTTTATTAACGTGTACATACGTGTCTCAACGCGACACGGTGAATTTATTTCGCGGCCATTTGTAATATTGACTGTACAAATTATTTTCCGCCCGTGACGAGGTGCTCCACCGCGCCGGTTCAACGAGTTCAAGAGGCACTTTCGCGGCCGCACCGAGTGCACCCTGCACTTCATGAAATATACAAGATTTTACGTCGCGCCGCCCGCGTCGCAACCTTCGTTTTGGCGTCGATGTTTTAACCGTGTTTGTTATAAATCGCCGCGAAATTTCGCCGCTCGAGCACGGATTTAGCAAGACCCACGGTGATTTCTCTGTTCTTGAATTTTCTCCCGTTTATTTCTTTCTCTTTTTGTTCTTTCACGTACGCAGCAAGGGAATAGCGAAGTATGCGGGTAAATATTTGAGTGCTGCTACAAAAATACAGCGTGTACAGGCATGTGGGTTGACGGGAAAATAGAAACGCAAAGGGACTGCAAATTGTTGTCCTTTTTATTTTGTAACGTGCACTCCGTGGTCATGTTATATTTTAGAATGTACGGCGATACGCATTTCATGTGTTTATGTTTGCTGAAAATTTTTCATTGGGCCCGTAAGAAAATATTCACATTTGTGTTGGGTGTGTGGAGACCTGTAGCGGTACCCGCAGATTTTTATTTCATTTCTCCCGCCGAAACTTTTAAATGAGTATCCGATGGATACGTGTTTCTAGACTACCTTGCCGTTACATTGAGTAATAACGTCGAAATGAAACATTTTTATAAACAAACAAATGCCTCAATAAAGAGGTTTCTCGTCGGAAAATATTGGATGTTATAATGTTGGTTAGGACATCATGCAAAAATTTAAACGGTTCGCAATCTTCTTACATTGAATTTTAATGTATTATGTATATTGTTCTAGCTTGTATTGTACACAATTTCTGTACTGTAAATTAATTATGGCGACTACCTTCTTGCTTTCTATTTGCTATCAAACTCACGGTTCAATTTTGAATGCGAATGTTCAATGGCTAGTATTTAATATGCAATGCAATGTTGGATGATAACCAACTGAATAATCGTGAATGTTCTGCCAACAAATTTCACATTTTATTATTACTGTTATACTAGTCATTTTAAATCAAACACCTCTGACAACGCGGCACTTGATGAAATTCCCCATTCTTGCGGATATATCGTCTTCATAATAATATCGTTAGTTACACTGGTCCGTGCAGAGAAGTCGATGCACTGAATTCTAAGTGAACTTAAATGGTGCGAAAGTGACACCAGGCTAAATAATGAAATGACTAAATGAATATTTCTGACATCCATTTATAGTACGAAATTACCTAATATCCCTTTAAAGTTTCGTCAAATAATAAACTGTTTCGCGACACAAAACGTGTTTTTTGCTCTTACGCTTTCAAAAATTAGTTTAATTCCAATTCCAAGCAACGAAAACAAATCTACATAAAATTCATTACTTCCTCGCAATTTGCCATTACCTTATTTCGGCACCATCCATACAGTCGGAAATTATCTGAACAGGTATGCAATACCTTCTTCCGTTTCAATTGATTTCCATACCGAGCATTCTGTTAATCGAGTGTTTACGCACGATCCTGTCGATATGTCATCGAGGCCCTTTCATTTTAATTGGCGGATCCGACTCCGTAAGAAAATTCGCTTTTCTAAAGGAAATAGCGACGCGGTAACTTCGACTCGATTCCTCTACGGCAGTTAGGAAAATAGGTTCGTTTCCTTGGCGGTGGATGAACGGGGCCGTTGAAGACACACTGTTCTGTGGAAGTTCGAGAAAGATCCAATTAACAAGACGAAGACCCGGGGTTAATCGTGAAAATCGGCTTACCGGCGACGAGCGTAAACAGGGTTGTAAATTTCTCCATCTCCGTCGGCGTTTAATTGAATTTTGAAAACGTTCCGTTCCTTTACGGAGCACCACTTTCAAATCGGCAGCTCGACACTTGGAGTTTTACAGAAGTACTAATTGGCCCTTTCATCGACTGATTGAAGTAAAGCGGGTTAATAATTACTCGACGAAACTGCTCTGTTTGTTGTATAGGAATAGGGGGGTTTTTCGCGTGTCAAAGGTCGATAAACTTTGTTGAAATATAAACGTGACATGTAGGAGGAAAGAAAAGAATACAATGACAAAAATTCATGTAAATCTAATAATTTAGTATGAGTTCACGGCGCTTGTTTGCAGAAATAGTATTTAGTGTGCGAAAGTTGGCTGTTATTAATGATTCTATAAGGCTTTTTTATTGCGTTTTTAACGTCGCATCGACTTCTTAGTTATTAGCGACTCCTTAGGATGCGGGTTCTATACGTATGTATATATCCTCATACAATTTGGTGTCCTTTAGAAATTTTAAGGTATGTGGTCCAGTGACGTTAAAGCTGATGGAGGCTTTAACTTGTATTTCGCTCTGTGGTCTTGGTACTTCTTGCATTCGAATAAAAGGTAGTTGATTGGCAGTGATAGAAGTTCTGTACGATATCGTGGATTTTCGTCACGGATTGGTGTCTTGATTTCGGTTGCTGGATGGGATGTTGCCTTTTCGCAGCTGCGTCTGCTTTTTTCATTGCCCGCTAATTCCTTGGTGCGATGGAATCCATGTAAAGATAATGTGTTTACCGTAATTGCTGAGTTCGTTAATTATTTATAAATGTTTAAGCTTTTCAGTTCCCTATTAGGCATATTTTTAATAAATGTTCTAATTGTTGAATTGATATTAAGAAATATAAGTCTGTTCAGTGTTATAAACGTTGTCAGAAACATGGAAAAGCAAATGTTCATCAGCATATTGTCTATCGATGAAATTCGGGCTATCGAAATTAATTTCAGGCTATAATCGGTTTATGGGACGTTGAATCGATCGTTAACCCTCCAAGCTCGATCGTGTAAGCGATAGTGGACTACGATACAGAAACTACGTTTTCTCCTTATGGCAACCTGATTGCGCTTTCGTTGCTATGAATTTCACTTCACGATTGTCCTATCGACGTTGGTACGATAATATAGAGGGCTATAACAGCGTGTCTAACGTTAAGTGGAATATATACATTTCATTACAATATGTGCAAACATAAGAGTGTCATATTAAATACTTCAACGAAATAATATGACAGTAAAATTGAGACTACATAATAATAAATTTTAATGTGCTACAAGAAATGAGGTTTTTCCAGAATAATGGTACACGAAGCTTTGCGGAGCGGAAATCCATTTTCCGTACTAAGAAAATCGCTGATTATTTTAGTACAACAATATTTTGTATTTGAAAACGTATGCAACCTTTTCAATCTACGATTGCTTTCCTTCAAATTCTCACGATTATAGCATAAACACACTGTTTGAACCCATAATTAAAACCTCCCCACAAGGCCCCAATTCCCAGTCATATAAATTAATGAACTCAACAAAATAAGAAATATGCCTAGAAATGAACCTTTTTGTTATAAATGCTTCAAGTACTACTCCAAAACTAAAAAATACTACATATATAATTAATATAAAACTATGTGATAATGAGATAACAGAACCTTTACCAGCGATTCCTAGCTAATTTTAAGTCTGTCACGAGATTTCACGCAAATTTTGCCCCTGTGCTCGACGGTAACTTTAGTGGCGTTGGCTTACATACAGGGTGGTTAATAACTGGTGGTACAACCGGAAAGAGAGTAATTCTATGTCAGAAAATAAATCGAAAATGTAGAATAACATTTCTTCATATAAAACTTTGCTTTCGAGAAGATCGACTTTAAATTATTTTGTATTATTTATTCGTGGAGCACAATTGTGTATCCGACAAAATGGGCAACATTTTAAGCAATTTCTGTAATAATAAAATTTATTGTAAGTTAATATTCTGTTTTATTGTGTATTCTTGGTTACACAGTGCAGTAAATACAAATCTGAACCAGAGACAGTAATCTACAGTGGAATACATAACGTATCGAGACATAGCAAAATTGCACGAAAATTTAGAGTCAATTTTCTCGAAAACAATTTTATTCCACATTTTCGATTAATTTTCTAATGTAGAATCCCCCCCGGTTGTACCACCAGTTATTGACCACTCTGTATAACTGCGCATCAAAAGAATTGAATTAAGAGCACTTAAGCCGCACGAGCAAGATTACGAATTAGCGAGGAATCAAGAACCGTACATTAATCCGAGCTAAGTTCCAGTTCCACGATGATACCTCTTTCGTCCCTCTGTTTCCATCGACGTTCATCATTTCTGCGTCCACCTTTTTCATGTGCTATATTCTCGTAGCCTATTCTCCTGACATTTCCTTAATTGTTGATCCCCACACGATTTTCTCGTCTGAAGTTCCCTGTTTCTTTCGATCCACGATGAACTGAGATGTTGGCTCCTCTAGAGATTTCGTAATTTCAATTTCGCACCTCTCGTGACAGAGGATAATAATTCAAAGCTTCGTATATACCTTATCTACTGAAAATTCACAGATCGATGTTCTCCAAGTATCTACATACAAATATTTGGATGCAATAATAAACTATGTACGAAAGATTGAAATTTAATGTGATTTCTTTCTTAAATTTTCCTTGATTGAGTAAGCTATAAAATTGGTCCGTTTATTTATTACGCTCTGTACTCTGTTATATTTTCCCTACTTCGATTACTATTAAATAATGTTCTCGCATTTCGCCAAAATCGTGCTAAATCTCTAAAATTACTAACATTTCTACACGACATGTCAAGCCAGGATCAAGTTTTTGTTGCGTATTAAATATTCATTTAAAAGGAATAGGCAAACTCGTCACTTTATGCATTTGAAACGTATGCATCGAAAACGAGGAGCCTTCTTTTGTTTGAATTCCAATTGCACGACCCATCGAATTTTGATTGAAACGTGGGTTTGTTTTGTTGTCGAATATAAATTCACAACGGTGTGCAATTTCAGTAGTCGCCGAGCAGTAGGTTCCGTTGCACAGAGTTTGGAATCTAATACAAATCAGTACCCGATATCAAATCGATTCGAATCTAATACCCATTCTGTAAGGCCTCGTGAGCATACGATCCGTTTCCACCTACATCAGCTCAGTTTAGATTACCCATAATTGGCCTTGCTTGTCAAAAATTCCACATCGAATTGGAATTGGTTTCATAAGGTCACGTGGCACTTAAATTTTCTATGACCGTGATCTCCAACCGATTTCCAACAAGCGAGCGTAAAGGAGAGCGAAAAGAATCAGGGGCGTAAAAATAATTGACTGGACATATAATTCTGTAATAGACACAGAGAAAATTTGAACTTCCAAACTCGGTTTTTAAGAGATTTTATTAACACTTAGACTTGTAAGAATGATAATGAATGCGCTTGGACTTGTATGATAATAATGAGCGAACTTGGACTTGTATGATGTGAGCTTGGACTTAGAGTATGATAATAATGAGTTAGGAGTCGGGGGACCTTGGGTTTTTAAAGGGTGTTGGAAAGGATGTAGTAGGGATGGCGAGGGCGAATTCCAAAGGACTGCGGATGGGTAGGGATTGTAGGTAGTATGACTAGTTGTTTTGGAAGCGGTGATGTGATAAGGTTCCATGATGAGTATTTGTGATGTCGGAACTTAAAAATATTTGTACGTATGAATCCTTGAGTGTCTAGTAGATAATGAGTAATACAGAGGTAAAGAGATAGAGAATAATACAGAGGTAAAGAGATAAAGAATAATACAGAAATATAGAGATAAAGAATAATACAGAAATATATATGTATATCGTAAGACTAATATTGGTATTTGGGGGCGAATACATTACAATTCTTTATAAATATAATTAATCTTAACATGTAAGCGCTGTGCAGATTTACAATTGTTAAAACCGTTGTTACTCGTGTATAACTGTGTCCGAAGGTCATTCAGAATTAGTGTTATTCGTTGTTAGTTTTAAACTGTGTAATTATATCAGTCCTAATCTGTTAACTTTGACTACAATAACGAAACTAAGTACTACTAAACGAAACATTGGTCGTAGAAAAAGGTTACAACTAATCGATGTTACTTAAGTTCCAAACAATTAGTCATTTTAAAAAATAATATAATGTTTAAATATATAAATGTATCTGTATTTGATGTTTCAGGTGAAAATCCGGCGGCAATGCAGCACGGCGGTGGTACAGATTTGAGAGCAACTTCTGTATTCGTTGTCATCGTAACATTATTGTTATCGCTCTTGAGGTGACCATGATGGCTCGATTGTTTTGTGGGCCTGCAGTTCGAATGGTGCTAACTCTTTTCTTTCTCGCGGCAAATCGTTCGACCGTAGTTGCCAAGAGAACCGAAACGATTGGCTTTCCGGGCCCATTTTTACGGGATGGGCTTCTCGTCTATCGGCTGCAATTTTGCTGTTGAAATTGACGATCATACCGAAAAAAGGTGAAATACCGCAAAGGGAAAATCATTTTTACTACAAAACAGACGAGAAAGGTAACAAAATATACCAGCGATGTGTATCATCATTGTACACGCAACTAACTATGAATAAACGTGACATCTATGCTGTAACCATTGTTTTTCACGAAATATTGTCAACTATTAAAAGGAGTATCTTTTCTTTACCATTTTATTTCGATACATCGAACTACATACGTAAATGGAAACGTGAAATTTCCACCAGGACAACGAAGTTTCTCCTCTATCGAGTTGAATAATTTATCACGTTTTCCAACGTCACGCTCAAAGATCTCCCACTTCGTGTACAACATTGTACGTCGATTTTTACGGATATATTAGCGAATATTTTTTCCAACATTTTTGCGAATATTTTTGCGTGCAGCGTCACAAGTTGTTCATGCTTACAATCAGTGTGCTATAATGCGAGAAGAATTACTATTCCCTATTGTCGCCTATTAAGTGGACTTCTTTTCTGGCTTGTAGCAGCCACACCTTCGGAAAATTGCAACCTGCGTATTCGTTCACTCCTATAATGAATAAATTCCTGAAGACAATGTATTGAACGTGAATTACCGCGATTGAACTTGCATTCGACCAGATTAACATATCAGTCGCTTCTTATGGGCGAAAGTCGCGGTTTTTCCTATCCGTTCTAACTATATAGGCTTAAAAAGAAATGTATGTGTATCGCTTGAGAAACATGTTGTCCTCGAGAGCTGGAAGTTTGCGTGATATGGTTACGTCCAAAACGCGTGGAATCGAAAAGTGTCCATTTCGTGAAAACGAGAGAAATTGCGAAAATTGTTATTACCAAACATGTAACGTTTCCCTGACTGTGAATGAAATTAGCTTGGAACACAATTGTGCCACAGAGAAAGCTGGAAAAGCTACCATCGCTGTCGAAATATCTCTGTTGGCTTTATTCTGATTTAATACGAAAAATTTTGGAATGTTGTTAGAAGCGCTGTTGCAAAAAATTTTACGGGGAATGAAGAAAATGTTGTATATTAGTTTTCCCTATTTAAACCAGACTTACTTATTAACTTGTTACTTTAATTAAGAGTTTATACATTTTTTCTCCGGACTTCTATACCGTGTACAAGTTTTTTTGAAGAAATCTTGCGAACCTTTCGCTTTGTGTGTTCGGGTGTTTCAAAGTATGTAAAGAAATCGTTTGTTCGATTGACTGCGAAACTTTTCACGAATTTTCTTCCAGCTTCAAAAGATGCGAATGTTCCATCCCGGAGAATTTTCGTAAAAAATAAAGAAGAAACAACTTATAAACTCGAAGTTGAACGAAGTAAAGCTATTCGACCAGTATAACTTCAGAATGTAACTTATTGATAGAAACGAACTCTATCATAATCTTTGTTGAACAAGAAAATATATTTCTCAGGAGATAGATTTCAATTAAATTGGACTTCAAACTTGATATAAACATATAAAAACAATTCTACCAGCTATATTAGACCTGTACAATTACGTCCCAAAATAAATGGATATATACATTCTGAAAAATTACAAAAAAGATCCAGAATTCATAAAGTATGTACGAACAATCATTAGTGGCATAACTTTGTTCAGTACTGAACTGTAAAAGTATGAACGTACTACACGTTACTCTTATGGGACAAGCTGATTCACTAAATGGTATCTAAAAGTAATTAATACAAAAATTTAAAAATCAATCGAAACGAAAACGTACACCGTTGCATGTACTTAAATATAACTTATTTGGAACAACTTTATCGACTGTTTATGTTACAAAACAGAATGCATAAATCCGCAAAAGCTTTGATTCAACCGTGCAACATATTTCTCTTCTACACCTGTGTAAAATCAAAACTAATATCAGCAAAGCACACACGTTTCCTTCATTTCACCCGAGAGGGAAAAGCACGACGACTGAATAAAAAAGAAACATCGTTAAACATTGCAAGCACCGTGAGTCTGGAATTGGCGGAACACGGTGGTCGCGAAAGTTGAAACGTCGTACAGTATTCTCTCGAAAGTTGCGAAAGCCTCGGGACTGAATGTTCGCAACTTTCGTGTAGTTCCTACGTTGTTTGAAATTTGCCGACAGCGTCGAACGTAGAAAAGGACAGCGAGTAAAGATAAGCGGCCGAGCAGCCAAGCCAAAAGACGATCGCAGCTTTTCTTTTCACTACCTATCCTTTTCTGCGGTCGAAACTTATTAACGTTAATTAAGCCAGTAAGTATAGTTCGAATTATATCGTGTTTGGTGTCATTTTAATCAGAAAAATGTCAGCTATGCTGTGTAAAAATTTCATAAGAAAAGGATGAGAAATAGCAAAGTTTCATCGTTGAATTAGTATTACCTCACCGATATACCCGAACCCGGATCGCGTTACACTGATCGGCAAGCGAGCTTCTGGACGCCTCTAGGGGTATACCCCCCAGGAGTGGGGATAAACTCTTCGCAACTATCGTGTAGCTCTTTTTCGCAACTTTCGAGGGAATACTGTATAAAGAACAGGCCACCGTTGTTTGAAATTATTACAAGGATGTACAGTATTATACTTACTCGTTGCTACACTATATCGAGAGCACTCAGCCGCTCAAACAATGACCACCTATAAAATTTCGTTTTACTTCCACTGGCCCCACTCTGTTTACTGTAGGCCGCTATGCAAATTTGCTTTCGCTTGGCATCGTCGCTACTTTAACACTTTGATTACCAATCGTTGGCAGGTCAATCATTTTTGTATCGGTCACTGGGTCTGGCCACTGGTTGGCCAATGGCCTTGTATAAATGCCGGATACACGCGATCGATCTATTCAATTCACGACCGTTCACCATGTAATGTATCATATAATCGCGCGTGTTAATCTGTCTCACTGCACGCCATCACTGAGTTTCCCACCTCTCTTTTCCTCTTTCGCTTACATCAATTCTTGTCCCCTTCTAAGTACCTACTAATAGAATAACGGGGGCTAGTCTTGTCACACGTCTATCTAATCTATCTAATCGGGATACCATGATGAATTTCCACTATGATTATTGAAATATGGACAATTTCTGATTAAATCTGTGGGAATCTATGTGCAATGCGATCGGTTTCAATTGATTAGGAATGGGAAAGATTTGTTTTTAACTAGTTTCTTTTATCGTATTTCGTGATTGATCTGTAACGCAGTTTACAACCGTTTAAAATGCTGCATTTATCAATTTTTTGTATTTTTGGAAGGGTTGGCGAAGTCTGAGTAGTGGATATGTTTTACTATAATTAATATGCTATGTGATTAAGAGGTGTAAATTCCTAGATAGAATTCAATGCTTTACTCGCGTTTTGGTCTTTTACAAATTATTAGACCACATTTGGAATATATGTATATATTAAGAAACGCGCTTCTTATAGTTTTTACATTTGCACGAGTCCATTAAATAATAATCTGATTTTATAGAAATTAAAGAATAAGGAATTAGTGATACTTATTTTTAATTTTCGCGCAATGTCACTTTCGAAAAGCCGTACAACGCAAGATCGAGCCCCATCGTGTACTAACTATATTAATGACTGGGCCTTTTAAACTTTCCAATGGAAAGTTTCCCTGTATTGGCTCTATTATGAAACAATACGATTGTTTACCAGCTTCTGAAACATGTATTACGAGTCAACCCTTTGCCGTGCTACTCTTATTGCGAAAAAGGGACGCGTGTTTGTAGTTAACAATTTCATATACGTTCTACCTACACTTTTCACACAAGCGGCACATGTGAAACCGATGCAGCGACCATTAAGGAGGAAGGTTTAATTTTTCATTCCATTCATCTTGTTCGCTATTTCTCAACGAGAAACAATCCAATATAGAACGATAAAATCGAACGAAACAAAGAGCCACTTGCGCTGGGAAATTACGATCCGGTCCTTTTTCCAATTGCATGCCGCGTTCTTTTGTTTACGGAATTCACGTGTGTTCAAGTGGTTGTTCATATGTGGTCAAGTGTTCCATCAGGTCCCATAAAACACCAATAACGGCGAGAATTCAAAATAACGATCTGTGCCGATTCCTTCTTTCAACTTCAGGCTTAATACGGTGTTAGAATGCTATGTAACTGTTAGGAAATATTGGCCCAATCAAATTGTTAATGACGGTAGTCTGGATTAAATTCAGTTTTGTCCACTGGTTTAAGCCCTCAATTTGTAACTTAGCGATCACGGCGGCAAAGACTTAACGCAATAAACGCCGGGCACAAGAATAGTTCGAGAGAAGTGACAGTTGCTTCAAACGAACGTGCACAACACAATTTCATCTTATGCAATATCAACTATCCGATTCGAAAATCGTCTAAATATCCTCCCCGTATCAGTCCTTTCTCCATTTTCTTGTTTACTGATTTCCTTTTAGACCGGCGTTAACCGCGTAATTACATTTCGCGTCGTCGCAGTTCGATCCGCCCTTCGATTCACATGATTTGAGACGGATGGCCAGTGTCCAGGCAACGGAATCGAGCGTAACGTTGGCAAGGATCGATCACGAAATGGAAATCGCCGATAGATTCGCAACGGTTAAACGGATCGTGACAATGACGTAGGGGTAGTTGCGGGTAAATCAGCGTGCTGCGTCTGGCTGTGGGGTGCCAGTCGCCCCTTGTATAATGCGATAATTTAGCAGTAGACATTACTGCACGGGCA
Source organism: Nomada ferruginata (assembly GCA_963583965.1). Classification (NCBI taxonomy): domain Eukaryota; kingdom Metazoa; phylum Arthropoda; class Insecta; order Hymenoptera; family Apidae; genus Nomada; species Nomada ferruginata. Next base: position 16,603,056 of record OY757213.1, read on the forward strand.
GATGCAAAATATTTCAGCAAGGCGGCGTGTGCACGCGTACTGTTGTGGAAAAACCACATCCGCGTAACCGATGACTGCGATTTTAATCATCACCTGAACTGCGCCTGGTTACTACTGAATCGTCGAATCCCACAGCACGAGAAAATGGAGGCTATTATGTTTTTGGTTTTAACTGCACACATGAGATGCCTACGTAAGAGGGTAACAGTTTAATACTAGTTACATTTGTTACACATTGGGCTAATTATTTCTGCTTTTCTATTATTTGCTTTGCATTTGTATATTTTATTATTATTTGATTCGTTGGCCACTATCTTCGACTGTAATAACGATGGAAGTGGTTAAATGTGTTTTCACAAGCTTTAAATTGCAGACGTTTAATGTTTGATTATACTACTCTGTGCGCTGCAGAATTGAAAATAACCATGTGAGGTTTAGAAGCGGTGAAAATTAAAAATATATCTTTGTCAATTTTTTATTTCGTACTTTTTCCTATGCCTGCGACATATGTATGTGCTTTATCTCACTAATACATAAATTGGATAGAATCGAATTGACACTTCAATGACACGTGTAAATAAACGTTCGTAAAAAGAATACTTCATTAATTTCTGTTTTCGTTCCTTGCATATACTATACAACAATTCCGCTTGATTTTCCCCTCACATTTACGCTCTCCTCCATTGATCATTTTAGATTAAAAAAGTTTTGTACTTTACGAGTTTTTATTCATAAGCTTGTGCAGGCAATTTTGACGCATAATATACTTCCATAATTATATTAATTCTCAATTTAGTCTAGTCGTGAAAATATAATATTTTTAAGGTGATTCTTTCTTAGATATGTGTATTGTGTTGATCGTGTGTTAATACCATAGGTCTAAAAATATAATTTGGTCGTTATTGACCCTAGTCGTGAATTGACGATTACTGTCTTAAATATTACAATTTGATCTCTCTATGAAATCTGTTTCTGGGTTTCACTGTTATGTTACTCTTGTTATTGAATTGGCGATTTATGCCAATTATGGCGATTCCTTAGTCGACAATATTATTCTAGTCTAGCCAAGACTAATTTGCCTCAAGACTCAGCCTCAGCCTCAAGAATACATCCACGTTTCGAAAGGCCGGAAATAATTCTTTATGTTTCCCGAGATTTCTATGATTTTCATTTATTCAACAGAATAGAACGCAGTAATTTTAAATTGACAATTAAAAGCATCATACGAAGGCATCATTCACCGACGTCCTTAATTTTATATCTTTCATAAAACTATTGTTATATACCTTTTATTAGTAGAGCACGAAATTGTGCAGTATCAATCTCGAAAGGCAAAGCATCGAACACGCGATTGCTTTCCCATGTTTGCGCGAACATTTACTACATAGACTGTTCATGTTTGTTACACGAGTTGTTTGAACGGTGAAAAGTTTGGAAATTTTTCGCGTCGTTTCGTTCGCGAACTAGTGAAGCTTTTAATGGATCTCGAACTTCCTCGTGTATGCAGAAGGAATTTCAACGTTCAAGATGAACGCGTGTCGAGAAACTTCAATTGGATTGCAATTTACTTGCCCGATTGAATATTTAAACGAATTGCCTAGACTTTGTATTTTGTTTCACATGGTGACATTCGTTAACATTGAGAAAGGTATGAAGACAAATTTTATAAAGTGAAAGGGGACATGGATTTTAGTAAAATTGTAAAAGGAAAATCTGTATGCAGCGTTGTTAAATAATATTTTTAATTATTGCACCGTATGAAACGATAATACAGGGTGCTCTGCTCGCAAGTGTGCCCAATGTACAGTATATTATAAATTCCATTGTATGTTTCCTTCGATCTGAAATTAGGATTTAACGGAATGTCGATTAGAATTGGTATTTCTTTGCTTAATGCATTGTATCAATTAATTTGAAATTCTTAGTTTGTAATTAAACAAAATTGTAGGGCAAATATTTCGTGTAATTGCAATTTGACTGACAGCAATTCTGTTATTAATAAATAGTTGGAATTCTACATAGCGAACATCGTAGTATTTCACCTAATGTGTACATTTAATGTAACGTCGAGGAACAAAAACAATTGATAAATCATTTACTCAATTATCGGAAGCTTCTGATTGAACAACTTTGATTCTGCTTTATTAACAAGTTGTGCGAACTGTTAAAAACAGTCGTCGAGTCTTTCTAATTGTTCATTAATTAGGATTAAAAATGAAATCATATTTGTTGGCCAATGGCTACACAAACGAAATTACAACCTGCTTCGGTTAATTAAAATACCGGCTTTATTTTATATGTAAACATGCTCTCCACTTTTAAAAATACAAAATCAGAATGAATTTTCGTAGAAATATCACAGACCGTGACGAGAACGTTTTATCAAAAATACGACCAAGTTTCGTAGCGACTTCGAAGCATCACGAACATGTAAACACATTGTCAATGAAATATTGATTCAAGTGGATGACGTATAACATACTATAATATAAATATCGTCTCTTGTATGAGAAAACTATTTGTCAGTGAATTGATCGAATATTTCATCGGCTTTCAAGACAATTTTTTAAATAACGAATAACGAAGAATAAAAAATATGGCACACTAAATGCCGGCAGAGAAAGAATCTCCGTCGACTGTGTATTAATTTTTGCAATTCACAGATCGGTAAAATATCTGTCTGTTCCAATGGCTCTTATTGGGATTATTCTTATCTAATATGTTTCATTCAACGAACTTGAGAAAGTATGCAAGTTTATACCCGGTTATAATTAGATGAATAAACTGAAAAGGTAGCTTGAATTTCGACGAAATAATCGATTCTACTACGAAGGCATTATGTCACACGTGGTTACAAATTCGTACGCAAGGAAGGAGGAACGAATCCCTTCCAGGGTCATAAAAGGAATTCCCAATGGATCCTTAATTCCCGTTCGATAGAACGGCGATCGTGGGCTGCGTGATATTCACGACTCGGTTCTATAATATTCAACGCCTACGCCATTCATCCGTGAGTGAGGACTCTTTTTTCAGTGTGCATGCGGGTGTACGATAGTTTGTATGTGTCGTCTGCGCATACGTATCTTCGAGTACGAATACACGAAAATTTCGTAATGCGTCTGATAAGAAACGAGAAATGAACATTAAAATAAACTAAAATAAACTAAAGTAAAATAATTTAAGGGCAAACAAAGTATTACGAAGTTAGAGAAAGTAAGTCACACGCGGTAAGTAATCTAGATCAAAGATCGAAACGCGCCGGGTACATAACCATTTGGTGAAAAATAATATATGTATAATTCCTTGAATTTCTGCAATAATAATGATTTATGATATTGTGATAGTCATATGAAATCTGAAAGCTTTAAATGATTTGTACTTTACGGGAATCATTATTGTTTTGTAATTTTTCTGAATAGTCATCCTGCATACGATTTTCTAAAAAACATAGGAAATCATTGTAAGAATATATTTGAATCATGCCATCGATTTGGTACATTACAAATGTTGTATTCTTGTCGGTTTTAAATCCTTATTTCTTTATAACTTGGTAATTTTTTAATTCAATGATAACGTTCCTTTTACAATGGTGCATCGTGCCGAATTCGATCTTCGATTAGGATGACGTTTGCCAGAGTGTAATGTGTATATGAATCGAAGAGCATTCATGTAAAATCTTCGGCTCGATATATTTGCTCATCGCTAATCATGTCCCATCATCAATAGTAATGTAATCACGATAATGCTAAGTAAATAAGAAGACATGTCTGTAAGCATCGGTAAATTATTGGTACTATTAATGGTCATTGACGCGGTCAAGGTGTTGCAAACATGCTGTAGGGGAATATTCTTTCGAGGGTGAAGGAAACGGACGAAAGAAGAAACATAGGAAATTCATTTAATGTCGGTATTAGCTGTTCACTATTTGTAAGTTTCGAGAAGGTAAATACAATAAAATTCATAGTATCGAAGATTGATGACTAACTTTATTTCAATTCACCCTTCTTATAGAAAATAAACCGCCGTTATATACTTTGTACACACATTTCAATCGGTTGCTTCTTTCATTTGGAATTTCAGTTTTTTTCAGAAATGAAGTACACTACTTGTGCAATTTTTCAATAGTTATTTAACCGTTTGAGTCCCAAGCAGCGCGATCGCGCTGTTGAGATTTTATGTCGAGAAAACTTAGCACATTTCGAGCATTGTAGACAACTGACGGTGCGTTACCGATTGTCGAAGTCGCGCACTCAGATTTAATGACGCAAGTACATCAAACAACTCCTTTTAATGTAAATGGTACATTTTACAATAGGTAGAATAATACTATAATAATGCATAATAATAATGCTATCGCGCCGCTTGGTATTTCTCGACATAAAATAAAACAAGCGCTATCGCGCTGCTTGGGTCTTTTCGTACTCATTTAGACAAAGCGCGGTTGCGCTGTTTGGGATTCTTCGACAGTGTTTTTTCAATACACAAGTCGTCATAAATTTGGAATCTGCATTTTCTCTAAATGTCATTCAATTGTCGTTCAATTCACTTGATTCAAGAACAGAAAAACTTTGTAAAATCTAATGCTTGACCATGTAGAGTGCTTGAGGATTCTCTTCCCTAAACTTAGTCTGTCTCAGTCCACTTGACACGATATTTCACGATACTACACGCTTATCGCTGAATTAATTTTGAACGAGGTCTTCGTTACAGCAGCATCCACGGTCCCAAGAAGAAGAAGAAAAGAATCAGGTCAACCCTCTAATAAATCACCGTACACACACGCAATCGTTAGAGTTCTCCCGTTTCTACAACTGTTTATACACGCGAGCATGTAGCAATCCCAAGGAGCGCACAAGACCTTTTTAAGCTTCACAGTTGTCTATGTCTGTATGTATTCATATTCGAGCCCTGGAAACCGAGTTAATTTTTCGGAATCATCGTGCTGGCTAAGGAAATTAGGCGATCAAAATGCAAGAACCGCATTTTAATTGAACGCATTGTCTCGAATGCGGGCTCTGTTCCATGAACCGAGACAACGCAACGCGTCGCATGGAAGAATCGAAACGCGGGCGCCACTGTGTAGAACCGCGTTTTCAAGCATCGACGAACGATTCTCATTGTTCTCTTTGTTTCGCCAACGTGATATCACGAACATTCGAAAGCATTCTCGGCCAGTTTCACGGTCTACTTTGCGTTAACAGTACGCACGTTATGGGTCCCTTGAGTGGAGACCATTGCACGAGATTTATGGCAGAGAGAACCGGGTATATTTTATGTTGAGGAATGTGGTATAACGATGATACATTTCGGCCCCTCAATTGACGACTGGCGTAAGTCTAAAATTATGAAACATGAGTTTGTTATAGGAATAGTAAGTATTAAGAATACTTGCTCTATTTATCAATTTAATTAGTTTATATTAAAAGTGACTGTACCAAGTATTACACGAAAGGCCAATTTTCGCGATATATTATACTAAGAAAAAGGACTCAATTCACTTGCGTGTTAAGGGACCTAACATATTAATATGGTAAAGTGAAATCAATTTTTGGAATGTAATCTACAATCTCTAGACAGTTGATTACAAGTAATCACTTTTAATGGGAGTATAATATTAATTGTATATTGTGTTACAAATATGCAAATATATTATCAATAAAAATGTAAAATTATTTCTTGTTATTTTAAAACTATTGAACTATTTGATAGTACACACAGTCGCCTCGGAAAGCAAGTTAACGATTTTTGTGCAAATGAAAATGATATATGTAAATTTTTGTAATTTATTTTTTTATGAACTTATACTATAAAGAATACATCAAAACATATAAGCATACATTATAATTATTATTATACATTTAAACTGTTGGTAAGAGCGTTAACTGTCGGGGTCGACTGTACATAGTTGCTGTAACACAAATTGGTTTTGTTTTCAAATAATTGTGCACCCCATTGATAATGGGGTGCACGCATTCGTCAAACAATTACAGTTAATTGGAAAATTGTATTGGTAATACCTCCGCACGGAATTAAATGAATTTCAATAAAGCGCCAAATCGTTTTGCCGTCATACATTCACGCGAATCGTATAAGTATAAAGCATCCAGTATTGATAAACAAATAATTGTATAATTAACCATTATGAACATTCAACTCTTCATGCGCCGGCGATATCAGAATGTAATGGGAGTTCTTTCAATCAAACTACTTGATAATAGATTCTTCAAATCAATTACCAATGCGAGTTATAATTTCTAATACCGCTGTTTTAAATACAGACAACATTAAAATTATATATATTAACCTGCAATAAATTAAATAATTTTACAAGTTTTTTAGCGTCCACTTGTGAAAAAACTGCTATTACTATATTATTAATTGCTTTAAATCCTATGACTTTTATTTAAAACATTTTCGCGTATTGCTTAAAATAACAAATATATTTCAGGTGGGCAGAATTCGTGGGACACACTGCACGTATACAATACATTATACATATACCTATATTATTGTACATAATGTACGCGTTTATCATAAATGATATATACATTATGTACCTTCGACTTATTGTCAATGTGGTACAATGCATGTAACTACATGTTACTAATTATATGTTCTATCTTGGAACATTGACGGTAACCATTTTCCAAGGCCAAATTAATATTACCCAAATCATAATTGAAAGTAATAAATACGGAATTATAATGATAAAAAGTTTTACAGTTGTTTTGTGACGACCACTTACAAATATGTACTACGACCCTCCAAAACCCTTCATTGTGTCATCAAGCCGTCAAGCATCGTTAATTTATCGAATTCCTTAAGATAGATAATAAGAGTATATAATAAGTATCTCTTGTATCATAGATCGCAGATTAGATATAATAAATAAAAATCGCGATTTTCAGCATATCTTTATTTCAGTCTGATTCCCCCCGCTTTTACACTTATTCCCGTACCGGTCCACCCTTTGGCGGTGAAACAAAAAGGGAACACCTTTCTGTCATAATTTCACATCACGATGGCACGAAGCTATTGTGTCGCGGTTGGAATCTCTGGACGCATACCGGTGGTTGGCCATGTATCACTGTGACACAACTCCGCTGCCTGAATTTACAAAAAGCCAGGGGTTCGTGTGGCGTGGGCGGGTTTCACAGACGTCTAATTCTTCAACCACTGAGATTCCTTCGATTGCCTGACAATTAATCGATAACACTAACGTTTTGACTACTATCATGCGTTCCAATACACACATTTGTGCGCTATCTTTAGACAATAAAATATAACGTCCAGTTTGCTCTACGGCTAAATTTATTGGCTGAAATTCATTTCTGTCTATTTATATTCGGATTATTCTATTTCAATTTATACTGGGACTAAGATTTCATCTTTTTACGCGATAATAAAAGGAAAGAGATAAGCTCGCCACTTGCATTATTTGCGATTAACGAGCATTGAAATAATTGCATCTGAGTTATAAACTAGAACATATTTGTAACATTAATGAAAGTTGGTGGGGTTTCATACATTCATGGTGGGATTTCATGGTGCTTCATTCACAGCCACTCTGCTTAAATAATATTTAATATTCTATGAAAGAGCATTATTTTTCTTTATCAAATGAAATGAAGTCTAATTTGACTTTAATTGTGCTTCAACATACAGACCTTCCCTTACTTAATTTTTCCGCGCGTAAGGTAATTTACAGAAATTTTAATAGAGATGTGCACGCATCTAATATGTTACAAAAATTTTATCACATTTGCTCTCTGCAAAGCATTTTCATGACATTTCAATCTGTATTCATAATACGTGAAATCTGCGAAATATTTATTCCGAGTGAACGCTTAGCTCAAGCAAATGGTGACAGTCTTTTTTACTAAATTAGGAAATTACGTCCCGCGGAATTTAATTAAATTTGGCGAATCCGCGGCACTGACCGTAGGACGGCGAGGAGTTATTGTGCGAAAGCGTAATCGTACAAACGAGCCAGCCAGACGAAAATAAATGCGTTTCAAGCCGACTGCCGCGTGATTACGCGAAACAACGCATTCGTTACAATGAAAAATGGTTTCCGTTTGAGAATTTCAGTACTTGACCTTATAAATGACGGGGTTCAGGGCTCGATTTTCACAGATTTATCAAGCACTGTGAAGCAAAGTAATGATAAGTTTTCACTGTTCAAAACTTTCTGGGTCCGCTTATTTTACATGCAAAAAATATTTGGAATGTATATTTTTTATTGAAGAACGTTGGTATGTTGTGACTGAAAATTGGAAAATCGTTTACTTCAATAAGTCGTAAGCTATTAAGTTTCAAAATAGGAGATGAATTGTAAAAGTAATGAATCCTTGGATTCGGTATCTCTCTATATTTGGTGGGTGTTAGAAAAATCCATTCATTTATATAATAAATTAAGATTTCATTAATAATTAATCAAATATAATTAATTTAAAATTTACATAATTAACGGACTTTCAGTAAACTTTGTTCCTCGAAATCTGCGATGCGTCAAATTGACGCGTTCCGTGAACCTAGTGTTAAAGTGTATACAATATAGACTAGTGATCAAAACTATGAGTAAAATAAAATGAACCATGTTTAGCCCCTCGCTTGCTCTTAACTTTTAATTTCAGTATATGTATGTTTATACTACATTGATTCCTAAACTTGAATCAATAGTATATTATATAGCCAAAGAATGGAAAGAGGATAATTTCCTCGATATAACAGATAATAATACATTTTTATGCATTGGAATATTCATGAAAATTATACGTTTCACAGGATTACGGTTATGAATTGGTTAATTGTCGTAATCCAAACGTTTTTGTTCCAGAAATTTCAGACAATATTTCCACAGAATTTCCACTAACTCATTCAAACATATGTAGGATTGGAAATATTGCATGACTGTGTAGAATGATTCCGATGTATGAAAGGTACATTCGGCGCTGAGTACCTGAGAAGGTCGTGTGCATGGAGGGTACGGCGGCCCAAGGGTTCGGGTGGTCGGGACCGACCATCACCGAGGAATGACTGCGGGGTGTGTCCTAAATGAGAGAGAGCAAATGAGGAATAGAATGAAAGAGAAACTAAGAGTGAAATAATATAAAGAATGAATGATGCGTGCAAGAGTCAGAGCTAAGGGAGAGTTGGAAGAGAGCTAAGGCAGAGTTAAGAAAGTATCGTGTGTGAGTCGTTGTTTGTTTGAGTAACGTCGTGTGTTGACGTATTTTATAATAAAGTTAGTGCTTTAATTAGAGTAAACTGGAGTCTTATTACCCCACCTGTCCTCTATTCCAATCTACGTGAGGTTTACAAAAAATAACTTCTACACATATTCTGATCAGTTCATAACGCAACGATGGTACTAAAGCGGGCATGTATAATAGGCATAAGTAATAGATGTTCGTGAACTGTGTAGCGAGGATATGAAAAGGAAAACGTGGCACTGTGTAAATGAAAGACGAGCAATTATAACGGACAAAGAGAAGAAAAAAAAGAAGATCCAACCAAGTCAACAGTCTATTAGACGGTAATAAAGCTTCAACTGATATGGTGGAGAAATGAATGGTAGCAAAGAATATTAATGCTTCAAACATGAATGTTGGTGTATGTATTTCAAACGTATGAGCACAAGAACGACAAAACTTTATGCTTTGAACATTAAAATTCCTGTTCTACATTACATACATTTCCACAGGAGATCTGGAAATATTTTACTAATTCCATTCATGTCAGGACAATAAACTACAGGGGAAACATTAAAAAATAAATAAACTTCTAAAAACTTCGACAACTATCCAAAGGTACCTGCAATGAAACGTCCAAGAGAGAGATCGAAAGAAAACGCTTTGAGTCACGTTCGTCTCTGCTCATTTTACTTTCCTTCAAATTTAATGACAGGTGGCAATGCGGCACGGTATCGCGTAATAGATGGTGTAACTCATGTGACAACAATCGATATTGTATACTACAATAATGCACGCCAGCCTGGTGATAATGAATGCCATGTAATACATTCCGTTGGCACTATTGCATAACACATTTCGTTGACGGTTAACAATTTCCTATTCATATGTTATGTGGACAGAATGGAACGAGTGACAAATATTGTTCTAACGAATGACAATATTAGTCGGGAATAATGAAAAATAACTGCTATTAATTAGCGAGCCAAATAATGAAATGGTTTAGAAACAGAAGTGTTTAATGAACCCATTCAATTGCAGTGGAAATTCAGAATTCATCGGTCAAAATACCTCGTATTATTCAATCAGGATGTATTAATAGTTCAATCGAACGCAGCTCTCTGAATTCTTCATTAATATCTTGCATTAGCTTTATAACTACAGTACGCTGCCAATAGTGTTATTCCGCGTTCACGTATCGAAATTTCATTCAGTCCAAGTTTAGAGATTAATAAATTGTAACAAGAATGACAAATCAAATATTTAAGAACCAATCTACTGCATAACTCAAATAATTTAAAAAACTTGATTCCAGCAATGAAAAGGAATAAATGAATCGCAAAAATAATAAATTAATTAATATCATCATTGCGTGCTTTATTGTTCTGAAATAATACTTTCATCGCAAAAAAATCGCAATTAGTCACATCGGGGCTGTATGGAGGTTGTACGATGTCGTGTTTCACCAGGATTGCTGGATAACTTGCGATAAATGGGAAGTGCGTTGCCGCATTGCTGGACGCGTTCGGCCAGGATGAAATGCGACGCTCACGGGTTTGGACGGTTAAATAAATTGCGTATCATTGTCGACTGAAGATCAGCAAGGCCATACCTGCTTGACGGCGTTACACATAAAGGTTCGCTCTAAATGATGCATACCAATTTTTTACAATAGTACCCGCAGCTGCAACGATATAACCAAAAAAAGGATACTTTACGAACAAACCTCGTACCCTGAACCCTACGCAAACCTGCGTCGCAAATAACCCCAAAATCGCCGGGCTAATTCCATATCCAATAAAAGACACCCGCAATATCAAGGACAATACGCTGAAGTATATAGATCGTCTTAATAACGGTTACCAAACGCAGCTTTCCGTCAAAGCCTTACCGCATGCACGTAATCAGCACGGATCACGTAAATAGTTCAAAGGAAAGGAGAAGTCAGCTGCAAGGAAGATCCGGGCACAGCTGGCAGAGGCGATATAGTCGCTCGAGGGTGTCCCATTTGGGATGGTCAAAGTGTCAAGCCGTTTATATACACGGTCCGGCGTCGCTATTGTTGGCAAATTGGCGGTGGACGGATCCGTCGACGATGACCGGGGTTTGATGAAGTAATGGACGTTCTCTGTCGACGTGTTGACCCGCACCGATTATATACACCGTAGTAATAGTACATACACGGGGGACGACAGGCGGCATAGTGACAGTCGATACGTGTACACGCGGCATTGTACGTGCATCCTTTACGTGCACGGTGTTCGCTGTATCTGTATATGCATACAGACGGCTAGACGCGAAATCGACTACCCCTGCTTCAGTCACGACCCGCTTCGAATTCCGATGAAACCCTATTAAGTGCATTCCTTGGTCTCTTATCGGGTATGGCTGCCGTTCGATAAATTATCCGATCGTCCTACAATTTTGTGTCGGCCGGATCTTTCTCGTTCTTCGTCGTGCATTGCATTCAACTGCATACACGCAGCGTTACTTGTGCTGTAACTTTCGCTGTTACTGCTTTCGGCTGTCTTGATGTATTGCTTAATTTATTTGATCAATTCGGCGGCAAGAAAGAGGTTCACAACTGTGAGAAATTTGAAAAATAATTTATGAAGCTATGTTGAGTTAGGTTTCCTTTCGTTATCAAAGGTGACTACAGTCGCCCAACGCTTCTTGTATACTAAAGGTGGCCCTAGTCAGGCGCAAAAATTTCGCGCGTAATTAGCAACAATGCTTGGTACCTCCAGAGTAACTTTTTCTTAAATTGTTTCGCACATTCTGCATAAATTCATTTTCACAAAACGTAAAGTGACGCAAAAGTGTCCAAGGAATGGTGATCTGGAGCCGTTCTGCGATATTTTATCAAGTACATACAAAAATTGCTTCAAAGAAAATATAAAAAATTGGTATCGTATCACAATTAAAGGACAGGTATCAACTAGTTTTAGTATGCAAAACTTCCCATTAATTAACCAAGGAACCTCATTAAACATACGGATTTCGTCGATAAAATTTCTGTAGTCACTACCAATTCGTCACTCCTTCAAATACAACAGAATCCACTTGCTTTATCTAGTCCGATTGCAGAAACATTTTCTATTAGTCCTTCGCTGTCTTACAATCAGACAAATTTCTTTGAGTACAGAGTGTGTGACGCAAACTGTTCCATCTGTTCGTTAATAAGCGTGATCGCTCTTTAACCCCCGTTTCTATTCAGCAGGAGATCCACAAGTTCGAAAAAACGTTTCAATTTCCCGAACATTGCATTGGACAGGACTAGTTGTCCGTCCCACGCGACAGGAAGTTCCAGTGAGAAAGTCAGTGGCCCGAAGGTCGACGATCTTTGGTTAAGTAAACCCGTGGGTCGGTTTAATCGCATCGTTTAATCGCGGCAGGTGGGCCGCGGGATTAATTATTTAAAGCCCCTTAGGCTAACGTCGAATTAATGGACACGGTGCCGCAATTCCACCGCGGCATCGATAATTCTGCAGTTCTGTGGCTTCTCCCATTGGTCCTGGGACGCGTGCCACTCGCAGAACATAGCTGGCCGCCTACGTATTTCGCCTAAATGCTTCGTGCCGTCTTTCTGGCGATCTGTTTGTCTGGTTACTAGCACCGTCGGACGGTATATGTATACGTACGTACATGTTGGGGGAAGCGAGACACTCGCTGAGAGCAAACATATTTTGATAGGTTTCTAGGCTTGCATTTATTCACTGTATGCTTGGCTGGGAACAATTAGATGCATAATTAGTGGAATTGAAAAATGTCCTCGTGTAGTTAATATCTACTATTGAAGTATTAAGAAAGGTAACAGCTTTTGTACACTGTCCTATTTATTAACTTTGACTAGATCTAAATATTATTTTACTGGAGACTGATTGTATTTACGTTCTGGCGGTCTTATGTAGTTTCGTTTGTAACGTTCAATTGATAAGCTTTAATTATATAAGTAAATCATGGCATTGCTACTCTGGGAAGATGTTTAAATAAATCTAAAAAGGTTTTAAATAAATCATTCCCGTATTGTATGCGAGCTTTATTCACAAGATTTCGATGGTAATATTGAATTTGCCAATGTAAAGATTTGAGCGAATAAAATGTAGAGAATTCTTTAATTGAACAAGTGTTGGATGACCAGCCCTTGAGTCACCTATGAGTGTACGGCCCGCGGATCCTGGCCTAGTCAAAGTCAATATTTTGCACTAGGGCAGTAGTCAGCGATATGACTACTGCCAAGGGCCAGACTCCGCGTCGGCTAAGGCGACAACAACAAGGGCTAAGGTCAGCCTTTCCTCCCTAAAAACCACAATATATATAGTAGCGGAATAACTACTGTAACCAGAATAGTTTTGGATGCGACCTACACCGTTACTCTGTCGCGCACACTCGCCACAGTACTCCTAATATATTAAAACTCTCATTGCAAAATTAATTGTTGAAACACGATTTCGTTTAACCCCGGAATCCAACACAAGTACAAAGTTTGAAGAGCACCGTTTCTGATATCGTATATTTGTTTCGGAAGTGAGCTATGGAAATTCAATCGAGGGAATATTCTTGCCGGCGGTTACGCGATTTTCAGAGTGGAGGTAAACAATTTTTATACTGAACCTACGCATGAAAGTTTTGATTACGAGCCGTACAGGAATTTTTTTCACGGTCACTTTGTTGCGTTTACGGGCAATAACACAAATTTTTGCGGATCGTGCCCGGCACGATGAGAAACGTAACTGCGTGTCTTGGTAAAATTATTATTCCCCCGGTTTACGACTGCGCGGTAAATGCAGTCTTTGCTATTGGAACGGAGCCGGATTGCATGCGACTACTATTTTTTTTTATCGCTAACAATAACCAATAAGGCGATACTGGACGCGCCAGTGGTAGTTTTCTCGGAGGAACAGTAGTGCAGAATTTAGCAATTTCATATTAGTGCTGCGAATAATTTATTCTAATTATAAATCACAAGATAATTAGTAATTTTCACTATTTGTGAATCGTGCAATAATGCACGACATGTATCAAGATTTTCCCCTTTTGTGGAAGAATAATATATGAGGCCATCAGAATGTAAATTATTCGGGGCACTCAAATTCTCAATGCGAAATGGCCGTCAAAGTGTGCAATAAAGGTAGGATAATAATTGAATACCCTGTGAACTTTGCATTTTCTTGCACGCCTAAAGAATAGAACACAATTGCAACAATGCCGCCTTAGTTTTATTGAACGAAATGAAAAAGAGAAATATAAATTGTGTTTGTATGTGTTTAATATAAATTAAGGAACTGAAAGAAAGAAAACTGAGGACCACCGATGTCAATACCACAGCGCCTTTAACAACAACATAATATAACTTAACTGAAAATCATAGAAATTAAAGTATCATTTTGTCGAATCTCTCATTTATTAAATAATATTTTCTACGTAAGATTACCGTGATTCTATGTATATTTAAAATCGGCGAATGATAATATATTTAAATATATAATATAATTGATACAACAAAGATGTTAAATTGCGCTCGAAACAATGGCAATATGAATTTGCTTCGACAGTGAATAAAATAAAGGCACTGCCCATCGTTTGGTTATTACCATATTCCCATCTAAAACTAAAACTGTACACTTCCTACGACATTTCCTCTAAAATTATTCTTTCTTCCGATCAGCCTGTGCTCGAGAAATTACATTTTCCCCCATAACAAATATAAAATTCGATTTGAATGCACCGAATAAGAAGAACAAAAAATTGCCACGCATTCTAGCAAGCAGTATCGTCATGCCTGAGATTCATTTAAATAAATGCTTCGACGATGAAATTTTTTTGTTGCACCAGTTCGTGTCACGATACCGTATTATGATTAAAGTCGTTTCGGCCGTTTAGTCTGGCCCAAGTGGTACGAAACTGAACAAAAATGTTTTTGTTCGGATTAAACTCACGGCACTCAACAAAACTTTAAGCTTTCTTAAGAAACTGTTCTTAGGGGAAATCGTTACACGAGAACCCTGGCAAAGTTGCTTAAGTAACTAAAGAAATTCCGCTCGTGGGTAGGTACATGCTAGGCATTTTGGTGCAGTCAGAATTTGGTACAGTTAATTCTAAATAGCTGCCTTTAAAGGTCTTGCATAAGCAACATTTCTTTAAACAAGTTCAATTATGGAAACGTGGCTTCTACTGCAAAATAACTGTTTTGAAAGGGGTTGAAGGTCTGGCCACGATCATTATACCTAATGAAGGTCCGTCTGCGATATTCATTTATGATATCGGCGTTTAGAAGTAGTGTTTATTCATTGAATAAGTCGCAGATTTAACGTTTATTAATTACCACGTCACGTTAACTTTGAATGATATAACATTTTCTTAATCTGTCAGAAGCTCGAGAAAATTCTGTTGGTATATTATGTGGAAAACCAATTAATCTATTTGTCAGCCTAATAAAATAATTCGAAAATATGGATTATCAACAGCACAGATTGCGAACAGAGCAAGACAATGAATGATCTAATTAATTATAACTTTCTCAAACAGTAATTGCGTTAATTCTTGTTGATATACATTTCTCTTTTACTTTTCAATGTATTGTAGCTCCCTATTGAATCATTCCTAGCTATCGAATTCATGAAATGGTTTTTTAATTAATATGGCTTACAGATCTGGAAATTTTCGACCCCTTCATTTTCATATTTCTGTTTCAAATCGACGGATCGAACTAGACTAACACTAAGGGAAAAGTAAACATAATCAATGAAACATATTTTCGAAATTCACGTTCGATATAAAACATTTTCTTTTAATATTATAATAATTTATCTATCGTATATATTATTATTCATATAGCAAGAAGTAAAACAAAGCACCAGGGCAAATAACAAATAATAAAAAAAAGTTCCCGATGTCAGATGTATTAAAAATGTAACAATTATTCTCAATCTGTCGTGAATACCATCAACGTATAGATTACATAAATGCGTTTACTACATTGCCCAGAATTAATTCCACGTCTAACAGTGCTTGTTAATACGGAACAGAATCTCTAAGATCTAAATTATGCCACCTGGCAATGCCCAGATTACGAGGATGAACGCAAAGTATGTATATGTAGGTACTATGAACTTCTCAGGCGCAAGCTCTATCTTCCTCTCTTCATTGGTTCTTTCTTATTGAGCCCGGATATCGAGGATCTGAAACTTATTATTATCTCGTAATTTTGTTAATCGATTCGGTAAGAATGTAATTAAGTTAAGCAATATTGATTAATATCCGTAAACTTTTCCTTGCAAAATTACCAATGATATGTTGTCAACTTTTTACGATCCAAACTATATGGTACATATGTACGTAAGTGCGTACGCTGTATTTCCAATATTTTAAATCATATCTGGATTCAAGCAATTCGATTATACGAATGAAAGCGTTTAGGGTACACTATCGCGTTTCGACTGCATGGAACAACTATTAAATTTAAAGTTTCGAGACATCAAGATATAGGATGCATGACTTCCGACAGAATATCAAAAGAGACGTAGATTCGCACCGAAAAGTCAATTTTCTTCCCTGCAGAAAAGGAGAGGCTGCAGTTGCTTTTTGCCACCGGCCCGGTCGTCCTAAACTCTGTGCTTCGGTATTCACAAGGAATTCCTGCTACGATCTCCAGTCTTCTGGACTAATGAGATCGAATCAGGCCAAGGCATCTTCCTTGAGACCGATAGCTAGGATCAAGCAACGCTTCCTTAACTTCGTTATCCTTCGACGAACGCATATATCCGGCAAGTTGTGTTCGTGACAAACTTCTTGATTATCCGCTGGTATACTATTCTATGGAGGAAAATAGATGGCAAACGTTTGCAAAAAGAGAACGCCGACTAATACGGAATTAACGACCGGTTCGAAACGTCGATACGAGACGCAAATCTAAATCCGGCGATACTCTCTTCCACCTTCTTTTCTTTTTTTTTTGTTTGATTTATCTCGCGTTGTTTGGTTCCAGCCGCGGAGATGAATCGGAGGTGGAATCGAAACACCGGAATTAGATTTTTAGGCAGTCAGAAAATTTATTTTGCTGTAAATGAAGTAACGTTGAAAGCAAATGAAAGTGGGTAAGAGGAAGAGTGACGTCGTGAATGATTATGAATAACGGAATATATTTTCGTTATTTCCGTAATAGTTTCATTGCAGAATAGTAACCACATTGTTTAATTCTCGTTAATCGTTCAAATCAAATTTAATACGTCGGCCAACTCTTCATTGGTTTAGTTCAGCAAACGGATATAATAATCTCCTGGTTTTACTGTAACATTTAATTAAAAAATACACGCGTTGGAAAGCAGTTTCCTTTACTTTATATTCTCTATGAAAATAAATGAATTCATTATTATACCTTCTCTCAAATAACTGCTACGTTTATTAGTGATATTCTATACTTTCGCAAAATTATGTTAATTTTCCCTGAATAGAATATGAGAAATCGAACCCAACGTGCAGTATAATTGTTTTCGATGACGAAAATGTATCGAATGTACTATATCACAGGTTTGACACAGTTCACTTATCCAATTGTTCAACATTTTACCGACATTTTAAACACCCGCCCGAGTAACCCGAGTAACCCGAACAATAATTTTATTCCAGAAGCACGGACATTAAGTATCCCTATCACTGTCCCCGGCTGAAAATTTATGTTCCACGTATACCCGTGGCAAGAATTAGGTCGCGTAAAAGATTACTCGGTCGACGTTCTAATGGGTCGAAAAAAACAGAATGCACGGCCAAGAAGGGAGCGAATAAAAAATTGGCTAGTTGGCAGGAAGAGGGCGGGGAGAACAAAACAGTATCTCACGCAGGGAATATTTGAATTGTCCTCCTACAAGCCTATCGGGTATATTCAGGTATCGGATACAGACGATAGCCTGAAACTCTCGTTGATGCGTTAAACTTCCCAAGTATCTGCGTTTTTAATTCATTTTCACACTGATTGACAGTACAATTGGGAAACGTGCGCACAACCGATCTATTGATTTCTTTTGCACCCAGGCGAAATAATTAATGTATCGTAATTACGTTTGTTAATGGTCGACGCGGCAAAAATTTTCTCCCGTTGTCGATCGAGGTTATCGCGATGCTTGAGAAAGAAATATGTACGTGCATGCATACCAACACGGCGCTTGAATGGGGACAGCGCGCGGAAAATAATTTGTCACGCGATACGTCGAAGCGTGTTCCGCGGTAATTTCCGTAGCTATAATTGCAGTCGTTGCTCGAACATTTTCATTAGACACGGCTGCAGGAAGCTTTTTGGTCGATGTTATTTAAATAGTCGTTTTATTGCCAGGCAGCCGGGGAAATGTTCCGCAGTTTCTTGCGAAACTTCGTACCCTAATGCATCTAATTGAGGGTGGCGGAGTCGGTGGCGAATAAAAAATGGAGCAACTAAAAAGACCGATACGCGTGGTTGAATTACTTTCTGGGATGCGTAAATCCTGATTTAAAAGCAATCACATACATGTCAGAGGATTCTCTATTTGTGTGCTGAACGCATTAAATATAACGGAATTAAAGGTTGTTTATTGAAAGTGTATTCCTTGGAAGATATTAAAGAACTGTATATGTTATTGCATTCTGTGCAACATTTTATTATATTAATGCGATGCGATTATTGTTATGTCATTAAAGGAATAGTTAGTACGTTTTTGTAAGTTGTTGGGGGCCGTAATACATAGACAGTTTTGGTTTATACAATATTATTTATTTAATGTTGTAGATGTAGCGCACTCGGTTTTCTTCGAATGCAGCCACATTTGCGAACAGGTTGACAACTTGCGAATAAAATTATACTGTTTAGATTATAATATTCGTAATTATGTTCCATCACCGACATTACTAATACTTCAGCCATGACTGCCGTTACAGTGATCACCTGCTTGTGGAAAAATAGAAAGCAATAAACAGCCAAGATACCATTACAAGAAAACAAATAAAAATTATATTTACCCATTAACCAACTGTACCGAGCCTATTTTTCCTTCAACCACATTTTTTATCAGTTCCACTCCGTCGTTCCTATTCGTGCACGGAAGGGCCCTGTCATTCTCACATGTCCCAGCACTAATACACAATCGAATCTTAAGATCTTGATAGGTCTTTCACAACAAATTTTCATATGTACTCCATCGAAATCCATACGAACGAATGACTGTTACTCCCTGTTACTTCCGTCTTAAAATTGTATTACATATCCCCCAATACACCTTGGAAATATTTCCATTAGGAATTTCGATCCACTCTTTCTACTCAACCCTTGTCAGAAAAAGGTGAGAAGGTGCGGGACAGCGCAGAGAAGGGATGACCGCGATCCTTCCATTTGCAAATTAAACGGCCACGTCCATGATTTCAATCCGTGGGACCCAATCTCAGCTTTTCCATTGTACCCAGACTTAAGCCCGGCAACTAGGCGTTTAATCTTAATCGATCTCACGGAAGGCAGATATATATCCGCGTCCTTTTCCGCTTCAGCCAGCCCCGTCTCGTTTTCCTCCTTAACCCTCCACCATTTTCGCTTCCTTTCAGTAGGACCGTCTCGTTCCCCTTCCTTTTTCCAACACCTTCTTTCGTGATCTCTTCCAACTCTTCCCTCGTCTCCTTTCACCCAACTGATTTCCATTCACCTTCTCTCTTGCTTTCCAAACTTCCCCTTGTCTCTCTCTCTTTGGTCTCCTTGAAGCTGGGCGTAGCGCCGTTCCCTTTTGCAGTCTTATCTTAATGGTTCGCCCCGGCAATCGAAAGTTTAGTTATTATCGTGGCCGTTGTCGCTCCGCTACCGCGAGTCAGCTACCACCGGATCCCATGAAAATATGGTACCAGATAGGGCGGAGGAAATTGACAGTGGGATGCGTACCCGATCCCGCGACACGGTGATCTTAGCGACCGATCCTTACCGAGATTCGCACGGGGATAGTTCGCAGGTCCGCTGAAAAGAAAAGTTGTATTGCCGTCTCTCAAGATAATGGAGTTTCCGTGAATTTTATCGCTGGCTGGGATTTCGCCCCTAGGTTGCGTTTCACTGGGTCAGGGACGTGAAACTTAGTCGACTATATTTGCCGATTGAAGTCAGTGGATTCGATGCTCTGTGCGCGAATGGAATTAGTTGTGCAGAGATTTCGACTGGGTATTAATGTTATCGAACATATGATTATATATTTCGTGATAACTTGATCAGGTATTAATGTTATTGCACATATGATATTAATGGATATTAATGTTATCGAATTAAATGATAATTTGGTTAGGTATCACTTCAGTACTTTTCGCCACAATTAACGAAAAGTTTACGCAGCTGGTATCAGCTATAATATTTCCGAATTAAATACATAAGTAAATGTCGAAGACCAGTGCAACTCCAGGAACCTCATTTTGAGGTATTTTAAAAACGGAGCTTTTGTTGTTTTCGTGTAGATATTATCAACGTTACTGATTTTATAGTCCCATTCCAATTTAAATATGCTTGTGCTAAGTTAGATGAACGTTTATAAAAAACTTATTAATTTTGAATCATGAAAATAAATTCATTGAACTTATAGTATTTTTCAACTCAAGCCACTTTTCAGTTACGAAACTAAGCAGATAACACAGTAGTAAAAAAAAAGCAACACTTATCGATTTGCCTGTAACATAATTTAAGCAGAAATTTTTTGTTAGAAATTAGTGATTATTAAAGTACAGGCAGCATGGTACAGAAACAAATTAGTCATCCCCTTGTTGATCAATAGTAGCTTTACACCAACAAATTTACGTGATAAAATGTTAATACTTCACTTGGTTTGTACCTTATTATCTTGGTCAGATTAAACAATTTTCAATAAATCCATAAAAAATACTGTTCTAGTAGTCATTAATATCTCAATATATAGGAATGTAGTTCTAAGCATTTTCGATTGAATTTTGCGATTTTTCAAAAATGGCTACCTTCGGACTTGCAATGTTTTTTAATTTGTCGGTTCATTCATTTTGCATACAATCCATAACAGTTTATTATTCAATTACATATCTTGTCTTTTATTGTTCCTGGAAAAGCATTACATAATAATTCACATAATTCTCAAACAAAAACACATGCAGTCCTATTTCTGCACATGTATGTATTTTCTAATGCAATTAAGGAAACGCACTAGAAAATTTTTCCGTCGGAGTTCTTAGCAATGCTCCATACAAGGTCCAAGAATTTACATTACGACGCATGATTTAATGATTCAAAACAGAATGGCTCGCGCTTAATGTCAAGTGTACAGTGCTCCTCTTCTTGTTCGAATTCTTAATGGAACCTCGACCGGCGTTTCTTTCAAATGTACAACCTTGGACGCAATCACGTTTCCACGGCGTGATGCTTTCTGGGGTTTAAAGTAATTGCCGAGAACTTTTGTGTCTATCGTAATTCCTGCACGGAGCTTTAATCCATGCGCTCCATTTCGCAGTTAACGTGCTAATTTCGCTACATCCGAATGCAGGTCCGTATATTTTGCAGGAACGTGTAAACACAGGTTCACTGTATCCGCCATGAGTTTGCTATTATATTTGTTTCCTCAGAACTTAACGTAGTAATCTTACCGGTGTACAACCAAGAGTGCGTGAATATATTCGAGAACGTTGCCAATCTGGACTGCGGATTAGACTATAAATCGGCATAGAACAACAGGAATAAAGATATCCATCTGGACAACAGAAGCCTCTTCTTCTTAAAAAATTTGTCTTCCGCGTGTTTTAGTGCGTTTCAGAATTTCCTAAATACGTAATAAATTAATGGGCAGGCATTATCCCTCGAATCGACATAAGTAGCTGGTTTTCTTTTATTTCTCGCTCGGATGCACGTTTTCTTTTCAAACAGTTGTTTACGCAATATGCATATTAAATTAATGGTAAATAATTTCCGAACACAATTAGAAACCTTTAATAACGAACTTCTAATAAATATCGCATAGCAAGGAATTATTCATTGCTGATTTTAAGACATATGTACTTATTTTCCACATTAAAAGTTCCAAAGTTAATGCATCTGATAAAGCGAAAAGCCTTCGGCGAGCGAATATTAGTGAATCCGCTTATTTCAAAGGATGGAATCGTTTCGCTACAAATTGCGGAGACATACCCTATATTTAGCCCAGCCGTGCCAGTTAGTAGGTACGCTGGCATGCCCTTGTATAAATCATACGTAAGCAGGTAAACGGTCTCTTCAAACAACACGGTAATGAAATGTTCCCACTGTTATCACGGTGAACAGATGTCTGGCAACATCAACTCATTAAGAACAACTCATTACCGAGAAGAGAGCGGTTAGAACGGCTCGTCAGCGACGACGAATGCTTTCTTACCTATCGAGTTACTCTGTGCGAAGGAATCCTGAGAATGACAAACTGTTGTCTCGGTGCTACGTCGATTCTGCGCTACTTGTAAGCAGACACGAAGATTTTCGCGGGAGTCAGAAGATTTGGTATTTCATCAACGCTCGTCGATAGGATCCTTGTTGGCGTCAAATGTGTTGACTATTGAGAACTAGGAATGACAAGAAATTCTCATCAAAGATTCTCATGATTTAGAAGTAGCTTTGTTCATTCCTTCTTCCTCTTCTTTTGGGGAAAACAGAGCCTTCGATGAATCGACATTGTCCTCTCGTAATCGGAAGTTGCTACAGTTTCTAAAACAATTGGCGTTCAATCGTAAGTGAGAGAAGAAACGAACGTGGTTACTTGAAACTTGAAAATGATAAAATTACAGGTTATTGGTTTTCCTGATATGAAATAATATTACGGCAGTTTATATCGATCAAGAAACAAAATGGCTAGAACCTTATATAAATCAAAGGAGTTGGGCAAACGATTTGGAAAATGGGATCTCGATCGAGTTGGTAAAGTATATATTCCTTAATCGAAGGATGAAAACGCCTTGTTGCATATTCATATTTGTTTCCTGATTTTCCAAGGATATTTTGACGACCCATCCTCGGCACCATTTGACGAGTATCAACCAGCTCCGGTGGAGTTTCGTGAAGGAATTGACAAAGGCCGTCAAATATTTGCTGGCCCACCGATTGATTTGTTCGAGGAGAAATTCGTGAGAATTTTAACTGGGGAAGCGCTACATGAGCCATGGCGCATCGAAGCAGCAGAACGGGTAATCATATAACGTAATTAGGTCGACTTAATTAATCCTTGGTATTATGGTTTTTCTTGTTAGGGGCAAACATTATTCCTTTATTGCAGTCGGATAGTTTTGTCTAGTAAATTAGACATTTGAGGGAGTGATAAATACATAAATAAACACAATACAGAATGTCCATAAAATTTGTGTAATGCATATCTTTATACATATGTACACTTTGTGGTATTCGGATCAGCAGCAAGGAAAGTCAACCGTTTTTGTATGTTTCAAGTATAATTCAGAATGGTATGACAATTTATTTCAGTTTGACTTAAAGTTCAATGTAAGACAGTCAGTAGCTCTTATGATTTTGAGAAGAATACGGATTTATTTTTCTCCATTGAAAAATGTTGCCCTATTATAAATTGCCTGTTTCTCGTTTCATACTTCAAGAGATAAGGAATATATTTGTAAATTAGTCTGCAATTACATTATGAAATAAATGTAAGTCGCAATATGATCAGTTTCAACTTTCATTTCGCAAACTTCTGTATGGAAACAGGTGTTTTCGGAAATAAGAAAAAAAAATTGTAATAGTTTCACAATATTGGTATAGCACGCCGTAATTATATCTTTAAAGACGCATTAATGTTTTCCATAGTTCTCCAAATTTAGTATACGAGTGTTAATTAAGGAAAGTAAACGCTTCGAAAAGGGAATGAAGAAAATTGTTTCTACAGATCTAGTTACCATGATACCCAGCTGATACCCCGACCGTTTCGTAGTTGCAACGTGGACAGGCAAATATCGGTGGTCGTATGTTACCATCGTCTCCTGCCAAAAAACATTCCACACCTGGTGATTGGCATGGATGCTTCGAGAAAGTTCCTTACTTCAGCCCTGGTGTGAGAGATACCAAGCGAGAATTACAACCTGAGCTTCCAAACGCGAAGACCAAACCAAACCCTCGTGGCGGACCAGGATACGTGGATATTTGTTTGAATCCTTACCCCCCATATTCCCATGAACCATATGACCCACCTCAAATACCAGCACACAGTAAGAAAAATTATGTTACAATACATCCTATCTTCTTCCTTACTTCTGCTAGATAGAGAATTAAGTACTTCTCATGAATTAGTATTTGGGACACTCATTTGTTAGTTAAGAATCATGTATCTACAAGTTATGAGGGTGAAAAATATATTTACACTTGTTACAGAGAATCGGATGAAAGAAAAATGACATTTTCTTTTTCTGTAATGTAATTGCAAAATGGTATTTCTTTAATTCTTTGATATATTTTTCGCAAGTTAATCATATGACATATTCTTAACGAGGTAAAGATGTTGTTAAAATATGAGATCGCCTTCGGGAGGAAAAACTAAATTTAAATTTTAAGAATTTAAAAGTTAAATTTTTATTTAATCAAACCTCTTAATACAAATGCAGAGAAAGACCAAATTGTATCACATTACCTTCTAAAACCAGTAACTTAAAGGACACATTACAAAGCAACTAAGTTTGTTGTTTATCCGAAAAAGTAACTAGACGTTTGGGTACAAAAATGTAACGCTTCATTATTCCTTTCGTTACTAAAGGCGACTACATAGCCACCCAACATTAAGCAGTCGCTATACATATACTAAAGGTGACCATAGTCACCCGTAAAAGTTTCGCATCATTTAACAACTGTGCTTGAATACAAGAATGCCAGATACCTCTAGAGTAGCTGACGATATCTGGCAACATCTTTCTGTACAATTCCCTTAAAAACTACATAAATAATACAAAGCGTATAGAGGCGATCTAGTGCCTCACATATTTGACACGAACGTGTAGACAAAATCTATTAACAAATTTCCCTTCAGACAACATTTACAATTAACATTATCTCGTGAGATAAATATGGAGTATACGTTTTATCATCACCCAAGTTCTAATTTTTGTATTCGCCGTGTCAGTCCCCTTTTTATTTCTCATTTTTTGTTCATTACCCCTTTTGGAAGCGGTAGAAGCGACAGACAATATTGCCGGGCAAGAAAGTAATATAAGCAAGGCTCGTAACGCGGAAGAAGATTGGAGACTCTCGCTTTCCCTTGCTTCCCTTTTCTTTTTTCGGCAGAATTTTGTTTCCGAGCCAGCGCAACTAATTACATTTTTGTCGTAAGGAAGGCAGGAAAATGAAACCTCGCTACGTTTAGACCAGCTTTTTTTCTCCATCTTTCTTCGCGGTGTATACAAGCTTTCAAACTTCCACTCGGGCTGATTTAAGGGGAGGTGAAGGTGGGGAAAAGCAGAATTAACTAAACCGGCTGCATTCATTGGCTGAGCTATTACTAGGCAGGCACGTTAATTAGGCACAGCCACTTCTGTTGCGTGTCACGTTGAATAAAGATGTTTTCAGGGTCGTGCATCTTAAAAATTTTATTTGACAGGTTTCATAATTAGAAAGAAAGGAGGAAAAAATTGTATAGCTGTCGCATTCTTAGAATGTGATATTTTAGGAATAACTAAGATATTTCAGGTGGACTGAGTTCGTGGGTCACACTGTATATATCTATGTGTCACATACTCTTGTATTTAACACGAACAACTTAAATGCTGTGGAATAACAAGGCACACGAGAATTTCGTTAATCATTTAAGATACTTCTCGCGTTACTAAATATTATACTACATTAAATACCATATTAGGCGATTGACAATTTTAGTAATAAATACATTTCATTTTATATGAAACAACGTGCCATACTTTTCGTAATTTCACGGGTTTATCCGACTCTTACTACAAAACATTTGATAGGCCTGTTATTTGGACTTCTTTCTTATAACGCATTAGGTAGGAAACGAAGTGGTCGATTCCTGACTGCCAGCGCACCAATGGATTCCTTCACTCCAAATCCCTACAAGGAAATTGTACCCGGGCCTACGTATGTGCGTCCAACCGAAGTCTCACCTAAAATAGTAGGACCCAATCGATTTTATGTTCCATTCCCCAAAAAACCTGGCGGAAATCATTCTGGCTGTTTCGACAAATTTCCATCCTATGCTAGTAATCCTTATGACAAAAATAAGGAAAAGCAGAGTGTCGAGGGTGTTTTTGTGTCAGGTGGGCCACCCTTACGAACTAAATATACAAATAGTATCATCGATCAAGTTACCAGAATAGCTTGCAACGAAACAAATTATATACACTATCAAGAACAAGTTTATCCTTTGAAAATATAGAAGCCCTCGTGTTGTGATTCATTGTTTCTGTAAGATTTTGATAAATACTAATATTTGTATGATTTACATGTTTCTGTAAATAAAGTGTTTTATTTAAATATATTCGATTCTGTTCTATTTTGTACTTGTAAATGGGAAAAAATAAAATTCGAGAGAAGAAGACAAAACCACATCTATGCTTCAGTATAATATGCAGTATGGGACCGATGGAATGAAAATATTATATTGTATAATACAGAAAGTTCGAATATTGGAGGAATGAAAGGCGCAATTTATACTCGTTCAATCAAACAGGACATCTTCAATTCCTCCAAGAACTTAGATAAATTGCCTTCACCTCACTTGCATTCATTAACTTCACTTTCGTTAATTCACTTCGTATTGGTTTGTTAATATTCACAAAATAATACGGAATATAGCATTCGATTATTGTATTCCTCCCATTACTATCCAGCTTAAATATCCATACTCATTATTTTACGGTAGAAATATTGCACCAACATTCCACAAATTCTGAAAATCATCTCATAACGCCGTACATGGCATACATTACACGAACAGTGTAATGAGAGAGCCGTAGCAATTCCTTTCATCCATTTTCCTTCGCGTAACAACCAAAACACACATACATATATGAAATTCTATTAAAGCAAACAATCATGGCTAAGCATGCATCAAATGCTACATTTTCCCTTCACTAATAGACCAACGACGTTGTATTTAGGTAACCATATTGTTCGCCATTTCACTTAAATTTCAATACACGCTTCCGTTGAACCGAATCAGCAAAGGCTAAACAAACATTTACCCCGGAAGTATTGGCACAGTAATCTTGCTATACATTTTTCTCATTCTGCCTTTCGTATTAACGTTCGCTCATTAGTACAAGCATTTCACAGCGTTCTACACGCCTGTGAACAGCTTGCGTACTATGTATTCGCAAGGAGATTAAAAAGACATGCGCGGATCCGCAATAAATACAATGACCTGCTACGTGCACCCGTTCAAGGGACGGCCCTTTTCAAAGCGAATCACTCCGTCGGGTCCGAACTTACTAATGAAATTCTAACGAACGTTCCGTGCCGAGGAGTCCACTCGTGGCGGTCGCAATTAAACGTTCCTGGCAAACATCGCGTACCAGGACGACATCCTCGTCCCCGTCACTTAAAGCCTCGCCGGCATGCCGCCTAAGGTTGTTCGTACTTGATTGTCGGTAAATAAGACCGCGTAATTAATGGGTCGCTTTGCTCGTCGATGGAAAAACCGCCGGTTTTGCCGAGCAACAAATGACGAAATCGTAATGGTAAAAGTACCGCCGGGACAACGAGCAGCCGCTACTTTTGAACTATAAGAAGAACAGATATAGGTAGCACTGATATTTCTAGCCACGTACGTTCAGAGAATCGCATTATGAATACTGATGGAGAATATGTTTTCCCGCTTTCAGATTTTTGTGCCTCTTTTTGAGTACCTCTTTTTAAAGGACTGAAACTGTGGATTTAACGGTGGAATATCTCACGAGGGATTTAAGTTATCGAAGAAATGTTCGTGCAATAGTTGTTTGGTATGAAGAGGGAAATTGGGGGGTATAAATAATTTTTCGGTAGGCGCCGTGGTGGGAAAAATATCAATGTCAAGTTAACTTTGTTCGACGCGACTATTTTTTTTTAATGTATGTTATATTATTTAATACAAATGTTTCAAAACCATTTAATAAATACATTTTTATTGATTTTTAGAAATACAAATTTATTTCAACTTATATTTCTAGCTGATCTCAGCTGAGACTTCGGCAGCCTGGCGGAAATTCCCATGCGTTGTCAAACCAACGGCAACGTTTGAAGTCGCGCCGTAAGGAAGGGTGCAGCTACACCTTAGAAAACACGCTGATTGGTATTTAGACATTTTCCTAAATTACCAATCAGCATGCACAAACCTACTCAACTGATAACGGCAGGAGAGTCAGCGTCCTCGAACATCGTCGCGATCCAGCGTAAGCAGGATTTACGACCCTGCGAAATCCTAATTTAATAATTACGATCCGCGAGACGCAACAGCCTTTAACTTTCAATTTTAACACATCTGGAAACCATAACCCTGTCAGTTACCTCGGACCTCCAATCATAAAAGCATTTGGTCACTATCACCCTTTGTCCCTTTTAGCAATATTCAACTCTCCCGGAAAATGCTACAATCGTAAAAAGATTCAGTAATACAGTGCTGGTCAAAAGAAAGTTTAAAACTGATACGTGCATACACATATATTAATAACTTCAATACACTATAGTATTATACATCATGCTGGCATTTCTGCTAAACTATATCGATATCCATTTGTTTATAAGCTTATATTCATAAAACACACAGGTAAGCAATTTTGTGCTACTATTAGTGTAGGAACTGAATAAAAAGGAAGGGCAGGCATCGGGAATCGAACCCGAGATCTTCGTATTTCTAGGCACTGATCGATCAGTCCATCTACGCCACGGCCAGCGGCCCCTTCCTAATATTTGCCGTTCGTTTGTTCCTCTAAACGTCGTCCTTTTGATGGAGGCGCCCGATCCTACATTAGAGAGGTCAAAAGTAAGTTTAAAACCTTTTTTAAGGTAATAATTTGGTAAAACACTACATACAAAATCCTTAAACTACATTATAAATGTCATATAAACATTATTTAATTACGAAAATCGCTCAGACCGTCGCTCTTCACCATTAGTTTCTGGAAACTATATGTATAGATTATAGTTATTCGATGGGTGATTCCAATGGGTGACAATTGCTAATTAAACACGCATTTCGTCTGCAAGACTTCTTTCCAGCTCTGCTCGATATTCTCCCTATCTTTTCTCTTATCAGTTTCTGCGGCACATCATTAACCAATCATTATGTTCACATTTCCCCCTATTCTTTCTGTTTCATTCGCAGTTTGCCTACACGAAATTAAACGAATCGTTAGCAATTTGTTTTTCTCCGCGTGAATGAATATTGTATATCCGCTAACCGCTGGACAATACAGCCACGTAGGATCTTCGCATAGACGATTCACGTTAGCGCCGCGTAATGCTATCCCGTAGCTATGACCTTTTGTATGGAGAAAGAAGGAATCTAGCTATCTCCTTAAAAGGCAGAAAGAAAGGATGCCGATTACAGAACAAAAGACAGAACATTCCTGCATCAGAGCTTAATAAACGTTTTCGACTCAGCAGAAAGCCTGCAAATTTTTCACGCGGGCGTCTGTTGGCAGGCAAGAAATGACGGCAGGTAGATATGATTCCGCTTGATTTATTCCGTGGCTGAAGCAGGCTATTTCTCCGCGCGCGCGCCGTGTCGTTGTGCCGGTATTAAACATTCCAAGCATTGCGATACCTCCCACCTCCATATTCTTAACCTTTTCCACCATCGATACACACTCTCTACGACACGTATACAGCCATGGGCCAGCTCTACAGGCAACCACACGATCATTTGTGCACGCACACAGGTACACGTATGCACATCCAACCGTTTCTTCTTGGAGTAGTAAAAGGATCGCGCCAGGAAAAGGAGCAAAGAGCTCGGAAGCAAAGGATCGAAAAATATGCGAGTGCGACGAATCCAGTGAAATCTTTCGGAGCAGTGTCGTTCAACCATGAAAACTCTATCCCGGCGAACCGAGAAGATACTTTGCGGAAGCACACCCCCTTCCAGGAAACGGCCGAGCATATGCGACCCTTAAATATGGACATCTTTATGATTTCACAGAGTTTCAGTTTGGAATTGTTAATGTTGACTCCCGAGCGTTTTCTACTTTCTGACTTCATGTGTGGGATTTTTTTTATTTGTTGTTCTTTTTTCTTTTCAAGCCATTGAGTGAAGGCCGCGGCGTTGTGGGATATGGATTTACTTGCTAATTGAAGCGTGCGTTTGTGTAGTGTAGTCGTGTAATTGAAGGGTGGGGAAACTTCTATGCACTACATGGTGGAACGTGAATGCTTTGTCCTGTCGTATGTCAGACTGATGCTGTAATGCAGGTTGTTATACATACAAGCCGAGATTAATTGATATAATACTGTAGGAAGATTCAAATGGATCTTCTGCTTAAAAACAAACTAAGTTGAAAGAACTTCCAGCTTTTAGATGGAAAAGACTGGAGGACGACAATTTCTATAGCTGCTTAGTATGAAAATCTCTCATGATATAAGCATTTATTTCGATTGTTGCACAAAGTATGGTGAGCGGAAGAAACGTTTGATATTTGTATAAATAAATATTTGTATGCAAAAACCCTACCTTTTCCCTTACCAATGATGATTTACCTTCAAAGAACCAAGTTCGAACCAATAGTTCTCAGAATCGGATGGTTTCAGAACACCAAAGGTGTTTCCATAATTAAACCTTCTATTGTCCACCGTAAAATGACCATGGATTTCCTGGATTCCGAGCCAGCATCGGCGCATTTGGTGTTCCAGATTGCTTTGGGCATTATGTCTTATGTTTCCGATTATCTTACGCAACTCATTTTTCGTCACACACACTCGACGGATTACAACTATGCTTTACTTAGTCGTACATCAACAAATAACTCCGTTCTACGTACATTCATACAATCTTAACCTTCTGACAAGCGCAAGCGATACATCAGAAACCAAATCAAACAGGACACTTCAAAGCATCAAATACAAAATGTGTCATGTACCATGATCACACAAGTTTTTATTGTTTCAATCTATAATAAATAAATAAGAAAATTTGTATCTTTTATTATTACTTATCCTCATTCGTGTGTAATTGCACCTAATTATTAAATTCATTCTTGCCTTAACTATGTAGCCTACTAATATACGGTTTGCTACTATCCACGGAAGATCATCGAACATATATACCTACCTCCGAAAGTATGCAGGTCTCACTTTATTGTACTACTCTTATATTATGATCTACCATTTAAGCGATTCTATAACAACAAGCTTCCCCATCAAAAGCACAGTCGCAAATAAATTTTTCCAGCGCTTACTCCCTCGATCGCGAAACAGGGCCGAAGGGATCATCGTGACAAACGATATCCTTTTTAGCAAGCCTTTCGATCGGGAATCCCGCGAGTCCGTTCAGCAGAAAATTTCACTGCCGTAAATTGTAAAGGCAATTCGCCGCGGCACCTGAACCAAGAAACTCGACAGGATAATAATTCCACGCACAGCCATTTTTCCAGCTCAGCGAGGCCCAATAGCAAATTATTAGACGTCGTTGATCGTCTACTCCACTCAGATCCAACCTCGACTATTATCGTCTAACGATATTATTCGTAGCTTCGTGCCTTGCAGCTTGAATCCATAATTGTGACCAACGAGATTAAGGTGACATTCTTTCTTGTGTTGAATGGCCAGTTTTATATCTTTGACGAAGACTATAAAGCACTTGAATTCGAGTACCGAGTAGTTAAGAATAGATGTTGTCTGAAAGTATTTGTACCAGTTTGGCCCACAAATTTTTGGAAATCGAACATTCCTGGCGTTCTTTCGCATGGCGATCATATTGCTCGAATTTGGAAACTCTTGGACAATGACGAGCATGGTTCAATTTCATCCGGTAGATTGTGTTATCCGGGTGGTTAAATTGAAATATGGAATTTCGAGAGTTTTATGACAAATTCGATCTCGAATATTTGTATACTTTTGCTCTAGCAACGTGTCTTGTAGTTGCTTGTATTAGTAAACTAGTAAAAATAATCACAAATGCAAATCATCGAATAAATCATTAGACTTTTACCGCACCCTGTACATACAATACATATGTAGGATTGGAAATACGGCGTGAATGTTGAGTACTTGAGAAGGTCGTGCGCATGGAGGGTACAGCGGCCCAAGGGTTCGGGTGGTCGGGACCGACCATCACCGAGGAATGACTGGGGGGTGTGTCCTGAATGAGTGAGCGCAAATGAGGAATAGAATGAAAGAGAAACTAAGAGTGAAAGAATATAACGAATGAACGATGCGTGCAAGAGGGAGATCTAAGAGAGAGTTTGAACAGAGCTAGTGAAGAGTATTGTTGAGAGAGTTGAAAGTATCGTGAGTGAGTCGTGTGTTTGAGTAATGTCGTGTGTCGACATATCCTTATAATAAAGTTAGTGTCTTTATGAGAGTAACTGAAGTCTTATTACACCACCTGTCCTCTATTCCCAAACTACGTGAGGTTTACAGAAAATAACTTCTACACATATATTACACTACTATACTTACCATTACGTTACTACATATTATAAAACAGACTACTAATTAGCTGCTGGTATTTGTATATATTTATATATTATATATGTATATAAATACCAACTGAATCGTCTGGCATAGAGCGCTACGATCTTGAGTTCGTGAAGCCCTCAATTGCACGAGCCCGAGGTTGTAGAATCACGAATCGTGCAGTCGCGAATCCACGTGCACCGTGACAATTTGTAAAGAGAGGGGAACAGGTATGTCAATGCGCAATTGGAGCGGTGATCTTGAATAATTAGCGTTGAAAATGTGAGAGGGATAAGTTTACTCGGTTGCAGAAAACAGAATAAGAGGATGAGATAGCACATAAGTGTGTGTCAGTGAAAA
This sequence comes from Nomada ferruginata, assembly GCA_963583965.1. Lineage (NCBI taxonomy): Eukaryota > Metazoa > Arthropoda > Insecta > Hymenoptera > Apidae > Nomada > Nomada ferruginata. Next base: position 16,636,176 of record OY757213.1, read on the forward strand.
ATTTTTCGCAAATAAAAGGGTGAATATAATGATCTAAGAAGAAAGCGGCGGGCGTGTACATGTATATACGTTTAACGAAGTGGCTATGCAAACGAGTCTATTGAAAATGAATAAAGATGCGGTACAAAGGGAACGTAGAAATGAATGCAGTAGAAAAAGACAATGGGGCCCGGAGAAAGAAAATAAAACTGCAAATTTAACGAAGTGATTAAGTTCCAGACGGTTACATAAAACGTTGAGCTTACAAGCGAAGCGCAACTATTTTGGCAGAATTGTTTACATAGAAAGTGGAAGAATCAGCAGGAAAATTATCGCGAGCGAAATAAGTTATATGCTGGTTGTAATAAAGGAGCGTAGGAAGAAAGAAAATGAGGTCGAAGGAAGCGTAGGAAGAGATCGAGAATGGAGATGGGAGGCTCAGAATTTGAAACGAAAGGAGAGAGCAGGTTACAGCGAGCTTTCAATGCGAAAGCTATCGTAAAGCCAGCCGTTTCAACGGATGTTAGGAATATCAATCTCCGCTGGCTAAAACCAGCATACACATCGTAAGAATAGCTTGAATGGGAATCAGCAACGGTTCTGAAGGGTATCGAGAACTGAAATATTCCGGTTATTACCAGGTAAACCGAAAACCGAAACGGGGTTCAGCGATTTGCGTTGAATGTTGTTCTGTAACAAAGAACGCCTAAAGATTGTGCTTTTATATCTATTGCTGAATATTATTAATAAAATAGAGCAAGTAGTAAATATTCGCATACAGAGGTGTCCACTAAAACTGACTAATATTTTCCAAAGAATAGTGTTTCATAGAATCTATATCAGTGTTTGAGCGGGCCTATTGTGTATTTCTTTGTAATGACATCGCGTACCAAATCATGATACTATACCATTTTTAAGAACCTTTCAGACCGGTGTCACGCTATATTATAGAAAAGAATAACATTATACATATTTTCCAATAACATTCACGTATGAAAAGTAACATTCAGTACACTTCTACAGATCGTGACAACAGTTCAGACGAGTTTTGATTTATAATAAATACTTCAATTTCAGATTGTATTACTTAAATGTAGCTATTGAGAACTGTACGATTAACGATTTGGAATAAGGCAGGCAGTTTCAAAGATGGACAAATCACTAAAGTATTTATTAAAAACTCTTACATAAATTATGACCCTATGAAAATAATACAGTATAATATTTAGTGGCTTTATTGTTGTTGTTTATCTTCAACTAATCGCGCCCCATAAGAAATTTAACACGACGCTTTAACAACGTTTTAATAAACGCTCATCTGTGTTATAGTGTACTTGTGTAACATTTTACATGCACTAAATACCTTTACGTAAAGTTGTGAAACTACGTAGGACATTATAATGCCATTCGCTAAATGTTTGAGCACATGTCCAATCGTGTCTAACTATACGTCGAGTTATACTACTGTGTTACTGTCTGTCAAGACCGAGTGAGTCGTGTTATTTCTAGAAGCCCTTCCACATGTCCCTATTATACTACCATCCAACCATAATATACTTCACTACTTTCCTTGTTGTATAGTCAATTATACACAATCAAATACGTAATATTAATTGCTAAACATGTTCCGTGAACTATTCAAATAACGCAAACCCTAAACGCATATTTGGTAGAGTTTTGTACAATACTAGATGAATGTATTACTTTTAATATACCGCTTCCTTAAAAATAGTCTTTTATAAATATAGCACTTTCAATAATTAAAAGCAATATGTATACTAGAGGGAATCAAAAGACCATGCAATGGTTGAATTTCTCTCTCATTAAACGTCCCATACTAATTACATTGAAAGGCTGCAATCATTGCTAATGTATACCGCAGAGTAACATTATATGGAAAGTTAATTAATTCTAGAGCCGCCTAATGAAAATATTAGTAGGTATCTTTGAAACCATATGAACGGAATTTTTCTCACAAAAGATATTGCAATTTTTCATGATAGATAACAAATATTTAATATTTAACATTTAATAACTCGACTTTTTTTCCTTAGCTTCCATTAATTATACTCCAGCATATTCAATCAATTTTGCAATTAATATGAAAGCTTGTTAATTTTAATTACATAAAATGAAATGTACGTGCGTTTTGGTTATTTTTGGCCAGAGCTTCCGATCATTTCTCACTTAACGTTTCGAATCCGTAACCAGCACAATTTTGTAATTTGACAATTCAGATATTTCTATTGTCAATCGATAATAAATCTCACCATTCAAATTAGCAGAACATTAAATGAACGTACGACTTTAACTTTAACAACATCAGCCGCAATTCGAAATATTTAATTAGCTGAATATCAAACTTGTAATCAAACACATTAAAGTATTAAAAAACTGAAGATGGATCGCAAAATAGTTAGATTGATGACACCAATATCTCACATGTTACAAGAGTACAACTTTCCCTTCTGTGAATAAGGGCGGAAATTGGCGTTTAAAACAAATTCGTTTCCACGAACAGCAACGCGGAAGAGAAGCGCGATTGGTATCAGGAGTTGCGGGATACAATTTCTGGATGCCTATCGTATGCCATACTATGAGTCGTTATTGTCCCCTCGACAGTTATCCGACCATTTTGTCTGACCGGGCTAAAATGGTTTACAGCAAATAATGGCCGTGAAACCGGTGCAAATGACTGCACGCTGTTGCGGGTTCATTGAAAATGCGTTTTAAACATTTTTCTCATTGTCGAAGCTGTTGTACGAAATTTCTCTGTTGTCTTGCGCAGATCAATGGTATAAAAAGGACGGAACATGCTAGACAAGCAATTGAATATCGTTATCAGCTACCGGAAAGTCTCAGGTATTTACTAGAGAGTTTAATTTAAAAGGATTGCACCCAAAAATTCGTCGAATGAAGGTATTATTCGCTCTATTCTTAGAATATTCGAAGTACGCGAACGGCTGAGCTATGCCATGTTCATTTCGTCGATGCACGCTGTCTTTGTCTAATATTCCTTTCCCCTACGGCGAAGCATAAAATGGCCAAAAAGGGCCATTGTGATGAAGGCGTCCTCACGACCGACGCTTTTGCCAAGGATAGACATTCTTTTATAGACTAAGCACAGTTAATAAACACAACAGCTTTTTGACACTTATACGCCCACGTAATTATTTGAATGCCGCTTGATTATCTTACACTAACTGGAAATATGGTTTGAAATAATGAATTCTAATAAAGAGTCAGGCAATAGTCGGCACATTTTTCTATCACGAACGCGTTGTCAGGTATAAATGCATTTCTCGCTGGAATTAAATGGATTGCACAGGGAGAATGAAGGCGAGAATGCAGAAGCTGATTGCGAGATATTACGTTAAGTAATTTATTGTACAACATGCAATGATATCGGTTTTGTATATGCACATGAGCTAATTCCTTATAAGAAAATGTCTTAAAATCGTAGAGTGAATTTTTCATGAAATATTTGATTTAATTCGTTAAATGCGAACTGCTGGTGATAAATAATAAATAATTGGTGATTCATTCAAAGGAAATTGAAAGTGCTGATTAAATGAAACTACTCTTATATAATACTATTTAAAATGTTATTTAATAGTATTTAATCATTAAACTAAATTAGAAGTTAAAGTTAGAACTTTATTAATTTGCTTTTTCTTCCATAGTGCCCAGGCTTGTCAATATGCACGTGTGAAATTATTATTTACAATTATTAGGATATCAAATAGTTTACATTGCAGCTCTATAACTGAAATAATTTGTAAACAACGTCGAGTGGTAAAGATGTTTTAATTTTCGATATACAAGTAAAGAAATGACACTGCTTTCCCTCGCGTCTCTTCTAAATCAATTTACTGTCACAATTTACAGATGACAATCTTCCCTGGGCAATTTATATTATATTAAAGTGTCGTTTCCTAAGAAGTATTATGTCAGATTACCCGGAAGTTGAAACAAGAAGAGAAACAGAGAAAGGGGTTCGTTGCATCTGAAGGATTCTAAAGAATATCGAGATTCAGCAGAAATAAAATAAGAGGATGATATTAAAACTGAAATCAATTAATTTATACGAAGAACACTTTGCGTTATCAATCATACTTTCTTGGTATTTGTATCAATCGTATCTTGATATCTACTTAACCAACAATCCGGAGCAATGCCCCTGCAAACAAAAGGAAATTTAATATCGATGCAAGGTATTATCTTGGAAATGACAGTCAAACTGATTTATGATATCTGACAGTTTTGTCTGACATCTATTAAATTTAAAATGATCCATTTTCTAAGATTCAATGAGATAAATATACTAGCATTAAAATAATAACAGGATATTGTATCTGATGATTACATCAAATGTTGTTGACAATTTCGATATTATATTTAATTATAATGTAGCAAGTTTCGACTTATTCTTCCAATCAAGAGATATAAAGTGATAAATTTCTTGGTGCGCGAACTATATTGAACTCCCTTTAGGCAATGATCACTTCCGAATAAATATCGTTCCGGTCACTAACAACGAAAACCGTACAATGAAAAGAACGTTCAAACGCATTGATGAATTTCAATTGGCACGGTCGCAGCTTCAAAAGAACGCAATCAATGCATTATATGTATACCTTTCATATCCGGAATTGTTTAACGCGAGGGGAATCGTTCGCGCTAATTGGATTAGAAAAACCGTTTGACGAACGCAAGCTATCCGGCAGTTTAACTTATAATCTGATCCATGACGTTTAAATGAAGACGGTGAAATGAGTGAAAATAAAATTGTACAACAATTGTTAGAAGCTTTACAAAACAGAAGTTTTGTATATCAAATAGAAGCATTACCATTGCCATGGAAACAATTGCAACGTGATAATTACGCGCATCAAAAAAAAAAAGTTCACGCCTTTCTGTTTCCTGAACGTTTCACGAGAACAATGAATTCAATTGTCTCGAGAATGTTTCCGTCTTAAACGAGCTGTAGATTTACTCTACTTGTCCGCCCACTCGGTTCCCCTTTGCCCTTATTCCGTCTTCTGTGTCTTCAAGCTGACAGTGATAAACCGGGTGTGCCGCTTTTCCCAATGCTGCTTAAGTAAATGTGTACGTAGGTATACCTATCTTTCTAACTCTATAACATAACACACGAGAAGAAGCTGCAGGAAGGTGATTGAATTTTTGTTTTTCCCTTCAATATGTAGGGATTATTAGACGAAATGGAAAATATGATTTTTAAATAAGTTAAGAGAAATATTCTAGAGCCAATATCGGAGGCCTTTTTTTTGTTTGTTTTTCCCACCACCATCCCTCACCCCCGTCACCAATTCTGATGCTATGGGCGATCATTGAACTGTCGAGAATATCGGAGACCTGAACGGGCTTTAACTTACTTTCATTGTACTGCGCAGTTTCTCGTGTCTATAATATGGTTTGTTCTTCTTATCATAGCATAATAAGAACGTTCGCGTAAATTTGTATTTTGTTTGGATTTATTATCTTTTTTAACAGAAAGAAGACTATAAGAAACTTTTCATCCATAAGAAAATCACGAATTACGTCTTTCGATTATTAACTTCCATCTGTCTTTAAATTTCAGCGAGACACTGACATTGCTTGTCCTGATTTCATTCGAGTAGGAACGTGCGTTTCATAAATCGTCGAATACTTTTTATTATTCAAACTCGATTCATCAATTTCATGTCGCAAAATAAACAAAAGAAGCGTTAAAAAAAGTATTGCTGGACATAATTTCTTCCTCCCCTATCTACATGTGGCCAGAAAAGATTTAATCGAAATAGAAACGCAGAAGCCGATATTTTAAACAGGAAAGGAACGTTTGTCGATATCAGATTTTCCATAAATTGGAACATTTCCAATCTACGGAATTGGAAGATTTTTTTCAGATTAAACAGCATAGACCCCGTTCGGCAGTCCTGCTTTTATTTTATTCGGTTTCACGTTCATTAGAAATTCAGTTTCCATAATAGAATCTATACAATCAAATAACCAGACGTTATCAAAGTTTTAATATATTATACAAAACTACTTTCGCAATAATATCGAATTCAGAATATTACGAAGCATCTACAATGATATGTTCATTGCTTCATTTCGCCATTATTCTAGAAAATATTGCAATAAACTCCGCATAAAATCAATGAACAAAAATGCTGGTTGTTTCGACGAGATATACGTACTTCTTCTATAATTCAAAGGAGTCGTGGCTTTATGCGTCTAGCTTGGCTTACTCTTTCACGTTTGCTTCGGTACCTACCCTGTTCCGTTTACTTTGCGGATGCAATAGCAAACCCAGACTGCGGTTTGTCCCAATACCTCTCAAATACGTAGGCAAATATGTTCACTTTCTAACCGAGGTGCAGACTGTCGCAGCGATAATTTCGTGGTATTGGTTTGTCAACTGTATACGGGTCATAGAAAAAGCATCCACGCCAGTTTAATTGGGTTTTTGTCAACGTTTATTTATCCTCATGCTGGTTTCCGTTGGCGATGATAATTTTCGGATAATTCTCTTTGAATTGCTTTTCAATACATCGATCTGCTGATGTTCATTGAAAGGGAACTGTGCATCGAATGATTAAACAGATACACATTGTGGAATTATAAGTTATAATAAACTATTACAAGTTATACAAGTGACTAAAATAAATTATTATACGTTATATAAGTTACTAAAATAAATTATTATAAGTAATTATAATAATATAATATAATAAATCGTATACATACTTGTTTTGTGATGAAACATTGGTGACCCAAAATAACAAGCGTTTGGAAAATGAAAGTTCAGTTGAAACAACGAAACGTCTGGCAAAAGTTTCGGGAAGGTCTTACGAAATTCGAAAATACATTTGCAAGCTACTCTGTAACGAACGTTTGATATTGATAAAGTTTATAACGTCGAATTGATTTTACCAATTAGCGAATGAACGTGACTGAAGCGAAATTTAATGAACAAATTTACAATAATATTAGTTGTTCATAAATATAGCCGATGTTTCGATATTATTCAGAATCGTTTAGTATATAAGGTTATAATACATTATAATACATATAATACATGCGGTGCATCGAGAGTAGAAAATATTGATGTCATCTCGTGCGGAATAGCAAATTGTTGATGCAAATTTGTATGTCTTTCTAATCGTAAAGTTGGGGAGAATTAATATGCAGAAACTTATACAGATAACAGAATTTCCCTCCCACACCACCGTTTCCCCTAGGTCAAGTATTCTCGCGGGAAGTCATCCAACTGTAATTACTTAGCGAGTTTTGGTTTCCGCTTCTTCCTTTCTTACAATCCGTTCCACTTCTTTCTTTCATTCGGGTTCCATTTCGTTTATCGACAATGTGATTAAATATTATTTACTTTGTACAAGATAATATTCCTACGGGCATGCGTATTTGTATCGTATTTGCAAATATCCACCTTGAACATAAATATCTATTTATGTTTCCCATTACTTAATGGAATGAATAAGCTAAAGTTGGGGATATAATATAATATATTACTTGGAAAACACTACAATTTCTTAGGAGACCACTGCTTATTTTAAATGATTCTTCAAGTCCTTTACAGATACGCAAACATCATAACGTTGAAATGAATAACGACGGATTAAAAATGAAGTACATAAAAATTATAGATTACTTCGGATGATATCGATTGGTCAATAATTCGAAGCTAATGTAATAAAACTCATTTGAACTCTGCTAACATATCAAGTCGCTCTAAACAGATTTCTTTCATGATACATACCATGTCATATCGCACAGCAAGAATGATAATCACGAAGTGATAATACCACGGCTGTGGTGAAATTGAAAACTAAATAAAGTACTCGCCTTATTATTTTTTGCAGGACTTCATTCAGCAACTTCATACTTTTATTCATTTCTTTCAACTTCATTGTCCCTTCATAAACCACACTCTGTCAAAACTTTCCCCCGTATACTCTAATCTTATTTTGACCGTCGCGTCGCAACAACCTTATCAACATTGTCTACGACAACATGCTCGCACTGCGTACGAGAAAATGACTAAGGGCAGCCTGTTTCCCGGAGATTTCCTGGAAAATTTCCAACAGTCAGCTGTGCAGACCGGTTTCCACAACCTTGTTCTCTATATGTTATCTGCTTTATTGAATCACCAGCTACTGTTACTCCGACTTCTATCCCTGCGGGGCAATCTGCCATCTTTGCGTGCCTGCTCTCCTATTTTTTCCCTTCCCGCCGCAAACTTCACCCAGCGGATCCCCGCATAAGGTGTAGCTCGCTAACTCTGAATTTTACGGGGCCGCTTCCACGGCTCTTATTTCAACCACCAAATCCGTTTCGATTTTCGTTTTGGCCATTCGAGTTTCCTGCAACGGCCGTCGAACACGGGGACCACCCTACCGACTCGTCCAATAAAAGCTCCATCTTGATCGTACGTTTCTACTGCTTGCTATCGTACGCATTGATACCGCCCTAAATTGTCGTTTGTGTTCAAAAGAATCTACGGTTGCAGTTCGAAGTTAAATAATATTAAAGCCTTATTTCCCGGTTCTCTTACTTCTGGATGGATTCTGTTGCGAAGAATTTTGCATGGATATTTTATGTAGTATTTCAGCTGCATAAGAAGAAGTGCAAAGTTCTTGAAGAAAGAATTTCTCCAGAAATTTTATCTGTAAAATCTTGTGTTATAGGGAACAGCAGTGATTTCGTTTTCTATTTTATTTGAATGGTCAATACAATCTTCGTGAAATTATCTACTGTCATAAATTTCTATTTTATTCCTATTTTTCCGCCTATTTATGTGGGATCGTCGGTGTTTCGCAAAACAAACCACTCCAGTTTAATATAAAATAAACAGTATAATTAATAAAATTCAAAATACATGCGGGTTACAATTCAACGCGCGACAGTGCTCTTCGATTGCTCGTTAGCGACTGATTCCTTCGCCGAACTTCCTCACACGTCGCACAGTGGTCCGAAACCGTAAAAACACGAACTAAATTCAATTTTTCGACCTCCTCCGAATTGCATGAAATTTTAGGCATAGTTTCTTATATGTATAGACTACATTTTGGCAAAAAATGGATTGCCGCAGAGCACTGGTAATTGCCTGAGACACCTTCAAAGAGGGGGGAAATATGTCCACCTTGGAAGGATCCCATTTCTTTCTGAATTTGCTATATTTTGCGGTGCTATATTTTTTTACAGAGTGCAGCTGACTCAAATCGGTTTATATATTTTTAAAGAGTGTTCTTCCAGCTACAAGTACATGTAACATGAAAGGTATCTCAGTATTTTTACCCTTTGAAAAATACCTTTACGCGAATCCCTATTTTTCCCCCGTTTTTCCACTTCAATGTCGTTTATAAGGGGGAGGTAAACTCGGGGATCCGATGAAATTTATATGGAAGTATTTGTAAGAACATGCTTAAGAAGATAGCATAAATTTTGTTTGCAATTATTTGCAATTCTGAAAGTTATAACAATATATGTGCAGTCAGGACGCCGCATTTCCACTTCAATGTCGTTTATAAGGGGGAGGTAAACTCGGGGATCCGATGAAATTTATATGGAAGTATTTGTAAGAACATGTTTAAGAAGATAGCATAAATTTTGTTTGCAATTATTTGCAATTCTGAAGGTTATAACAATATATGTGCAGTCAGGACGTCGCATTTCCACTTCAATGTCGTTTATAAGGGGGAGGTAAACTCGGGGATCCGATGAAATTTATATGGAAGTATTTGTAAGAACCTGCTTAAGAAGATAGCATAAATTTTGTTTGCAATTATTTGCAATTCTGAAAGTTATAACAATATATGTGCAGTCAGGACGCCGCATTTCCACTTCAATGTCGTTTATAAGGGGGAGGTAAACTCGGGGATCCGATGAAATTTATATGGAAGTATTTGTAAGAACATGCTTAAGAAGATAGCATAAATTTTGTTTGCAATTATTTGCAATTCTGAAAGTTATAACAATATATGTGCAGTCAGGACGCCGCATTTCCACTTCAATGTCGTTTATAAGGGGGGGGTAAACTCGGGGATCCGATGAAATTTATATGGAAGTATTTGTAAGAACCTGCTTAAGAAGATAGCATAAATTTTGTTTGCAATTATTTGCAATTCTGAAAGTTATAACAATATATGTGCAGTCAGGACGCCGCATTTCCACTTCAATGTCGTTTATAAGGGGGAGGTAAACTCGGGGATCCGATGAAATTTATATGGAAGTATTTGTAAGAACATGCTTAAGAAGATAGCATAAATTTTGTTTGCAATTATTTGCAATTCTGAAAGTTATAACAATATATGTGCAGTCAGGACGCCGCATTTCCACTTCAATGTCGTTTATAAGGGGGAGGTAAACTCGGGGATCCGATGAAATTTATATGGAAGTATTTGTAAGAACATGTTTAAGAAGATAGCATAAATTTTGTTTGCAATTATTTGCAATTCTGAAGGTTATAACAATATATGTGCAGTCAGGACGTCGCATTTCCACTTCAATGTCGTTTATAAGGGGGAGGTAAACTCGGGGATCCGATGAAATTTATATGGAAGTATTTGTAAGAACCTGCTTAAGAAGATAGCATAAATTTTGTTTGCAATTATTTGCAATTCTGAAAGTTATAACAATATATGTGTCAATATAAAGTGCCCTACATAGAAGTAAATCCATTAATGAATAGCTATGCTTGTATTGACTAAATTCTTTTTGTTTAATAGCAGCGACCCTGTTATAAACCTCGAGAGGTTTGACTCTGGTTTAATCCTGACAATCATGCATCCCGCCCTATAAAGCTAGTTATTTGTCGCTCATTCTTTACGCTAAGCGATTAAGGTAATTAAAGTGTTAATCACCCCTTCCGAACAAATGGAGTATTAAAATAACCCAAATAATAAAACAAGTATAGATCGGTTGAAAGCAATAAAATCATAAAACTTGTTAGGTTGCAGGAAACAAGGCCACTAGTAAAGAACCTTTTCTAAAAATTTTAATTAGTTCTGACAGTGTCATGAAACTATTGTCGCCTCGTGGGTTTTTCCATATATTCAGGAAAATGGGGGAAGCCTGAATGAACTATGAATTCTAATTTTTGAAAGAAAGGTACTTTAGTTCTTTACGAACACCCAAAGAGTTCAGTGCCATTTGGTATCGAAGTCTTTTTGAGCAAGCGAGCGCACAATTTCATTTATCTTGAAATATCGTTGACGTGATTGTATTAAACAATGGCGGATAGGAAAATTACGAGACATATGCTACACGATTTGGTGATGGAGCACTCAGATCAGTCAGCAGAATACAAAAAGGGGCACGTACTAAGTTTTTTAGAACAAACTTTTTTGATCGGAGAAGATGAACACGCAAAGGAGGAACTAAAAAAATTCATCAAAAACACCTTTTTCAGCATCTACTTTAGGCGTTGGAATTTGTGTTCCAGATCGAATTCTTATTTTTCAACAAAACATAGTGACTGGCTCTCTAAAGAGATTATATTTCCCAGTTCCTTATCAAGAGGTGAATCATCGAACAACAGGGAAATCGCCGGAAAAAGGGGACGACCATCGAAAAACTTTGAAGAGTGTTGTGCGGCTGTGAAACGAAGAAAAACGGAGGAACTTCGACAATCTCACTCTTCGGCAGAACTGATTTGCGCAACTGCAATGAAGCTTCGAGAAGACGGAGACAAATCAACGGCCAAATTATTAACTGAATGTACTACGTCTTCACCTACTAGATCTTCCAGGATTTTGAATAGATGGAAAAAGCCTGAAGCCATTCCAAGACAATTATCGCCTGAAGAAGCTTTGTCCCTAATAATTACTTCTAATTTGTCCAAAGAGACATACAAAACACTGCGTTTGGCAGCGAATACTCATGGGCATCAGTTATACCCATCGTACTTTAAAATATTGCAAGTGAAAGAACAATTTTATCCGGATGAAATAATCGTGTGTGAACAGAAATGTGAAGTGCCGTTAAAAAATTTATTATATAAAACGTGTGAAAGTATAGTGAATGTGATACCAGTGTGTGATACAAGTGACAGTGACAACAATTTAACATTACTTTGCAAGTGGGGATTTGACGGAAGTTCCGGCTTTTCATGTTATAAACAAAAGTCTGACACAAATGAAGACAAAGATGGGAGTATCTTTGTTACCTCTTTGGTTCCGCTTCGGTTGGTGGATAATACGACCAACAAAATTATATGGAAGAACGATACGCCTTCGTCAACACGGTTTTGCAGACCCATTAGGATACAGTGGCTTCAAGAAACAAATGAAATTTCCAGGAATGAAGAAATATATATAACCGAACAAATACAGGCCTTAGAACCATTTCAATCAAGAGTGGGAAGTATTAACTTTTCACTTTTTTTAACTATGGTAGATGGAAAAGTATGCAATGCATTGGCTGGTGCATCTGGCATGCGGTGCTACATATGCAAGGCTACAATTTCAGAATTGAATTTAATTCAGCCAATGCGGGAAAGACCTAGTGATCCAGAGATGTACAGATTCGGTCTGTCAGTATTGCACTCTTATATTCGATTTTTCGAATGCATGTTGCATATATCTTACAGACTAGATCTAAAAACGTGGAAAGTCTCGAAGGATAAACGATCTGTGCTCGAAGAAAGGAAGAAACTTGTACAAGCAAAATTTCGACAAGAAATGGGCCTATTAGTCGACATACCAAAGCCAGGATATGGTACAACGAATGATGGTAATACGGCAAGGAAATTTTTCGCGTCGCGTCGCTATCCGTCTTCCGCGCGACAATGCATTACACACCTCTATACACCTACACTACATTTATTTCGTAATTATTCTAATGGATATCTCTTTTAAGTCATTCTTACTTTGTGCCTGGTATCGTACAGTTGTAATTCATAAATAGCTTCACTCATTATTAAAAGTATTTTTATTAACGAATCTCCAACCATATTATTTTTTGATATTATCTAGCTATTCCTTATCCTTCCCGCCGGAACAATAAAGCCTTTTGAAAATAAACAAAGATAGTGAACAACGAAAATGGGAGAATCACGCCAACGCAGCGGATACACTACAGAGAGAGAGAGTGAGGGAGATTTCAGGCGAATGGCCACCGAACAAGCCACTGAATTGAATCCAGCGATAATCTTTCGATCGAACCGCATACATACAAAGATACATAGGAAGACGGAGTACGGTTTATATAAGGCAGCTTTTTTACCAGTTTCAGTTTCATTGGTTCTCTGATTTACGCGTTATCGGTTGAAAAGAAAAGAGGTCGTGCAGGCAACGTAGTGAGAGAAAGGAAATTTACAGGGAATCGATAGCGTACGCTAGAACAAGTGCAGGCTGAATTTTGTGGAAGATACATATTATAGATGCTGCGGTTTTATGTCACTGGATCATTAATTAGTTCAATCTGCATGCAACGGTCATACCATCTGCAACGTGTATAAGACTGTGCGATGGTTGTACGTCAGGATTTGATTAAATTGAAAATTCATTTCATTTCTATTTCATTCATTTCTACCACTGCCAATTGGTTAGAAAAATCGTCAAATTACTTGGAAAATATTAGATAATAAAAATTGGCAAATACTAAATCGCTGATTAGGATGATATAGCTTGGCCTGAATCTTGTTTTAAAGCTGTACTTTGTTCTCGAAATGAAGATTGTAGAGAATTATTTCTGTACACAATGTTTGTTTTTTGTTTATCAATTTTGTATTAATAGCATAGTTCAATGAAGAGGATTGAATTCAGTATTACATAGGCGTACGCGAATAGGGCTCCTGTAATGGATGGGTTACACGTGAAAATAAGTCGGAACAACCTTGTTCGAAGACTGGCTTTTATTTTATGTTTATAAAATAACTTAAACGACGATGATGGACTTGTGACTCGGATTTTGAAATAATAATGCTTGAACTTGGTCTTCGAGTATAATAATAATAAGTATAATGAGAGTTCTGGAGGAATGGTCAAGGGTTTATAAGGGATCTGAAATGTAGGAGTAGGGGTGATAGGAGAGGTCGAAAGTAGGGATGGAAAATAGTTAGGGACATAGGTCAGGAATTGGAAACATTGGACGAGTGACTAAACGGGATGACTCACAGGGTAAGGGCAAGGATGAGGAAGGTTTGGCAAGATGCAACAATATTTGTACGTATGAATCCTTAAGCGACAGAAGTAAAGAGAATAAAGAATAATACAGAAGTAAAAGATAAGGAATAGTACAGAAATATATATCGTAAGACTAATATAGATGGACTAATCTATAGTAACACTAATATAGATATTTGGTGGCGCATACATTACACTCCCATCAAACAATCCTTTTACGCAAAATAATGTGTTGTTCACTTTTAGTTGCATCCGCTTCACTTTATAGCAACAAGTATTCTCATCGTAAAGGGCCGGCGAAGATCTCTTGAAATGAGATGAAACTCTAGTATGGATGGAGCTATTATCATTATGATGTGATTTTTAAATTCAGAACAAGGTGTATCATGAATAGCAGGCTACAGCATGTTATCTCGTACAGCTCAGATAACTCACACAGTACTTATATTAATTGTACTACTATCAGAGCTTATATGAACGCGAACCGATCGATTACTATCCGCTTCAATTCGCCCAATATGTATTATCATTTCCTCCAATAATTCATGTTAAGCATTGACATATTTAATCATATTAAATTCTCTTTAATAGATATAAATTAAATAAGGTGTAAATTGCGTGTCAATAAATATAAGACAATAAATTATTCAAGTGTTAGAATATTTGAGGTACAGGAACGGCCGAGGCGGGCCATGTGCATTTTGCCGATGCACGCTATCTTTGTCTAGCGTAGCTTTCTTTTGGGACGAACCCTAAAATGGTTAAAAAGGGCCATGGTGACGTAGGCGTCCTCACGACCGACGCTTTTGCCAAGGAAAGGCATTCTTGTATAGACTTCGGTCGAGAGAGCACAGTTTTAATAAACAGAACACCTTTTACCATATACACGCCTACAAAATCATTGTAATAAGTAATACCTAATCGAGACGGAGACTACTACTCCTCTTCTCCGTTCCATTATCTTACACAAGTATTAAATGCAACGTAATAATGTCGATTGTATTGAAAAGATGCTATGCATAAAGAAAAAAATTGTTGGGTAGTTAAATTCGTGTGGCAATCAAAGAAACGTTTTTTGTATTCTACAGGTATATGATATTTATCCAATCTATTCATTGCCAGCGATTGTACGGCCAAGTTTATTATTATCCCTCATATGAGAAATTTCAAAACACTTTGATCGAAAAATACTTAAGTCGTTGTATGTAGTAACAATGTGTTATTCAACAAACAATTATAGCTGGAACATTCAGCAAGCTGAACTGAACCAAAACTTTCTCAGCACCATGTACTTCATGTTTGCCCGAACTTTCTAACTAAATCACCCTCCAACTTGTGAATGCATAGATGTTTATAAAAGTGAAGCTCAGCATTTCATTTCGCCAATTCCTGCGCTCATTTCGTACTTTCGTTCGTTGATCTTCAATCGAATTTCATTGACAACGACAATCACAGAAAATTACAGAAAGACAAAAAATGGAGATTGAAGTAATATAATAAATATAAATTATTGTTTAGAGTTGCGGAAATTGATAAATTGTAATACGTCTACCTTTCTTTATTTATAACGATGCGATCCAGCAGCAATAAGATTCTCTAGAAGCAAATACAACGTCTAACTGAATACCGAGAGTCACGATTTTCACTGCACAGTCGAACGAGAAATTATAGAAAGGTGTACAGAGAGCGATGAGAAGTGCTTTAATTTAATTGTTGCATAGTTCGCATTGTCGTTCATCAGAATTTCTCTCTGGTGAATAACAGGAACTGTACTTTATGAAAGTCGATGTGTTGAATGCATTCATATATACAGAATGTCTCGATGGAGTCTCCATTATGGAGAGATCCATTATCTCCATCATTATGGAGTCTCTTACAATAACCTTCTTGCATTTTTTTGAGTATCCTTGTGTATATCGTTCAAGAAAAAGAATAAAATGATGGCATTTGATTGGCTTTCACTGGGTATCACAGCAATAACTAAACATATAAATAAACAAACATAACGACGAACTACCAAACAAAAATTTTCAATATCTTTCTGGCACACCTCCGAAATTGCTCTTTGCCATTTCAACTCGCCTCCCAACCAAAAATTCCATCATACATGTTTTGCGCAAATTCCAATTCAGCGTTACAAACCCGACAGGTAGACCCAAATTCGCGCAGGGGAAAAATAATTTCGCATAGAACATTATTAACGCACACTTGCATCAATATTTTCCGTTCGTCTATTGACTCTCTCTGAAAAAGCATAATGCGACAGAGTCCTTAACGATCATTCAAGCCCCGTTTATCTCGTCCCAGGTCTTCTAAATCACGCGGACATTATCTCCACCCATTATGGACGATAGCTCAAAACGAATTGCCGGGACAGTTCTGTCCACCTGATTTTTGGTTGAACCACTGTTAGAGCATCCGGGGATTGGCCGACATACCTGATCATGAATCAAGGCATGTAGGCTAAGCCTACTGCCGATCGAGCAGTCTGATACTCTCGAGGTACATAACGCAATATGCCTCCATTCTGCTACACATACTAATCCCTTGAAACGGACCGATTCACTCTATCTGGCACGGATGTTTCTTGTCTGCTATATCATCGTCCTGTGACTCTCTCGCAACCCATCTTCTCTGCTTATTCATCTCCCCCTCTCTATTGCACACACGCTCTCATTTCCTCGTTATCATATTGTTTCAATAAATCGATCCTTTAATATGTTATTATCGCTGGTTTCCGCTATGAGAACAACTAACCCTTGTAACTGACTAATTCGTTCAGATTCAGCTATATTTGAATGATACGCTGATATCGTTTCTAATTACGATGTCAAGCAGAATGAAATTAAAATTTTTAACTGAGTATCTGTTATTCTATCACATCATATTTATTTCTAAGAAATGTCACGGTTATGATACAATTGAACAATACAATAATTCTAAGAGATTGCAGGTATTTCGCCTCTTTATAGTTTACTAGCATGATATTATTTTCTGCAATTGAGTGTTCAGTGCGTGCAGGGTTTTCGCGTGCGCTGCACTTTGTACGATATTTAATATCATTGACACCTTTTGAACGAAGGTTGTTCATTCATCTCACATATTGTCAAGAAAAGGAGTCGCGTAATCAAAGGATTTTCGATTCCATCATTTCCATGATAGCCGTTCCATACCCTACATACTGAAAAAATTTGTATATATGGGAAATAACAAGCGCAACAAATAAGAAATATACAAATTAAAACACAACTGAATAATATTTAAGAACGAATAATAGTGTACATAGTTGCACTATAGTCAAGTTTGGCTAGTATATTGGATTTCTATATGTTTAAATAGAATTCGGTAAATAGCTCTCAATTTGGTTAATGCTATCGATGTACGATGAACAATTGAAAATATTCATGACTGCAATATTGGAAATTCGTACAGTCAGAATGGTGCATATCACGATTCGAGAAAGGAGAAAGGAATTGATGTTGTAGTGGTCGAAGATCAAATGCTAAAATTAAAACTCATCAATGCGTAAATCGGCCTGGCAAATATACGATCGATAGAGATTTAATTAAAACGCAGTCACTCGGTGTTTACCGTGCTTGTGCTCTGCAGAAATTTTCAATACAAGCAGAAATGTATCTACCTTTATAACGAACCTGCTCGAGTGTAAGGATATGCAGACCGATATTTCCAACTGTATACATATTACAGATAAAGATACAAAATATTATATATGTAGGTAATCCATACATTTCGAACATTGCTCCGAAAACGTGATAACGATTTTGATGAAGGCTTGTGTTTTGAACATTTTGCAAACGTACAAGACATATAATTATAATACTTTTCAAACATGAAGAACTTTCTCATAACGCTTGTAGTCACATAAAGGATCTGAAACTGCTATGCGGATACTAGGATACGTAATATTTTTTGTTTCGACTTGGGTCAATTAAGAATTGATGACAGTGTGTAATAATGAAGCACTTCCGCGACTCTATTACATACGAAATTATTTTTCACCGTGCGGACGAAGTGTAGAATATAATTATCATCCAAAGTATCCTTCAATTATATTATTTAAATATAATTTTTCAATTTTGTAATGTTTGCGTTTAATTGTTTTATGTTTCATGAATACCTACATTCAAAAATGTCACAGTTAATATAAATCAGTATAAATGTGCTCCACGAAAGTGTTATATCACTATTCACATATTACGCTATACATAGATAATCAATTTTAAATTTAATGAACCAGAATCAGCAGTCTTTTAAAAACAAATGTTATATACATACATAAAACAATGCGAATATTATTTCTTTGTATTTTTAATATCGTATTAACATATTAATAACATATTATTTTCGTTATTTCAATATTTTTGCCTGTTTGTTTTGCCAGAATTTCTGCTTGTTTATGGGCGGTTATACAGAATATACATTCCTATATGAACTAACGGTAATTCGTGGTTATTTCGCAATATGTTCTGAAATATCGATTTTCCGGATCGAGTACGTACTGCCTATATGTCAATCAACCGTGAAGCGCAAACGTCCTACTAAATTCACGGTTATTGTTTCCAAACCGGTACTAACATATTTTGATCTGGCAGTAAATAATTGGTGAAAAAGTAGAACGTGTATTAACCCAAATATCTAATATCACGTTACACGCGAAAGAAGAACGCAGAGCATCATATACAGTTGCGGACAAAGGTTCTGAACGATAATATTTTTCGTGTTTGATTGACTTTTGCATATTTCTATTTAACTTGTACATATTTGTACATATTTGATCCAAATATAGAGCGACAAAAGATTCAGAATAATTCAAAGTTTCTTACGATTTACAACAGGAACCTATTATTATCAACTATATTAATCATTCGCGTAGTAACAGCACTCTAAGTGACTGCACGTTATGTCAGGTGAAAAGACCTGATGTACCTTCAAACCCGTTTTTCTCGAAACCATGTTTTTGAACCTGGTACACAGTATATCTTCGAAACTGTCCAGCTGATCAACTTCAAATTTTTACATATTATTCCTCACTAGATTATTGATATTTCAATTCGTTCAATTGTTATGAATATTCAAAGTTGTTTTTTTAGCTGAAAACGGAAGCTTTAACTTAAACTAGCCGTCCTTTTCTTATTTTACAAGATTATAGTTATTCAAGTACTTTTTGCCTTTTCCTGCTCTACGACGCGCAGTAGCGAAAGGGTTGAAAGAAAACATATTTCAAACTCAGGAAACCTTTACTTTTCCATTTAACTTACTCTTCGTTGCTGCTTTACTTACTCTTTTCACGAACTCACCATTGCAACTTCATTTACGAAGAGTCTCTTCCACTATGTTATCTACCTTTACACTTTGTCGCCTTCCTTTCACCAGATACTATTATACTTCCGTCGTTTCTGCACCCTCTTGCTCTTTCCTGCTTCCTAACTTTGTTGCAGGCTATCTCCTTCATATCTCCCCCACCCCTTTTTCCTCCACCGTTGTCATTATACATCCTGGTTCAAATGGGTGGACGCATTACGCTGGCTTACCTATCATCGTTGCTACCTGTGATACCCCTCGAAAACTGGCTCGCTTCCGTCCACACGTCCGTCCGTCCTGTTCCGCAATTACCTAACCGCTAATCCGCTGTCTCATCGGCCATAAACGGCCATTTAACTCGGATCGAGTGTGCCATTGTCGCTAAGTGACTTTTCGGCAGACAGGCTGCCTCTTTTCGGTAGGTTCATGATCGTGTTCACTATCGTTATATCTTATATGAAGTCTTGGCGAATGAAAGGTTAAACGAGTCACTTTTACGCTGTTTTTTTTTTTCATTATTATAGTATAGTTAGTTGAAGCAGATAGATTTCTGGCGTACCTTGGATAGTTATGTAAAGGTCATTTACTTATTACGTTTTATTAATTAATATTATTTACAATTGTATAGTTTGCGATTAACGTTAGAGCATTCTTATAAGAATGTATAATGGATTGTTCGTGAGCACTGTAGTGAGATGAAGTGTCTCAATTTTGGGGAGATGTGTGACAATTTTGACAGACGTACAATTATTGTTATTATTATATTAATCTGCTTGGGTTCTCTTTATGTCGTGTATGCAAAATACTGTGAGTTGAATATTATAAATTGCGTATTTAATAACATAAATTGAGTTTTGGATGTGGGCAGGAACTCGTGACAATCGCTGTTAAACGGGATTAATTGAATTCGTGCACTCAGTATAGAGCATTTACGTGCTAATTAAATCTAACTATCAGTTATAATTTTCGAAGAGCTCATATTGTTTACATTGTTAAAATTGAAATGTTCATTCGCTGTGCGCACGTGGTTGCAAAAGTGTCAATATGAAATTAAGCTTATTTTAGTATGGATCACTTTATCCTTCCACATTTAAATGGCTTCATATTCATATATTTTTATACACCACACGTATTTGCACTATTATTTTCTGTCACTTTGATCTTGCGACCGTTTACACGAATGTCTCGACAAGTATTTTACTTAGCACAGTATAGAGATACACTAATGGCAACTTTGTACAATAAATACCAGCAGCATACAAGTCATTTCTTTTCATTCACAGATTGCACACCAAACAGTGATATTACATAAATTCTGAACGATAGTGTACGTTCGTTTAAAACATATACTGTTTGCATTTCGTGTAGGGAGTACAGTAATATTAGACATAAATTTTCCAAGTAATGTACTTATATTATATAATATAACGAGACAAAGGAATTATATTCTCGTGTGCTTTGAATTTTGATAATCAAGAAGCAGTATGTGGTACTAATGCATGCCTGAATCTGTTCGACCAATTTTCTCAATTGCGTTCTTGAGCTCTACTTCATTTCTTGCTCCTTATTACTAACTGGGTATTCCCAACACACCCGAATGCAGTGCACAATATCACGACCATTTCAAATGCATAGTCTCGATCGTTAGATAACTACACTTACACTATAAATATTCCTCCATACGGTAGTACGTATTTAAATACGCCCGACAGCGGATTCGAAGACAGTGACGCTACACATGCACGCTGGGAGAAGGAATAGAATATACATATTATATGTATTACTGTATATGAAAAGTAGCGACAAACTTGTTACATTTACCGGGAAATAATTATATTAAGATCGATTATATAATTACAATATCAATACAGTTTTCTCGAAGTATTGACTTATTTCTAAACAACCAATTTCTAGTTTGTTCAATACCATTTCAAACAGAAGTGACAGTCCAATCAATGTTTCAGATCTACCACGTCCGTTTATCATTATATAAACATTATTTAATTGAAAATATTTTATTTAATTCAATATTTAATCATTCTAAAGATTACAATCACATATTGCACAACCACTATGCTAATAAGTAGACTGCGGAAGTTTATGCAAATGCATATTTTGGGGAAATGGATTAAACAAATGGGACTTCGACAGAAACACGTTTCAGCATTAAACGTTTTCAAAAATAAATTTTTTTATTTTGCATATTTTGCATATTGCATATACATTGCATATGCTGCATATATGTTGCATATTCTGTATATACGTTGCATATAACATGCACACCTCAAATAACTTTTAAATTATACATCTGATAAAAAATTGTTTGGGGCACTAGGACCCCATTTGGGGCACTAAGACCCCTTTTGGGGCACTAGGACCCCATTCGGGGCACTGGAAGGGGGCCCTTTCTGGGGCACCGGGGCCTTTTGTGGGGCACCGGGGCCTTTTGTGGCACTGGGGCCCTTTGGGGCACTGGGTCTTCTTGGGGCACTGGGGCTCTTTGGGGCACTGGGGCCTTTTGGGGCACTGGGGCTCTTTGGGGCACTGGGGCCTTTTGGGGCACTGGGGCTTCTTGGGGCACTGGGGCCCTTTGGGGCACTGGGGCTCCTTGGGGCACTGGGGCCCTTTGGGGCACTGGGGCTCCTTGGGGTACTGGGGCTCTTTGGGGCACTGGGGCTCTTTGGGGCACTGGGGCTTCTTGGGGCACTGGGGCTCCTTGGGGCACTGGGGCCTTTTGGGGCACTGGGGCTCTTTGGGGCACTGGGGCCTTTTGGGGCACTGGGGCCTTTTGGGGCACTGGGGCTCTTTGGGGCACTGGGGCTCTTTGGGGCACTGGGGCTCCTTGAGGCACTGGGGCCTTTTGGGGCACTGGGGCTCTTTGGGGCACTGGGGCCTTTTGGGGCACTGGGGCCTTTTGGGGCACTGGGGCCTTTTGGGCACTGGGGCTTCTTGGGGCACTGGGGCTCTTTGGGGCACTGGGGCTCCTTGGAGCACTGGGGCCTTTTGGGGCACTGGGGCTCTTTGGGGCACTGGGGCTCCTTGGGGCACTGGGGCTTCTTGGGGCACTGGGGCTCTTTGGGGCACTGGGGCTCTTTGGGGCACTGGGGCTCTTTGGGGCACTGGGGCTCCTTGGGGCACTGGGGCTTCTTGGGGCACTGGGGCTCTTTGGGGCACTGGGGCCCTTTGGGGCACTGGGGCTCCTTGGGGCACTGGGGCCCTTTGGGGCACTGGGGCTCCTTGGGGTACTGGGGCTCTTTGGGGCACTGGGGCTCTTTGGGGCACTGGGGCTCTTTGGGGCACTGGGGCTTCTTGGGGCACTGGGGCTCCTTGGGGCACTGGGGCCTTTTGGGGCACTGGGGCTCTTTGGGGCACTGGGGCCTTTTGGGGCACTGGGGCCTTTTGGGGCACTGGGGCTCTTTGGGGCACTGGGGCTCTTTGGGGCACTGGGGCCTTTTGGGGCACTGGGGCCTTTTGGGGCATTGGGGCCTTTTGGGCACTGGGGCTTCTTGGGGCACTGGGGCTCTTTGGGGCACTGGGGCTCCTTGGAGCACTGGGGCCTTTTGGGGCACTGGGGCTCTTTGGGGCACTGGGGCTCCTTGGGGCACTGGGGCTTCTTGGGGCACTGGGGCTCTTTGGGGCACTGGGGCTCCTTGGGGCACTGGGGCTTCTTGGGGCACTGGGGCTCTTTGGGGCACTGGGGCTCCTTGGGGCACTGGGGCTCCTTGGGGCACTGGGGCTTCTTGGGGCACTGGGGCTCTTTGGGGCACTGGGGCTCTTTGGGGCACTGGGGCTCCTTGGGGCACTGGGGCTCCTTGGGCCACTGGGGCCCTTTGGGGCACTGGGGCTTCTTGGGGCACTGGGGCTCTTTGGGGCACTGGGGCTCCTTGGGGCACTGGGGCTCTTTGGGGCACTGGGGCTCCTTGGAGCACTGGGGCCTTTTGGGGCACTGGGGCTCTTTGGGGCACTGGGGCTCCTTGGGGCACTGGGGCCCTTTGGGGCACTGGGGCTCTTTGGGGCACTGGGGCTCCTTGGGGCACTGGGGCTTCTTGGGGCACTGGGGCTCCTTGGGGCTCCTTGGGGCACTGGGGCCCTTTGGGGCACTGGGGCTTCTTGGGGCACTGGGGCTCTTTGGGGCACTGGGGCTCTTTGGGGCACTGGGGCTCCTTGGGGCACTGGGGCTCCTTGGGCCACTGGGGCCCTTTGGGGCACTGGGGCTTCTTGGGGCACTGGGGCTCTTTGGGGCACTGGGGCTCCTTGGGGCACTGGGGCTCTTTGGGGCACTGGGGCTCCTTGGAGCACTGGGGCCTTTTGGGGCACTGGGGCTCTTTGGGGCACTGGGGCTCCTTGGGGCACTGGGGCCCTTTGGGGCACTGGGGCTCTTTGGGGCACTGGGGCTCCTTGGGGCACTGGGGCTTCTTGGGGCACTGGGGCTCCTTGGGGCTCCTTGGGGCACTGGGGCCCTTTGGGGCACTGGGGCTTCTTGGGGCACTGGGGCTCTTTGGGGCACTGGGGCCTTTTGGGGCACTGGGGCTCTTTGGGGCACTGGGGCCTTTTGGGGCACTGGGGCTTCTTTGGGCACTGGGGCTTCTTGGGGCACTGGGGCTCTTTGGGGCACTGGGGCTCCTTGGGGCACTGGGGCTCTTTGGGGCACTGGGGCTTCTTGGGGCACTGGGGCTCTTTGGGGCACTGGGGCCTTTTGGGGCACTGGGGCTCTTTGGGGCACTGGGGCCTTTTGGGGCACTGGGGCTTCTTGGGGCACTGGGGCCCTTTGGGGCACTGGGGCTCCTTGGGGCACTAGGGCTCTTTGGGGCACTGGGGCTTCTTGGGGCACTGGGGCCCTTTGGGGCACTGGGGCTCCTTGGGGCACTGGGGCTCTTTGGGGCACTGGGGCTTCTTGGGGCACTGGGGCTCTTTGGGGCACTGGGCCTTTTGGGGCACTGGGGCTTCTTGGGGCACTGGG
The DNA here is from genome assembly GCA_963583965.1 of Nomada ferruginata. Lineage (NCBI taxonomy): Eukaryota > Metazoa > Arthropoda > Insecta > Hymenoptera > Apidae > Nomada > Nomada ferruginata. Next base: position 16,660,587 of record OY757213.1, read on the forward strand.
GCCCTTTGGGGCACTGGGGCTCCTTGGGGCACTGGGGCTCTTTGGGGCACTGGGGCTCCTTGGGGTACTGGGGCTTCTTGGGGCACTGGGGCTTCTTGGGGCACTGGGGCTCTTTGGGGCACTGGGGCTTCTTGGGGCACTGGGGCCCTTTGGGGCACTGGGGCTCCTTGGGGCACTGGGGCTCTTTGGGGCACTGGGGCTTCTTGGGGCACTGGGGCTCTTTGGGGCACTGGGGCTTCTTGGGGCACTGGGGCCCTTTGGGGCACTGGGGCTCCTTGGGGCACTGGGGCTCTTTGGGGCACTGGGGCTCCTTGGGGCACTGGGGCTTCTTGGGGCACTGGGGCTCTTTGGGGCACTGGGGCTCTTTGGGGTACTGGGGCTCTTTGGGGCACTGGGGCTCCTTGGGGCACTGGGGCCTTTTGGGGCACTGGGGCTCTTTGGGGCACTGGGGCTCCTTGGGACACTGGGGCTTCTTGGGGCACTGGGGCTCTTTGGGGCACTGGGGCTCTTTGGGGCACTGGGGCTCCTTGGGGCACTGGGGCTTCTTGGGGCACTGGGGCTCCTTGGGGCTCCTTGGGGCACTGGGGCTCCTTGGGGCTCCTTGGGCCACTGGGGCCCTTTGGGGCACTGGGGCTTCTTGGGGCACTGGGGCTCTTTGGGGCACTGGGGCTCCTTGGGGCACTGGGGCTCTTTGGGGCACTGGGGCTCCTTGGAGCACTGGGGCCTTTTGGGGCACTGGGGCTCTTTGGGGCACTGGGGCTCCTTGGGGCACTGGGGCTTCTTGGGGCACTGGGGCTCTTTGGGGCACTGGGGCTTCTTGGGGCACTGGGGCTCCTTGGGGCTCCTTGGGGCACTGGGGCCCTTTGGGGCACTGGGGCTCTTTGGGGCACTGGGGCCCTTTGGGGCACTGGGGCTTCTTGGGGCACTGGGGCTCTTTGGGGCACTGGGGCCTTTTGGGGCACTGGGGCTCTTTGGGGCACTGGGGCCTTTTGGGGCACTGGGGCTTCTTGGGGCACTGGGGCCCTTTGGGGCACTGGGGCTCTTTGGGGCACTGGGGCTTCTTGGGGCACTGGGGCTCTTTGGGGCACTGGGGCTCCTTGGGGCACTGGGGCTCTTTGGGGCACTGGGGCTCTTTGGGGCACTGGGGCCCTTTGGGGCACTGGGACTTCTTGGGGCACCGGGGCCTTTTGTGGGGCACCGGGGCCCTTTGTGGGGCACCCGGGCCCTTTGTCGGGCACCGGGGCACTTTGTGGGGCACCGGGGCCCTTTGTGGGGCACCGGGGCCTTTCTGGGGCACCGGTGCCTTTCTGGGGCATCGGGGCCCTTTCTGGGGCACCGGGGCCCTTTTTGGGGCACTGGGGCCCCTTTTCAATCAATTATTTATCGTATTAGGTAAGACAGGGATGTGAGTGGTACCTACATTCAGACACTTGTTTATAAGTAGCGGTGCTATAATTTGGTTCAACAAATTATGTTAATTATCCTCGAAAACCGTTTCGTACACTCATTTACATATCAATAAAGTGTTAGGAAGCACAGTGCTACAATGTACATAAAAATTAATATTTACGGTAACATTGTAAGTTCCATTGTTCATTTTATTCCACAACAATCAAGCTCATTAGCACAGGTAAATGCATTTGTGAATATTTTTTCCTTTACATAATTTTCCAGCATGTGATAAATACATACTAGCAGCGGTATTATTCTTTATTTCGGTCTCGCAGCAATGAAAGTTTGGTTAGTGTACATATAAACCTATCTTTGCAATACTATATGAACTCTTCCACTCTCATCTTCTGTTTCTGTTTCTTCTCTTCCTTTTCATACCTTCTCCACCTTATGCATCGCACTATTTCTTGTCTCTTTATCGCACGTCTATTACACATCCTTTCATTTCCTCTCTGTTTCATTACAAATTCCTAAGTCATTTCTGCGCTATTAATTGCTGACTCTTTCCTGTTCCCTCTTTACTTTGGTACTGATGCATTGCTCCCGTTTTAATACATTTAGACCTTCCATTATCCCATACTTACTTATATACTTACACATTATCCCCATTACTTATCCCCTTATTTCATTTCGATTATACATTTAGTCTTTAAGACTTCCCCATCACTTTCTTTACTTCTCTTCTCATCAATTCTGTTTTTGAAAGCTAGACTAACATACAGTGTTACATATTTGACAAATTAATTGTTAATTCCACTCTAGATCGCCTTTGTGCAGATTGAATTAAATATATTTTGCACCGGTGCTAGTACGTAATGAAAAATACAACAGGTCAATAATTGTAAGAATACGTAGCTGAAAAGAATAAAATTAAGAATAAAAATGGTGTCTTTCATTAACAAAAAAATTGCCCCAATGAAAAAGATAATTAAAGAATTTGTATAGTAACTATATAAGTAATAATTGTAGTATACAAGATCGTCACAAGTTTTTCATTGCGGCAATTTTATTGTTTGGGTGTTAAAAAAATATACGACTCTTAGCTCGATTGTAAGTAGTTCTATATGATTTATTGTCATTTACCAGAAAATAATGTAAAGTATAACTTTCAAAATTATTTCATTTATTAATACTACAATTGAAATAAGAAAACGTGTTGTAATGTTTTTTTAATATTTTTAATTAACATTAATTGTTTGCTACGCTTTGCCGCCTTTCATTGCTACAAAGAACAAAAGAATTCTTTAAAATTATTTAATTTTCGCATTGTTTTCTATAATCTGTTGGTAACGTTGTGAGTGACTTGGAAATGGTATGGGTCCCTCAGGCACCCAGAAATTCGGGCCGAAAAAATACATTGGATGTCTTGTCTATTCCTATATCTCGTCGGTGGTATAGTTTCCGAAATTTCAAAGTCAACTTCCTTTTTTTAAATGAAAGGATATATTTTTCTCACCGCAGTTCGAAAGAACATTAAATTGTAAGTAGAAAAGTATAAACCTATGTTGATCCTAAACCTAATGGTTAACGATATATTTTAAGATAAATCGGCCGGGGGTGCAGGCCGCGTCGTATCGTCAGGGAAGTAGTTATATTTTAATAAACAGAAAAATGTCCCCTTTCATTCCCATTTACATTTTGTGTTAAAAATGCTGCCCATTAACATATATACAGTCCGAAGAAGGAAAGAGCGTCCTTTTGCCTTGATCATTTACAGTACAGATTTCACCCTGTGGGGTTGTCAAAATGGCATTATCTTTTTTATTTACGGATCAAGTGTGTGAAAGTTTAATATTTATGTTACATAGTGTTTTGTATGTTTAGAAGTTTAATATTCATGTTATATTGTGTTTTGATGGTACAAGCTGTATAATATAATTATTTTTTATAACAGTTTGTGTAATGCCCATATATTGTGAAATACAGTAATTAATGATTAAACATAATTGTCCAAAATTTTCTAGTCTATATGCAAGTGTATATTTATCGAATTTACCCTGCAGGTACATGGCATATATCTTGCATATACTTTGCATACATCATGCATATACTCTGCATATTTACTGCATATCGTAATTGCATGAACTTCCGCAGTCTACTAATAAGCGTGTACATCAGACGATCGCGAAATATGCGACCCTTATAAGTGCCGTGATAAAGCAACGTTCGACAATCGCGACTTAATTATTAACACCAGAGGAGTTATGGAAAATGTCGCAAAGCGAAATGGCGAAGGATTATCGCGTTACAGCTGGCTAGTTTCAACTTCTTCGCAGAAACAACACAGTCGGACCTAAACTCGGATAACGACATGCATTCTGCTCGCGATCCTCTTCAGTAGCTCGCGGAATTGTCAACGACGATGTTTCGTGAGGAACGGGGACCGATGCGCAGTACGATACGGAAACAAAGGGAGAAGAGACAACGACGGAAGCAGAGGCGTTGAGATTGAAGTTGCTACGTGGGCGCGTAGACACGCGCGCAGTAAACTGCAATGTGATTTAATTAAAATTAAAGCAGTCATCCCTGGTTAGCTGTGGAGAACGTTTGCCTCGTTCTCGTATCCGAATCTGACCAGAACGTTCGCAAAACTGTCGACAAATTTGCGACTCCGCGCGGCCAGGCCATCGACCACTATGCCCCCAACCGTTTCCAAACTTGGTAAATTTCTCAATTATCAAAATTAATTAGATTTCTTGGGCTGATGTTGCGAAGGTTTTGCTAGCGGCGCATTCTGTTGCGACGACTGTGCGTTATTTGCTGTAAAAAGCATCCATTTTTTTTTAACATAAGGACGGATACTGGGAAGCGGTAATTTCAACTAGGCAAGTAGCAACGAGAAATGTCAAATTAAAGGTATTTGTACAAGGAGGAACTCGGCAGGCTGGTCGAACGTTCGATAATTAAGGTAGTCAAAAGATGAGGATGTTTAATTAGGAGACCGTCAGTCGACTCGAAAGGGATCAACGGGAATAATCTTCCGCGTGAAATTTGTGCGCCCCAATTTTCGTGGATTTGGTGATACGTGTTACAATTGTCCCGAAATTTTCTATGTTGATGAAAACTCCGCAGGAATTTAATTAAAGTGACTAAAATATTTGTTCAATCAATTGTGTTGAATATATTCGATAGGTGCTGAACAATGTTTGATGTTTAATTGTCATACATGATTTGCAAATTCGTGAAACAATTTAAAATTGATTATAAGTTCTGCAGCAGCACAAAGATGTAATCGAGACCTACGTTTTCTATATTATCGAACTATTGTGTATTACACGATGTTTAAGGTACAATTGTAAGTATATTCGAAAACTGTATTCGTTATAATAAAAACTATTTATTTCTGAGTTGGGGAAAACTAGGGACAACTAAGAAGTAGTATAAGATTATATTGTATATCAGTTTCTTGGATCGAGTTTTATACCTATGTATATACTACAAAAATATAAATTGCCTAACCGAAGATCAGTGAAAATAATTGCCAACTGTCGTAATAATAATGTGATAAATACTCAGCACCTCTAATTGTTTCTTTATTTCTCATCGAGATATTGCGATTCGGAATACGACTTCCTTTTCTTTTTTTTGGAAACTGTCCTAATTTCTCGTATATTATACATGGTATGGCACGTTCCTCCAGCAGAACGAATCATTTCCACCTTCTTCGTCGCCCAGCCTCAACCAGCCAACATCGAGACTACTTTTTCTTTCTGTCGGACGAAAATTACAGTTTCCACAGAGTTTCGTCGTTAAGTACAGCCTGCACATCCGCGTTATAATGTCAGCCGCCTGTGTCGCTACTGACGGAACTTACGGCCCGAGTAATACGTTTTCCATTACTACTGACCGAAGCTTGTGAAACGCTCGATTCAACTCCGACCCGTAGACCGTAGACCTGAAGCAGCGAAGAAAAGAAAACAAAAGGCAGGAATCGACCGCCGCCAGCGAATCGCTTGGTTTCCTCGAAGATGTGATATTTTAATCACCTGGGAAGCAATTACCTACTTGAATGTCACAGTGACTGCAACGTGGTAGCATTTGCGTACGTTAAACTGTGGATTCGAGTACCTGCTTGTTTATGTCTGTTTGCCAAACGCAAGTGGAATCTAATCGACAATAGGAGTAACGTACAGGTGGTATTTGTTAGTTTTAGGTGGTAGCAAACGAAATGATCGATTTCTGAACTGTGGAAAACCTTTCGAAGCCTGATAGTTAATTTTGTATGCAAACTGAATTTATCGCACGTGAATTTGGTACTTATAGCTAAGGGCATAGCAGGTGGTCGATGGTTTCTGAATTGTTTCATTTTATCGTGACAAAATTTTGTATCGTATCATGTTATGGACAAATCAATTTGTGTATTTTGCTCGTGCGAAAATAAACTTGGGTAAAACGCAACGGAAACTGCACATAACATCAGTGCAACATTTGGGAAATGTACGTACAGTTTGGCAAAGTATATTTTAAATCTGTAATTTATAAACGATTTTTCCAACAAAGATTCTTGATAAATACAAGATAAGCAAAATATAGCTGACCACAACAGAATAATCAATACATATTTGTGGGTATAAGGTTTGCAATATGTAAATATACATTTTCAAAATAAATCAAGTTATGGAGGAAGAGAATGTATTATACACAGTGCAAGAATACCTCTATTGCAATATAAGAATATATTTGCCGATATAATTTGTAAACGTTAAATCATAAAAAGAAAAATCGAATCGCCTTTGCTGCATTCGTCCTTTCATATTTAACCCCTTACCTGTGGATGACAAGTTAACTCGGCATTGAAAACATGAAAAAATCTGGAGCGGTTTATGACAAGTTAACTTGTCTTACGCCTTGAAGAAGCATTTTCAAATGACGAGTTAACTCGTCAACCCCCGTTAAAAGGTTAAATAATGTAATCGACACATTACTGTTGCAGGATCTGCCTTCAGGAGTTTCCGGAGTCCTTCAATTCGCGACGTGTAATATGGCAGGAATATGTCTAACAGTGTTGACGCCGGTGTTTCGGGAACAAGTGAACCAACATGCAACGTGGAAATTCTTAGTTAAATCGAACAGGAGCTAGTAGACACTCGCGGATCGGGGACGGGATTGTGACGTATATGTGTTTGTTGTCAGAATCATGCTGAGAGCTTCATTTGCAGAATACCTGGAAAATGGCAAAACTTTCGAGATGCTCTCAATTGAATGTTGCGTGTGTATTCGTGAACTCGCAGCCCTTTTTCCGTCTCGTTCGTTCTAAGAACGCAATCTTTTTGTCCACAATTTGCCTGGGTTGGAAAGTAGGAATCAAGAAGCGAGACGGACACGTTGATATCTTTGATTTTATTGGTTCTGGAAAATGATAGAGAGCATAGTTAGTTCTTTCAATCGCACGATTCTTTCGGATATGGCAGGTTGCACATACTCTACGCAACACAATTTTATTGATGATAGTTTCTGGAGCTGGTAAAAATAGTTTAGGAGGTGTTAAGGGCTTCATCGTGAAATAGCACTCCGTGGCCAAGAGGATTAATGATTGTATTTAGATCGCCGTGTGATTTGTGTAGTGATATGTTATGGTCTGTGATTGCTCATAATTGAAACGTGTAATAATAGAATCAACTTGTTGTCGATATAATATGTGAAACATAAATCTACAAATCAATCATACAATTAACGAAACAGGTTAATTGAGATCCAAGTTTGTAACGTGTCGTGAAACAAGCAATCAAAATTTTGATTCCCAGGTGAAGTTCCTAATTTGATATAATTATTTAATTTGAATAAATTATGGAATTTTAATCTAGTTCTATAATATGGCACCATTACTGTGATTTTCGTCGCAAAAAATAATTATGCAAAAAGAAGAGATCGTATATCGTAACAGTGTGTATATTAACATGTTTTCATTTCAATCTCTTCCATTTAGTTTCACTTCTGATAGTTTAATGAAATTCGCAAATGAGTAAAATCATTGCGTTTTAATATAACCTCTGAGCAATTGCGTAATTTCAATTGTAGCAATACGTCTAGCAATGCGACATTTGCTCCGTAATAATGCGATCCTAGTAACTTTTAATGTGCCCACTTAAATAGCCCGGCGTACATTTCTTCTACGCCCTTCCTCATTCTATTCGATTTAATTTACCCCATGGCCTTTCAACGTTCAACACAGCCTTGGAATTAAGGCGTTCGGATTTAATAATTTATCGCCGTTAGTCGACGTACTTCTTCGTTACATGGTATCGTCTTAAGCTTGCATACGTTTCTGCATTCACTCCTTTTCCCGGCGACGGGACGCGTCGCGACGACGTTCCGTAATCCATTTTACATAATTTACGGCACCGCCCTTTCCGAGCATGCTTAACTGGTTCCCGAATTCACGACTCCGTTCTTTTGTTCCCGAATGCGTACAAAGTCGGGACAATTTAATCTTACTCGCGGTTAATGACGCTCCACTCGAATTAAAATTAATTGGATTATTATGGCAATAATGCCATGTTTTATTAAAACGTAATATTTTTCGTAGTTTCTAATTTCACCATATCGATCGACTGTTCTTTTTTGTTTAATGCGATAGCTTTGGGAACAGATTCTAAGGAATAGAAACAACATTTATAACTTTTGCTGTTGGAATATTGGGTGTTCATTATTTTAACGAGACTATTAATGAATCGTCCGCGCGGATCGCACTAATTATGAAACATATAATTAACCTTTTGAATTTATTTAAAGTAACTTGTCGTGATACATTAATTGTACCTATTCTACACCTAGATTTCCACGATTTTAACGATTTCCACAAACCGGAAGTAGAGTTTCTGAAGACCATCGTGCTCTTTCTTTCTTTCATTCTTATTACATATTCCAATTTCCGCTGATTTCCCCGCCGGCGCGGCGTTTTAATCACATCGTCGCAAAGAAAAGACGAACGCCTCGTCGGAAGTCAGTCGCTACTGCAACTTCAATTTTCCTTTGTATTCCTCGGCTGTTGATTCTAGACACCATCCAATTATTCGCACGTCCCGACCCCTTTCGCTCCCTTTAATTCCATCGTCGTAGAGAAGTTTTCCTTGTCACAATCAACGAGAAAGTAAAGAAACCATAGTTGTAGGCAATCGCACACCATGGATCCAACCGCCGTCGTTTCAACGTCAAACGTTAAGAAGGCGAACTGGCCGAAATTGCCAGTTTCTGGCGTCGAAGAAGGGTGCCCGCCACTACATAGGCGGCGAATTGCACACAAATAACGTCTGGCGCAATGTATTTTGATGCGTAGACGAGTACACGTGAAAACAAACAAGAAAGGCCAGACAAACCGACGGCATCGCCCTTTCGGTTCGCCCGTGGCTCGGTTTGTTTGCTCTGCCCGAGAGTTTCGCACTCTCCGGAGGGTAAATGCGACCCACCCCACCGTTTTTTCGCTGAACCGCTACCCAACATTTTCGAAACTTCCACGTGTTTCTCTTTTTCCGCCATCCGCTGTCCGGTTCGACTCTCATTTCGGATCCACCGCATGATTCCGTGACGTCTCAGCGTCTCTCGTTCGATTTTATCCCCCGTTCAGCTTCTTGAAACATTCTGTCCCGCGACATGAAAGTTTTCGCGACGTTTCAAGGAGATATTTCGATGGGAGGAATAAGTAGCAAAGTTTCCATCTGCGTTCCCTTTGTTGTGCCAAAGCGACGCGACGCGATGCGTTCGACGATCGCGATGGAATAAACGATAGATCTCAATGGGAAGTCGAGAATGCTTGACGAGCTCGAAGCAGGGGTTGAAAACAGTTGCGATATCGGGTTCGGTTCTTCGGACAGTTATAAGTTATAAGGATCGAAGAAATTTAATAACTGTTGCGAATACATGTAACGGTTCTCACTTTTATCGGTTTCGGTTTCGGTTCCTTAGGACCGATGTTATATCGATTCGTTATAAAATAAATACTTGCCGGGAAAGGATTTAAACGAAAAGAACGGAACGAACTGAAGGATGAAAAGTGTTCAATAAGCTAATAGAACGCCATGAAACATATCGATTTCAGACGGTGTAATTTTATTCCAACAAGGAAGAAGCCCCTCCGAATAAATTAGCCTTGCAAGAATCAACGCCCGTCCTGTAATAACTGTACTTCAGAACTTGCGCGTAATAATTGGTCCTGTTCGAAGCGACTGCTTTATTCTTGCCGCGAATCGCATGCAACGGAAATATCTTGAAAAGTTTTCCTCCGTTGTAACCTCTCGTTTGCGTACTTTTTATCCCGCTTTATTCTGCCCGTTTCACGTGCACCCTAGTACATAACCTTTGTAAGTTTTCCTTAACTCGCCCCACGGTCACTAGCAGATTCCGCGCACACACGAAATCGCTGCCGTGCCTCGCATTTTACAAGCCTCGTTTCGGCAAGTTTGTGCAAATGTGACTTTTGGTGGATTGAAACGGCTCGAGTCTGATATTGAAATACAATGAACGCAATTAATGTTACTTTCGAATGACCCTTCTAAACCTTGATCAAATTGTCTTCATTTCGACATTGTTAATCGTGAAATAAGTTATTTCTGACATTTTATATATTTTGAGAAAAATGCCGCATGAAACAACGTTATGTACAAAATTTGTATAATATTTGATTTGAGCACGTTCAAGTGACATTGGGTAAATATTCATGCGCCAAGTTGATACTTTTAACAAATTGATATTACTGTTGGAGTGAAGCAGATACAAGATTATTGAAATATTAATTTTGGCTAGTGGTTTAATTGTTACTTGTTGAGTACCAAGTGCTATAAAATTTTCATTCGACAAACTTTCGTAGTTCTTTGGTAATTGATTGCTACAGATTCATTTATATTTCTAAATACCAGCGTCACCGACTGTAAAAGTAACACAGCTGAATACGCGAGTAATCTCGATACGTTCAAATAATAGATGATATTGCTTTGATACCTATCGTTCGACTTGCAAATATTCAGCCTTTCCAAATTAGCAGAATACTTAAGTACCATTAAGTTTGAGTCATAGAAAGTTACCGAAAATCGGTCTGGCAAGGAACGTGTTATTACGTCTATCGCTAATTACTCATTGTCTACATACGATATTCTCATTTCAGAAAATCACCATCAAGCGCGTCCACGCTGATGCAAATCAATTCAATTCCTACCCCGCTATAGACATGCGGAGCACAGTGTACCCCGAAAAAAAATAACCTATCACAAGCACGATACGCGACAAATTTCCGCAAATTGGAAAGCTCGTAAGCGTAAACTCAACGGCGGGCTAAATACACGCGCGATTGTACAAAGTTTCTCATCTTCAATTTCCTAATCACCAGCATCATCATCATCACCATCATCATCACCATCATCAACGTCGCCGCCGCCGTAGTCATCATCATCATCAACGCCAGTTTCGCCTCGTTCTTTTTCTCTTTGCAACGGGTTCACAATTCGCTCGCGTCTGTCAGTCGTTTTCATAATCGTTACGAGTACATCGGTCCTCTTCCTCTATCCCGTCTGGCCCAGAGGGAAAGACAGCGGCAGTATTCCTTTCATTTAATTCCCGCACGCCGACGCTCGCTGTTTAATGGATCCGCGGATACAGCAGCTACGCGAGGGAGCGTTGTCCATTAACAAAAGTGTCGCGAGATTCGGGCCAACTTGCCGTGTGACGTATCGCCGCGATATTTCACCGGCGAATTAATTAATGAACGCAGTATTTTATGGCGGGCTCGCGAGTCTTGACCCAATCGCAACTGGCATCGCAATTTGCGCCAAACTGTACGAACGGCACACAGTTGCGATAGATATCAAACGTAACGAGTTGCGCGACAGACGCCGCGAAATCACTGTTTCAAGTGATAAGTGATTGGAATGGAACGCGTTATTCTTTGAAAATTATGAAATTAGATGGTGGAGACGTTTTTAACCCTGCTACGGTCTTCGATTCAAGTTGTACGCTTAAGATCTTTGGGTGTAAAGAGAACCGAATGTGCGAGATTGAACTTTGAATTTTATGTGCTGACTAGAGGTGCAGAAATATATTTGTGTATCTTTTATTTCGAAGAAACCAACGCATGGCATTGTTGCGGAAGAAGGATTTTAGGTACTCGTCTCAATTTCAACGTCCGCATTGCTGAAATTACACTCGGATACGTGATCACGTGACTTCAGATGCAGCTCTATCCGATGAGAAGTCAAATTTTAAACCAACATTCCATGTTATTCATCTTTTCTTTCGACTTTATCATCAGTCATGGTTACAAAATATTTCACGTTGATCACTGCTTTCCATCATTTGATTGTTTTTCGTAATATTTACTCAGGGTCAGAAAAGACCAGACGACCTAGTATGCAACAAATTTTTGTTTTTAACATATCTAACCAGGCACAATGGGCTTTTAATATATTATTAAGGGAACATAAACAAGCATACTCATAAAAATTATGGTATATGTTATCCGGAAACAGCAAAAATTCTTGAAGAATGAAGAAAGAATTGGGTCGAGAAAGAACCAAAGGGGTATTTAGCTGATTTAGTTGAGCTTAACTTAAACTTGAGATGAGTGAAGAAATATCGATGGACGAGCGGGGTATTAATAATTCACTTAAAATATCGGAAGCCTCTTAGTTTCTGAATAAATGGATGAAAGAGCGAAAGAGATATTCCAGCTTTCCAATACTTTTTTAGAAGTGTTCGGCGACTTAATTATAATTATCGTCTGTTATTAGTTGTGACTTATTAGTGAACGAAAGTGTGAATCAAATATTTGTTCAACGTTTACATTAACAAAATGTTCCATCCGAAAATCATGATCGGCCGGTATCGGTTTCCTACCGCTTGTAATTAAACTGAAACTCGTTCGATAATAATCATTCAGCCGTACATAACCGTACGAAAAGTTGACAGCACGCAACGGCAAGGTTAGGCGATACGAAATCCGACCGCAATGAAGAAGGGAAGAAAAACGCCGAAGTCTGACTCTTCTAGCAAACCGAAAAAGTTGATCGACGAGGATTCTTGGCGCGCACCGCTGGAGGAGATTTCGATCAACGATGACCACTGGCGTTGCATCGTGATTATGATGGTTGAGACGATCACGGAACACTCAAGGTGTGTGTCGCTTTCCAACGCGGCCGCCGAGGAGGGTAGACGAAAAAGCATTTACTCTCTCAGCTGTCAGAAAACGTTGGCCAGTATGAAAGCGTTGTCGAAGCACAGCTTAGACAAATGTCCAACGATTCAGGGCGTTTGTCATTACGCGAATAAGGTTTTCAACGCGGACAACGATATGTTGCCGACCTGGTTGATGGCGCTTGTCATCAAGTTCTTAATATATCGGGCCAGAGAAGAAAGCATCGGTATAGTGAAAAGATTAGAAGACCTGGAGCACGAAATAGAGGAGGAGTATTGGATTATGCAAACAGTTGCTGGCTGGGGTAGGTGAATCTGTGCATGCATGTATCGATTTTGCCGTTACCGTGTATGGAATAAAATTGCTAATAATGTAGGGACCGAAGAAAAAGGGCAGGCATCGGGAATCGAACCCAAGATCGAGGCACTGATCGGTGTCTACCACCAGAAGATCACGGGTTCGATTCCCGATGCCTGCCCTTCCCTTTTCTTAAAAAAATGTTTCTTTTATTAAGTCAGGGTGATTTTGTTTATCAAAAAGGACATTTTCTGGTTAACTAACTTTTGTTCAAAACATTTCTTTGGCAGATTACTGGAAATGTAATTTGTACAAAATTGTTGTTTCATCAGCTACCACGGAGTATAAATTTACCTTTCTGAATGGCAGCGTTCCAATGCATGAAACGTTGCAGTAATATTTAATAAAACAACTTCTTAAATCATTATATTTTGTATCGTATTCCTTTTACAGCGAGAAAGTACGCTAATTTAATAATGCACTTCATCTGAAATATATTTCGGCCCTCAACTTTTAGTTTTAACACTCATCTATTCTTCGTCGACCTGGAATCAAAATAATATTCATCCAATAATATTAATTTACGTTCTTTGGTTTATTAACAAAGGGTAGCTCGTTCTTTCTGCTGGCCAAACCAAAGCAATCGCGCAACAAGAAGTTAAAGGAATTACTCCTTCTCGTTCTTTCTTGTTTCCGCCCGGCTATCACTGTGCCTTTTTCAGGACAGCCAGGGGCGAAGAATGTCAACATGGAGAAATTTACTAACAAGGCTAACACGAAGCTGCGAAAACGGGACGAAGAATGGCGTGATACCGTTTACGTCGATGATGCGCCTATTAACGGGCCAAATCTTTACATAATTCTAAGCGAATTTCACAACCCAGATCTGCCACAGTATTTGATAAATGTTGGTGTACCGCTCTATTGTATAATGCAAATCAAACGTCCGAACGAACGGCTAGATCGCCACGTGCGATACGAAACGACCGAAGGGGAATCAGAGGAAACCAAGAAATTGCAATTTGTACGTAATTACACTGTTAGTAAAATTGATCTGTTCAATTTCTGGACGAAAGTTGAAGAACGACTGATGTGTCCGGAAACGTATCCAGAATACTGCGACGTAGGATTTCTGACGTTTTGTCCACCACAATATCCAGAGGCTGTAACCGATGACGAATACGAAATTCAGAAGAAGGATATGTACGACAGAGTGTCGTACATTGTGTACGATTTTTATGATCTTTACAGGCAGCATGATAAATATTTGAAAAGTATGAGAATGGAGGACGGTATTATTAGCAGAACTACAGAGAAACTGAACATGGAGGTTTATGAGAACTTGTTGGCTGCGTTTCCTATGGAGTGCGTTTCAGTGCCGATAGTATTGTACGCAATATTGATGCAAGTTGAAGCGAATGAGAAAAGAATCACTCCAGAGGACTCGGTGGTTGAGACAGGTGATCCGAAGACGGTGAGGAAAGTAAGTGATTTAATATTTAAAGCAGACGGTTCGAAAGTAGTAAACGTAGTTCGGTAACGGTTTAAAAAGAAATGTTCAATGTGCTATATAGACGTTACTGTTTATTGCTTGGCATAAAATAATTGGAAATGTCAACGTTTACGAAACTCTTATAGAAGAACACTGGTACGATGGAGAAGACAGAAGTAGACACCCAAACGCTTACAGCTGACACGGAATCATATATGACTGACGCTATACCATTCACGATTGATGAAACAGCTGCGGTTATCGAAGAAACAATCAAGAGCCTGAACATTAAATTCGGTCTCGATGATGCGAAGTATATTATCAACGACAATGAACACAATCAAACTGATATTGAACTAACTCTTCACGGAGACACATTACTGGAAGCCATTCGTCTTCTCGATAACTCTGCAATTGTTGGCATGTCAGACGCGAATGATTTGCTCGATAACATTCTGGCGATCTTCTACTTTCCAAGTATCACAAATCTCTATAATGGAAATAAAATCTCTGAGAAACGACTGAACGACTATGCTCGCCATTTGGATAACATTCGTGATTACTTCGATGCCAATATTAGCGACGAAGAAGTTAGACATTATTTGCACATTTTGATGTTGGATAGAATGATATTCGGATCATCGAAGCCTAAAATCGAACCCTTGAACGATGCAACTATAGAAGAAGTAATGGATCTGATGTACAGACAACGCTTGTCGTCCACGATGAAACGGTCTAGATCGCTACCCAGTATGAGCACAAAATCCAGACCGCAAGCTTGCACTCTCAGCGATGGTAACATCGATTACGGTAAAATAGTTCCAGAAATCATCGAATGCTCGTGTCTGTTCGATCTGATAGATCCCCGTGAATTATTAATGCCTGGTTACTTGGACGAGAATATTTTTCAAGCAAGACCAACAGACAGCACATGTCTGGAAGGCTTCAGTGACATCGAGCTATTATCGAAGCCAATTTTTCTCCAGCTTCTTCACGAGTGTTTCCTCTGTTTCAATCACGTTGATCTCCGATACTTCGAACCTACGGACTGTCTGTTACTGCATTTCGGTAACAAGTGGAAAATCAATAACGTGCACAAGGAGGAAAGAATGTCTAGCATTCGGACGCCGGTGCGGCTTCGTGATTTCTGCAAATACGTGGTGCCTGAAGAAAAGGATTGGCTACGGCGGGAAGAAGAACTGTACAGATTACAGACGGCCGACTCGATGGAAAGATTGATGAAGAAGAGCATGGAGATATACGACGAGACGATGTTGTTTCGCGACGAGGACTTCATTCTTCCTGGGACCTTGAAAGCCAGAGATCTAGAAAGGAGCAATGAGCTTGCTCGGCAAAAAAGTACTTCAGACATGAGTAAGAAGAAGTTTTATTGTTTAACATACAGTACGTCCGTCTTAAGTGTATACATGTGATTATTTCTATAATTATCAGAGATATGAAAAAGTGTTTCAGACGAAAGTTGTATGGTGTCATGGGGAATATAATATGATGATAATTGTATGACTTTGAAATAACGTGGGGGTGTGCTGTTAACGTCATATTGAAATGTTTAAATGGAGCTCTATATTTTTTTACTGTAGATTATAGTAGCTAATATTGAGGCATTTTCAAAACACTACCTACACATGTATTTTTGCAACTTGACACTTCAAACGGGCATACTGTATAGTTCCCCTGTTTGTAACTTTTAAATTAAGCTTTTATGTATACATATATTGTGCCATCCATAGATAGGTACGTTTGTTTCCAATGATATCGTGCTACGTTTTCGTCAAAAGTGGCAATGGAGTCCTCAGGGCCCCTTGAATTCGGTGGCCAAAAAAAACGTTTTGCACGGTTAGTCTGGGTACATAAATGTCACTTGTCCAAGGAAACCTGTGGTGAATTGTTGCGCTGCAGTATTTATCGTAATTATGTATATATTCTGCAGTTAAGGGATGTAGAGTAGTAGAGTGATACTGTTTGTACTTGTATTTGGATGATTTAATTAATTTCGGCTTAAAAATTATTTCACGTTCATGGAAATCGTTAGATTTCTAATTGTTGCATTGTATATTTGTTAAATAGATGCTACAATGGAGGGACATATTTTGTGATGCAATAATTTGAAAATGCAAAATATAGTTCTTGCAAAGAGATTACTGTTTTGGAGGAAAACGGCTGCAAAATATTTATTGGGCGCACGAAAACTTTTCTCTATATTATAACTATTTGCTTGCTTGCGTTAAACAGATTAAGTTTGCATATCACATTAAAGTACAATAAATATTTACGTTTTACTATTATTCTTTATTTGTCATTTTTACTCGTGTAAAAGTATTGTTTACAAGTATGGAGAAAATATGTTTGAAATGGAAAGAACTAATAATATATACGAACTGCTTATTAGCTTCTGCGAAGGAAACAATGAAGGATACAAAGAAAGGGGCGAAGAAAACTGTTTCTGAGAAAGGAAAGAAAAAGGGGAAGAAATCAAATAACAATAGAACCAGCTCGAAGAAACTAAGCATAGATCAGGAGTCTACATTAAATACGCAGAACGCGTTGACAATTTTTAGTCCTGACACG
Organism: Nomada ferruginata; assembly: GCA_963583965.1. NCBI lineage: Eukaryota > Metazoa > Arthropoda > Insecta > Hymenoptera > Apidae > Nomada > Nomada ferruginata. The sequence goes on from OY757213.1 coordinate 16,677,536, forward strand.
GAACCGATTTACGATTTCATTGGCTACGATCTTGGCAGGTTACGAGTGCAAGTTACAAATCGAAAGAGGACATTCTATTCTGCCGATGGCACTCTGGTTCAATTAGAAATTGACGATTGGCTTTATCAAGCGAAAGATATACGCATCACAATCACCCTTCATGGTTGCAGCTTACGATTGTACCACCGAATTGGTAGTCCAGAAACCAACAATGTATTCCATTTGACGAGTAAAACGGGAATCATTCTGGCTTTCCAAAAATTATTGGCGTCACGAGGTAAAAGTATTAAACTTTCTGGAGTTTCGACAATTTTCTTGTACTTGTTGCGATAGTGATTCATCATTGTTTGGTAAAGCATCAGCCATACGTTGAAATAAATGAATCTCTTCGCTAATAAATTTGAAATACTTGAGGTACTTATGCCACGAATAAAAATGAGTTGAATCGGAAAGAGAAAACTCATGAAGTACACGTGTGGTGAATAAGGTAGAAAATAATATTTTACTAGGTTGCTGCAATCAAGTGCATGTCAATTTACAATACGGACTTAATTATTACCGTTGGATATAAATTTTTGCATTCATATTGTGATTTGTTTTATAATTTCTTGCGCGTGACGCTTGTCGCGATAAATGAATTTCGAAGTAATTATATAAAAAGATACTGTGGCGGCGATATTCGAACGCTAGCTTAAAGCAGCTAAAGTTTCAGCTGTTCGCATATAATCCATTTTACGTTACGTAGAATATTGAATCGTACAGCATTTTAAATTGTTTTACCATATGCCGTAACTTTCTAGCAGATCTTTTGTTCTTCACGAAAATCAATACGTGTGGAATTTTAATTTCCTAGCCTTTGACGATTTAAAATGTTTTAATAATAAATTTCAACATCCCCAATTTTCCTCAAGTATTTTCCGTACATTCACTATCTTCTATTATTTTCGTCAAAGATACATTTTCATTTATTATAGAATAGTTTTACTTGGGACTATTATTTTTAAATAATGAATCAAATACCTTATTTAGGCGAATCAGGAATTCCTTTTCAACATACTTGGCAGCACATGAACGTCCAATTTCGAGCCTCTTGGCCAACGGGATTACACATAGAACCAATTATTGGGGATGGACCACAGAATCCGTATTACATTCAACAATCATACATACCGAAGAGGAATAACAACATTGTTGAAGAGTATGAAGTTTGTAGAAAATTTTTACGAAATGGAACTGTTTTAAAATATCTAAGTAACAACAATGTAATCGTTTTACGCCCTAATGGAGTAATAGTAACATGTACAGCCTTCAAGGAACAAAAAATCAAGCAACATGAAAGTGATCATAGGGAAAGCGACATTTTAAGAACTGCATACGTCGGTTTGTCAGGTATTTAACGTCGAATGGTACACTAAGTGAGACAGAAATTGATAAATTAAACATTTACTTGTCCGATGAATCGAATCATATATAATAATAATTATACAAACATTCTTTAATAATAATGCAACACGAAGTGAAATGCACCAGAGCTTTAGAAAATTGACACATCTCATGTAAAATTGCATGTATATTACATTGTTATAGGCGATCCATCAAACAAAGGGTCGAAGCTGCCATCTAAAGGCAAAACGAAACCAACGGAGTCCTTGTTTCAATCGGACGGATCAGGGGAGGCTGGCCCTGCACTTTTGGAGCAGAATTCGACGACGGTGAATCGAGTGTCCGTTAAACGTTTTAACTCAGGCACCAGAATAATCTGATCCAATAAATCAAGGATCCAGGTCTTGAAAAACACTAAACGCCCAGACATTTATTTCTTTACACTAAATATGTGGCATTCATGATACAACATAATTAGAAATGAAATTCTAGTTTTTGTTTCAACATTTCCCTCCGCACAAGGCAAAGTTTCGAGATGTAGGAAATTAAATTAAAACGGATTTGCTGATTACACCGTATGAATTATATTTCTCCAAGGGAATTTGTTCCGATTCTTGGAAACTTACACAATTCACTTCTATTGAAACTGTACTACAATTCAAATTATTAATATTGTTAGGCGATGTACCGTGGCATTCTGAAGGAGTTTCTAAACAACTAACTAACAAATACACAATATATTGAAGTACTTTTCTTCATGGACTTTCCATGAAAAGTTGTACAAAGGTCCACGATTTACGTATCGACCCTGTCCATCACTGTTGTCACTGTATGGAAATTTTGTATGCCACTGTAAATCATGTTACATCGTGACATACATATCTGGTACGTCTTCGCTCTCATTGATTCGATCATGACTTCTCTTCAGGATCATGGCAACGTCTTGTCAACGGCGAACTATACGACCACGGTGTCAAGATACACGGTCCTCGATCACGACGGTAGCCGATACGAGGTGGTCGATGACTTGATTGTAAGTGAACAGCATCGATTACTTGTGAGAATGGCGTCAGACTACGAGGTAGACGAGAAATTCACGCGTCGGGCTGACGATACCAACATGTTGCTGAATTCCAGCGGAGAATTGATTGTCAGATTCCCAGGTAGGTTTCATCGTGGTTGCCACTTTGCGGAACGGATTTCAATTTCTGCACGCCACTCACAGTCTTTGTTGAATGAGATCGAAATTTCTAAATCACGTCGGAAGTTCGACAAGGGAACCGGTGTTTCGTAAGGAAATTAAACGCTGGTTGTATAATTTTGAATGGTTCAAACGAACGAATAATAGTAGTTAATAGTTCAGTATAGTAGATGAATATTTTATATTAAAATAATATTATTTTAATATCTTAATGGAAATAATCTATGCAGTTATTCTGAAACGTGGATAGTTGTCCGAGAAATATGTAATATGAATGCGAAATTCTGGTGCTTTTAAATTCATCAATTCATGGGCTGATGTGAGGTAATTGTACGGAGAGACGTTATTCGTTCATATATGATGCACAGTCACTACGAATCAAGGGAAAACGGAAGATACGCAAACTAGAGGCGAATGTTTTTCACTTTTTTCCGCAGATATAATTAAAGGAAAAGTTCGATATCTAATATTGAAGAAGAACGAGTTTTAATTAAAGTTGGACCTTTGTTTCTATCTATTTGTTTCAAATAAAAATCATAGAGTTATCAAATATTACGTATTCCGGTAGGTATATTGGAATGAAGTGCGTATCGAAGCGAGTCTGCTTAATAAAGTTCTAGAAATGAATGATCATTCTTCAATGGACCTTTCAGTTTGCATGTTCAATTGCGATTGACATTACGATTGAAGATTGAAAAGTCATCTCGATAAAACTTAATTTACCAACGGTTCCTGGTTGCATCACATCGTACGTCTGAGTACAATATTTGTCCCGAATTTGAATGAAATATTATATAATACTTCCTAATACGCGAATTCATCTATGTAAAATGAGGGAATTCTCAATACGGACATGTATACGGACCAGTCAACTGCTATGTACCATTGTCTCGCGATATAAAACTTTCAACCAAGAAAAAACTTACCATGAACGATTATGATATAGCAGAACGAATCCGATAGCTTTATGTACGAATTCCGTTGGTGCAAGGAGTCTTGTGTAACTCAAAGCCGTGCTACGTTTCAGACGGTACACGTATCACAACCGGCTACACGATAGAAAACGAACCAGTGATGTGTGACTGGACCGAGGAAGACATTGTGCGATACTTTACATCGGAGGGTATAAAGGAGGAAGAGGAGTCCTATGAAGACGCTTCGTTTTTCAATCTCAGATACGATGGGGGGGCTTCTTCAAGACGAAACACGGAGCACGAGGAGAAAATAGCCGAGCTATTGATCACAGACAGCTTTGTCTCCGTCCTGTTGACGTGTCGCATCGAGCACAAGAACTATGCCACTGTGTCCTACGATCAGTTAGCAGTTAGCTGCACTCTATCGATGCCTGACGATCTTCGAGTCAGCATATCGAGGGGTGGTGATTACGAAGTTTCAATGGAGGGAGGAGTTAATCTGAAGGTAATCGAAACCCGTGAGATGTAATACCTTTGAAAGCGGTTATCTAATTCTGCAGAATTCTGGCGATGTGAATATTTGAACGAGACACGCTTGAGGGTCTCTTCTTGCACGTAGCTAGACGCATCTGTTCTAGATTATTAAATATGGAAAGATAACTTACAAAAATTATATGTATGCATATGCAGTCAGTCTTATAAAGATTCATACCGTTTCTGTCCATACAAGAAAGTTAAGATTAAGGATTTAGACGATGACGGAAATCCATATATTTTTCTTATTTTATTGAGGGGTGGGGTGCGAATACTTATGGGACTGTATATAATGTATGTACAGTCGAATGGGAAAGTAAGTTAACACTCTTGCCAACAGTTTAAATGTATAATAATAATTATAATGTATGTTTATATGTTTTAACGTATTCTTTGTAGTATAAGTACATAAAAAAATAAGCCACAAAAATATAAATATATCGCTGTTATTAAACATATATTGCCTTCATTTGCACATGCATGCCAATCGTTAATTTATATCATGCGTAGTTTATGTAAGAAAATCACTGTTTTTTGAAATATAAACTCGAAATAGACTTTTATCTTTAATGTGTACATTCTGTAGACAAATATTGTAACAAACAAATAATTAGCTTAAAAAATGCGTGCAAAAGAATTATTATTCATACTTAAAATATAAACATGTTGACTATACGTACAAAAGTTCACTCCGACTAGATAGTTTACCGAAATTTCATTTCATATTATTTCAAATTATAACAATAATTATTTTTAACATGTTTTGTAAATATAATTTTCGAACAAGATGTTATAAAACCAGCAGTTTCTGAGATTCCCATATTAAAATATCTTCTGAAATTCTGTAACTGCATACACGGGCACATGTGTTTCTGTATACATCTACTAGTATTTATAAAAAAAACAGTTTTAATTTCTGCGACTTCCAAAGATACTTTTAAACTCTGCCAAATATTCATCTCACCTATTGCAGCTTCGTTAACTAATTACTAAACAGACACAAACCTTTCTAAACCAAATATTCCCCTATTAGATCCATGAAGCTACCCTGTCATTCAAAGGCAACGCGTGTACCACTTGCAGCGACCAATCAACATCCATCTACAATTTTTTACCCCTTGAGATATCATCTGTCATATTTACCACCACCGACGTCTTTGGCAACACATTCCAATTAAAAAACGACGGTACAACACATTGTTACTCTCAATCCCAGAAAACACCCGAACAGAAGACAACCTCCAACCTGGACGCTGCTGAATTAAACAACCAGGAGGAACATTGTAATGAAAATCACGACGAGGGAGATCTGCCAAATCAATGTCGTCACGAAAGACTTCGCTTCAAAGACAACGGACTTGGCTATAGAATATTTTCCGTAAATCGAAATCTCACGGCATACGAGTACATCCATCGGTTTACGAGGAATCAAGCGGAAATGATGGCAACATTTAACAACAAGACGAGCATAATCTTTTATCCAAGCTTACGTCGACCGAAACTCCAACATCTGGTTACGTACGAGCCAGTGGGAGCTGTATCACGAACAAAGTGTATCTTGTCATTTCCGGTTAGATAATCGCTTTAATCATTTCGTTATCATTCCGCGGTTATTGGTATTTCTTGAACGCTGAATTTCACGAGGCAGTCGTTAATTTCGTGCTAACGGCAGGAAAAATCGAGGGGACATTGGGGTAAATAATATAGAGTGTAGCTTTCTTTATTTTAAGAAAGAACTGGTGGCTGAGAAAAGTCGACGGGATACAATAAAGAATAGAAGTGCATTGTTCTTGGTTTTCGTCTATGGGAGACGATCTTACTCGAAAGATATAGTTACGCATTATCTTAGGTTTTTCTTTTCTCTTATTCTGTACGCCATTTTTGCTTTGAATAGTAGAAAGGTATTTTCATCTTTGTTTTCATATTTCGCGTGGATGCCGGGTAAATGAACTAAATGTCTACTACGTATAATATAGGAACAAATCAATCTGTTTTTCTCTAAATCTCCTTATCAAGAGCATTGCTGTAGAATAATAACAATTTGTTAATTAAAAAGCAGTTAGAATTCACTGAAAATAGATTTGACAAGCAAATAAAAAGTAATCAATTTCGTTCTGCAACTTATTTAACGTACCACAAAAGACTTTTCAAATAAAATTAATGCAGAATGTATTAGGTTGTCCCAAAAGCTTTGGAATATTCTAGCACCACCCCCTAACTCTGCAAATCTTGCCTTTCTTATTATTACTTATTTATTTCTTTAGAACGTTCTATTCGTTATAAAAAATTCAACTTTTTAAATGAGGTAAAAATCATGTTGATCAACATTTTGCAACAAAATAAAAAAATTGTTAAAACATGATGTCATGATGCTTCCGGAGGGATAGAGGAGAATTGTGAAAAAGAGCGCATCGCACATCATTTAGAAATATTGTACTCTTCGTAATATTGTTCGCAGTTAATATCTATGTAGAAGAGGAAAGAAACTTTTGGGGCAACCTAATATGTAGTCCCAATAATAAGTGTTTCCAATAATAATTATTCTGATTCTTATTTCCCTCGTATCAGGATTACCAAGTGAAGCCAACGAATTTCGACAGAAGGGACATATTAAGAAGCACCTATTCGATTCCGTACGACTGGCTATTTCCATTTGGTAAAAAAGGGGATGGTATTTGGACAAATACCCACGATCTTCCTTTAATGACTAACGTCGAGACTCTGCCCGAATTGTTGAGAATTCGTATTCTGCGTAGCTTCAAGGAATCACGCGGAAATGCTGTGATCGATCTTCAAAGAGCACTCGGACGCTATTGGATGTCCGTTAGTGAATAAATGTCCTTTTTTACGAAGCCGTTCCCAGTAATTTCAATTAAATTTCTCGTGATCGTCTACTGAGCCAACTTCCTTTGCATATTATGCAAAATTATCGAACCCTGCATCGTTCAAATTATTCGATTAGATATCATTACGTTAGGAATGGTTCTTTCTTAGTTGCTCTAATTGATCTTAGTGTCGCAGGATTAAGCGGGGAAATAATTTATTAAATCAAATAGACAATTCTCACACCTATCCTTCCCTCTTTATACTACGCAGACCTGCTACAAAATATAATACCGACATCACGCCAATTTAAGCATTAATCCACGTATTTCCATTCGTTGTTATTTCTATCAAACTTTAATTTATTCAAACGTATCGCGTGCAGATTGTTCGCGGTATTTCCCAGCCACAGCGCGCCACGAACGAAGGAAACGGAATTGTCAAAAAAAGAAGGAAATCTATTTACGATCATCTAGAGGACAAGTTGTGTAGCCTTGCTTTGGGTATCGAAAAGTCGATCGACGGTGAAACGTACAGAATCGGCTTGGAAAGGCCGTGGAATGTAGCAAAGGTGAAGGCTCCAGGAAGATCGCAGAAAGTCGACGAATTCCTTGGGCACACGGCTGAAAAGGAGGAACAGCTGCAATGGTACAAACGTTGCATGAGGGAAAAGTTCATTCTGCCATACTTTCAGAACATCACCGGGGCGTGTTTCCTCTGGGTAATGGATTGCATGAAGAACGCCATGAACATATCGACTGCCAGATTGTTGAGTAGTGAAAGTTGCAGTTTTTCGATTTCACCGTGGGAGAAGGAGCAGAGCAGAATTTAGATTAACTTCTTGTTCAGCGCCGTGCTTTTAACGAAATTTTCTTTAGAATTAAATTAATTCGGCCAGCGGGGGCTCGAGCCAACGTCACGATTAGTCAGACAAAAGTTCAGGGAATGGGGCAATAAACTTGCTTCGGGTTGTGGCTGATAAATAACTTTTGCGGGAAATTGTGATAAATTATTCGAACGCAAGAATGGAGATAACGACGAACTGCTAAAAGAATAAACAGCGACAGACGATGTAGTTAATGAACACTAAACTACTATATAGCTCTGCACTGATTGTAAAATTTTGTGTTAGATACATCTGAATATCTGAATGTCTTTGTATTTAATAAAATAGAATGTTAATACAAAAAATTGCAGGCTTGGCCTCCCTGTTCCTCGATAACACACACTTCAGGTCCACTAAAAACAATCTCTAACACAGCGTGTACAGATTTAAACCGAGCTGTACGACAAATTACAAAGTCAGTGAACAAGAGGATAGTAAACAATTTCGTGGCCCTAATAATAAAACGTAATTTGATCAAATCAATTAAAAGAGAATCGAGTTCGTTTAATTTTCATCAGCCGCCCTTTATTCGCAACCGAAACGTGAATAACGAAAACTGTTGGAACATCAAGGAAACTTGATTTCAACTTTCGAACTGTCCGGCGCAGATATCGGAACTGCACGCGAGAATCTTCAATCAGTTGTTGCCGTTCGCCCGCCGCTCGTTCCTCGAAAACCAACAGCTCGGCCTCGGTTGCGATTCCTGTTGGCACGCATTAAAATGAATTATCGTAAGCGTGATGCTTCTGAAAACTCATATCACACGATTCCCCGCATCGAGTTATGCTAATTGCCTCCCGTTACAACATCATGCCAACATCGGAACATCGATGCCAATCGAACGCACGTTTAATACAAGCAGTTCACGCGTGGTATGGTGTCATCGCTTAAGGCGCAGTAGCATTTTCGTCTCGCATGCACGTTTTTAGCAGCTGGTGATTTTGGAACGCGTGGCGAGAATACCGGAGGGTGGCGAGTTAGAAACGGGTGGTCTGGCGTCGTAAAGGGGTAACAGCCGTCACAGTGCCATATGCCTGGGACGTTACTCGCGAAAATAGGGAAGACTCGTAAAAGTACGGCACACGTTTTTATACTTACTTCCGTTTTCCTTCCAGCCTCGATGCTACTTTTTGTTTGTTTTTTTTCGCTCTGGTATATTGCAAGCTCCTTACATTTTTGAATCAGTATAGTATACGACACGAAGGGCATACATTCCTATGTATGCGAAATGAGAAGTGCAGGTGTTCAAGAACTCTTCGCATATAATTTACATTCTCTTCTCAATACTCTTCTCAACGTATGTATAATCATTGTTTCAATCAGTTGGTCGCTTTCCCGTGGTAGCTAGATTCTCGCGAAAACGTTCGAAGACACAAATCGAGTTCCTATTTCCGGTTGTCTCCGGGTTGCCCTGAAGGATTTCGCTCACGTATTTTTGACCTATATCATTTTCCTGTCAGAAATGTCAGGAAAACTAACATGCTGAAGATATGGTGGTCGACCTTGCTTCACGCTGTATGTGTCCTTTTATTAAGTTTGGTACAATATAGACGTGATTTTTCATACTCGTAATTTTGACCATCATTTAATCTTTGGATGTCGAATGTGACAGAAGGAAAACGGGCCTAACGATGCGTAAGTAGAGAAAGAATGAACGGATCGAGATTCCTAAGTATAGCGCAAATATATCGTGCCGTTTCAGGTTTTATTCGGAGCGTGTTCACTGACGTTTACGTATCACGTTATTGGACAAAAGTTGCAGCAACGGTTCTAGACGCGACGCGATCTGATTTATCGGCCAGCGCGGATTTTTCGGTACGAGAGAGAGAAACTGCGAGACGGGCCATTTTTCTCAGGCTACAGCTGGATAACGTGAAACTGTGCACCGCCATCCCGTTTCGTTCTTCTCGTTTCCCTGTCACGTGTCTTTCTCTTTGTTTTCGTCCCCTCTCTTCCTTTCTCCTTTATCCTCTCGTTCCCTGTTGTTCTTCACTGCTATCAGGGAAATATATGAACTCTATACGACTGCACGGTCCACCAATGGCGGATCCATCTGGTTGGTACATTCGGGACGGTTAAAAACATTTAGCATACTACAGACGACTCCCCGGCGAGGGATTCGATTGTTGCATGCGCAAGGGTTCGTTTCGTTCAAGGTAATTAATATTAACAGCGCATGGTATTAATTGTGCCCTCTGGATTTATTAACCGTCCATGTGCGTCCAAATTTTACATGGTTGATGGATGGTGTTATGTTAATACATACGCTGTACCTTCCACCCTATTATAGATATAGGTGGGTAGAACATTTGTTGAAAATTGTTGCTATTAGGTTACCGAATAGTTCAAGCGATTACGTATACCTCCCGGAAATGATATTCAAGTTTTGTAATATTGTGGACTTCTAAAGAATCCACTGTTCGTGTGAAGAGAATGTATTTTTCTGCAGTCATTTTTCTGGGAAACGGAAATCAAATTCTATGGTATTGGTATTACCAAAATATAAAATGGTATAACGTCACGATTGATTCGATGAAGTGATTGATTCATTTATATAATTCCTTATTCTGCTTCGCGTACTCTAAAGCTTTGCATAAACAAATAGTTGAGAACAAGTAAAGACTGTTTTTAAACTACATTTCTTTTTAATCAAAAATAGGGGTTTATGTGCGGCATTATGTGGATAGTTACAAAAGGTTGCGTTCCCATTATCGAATATTAATGTTATCAACGATAAAGATAATACTGATCTCTACATAGAAGCTTAGGTTCAAATTTACCTCGCAGGGTATGATGCTGCGTGCCAGTTTCATTTCGGAACAGCAACCAAAGTACATGTAGTTGATTCAAGCGTGGTTCGTGCACGAGCAATGTGCTCGCAATATTGCAACGTACACGCAACTGTAATTTCCAATAGTGTATGTACATCGATAAACTGGGTAGCTGTATTCATTACACGCTAAGCTGGAAATATTGAGACAGGTACTATGCATGGTGTTTATTACATTATAATTAAAAGAAGATATGCAGCCGATAATATATGTAATGTATGATAATGAAAGAGGGAAAAGATTTGCAATTTTAAGTTGTTATTTTCGCTCTCTATATACACGAAGTTACATGGAATATACGATATTGTAAATGTTAGCACCACTATTTTACATTCAATTGTTTTCTATTAATTAATTATAATTAACCAAAGTCGAGAGGATAATTAATGGTAATTGTCAATAATGTTCAATGCAAGGTCTAACACGTCTTTCTCCTTGACCCTCATCTCAGATTCCTCATTTCCGAAAACCTTTGGTACATAACTGTAGAACATCAAAGTTAGGCGAGACTTGGAAGGATTAAAATTCAACATAAATCGATCTACGTTGGTCACGTTTGAGACGACCGGAACAATGATGGTACAGATAGATAAATAGGAACTTTTCATTGGTGGCTCCAAGCTGGACTGTTTTTGTTGAAAATTCAAGAAGTTATAGGAGATAGAGATACGGTTGAGGTGTCCTCCGTGGTATACGTGATTCGATTTCGAATTCCGCTGTTTTCCATTATGCCGTATATATTCCCCAGCAGCATGGTCGACTATATATATAACATCCTGCGATTTTCGCGTCTTAAAAAATTCTTTTTCGAACTGTCGTGTACCAATGGCGAACCAACTGATCGTGCTTCCGTTTCAGCATCGTGTGTGCGCGCTCCACTTTATGACGATCCATTTCCACCGTCTGATGTAACGGTCTGTGCGAAAAATAACGTGCTCATTCTTTAGGAAAGGAGTAACAAAACGCTGCGACCAAAATATAATAATTCTTGGTTCTTTCCGTTTTTTTCTTACCCTGGACAGCAGTAATCAGTCATTAATGAAATACTACAGTAATATGGAGTGTTGAGTAAAACAAAGGAACATGCGCTGATTATAAGTAGTATCAGGTTGAGTGTAAATACACCAAAATATCTCTAAGGAAAATATATGTATGTCTTTATTTTTGAGAATTGATTGCAAAATTTTCATAATTCCAATTGAAGTATTGCTTTATCTACCATATAAAAAAAAAAATGATTACATATAGGTATTTGTGGGTTAATTGAAAAACAAATAATACATGCAACCGTTCTAGTCACTAACAATTAAAAACCCATTATCAGTCAGTATCGACAAGTATAAGGAACAGGTAAAACTATTAATGAAAATGTGGAAACGTTGACTGTAGTTTAATTATTTTAATAGTATAATTTCTGCATGCTTCGTCGATCAAGTGATAGTTGAATGGTAGAATTCATAAAATTGTTTATCTTCCACAGGTTTTTAACTATATAGGAAATTAGTATTTTTTTAATTATGATCTATCCTATACTAACATTTATTTTGTGAAAATCAGTAATTATTGCAGCATGTTATTGTAGGATTCGAAATACTGCGTGACTGTTTAGAACGATTCCGAGGTATGAAAGGTACGTTCGGAGCTGAGTACCTGAGAAGGTCGTGTGCATGGAGGGTACAGCGGCCCAAGGTATCGGGTGGTCAGGACCGACCACCACCGAGGAATGACTGCGGGGTGTGTCCTAAATGAGTGAGAGCAAATGAGGAATAGAATGAGAGAGAAACTAAGAGTGAAAGAATATAAAGAATGAATGATTCGTGGAAGACTTAAGGGAGTTAAGGGAGGATCGAAGTGAGTAGTATCGTGAGCTGAGAGTATCGTGAATCGTGTGTGAGTCTTTGTTTGTTTGAGTAACGTCGTGTGTTGACGTATTTTATAGTAAAGTTAGTGCTTTAATTAGAGTAAATTGAAGTCTTATTACCCCACCTGTCCTCTATTCCAATCTACGTGAAGTTTACGAAAAATAACTTCTACATTTTTGACGTGGATTTTAGAATGTTAGCGTTACCTGTATTAATTTATTGCGTGAAAGAACAGATTTCGATACGTAATGCTATTCGAACTCATATTCTCCAGCCGAAGATGAAGGATTGAATAGAACGTCGCAATACTGCGTGATTCCCAGTCGGTTGTACAACTTTATTATACATTCCGGAAAATTCAAATAAAGAAATGGTACAAGCGAACTGAAGGCAATTCTGTTTGCTGTTGTGCATTATGAAAGAATCTTTTACTTTACAAACAACCAAATATTCTCGCCATTGAGAAATGGTTAAAAATGAAAGTGATACATCTTTAAAATGTTAAATTCTCTTCACCTTCCTGTGCTTTTTATATAATATATGTCTCCCTTGGAATATACTTAGCAGCTTACGTAAAATTTACTCGCAACTCGAATTACAGAAAATTCAGAAGCGTTGGTAGGAATTTCAATATTAAACAGTAATACACTGAATGTATCGAAGCATATTACAGTATTTATATTATTAAATGTACCTTATAGTACATTTCACATGGAATTTATATTTTTATATTCGAATTTATATTCGATGTTATTAAATGCATAAAATTCTCATTTTTGGTTAAATCTTTTCATATTACGTTTAAATACGAGAACCGTAATTTCCTTCCTTACTTTATTATGCAATCTGTTGACACGCTGTTATCTATGTTTTGTTGTATTCGTAAATTACTAACCAAACAACGAAAACTCACGTTCGTTACGGTTTGGACTAAATGTTTTGTGCAAGTATCCTTACGAAAAGCGTAGTAAATGGATTACCGAGAAAGGAAATTTTGCTTGTATTTTCTTTCGTATGGCCGTTGAGATTTTCCTGTCCCTTTGCATTATCGTAATTTGGAATAAGCTTTCATCTCGCATCATCCAGGATTAACACTCTCCTTATTAATACTTGCATTAGATGTCAGATTGTTTAAAAATCTTGTATTGTGTATAATGCAAAGGCAATAATCATAACCCGCCAAATTACAAACATCTCGTAAATAATATTTAATTGCTTGATATATTTATTTAATTGCTGTGTATCGACGCCTATTCTATACATGTTTTGTCAAGGAATATCCAAGCGTATATACATACGTTGGTACACCTCACCCCTACTTACAATGATTGAATTGAAAAGAAATTTATTGCAAAAATAATTATATCGAATATCCATGCAAAATATAAAAAGCAATAATTCATGCACAATTTATTTTATCCATTAATTATTTAAAGCTCTATGAAAATAGCATTCCTTTCATATATCATCACGAAAATTGATCATACCATGGAGCTTATATTAAAAAAAAAATCGAATCTCTCTCCAAATCAATTTCTTCGAATCGACCACGTTTTTCTTGAAAACAAAAAATCCTAAGGTGCAATGCGAGCTTCATAAAATCTGCAATGGTAGCAGATTTCCCCCCGTAATACTCCAGTCCGTATCGCGGAACGCAGGTTTAAAACGCCACCGCTTTGTTTATTTTCAGCGCACGTAATAAGTTCGCGTTTCTTGTAGCAGATCAGCGACAGGGATTTTCGAGGGGCCAACGCTCGAGGCGCTGGGAAGCTACGCTAGACCGCAGGTGAATAAAGGATGAGAAGATGCTTCTGGATTTTTATGGCAAAACGGGCTGCTCCCCTGTACAATAGCAAGCTGCACCTATGTATATGAATTTACATAACGTGAAACCTTCATGTTTAGACATCTGAAGTAAATCGACCAATGTTCGAATGTAACATTAAAAAGAAATAAAACAGAAGCGTAGTCCGGTTACTTTAAAGTTGTTAACAACAGAACACCGTAACCATCAGAATGGTACAGTAGTAGGTAGTTCAGGATAACGGAGAATGAAAAGAGCATGCAATATATCCACTAGATAGTGCATCTCAATAATTACATATAAAGAACGTGAATTTCTTAATCAAAATTTGTAAGGTTTCACCCACGAGTGGTGTTAAAAAACCAATATTTAGTTCAAATCTTTTATAATAACTTGAATAATCGTCATACTCTATGTTTACAACGAAACGTTTTTACTGAATATGTACATAATATTCCACTCAAGCCCCCTACCGAAAGCTTCGCTGATTAACCGGAAACAAAATTAACTTCCTGTTAGATCAGAACAACGAAATGCAAATTTTAAGCCGAATCAATCAACTCCATGCGCTCCCCGAGGTCTCTTAAACAATCATTTCCAAACTGCATCGACATTACACCCCAACCTCTCACTGCAGTACGAATATCTTCGCTGCTGCGTCTACCCGAATTTACAAAATTACGAGTAACAAACTCTTAACCCTGTCGTTAACCCGACCTACGTCGGATCAGTGACCTCAGCCAACCTTTCGTGTCATAGAAATTTCGCTGAAACACGAAAAAGCAGTCTTCCGCATAGGTTTCCGATCTTTCAGGATTCTAGCGGGTACATCGTTACAGTGGTAGGGCTGCAAGAGTGTGGGGCGGGACAAATTTCTCACCCCCGCAGAAGTTGCCAACGTGGCGAAACGAGAAATAATTTCGCATGTGGCTCACGCCGACCCGCGGAGAAGCAGATAACGCACAACGTAATAAAAATGATGGGTGATAAGCATTCGGAAACAGAATGTTCGACAGATTGGTGGTATACGATCGCCCACGCACAGGGAAGGGAAGATAACTTTAGCCGGTTACATGGGGGTAACTCCGGGTAAAAAATTATTTGTATTCGACGAAGCATATCGGGTTTATCTTACGGGAGAAGGGAGGAAAGGAAAAGCCACCAAATAGAGGGGGATGTTAATGCAGATCTCGAACAGGGGGTTGGGAGTTTCAATATGCTTATCTACGGGTATATTTTTACTCTCTACTGCAGCTGTGTCCAATAGGTATACGTGGATATGAGAAACGTCGGCATTGTTTCTTCGTTTATTTAACAGTCGTATATGATAGACTATTGTAATACGGTAATAGGTAACCGGAAATGGCGCACATAGATATTTGAATATGCAGTAGTGGTAATACGTATATATGAATGGATCTATTCGATGGGAAAAGAGAAGTAATTGATTAGGATTTGTAATTAATTTATTTCATCGTTCTGCATTTGTTTATTACCGGCTCGGCAATTTAGAATAAGCGATTTCTCTCGTAATCCCGTAATTTTAATAGAATGTTTGACATTTTCTGAAGATTAAAAATGAAAGCATATTCGCTACGCTCCTGTTAAAGATTGCAATTTTATATGTCGTATTTTAAATGGTATTTAATTAATTTCAAGTGTGTTGTAAAATGAAGATTTATTGCGATGAAATATTTAAAAGCGCGAATTCTTATATGTACGTATAATACAATCGTATCATATTGATTCTAAAATAGAACGAGCATTTAGGAGAACCAAGGTACTTATTCATCAAAATGGTTTTCTCCTCTTACGGAGGAGAACGTAACACTTTTTTGCGCACAACATTACGCTTTTCCCTTGTGTTTGCCACTTGCCTTCTTATTTACGATTCATCCTCTGTTATTTCGACAAACATATCTACAAACTTTTTCGCGGACGACAAGCTAATGCAACTTTGTGGCACCGAATTCTTTTTACAAAATTGTATGATATACATAACATTCGCTTGACACGATGGCTTATGTTTTTCTTTTATACAGTAAAACGTGGTATTAACAATAACATGGATGTCCCCGCAGATTTGCTTAAGTTCTACAAAACAGAAAACATTATCCGTTGCGGTTATGTAAGCTTTCTACGTAACTATGATGCATTTTTGCACTCAGGATCTTGTTTCTGGCGAAGTAAGAATAGTTTGAACAACACTGGAATTATTATGATTTCTTGCTTCCTCGTGGTACATTTTATTTATATTATTCAAATCGCGACATCTTCGCGGCTTCTAGGGAAGCACATAAATCTACATGAAGAAAACGGATTGTTGATATTAAAGGGATGCTGTTATAGTACAGGGTGAGCCACATATGTATATAAAACGAGATATGTACATTACTCGGCCTGAGGCGCAAGAATCTTTCTTTTAACTCATCTTTTTTATTCGATAATTGTAGCGCGGTGCTTAAGGGAGGTAATGCGCCGGGCGGCCGCCAGACTAGCGCCCCCGTCACCCGGGTTACCTGCACCCCCGCTACCTGACCAACCCTTATGCGCCTGCGCGCTGACTTTCCCCCTCCACCAATCGCACTGGCCCAAGACCTCCCGCAAAGAATAAAAAGGGCCCCGGCGACAGCTTTTTATGGACAAGTGAGTTCGCTGATCCTAAGACGCTCCCTTGTGCGGACCTCTAAAGATCAAGAACTAGCCCGGCTCCGGCATTGCTCCCTTGTGCGGACATAACCGAACCACACGGCACGCTTGCTCCTAACATCGTACGTTAATAAGTGAGTTCTCTAATCCTACGACGCTCCCTTGTGCGGACCTCTAAGGTCAAGAACTAGCCCGGCTCCGGCATTGCTCCCTTGTGCGGACATAACCGAACCATAAGGCACGCTTACGTTTAAACGTTTCGTACACGACAAACCGTACAGCCTAACAGTCTGGCTCCGAACTTGCTCCCTTGTGCGGACATAACCGGACCACAAGACAGTACCGGCTACTTACGTCGATCTCTAAGCGGATCAAGTGTAATATTATTGTTCAGTGAAATATATAATCATTGTTTGCTACTATTCAAGTAGTTTTTCATTTGTGGTCAGCCCGAACCTTGAGTAACAACTAACACCCACGTTACATAATGAATTTGTCAATTTTATATTTCCTGTAGGAATCATCCAAATCCACTTTTTATATTGGCACTTTCTAATATGTATATTTTCAAATACTTTTCGAATGCAACAACATATCTATGCCCTTTTGCAAAATGCCTATGTTAGATAATAATCAGTAATGTACGATAAAATGCGATTTATTTATTTGATATGTTAAAGAGAGCAAAAGCTGCGGTTATTCCACAACTACTTAAAACAAAGGCTCCATATCATGCTTTTCAATGAGATAAATTATATAATGTTCGAAAGACGAAAATGGCTGAGCTAAGATATTTGTTTATGAATAAAATAGTCTGCATTATTATTCGACTTCGGGACGTATCGAACAGATGTGCGAACAAGTCTATCGAATATTTGCCTGAGTCGTTAGGGGAAACAAAACAGGACATCCTGTGTAACCATTCTCCAAGACGTTCGTATTCTGACGTCGTTGGAATCAGAATAGGCGTTTAAACATCATGTGCAAACAGAAACGACGTATTATTGTTTGCCTTCGATATACAATAGGAAGCAAATACAATGCAGCTATGAGGAAGAGAAAAAGTATAACGAAATGTTGAATAAACCTCATAATTTCCTGACAATTTCTTCAACCATGGAAAATGAAAAGAAAACACATTTTGCTTATTTTACCGACAAGTTTCTATCAATAATAATCTTTCCGGCAATTATACTTCGGAGCAATAATGAGTTTTCTAAAATATGAGAACCGTGAACCGTAGATGTCTCATAATTAATGTAGCAACTTTCGAAATGGGTCAGCAAACATGAGAGACTAAAGTATTCAGGAATCTTCCGAATGCTTTTCATGCCCGTATTTTAATTAGGCGAGAAATAAAAAAATTGTACGTTCCTTCCAGAATTATTTTCCACGTTGCACAAGTATACCATGTTATCCACCAATCTTAAATAATAAACAGAAGCATTTAATCGGTTATAAATGTTATTGTGTGCAATTTCAACACTATCATTCCGTATAGATTCATACTTCAGTGTTTCAATAGAGTTACAAATTCCATGCAAATTCGGGGTTTGCCCTGTGAGTACACATATTCATATACATATATGAAGGGTTTATTACATACTAGTGGCGAACCTTTAAGCAGCGAGGGTCAGTGAATCTTTTTTGGGTGATTTCTTTATATGCGATTTTCTGTGGAACGTATCTATCGCATAAAAACAGTGTACCCGACTGTATTCAATTTTTTTTCCTTCATACTATCGCAATTAATTATAAGCGAACGAACGCAAAGATGCCTTCACAATGGGAGAATTAAATACTGTCCAATAAATCTTTGCATTATTCGTTAAATGACATTAATAAATTATACGATCTCCATAAAAGTGATCGATTCTTGCCTCGTCCGTCGTTTGCATTATAAATCGGTACAGCATATTTATCGGAAATACCATGACACCGGTGAAAAAGATACACGTGACAAATGAAAAATACGACAAAACCTTTAATCAAGGACGTGTGTAAATAATTAGAAATAATATTAACAATGCCCCCATGAAAATGTCGCCAAGAATACAAACAGGCACATTCCTAAATTAAGTTACAATATTGTGGTATACCATTAGAACATTTTACTCCCGATAACAGATCACACTTAACGGTTTTTTACACGAGGATAGATCGCGATCAATCACCAGTTACACCAGATGCTTCCCCCGACCACTTTTTCACGGGTCGGAAGGAATCTATGGAAGCAAGTCGACTGTCTCCGGCTCTCTTTCCCCGAGCTTTGCCCTCTTTCACCCCGTTGCGCGTCGAATTAGGACGCAAAACGTAATTTCGAGGGAAATCAGGCAACCCATTTATCGATCGGCTTCGACGTGACTCACCGGTTACCACTTTCGTACTTCCTTCGTTCCTTGTTCACCCTTCTCCCTGGACCACCTTTGCGCGACCGTTCCTCCTTCTCCTTTCCAACCATTCCGTTTCCCATCTCGTTCCCCTCCGCCCTCTCATTTTTCTCCACGGCGAACGTTATAACAATCAGACCTTCGTTACTTCAATTGGGAGTCTGATTAATTAGGGAACTTTGCTTGAATTGCAGCCGGACCCTCGGTACTTCCGCGGTCTACGTCGGAAGCCTCGAAAATGCGAAGAGGGTTTCAACTCGAACGAAGGGGGCGGAAGTGGTGCAGGTGGGGCTGAGATTCGAGGCGAAACAACGGAGCAAGAATTAAGGAACATGTCCGTTAAAACTAAGAAGCGTTCGGTGGCTTCGTGCTCGGCCGTGTAGTCGTTGGACCTGCTTTCCACTTGAGAAACCGCGCCCTCCGAGACCTTAACGACCGTCTCATCCTCCCCTGCGATTCTATGTTTAACCACCTAGGGGGATCAGAAGGTCAGCGTCAGGGGTTCCGTTTAGGGGTGAGATACTGACCTCCAATGATTCTGGACAGTTATAGGATTGTACAAGACGAATAAATAGTTAATTGTTTACTTTGTGCGATGGGATATTTGTAGCTCAATGCTGTTTAATTCTCAACTGCAAGCCTGGCGATTAGAATTAAAGACATGTTTGCATATACCTGCGGCCATCTGTTGTTTTCTTTACGAGAATGCGGCTTGGAGTTAAGAAATTTTTCGAAGCTCTTACGCTAGAACTTTCATTGATTTAGGAATTTGTTCACCGTTTTAATAGTGAATTTGAGATCGAATGTAAATAGAGATCATGGCATGATAGTCCTTTACCTTTTTATTCAATGATCCTTCATGATTAATAATGGTCACACTTACCAGCATTCCGCCACAGTTAAATTATTCCGTGCATAATTATTCAGACTCTTTAAATTTCGGATCAGCTGTATTAATTATTCTAGAACGAGTGCCAGCACACTACAGTAGGATTTCGATTAACCAACTTCGAATCGGGACACAGCCAGGCAAATAAATTCAGATCTGTGTGAGGAAACTGATTGAACAGCAAACGGTGGGAGGTGGTTAGTTGGACGTCTTACTCGAAACTGTTGCCCCCTCCTTTATCATCAATTTCAGAGTCAGACTATATATATATAGTTATACTATAATTATACCAGCGGTAAATTCAGCAACTCAACTGACCGAGGTTCCACTGTACCTTGATTCTTTTTCGGCATCGCAACGAACGTGACACCGTCATACGAATGCCAAGTTAGCAGCGCACAATCTCCAAGCGGTAACAACGGCGTTGCACTCGAAGATGCAGATGAAACTTCGGCAAACTGCGAAAACTCTGCGAGCTAAGGTAGGTCTAAAGCGACTCGTTTTACAAGTATACCGGGGTCAAATGGAACGTCGCGGGAATTGGAGTACAACCGAAAAGAGTTCCCGGTTTTATGTGCCCGTAGATTCGCGAAATGACATACCCATTAGCCACACCGGCCTCCCCTGAATCCCCGGAGGTTGCGTCGATATCTCTGCACATTGCTTCGAGCTTGGAATGTCTACGAGCAGCCGTACTCGATATCTCGTTGCCGATATCGCGTTTTAGTAATACAGCTTCATCCCTCTCTTTCTTTCGTTCTCACTTTCCCAACGCTATCCCATCAATTCCTCTTCCTCGCAGTATGTATCGTTTTTCCCCCATGCTTTCGAACGGATACGAACGTGTGCTTTGTTTGAACGTCGCGGGATCAACGCGGATCCGAGCTAGCCAGATCGCGACTCTATGCACGAATACGATTGTCGATGGCGGTCTGAAAAGCGATACGCGATAATCTGTTCGACGTCGTTGTACATTTTGATTCCGCTCGGTAGAAAAGTTATTCATTAATAATATGTTCCTGGTCGTTCGTCATTTGGAACGCACAAGTGGGTTATTCAGATCGGTAATTCTATATTTACCAACGCGCTAATAATTTGGTTATTTGGAGTAGCCAAGCTATGCTGGCATGCTTGCTGTGTGTCTAATGTTTGATCAAATTATAGATTACATATGTTTATCGTATAACGATATTAGATCTCGTGTATCTACGTCATTTTTGTATCTGATCTCGAACAGCCAATTAGGAAATTATTCTTCATTGTACATATAAATTGATTTGTCAATATAGGATAAATTTTCTCCAGTGAATTGCAGATTTCAAGATATGTCCTCCTTATTGTAACTTGATATTTATATATTTAGCTTTCTTTATTATTATTACATTTAGTTGCATTATAGTTACATTTAATGTGTAACTTTAAATTTGTATTTATTCATAGAAAACATCAAATGTTGATATTGTTTTGTAGAAGGGGCATCGTGAGCTTCAAAAAAGACTCGATACGCGAAGAGAAGTTCATAATCGTTTATTCGCAACTCCACTGCGATAGGTGTAAACGTTTTGATAGTTGAACAGCGTTTGTAGAATGCAAGCGCGATTTCGTGTTGATTTTGGCAGCAGCCTACCGTTTTCAACTGTGAATAACCCAAAATATCGAACGGTCGAAAATTCGACGCGAAGCGAATTGAGGAAGAGGACGAACTTCTGTCTGATAACCAACTATTCACGTTCAATGTAATGCAAATGGTTAAATTGTACCAGTAGTGGCCCATCACCGAACAAATCGTTCAAATATTACTTACCACTTTGCTGACCGTATCTGTGCACTTATTTGAAATATGTGCGCTGCATCGAGACAAATTGAAATTACGTTTCGTCATGCATGCACACTGCGAATATCAATAATTTCAAATGTCCAAAATATCACGAAAATAGTAACTGATACCTCAACCAAATCTGAATCGTCAGAATATTAATTTTTCTGCCCATGTGAAAATACTTATTGTCATTCTTAACAAATTATGCAACATACATGTTGTAAAATGTTACACAACCCTAAAGTAACTTACAGAAAAAATAAAAAAGCAAAATCAAAGGAATAAGGAAAAATTCATTGTATTTTAATCGGAAAAGAGTTTAATGCGTCAAATCGGTATCGGTCAAATTGATCAAATATATCGCAGAAATCTCAATAGAACAATCACGATCTTCAGAAGCCGAGTAAAGTCGACGAGAGAAATAGCATGAAGGACGATGAGCAGATCCGTGAATGAGTTTCGGTAGTCACGAGGCCGCGAGAAATATAACCTGGCATTATTCAGCTCAGAGGTTCTTATTATATTGAGGTCGTTTTCAGGAATTTAGAGATCCACCTCCTTCTGCAATATCTCGTCCTCCGTTTTAATCGACGCTCTTCAACGGACATTAAACTTCAGGTAGAAATTCATTACCGGGCCAAACAGCAGGCATCCAACAGCAGGTACTATTCTAAGCTTGAAATTACATCTTTCTCGTGCTTCAGAGTTTGACATATCAGCGAAATGTTCACTTTAAGTAATTTGTTTTTGTATCTCGTTTTCCAAATTAAATATAATACAGCGCGCAAAGGGTATCTTACACTTTACTTATTTAGATTACCGTGCAGGCATCACTGTTATTCGTTATTTAAAGTCGTCAGAAGTTTCCGTTAAGTACAAAAGATAACCTTGACAACAGTTTCTTCAAGTAAAGATTTAGGTTTGAACAAATCGACTTTTCACTTACATTCCTTTCGTTTTTCCATTTCTATACATGCTGTTATAATAAATTTAAAAAACTGAACATTTTTAAATATTTACTTTGCACTCTTAATTGTCTAACAAATAATCGGTACATTTTCATAAGATCTATTCCTTGGCAACATTTCGGTTTTCTCCTATAAATTACAAATATTTATACATATATAGCATTTAACGTGTCCTGATTCTATCGTCGACCCAGTATATCCACTAATAAAAGAACCAGAAAACCGTCGAATTGGTTAATACCATAAATGATCTATTCAATACTTAAGAGAAATACATTCATCAAACATGTACACTCCTTTCTTTTGTAATCTATCGTACTAGGCTTTACAAATAGCCAGATACTTATCAAAATCACAGTATAATCACTGTGCACAGATGGAACGCTCAGTAAAGTGCAAAAAGCAAGTCCCTTGCCAACCAATACATCGATAAAAATTGCCGGTTCAGTTCGTTGCCCCGCACCTTCCCTTTGTACTATTGTTTTTCCATTTCCGAATCGTAGCCGATCTGTTTGGCTGAATTCCTATTCCCTTTTTATCCAAGAACGTGTAAAAGGCCTGGTAAATTTGCAGAACGGGGAACGAAGCACGGTTCACCGTCCTCTTCGAAACGACAACAGAATCTGGCTGTTGTCCAGACTTCGAAGATTCAGCCGCATTGATTTTGTTAAAAACACCACAAATTGTTCGCCCTCTGTCTGGACGACGTACAACTGGGTCAACTGCCAGGCTAAATCGTTCTTTACCTCTGTATGAGAACGTGTTAGCGTGTAGGGTGTAAGTCGAACAAAACTATGGAACTTGTTTGGAAATTAAAGGGATATAACGTTGTATTGTAGGGCCCTGCATATGCAAAAAGAATATTTTTACTTTTCTCTGTTACCTCGACACCAAAGTAGAAATGTAATACTACTCTTTTAGCGCGTCCTTCGCGTGCACCGCGTTTTATTAATAAACAAAATTAGCGGAGATCAAACATAAAAGTTTATCGCAGTTAGAGGTCCAATTTTCCCTTTTCGTTGGTTTCTACTCTCGAAATTCCAGAAAAAGAATGTAAATCTAGTGTTTGGTGCGAGATTGCGGGCCTCATCCTGCTTGAAACGAGCTTCGTGAAATATTCCTGTAGTACTCTGTGATAAATGTTTCAAAGCTGTCGGTCAAGTTTGCTGTACGATAAGGGGATGTATTTCCTTATGTTCCTCCTGTTTATTCAATTTATGATAGAAGTACGAGAAACTATTTCACTGACAGCCAAATGACTTGCTATTAAAGGGGGACTAATATTCTCTTAACGAGTAATTTGTGCAAACAGGCTGTAATATTACGGCAATAAATACGTATTACTAACATCATGGCAGAAAAACGTACATTGAAATCACAGATTGCCTTTCAGTCTGTTACTCGTAAAATTTCATACAACTTATTTACATTCATTAGAAAATTTGTTTTCCTTATAAACTACGTGCGATTAAGTTTCCAAAAATTATTCCCCTATTATTTAAAGAATTTGTCACAAACAAACAGAAATAGTGTTCACTCTTAGAAACGAGTGTTCAAGTAGAAAACTGCACGATAACGAAACTAGTTGATGCTCCGACTGTTCTAAGCTCAATTTCATTAAATCTTGCGAGCATATCAAATCTTCTCAGACGAGTACGCGGAGTTAGATGAACATCTGAACCTGCAACCGCGCTGTAGCGGCATGGTTTCACCACAGCCACGATATAATAAGATAGCATTCCAGCAGCAGAACGATTCAACTAGAATGCTATATCGCGATACATTTCCGAAAACTTACGAGGCTATAACGTGGATAGCGAGAAGCCTGACCTCGGGGTCGTGGAACCCAATCGAATGCACCTCGAGGTCGTGGGACCTCGAGAATCCTAAATCCAGAATCGTGATTCTCGAGTTCCTACGACACCATGACTGACTCAAACTACTTCCAGATTTCTGGAAATTCTGGGTCAGGATTATCGAGGTCCCGCGATCCGCGGGATGGTCTTGACTGGTTTCAACGAGCCTGGTGTCACGTCTGCTGTTGATTTCGGAACCAGAGTCCCGTAGCTAGAGCCATGATGTTTCCCGCACTCTGCCGCTTCTTTCCTTATTTTCCTTGACGTTTTCCTTTACTTTCCCCGAGGTTTTTTTATACTTTTCTCGACATTTCGTCTTACTTTTGATACACTTTTCCCGCTCTATTCCTATATTCGCCTCTTCCCGCTGTTCCGCACATTTCCTTGACTTACTCCCTAGGTTTACCGATGAAATTAACAAATATTTGTTTAAAAATCGTAACTCCTCTACTACAGTTTTATTCTGATTATTTTTGTATCATTCTTGCAATAGTTAGCAACGGGTCACAGCGCAGCAGTAGAAAATAATATTAAAAATAACTTGTACGTTATTTTGGTACCCTTAAGTTGATGGTATAGTCGAATTTTCGTACGGTTGAAGAACATGCTCCCCTCGTTAAAACACCACGAAACGGCAGATTATCCTGGTGGAGCAAAATGGTAACGTGGGAAAGGATAGACTAAAATAACTCGTAAAACCCAATTAAACGATCAACGTCCAAGAGTTTTGACGACCGTCTCGAAAACTTGTTAAGAACCGAATCTCTTTGGTAATTGATGTTCGCAAGGGCATTTTTGAAAATTCAAAAATGAAAGAAAGTACAGTTTTTGCTATTTAAAGTAACTCTTTTGCAGATCATATTCACCCTTTTTATTAATTTGGGGTGCAACACCTGTAATTTTTCTATATTCCGTATCGGCAATAAAATGAGTTTGAACGTAAAAACTATCTGAAAGGGATCGTGTATTTTCTTGTTATCGTGAATCTTCACGTTAGAGTAAATGTCCACGAAGTTGTAAATTGCCCCCCTCCCCCCCAAAAATTAAGCACAAAGTTTTACGACTTTCGAATCCAATAGAAAAGAAATAGAAAATAAGGATACTTAGTTCCTCAAAATTCATTTTACCTTTATTCGTCGAAAATTTCTCCTTGCTCATAATCAGGCAAATAGGCTTTCACAAACTCTTTATAACCATGTAATAAATAAGTTGGGCAGTATACTCTTTCCACCCGTGGAACGAACAAGTTTCCGAGATACCGGAACTTTCCATCGTTCAAGGATCATTTAGTTTAGTAAATCGACTATTTCGACGCAGCATTGATGAGATATCGCTCGACGTGACGCGTCCCGACGTTGAATAACGCTGATGTCGTTTTCGCGGACATAAACGGAGTTCGATTGAAAGTACTGTGATTGCGTCCAATTGCTGCATTTTAATCCTGTAGAGGGAGTATTAAGCGGACTCTTAATAACACAAAAAATTCGAATGCGGACTGCTGACGGATCGATGAACGTATAACAACGTTATCGATAACGTGCAAATCGATCATCAATAGGCCTTTCACCGTTGACGTTTCTGAATCTGCGTGACCGAATTTTGTACTTTACATAATAATGCTTATTTAGTGAAGTAAATCATGTGATAAACCTTATTGAGTAATTATTGTTTGCTTAAATGTGCATGAAATTTTGATAAATTATTTTCTTGATTTACATTAATTTACATTCATCCGTTAGCTACGAGGGGGATGATTTCATATGGGTGAACAGTAATCTGTAACAATGAGGCTTGGTAAGTAGAGAATCTCTAATGTGACCATACTACCAGCTGGTAACTGTGAAGTTTTCGACTGAGGGGAAGCTCACGTATCGATTTAGGGAGTACCAGCAGAAGGGTAGTTACTTGTAGTCGACAAAGGGGGTCGTGTATCCTAAGTTCTCCGTAATTATTGATAAAAGACTTTTTATAGTCCTTGAATGTTTGCAGATACTTTTAATTATTCTATGATAGTTCAATGATATACTCATGAGAAGTTGAACAGCTGTTGATTTTAATAAATATCAGTCATCAATTCTCTTTAGATAGTCGCGTATTCGCTATAGTGTAATTATATAGTATCAACAATTGATAAGCAAGGAGTCTTATGGTAGGCTGTGCACAGATAAGTTTAAGTTTAGATCATTCAACATATTTTTCCACATGTTCTGTGGGATTGTAGAGCCACATTACCATATGCCTGCCACAGACGAAATATATGAATAGATAAATCACCTTATAGAATTTCGTACCCTCTTATGGTTTCGGAATCCCAGGAATTCTGGCCGAAAAAAGTACATTATATGATTGATCTACTTCTATATCTCGTCTGTGGCTTTTATTCTTTGCCGAAATGAAAGCATGAACACGTCGACTGCGGAGCAACGCAGGCAACAAAAGGCATGATAATATTCTACGTGTCCACCTGGTAAAATTAAAGTATGTACAGGGTGTAAAGAAATGTTTGGTCTTGGCAGTCATAGGCGTATTCTACATCTTCGGATTGACGAAGATTTGTAAAAAAAAGTTGCCGCAAAATTGTCCTTGATCTTGAATTTCCAGGTCAAATCATAATAAAATAAAATACATAATTTTGTATTGCATTGTATTCTGGGCATCATGAGGATAAAAAGTGTCAAAGGAACCATGGGTCAAAATTCAACTGTTTCGCCAGAAACGGTCGGCCGGTTCGAGACTTTTAAATCAAATGTTTGGATCCAAATGGATTGGTCGAAGCATATGGCCTGCACCAATTATATGGCCTCCACGATCGACCGATCTAAATCCATTAGATTTTTTCTTATGGGGAGCGGTAAAGGGATAGATATATAGATCGGGGCACGAAATAAGAACTGTGGAAGAATTGAAAATTCGAATAGAGGATGCCTTCCAACATTTACGAAGTATACCAAATTTGCATCAGCGAATTATAAACAATATTCAGGACAGATTAGAGACGTGTTTGCAAAACAATGGTGGCCATATCGAAGCTGGCATTCAAGCTCAGCTACTAAGAAATATAATCAGAATGGACCGGTTCTTTGGCTTAGAAGAAGAAATAGAAGATGAACATCTTTCAAAACTTAGAAGGTAATATTGATTATGATCGACTATGTTAGATTTCCGATAAACAGCAGAGAAAAAACAATAGTAACTGCTTGCTTTATTAGAAATGACACTGCTACTATTTTTTATGAGAACCGTCGAGTTTTGACCCATGGTTCCTTTGACACTTTTTATCCTCATAATGTGTAGAATACAATGCAATAAAAAAAAATTTGACCTGGAAATTCAAGGTCAAGGACAATTTTGCGGCAACTTTTTTTGACAAATCTTCATCAAACCGAAGATGTAGAATACGCCTATGACTGCCAAGACCAAACATTTCTTTACACCCTGTACATTACAAGAAGTGTTCAGACATCGCGATTGTACATTGTACATTATAGAGGGTTTTTCGCACAAACATAATTCCAACTGTATTAAATTAAATCTACACATGCAAATCGAATAATAAATTAAACACACTGTGTGTAACTCTATTGTATATATTTGAACACGGACCGTTGCACGCTGATTTGAAAATGTTCCAATCAAATATATTGTTACAGTGCCAAAAAAGGGCATAAAAACAATATTTTCGTAAATTATGAAAGAATATCACTTACTCTCTTCGCTTTAAAAAAAACTACATGCACAGCGAGAAGTTAAATGACATATCGGCTCAGAGATAATAAGATTCTTGTATTAGAACCATACTTCTCTACCAGAAATATATTTCAACACATTTTTGGGTCGACGATGTCGGCGTGCCACTCGAATAAATACGCGACGATTCTAAAGCTATGGACCGAAATTATCACAGGCAAATGATGTTTTCAGGCAGCTTCGATGCATCTAATTAATCGTTCGGTGGTTCGGCGGCCAGCAGTCAAACAGTCGCAATCCAATTGCAACGCGCGTTCTGCGGTCTGCTTCCGGTCGGACTTCGTGTATTCTGAAAATCGGTCAGATAATACCTTCAAAACATAATTAGACTGTGATTCATCGCGATGGTTCGACGTTGCAGTGTTTTCATTTCCAATTGAGGCTGTTTGCGTTGGTGGAGAAGCACGCACATGTATCGTTCCGTACAACAAAGGCAAACCTCGATCGACCGCCGATCGAGAATACGCTACCTAGAAATTCCCGGAACCCGATTGGTACCGGTCATGAAGAACTAAAGTGGTCGATGTTGCTATTCAGCGGCGGCATGTTCTACAGAGAATTGATGTAGGAATCGGTCAGTCATTTACAGAGATTGAATAGGGAAAGGGAATTATGGCCGATGATACGCAGTTGGCTAATGATGGTTACTTGCTCGCAGAGCAAGGCAGTGCTATGGAAAATTGTGGATTATTCTTTGGTGCAAGTTGGAGGGAGTGTATATGGAACAATGATGCGTGAATTCCAACTGGATTAATAAATGATGGCTAATTGTAAGGAGGGGTCTCTATGTATTCATTATTCGCAGATAGCAAACCATATATGCTATTAATCATTTATGTATTTTTCGTGTTAATGTATATATTTAGTGGATCAAATGTGTACATATATTGAAGCGAAGAAAATTCTGCACGATATAATTGATACACGTGGATGACTGCGGATGTGGTTTAAGTAGTATGTGTAGACAGACGAACAACGAAATATAGGAAGAAGATTATTGGGGTCTTTGTGATAAATCGAGGATGAAAAAGCGAAAGAGTGTCGTTATAATGAATAAGAGCGGGTCTCTCCTCAGCCTAATCGTAACTCATCCAAATCTAGTCCATTTTTAATAAATAAGGAATCACCAATATCTATAAGTTTATTGATGAAGAACTTGTATAACAAAGAATCGGAAACCAAATGATTAGTGATTTTGATTCAAATAAAAATTCGTTCGAATTACGCTCAACATTCGTGAGGACACAAAATTTGAAAATATCCAAAGGTAAAAGGAAATATTTTCGTTGAAACTTGAACTGTCGGTGTTCACCTTATGAAAGTTCCGCTGGAACCGTAATCTGTTCCACATTTCGTTTATATGTCTCTGCCCTGAAGAAGCTCGTTTATTACGGAGATTGTTTTTTTTTCTCCCCGAAAATACGACGGATAGATAAATTATCGGAGCACGTCCATCCGTCCGTTTTTTCTTTCGCGACCGTAGAGAATTCATCGACGAAAGGCAATCGACGTTCTCATCAAAAACGGGGGCTGACAACGTTCCGCCGTCGATTTTCAACGCAGGTCAATCCAAAGCCACGTATAAAAGCATTGTACATTTTAATTGTTTTTGCTAATGGCGGAGCAATCGTGGCGAATGCCACTGTGCAATAACAAATTCTCCATTAATGGTAGCTCGCGAATGGTATCTTTCTACCGCTTTTGTAAGGTATTGGAGCTGCGTGCTCAACGATTCTACTTATGTGTGAAAAGATAGAGTGGATGTTGCTTATTATTGGACCATTTGCTTCAACGTTTGATCATTACGTCCTTTTGTAGATCGAGCTCTATACATAACTGAAAAGGCTTCTGCAGAATAATTGTTTGAATACTTCATACACAAAAGGGTCTAAAATTATTCCGTGCCAATTGTATTTCAATAAATTTATAAATTATAATTTGTTCAGTTATGCGTTATGGAGCATTCGTATCAATGTAAAAAATGTAGAAAGATAATCTCCAGAGTTTTAGTCATTATTTAAAAGAGTACATCTGAATATGCGAATCATACAATTAATTGTACACAATACGTGAATATGTACATATTTCCTCAATATTTTAGTACGTTAATTTTTAATAATATTCTTGGTGCCCCTATTGAATTTATTACGAAGGAAAGTTTATATTAGTGAATACATTCTGTTGGAATTTAAATAAGCACTGGTTTTAGTTTGCGAAACGTTATGAATGCAAAAAATAATTCCTTAATATAATTGCATCCAGTCCACACGAAGAAATATGTACATCGTTTCGTTGATTATTCTATTGTCACGTGTTAAATTATTTCGTGAAACAATGACAAATATATCGTCATATTTGTTAACATTTCTCTATCTCTCTCGTATTCATCCCAGGCATGAATATGACGGGCAGAAATGTTTTGTAGAGGAGGATCGTTTTTCAACATCATAAAAATATTAGTCAAGCAGGTACATTCATCTCGCGAAATTGCCACCATTTGCTGATACATCAAATGCATTTTTTGGCAAACAATAAATGGCGATTCAGATGACTTGTTTCGAAATATAATACATAACAGCAATGTGTCAACACGCTCCAAAATTTCCATGCATACAGGGCAGAATGAAATTACATACGACTGTTTAATATTTCTATTATTTGGAATTATGGAAATAAAAAAAAAAACTACAAGTGTTTTGTGTAGAAAATGGGTCAGCCACAATTTCTTAAAAATATATTTCAAATTCGAAAATTCCTTAAAATTTTGCAAATTTTTCAAAACAAAAATTTCATTCGAAAATGGAAAGTTTATTGCAAACTCTACGCGATTTATTAAAAATAAAATGTCAGAATCAACAACATTCTGTAAAGTTATTATGCACTCTAACGAAAACTCTGTACACAGGTGAATCTATCAGCCAAATAGTATTCAAAGTCTTCAGGTCTATGAATCCTTTTGGCGAGTCGCCACAACTTACGAGGTCCTCGTGTATTATGGCCACATGTCCTCCCTTTCATTGTGGCAAATATTGCTCACCTGCAAGCTTTGCAATGGCCACGTGGGCGCATGTGCTGATGCACGTGCCCGGATATCCGATGGTTATGGCGGGCATACACTCACACACACGCAGCTAGGTTCATGGCCCATATGGGACACTGCGACTGACAGGGAAATACTGCTGGTGCTAACTACTGCCTTTTGCTCTAAGTTATAGCTGGCGCATGAATTCGCGTCCTGCCATTGCCCGTGAGCCGCGATACTCGCTGATTCTTTCCCCATCCCAATTTCCTTGTTGTCCAGGTTATCGTCATTGCACAGTCACAAGAAGTATCATCCACAGAGGCAGGCCAATTAACTTAGAACCGTTCACAGTGTTGGAAAATTTAAAAATATTACAAAGGGCTAGCTTCGTCGCTGGACATTTATGTATGTCCAGGGTTATACTTAAGAGACAGAAGATGCGAAATTATTTATTACCATAACCGAAAGTGAACTACAGATAGAAAAAGAGAGTTAAATATAATATATGCTCGGTGGTTTGATAATGAATAATTAGATGACAGAAAACTTTGGCGATAATGTCGAAGAATGACAATCTGCTACAAATTACGAAAAGAGAATTTTTGTAGCAAGCAGTTCCATACACGTTAACCAGTATCTGAGGCCACAGACTAGAATGTTCGCCGGGACCAGAGACCAGGATACTAACACGGCTCAAGGCTCGTGTTTAAGGTATCGAAATGAGTTTGGACAATAAATATAGTACGTTGCTCGGTATCTGAGGTGCGAGTCTAAGAAGTCTGAGTACCTTTGAAACCCAAACGCTGGGCAATATCCGAGACTTGGAACCCAAACACCGTGTAACACTAGCAACTAAAATTGACATCCGACAAATGAAGTTGCACCGTACATGTCACTAACATGACGAAATATGTATATGAATTTTTATTTCCAAGCAAGTCACCATACACGTTAGATTCCCCTTTGCCAACATTTCCATCTAATCAATCTTTAATCACCACAGGTAGTAAGGAATTTGTGGTAATATTATCCAGCGGTACAATTCGTTTTTCGACTATGTAATTCTATGGAGGCATTTCTGTAATATATGTATGCTGGCTTTCGCATTACCATAAGAAAACTTCGCCACGCTAATTCCCATGCGCGTGTTCTAAATCAGCGAGTATCTGAATGAAGGCAGAAAGAAATCTAGCAAAGCTTCGCGGTGCACCCCGGGACAACGAACACTATTAGGGAATCCGATTTATGTACCTAAAGAGCGGCGTGAAATTTTAATTTTATTCCATTTCAGCCTGCTGCCTGGATGCAGCGCGTGATAATTTCGTTGGCTGAACATTATTTACAGAATTACGCGTTCCAGTTGAGCAAATACAAGCTTGTACACTATCGCCGAGGTATATCACTGGATGTCAAAAAAGCGTGATTAGGTTTAATTTCGGCTCGTGTGCAGAACAAGCCGTGTTCATGCTCGTCTAATGCAAGCAATGAGCTTGCTGCGTGCCTGCCGATATTAACGTGTCGCTACAAAAAATCTGTTTTTTACAATAAGACGGGAGTCGAGAAACGATTTTTCACAATACTTTGATTACAAGTATAATATGATGTTCCTACAACGTAGTAGGAAAGTTTCATGTTAAAATATCTTAAATAAAATTAGATAAAATTTGCTCAACAATGTATTGTTTTAATACCTTGCACGTAAAACCCTTTCTAGTCTAATTTTCAAATTTGGTAATTGGGATCTAATTTTGTAATCCTTATAATGATCCCAAATAATTGAGAAAAATGATTCTCCTAACACAACGCTTCAGTGTTATTTTATATAATATTTGTCCGGTTATTATAGTAGTTGGAAAAATCAGAATGTATGTAAATTGCAGTTGGTAAGTGTATTTATGTACCTCTGTATTTGCATGCATATGTATGTATGTAACCTCTTTCACGATCTAAATATCTTTTTTTGTATTTTGGAATACTAATTTATTCTGAATAAGTCGAAGTGATTTCAATATGTCTTAATGCTAATCATGTAATGATGTAATGTATAATAATAATAATAATAATAGTAATAATAATTAATTTTCGTTTTTGTTCCCCTCGCTGGACAGGGAGCTTTCTCTGTCCAATGATAATGTGATTGGATGGTCTGATTCATCATTTAATCACTTATTTATTCCAATGAAAAGCTGTTCCGTTCTACAGTAAACAGCGGTCCAAATTAACTTGGATAATTGTATAGGTACTTGAGTATTTAAGCAAGAAATAGTAAGAGCGCTGGCCGATTCAAAGGAATGAAATTAAAATATTATCAATATCGATAATTGAATTCAAAATGAGATCCTAGTTTTAATAGGCAGTGGAACTATCTTAAACGAAATTTAAAGTTTCAATCTTCTTCACGTATTAAAGTTAGATGCACCCTTCGCACGAAGAAAGTAATTACATTAACCCATTTTAAGAAATTTCGAAATATTTCACCACTAAGGTATTTGGGGTCGAAATTGTCCAATCTCGCATATTCATGGGAAACTAAAATAAAATGGAAAATATAGTTTGAAAATTTTCGGTTTAATATCCCAACATTTTTTTTAAATTTCCTATACCACAGTTCTAAGATATTATATTATATTATATTATCTTCGCGGATGTGAGGGTTTCACTGTACACGTTTTTACAAATTAATTTAAATGCCTTACCTCTATGTTGCTACCATATTAAAAAATTGCTCTTTCGACATATTTGTCTTAAAATTCCAACAATAGCCATACCGCGGAATAATAGTAGTGCTTCTTGAAGTTACCTTATGAAAAAAAGGTAGTTACAACTGTTGTACCTGGATGTAGGTATAGTTGGAAATTAATTTAGTAGAAAATTTGTAATTGACGACAGTTTCTGTTTCTTTTGAATGTATTTATAGAAAAGATTATTTCATGGTACCTATAGTATAGGAATATACTATCGATTTATCAAATTCCTTAAGCAGAAGCAAACTGTATTTCGAAAATATTTAAAGTAAATTACATTCATCGCCTATGAATTAATAAAACAATTTTGTCGTTTCTGTCCTTCTCCGTCAAATATCTGTCCCTCAAAAACCTCTCAATATTTCGACTGTTCCGTGAGTGCACCTTTTTTATCATTAATCATAATCATCAAATATAACCCCGGAGAAGTGTAACTAACCTAGTACATATATCCTTAGGCCTGATGACTCCGAATGGGTTACAGAGCAATCCCAAATCTTGAGAACTCCTTACAATTAACATAGCAATTTCAAGACCAGTGGAGTCAAAGTACAAGCACCACTAATGTAGGATTACAAATTAATATTCCAATGGATGATTATTAGTATCTTCAGATATCTATACTTTATAATGACTAAACATTGGTGGGTAGGTTTATAATTAATAGAAATATAAAGATTTGAATAGTAACAGGAAAGGATGGGACATAAAGTGCAATGACTTGCCTGATCCGATAGTGAATCGCAACGCCATAGAATGATCTAGTTTTGCCGGTTGCACGACTACCAGAACTGGGCATTGTTTGCGGTCGATAGTTTCCCATCCAGCTGACGTATACACTGGGACATGGCAGTTGACAGTTTTTGCTTGATTAATTGTAACGCACGTCATCAGCCTACGGGAATAGTTTAGTCTCCCGTAAATGAGCTTTAGCTTTTGCTCCCGCCGCAATTTCTCATTTTGTTCCCGGCATTATCCGCGATGAGCGGACGGTTCTTGCATAACCCTTTTGGGAAGTGGCATTTATAGTTAGCATAAAAGTTCCGAAAAAGGTATACAATACATTCAACGTTATCAGCTGCAGATTGCCTAATCTAGATTCCAGTGCCAGACATAGCCTGTACAAGAAAGTTTGTACAAGCCAAACGCGTGTAATGATTCAGGTTGACACATTAGTGGGTATATAATCATTCTTTCAACTAATAATAAGAATATACCATTGATTTTTACATCAGAATTTCGCTTTCGTTGAACTGCTTCCTCTTCGTTGAATAATATCTTTTATTTTCATTTGTATAAAATTGGTGTGCGTAAAATGAAACATTAATATAAATTCTTGAACGCTAATTTTGTATTGAGCTTGATTTATTTTCCACTGGGATATGAAAAGGAATGCCAAATGTAAAGATTATTTTACCCAAGGCTTCGTTTATCGTGATTCTCACGTGACTCTTGGTACGAAATTTTCAAGACGATTCCTCGCAAATGCAGATCTTTTAAAAGTTCGAGCACGTTTTGTAGGTATACGTTGGCATCGCGCATTCTTGGTTCTGAGACTTAAGACTTAAGCAATTTCCAGCCCAAAGGTCTAGTCACAGAGTCACGCTGCAAGTACTCCGCATTTCCGAGTGCATCTTAGAGGTGTTCGCATTATGGCGAAACACGGCATCAATATGAAAGATCTCTTAGCTGTTGATGTCGAGCAACTACTCCGAAAGAAAGTATAGCGTAAGCCAACGAAACAGGCAAGTATTTTTACTCCATTAAAAAATCGTTTCCACTTTTAGCTACTTGATTTTTAAAGCTACTTTTTCTTGAACGAAATTGTTTTCAACGTCGTTTCCACTTGTCTTATATCAATATTTAGAAAATTTTCTCCGTACTCTATGGTTTACTAATAATTGAATTTTAATTCCTTACGAAACGTTGTTATCTTGGTCTGATATTTTGAATTTTGTTTTTGGTGCTGTAACTTAATATTGTTCTAAGTAGTTGCATGTACTGAATTAGAGTACTGCAGGGGAAATGTTCACTACAAAATCTGTATAAACGTTTCCTACAACAATATTTCACTATTTCAATTATTTATATAAATTGTACTTTAGCAAATCAAACTGAGTATTTAAGTGCTTATATTACGTATAGTAATTCGATATTAATAAAAAAGCACTGTTTTGCGTAGTGGGGACATTTTTTTATTTTCGAGGGTATCGAGGTGAAAGGGTTAATTGCTCTAAAGAAATTTCTACCGGCGCTATCATTAAAGTAAATTACGTATTACAAAAACCTTGCCGCAGCTGCCAAATAGAAGCTACTGTGGAAATGATTTAAATAATCAATAGTGAATATTCATAACTCCTAACAGCCACTCAAGATTCTTTCATAAGTTAATAAAAGTTAAATTGTGAACTATGCTAACAGGAATATATAACGCAGTAACAATGTCTGCAATGAAGCAAATAATGCCTGGATGAATTCAGTTTTAATTATTACCGACCAACATCACGTTTGGAAGTAACTTGGCACGCTTACAACGTCAATAATTCTATGGTTACAAAAGGACACTGAAGATTCAAATTCGAAATATTTGCCCACACGATTTTACGTTGGTCACTTTTAAGAAATTTATGATACTAAAAACTCACGATCGCCTCCGTACTGGAAGGTTGCGGTTGTTGCTTCTTTGTTATTTCATATCATACAGGTTTTTCGTGCACAAGTGACAATGGAAATGGAACGGTGACACGTTGAGCACAGTTGACAAATGAAAGCAGGTAGGGTCAAGCATGAATTGTTACTTTTAAGGCACGTCATGCTACCGTTTTAATTTCGGATCTTCGATAAACGGTGTGGATGGTATACTTTATGCAATTAATGTTCAAGCAAACATGAAACACGAGTAATTAAGGCAACAAAAATTCTTGTAGATAATCTACGAATATTATTCTGACACGATCTGTAATACAAAGCGGTCTTAATTACCTAATGTGTGTATTCGTTCATTAATCACAATGTAAAGTAAGAAAATTACATTATTACGTAAAACGGATTTGAATAAGGCAGTTCAATAAATGCCATGATAAAATCTGGTGTATAGGTGAACCAATTAGTTTGGATAGGTAAATAAATTGGAATAAATACAAACGGGATGGGCACAAAGGTGCAATATCATTCTATTTATCGTAATAAAATAAAAAACTTGACACGAAAGCACGACGCGGTAGAATGGATAATTTGATTTCTCTCATTTCGCTTAAATCAATTAATCAAAGAAAGCATACCTTACATAAATGTTGCAGTTTTGTCTATTTATTGACATATTGACATTTTTCAGATATTACGAATTAAGATTGCTATTTCAATTTCACCATTCAATTTTAAGTACCCTGCTGAACTATGTAAAAAAAAATCTTGAAGTTGAATCACAACTGTTACGTACCTACCACCTGATTTTTAACACAGTAGATACAATGTACGAATGCTACGAACATTTTGTTTTTGTAACAATAAAATCTGTTCTGTCCAAGTGGAGAATGCTTGCCATTAAAATGTGGAATCAAAATCAAAAGCACCGATCCTCTTCATATTTTGACAGATCACTGAGCAAGGGATGCAATTTCCCAAATGAATGAAATACAAAATTTCCTCTGTGACATAGAAAGCTTTTACATTGCTGTTTGAAAATTCACGAGCTCTTGCCTTCATCGTTATAAGAGCAAAACAATTTCAAAGACGTCAGCGTTACACGCACTTTGATTCCAGCTTAGCCCACCTGTAAACGTTGCAGGAATGTTATCACTTTAAAACGCTTTTTGCTCCGTATTCGAGACCCATCATCTTACCAGGGCTGAATAAATATAGCGAGGGGCAACCAATAAGGGCCGTTATCGATAATCTATGGATCGACTTTAAGCGAGAAAATGCGTGGATTATGCGTACACTTTAAGACAAGGATGACCATTAATCATTGTTTCTCGTAAAATTGCCGTCACTTTTTATGAGTTTCAGGTAAAATGGAGAAAGACGGTCAGCAGAAAATGACAATATAAATCTTGTTCGTTGCTTGATGTGTAAATCTATGTGTACTTACTGGCTGCATGTAAAATCGAGAATTCCTGTTGCAGTGGTGTGCATACATGTGACACGTGTTAGAATATAATAGTCCATGAGAAAAATATTAAGAAATATTGCATTTAACTAAAAATATTCTATATTAAGAAGGGAAACAACCT
The DNA here is from genome assembly GCA_963583965.1 of Nomada ferruginata. Taxonomy (NCBI): domain Eukaryota; kingdom Metazoa; phylum Arthropoda; class Insecta; order Hymenoptera; family Apidae; genus Nomada; species Nomada ferruginata. The sequence goes on from OY757213.1 coordinate 16,716,090, forward strand.
ATATATCACCGTTTTTCATAACAAAGGAACTATAAATCAATGGCTATTAATTCGGTTAGCTAAGCTATTTATAACAAACTTTGCTAGAAGTTTTCGCTACGTATACGAATTTTATACTTCTATAAAGTGCACCATTCTTTTACGTCAATATTCTGTTTTGTACATATAACTAATCGATGCTGCAGGAATATATGTATATGTAGTGTTGACAAAAAGGCTCAACACAGTAGATAACATGAATGGAAACAATTTTGTAAACACGTTGTACTTACAAAACAAACCTAACGGCCGTTAATGGAATTTTGATATTACGTGATGCATCAGAGTTAGAAAGGATGTTTATCATTGAAAGTTGACGCCCAGTGTGCATCCTGGTTGCTGGCAATATATCGATGTAACAATAAGGAATTATGGTGGTAACAATAAGGAATTATCGAAAATCGATACACTGCCTCTTGGTCCAGATATCACGATAAACCGATTAAGAATATCCTATCGATAAGTTTCACAGTCCACTTTGAATATGCGAAAACTTTCAAGCGAGCGTGTCACACAAGTGTTGATGAAAGCAGCTTCCGATTTCAACATATGCATGTCACGATCTTGCGAAATAATTAGACTGTTAGGTGTTATCAATACCAAGGTGCACCTACAGGGTTTTCTAGTATTAACAGGAAGTGTAGAATTATACCACAAATAAAGGAAGTTTGCATAAAAATGTGCAAATTAAAAATCAAGCTGTTTAAAAGTTATTACGAACATTACTGCTGTATTGTTTCAAAGTATTAAGTACACAAGTACTTGATGGCACAACAATAGAAAGAGCAAGGACCTGGACAATGCATATATATGTATAATTATATACATGCATACTACATATTCTAGATTATAAATTATTGCATTTTAGATTGTCTGCGTGCCTAACAACTTTTATATTCATTGTGGTTTTTAAATGTTTTATGTGAACACATATCTTTTTAATGGCCCTCTGTCTCCCAAAATCTCTGTATTATCCACTTTGCATAATCATGTCACCATCGACAGCTCATAATATATTACTTGATTTGTCTTTTCCTTTCTTGCACTACGCATTCATTATACACTTAATGTCAGAGTGTTTCGCCTCGTAAAAGAAAGCACGAATAAATAAATGATCACCGTTCATTTACATTCTTCATTCACATGATTGAAATCGGTTCGCCTGCTTTTATATTTGAGCAGTCACAGTTTCGACGCAGAGAAAAGTAAATCGTTAAAGGAAATAGGCTACGCGATCATGAATTTATGAGAACAACGGGGATGACTGAATCTTTCATCGACTCGGAATAAATTGGATTTAAAAGTCTAGCGGAGAAGTGAAAACTTTTCGGGGAAAGCCTCTTTCGGATTCGCAAAGCACGAATCTACACAAACGAAGTTGTACCTTCGTTCGATGACCATTCAAATACAATGGAAATTTTCTTTACATTATGCACTACTTGTACCAACATGCCCTGTGCACAGATTCCATTATAAGCTATTACCTTTGGCTATAGTTTTCGAACACTGTCGATGGAGGTTTAATCGCATGAAAATTCCAATTCCACTCTTTTGAAGCAATCTGTGCATGCATTATGTGTTTCTACCGATTCGAAGAGGGTGCTCTTGCTGGCATAAATAGAAATCCAATCTCGAAACAAGTGCAACGAAACGCGTACAAAAGAACGACGATAAATTCGCGACAGATTATTCTATGGGAACTCTGTCGTGTATCCTCTATGGACATTTCCGCATCGACCAAGTGGGTTTAAACGAGTTTTCAGACGAATAGACACGTTCAACAACGGCGGTAAGGGAATCGCTTAATCGCCAGCACTATGCTGGATGATTAGAAAGAACGAGCATATAGAAGGGACAAGAGGAACAAAACAAACGATCGAACATTCTCTTATTTTAGGTCGACGGTTCGAAAACGTCGAGCAGCGGTTCGATCGTGAGATTAATCCATCGAATGTAATTGGAAGGTCCAAGCCGTGTCACTAGCCAGAGATTTACGAGCACGTGTTGCCCGCACAAGTCATTCGTCCTTTTGTTTTTCGCAGAGAATGCTCGTCCTACAACAATAAAGACTGTTCCGGCCTGGAAGGAACCACGACAACCAGACGCGAATTACAACGAATAATACCGGCGACGATACATTCATGTAGACCGATCAATCTTCGTCAGGTTCGAATGTTCGTTCGTTGTGTCTTCCAACAGGAAATATGAAAGGGATCGATGGAAATTTGCAAGAGTCCCGTTGCAATTAAACGACCGGTAATATTTCACTTCGCATGGAGAATAAAAGCAACGAACGGGATTGACATTTTTGTTGCCGTCCGCGTCCTGAGCTTTTGTAATTTACGCTATGATGTGCGCGCTTTTATTCATTTCCGAATCCATAATTGAAGTAAACGTCGAAATTTTAATTAACGTTTGTGAAATTGCCATTTTTTTTCTTTAATGAAATATAGAATGGCGCCCAAGTTTATTTCAAATTGATATAATATTTTCATATCGTAGAGTTCCATTTTATGTGTTATGTTAAATTTTATCAAATACATTGAAATCACTCCTGTCGATATTAACAAATAATAAAGGGGACGAGGTATTTGTCGTCGTAGCAATTCGCCTCAAACAAATTTGCCGCCCCTGAACCATTTAATGGGAAAAAATATGATAGGGGATGCGTGCTGTGGTTTCTGAGAAGGCGGTTTGCAATATTCTACTGGGCCCGCCAAAGTGTACTTAAACGTACTGTTGTTCAAATAATAATCTCAAGAAATACTATTTAAAATGATAAAAGTTCAGTTACGTAGAATAAATCCTCAAATAGTGCTTCATTTAAACGAAAGGGTTTAAATTATAGTTTCCAATACTTTTTGTTTGAAATATACCCGACACCGGACAAAGCTTCTCTTTATTTATAGTTTCCACGATACGTTGATCATCGGTACGATACAAAGTCGCTGGATCGCGTATTGCGATTCGAAAAAGCAGAGCTTACGAATATTTCGCAGGACAAACGAGGCTACCTGGAATCAGCATGCGCAGCGTTACTGTCGACAGATCCATCGGAAGCACGTGGTGGTGGCAGAGGTCGCCCCTAAGACCTGCGAGCTTTCAAACTACAAGCAGCAGTCAGTCGCCAGCCGACCGTGCTGCAACGAGTTGTGAGTTATGTTATCGTGTTTTATCTGAGGGAAACTCGTATTTGCAACCTTGTGACAACTTATCGAAACGCGAATCGTGGATTGCTATTGGTAAGTCACGAGAAAGAAGAATCAATTGAATGAAATTCTACTGATTGGTACTGATTTGTTACTTCTTCTGGTAGTACGATTAAATGGTGTTCGTTATAAGAAAATTAATCTATGAGTGACGGTGAAATCGTTGCCTTTGTGTGCAGTTTACATGTGCTCGGGAAATTTTCCTTGCAGCACTCGAATGAATGAATTAACGCCGCGAATATCGTTGAGCAAGTCCCGGCAAACTTTCCAAGTTTTCGTTGAGGAAAGTCGTTTGCGCGGGAACGCTGTGAAATTCAGTAGGTGGGCGATATCTTGTCACGTTCGTTCAGAAACTTTCAACGTCCGCGGGAATATTGAAAAATTGAAAGGTCCTGATGGTGGTTTGCGAATTTGAGTTACGATTATAAATAAGAAAAACGTTCTTTGAATTAATGAAGTTTGCTGGCGAACGGTGGCATCTCGTTACCGTGTGATTTTTAATTTGGTGTAAGACTCAGAAATTAATTTTACTTAAATAGTAATTACGTTTGTATCATCCCATAGCCCACTTGTCGTTTGATGATTTTAATGTGGCTATTTTTAATATCATGTAAACATAACAAATTCAAAACTTGAATAAAGCTTAAATAAGAAGTACGTCGTTTTTCGGTACTACAGTTGATAGACATAATTTTCATTGTTTCTTAGGTTTGTCAACGACACCACGTAACTAAAATCAGTTCCAATGAAAGATTAATCCAAATGTTTAATAGCGGCCCATTGCTGCAATTTGATAAGTTTGCTAACGAGAAACACCATGCAACGGAAAACTTTCGATGTTTGTGAAACTGTGTGCATACGCGGTTAATGCATTGAATAATGTTTATTAATATTTCCTTCTCTCGGCTGATATGCCACGCACATGTATCAAGTTATATGTGTTCACGAAAAATCTATCTAACTAAATTCCTCGAAAACTCACAGGAATCTGTGTGCTTTTATGTACAAGAGCACGATGTGGGCAGGGCATTTAATGAAATCATAATGGCGCCACAGAAAACCGAAGGGACCTTTATTCAAAATTGCCTTTAAAAAACAATTTCCTTATCCAACATTAAATTGATATAAATAATGTACTATAGTAAATATGTTTCTGATCATCAATTTTTTCAGCGCTAGTTGCTCGGCATACCAAGATACGATAATATAATTACATACCAAATGTTCATCACCAGCTGATGGCTACTCTTCTAAAAAAATCTTTACAGTAGAAAGAAAATGCATCTAATAAGCATTATAAAACATTTAATAAAATTTTCGAATTTTCTAAGCCAAATGACCGGCGTGAATGACTTCTTCAATGTAAACGAATACCAAAGGTCAAAACGTTTAATCCATCCGCCAAACCAAATTTCGAGTGAGTCACAGAGCCTTCTATAAAAACACCCTCCTATTTACCAATCGTTACGGCGATATCGAACTTCAATTTCGCAGTACGTACGTACATCGCCTCTCGTTACAATCCGTTTACATGCCATTTTTCATAATATTCGTCCAGTGACCGTGTATCTCTCGTAGGGATCGATACAGCCTGTAGTCCGTAGCGGTGACTAATTACGTGACTTCTTTTTGTTCGGGCGACGCTCGTTACGCGGTAGCTAATTAGTTTCCTGAACGGTGTCTGGGTGGAAGGAAAAAGAAAGAAGAAGAAAACGCTCGGGACATCTTAACTCGTGATAATTATGACATGTGTGGCGACACACAGGTTTGCGATTCAGAAATGCGTCGGAAAGACACGGTGCGAGACGAGAGTTGATGCGATTCGTGAGCAAGTTAAATAAAAACTACGAAAACTCGTCTAACGACCGGGTCGTCTCATCATGAGCACTGGCCGCGTCTTGTCAAAGGTACAAGCAACGTAGAGCAGCGACGATATTCAGTAACGTCAACGTTGGCGGCTGCTTGCGAATTTAATCCTCCTTGCCACGAAACGAACATTTGAAATTCGAAACATATCGATCCCGCGATGGACGCGAGCTTCTGAAATTGAACGCGCACTTGTTCCGCGGCCGAACTTTTCCCGCGAGATCTTCATGATAACGTTTTCGTACAATAAGAAAAGTTTCGATTGTCCTAAGTGATCTATCAGGCGAGCGCAGTCCGGGCGGGCTGGTTGGAGAAGTTGGACCGGCTGTTTAGTTTCCAGTTTTCCTCCGTACCCCGATTTCGGCTTGCAGAATTGAATACGCTGTGATTTCCACGCTTGGCTTAGGGAGGCTTGCCAGCGTGAAATAATGTTCTGCCGTTGTAATGGAGAAAATTGAAAGCATTTTAAAAGGCGTTTGACGGCGTGAAAGACTGGCGGAAGTGTAACTTGTTGGACTATCGTCGGTTTTCTTTTGGATTCTTTTATAAATGACAAGCAACTAGAACGCTTTCTGTATTACAAATAAATGAGCTTGAAAAGAATGAGAACAAAGGCTGCTTATGTTCTTCTTTACTACTGATCAAGATAGCAGACTAAGGAGAAATACAATTCTTAATAAGCTCTCTGTATCAGTGTATTCAGAAAGTGAGTAAAGGAAAGTCAGTAAGTGCGACGCTCGACCATGTTGTTGCGAGTTGCCAGTCTATCGACGGTCCGTAAAAGTCCATTGTAAGCTCTGCACAGGGCGTTCGATAATCAATACAAAGTTTCACATGAGTATATCGAATTCGGATATCCTGATTATCCACGCGAATTAATGCCAGAAGAATCGCTGCTGGCCGAAACTTTAAAAAAGACATGAAAAAGTGGCAGCAATTAGGTTCATTAGAATCTCCGTAATTGATGATGAAAGCTATTTCATTAAAATTCTTCTATGTAAGAGAGAAAGCATTTTTCATCACCTTTCGATACGTGCATACTATGGAATTCACTCTTTGTCTATGTTTCACGTTCCACCGAGATTACCATAGAATTAAAGTTCACAAAGTTTTAGAGAAACAGGAGCAGTAATTTCCTACTTCATTGACATCTCATCTATTCTCTATCCACAGGGTGTAACTGAAATATGTAGTCAGAACTTAGAATTGTATTTCGATTGCCTTAAGAATTTCATAATATTTCTTCTATGTTGTATAATCGTTGCTTTATAAGATAGTTAACTAATCCTTTGTCCGTGTAATTTGTTAGAGAAATTGCTGCAAACTATTCCCTGTTGCAATTATCCACGCTTCGTTTTGGCGTTTAGTGAATTATCGAACATTCTGAAATTCAGAGAATTCCGACAATTTTGTCATATAACGTGGTAATTGAATTTTATAGAATTTATATAGCAAAAGCAGAAGTTAAAAAAATTATCCTTACTAATATAGAATCGCTCCTTAAATAATGTCCTCTTTTTCGGTTGGTCTCGATGTACTGAAATGATATTACAATTCTAATTTACTTCGACAACTTGTATCTGTTGAAATAGCAATATTGTTACAAGATCCACGTATATGTTATTTGTATTGCACATCACTTTTCCTGCGCTTTCAGAACATTTTTTTTTAATAGAAATATCCCACATTATTATTTAGCAATTTTCGAAGAGTATTGTATGTTAATTTAATATTCTTATTTTACAAAAGCTTGTGCTGGAATTACTGCATACCTTTGCTTCAATGAACGTAACTTACAATGCTATAATTTTTCCCCACTTTAATGTCACGCGATACGGTCAGCATCTTTTAAAAAAGACAGAAAAAAGAACGGAACTTAACAAATACTAAATGTATATTTCATAAAAGAGATGTTAATATTTATCTAACAAAGCATACGAAATGATAATACCTACGACACGACCTGATTTAACTCGCTTTTTACCCTTAAAATTATGCAATCGTCCAAAGTTTCTCCACTCACTTCTGATACACCATATATACGTAGACGTTCTCATGTCAGGCGAGAACATCCACAAACAGAATTCCATTCCCAAAGCCTTAAAAGCAACTCGTCATATAAACACGAAATCGAAAACGGAAAGAATGGTATTGGTCTACGATGACCCTGCTTTCTGAGCAGATAAATGTAAATCGCCGCCGCGATGCAACGAACCGTGAACCATTCGGCGTTTTCCTACTGCCCTCGACGAAGCGTTGCACCTTCAGCAGCTTTGCACTATGCAGAATGCTAATTGTCCCTATAACAAAGGCTCTACGCTCGTACAGAACCGTTTTCCTCCTTGTCTATCCGAGGTTACCGCCCTGAGAATAGCTCTGTGCATCTTGGTCGAGACTCACCCCCTCTCACTACCCTCTGATCTTACCTTAGCAATTTCTGCCTTAAATGCGCCTTTAATACATAATTAATGTTTGATGCTATTTCTTGGAAAATATAATACAGATGAATATTATGAGATTAATTTTGTGAAACGTGCCTTCAAGTGGAATTATCTTGAAATCATATCAAACCTTTGTGTTATTACTTGCATCTGCAAACTCTTGTCGGGCGAAAATGACATGATTCCACGCATACGACAGAACAGTGCGATTAAAATTACCAATTAAGTCCCACCCCATATTTCTGAAATTGTCCTTCTCGAAATTGACAAATTGAATGATTTACTGCAACGGTTTTTCGTCTTCCTCGGTATATCCTATTTTTTTATTATCACTCCCACTCATATTCGACAGAAACGGCGACAATAAATTAAGAGGCTTATAGGGAAACGTACGCAAATCAAGAAAAACCGTAGGGCAAGATAGGATCGTGAATTGTGAAGCACAGGATCAGAAGATTAAAAGGGTAATATGCAGTTTTAGAAGCGAAAGTCATGGTTTCGATCATCAATTTACCACATTCATAGTTAAACTCCACTCGATTCCTCGTACGTGATTATTCGACTAATAATAACGTGTATTGATTGCACTACATTTCATCTGAAATTCTGTAGCGCAGGGCTTACAACATTAATACACACAAAAGACACGAAACCCTGGTTTCCTCACTTCGCTTTTACAAATCGACAGTCATTACAGATTCGTCTATTTTTTACCCGCATCCCTTCGGAGGAAGTCGACAAATTTAATGTCACGTAACGCTTTGACAAACGAGCGTGCAGTGAATTGGCTGATCCTTTGGCACGCGACCTCAACGCGTTTATCTGGATTTTGAGGTGAAGCCGATTCCAGTGAGATTTTACTTCCACAAACAAGAGACTGTTTATACCAAGGCAACACAAGCACTCTCCTGGCTGAACGAAACCTCTTTCTCCTGGAAACTTTCTCCGAATCATAAATATTAAGTCTTTAACTATTGTTTATATTAAGTAATTTTTGCCCCCTCAGGTTCTCCAATAAAGTCATAAAGTTACAAGAACCGCTTTAGGTTGGCGTGGCCAAAATTAAATTTCAATGCTCTATTACTGTAAAATGAACTTCTATCGAAGTCATGCGCTACATTCCATAGTAAGCTCCTCACACCCGTAAATACTGCAACGTATGACAGCCGTGATTCGCGTATAATCCATACAGCAAATAAATCACGCAGCTGAATGGTTGATACTGGAAATCGAACTCAAACGTGCATAATATTCAAAGGAATTTCTCGTAAAAAGAATAACGAAAAAGATTCCATCAGCCGAAGCGCACACGTGGCAAGGTACCAATGGACACGCGCGTCACTACGATAATCGACTCCATGCCCAGTGTCGAATAATGGTTTACACGACCCACGATCCATCTTATTTCAGTCTAACATGTAGACGACTTGGTACAACGGACGGAGCTCGTAAGCCGTCCGTTCAATTTCCATCGAAGCCGTACGCTGCTGGTAGGAACAGAGTCGAGCTTGACAAACGTGTCAACCTGAGCGGCACAATCCGCAACGACGATTTCCCAGAACGTGCAACACGCGCAATCGAAGATCATATCGACAGCGATCGATTCCCCGGATACGAAATTCAACCGTGAGACGCATTACTTTATTGATCGAGTAATGAAACGTCGCGTCGGATCAGCGATTCGGGTCGCCGCCACGCGTTGCTTCTGGTGTAATCGATATTACGACTGAGAGGATCAGGGTTAAATTGTTTTAGAATTGGATCTATTCGGTGTTTAATATTATTGTCACGGTGTAATTATCCAATTACATATATTTTTAATAGAATGGTTTAACTCCTAACTTTGAATGACTAAATTTTCAGATTTAATTGCAGCCCATTTTTATTGTGGACATGAGCTGCCATACTATGAAGCCAAAAATATTTGGTATCATTTATGAAAAAAAGTCACGTTAATTTAAAAAAAAATGTTGTTCAAGTGTTTTTATTGAAACGCGTAGTCGATTAAAAACCACATAACTTTTGTTTGAAATTTTTTTTCGTCAGATTACAGGAAGTGCTCGAAAAATCGTAGCAAGTGTCACGTTAGTCACCCTGCATATATTTTACAGAGTATAAACATAATTTATCTCTGCTCGTCTGTAATGATCGCTTAAACGATGGGTCAAAAAAGTCCGAGTACTGTCTAGGGGTTAAAGAGTCAGCCTGAAACGCCTAAAAACCAAAGTTCAATTCTTTAGTCTTGTATTATACGATGTTTATAATTTATTCGCAAATTATTAGATTCGACAAATAATTGGATTGGGTATTCTGTATAACTTGGTCGCGCAGTTTTTGCTTTTTTAAGTTACATTGGTTGGCGTGATAATGAAGTTTCAAAGTGTGTATGGAGTTGACAGAACATGCTGCGGTGAACTTTAAAATGTTAAACTTACGGCGCGCAAAGTTTAGGAAGATATTTGCCATATCGAGTATTGCGTGAATAAATTGCGGAATAGATATTTCTTTATTTATTTTAGTGACAGTTATCTTGAGACGTTGTATCTTTCGATATTATTTGGGAGTTTAATTAGGCCAGAGTAATACATGATAATTTTGATCTGGTGAACTTTACACCAATATTCAACACAATCACGTCACGTGGTAGCATTTGGGAAACCATTTCGAGCATAGTATGTCGCACGATCACGTGCCCAATTCTGTTTAATTAGAACGTTGTCAAATGTTGTACGTTCAGAACGTATTGCAATTTTCATTGATACGGTAGAATTCCATTATTGTTACATTATTAACAAATTATTTACTAAATTCTAGACAAGGTATGAAGGCCTCGACCCTTTAGACAAATTGATACATGTAAATTTTAATAGACAAGTCACGGAACCGTTTCTATTTCTTCGAGCACATAAAATATACAACGTAATTAAGTAGGATTTTACTGTGCTGATGTTACTTCTTAGCATCGTTTTGATGTTTCGTTTCAGTAATTTAAGGAGCAACCCTCTCCGACTTTACAACCAACTGCAACTTTATTTCTTCCACTTGTTACTAGTCGTTCCATTAAAGACACGTTGTTTTACTGTGTACTTAAAATTCGGTAACACTAACAATAAGTTAGTTAACTTTTATGCTCGTAGGTATATTCACATTACGCCTATTTTTATATTATACAGAAAACGGAATATAAGTTTTGCAACATGTAATACAAGAAATTGTTTGATTTGAAATGAATTTCACAACAAAAATTGCATGACTTTTACTAGCTTACGCAATAAATGTTTTGTATCAAACAGAGCTCAATTAAGAATTCAATTAGACGGACTTTGATGTTGCGCAGCAAATAAGAATATGGTTACAATTCTAGTAAATTTCCACTGGCAATGGGTGCGCAATTTTATTGATGCGACCAAGTAAGTAGTATTAGTCAATCTCTGCACTGACGCGCTCTCTACTGAATTATTTATTCAGTATTATATATATTTCTATTTAATCCACGCGATCTACGTATAATACTAAACAATAATTTCTTTATCATAACAGTGTTTTCATATTGTATATTTAATGTTTATCAAATATAAATTTCAATATTTTATGGGATCAATTAATAATGATTGCATTTCATTGAACAATATGTATCGATAAAATTGCACAAGTCTGGAAATTGTAATATACATTGCTGCAATAAAAAGTACCAGTATACTTATTTTATTTTCTCACATTCTATTAACATGTTATTGGTTATTTTTCTGTGATAATCCTGGTACAATGAATGGCCAACAATTCATCTTAAAAAATTAATTCCTTAATAAGCTATAGAAAGCTTGCATGTGGTCGATTGGCTTAAAGCTTAAAGGATCTGAATATAATCATCTGCCAACTAAATAAGCATGATTATTTACTTACCTCCCAATGATATATTGCGTAGTCTTTGATTGGCATTACCTTGGTCATCTCCTAATCTGTTGTTGGCTCATAGAGATACATCAATCGATCTATTGCGTGAACTGATATGTGTGCTTTTGATACTGTTTATCGACGTGCTGTCCCCCACACCAGTGCCGATACCACAACAATTAAATTCCATAGCTAATGTTCCGAGAGTATTACTGACAATTAATTGAACATGTATTTTCAACTGAAATGTGTCTATGCAATACTAGAATGATAAAGCTATAACGTTTATATAAAACCCGATGTCGCATTTTCGAATTTAATCAAATGCTTAATATTTATTCAGTTCAATATTAATTTGAACTATTGCAAAATCTTGGTTAAGTAATATATTAAACTTTTGAAACGTCGTGTTTCTTATCTTCTAGAGTATACAGTACATATGTGAATGAATTATTTTAATAGGAAAGGTGTTTAAATTCTCCCAATTCAATCAAAGTTTTTAATGTCATATATGGAAAAATGCGATCGATATCCCGTTTTAAATACCATGTTTATCTATATAGCTCGAGAAAAAAACCAAATTGTTAATATCTTCGTAGCAGCATTTCCATTTCCATTTATTCATTTAGTTTTATTTATCAACCATATTTTGCGAAAATATCTCAGCATTCGCTAGTGGGCAATAAAGGAAGAAGTAAAGCGAAAAGTGATGAAATTACGAATATCGCGATACCGCACGATATGTGACAAATTATTTTACGACCATTTAGATTACTGAAACTGTAACATATTCCCGTCGCTGCAAAATCAGTTACCCCTGGTTTCACATAAAAGTGCAGCATATTAATACCCTCATTGGCTATATTCAATTTCGTCCTCTTATTTTACCGAGCATTTCTAAAATACGACAAAAATTCAATATGTTTTAAATTTATGCAATCAACAAATAACGATGTGCTCAACACTGATATTATTAACAATGCCAAATCTCGCAAAGAAAAATGAACAATATTAATTATATTAATATATCGTAATACGTTTTCATATTGAGTCAAATATACTTCATCGTGATATTATTAAGACGAAGAAAATTTCAAAGAAAAATTTTATGATTCTAAAAACTGATGCTACTATCAAATTAATTTTAAACAAGTATTATAAAAACTACTTTAGATTAAAAACGCAACTCTTTATACTGCTCTTAAATACAAAGAATTAAAGTATTTATGTAAGTATTTGTCAACACATACGAGACAGAAACAATCGACGCCATCCCCCGCAGGACGTGTTTCTAATCTGCTTTCATTCTCGATAGATCGAGCGTACCGTGGCAAAATATGCCGCGGGGCGAACCTAGAAGGTAATGCGCCTTGGGGGCATGGAAAAGAGAACAGAATATTCTTCTTGCCGCGAAATTGCGTTAAACTTTAATATATTCCTTTCGAAACATTCGGGAAATATATCGCGAAAGGCACTTCACTTTTTACTGTCCCTTTTTTTTATATGCTCACGATACGTCGTGCCAGCTTTTCATCATTCTCAGAAAGCTAACCGGCCAATAAACTATCTCTGCCCCGGCTATAAAATTATCTTCACGTGCTACATTAACGCTGAAATACGTCGATAGCATTTAAAAATAACGACAGAGGAAAAGAAGCCTGCTTCCCTGTACCTAACGGGAATCAATTCTCATTCGCGGCGAGTGAATTTTAGCTAAACAAAATAGTTGGAGTGAAAATCAATTTTCTACAAACAGCAAGCAGTTAGGGAATGGCGAACAATGCGATTGAAATGTTTCGATCGCGTTGATACATGAAAAATGAATTAAAGCATCGTTTCTCAACTGTTTTACCGTGTGGCCTAACAAATTTGTTTGTAATGGTACCTCGGCCGAAACGTTTATCTTAAAATATTTGTAATAAAGCTTGGTATACTGGGATCACTTATATTACATAAACGAATAGAATTAGAACAAACACTTCAATTTCATTTTCTTGTTATTTGTTATAAATTTAGCCATGGAAAAATGTAAGACAAAATTAATAAGAATCACTAAAGTAATTTAAATTACATCTATTAAATGCTCATACATAAATTATGAAAAAAATAATAGAATACAATATTTAATGGCTATTTTGTTGTGGTTGGTCTTTAATTGTTCGGAACACATAGGCTGAGAAACGGTGATTTCGAGTAAGAATAAGCTGTGAAATTTTTCTTTTATATTTTCTTTTATAATTTGCACATGTTATAAAATATTGTATTTGATTATTTCTATAAACATGTTGCACGTTCTACTATAGAAAACTTATATAGGATACAAGAATAGAGTGCTCTTGTCTGCTCAATTATTGGCCTCACTACTTAAGTCTCACCACGTAAAACAAAAATGGCAAACAAACCTAAGTGTTTCCTTAATTATAAAGCGGATTAACTCGCTCACCTTCTCTCATAGAAAACTCATAGAAAATATTTCTTCTTCCCTACTGAAATACTGATATCACTACCTTTATCTTTCCACGTCCGAAGACTGTCACATATTTAAGCGCCACGTAAATTATAATCTGTTATACCTTGCTGCCTCCAGCGCCAAGGTAAAAAAGACCGACACGAAATTCGTGCTCAATAATTCTGTGGGACATTTAAATTTTCACAAGGTTCAACGAAGCGATACCGCTTGCAAAACTTCGCTGCATCGGACTGCACGTCGAGGAGCTACGGTGCATCTTTTATTACGTGGGGGAAATCAAAGACGTAAACAATTTATTTTCCTGACCCGTGCCAGACGCACGGGCCAGATCGATGTATCCTAGATTCATCCATAGTACCTTTGATACATGCACACACACAGTCGCCAGGGTATGGGTATCGAATCGTTGAAGTTACGGTGGGCGACGTATGATTTCATCGTATGAACCGCGAACGCGAAAATCTCTGCCCGATGCGATGGTTATGAATGCAAGCGCGGAAAAATAATACGCCTTCGGCCGGAAGAGAGTGGCGTGTTTCTCCTTGTTGCGTTCAGAAAAATGAAAGGAAAAGAACGGACTACTGCAAATATCCTCGCAAAAAGTCCTGCTATTCTCACCCCTTTTTGTCCACTAATGGCAGCACATGGGGATGTTGGGAAATATGTATGTCGCAAAAGATACTTGTGAAAAATGTACTGAGAGCTTTCCTCGTAGTATAGTTGGTATTCTTGCGGTATTGTTCTGAAATTTAAATAGGATCTTGGGGAATGACGTCTTAAGAATTTGTTTCCGGCTAATTCACGTTGTTGTAGAGAACGATTTGCCAAACCCTATATATTTCCTTGAATCACTAAATTATGCACCCATTTGTTTGTTGTGAATTCACTTTACTACCATTCAATGCTATAAAGAGTGAAATATACATAAGTCTTCTTTGGAGTGCGATAAAATTTTACCAACAGATATCCACGTTTGCGTTTTGTCTGAAAATATGTTTGAAATATTTTTAATACGCATTACTGAAAGTAAATGCAGTGAATATCATTATCGAATGTTATGAAGCAAAGCTCCTCCGCTTTTACATCAACGAGGTATAGCACTTATTCTGTACTGCGCTATTGAAATTTAGTTTTCAATTTTTCGGTCCAACTTGTTTATCGTATAATTACAAAATGTTTGAGCACAATCGTTTAACAATTTGAATATTTATTACAATTTCGCGCAGCAGATCCAACATTTTGAAAAGTCCCTTCTAGCGACGAACAAACGTTTATATTCATGAAATGCTAAATTAGATTTCTACCTTTGTCATGGGATTTCAGTTATAACAGCAAACACATTTTATACATGTCCAAAGCACAATGGACAGAAACTTTCGTAATAAAGACATCAACGTCCAAAGCACGTTGCTCGAAAACCGAAACGATAAACGACGATGCATCGAATCGAATAAATTAGCTCTCCATAAAAGTAGGCGATTGCATGTTGATTAAATTAAATCATTGCTCGTTCGTCAAAGCGTCGTGTTAAAGAACGTGCACGCAAAATTATAGGGTGCCGCCCGAAATTGTAGATCACGCGCCGCTGTGATATTCAACGCGGCCAGTTAACCCCGTTCAGACTCATTAATTACAAGAGAACAGTAGCATTGCCTGCGGTGGCGCGGGGCACGCAGTCATTCTAATTGAAAACAACAAACGTTAAATAGCTACTCGGGCTTGAAAAGATAACACGCCGCCGTTGTGAGTGTTGGCCAGAGTTGTCAACTGCAATCGTCCCAGCTTCCCGTTTGTCGGCGACAACGAGAGAGGTTGTTGGTTAATTAGAATACTGTATCGCTGTTAATCGCAATGCGCGTATCAACGGCTGTGTACATTCGTCGCGTCTAACGAAGAAAAATTAGAATGGCGAGAAATCGTGGAGCGTTGAAGGCGATAAAGCATGCCGGCATTGAAGTGACAAGATTGGCGACTTCGAATACTTTTCCGTGAAAAAACGCGCAACGAAAATATATATCGTCCGTGAAAGCCGATATATGTATATAGAGTTGTATGTTACGCAGAAAGTATATTTCTTCACAGCTAACGCGCTGACGCGACGGCTTTGGATCAATCAGATACAGGTTTAGATGCATTATCGAGGCTATGACGTGGATTTTAAATTATTCATTACGTTGATCAGTTTCATCGGTAGATTGATGAAACTCGGGGCAACACGCGATCATAGGAATCTCAATTCTCAAACCTATTAACAATAAGCGATTAGCATTATTTCCTGGAAGCAAATGTTTTATCGGTATTATCACAAGGTCACAAATTCGAAGCGACAAATACCCTAGTGCCTATAGGAAATATGCCACGACCATCTGTCCGAGAGATAAAACAGCGATGACTATGAAATGGTTTGAAGTAACTAAGGCAGCCGAGTGACAGGAAAACTTGTTGACAGCTGTCGATTTAACGGAAGCGTTCGTCCGTCGTAAATTGTTGCATTCCCTGTTACTTCCTGACCGTGTACACATTCTCTTTTCTAGCGAATAATTTTTCACAGGATACTGTTTTTTTTTACAGCGAGCACTTCTAAATGTGCATGCAGACTTTTTATCGGTTTATTTTAGGTCTCGCTGATTTTCACATTTACTCTAATTTCCTGTTCGGTGAAAACCCGTATCGTTTTCGCGAATAATCTTTTCTTGTTCAATTACTCTGTGTGAAAAGTAAGCAAAGTATTAAAAAGTAATTCGAACATTTAATTAATTTAAGATAAAAAGCAATTGAGACATCGGAATTCCTTGTTTTTTCGAATATGAATCGGCATTCCAGGTAACAAAGAATTACGGAAATTGAATATTCTGAAACAGACTGTCTTCTTTATAAAAATATTTTTACTGCACTGATCAGTAAAAGGACATATTATTGGTTCGATGCCCGTATTTAATTTGCTTGTCTTCTTAAATATTTTGTTTATTATCAATGAACATAAAGTAACAATGTATATTATCGTAGTTATATTGATGGTACTATACATACTGCACGGTTTTTAAGCAATATAGTTACCCTATTCTACATAAAAATTAACGAAAAACTAATCAATGATTTACTAAATATACAAGTAGTTTATGGTCGACACAATTTTGGAGCAAGTCATAATTTAAATGTATTTTACTTCTCGTGCAAAAGCTATTGTACAATAATATTGTTTAAGGACATCTTATGGATTACCTACATTTTCACAAACGAAATCTACCGTGCTTGAAATCCTTATTTTCGTGACGTATAGAGCAAATTAAAATTTCTCTGTACGTAATCCAGCAGAATAGAAACTCCTGTTTAATCGCGATACAAAATCGAAAGGCCTTGCAACGCAACTGATGAACCATGCTGCCCCCAAATGAAACCTGCAAACTCAACACAGTATCAAACTAGTTGGGTTGTGAACATGCTAAATTAAAGAATAAATAGGCATTTATTCAGGTCAATAGAACGGCTGGAAATTACTTGGAAGCCGACGATACCAGAGGGAAGCAAGTGGAAAGGACGAAAGAAAAATGATCGAATGCACCATCGTAGGACAACGGTACTTTATAAACGTTGTTGGAAAAGTTTTCATACAAATTTCAAGTTATGGGTATTTGATACGGGCATGTGCCATACGCCATAGCGAAAGGGTTACTGAAAAGTATTTCTAAGCCTGCAATTAACAAAGTTAATAATCTGCCAATTAAATCAATTTATTTATTGAGCACAATTAGACATTAACGAAAGTATCTGAAAATGAAAATGAAAATTTAATGAAAAATAAATAATTATTAAACAAAGAAATAGAAATATACTAATTAAGGTTATATAATAATGTTACAATGCCTATGCGATGAGATGAAATGAAGTGAATATACGATGTAATATCATTATTGATGTTGAAGGATTATCTGCTTCAGGGTATCCTCGGTCATGAAACGATGACGATTAATTTTGTCGGACCCCGGCCATACCGCGGATACGTGGGTATCACTGTACTGATTCCTAGGTAAACAAGGATCTTCTTGGTAATTAACATTAATGTGCTTGACTACAACTTCCTGCTATTGTATTGGTGGCCAAGAAGCTGTTTAAAACAGGGGACAATACCAAAAGTTGGACGACATTTATTAACACAAAAGTTACGCACTAAGACACACATTTCGAGCGCTTGATGCGGCTTTTTGAACTTTTACTGTTATTTACGATTCATAAAAGGTGTTTGTTCTGTATAGTTATTGACGGAGACTGTAATACTTCCATGTTTCACAAGTTTTCTCTCTTCCACTACGAGTGCTCTACTTTAACAAGTTAAATGAAATTTCTCTACTAATTAATATTAAATAAATACATTCAGAAAAAAATATCAATCGAAAAACTGTAAAATCTCGTGTACTTTCTTTTTCATGATAAAGCTAAAGTTTATAATTTGTGCGAGATTCAACTTTCTTCATTTATCAATTCATCTTGTAGATCGAAATGTTGTTGATATTAATTTTTATGACCAGAACCATCCACTCCTTAAATTATGCGCGTCAAGGTAATTTTATGTGCATTGAAGTACACGCTTCGTATCGTCCAAGAAAAATTATCCTGTTAAACTTACGTCATGTTTCTTACCTAACACTAGTGCCACACTTGCATACATATTACTCCCAGCGTGCAGATATATTATGCCTAGAAACGAGAAAATTATCCTGGCCTTTGTTGTTACGTGAACCTTATTGATGCTTGCTAATTGGCAATAGAGTTACGCGAGTTGCTGTACGATAGACTTAATAGAAAAGGAAAAGTAACATTGCTGTAATGCCTTTCACGTTGCGACAAATTCACGTTGCAACATGTGCATGAATGTACTTGTAAATGTCGATCATTTATTCATTAAGACATCGAAACGATTGTGTACATCATTCTTTCCATTTATTATTTTACTTGAATTTTATTTTAATTGGCATACAACCATGCGTGTAATAATCAATTCGGTTTGTGCCACATGTCTGTATTGCAGTTTTGTACTGTTTCACGTAAAGCTACAATTTTCATTTCGTTCCACTGCGCTGCAATGCTGTGAAATATTGCAATTAATAGCAAATCAACGTGGAAAGGTTTGCCTGTGTTATTCTGATGGAAGATGAATATGGAAGGAGAGAAATAATATTAATTTTCTTAATAGTTGCTTTACGAGTTACTTGAGTACGAGATGAGCACGTGTACGCGTAACTAGTGAAGGATATCAGCGCAAGATCATTTGAGATCACAGTTATACTCGGGATACATGACGGTAGACGGTGAACCGATATTACGAGTAATGGGACGTTTCTTCTGAAAAGAACGGGAATGGTTCGTATGAAAAATATTTGGGATGAAAAGTAAAGGGAAGATTATTGTTTAGCCACATATCATGTGATACTGTCATGAGTTTCTTCGCAATGTTTCGGATTAATTTATTTTATCGTAAAGCAGACACAAAACCATTATCGCAAATAGAATGTTATTACTTCAACAATGCTAAGTTTAGTTATTGACAACGTTAGGCAAAGCTTTATATATTTTTGTTGTATTTGAATACTCAATAGAAACTGCTACTAGTAATTAATGTATGCTATTTTAAATCACTAATAAAACCTAAAACTTGTGTTTTTTCATAATCTACATTTTTGACAAGATATTCTGCTTTGTCTACTTTCAAATGCAAAGCAACTGCGACTGCAACGAACTTTTCATTTTCCTTCGAATATGTCATACAATGCCAAAACATCGATACCTTAATTCTGAAATGTTTCAAATATATTTAAATCAGGAGAATCTAAGCTTCAGAATGTTTTTGCATTTTTCATCAATCAAATTTCACTAACTACATACATCATTTCTTCGAACATCCGTCTCGCAAGCACACATTAGAATATTTATCCTTCATACTCAACCACTTTCCACAGATTCACATTGTAGTCCCTTGCAGAATCGTGTCCCTGGTTAGTCAGGTCGAAGGATTTTCTTCCATAATCCGAATGAAAAGGGCGGCACCAATCCGAACAGACCGGCTTTTTCTCTTCCACGAGGTAAAAATTTCTTACGGATTGCGGCTGGCGTGTACCCAGTGAACCCAACTATAAATTCGCTGGATTACCAACTGGTACAGAGTGCTAGAGGTGTTAAATGTTAGGCAAGGTTTCACCGGACACTTTTTCGAAGTTAATTTCTAAAAATACGGTTGGACCACACTTTGTCTTCCGTTAAATGACACCAGAATAGACCAGGGTAGACCTCTTAAAGTAATCTCCGATAAACGAAACTCGAACAAAGACCGGACGCAGGGCTTGCACGATTGGCCACAA
Organism: Nomada ferruginata; assembly: GCA_963583965.1. Taxonomy (NCBI): domain Eukaryota; kingdom Metazoa; phylum Arthropoda; class Insecta; order Hymenoptera; family Apidae; genus Nomada; species Nomada ferruginata. The sequence goes on from OY757213.1 coordinate 16,736,362, forward strand.
TGCGAAGGAGGCTGTAAAATTGTTGCCTCTTTACCTTTGTGCCTCTGTTTCTCTTTGGTTCGTCGTGTCGTTTACTTCGCATTGGTTTAGCACCGCGCCTTTGCGATTTACGCACGAAACGTGGTACCAGTGACACGCGATAAGTTGGCCACCCGAATACCAAACTAGAAGTTCGAACTTAACTTGGATTATTAGCTTGTTAAATCTGATTTTACCTTGTTTTAGATATTGTACAATGCAATTAATGTAGTATTTCTAAATATATATTATTGCATATTGTTCCGAATTAAACATTCTTCTGCCTATTTCAAAACTGCTAAATTCTTTCTGCTCGTTCACTACTTACAGTCGCGTCGGAAAGTCACTTAACGATTGGCATTTATGTGCAAATGAAGACGATATACGTTTAATAACAACGATATATGTAAATTTTAGTAACTTACTTGTATATACTTATACTATAAAGAATACACTAAAACCTATAAACATACATCATAATAATAATATATACAATATAATTATTATTATACATATAAACTGTTGGTAAGAGCGTTAACTTACTTTCCGAGTCGATTGTATATTTCTATCATATTATTTTGCAATCTTTCGAATTATTACATTTTCTTTTATTGTTGATCTCATTTTCTTTGTGTAGACTTTGTACGATTTAGCGACGTCAGAGTTAGCCGTGAACATGGACTATATTTTCTTCTCTGGATTCATATTGCTAGTCATATCGTACCTAATTTCTTCTATTTTTATCTCATAGTATAATGGCATGAATTTGCAGTACGAATATGGTCCACTATAATAAAATGTTTATTTCAATTTGCAAATCTAGACAGGATTTGGTAATTTGACAGCTTCAGAGACATGTGGACGAAATGAGTTTCAGGCAATCGATATCGCCAACTGCAGTGCCCCTTGCCGTGTAATTCGAGGTTCAATACAACGATATTCCTGACAGTCTGCAATCGTTATAATCAAGAACGATACATGACGGGGGCCGGAAGCTCTTCATGTAGCCATTTAGGATCGTTATATAGGCGCACACTGAACCTCAAAGTTACAGTCTGCTGTTAATAATTACATTAAATAGACATGCAGGGATCGTGCTTCGCGCTTCCCTTGGGCCAACCTCGTGGAATTGAGTTTTTAATTAAACGCGTACCACTCATCGGTCAGCTCGCGGTCTGGATTAACGAATTTATTGGCAAATCGTGTTACGCTGTACAAGCGAATGTGCTGTAATTAGACTGCCTCTTAGAGTGCCAGAATTTTTACCTATAAAAATTCCCGGACACTACCATGATTTCGCAGACGTCATACATATAAAATTAAATAATTCTCAGTTTTATTATGAGGCAGTTTTTTACTCCACAGTTAAGATACTTGAGCGAGGATCATCGAAATGTCAGAACAACAAATTGAATATTTGAATGCATAATGCACTATTTTCGATTATGCGATATAGTGAAGGAACGTACATACAAATTTTGGTTGTTTTATTAATCCTAGTCTAAGGTTAATTCCAGCAGAAGTTTGTCAGAATTATAGAAGTTGTAAGACGTTGGAATACATTATTTTCTGAGAAGTAATGTTTCCGGGTGATAATACATAAAATACTATGGCCGAGTATAAACGAATAATAAAAAGATAGTGCTCACCCTATACATATAATTGTACTAAATAAATTCTAGAAGGGCGCACAATTAAATTGATCGTAAAACAAACGTAAGGGCATCTGTAAAATTTAAATAAAACATCACAAGACTAACTCAACAAATATTACACCAGGTTCTTAAATCTTTAAGGAAGTAAGTATACAAATCGAAAACGTTGCAACTGAAGCAACATAGAGGCCGGTGAAACTGCATGTGAATAATTCATGCGATCGGCAATGGCAATCTATTAAACAAATAGAAATAAATCAGCTAGTGTCTTCATATAGCGTACAATCACACAAATGTAAAACTGCCCACAAGTAATAATGAGAGTGGTAAAGAATCTGTATTTCGTTCAAATACTCTTCCCTGTCACAAGATACAGTTATGGAGTAGAGCAACGACAATGGCAATCGGTACAAAAGAAAATTCCAATGAATATCCAAGTTACGATCATGCAATTCTCCAATCCTGTCGTGATCCAAAGTATCTGTGATCTGAGCACGTAACGCAAGATGCATCCTGAAATCGTAGTTACGTGGCCCATGGTTCCACCTGGAATACTGTCGATGGCTTATCAGTCGAGGGTGCATCGCAAATGTTCATTTTTATTACTTTGTTCCATGGTCTGCTCGAAACGTGCCGATATCGCGATACACTTACGTACAGAGAAAATATATTCTTGTGGAAGATGAAAGGGAATTTTTACGAGCAATCTCGGATGGTGCATATCCACGTACATATCGTACCTGTTCCATGGAAAGAATGTGATACACGAAAGAAGTATGGACAAATTGAATTATGTCCGGAACACAAGAGTGCAATGGAATGCAATGGAATGCACCGTGAATCTTTTAATCCGTTGCACAATTTTCACGACATGGATATTTTTACAATAACACATTTTTCTACAAATATGTATCTATATACCTATAATATATACGTTGTGCAAATAGAGGTAAAGGTATTTATGGTAAGTTTTTAGGGAGTTTGATAGAACTGGTTGGGTTTCTCTGGCGGGGATTTAAAATAAGTAGGCAAGATATTGAAAGGAGATTTATATTCGATATTAAATGATATTTTTTAAACAGAGATTCCTGTGCTCAAGTGTAAAGGTTTGTTCTCTTTTAATTATTTTGAATAACGTTCGGACACATTAGAATGTTTTCGAATTTTTCATTTTCCTTCGTGCGATCATGCAGATTCTTTTATAAAACTTTTATTATTTCTTGCCAAGTGATATCAGGAGCTTCTTGATCTTTTCACCTTACAAGTGAACTTGTTGAAAAACATCTGCATCCATAAATAACTGTTACAAACGAAAGCTGCATATAGTAGTAATTTTCGACTTGAAACAATAGCAGCCCAGTTGCATTTGAAATGTTCATATTATTTAATCAACGCCCAAATTCCAAAACCAGATATGTTTTCAACGATTAAAAAAGATGCTATGCTTCCTTTCACTTATTATCTAAATAAGAACTTATCGATTTGCCCGTCAACAGTGTTGCATGCATACATGCAGTAGTTGCATACGTGCAATCTGACGCGATGCAAATCGATTCTACAAACATACAGTTTAAATGACCGTAATGTGCACCCGGCTGTCCGCGAAATTCAATTAAACGAATGCCGCGATACATAACACTGGGCTATCGTTTCGAAGGTGGAGCACGTTATCGTTGAGCGTGATCATGTTCAACGTAACAAGGGTGGGAAGAAATCTGCTCATTTGCATTCATCGACAACCGTGAGATGCATATTGGAATCGGAAAAGCGGATAGCTTGGCTTACAGGCCAAGCACGAGCATTAACATCGTGGGCACGTACATACCAGATTCCAACTTCAACAAGAGTGTTGTTCAGCGTGTTTTAAATTTAACCGTATTATACAAGGCAATCCTGTTCGTGAAATTAAGCAAAATAGAGTTGCAACGTCACAGGTTGTCAGGAGAACATGTATGCATTCCCTTTTCTGTGAATATCATTTTTGGCGAATCGTACAATGTTCAACTCGTACAGCGTGTTGAGACATGAATTTATATGAATGTTACATTTCATGAAGGACATAATTGTTTACTATTATTTATCATTAATTTACGTGTACGTAACCCTTTGTAGACAATTAGAATTGTTCTGTAGAAGGTCGCAACATTGTGCGCACTTTTGTCGTTTTGATGCGCTATGATTTGAAACAAGGAGTGGAGTAATTAAAAAAATAATACAAAAATATGAAAAAACAAGTGAAAGAAACGTAATAAATTATTGACTATAATTGCAAGCAGGTAAGATACATTAATTATGCATCAGATTTTAAATGTTGCTTGTCTAACTCTGTGTCATTTTATTTAATAGATTATTTTGCGACATAGCAAGCTGAAATACTCTGGTGAACTGAGTATTTTCATTTCGCTTAAGAAGGGCAAAAATTGTACCTAATCTTGTTTGGTAGTACAGGATATAAATCGAGAACGGCGAGATTGAATACACTTATCTCGAAACTGTGTATCACGTGTGGCAACGATAGAATTTGCAAGCACTTCTACGAAACTCAATATTCGACTTTCCTACAAATATGTATGCGCATCCACTGCCGATAAGAATGTTCTCGAACGTGCACTCGACAAGACAAGAATATAATAGTTATAAAGTGCACAAATGTACGATGCAATGTTTCGATCTATATGAAAATATCCATCTCTCAACTTTTAGCAATAAAATAGTAAAATGTGCTTTTACAGTCTATTCTGTAATATCAACGAGTGCAACAATAATTTGTATTATAGTATTTTCCAATTAAAGGGTAACGAGATTTGGTACGTTCCTGGTTTGTTCAGCAAGATAACCAGATGTATAATTAATACGATATCAAATATATTGCAACCATGATTGGGAAAATGTAATATTTAATACAATCTCGAATGAAATGACAAAATGGTCAATTTAAGTAAATTTATTAAAAAAGTCAATTTAATTTGCAAGAAACATTAAATTGATGAATGAGAAATACAATTACAGTAGAAAGTACACCGGAATATTCATAATAAAATCGTTCCAATTATGCTCAGAGCACAATGAAGCCAAATAATTCAATGTAAGCAAAAAGTCTGTAACACAGTAAGCAGTACCACTAAAATCAAAAAAGATATATGAATCTACAATTTCGTTCTTCAATTTTATATAACTATAACTTCACAACCGCCATTTCACAAAAGCTACGGAACCGTAAAGTTAACGTTTATCGCGTTAAAAAGCAAAGAATAAAAAGGAATTACAAAACTTTGCTATTTCTTTTGCCCCTTCAGCCGCAGAAAAAAGGTATTTCCATTACAGAGCTTTCTCTGTGAAAGCAAACACTCCCGCGTACATCAGAAAGAGAAACGGTAACTATTGTTCTATTTTCATGCATCATGCGAATAATACAGGAGCGCTGCATCTTTAATTGGCTCTTATTCACATTTACCTTCAAAAGTTGACGGACAAGACTATATTAACGTTTGAACAAATTAATGTTGTCACGGAGACAATATAACATATATTAAATTATCCTCATATCAGATTAAACCTCTAGTCCAGTCGATTACTCAATTTTCATCTATGGAAGTTTATATGTAACTTTATATGACCAGATTTTGTCATATATGTCTGTGCCTGAATATTGCAAGAAATTATAGAAATAATCTCAGATTGGTATAACTGTGTCAAATATTGAATGCAATACCTACTAATTTGAAATAGATAAATGAATCTAGAAAAATAAGTAATGAAAGACTGAAACATATCAAATAATTCTATTAGTATAAGACACCTGGCAGTAAGGGAAATCACTAGGCCATCGAAGGAAATTTGCATGAAATAGAACTAACAGGAGAACCAGCATAACATACGTACACAGATGAAATAATACAGCCCTAATGCCTAATAATTTCTCTTTGTTTCACTACCTGTTCTTAGAGTTTCCTTCTGCTTCTTTCTCCGTTTGACATTGAGTGCTTCGCCACTCATTTTATCTCGTTCCGTAAATTGTGCCTGCACAATTGAAACTCCTTGTCGAGTCGCGTCGCACCGAATTGTAACACCTGTGACTTCTACAGGCAGAAAAGCTGATCATTTTGCACAATGAGACGTTAAACAAGTTTCTACATTCCTCGTCGCAGTCGTAACTTCTACGAAGATGTTTTTGCGCTACTTTAACTTCGAGGCACTACAGAAGGATTTTAGTTAGTTCTTGGTTAAAACTTTTCTGGGTCCACTGAGAGTTATATAATGCAAAGAGGGACAAAAAAGATAAAGACGATCGCAAGTGGTAAATTACTTGATTAACGATGAAAACATTGTACATGATTTTTGAGCTTTGCTAAATGAACATCCTGTACTGTAACGTACAACATTAATTACAAATTATCGTGTATACGGAATACGTTAAATCACGTTCGTTCTACCAAACATTTTTCAGCAAATATTTGTTGAACTTTATTGGGTTAGTTACGCCATCGAATGCGTAGCACAGGAGGCTGAAAGAGACATACGCTGTAATGGTAATGAATAATTGAACGGGCGTGGACAAATTACAAATACTTCGTTCGAAATTAAAATTACGCCCCAGAAACAATTTGTATTCGTAAGGACCTCGTTTCCTGTCCCTGCAGCTTGTCTGATAGAATAAAATATTTCGCACATGATGTTCTTTTATCGTCCCGTCAGAAATATACTTTAACGTTTCTGTTGATATTTACAATGGATATTTATATTTAATTATTTCAAATCTGTACAAGTGCCAAGGAAGTTCTAAATACTTTTAATACTTTTTTAAAATACCGCAATGCAAATTTACTGTATTTTTTAAAACTTACTTCATTTTAATCGAATCTTGAAGAATCTTGAATTTTTATTTTTCTCCAATATGAGTAAGATGGTAATTGTTCGATTCCAATGGGTGCTTGCGTTATTAAATTATTAAGAAGTCTTTCCATCTGTAACCAACAAACGGAATACATCCGAGTGTCGTACGTACAGTAGAAAGAATTGCCTGATTACTATCCATTCAGATGTATAGGTCCATGGAGAAATCTCTGTATCGATCGATCTTCTTCCGTAAAACGACTTCCTTAGCCGCGTCCTTATCGTTCTGTGTAACTTAAAGATGCCCGAAAAGAACGATACTGATTCTGAGGCAAAATTTATTAATTTTTTTAGGATCTTATTAGAAAATGTGGCTTATGATCATAGTAAGTAGAAATGCACATATATGAATTATTTTATAAATTGCAAATTCTATAATTATACATTTACGGGGAGCTTAAAATACTGAGATTATAATTATTGGAATTTTGAAGAAACATTATGCACAATCTTTTCTTTATATAATACATAAGAAACATTTTACACTTATTTTTAATATCTCTCAGTTAATTATTGAATTAGTGACCTTTTATTTTCTGGTCCATTCGCTTGCGAATAAAATTCATCTCGTATCCTTCTATTGTATCATGATAATTCCGGCCATTTGTCTTGAACCACCTATTGTTAATAGTCCTGAGCCAGTAGTGCCTGGAGATACATCCCCATAAACACCAGGCCCTTGTATCTGTCGCCATAACAGCGTCTTGAGCCGATCTATGCAACGAGAATAGATACATTCAGCTATACCAGGCTACTAACATAATGAAGGTAATTCTGAATTCCTATCCAACAGAATATAAATCAATATCTTCAATCCCATAGAATATAGACATCGATCTTGCTCGACATATGAGGCATTCGATGGATTATTCTCAATATATGTATAGATGCACACGTATTGCTAATATGTCCATACGTATGTACATACTCCCACGATCTCGATATTATGTTGGACGAGGTCCCACTGGACCAGGGTTACCCGAGATTGATTCCACGTACCTACCTGCGATGCTTTTGCACGTAACCCCATAGGGCCCAGATGACCAGCCACTGGTCCCACGGCACCAAGATCATCCTGGCCTAAACTTCACGCGGTTACGGTGATCTGAGGCTGGTTCTGCAATCCTAGAACCTCCGGGATAGTATATAGATTCTTCGACTTTTATCTTTTACCAATTTTACTTCACTCTTCGGAATGTCCGCAATTATCCTCCAACTTCGAATCAGGCCAGCGATTCTGATTACGATGACCTCATAATACTATGTTAACAAGCCCATTTACCGTTTCGTCTCAAAGCCTTGGAGGGTTTGTGCCGTTACTATGGTTCCATTTTCGCTTGCGCTGCGACTTGCCGCACAGGGAACAAGGCTTATCGTAAATATTGCTACGAAACGAGTTTTCCAGGGCACGATGTTCTGAAATCCGAGAAGACCATCTAGTGTGACTAAAATCTTTGCATGCCTGAACTACTATGTTCCTATTACCTATCCCCTAATACCTCACTGTATATACTACATGTTTACTGTGCCGTCGCATTTACGTGTATTTTCATCGCTGGGACGGCACTAAGGACGGAATTTATTGCGTTGCTGCGAGTTAATGTTTGCGAATCTCGTTATGAGTCGCGCGGAGGTATTTTGTCACGCGCCCTGGTTCTTAATAATTCAAGGGGTCGCTGTTTTATGAGTTATTCGTTGCGCTCGCGCATTGTATATCAAAGGGGTTCTTACGATCAAGAAAAACATGCTTCGTCAACTGCGGGAATATTTATCTACCGCTTTTATCAAGTAAGCTTTTCAATTTCTGTAGGGCAGAAAATTTTTCGTCTCCCAAATTTTAGACATTCCCGCGAAGATTCACCGCGTCTGTAATTCTTAAAATCCATATTCGAAGATTGTGCCTGACCGGGCACCTGGAGTTACTCGGCGGGCTTTCAGCTTTAGTACACCAGTTCGCGATACTAATTTACTCGAATTAATCCCCAACGTTTGAACCTACTTAATGCAATTAGAACGGCTGTTGCTCCCTCATTCTTGGGACCTCCGTGGATGTGGTTGAATAATCAGATTCTTATATGAACGATAAGCAGTATAACTTTTCTAGCGCCTTTCATTTCCATACGCCCAAGAAGATGTAAATTATCCTGCATACATTTCATTGTGCTCTGCGTTATGTATGCCCAAGCAAACAAATGTGACGATTCCTCGATGCTTTTAAAATTCCACCCATCAGCATTGCAAAATAAGGTGGATATTCATTATCAATTTAATTGTCTGCAAAGTAAAGTTTCGAGCTTCACAAATTTATACGTTACATAACTTTTATACATAGTCCTAGGATATCCCAGCACTAGTCTGATTTCAATTTTGAAATCGTACTTCTAGAACCACTTTCCTTATAACTTAACCGGAGAACAGGAAAATCGATGGAAAGTGGGTATCGGGGTCAAAGTTGCTGCTGAAATGATTGCAGGATGGCCAGTTCGACGCATAACGAGGTCAAATTTTGGGCAAAGACGTGCAAATTCGATACGCATGCTTGAAGAAAGTTCAACTTGCGTTTCCGGCTATTCGTTTATTTGAGGGCGATAAACTCTGCATTGCAAATGCATTTGCTTTATTATGCCGGCACAATAGCCTGGCTACCTAACGACGCTAACAAGGCGCACGCATATTTTAGGATGAGAATTGTGCGACGCTAGGTTGTTCAGCTGGCAAAGTCGTGGTTTCCGTTTTACGACTGCCAGTGTTCGTAGCTGAATCCCATAGAAACATTAATTCTGTTCCGTTAGTCACACAAGCCTTCTTCTTTCACTTGTGTTAATATACATATTTCTGATCCATTTCTTTCGTGTTTGATTTTCCCTGCAATGCATACAATATTTATTTCCATTCGAAAGTTTTGTCACAGTGTTACAGCGTTCCTTAGATTAGTTTTATGCAATTATTTCTGTTTTTATTACCTATACCTGCATGAATATTTAGCTTTATTCATCGTTAATTTTCGCTTGGATTAAACTTTTCGATTGGTTGCTACTAGTCGCCCTTTTATTGATAACTACAAAAAGTTATTGATCTAACAACGCGACAACCATAACCAACGTTAATATTTTATGTGCAATGATTATTATTATATATTTGCTATTTACACGCAGTTCATTATTTTACTTTTACACCGAAAATAGATTTCCCTAGTAGTCAGTGGCGGTAGTATATACCAGTTTAATATTTTGAACCAACTTTCTGCACGCGTACCTTTTAAGTCCCCTGCATTTACTTGTCTTCTTTTTATCGTACCTTCTATCATCTTGCACTCGCGTTTACCGTTTGTCTAATTTCAACCCCACGTCACGTTCCTATTCCATTTCCACTTGTAATCCCTTCTTCTGGCCCAACTCCCTAATTGTCCCATGTTTCCATTCAGTGAAACATGTATATACCTACGCGCCCTACTGCAAAAAGATCGGCTCCTTACTACTACGCGTTTTACATTTCAAAGTAAGAATTAAGTCAGCCAGTGCCCCGTTCGAGGTTTAATGTATAAGAAAAATGAGGATTCGAGGTGTTGGCTCAGAAAGTTTGAAAGCATAGAAAGAACTTAGTCTTTGCTGACGTGAAATTCATAAATTCGACAAGAAAATAAAATATAGAGTCCTGTATTAATACTTAACGTACTCGAAGATAATCACTTTCTATGTATTGCATTTAACATATTTTTGTATATTATCCAAATCATTTCACAAACTTAATAAATATATTTATTTCAGTTATTTAGCAACATTAGCGTGGGAATCGTCTTAATCACTATTTTGCAGTTTAAATGATTCCAAATTCACTCAAACTTTCCAATACGATGTAAGTTAATTTCCTTTATAAATAAAGACGCGATTTGTACGGTTAATAAATAATAAGCAACATCGGATTTTGATATCCCTTTACACCCGCTACGACATTTACGAAATGTATATACAGAATATTTATGTTTCGATTGCTTGGATCAGAATCTGCCATAGGCAAATAATTACAGTTAATTAAAACCTTTTAATTAAATCAGAAAGCTATATTGGAAAAGAAGTGGGAAATGCTATCGACGTTCGTTCACTGTCGAGTTGTTTAATTAAAAATTCAATAAGTGTATGCCATTAATTGCTGTCTGTAAAAGAATTAATCAACATTTTGATTTCGTTCTTTCGGAAAATTTGTTCATACTGTGGACAATTCGTACTTTGTATAAACCAGTTCATCCTACGAAGATTAACAAGCGAAAGAATTTTCAAAAATTGGAGAAATATAAATAAATTTTCAAGCAGATATGTCTTCACATTATCAATATAAGCATTTTCAGTGTAAAACAATACTATTAAAATTCAAAGTAGTATGTTTTTCGATTCAAATTTGACTTTCGTTATGTTAAGAAAAAAACGTATCTGCAAAATATCAAGTAAAACAATAATACAGTTTTCTAGAAATCGTACATGCCGTCGTTTTCAAGTAATGTCATTTACATATAATTTGTATGTTATCAGAAAATCGATTGTTTATCAATTCCACAGTTAAAACACTCCATAAATATATTATTAGACATTAATACTAAACAATTATGACCATAAATTTTCATTTTCCAGTGAATGACAATTAAGAAACGTTTATCCACTCATTAACAAAATCTATTCACAAAATTTGTAAGAACGAATACGAGTCTAATTCGTTTTGTCACGAAATGGCAGCGTAGAAAGAGAAACTGACTCGCGTGCCAGCGCAAACTTTAGCAGTAGCAATTCTACTCAACAACGCATGGAGCTAGCGCGAAAAGGACTACCAGTGTTCATTATCCTTGTTACCATTAGTCTTGCATTACCCGGAAATTCACATTCCATTGAATGATCAATCGCTCAACAAACTATGAATTGAATTGATCTCGTATCTCGAACGTTCCATACTTACAAATGAAATTCTAACTTCGGCGCTTTGACGTCTCTGAGCGTGTTGGATCCAGTCGCAAAATGTTTTAGGAAAGAGGGAATTCGCGTAGGAGTTAATGCTTTGCAACTTGGGATCAAGATAATTTTGTTATTTAACTACGAACTGTTGTAATGCGAACATAAATAATACATGACATTTTACGGCAATAGTTACAAAGTTTAATGAGATAATATTTCTAGAATTTTTATACAGGTGTTGCATGATGTAAACTTTTTACTATACGTAACTAATTACAACCGGGAGACTGCGAATTTAAGTAATGTATTGTTTTGCTTAGTTGACTGTTTACTTTGAGTCGCACCGACTGCCAGGCCCATTAGCGACTGTTGTGATTCTGGAGTTCATGGAACGATCTCATTTCATTTGCATCTACAGTTTTAGGGAAACAATACTATGAAACTTTGGCAGTATGCTCTTATACAGCTGTTCGAAATATGCATATGTACATAGTTCGAAATATACACGTATTTTCATGTTCGTACTTGTCGTATGACGCGACCATTTTCGTCAGTAGTTTAAGTCGAAATCATTCCTTAGCAGATTACATTATACGTATGTACGTGGCACGTACTTATGGAGAATACTACATATTAACCCTTTGCGACTCAGGATATGAGAATCGGAAAATACAAATGCAATTATTCTTTAATTTATATGCACTAATATTAATTACGAACCATCAAATATTTGTGATATTGCTGCATACCAGTAGTGAGTTGATTAATTGATTCGCCATACTGGTTTCGAAGACAGTTTTTTTAGAAATTGTTAAATAAGTTGTTCACTAAAGGTTTTCCCCGAAACTATTAAATTCTGAGCAGGCTCTACGTTCTTCAAGTGTAATAACACACATTCCTTTTAAATCGTATTAAATCATTGAACAACATCATGTAAGCGAAAACCTTTTTTTCATATTTGATGTCTTCTAAATAAATAAATAATGGGTTCGGGTAATGTTGTTATTGAAATTTTGTCCACTCATTTTTCAACGATAAAGGGCGGCGAAGAAAAAATTGAACAATAGTGCAATCGTTTGGATACTTCAATTAAACGAATCGAAATTTGGTACTTTCTAAACTACTATAGTAATACTGTAGGATTGGAAATACTGCGTGAATGTTGAGTACTTGAGAAGGTCGTGCGCATGGAGGGTACAGCGGCCCAAGGGTTCGGGTGATCGGGACCGATCATCACCGAGGAATGACTGGGGGGTGTGTCCTGAATGAGTGAGCGCAAATGAGGAATAGAATGGAAGAGAAACTAAGAGTGAAAGAATATAAAGAAAGAATGATGCGTGCAAGAGGCAGATCGTGGAGAGAGTTTGAAGAGAGTTAAGAGAGGAGCTAGTGAAAAGTATCGTGAGTGAGTCGTGTGTTGAGTTACGTCGTGTGCCGACATTTTATAATAATAAAGCTAGTGTTTTAATCAGTGTAACTGAAGTCTTATTACACCACCTGTCCTCTATTCCCAAACTACGTGAGGTTTACAGAAAATAACTTCTACAATACCTTGCCACCAGTTTAACAATTCGCAAGTGACTTTGGCTCTGTTACGTGAATAGTTGGCAATAATTAGTCCAAAGGGTTAGAATTTGCTTTAGGTTACGACTGTACGTGCCACGTCGTGAGTCTGTAACATACCGCGTACCATAGAGAACGTTAACAGTAGACCATTAGACACGCAAGTAAGATCTGTGATACGCAAAGTTATGAATTAAAGTGAATAATTTATCGATTTTGTGCCCACCATTTCCGAAAGCAATCTTGCCCTATACTCTCGAATAATGGAATAAATGATCCTATAAAAAAAAGATGACTAATAATTGGAAAGACATTCGATGAGTTTTTTGATAGGTACTTCTTTTCTATAATACAAAGTGTGGCTCTACTTATGTTTCCGCGAGTACCACAAGCTTGTAACAACGATAATGCAGCCAATGCAAAAACAGTCCGGAAATCCACGGAATAATTTAAACGTAGGTGAAAGTTAATTCTTGATCACTTTTACGACACCATAAATTTCCAAGTATAGTTTCCAGAACTCGCATCGGCGTTCGATGCTGAGCCGTCGAATAATAATGATGCTACTCAAGGATCGGCGACATTCAGCATCCTCGATCGGCTTGCTTGTTATTCTGATAGATAGCATCGTTCGCTAGGGGCAGAAGGAGAACGAGACGAGCGTGACATTCACCTGGAGATATTTCGAGTTGGCGGTATTTGAAGGGTGAATCCAACCGTGATCGATGCTTGCGGCTAGACGGCCCATGTACAAATTGTCCCAAAATTAGGTGCATCCCAACTTTTTAACCAGTTGCTCGTTTCATTATATACACGATCGATCTTCGTTCTGCGAATCTGTTCGGTCGTAACATAGTGGAAATCTTGTTTTCGGCCCCATGTGAATAGATGAAATTCGTGGATTCATATAGGCATGCTGGTGGTGTCACGTTGCTGAATTTCCATCAACGGCAGGGACCACTTCTCGCGCGACTCGTTAAGTTAGCGAGGGCGTGCTTCACTTTTTATTTCCATCTATTTCAGATGGTCGACGAAGCAATAAAGATTAACGTGACGGTTAAATGAAGTCGCATCGTTTCAAAACTTCCGGGATAAATGGCTGTTAAGATTTAACGATGGACAAACTCTTTTTCCAATTGTACGAACACTTTTTGATATTTTTCCATGAACGTCATTTGAACGAAGTTTGTCCATTTTCCATTTACACGGATGGCAGATTAACGTAGCTTCAACTCAAGAAGCTATTATTACCGATTAAAAAGTTTATTAAGTAGAACAGAAGTAAACTTAAGTTAAGAGTGATCCTTTTCGAGGAAAATTATTTCCCGGGAATTCAACAATTACTTCGATGATATGCACTCCGGTTAATTTTAATTCAATTATATTCAGTTTAAACAAATTCTTTATTCGACTTACACAGTAGGTGCGGTTTAAGTGTACAGCATCCAGGCGATTATTTCTTTAGCTTTTACAAATATGAAGAAATTTTGTATACTGTTTGTATAATGTAATATAATACTTTGTTTTGTTTTATATTTGTTATTTACGGGGACTTCAATAGCAGCAACATATACGTATCACTGACTTATTTGAAATTTAACTCACGATCTACAATATTCTGACCAATATCTACCTAATGTTGCACGCTGAGTACACCCCGAAGGAAATACATATCTATAAACATATTTCACTCGTATCCCAGCCCTTTTCCACAAACTGCTTTTTTCGTTTATGTGAAAAGGAGAATAGCCGTATCGCTCTTGCGTGGCGAGTTTCGCGTCGATCTTTGACCATGTTACACCGAGTTTCAGCAATTTTTCGAGATACCCGAACACCGGGATGAAAGAGATACGCCAACGACCTGGATGCTTGAATAGATCATTCGCGGTCGGGCTGCCGAATGTTCCGTACGATACACCGACTGATACTTGCGTCTGTGCAGGGTGCATGCAATGGCGCGTATTCGTACTTTGATCACATCTCCGTTAGAATAGCTGGGACCTCTCCTCCCCTCTCGTGTCCCCTGTTTGCCTCTTTCAGCTTTGGCTGATCGCTGCTTTTCGAAACGAAACTTTGACAATATCTGAACGAGAACGAAAATCCGCTCAGGCGCAACCGTGAACTTCCAACAAACGATGTATAGTTACTTGTAAACGGTTCAGTGGAAAAATTAGTGTGATAAAATTATTGGATTTACGAACTTTCACTTACAAACTTCTGTCTCCTATGTAGCCGGCGGCTTTTGACGGGTACAAACTTATTTTGTGTTTTGTTAGTAACTATACTCTGGCTTCGAGTTTCGACCATTGCCACATAAGTTGCATGTATGTATTCTGATCCAGAATAAGGTAGATGAAATGACGAAAAAGAAATAGTTTTTTTATTTGTTAAATGCTAATACATTGTTATGTTTTTTTAGTTCTTTATTTCGAGTTACGGACCAATCGTTTTCGGTATCGATAAAGTTTTACAGATAATAATTTTTCGGCTTAATATTCCCTGGTCCAATGCGTTACGAAAAGAATTATAATATATTTCAATCGGCGATTGGATTTTGTCCTCTGTTTCAGACTTTTCCTCGATAATTTACATTCTCCTGGGAACAATAACTGCAAACAAAGAAGACTGAATCATGCGACAAATTTAGGTCTATCCGTTCTTGGTGTTATTATTGCATTCTCTATCGACAACGACAACGACAACTCTATCACGAGTTATTATACACGATTTTCTATTCTTTATCAGCGTTTCAGCTATACAAAAAGAGTCTATGGTGTAATTGTGTTTAACAAATAATTGCACTTTTCGCTATATTTCCGTTAGTTATCCGTATTTTTGTATAAATTTGCTAGTTTCCAACATTTAATTTAGTCTATTCATCGCTATATGTAGTTCACATTTATATGAGCCAATTTAATTTCTTTTACTAAGAAAAAAAATTACAGACATTGTATGTAAGTTCAGAAAAATACAGCCAGTTATGTTTCGATTAATGGGTATCAATTATTCTTCTATACGTATAACATATTAAATACGATATTGAATTATGCACTAAGAGGACGGAAAATCCTGTTCTTTGGTTTCAGTTGCCATTTTGTATTATTCGTATGTTTTGAAAGGCGATACTTTTACATCCATTACGTTGGGTATATTTTATCACCCACATTTACACGATTCGAGGTAAAAATGTTAGAATGAAATTTTGTATCGACTGAAGTTTTCCAGGTCAGTTATCAATTTTCACATAGCATACCTACGTAGCATTAACTTACTAGAGACAAAAAAAACAATTTAAATTCATACATTTATAGGTACAGTTTTCAATTTCAGAATACTAAAATATTTCAATATACCTATTGGAATATATTCAAATAATAGTATATGTGTTTAAAATATTCCTGTTCACGTTAACGCATAGGTCTGTGTAGATGAAAAATTCGCAAATGTCCACGAGAGTCTCTCGTTTTCGACTTCGACATCTTTCTCGTATTCATATTCGTATTTCGTATCACAATTGTGACTTCAAATGAAACTTTGAAAATTCATGCAGCATGAATACAAATTTTCCATTTCTCCAACAGAAAATTCTTCGTCCGCCTCGGTATCAACCCATTTCTCATTACAAATTTCGAAACGTCTGCCCCACTGCACTATTCAAACATTTTCAAGCGATTCTACCATAATACAGAGAAACAATTTCGTTTCCCTCCAATTTTCCACACTCAAAAATAAATGCATATATAATATCCTCAATGACATCGTAAGACTGACAAACATAAATCTCTATAATTCGGGGGCCAGAAGCCAGTTAGTGTAAGTCCAAATTTCCCTGAACACGAGTTTCTTAGTTGAACCTCTTTATTGTTAAAACATTCAGTTGATAAATCAATTAAGTCACTATTTCCAAAATAAATGCATATACTATATGGACGGTACTAACGTTGTCATTTTTTTCCAAGTAATTTGTAAAAACCATATTTAACTCGGTTTGAATGCTAATGGTGTTACACTGATTGGCTTCTGAACCCTCCAATTATTCCCACAAGAAATGCACAGATTCTCGCCCGACGAAGTACAGCTTTTCACTCTTATGTCTAACACACCCCCCTCCCCCCGTACGCAAGAATTTCTCTTCAATTCTCGAATCACAAATTCTTCCATCGACTCTATATTAACTTCATTCATCCATTGACCATCAGTTTGCAAGAATCTTACGACATGAAGCCGCAAACATCAATCTCGAAGCGTTTCCTCGACAAAGTACACAGACTGTCCCCCCTTTCAAGGAAATTGAAGCGAGCATTCATCGGAAACTCGCTTTCACGGATTCTCCGTCATCCGTTGAAGAAACACCGTGTGGCTAACGTGAACTTTCGTGGGTGTTTGGATTTCAGATACAGCAACCTGCGGAGAGGGGGGGCAACGTTTCCGTCGGTGGACCAGTAAAGTCAACAGACGTCGCGGAATATCAGAAGCTTCGGGGGATGCGAAAACCAGAGGACGATGTCGATGAGACCGGCCTGGGGGACAAACTTGTTCTTCGTGCTGGTGACGACTACGATCGTTATCGGCAATTATCAACGTCATCGCGAGAGGACTCATTTGCGCGAGCAGCTCGTTAACGGCCACAAAGTGACGAGGAACATCACTCGCTTGCAAGGTGAGCTCTATTTGGACATCCAACAGGAATTCGTGAATTTCGACGTATGCGTGTGTTCCAATGATGGGGAAGCAATATTAATTTTCAAGTGATTCATCTTGTTTAATATTGGGGTTCGAATCGTTGGGAAATGTTGTTCGTTTGTGAGGCCGCTTAAGTTGAAGGACCTGGTAAAGGTTTCGGTGTTTCATAAAATAGTATACTTTTTCTTGAATTAAATCGCCGATAAGGAATGTTTGGGAAATCTTGCGATTAGTGGTTTGAAATCACGTTTCTTACAAATCGATATATGTTCAGTTACATTGCTCTTTTTCTTAATGAGAAGATTTTAGGAACGACCATTGAAACGTAGAATAGGCTGAGAAATATTTTTTCAACAAATGATTAGGTTTTAATTAGCCCGTTTCTTTTTCGTTTTTTTTTCAGTAGAAGATGGAGCTGTGTAATGGAATGTAGGTATGTGGCGGGGGCTTCGTTAGAAGTAACACAGAGAGCATAGTAATTTAAATAGAAACGGAAAACAAAGCGACCCTCATTTAAGCACCAATTCTCCGTTAAGTTTAAACACTAACAATTCTTCTGCGGTCGTGAATGGTACGAATACGAACGAGTTACGCTACTTTCTGCCTCACTCCAAACACTTGCTCCTGCACGTGCAATAAGAAACACGCAACAGAATGTTAGGCAATAAACGTAACTACGTATTTTGTCCTGTAACTGTTCTTAATTTTGTTGGATATTTACTAGTGATAGTAAATATAATATATCATGCTGTAGAAAAATTGTCTCAACGTTCTTAGAAATGTCTTACTAACATAGATAGTAAGAGAACCAGATGGGTCTGCACTTGGAGAGTCAAAAGGGCCTAGGTTGTAAAATGAGACAATGCGCATTCGTAGGTATAAGTGAACCCCAGTTCTTTGGGTGTTTTCGTTCAGTTCTAAAGAGCATTTCATAGAGAGTGGACATTCCTTCAGAGCTATTTTAAATACACGGATTGAGATAAATATAATAGTTATTTTATTTAACACACCATATCCAATAAATTTAATTCCAACTGTTACGCTAAATCAACGTGGCCATAGTAGGATTAAATTTAGAATGGAGTATCGAAGTGGCGGATGATTTTTGAATAAACTTCGAGAATGGATGGAAGCGCACGATGACAGTCACGAAAGCAATTTAGCTTTGTCGAGCGAACAAAGTCTGTACAACGATGTCGAAGATACAGACATATCGTCAACGCGGCAGGTGATTTTTGACTGCACGCGTAGAGGATTGAACCACGCCGAAAAACGAGTGGCTGCGTCACGTCTCGTCGTTTTCAATTGCATAGACATCGTTCTGCGTCCGACGTGTACGTTTCGCTGTTTGCTCACGAATTTATCGGCACTTTACTTTTCAGCAAATTTTCCGTCAGATTGTTTCGCGTCAGACCCGGGACCGAACGACAACGACAGAAATATGGTCCGGCAAGTTCTTAAACAGTTTGCGTCTCCAAGTATTCGCGGACTCTCGACAATGCTCTTTTCAGAAATTTTCGTTGCGGACAGAAATATATTTCTGGCGACTTTGCGGCTGGTAGGGCCATTACTTGCAAACCTTTTCCGTGGAGATAGATTTTATTTAAGAGAATTTCGAATCTGTGGCAAGAAGAATGGGATTTAAAAGACAGTTAATAATTAATGCTTTCCGTTTAATCCCTATTTCGGTATTTATGTTTGCAGTACGGGGTAAGTAGAACGTTTTGAACCGTGTAACGAGTTACTATCTCGTGGAAGTGAAACAAGTGACGAACTCATGATCGATATCGTAAAACTGTTTTGTGGGACTAGGTGAAATCGTTGTTGATCACTTTTATGACTTTATACCATAGATCGGATGTTCCAATGTTCTCCAGTTCTTATAGATGGATTAACAAATGTTTGGAATAAGCGGAGAACAGTTTTAACAATTACGATTTTGATATGTTTAGTCTTCAAGTACTTCTAACATAAAATGAGCTATTAACATATATAGACATTTATGTTTCAATCTACTAAATAATATAGGGAGTTTGATTTACACAAAAATAGAAGGCTTTCATGCTCTCAAATAACAAAACTTTCACTTCAATATAGCGAACTGAACACCACGCGGTACACACAACAAGAGTGCTTCTAGTTCCCATAACTTTTGTTCAAATTAATATCTACACTTTCACAATCTTAGTCTGCGTTATAAAACATTTCGTAATTTATAATTTCCCCTATAAAAACCATCGCTGAATTAAAACTGCATAGCAGTCAACGCAATACAAGGTTTGCTTGCACAATTACGCCCTATCTTAGCTACGTTTCATTTACACATTTTCCTATTGATCATTAAAGCATGACCGTTGAAATTGGAAAAGTTTCCAGTGCCAATGCGTCGTCATGTCTGCAATTTTATTCACATGTTGCATTATAAATTACGCTGTTCATGTCAGATGGTGTTGATGCGCGATACACGATTCGATGCAACAGGGAAAGAGACGAGTGACAGTTGTCCCGTTCCAATTATGTTCAGAGTTTATCGTTGTTATTTATCCGACGAAAGGGCGCTCGTTCGCGCTGAAAGTATAATTAGCAGTTATTTGGAGCTCCGGGATCTCGTTATGAAGTATCGACAAAAATTAGAAAAGTTTCACGCGACATTTTACTGTGCACATTGTTTCCATTCGGTTATGAAATACTGCAGCAATTCTAGCGTTAATAAACGAACGGCAAATTGAAATGAAAAAAGAAGAGATATTCGAAACCGTTGGCTTTTTGCAAGTTCTACGTGTATCGTATCAAAATGCATGTAAACGATTGCAAGTGAAGCTTTTAATTAGATAGGCGAATGAACTATGTATCGCGTATGTCTACGTTATCATACGCAAAATTAATATTTAATGTCCCTTGTCTAATTTTAGCCAGATGCCGTGGAAATGGTTTAGGAAATACTGTACACCTTAAACATTCTTTCCAACTTGTATTACACTGTAGAGAAATTCTATTACAAAGTAAATTTATTAAGGAAGGGATCTAAAATCTGAAGTAACTACTATGCGATGAGAATTCGCCGTGAGGCATACCTGCGGGGCAATCTGGGTCTCATGGTATCTATGTACATACTCGCAGTCAGTAGTATGGATAGCTTCCAAGCTATGAAATATCGTTTCTATGCGGAAAAAGTTCTAAAAATATACCATATAAAAAGGAGAACTGTGTCGAAAAAATTGGCTAACTGGCAGAAATACAGATATTCATTTAGGTTTTTGTCTTTATGTTCCACGAACACAGGAACTTTATATCTTAACGTCGACGAAATTTCTAAATCTCTATCTCAATTTCTTCAATCAAGAACAGCGCAACATTGCATTCCATGTATCGAAATACTGTTTGTAAAGTAAAACTGAACTTTCCCCATTCAACGGTACTGTGCGTTAAAGCAACCTTTAAACCGTTCAACAGATTGTTATATTGATACAAATTATAAATCTGATAATCATCTGGACATCTTACGATATCGATAAATGAAAATGGTGGGTTCCTATATTACCAAATCTTTAATTAATGTATTGCAATTTAACTCGTTAATGTGTCTATGCCAACTACAATGAATTGAATACACAAGGCGCTACCTTATGTATGTATGTATGTTCATGACTGTTTAAAATTGTATGCTCGACGCCCTGTCTTTAGTGACTTCTTGTATTAAATTCAGGAACCCCAACTGGTACCAGTGAAATGAACTTGATTCAATGTACAAGTAATTACATTATTACATATGATGTCTATTGTTATGCGAGAATAGAGCGTTAGCAGATGCCTGCACTGTGCAACAGACGTAACTATGCTCATTGAACCGGCTTCATTTAGACAGAGGCATCTAATATATCATTCAGATAACAGATAACAGATTCTATAAGCATATAAAAACATTCCTTCGAGTTTATTGAATTTTTTAAGATAGCAATAATTGCTGATGGAATTACTAGTGTTTCCTGATATTATTTAACATTTTTACCAGTATATAATTAGAATATACAGATCTAGCATATTTCCCAAAATTATTTTATAGCACCGCCCTCGGTGAAGATAAAGCAGGAAGGATATGAACAAATCTCTAGTTCAATTGAATAAATACAAACACGTTATGAACACATGTACAGTCGGCCGTATAAGTGTTCGCCCACCCTTTAAAACAGAATAAGTTTTTCAAAACTGGGCCAAACGACTGGAATTTTTTTGAGAAGTCTAAAGGATCAGTTTACTGGATGACGTGCAAAATTTCGTTGAAATTTCCAGCATGTATCGAAATGACATAAATCTACTAAGCGTATTTTTTAAATTTTCATTACGCGCCCAGATAAACAAGTTGAAAGAGCACCTTCGCTAAAAAAAATTTCGCGGTTCCGACTGATTGCAATTTTTTCAAAAATTGGTTCGCGTATCATCTACTAAACTAACCCTTCTAATTTCTCAAACAAAAATTCAAGTCGTTTGGCCGAATTTGAAAAAAGTTGCTCCATTTTAAAGAGTGGACGAACACGTACGCGGCCGACTGTATGTACTCTGTTTATAAAACTTTGCATACATAACTCATCATATGAATCAGCCCAATATACTTGAAAAATTTGACTAGTATATTTACTCCGATATACAGAAATCACTAACTTTTCGTTTCTACGCTCTGCGTAACGATTACATCAGTTCACCGATTCTTCTTCGCCGTTGCCTTCCGAAAAGCTTCTACTTCTCGGGTCAACTGATTGATTCTACGAGTATTCTCACAGATCAGGATGGCTCGTCGGTATTTTACGGTGAAATAACGAGTTGAACAGAGCAATTAAGTGCGCCACACGAGGGAATCTACGATTCCGTTTTAATATAATAAACGACGCATGGGAATGGGAAGTCGAAGAGTAAGGAGTCGGGCAGGTTTAATTACCCGCCTCCAGAGTTGATCAGTGTGCACAGCTCGGGCCAGAAACCGAGCCGAACGTGGTGGTGATTCGTCTAGAGGGAAAGTTACGTCGAACTTTCTTACCTCGGGGCGAAACTTTCGTTTCGCAGGCGAATGTTATGGTATAACTTCCGCGAATCCAGTGGTCGACATGGTTGTTACTATAATAAATACACGTGGCCCTCTACTGGTATCATTCCCATCGGTATTTTGCATGTTATTTCTCTTGAATTTCTCCGTTTCTGCGTAATGTTTCTGATGGTATACGAGGGCATAGTATGTACACAGATCAATTATTCTTCTACTTCTATTTTGCGTGAGTCGAATGAAATTGAAACGACAAGTTTCAAGTAGGATGAACGGTAAATTATATCAGTCTGATATAATTTATTTAGAGAATAGGTGTATATCTGACAGTTTTCATATTCTTCTGTCAACATAAATGTACCGTGAAGGCGTTATTTCAAGGGAATTTATTATATATTTCAGATTATTTCGAGAGAAGTACGTTCGCTCGTCTTGTTTGTATCTCGATCGAAAATAAACTGTGGAAAATGGTGGAAGTTCACATCGGATGTGTGGCAAGATCAGTAAGCTTCGACGTGAAATGTTAGAGATAAGTGGATAGACAGATACGAGAAGACAAAGAAAAAGGAACGACGTTAAGATGGCAGCGAGACGAATTGTAAAGACATTTTATGTGCCTCTTCGTTGCGACAGGGATGCCGAAGGCAAAGCTTCTTCCTATATTCCGTCACGACTCAACTGGTATTTTCTTCAATCTGGACCACAGGATTTTCGAGAAAATTTATATGTCATCTTATAGGCCGCACCGGAAATCTTCGTTACGAAAAAGTTACTTTCACCATTGAATTTTTATTGATTTCTATTCTTAATATTTTATAAACGGTTAACTACGTCTTTAAATTTTTTAATATTTTTATCGCCGAAGCACTTAATTGTCTCTTAACTTGTTAAATTTAAAATAACCTTCCTTATTTTTGTTTGGTACATCTTACGGATCTAACCGATTATATAATCCTTTACATTTTTCAAAGTAAATGAATTGTTCTTTCTCAGTCTTTTATTACTTATTTTATGAAGTTCTGCGTTCAGAGTGAAAACAATTACCATGTTCTTTACACTTGCTTAAAGCAGAGATGAAGCCAAGAATATCATTAAAATGTTTATAAAGTTTCACACTCTTTCAAAAATCCCAATACGAACTTCGTGAACGAAAAGTGCCGGCTCCATTTATTATTGACAGGTATTCAAAAATGTTTCAATGAATTTTATCACTTCTTTTTCAGGAATCGCTGATCAAAGCAATTGATTCACCCCCTGTCTAACACGTAGCCACAAACGCAATTTAAATAAAACGTAGTGCACAATATAAGTCAAGAAGGAATGGGAAAATAGGATAATGTCGTTTTATGTTTTGTTACTGCTAATTGTATGAAAAGTTACTAATACCGACAAATTACAGTATAATTTTCTTTTAACTCTTTCAACTATGTTGCGTTAAACTCATACGGCGAGTTTACATAATAGTGGGATAGATAGTTGGAATTCCACTTAAAATAAAAATTCAGCAAAAACATTTCGACCTATCACAACCGACTATCCACATGAAGCAAATGCCGTAGTCAAAAGAATTCATAGTATGCAAAATTAAACGGCGTCAAATTATGTACTTAATCTAAACCCACGGTTCCAATCGTACGTCCCAGCAGACGGTATCAGAATAAACACCGGAGAAGTTAATTACCGTACAAAACGAGGGTTTAATACGTGAAACTCTCGAGCGGAAAAGTTTCCCCCGAATGAGCAAATTCAACAACGATTTTTCTCCAGCTACGCAACTCTATCACAGGCTGAAATGGTTGTGTGCCGAAAGAACGAACGGCAATGCGAGAGACAGGGAAGCAGAACATTATATTTCACATTTAACGAAGTTTACTGATAACACTATAAGAATTAATTCATAATTGTTTGGTGAACATTAAAAAAAAAGAGCAAAATAAAAGTATTAGTTATCCTGGCGAATTGAAAAAGGCATCGATAAACAATTATACGAATCACTGTGTTACCAGCGGTGTATGTGCCTCGGCCGATTTTTCAATCGTGAAACGAGATCCGGTCGAAATTTCAGCGACACTAATTGTTTAATTGTGAAACTGGCGACAATCGTGGACAGACAGAACAAACGGAAACGTGCGCCGCGATGAATAGATTCGAAATCGCGTTGCGTCGGTCTGAATGCGAGCATCATTGCCCTTGTTCAACTGTTAATCACTTTGCTTTCTGAAGCGTGTAACGTGAACGGTAGGAAATTTTCGGGGGAATGAGAATGAAAGTAGATTGAGCCTGGCCAACTTAGCCAGACGGCGAAAGTATTAAGTTGTAGTATTTAAAGAGTTTCGTTCTGCGGCCTTTCTGCTAATATTCTGAGATTGCGCTACCCCAATATGGTACTTTGCGCGAGGAATTTCAAGATTTTCCATTGTCACGCGAACAGTGCAGCACATATTTAGGGTGTTGAAAAAAGTTGGGGTCATAATCAAAATGGACCTCATTTAACTTATCATTATAATTATAACTATAATTAACTATATTTAACTATAATTAACAACAATAGTTAACCTATCATTCACTTGGGAGTTATGTAACAAGATTTTTCAACTTTAAGTCTGTAAACCGAACCCTCGACGATCAAAATACATTGTCCGTATTTCATGGTTCTTAACATTATGGACAATATATTATATTGATCGTCTGAGTTTCCTTTTACACGTATAATAAGGTCCAGGGCTTTTGTGTTCAGTAGCATTATTCATTTTTATTCTTATAACAATTATGAAATGTTTTTTCAATCGCAGTGCCAATATTATTGTACTCTTCGTAAATATCTTTCCAGAAATTTAATCGTGGCACGTACACACAAAATTGATGCAATGATACAGTATATGTATTATACATTACATAATACTATTAGTAGGTTATCAGAATAATGTTCCATAAGTGACCCAATTTAATGGAAAATGTACAACAATGAAAATGTACAATAAATTGAATGTATGAATACAATATAGAAGGATATGCACAGAAGAATAAGGAAAAAGACACTTGCTGAATTCAAAGAATGAAGCAATGATAGAAACCGTTGCGACGCGTGCGGTCACAATTAAGAGGAAGAGAAAGGCAACAGCCCAGTCGTTTCCTTGTTAAACGATTGTCATTGAAACGGGGATGGAGTAAAGAGAAAGAGAAATGACTAGGAGAATGTTCGATAACCACGATTAAATGACATTTTAGAGGGAAACAGATGGGGGTGAAGGGGGCAGAGATATTTCGAAAAGATACCACGATGGCTAAATTTTAATTGCGGATCCCTCGATGTCGTCCAACCTCCTCGACGAGTGATTCCAATTAATTCAGTATTGACCGGCCGCGCAATGAAGAAAGAAAATCGCGTCACGCTTTGATCCGTTTCTCCGTGGATCAGTTCGTCGGTAGGAAGGCGACGGACGTTCGCAATTAACTAGGTAGACGTAATTAAATTCACGACAATTGTTAAAGGGGGCAATCAATTTTGGTTGGTACGTTTAAAAGACGTGTCAGATTCCATCAAGCGAATGGAAAATTATATGGCACGTGAAATATATGTAATGGATAGTTGCCTTTGGAAGCAAGCAATGAGAACAGTGAATGCTATTAAAACGTTAATGCGTTGTATTTAATTGGTTTGCTTATTTCTTTTATTAATAGAGGAATGAGACATTAAGGAAACACTTTCGTTCAGAATATCCTGAACTCTTTGTTATTGAATGCACTTTAAAACACGCAATGAACGGCACAAAAAATGTAAGTTTTAAAGTTATAATTTATTTGAACGAATGAAAAATTCGATCAGATACTAAATATATAATTGGAAAACGTAATATGATTCTTGGCCATAAATTCTTAAGGAAGCCACTCCTAATTGGATCTATTGATCTCTAATCAGTGAAAATATTCTGAAAAGAAGACTCCTCTCAGATGCACTGGATGTCAAATGATTTACTGGTTGACCCGTATTCCGTTCGTTCCTTTGAGAAGAAAAGTACCGCAAAATGGGAGGCAGAAGTACGCCAGGAGAAATATGTCTTCGAAATTCTTTCTCATTGTACGTTAAAAATCGTTCTAAATAAATTACAAACTTTTCAGGCACATTCTGTATGTAACGCTCTTTACTGTGCATAGATTGATAGCATCCATTGATATAGTAAATCGTAATAGCCAGGCAGAAAGACAAATACAAATTTGGTAGAAGTCAGTCATATGCAACGATTACGTTTCACCTTTGACGAAAGCCTTATAACATTTCGATTCACATCGACCCACAAACCGAAATAATTCATAACGGATCTGAATCTGGATTAAAACTGCAACATCTCTTTAATCATAACACATAAGGGCAAAAATCCTACTAAATTAGCGTAACTTAATATTTCTAATGTCAACATGCAGTCCATTTGGAAACCATCCAAAATCCATATTAACTCCTCATTGTATATACAACTCGTGCTGT
This sequence comes from Nomada ferruginata, assembly GCA_963583965.1. Lineage (NCBI taxonomy): Eukaryota > Metazoa > Arthropoda > Insecta > Hymenoptera > Apidae > Nomada > Nomada ferruginata. The sequence goes on from OY757213.1 coordinate 16,763,632, forward strand.
ATTTTATTTAATATTACCCTATTTTAACGTCAATTACTTTTAAATCCGTCGACCGGCTCGAAATCATTCCTAGTATACGCTTACATTCGAACATCGAAGCTGGAAATAAAGTAAAAATTACGACCGAAGGCCACGGAAAGTACCCCTTGCCCGATATCCTTTTTTTATGGAAAGCCATTAAAAGCTATCCTCGTCCACCTATTTATGCACACGTTCCAGGAGCACTGTCTCTCGCGCTTGGATCCATTTACTAGCGCGTTACCCAGTGGCGAGGGGTTGAATCCTTTGACTACGCTCGATAATAATTCAAGCGCGGCAACACCTCTCGTACTGGCATCAGACCGAACAATTCGAACACTTTTTCGGATCAGCCCGTTTCATTGATGTTCGTTTCGCAATTGCTCGTTCGGAATTAGGTAATTATAGGATTACAGACGTTGGGGACAACTTCGAATCAACTTGAACTAATCATGTAAATTATCGCTCGTTAATTACCGTCGATTAAGAGAATTGTGTAGTCAGTGAACATTCACTGAAATGAAATTCTTGTATCGGTTTCTGGCAAATTTTATCGGTCTGTCTGATCAATGGCTGTTTAATAAATGGCTCTGTCTGAGACACGTTCTGTTTAATATCATGGTTCACCGCTAATTTTACACGTTCACTTGCTCAGTATATTAGCCGATTGACAATTCCCTGTTTTATATTATATTCGACAAGTTAGAACAAATGTCTAAATCTTTCAAATTTATTCTCAATATATGTAGAAAGGTTCTGTTTTCACTGAAAAGATCTTAATGTGAACATTACATTATGTATGCAATACACGGATAAATTTCCCGGATAAATTTCCCGATTATTAAGTTTATAAGAGGATAAGCGTTTCTCATAAGCATTATATGCAGTTTGGTACAGTTACGCCTGAAATGCGTATAATTTTCCCGGTAGCGTGCAAAGAATATAAATGAAATGAAAAGAAAGCATGCTAATATCAAAGGCAAGAAGGAGAGAAACAAAAGAATATTTCAATTTACTCGGTGTTCTTGGAAATCAAGAACTCTATACGACAGATAATACGAGGGATATCAAATAAAAACAGTTTAATTAAAAAGGCTCGTTACGCTTGAATACCCACAAACGAAGGTCTTGTTAAATTACATAATATAATATTATGATTTTCTATATTTTTTTATTGATAACTTGATAGCAATCCTGAAATGTGCAGACAAGAAAATATAGAATAAAGTTTGGATGAGACCAGCCCAGTCGCAGAAAATAATCGCAGTTGGAAAGATTAATATGAACTGTCTCGCAGAGTGGTGTCACGTTTTTGAATACGCCAGCATCGATCGCTCGTTAACTGTATGAATCGATGCATTAAATTGCTCACCGTTTGCCAATGCAGCGAGATGCAACGTTGTTGTTGCGTTAAGATTAAACGAGCGAGCTGAAAGAGCGAATCGAATTACCGGAGTTTCGGCGCCTGAAAAATTAATGTACAAAGTTCGCAACGCACGGGTTCGGAGGTAGAAAGAAACTTCAATGTTCTGATTTGAATGTTAAATGGGTGGGCAGCCGGTAGTGAGAATGAAGTACTTGTTTACTCAATTACCAATTCTATTCCACTATTTTTACATGCTAAAATATTCAACACTATTTGCGATTCAATGTGGAAAAAAACCTCCTTATTCTCTGAAACAATGTGTGTAACGTGTTGAAATAAAAATTCATTGCTTTTTTGATAAGTATCGCACTAAAGTTATATATGTAAATTCGTGCTTTAAACTTCATTCAGAATTTCAATCTGGATGTGGACATACAATATAGTAGTTTCCGTTCAAGGGGAGAAAACAACTCGTGTAATGAGATTCTAAGACTCGGTGCAGACGTAACTCTGAACTTCCGTGCCGAGCTGCAAAAACTCGTGGATTCTGTTCCCGAGTTGCACGTATTACGGCTACTTCAAAAGTTTCATGTCTTTCCATCGAGACACGCGGTTGTTGCAGGTCGGCAATACGTTGGGGGAAGTAAAACAATGCTTCTCTGACAGTTTTTATTCGTAACGAACATAAACATTTCTTTCCGTTAGTGTTTAAAGTCGCATCGACAGCAGTGGTCATTAGCGACTACTAAATTTAGTTGCTTATATGAATCTCAATTGTCATTTCTTCAGCGACAAATGTGACCGAATATAATTTCAGTGAACATTCATATTACGAATTCAATAAAATAACACACTGAATGGCGAACTTTAAATAGTTTTATATTTTTGGAGGAAGGTGACTTTTAAAATCCGATTACCGGAGTTCAAGAAAAATTAATCCGTCCCTATTTTTATGTTTGATTATTTATTAAAGATATTCTTGAAAGGTTATAAGTCGACGTCGGAGCGTGAGAAAATTAGTATGGAATCTCTAAGCTAAACTTTGCATAGTATGCACAAAGTTACTTCATAATGTACACAGATACACAGATAATTTTGCGAAACTCTCGCGAAATCTTATAATCCCTATTAAGAGTTTAGCATTCTTGTGCATTCACAGCAATCACATTGTTCGTCAAACATCTGAGTTTCTATTAAAATATGTGGTGTATATTACAGTTTATTTTTATTTCCAAGAGAGACCAATTTTTAGAATCAAGAAGTTAAATAATAAATCCAAACCTTAAAGTGAATGCCTCCTCAAAAAATACTTACACCTTAAGTGGATCAAGAATAAGGGTAGAACCATTAATTTGAAAACTTGAAAGCATGCGAGGTTTCCAATTTAAACGTATCTGTGAGTAACCATATTCTTCTCGAAACTATCTGTGGTTTTTACTAGATATAACATAGCTTGAGCATAATTCTGTGGATCGAAATGTCAGTATAATACAATGGAAAAATTTCGAGTATAATTTAATTATAGTATGATCACTGTGGCTGATATTGTATCGTAGTAAGCTCTTTATTCCTAGCCAAGGAACTGTTTGTGGCCTCTGAACCTCATGAAAGTCCAATCTGGGATAGCGTTGAAAGTATTTCTTCAAAGTGTCATTTACAGTAATGCGATGTAATTTTACTGGAGCCGAAAGAAAATAACTGCAACATACTAAACACCTCAAATGAATGACGTATAATTTTAGCGTGACCTCTTGGGCGAAATTGCTATGTAGCTGTGTAACGAAAAATGTCGTCGAATGGCAAGCAGATTGATTTATTGTTCTCCTTACATAGTAGAGAAATATGATAGAAGCTTGGTGCACGTGTACAGCGTGGAATGAACAGAACAATGCTGAAACGAGCCATTTTTTGATTAGAAGCTTTTTCTTGTGCTGCTAGCAATATTAAAAATGAAGTATGTACTTTATTGTGTTAATTGAGACTTATTGCATTGATCTCAAGTTTCGACAGACACAAGTTATATGTATATAGAGAAGGAATGTTTAATAGCTTCAAGTAATCCGTAATTCAAATATAGTTTCAGAATATAGGAAGAAACTGAAATGCACTCTATCGCTAAACTCTGTTACTAAATACCATTAATATTTAATACGCCCGGTTAGAAAAAAGTTGAGACTATAAATTGTCTGCTGTTTTACGTGCAGACATTTACTATGTGACACAATTTAATTCACCCCTACTGACAGTAGTTTTAAATTCTAAGATATTATCCAATTTTTTAACAGTTCACTGGCAACTAGCACTTTTACTAAATTGTACTGAAAAAGTGATATTGCATCGTTAGCACAATGCAATTTTCACGCTACTCTTATCTGCATAGTTTAATGTATTGATGAAATTGCAGTTAGTCCAAATGACATGATCGCAATGGAGCTACAGTGTTATCGAACACATTGTTGCCTTGTTAATTCAATCAATGAAAGATACCTCATCGAACAGTAGTTATCGACCGGTTTCATCATACCGAGGATTTCAGTTGAGTAGATCGCGCTCTCGAAGAGTAAATCGATTTAAAGGAAATCGGCTTCTTAGCCTCCAGACGTGTAAAGAGTTACACGTTTATGGAAAAGTTCCAAGGCGATGAAAGAAAATGTCGACATGGCCTCGGAAGAAATTTAAAAGCACTCTGGCTATACGCTCGTGGCTTTCAAAGATTAATGTCAGCTTTCATAGGTAGTTTTATTGATTGATAATTCACCTAGTCCAGGGCTGGGGAGTCGATACATTAGAGATATTTCACAATGGTACGAACGATGAGGCGTACAGTGGGCAGCTTCTACAAAACGTATTTTTTAAATTTTCATTGGCAGCATAGACAAAAAAATGGTAAAAACAGAGAAACACACAGAAATAATGAAATAATTTTATTACACAGACCCATTGTTGGTTTACTTAATTGGACAATTTTAAGTTTATGGTTAAACTCACGATCGGTTTAATATACGTGGAAGCTGATGATTTAATTTCTGCGAGTTTAAGATGCATACACGTTTAAGCTGTAATTTATACTTCTATCGAAGGCGATTGATCAAAAAGAGAAGGATAAATCGTGTTTCGATAGATTTATGCTTTTATGTATGGCCAATTATTTGCTCATTCGCATCAAATTTATTTGTTCGATTTACACGAATCCTGAAATATGGAAAAGATAAATCGAATATATTGTATTCTAAAAAGTATATCCCCCCTTTTATGATGATGGTGTATTCCACAAAAACTGGAACACGTACGCAATGCATTGGCTGATTAAATTCATTTCGAAGTGACACCGTGGTTTTTCCATAACTAAATCATTCGTGCATTGCATTAGATATTATACTTGCCTGCTTATTGTTAGCAGCAGCTTCTTAATTCAAAATTAACATTGAATCTACGTACTGGTAATGTTCCTTATATCATCCAAATCAGTTAGTGGTATAAGATAACATATGAACCAATATATCGTGCAACATAATACTTTTTCCCAATTTCTTTAAAGTCGTTTCAGCTATCGCCAATATTTCTACCTTGCATTTATTAAATTTCATCGCGTTGTCAGCTTTCAATTCAATTTGCTATACATTTTATTATACACAGTTGTTTTATATCTTCAGTAACCCCAACGACAGATCAACACACCTGTCCTATTCTTTTTTTCCCGTCGGTGATTATAATCGCATCGACTGCAGTGGTCATTACCGACTACGGTGGAATTATGGAACGGTGAGCTTTCGGGTTTGAAACATGGGTTTAAGACCTATACCTATATTGGACCTACATTTTTAGGTAGAATCCGTACCACCAGAACCACGGTGTAAAGCACACGTAACACGTACAGAGGTGCCGGCTGAAATCGACAGCGGCGGGAATTCGGTCTTCGGTTCGATTACGAGTCCAGCGGCAAACCGACCAAGTCATCGCGGCACTATCCTGCTCTATTGTTCCACCAATACCCACCAATAATTGTTAACCACCCTAATTATTATTACAAGAGCACTTGCACCTTCAAACTATACAACCAACACTGAGATGCCATGAACAGCGAAAGGGGTTGGGGGGTGGGCTCGATCACTTTCAGTCAACCGTCGCGGCGATGGAAACAGAACACGAACATACCAAGCAAGACTTACGACGCTCATAAACAATCGCAGTCGAAACTGTGCGTGGGCGTATGAGGTGGAATTCGATCCAGGCAAAGCGGGACGGGCGCCGACTGTTCCTGGTGTCCACAGTTCCATCGATTCCAGTATCCGACTATGCGAAACGCGATCACCAACTGTTACAGATAGCCGGAGTTGTTGATTCGCAACGTTGCAGCAGGACAAACAACACAGAACACGAAACGCGTAGACAGTAGGACTAGACCGAACTATTGGCTCGTAACGAGGACGAGGACAACTAACAAGGCGGACAAAACATTCGTTGGATAGCGGCATGCTGTATCAATCCACGTGCACGAACGTTTTCCATATCGCTCTGACGATGGATTAGAGAACAGCTTGTAGGTTTCAACGTGATCGACGTTTGCTCCTGCGTCCGCTGGAAATTGAAATGCCGTGCGGGACAAAATAAAAATACATATTGAGATTTCAATGGGATTTGCAGAGTGAATATTGTACGCAGATTGACTAGGGAAATCGATTTGTGCGCGCGGAATAAGTCGTACTGGTTATATGCATTTCTTTTCCTTCTGGGAGTTTAAGTGCACTTTGCGTTAACACTCGCACTTTGTATAATTGCTTACACTTTATGTAAAAAAAAAAAATACTAATTACACGTGATTCTGTGCAACTGGGTTAGGTGGTTGCCCTGTTTGAATTGCAGGTTGAAATGGAAGGAGAATCGTCCAGGGGATTTTAGATTTTAAATAGTAAAATCTCGGGATTAAAGGCGTATAGAGAGGAGGGTTGATTCAGTCACTGACTTATATTTCGTTCACGTTTTTCTAGTATTGAATTAAATTTCTGCCAAAGTGTTATTTCATCAATATGCTTCTTATAGTGTGAGACAGTTGAATTTATTGAGCAGCATCAATTTTAGGAAAGCATAGTACATCAAATGCGAGATCAGAAACTTTTAAATATAATATATAGGTACTTTGCTGGAGATGGCTTCGGTTATGTATTAATTCATCTGAGGCTTTTAGTTAAGGGCAAATAAATAAAATAGAATGATACTAATGAATAATAAAATTCTAGAGAAGAGTACGCTAATTTATAGAAATTAATAAAAACTGTACTTCGTTCTAAAGTAAAATCAGGAAGAAGAAAATCTCGTGAGATTTAATATCATGCATCGGTTGGAGGGTTGCCGAGCGGATTAGGATGAAAGTTTCATAGTTACTGGGAAACGCGTCGCCTTGTCGGAGAATTAGCTCTGTGTTACCTGTCCGCAGACACCTTTGCTCGCACACGAAACTCATTAACGAGAAATAATGATAGAGGCTTGGTAGCAGTACGCCATCTACAGTCACGCAATTGGGACGAGTTATATCTCCGATTTGGTTAGGGATAGGAAAACGCTGTTGAGGGAAAAATTGAATGGTATGATAGTGTCTATTTTCCTACGACTTCACTTTCTTCGTGAACGCAACGCTGCACCCACAGAAATGCAAATGCACTGTTGTGTAAAATGAAGTTGCACATTTTTTCTCCCTAGTATCAATTCCTCGGAACATTCTACGTGAAAAAGTATTAGGCGCAATGTTTAAAAAACCAATATTTCGTGAGCATTGTCTACTGGTGCATCATATTGTGGTTAATAACAAAAAAAGTGAGATATCTCAGAGTAGTGAAATAGACATCATCATACCATTCAACTTAAAAACTCTGCAGCTGTGCAAATACAAATTATATTAAAGATTCTAAACAGATAACGAGTTAATTATATTACAACAAATGTAGGCCATTAAAATCACACGGTTGCGTTGCAGAGAAAATATTACAGTATTGTTACCTTTGAAAGTGAAATGTAACAGAAGTGTGAAGAAAATGGATAAGAATTTTGTGTTTGGGGTTATTTAAGAGATAAACCTCCAGTTTGTTAAAAACTTTCCAGAAAGTAAACTTCGGAACTAGAGCAAACCTTGCAAACTTAAATCACCTAATTGGCAAACATTTCTGTTTATCTCTTAAAACTGCTTGCAAACAATCTAACGAAGTCTACTTGTTTTCGTGAATGATTAAAACTACTTTAGTCGTTAAGATTGTCTATTCAAGGGTTAAGATTTGTTGCACAATTCTTATTCAAGTGGTTTAGTTGAACGAATACTTATGTGGTATAAATATTGTATAATAATTGAGAATTTCTGGAAATCTGTAAAAGTTGGGCTGACTACACAAAGTAGAAATGTTGAAAAACTGTAATTTTTAGTAAATAGAGCAATTAAAGTTCTTAACTTTAGTATAACGATATAACAGGAAAATCATAGCTGAAATAATAGAAATAATTTTCCTCCAAAAGGTTCTTGGAAAAATGGACTGCAATGTAAACGATGTCAATAGTTTTCCTATTTTTTTAGTCGCGTATTTCCATCTGTGAAGTTACTCAATTCAATTAACCATCCAGTTACCTCCCCGCGCCAACTTTTCCTCGACGTGCACCAAATTGTAAAAATCCAATTTGCAGTAACAAAATACAGTACGGTAGTACAACAATTGTTAAATTGTTATTACTTGCTTTCGTGAATTGTATGCATTTTTATACCACCCAGTCCAAACATCAAACGAAATCGCCAGAAGTTTCTGTCGCTCTATTTGGATTAGTTTTTTCAATCTCGAAATATGATGCTTTTACATAGTTCAATGTTCAAACGACTATTTTAATTGTCACGAATCTTATTTATATAAATGTTCTCTTCTGCAAAAAAAAGTTTCAGGGAAAAATAAGTTTCAGGAGCATAGATATTCACAGAAATATAATCTACAATTATATTTAAAAATTTCGTATTAAAAACTGGCAAATTAAGAACATAGGTTTTCATCAATGATATTATAACTGCGAGATGGCTGGCCTTGACTTGTCAGAAACATTTAGATTTAACACTGCAATTCAGAAAACTATCATAACCGCCTCTCTATTATACAATATACGGCAGAAGTGTCTTGATGTACATACTTCCTTGATTAAGCAAGTTCATATCGGGAAAGTGGTAGCACCAAAGTTGGTGTCGGCCGGTGGAGATACGAAGTTATCCACCCTTGCAGTTACTGATCTACGCCACCCAGTTATTAACACTGCACATATTCCGAAATAATATTTAGACAGAATTTCTCGCGCAATGGCAGTTCATTTCACGCAATACTTGAATCATTAATATTCGATTTATACAATTTCGATTACACCGTCGCACTTATATCAACAATTGTACATATTTTTCTTTTAATTGTACCTATAATTGTTAGACATTATCTTAATGCAGAAATACGAGTCCTATTTAAAAAATACTTCGTTTAATAAGTCACTTTGCGAATGTATGGTATATACGACGCTCATATTTCCAGATATTTAATGATCTCTTTGATGTCCTTCGTTCATCTTACTAGTAAAAAGAACCTGCTAACATACATATATAATTCCGTTCGCAGACGAAAATAGGTCGTTCTGTGCAAAGTTGAACTTTGCTACATGATACCTACGTAACGATACGAGTTAATTTGACACTGATTAACTCGTGGCGAGCCCTATCGATTTGACTGTATCCATAGATGAATCTTGTAAACAATTTACGTGTCTGGTCAAAATTGGCAGAGATTTAAAATTAATTGGACTTACAATTCTTTTATTTACCGTGTCGAATAAGTATTCTTAGCCAGAAACTTTAACTTCGTAGGTGTACATTTAGGAATTTTTCAACGAATTTCAAATTGAAACAGCTAACAAATGGTAAATAGCAATCGCAACAGTAAATTGATTTAATATATTTAATATCTTAAAATAAAATAACTACCACACTCCAAGTATGGCGTTTATACTTTCATAAACTTTGAATAATTGGAAAACTATATTGAATGGTTGGTAAGTTGAACGGTATTATAAAGGACGAATCATGGTGATACTTCTATGACCTCGAAATAAAGTTGAAGTGTCCTGTGAACGTCACATTTAAATTTTTAAATAGAACTCTATATTTTTTGCCACACACTGTTGTAGCTAACAGTGAGACATTTTCAAAACACTACCTACACATGTATTTTTCACATGCGGTTGCTGAGTTATTAACTTTCAAAGTTTACGTTCCGGCGGCATTAGCGTTACACAATGTACAGCGCGACGAGGTTGATCGGTTGAGTTTGTACATCATGGTGGTTTTAAAAAGGACCAGTTCGTATGTGTACGGTAGTGTGTGTATACAACAGTTTACCTTACAAATGTGCTTTTACAATAAATATCGAAGCTCGCTCTCTTCACATACACTCTCAATTAAATATATCGTTGCGGCTCATATTTACCTCGATTCGATAAACCACGTACCAACCCTTTTATATCCACGATTTTCACTTTGCGTCGTTTACTCCCGACATACCTACGAAATTCGCAGCCATTGCATCCACTTTGCGCTAGCCGCAGGCAGTTCTCCCGAACTTCTTGCCGTCATTTTTCAAGCCAGAAAATCGGCACCGAATAACGGCCGAAACGCAAGCAAGAAGTCGTGAAACATCGACGACGACTCCAACACGAAGTTGCCGCATCCTGTCCGCAGCTTTTCACAAGTTTCCCGCGTCCCCAGACCAAAGACGCTGCTCGTCTCGTTTCACACTCTTGGAGCAAACACGAAGGAGGCCGTTCAGCATCGCGTCGCTTACTTGAGAGGCATCAGCCGGGCCGCTGCCACTTGGCGATGAAAAACGATCGACAAGACTAATGGTCTCACCTTTGGCATTGCTACCGCCATAAGGCAATGCTCGGAAACAAATGATGTCTCGGATGTACATTTATTACGCGGCCAACGCGGACCAGAACGTCTGCGGCGACCTGGATTGCGAAAGAAGCGGGCTGACCTCGTTGGGTGCGTCTGCTTGTGCTTTCTATGGAAAGAAAAAGGAATACGCGAATGGGACAAAGGTTTCCTTTCCAATGAGACGTTGCGCTGTCGCGACGAAGGAAAATAAGTGGACTTGAGCAGAACAACTCTTTGGATGAGATTATTTCGCTGACTTCGCTTGTTACAGATTGGGAACTGCCCTTCCGTGGACAAGCGGTACCTTGTTACATGACTGTTTCGGGAAATACTATGTGCATCGTTTTCCAGGAGTGTAGAGGTGAAAGTTTGCTGGAGAGATGAAAAGCAGGGACGCGTGAGTAGTACCTTGGAGCAGACGCTCGTCACTCTGTTAGAGAAGCACGGTAAGAAGTATTTAATGAATATTGAATAGAGTATATCTTATTCGTAATGACCGTAATGCAGTGCGATTGTACGAGTTATATGTATCTACGAATCAGCATTGATACAGCGTCGCTTGTTGCGTGACAGAGCTGCACGTGGAATCGTACAGCTTTGTTGCATTGGTTTAGAATGACGCATCGCAATAATTCAATTCAGCATTTCCGATTTAATTTTTTAAGAGTTACGTTTAGAGTAATCGATTCGGCATGTTGCGGTGATTGCAGATTCTCAATTGTTTAAAACGAAGAAAATTAATTTTTCAGCGAGCTTACAGGCGATGCCAATAATTGTTACGTTATGCGTGCGGATGAATAAACAAGGCTGGGAAAACAGGCAAATAATTTCCCATCTAAGGCAGAACTTAAACGAAATAAGTTCTCTACCCAGACTTTTTTTTGGAACCGAGTGAAACACATTTATCGTGGATCCTTGCCTTTTTTTTAAATGCTTTCTTGCAAATATCCCAAGTTAATGGCCAATAACGCTCTATTTGGAAAATAATCGTGGCAATGTTCATTCTGAAATAAGCGAGTAGAGAGTAGTCACGGTTTAATAAATCGTCAAGCTTCTGAAACCCGCATTCCAACAGTTCTTTGTTTATACAATGAATAGTAATTGCGGGCCCTTTATGGCGATAACAAATCCTCCCGCTTTAATATTTCCCAGGATGTAGTAAGAGCGGAATATTAAATTTTAAAATCACTCTTCCCGCATCCGGTCTGAAAATTGCCTGTTATAAATACTGTAAACAATACTATGAATGGCGAGCGATGTTTTGAGAAACCGGTTTCGGGCGTGCATAAAAGATGGTGATTTATTATTTCATATTACAAACGATTTATAAATATCAGGTCTAGAATAGAATTAATTACTTGTGAGCAAATAATTCTTTTCATTTTAACATTCTCATCATACGCATTAAATAACCACATAATAATAATAATAATAATGCACAAATAAATAAGTACCATGAGTCTTTTTGTTACTTTTGTGCAACCTGTTAACACTTGTGTGGGCAACCAAAATGGCCAATAAGTTTAAGGCCTAGTTACATAAAATATTTTGCATACATTTTTTTTACAAAACGTGAATTGTCGTAAAAGTGTCCAAAGAATGGAGATCCGGAGTGGTTTTGTGGTATCTTGTCAAGAACATACAAAAATTATTAAAGGAAATATAAGAATGGGTACCCGGGAACCCGATTGCTTACGCAAGGGTTAATAACAAATTTAAATTAAATTTTATACAATACTAGACGATAAAACCCAACTGTAACATCAAACGTGATAATTGTTTTTAAACGTAGCAGTCAGATCTCAATAGCAATAACTTATTAACAAATCTGAATTAAATTCAGTATAGATAAAGCATAAGTCCGACAATTCCAAACATAGTTGTATTGTCCCTACACCACGTTTCATCGATGTCGATTAAACCATTCAGCTTTTTTTAATCAGCTCTCTATAATCACCAAATCCAACGATTAGACTTTTCTCTGTATTTACCACTGAAATTGCACAGAAAGGTGTGTTCTCCGTTCCTTCTAAAATTTCCACTTTGCGTTGCCCTATTACGAATAATACTTACGAGAAATACATGCAACACTTTCACGGTTTAAATATAGTTCGTGTATCTTCAAAACGAAACCTACCGGGACAGAAAAATGTGAAGAAACTAACGTCGAAGAAACTACAAATGACTGTTCAAAATAATTCACACGCTTGTACTGTGGCGTCGATTTATCCGATATCTCCATTATCAGAATCGCCAGAAACGATTGCAAAACCAGAATGCATCCCCGAAAAGAATTATGTACCATTTACTGCACCTTTCATTTGAAGTTGCCTAAAACTTCCGTAATCACGCGGATCGCGTAGTGTTAATTAGCAAATGTTCGCGGTTCGATCGACGCGAAAATTCGATCGATCCCGCCATACTTCGTCGGCGCGCTTTAATCCCAATCTTCCCTTAGAATCGACTGGCAAAAAGCGACGGCAACGTAGAGGGGATGAAGGGGGAGGGATTTTTCAGCGCAGGTTCAGCCGCTTCCCATTAGCGCTAATGAAAGATCCGTGCAGAGACTTCGCTCCCCTTTTTTCATCCCATCCCTGCTATACGCGGGTTTTCGAATGCCTGAAGGACACGCGAAGCTTAATTAATGATCTCTGGACCACCTTGTGCGATCTGCACACGGGGAAGACAACGATGAGTATTTCGTGGATCATTGAAACGTGACAATGCGTGGAGTTCTCGGCCACGGGAGAACAATGTTCTGGTTTCGTCCAAATATTTTCCTCGAATGGCTGGAAAGTTTGTATACGCTTTCCTAAATAATGAATATTGGTAGATACTCACCTTGTCGATATTTAAATATCTAACATATACGCGTTTTAAATAAAAGATTATTGCCATTGAGGCAAACATTGATGTTTCAATTTTCTCCATGACGCACATCATCTTGAACAGCTGTTTATTTGCTAAAAAAATCAATTTCCTCATATCGATATTTATGAAACGTGTATCGGTTTTGAAGTTGTCCATTACTCTCGAAAATAATGAAATTAATGAAATTTATTATAAATTATGATTAGTGCAAGCGTTTAAAGATCGACATTTTATAAATACCATTTTCCACCAATACCAATACCAATACCTTCTTTTCTCACTGATGCCCTGATGAATCTATTTATGATTCTGTGGTCTTGTTTGTTTCTAAATAGAGTTTAATCATGTTAAGGATGCACACTTTGAATTCAGAATTACCGTTCGTAATTTATTAGGGAAAATAATGCTCAGTGGAGTAGAGAAAGTTGGCAAAGTTGTTTTATTTTTGACAAGGGATATCTTTCGAGTTCCAACTAGTACCACAGTTTTTCAAAGTGGAGCATATTATTCATACTTTCCCCTATATAATGGCACAAAAATCACTTCCCATACGACAGAATGAAACAGCATCTCCTGTAAAGTGGAAACGGGAAAACGGAATTAGCGCCTCGGGTTGGAGATACAACTTCGTGACACGAAATGAATTAGCTCGCGCTTATAAGCGCGATTTAACAAAATTCACCTCGCTCTAAATTAAACCTTTGTATCAAGGGATGAATATGTAACCGAGAGAAGTTTGTATCGTTTTTTCCTACGTGGCGTATTAATTCTGGCACGAAAAGTACGCGCCTCTGTTTTTCCGCGGTATTTCCCTCGTTTTATGTTTTGGAGAGTCGAGCCATTGTTCTCACTCGTTTCCATTAAACTGACTTTAGAATTAAGACTTCTAAACTGTTTTGTACCCCTGTGAATGCACCACGCGTACATTCATTCTCGAGTATTGTATAGTTTATTCAATCGCGCGCTCGGCACGTGATTTTTAAAAACATTCCATGTGCCTTGTTAACTGTGAAATGAACCAGACGCTTCCGTTATGACGATATATCGTTTTCGTTTAATTCTCTAATTCTTGGCATCTCCTTACACCTTTTTGTGGCGTTCCCCTTTGTTGTCTCGCCTTTAGGATAAAGGCGAGACAATACTACTTTTTGGGATAAAGTGCTGAGAAATGCTATGAAGTTTAATCATATTCGAATTTCGGATAAATTGTCATTCTTCTAAGATCCTCTCCTGCACGTGCTCTGGATCGATTTTATAGATATCCAGATAGTTAGAAGAAGACGCAATTACGCTGATATTACGCGTAATGAAAGGCAAAAAATTCCAGAAGCATCACAGCTGAAGAAATTCAGCCAAAAGTGTCATTGACAAAGTGGCGTATCAAGATCGCGAAATTTCGAGAACCTCATCTAACGCACCTCCATCAAACATTACGCAAACAAAGTACGCGTAAAAAAGAACTCCCCCGTTTCTTTCTCTCGCCTTTTTATACGAAAAACCACTTATTTTCAAATGCAGCACGATTCTCACTCCGGTCCACGAACCGTATCCTATTTCACAATTTCATTGCAGCTTCAAGGTGTACGAAAACAAAACAAACAAAAAAATAGAACTGGGGATGGGTTTCTCGAAACGCGAAACCTTGAAACACCTCGGAACTCAAGAAAGTTTCGGGTTTCGAGAATTTGAAACTTTCGAAACCCAAATAAGAAAAGGTAAAAAATTAACGAATGAAGAATTGTTCGTAGCGTGCACCGAGAATGTTTAATGCGTGTGTATCCCAAGTATTCGATGTGAGATTTCGAGATAGCGAATTAAGAAATGAGTTACTATAAGACTCCCGACAAGGAAGCACAAAAATACCTAGAAGAGTCAATCCTTGCGCCCTCATCACCTCATGCCTCATCACGCCACCATCAACGGTATTCTCTGAAAGACTTTTCAGTACATCCGGCACTATAGTCGACAAAGAAAGAAGTAGATTAGATCCAGAAATAGTTCGGATGTTAGTATTCCTGAGCAAGAATCTGCATTAGATATCTTTGTAGGTGCACAGTTATGTCTTTGTTTGTATTTTGTTCAACTATGACCAATAAAGATATATTATTGACTTCAAAAATGGTGATTCAGTTCTTGAAAGAAAATATTCCTCTTACAGAATTAAATCAGCACTTCCAGTTTCAAGAGTTTCGAGTTTCGATATTTTCGAGAGTTTACAATGTTTCGGATTCGAGTTTCGAGAATTTAAAAATTAGTTTCGATCGCATCCCCAAATAAAGCGATTAAATCATTCGATTAAAGGAACGAAAACCAGACACAGAACTACGAACTAAGCTAAACCGCATTTAATCCGCGAAACGAGGGCATCGTCATCGGAAATGTATTAAACGTAAACACTCAGTTACTCAAGATCACGTGTACGTAGGAATATCGGAAATGTATGTACGTATATGTATATGCCAGAAGCGAATGCTTTGGATCGAGGTACACCGAGTGCCAGTAACAGGCTGCGGACTAAAAGGTGCACGGGAGGGTTGGAGGGCGCCCATTGCCGAAGACATTTAGACTCTATATGTACTCCGTTAACCCCGAGTACTCGAGAGACAATGGAATCAACAACGGACGAGTGAATTCCACCGAGGATAGAACAAAGTGGGCCACTCGCGAGATATCGAGCCTTCGAAAGGAACGAAAAAAATACACGGAGATGAAGAGTCGATAATTGTAATTGTGACCTGCTAATAGACGAAAAAAAAGAGATTCACTGTCAGCCAATCCAGGGCAGCTCGTCGCGATATGTATCTCCTCTGGTGAAAAAGATATACGCCAATGTCGAGACTGAGCATTCGATGAGGGGGATTTGATAATGGGGGTTTTATTTCGAGGCGATCCGATTTTCAACATAGACAGAAAAGATCGGAATACCTGTGATAAAGAAAATCGAGGAGCTTCTGATGGAATTGTTGATACTGTTATCCGATTTCCATATTTAGTATGTAGATGTGTACTTTTGTATATCGCAGGTCTCTTTGATATTTATGAGCTACAATGAATACAAATTTTTATGTGCAGAATATTTTACAGAACACATAATGCTTAAATTGGAAGTTCTCAATATTCCTGCCCAGATGTACTGGAGAATCCTATATAATTGATTCGTTGTTTCTTTTCACGAATTAATTTAAATTAATTAATAAACCCATTCAGATTTTCGATGCACAATAGCCTTATATTACAATCAACATGTAGATCCAAAAATTAAAATGGATCTTTTTTACATTTTTCTGAACAGTGTATAGAGGCTAGCGAAATATAAGTATAAAAAAGAAGTTTGCATTCTCATTTTGGTTATATTCTTCAATAGAGTTGACCAGTCCATTTAGGAGAGGAGGCTGTATGGATGTAAACAACAAGCCAGACTTTCTCTGCAATCTTGGTTCATAAATCTGCACGGTGAGGCATGGTCTCGATACGAAAAATGTGATTTGCAAGTAAAAGTGCTAGGGTCTATCAGGCACATGTTTTAGGGGTCACGTTTTTCACAGATGTCCAAAAAATTAGTCTGGCAGATCAGACAGAATACTTCAAGCTTAAAATGAAACTGTCACGTTTAGGACAGTTTAATGTTTGATTGTTTTAAAATAATTATTATCAATATTATTGAAATAAAGAGAATAATGTCCGTTGAAATAAGTCTCTTGTGATGAGTAAATTTTTATAAATCGCAGTTGATCCGCTCTCCTACTTTTACATATTTTATATTATCATGCCACAACATTAGCGGCATCCTCATTTTTCTTTTTGTACGTGAACGTGTGTGCATCACAAGTGATCAGATACTAATGGAATAATGCATTACGTACACGTACATAATAGTTGAAGGTTTACTGGCACAATGTAAACAGAAACTGCTGTGTTTGAGGAGCTATATGTATTAGGTAACGAGGGAGCTGTCATCACGAATAGTCACAAGATATTTTTAGCTAACTAGAACTATTAATTAGTGGCATACGCACAGTGCAATATACTGCTTCAGTGAAATGTTTAGAATCGTTTTTGCCAAGAATTGCCCGAAAATATACCTGCAAGCAATGTACTATATTTTGTCACCAATCGGATACAATATGGCCAAAATAATAATTTTGCTAATTAACTGTATCTGGAGTGTAATTATGATATTCCAATATTTTTACCGAATGCTACTGTCCACAATTTCCTACATCCTCAAATTTCGTTCTCCTTTAAATAGTTCTATCGCATGTCAAATTTTCGCTTGTGCACTTATTTTAACAGTTTCTCAATGACAGAGATTTTCGTTAGCGTTAAAATTGTAAATTTGTCCATCCACTTTCATTTCTGTCATGCTCTAATTGATGTCGTGTACATGTCCTTATGTCACATTGAATTGCTTTGGCTGAGTGTCTCATTGAATGGCTATTTCCTAGAAAGAAGTCACGTCTGGTTATATGTACGTTCCTACTTATGTGTGATTTTTTTAGAAGAGTATCGCACGGAAGAAACTTCGACTAGATATCGTACGTGATGCGAATTTCACAAATATACCGTGTATTCGTTATAAAGCAATGGCCGTTTCGCCGTAGGCGACGAATGCCTTAGAAAAGCGTTGCTTTACACGTTTTACAACTTTCACAAAGTTTAATTACTGTTTCTTCGTGACGTCAGTAGCCGTGTAAATGAAAGCGCGAGCTTTCCACGCTCGACATTTAATCGCGGTTGCGACAAATCCCCGTTGATCGCTAAGCCGCGAATCAAAATTTTGTATGCTTCTGGCTATGTTAAAAAAAGACGTGTTTATTCGATGGCACGTGTAAACAGTTCCTCCATTAATAAATTAATTGGGGAAATTATTTTAAACAGCTTAATGGTAAATGCGATTAATATACATATAATTGATTGATAACGAAAATATAAGAAATTTCTTCTGTGTGATATATTTCTCTTCTGGATTTTCTTATCTTGTTCAAATAGTGGAGCGTAATGCAGAAATGTTTAAATATTTTTACTTTGTGATATTTTAAGTATTACATATATCTATATTTATAAGACCGCTATTTGCAATAATTTATACATAATACATAATTTTTGAACGTCCATTTCTTTAGCATTTCCTCAAACCTCATGTTCACCGTCGCACAAAGCTGTATACAAATAATTTGATAATGAGTGAAAATTCGAAAGTTATTGAGACGAAGATTGAAACACCTGGAAATGAATCTTGGTGCAATAGAGGATATATTAGAACTGCAAGACTTATTCGGGCCTAAAGGCGGTGACATCAATCGATATCGCCGTTCGATGCGGTGATTCACAACCACGCTATTATTTCTGGACACAGCTATGTTGGTTTAATAAACTATTCGCAATTTCACTTACCGTCCAAGTATTTTGCCGACATAGGACGTGAACGTGTCATGCTCCGTACATTGGTCTGAAAACTTGAAGTGAAATCACGTTAGGAAGTGCCACATCAATTTGCATGAACGTCAACACTTGGACATTTTACGGTCAAAGATGTATTTCTCGCACGTATCATACATTTCATAAAGGAAGGCAGAAGTTCGGACGAAGATGTGCAACGTGTTCGGCGAATGTTAATTAAGAAGATAATGATGTGAAACTTTGTTGGAAACCCCGATCTCGTTCAATTCTTTATCTATTGTATCACTAACACGAATACCCACTGGTTGGAACACGATGTTCTGTGTTATCATCGCATAAATAACTAAGGGAGGAATAGAATTTTAATAATTAATTTATACTAGCCGAACGTGTTCACCTTTCTTTGAAGAATCTACTTCCAGGAGTGATGAACTTTTACAACTCTTCATCTATTCACGACCACGCAATTATATTTCCTGTTTCCCACCGGGCACAGAGCACAAAAATTGTTCCCGACTAAGTCCACGTGGAAGTTCTTACGTGAAAAAAGGTCGAAACGTCGAGTGGTGAAATTCAGATCTACGGTTTCGCGATTTCTTCGACCATCTTCATTACTTGCATTCCGTTCCTGGCTACTTCAAATCTGCTGCCTTCCTTTGTGCCATTTTCCATCGCTCGAATTCACGGAACGAGTGCTCATCGTTTCAGACTATCAAGGTATTATAAAATAATTAATAAAAAAAGAAAACTCGACACTTCTCCCCACCCTACGCTTCATTTCCTCTGCTCTTAGTTTCGCCATTATTACCCCTTTGTATTATTTTCCTTCCTCGTTTTTCTCCAAGCCTAGAAAAATTTCACCAGCCCAACATTTCCTCCTTTCATATACATAGAATGGTCTCGATTGCTCGGGGATTTGAAAGTTTCTGCGTTTTGTCGAGTTTTAAGAGAACTCCCAGCTGCATCAAGCGGAAAGCGATCGTATCTGAATATTCGGCGAGGCAAATTCTCTCTCGTGGAAATGTCGTCGGTAATGCGAATCGATTGTTTGATCTTGGTGGATTCGATCTTCTCCACAAAGGTGTCTTGTCGCGGATAGAGGGAACAGGAAACATCGTTACGATAGAAAGAAAATAAATCGGAAGAAATAAAGAGATCTTTATTATTAGACGTTTGAGAAACGTTTTAAGTTTATTATTATCGAACCGAAGTGTCGCCACGTGAACTGCTTCAATTTGTTTCATTCAGCAAGCACTAATATAACGAACAACTAGCGAGGAATACCGGTGTAATTAGATAACTTATGGTGTCGTACACGTCGTATCAGTTCACAGTGCTTCTGAACTTGAATCACAACGTTGAAACTAGGTTACAAGTACGAAGCTTGGATAGGGACCTCCGTGTACAAATTTTGGAGCACAGAATTGCAAGGGTTGTTTTGAAATAATGTTGGAACACAGTACTTCTGCTGCTCAGAAAGTGAATACTTGGATTGATATACATACAGATTGTATAAGAGAAACAGTATACTTGGAAATTATAAGTACAAATTGCTGTGTATTGATAGATATCCAGAACGAGACTACTTCTGTTCAGGTAGAAGAACGTAATTCAGTTTGAGATAAGGTGTCTGGATAGAACATGTAAAAATATTTAATTTTGTAATTAATTCTAGGACTATTATAAGTGAAATAAGATAGTTAAGAAATAGAGTATGCAGAGGAATTAATAAAAGCTTTGATATTGATAGTTAGCAATAGATTTCGATTGTCAAACATTCCGTTTGTAATTTTGTGGGGATTTTGAAATTGCATCGGAAAGGGGAAGTGCCAATATCGATTTTTAACTAACTATTACTTGAATTTTTGTTTAAAAGTAATGTGAATATCTTGCTGCATAGATAGGTATTGTAATTAACATTGTATAATTATGTTGCCGTGACAGGAAACTTGTATAGTATATACTCTTAACTATTAATTAGCAGTCAATCATTAACTTGTTGAAGCCTTTGTATTAAATAGTAATTTCAGGACCTGCCAATCTACTTGGCTTGTTATAACAAGTATAGACGCTTCAACAACTATGTCTTACATTATTTAATTGTAAATATTCTTCATTGAATGTTGTTCGAATATTTTTAATTCATGTATATTACTTCAATAAATCAGAACCTTGGAAAATTAATATATTACTTCGAAGGAAAAAACAATCATCTGTATTAAGATACACTTTTTTTTTTTCTTAATAAAAAAAAAGATACACTTTTTCTTCCTTTCTTCATTCCCAATTTTACACGCACGATGCGAACTAAAATAATTCATTAAATTATTATTAAACAATAATAAAAATCAATACCTACTTCAATAACGAACTTAAATACATATAATCGCAAAGTTTTCAAGACCATATGATTCAGTTCCTTCAGATTGACCTATCGTTTTATGAAAAACTGTTTCCACTATCATAAATCAAGCAGGGTGTATTTTAATAACGCCTTAATAAAGCCTTCTCGTGATTTACGCCACAGCAAATAGTGTTGTTAGCAAACGACGGTGCACCTGATAAATCAACGATCGTGAAATGATTCATGGAATGAGAGTGCAATTTACTTGAACGCCGTGCTCGCATTTTTCGACTTTTCCTATACAAGCTCGACGCGTCTGTGAGAATCCTATTACAACGCCGCCTCGCAAGACAGATGTCTGCAGGTTAGAAGAAAATCTTGGTGAAATTGTGCCTTTAGAGGAATTAGAATCGAGGTTTTATTTTTCACTTCCATTTTGTAGCACGCCTTGAGGACGATAATAATATTAGATATAATCAGTATATATAGGGAGCCACGAAGATTTATGTTAGACCCATTTAAATGAAACTAAGGAGAATATATTTCCTGCGTCTGGATCGGGTTCCCTTGCACTTAGAAAATAAGTACACTTCGTGCATGAGCGATTTAAATGATTCGTATCTTGTAAACTGACCCGTTTATCTCGTTCGCTTCACAATGAAATTTTCAATGGACAAAAGTGCAAAATAAACTAGCTTCCTTTAACCTCTGTAACTGTGAATGCAGTGATGCTTTTCTCTTTTGTATAAGTTTAACGATCCGTTAAAAAAATTAAAAGATTTATGAGTAAATTAATTACTAAGTTGGAAATATTAATAAATCACAGAAGATGACGAGTTAACTCGTCCTCGCCAATTAAGCGATTAATTCGTAAAGCAAAATGTCTCAGGCAAGGCTAAGAATAGTTCACACAAATTACCTGCGTATACATCCAATCACAAAAGAAGAGCCTTCGAAATGCGACATTTGCAACCCAAGGATGATTGTAAAACTTATTTCAGTTGATTGCCCGAAATATAAAAATGAAAGAAGACAAGAAAATATTCCAAATGACTTCAAGCAGGCACTGAATATAATTAAAATTGTGAAGGCCCTGCATAAGTTTAAAAAAAACATTAATTTAATGCAATTAATCTAACGTAAAGTAATAACGACACAAGCAATAGACCTCTAACAGATGCATGTATGTTATAATTTAAATATATTTCCTGTACAGTAACTGTGCAATCTTTAAGTAGTCGCTGATAACCCGTACAAGTGCATACGACTTTAAATAAATAAATTGAAGAAAAAAAGAAAAAGCAATGTGTCAGGTGAATGATTAAGTTATCCATTGTAATTATATATTTATATTATTCATTCGCGATACTTATAAGTATACAATATAATTATATTGTATACCTGTTTCGAAGTCATATTAAGAAGTTTGCTTTAAAATTTATAACTATTAACATTGAAATCAATGGAACCCACTTCTAATTCATAATTCTCTTAATTTGAATATCAATAATGACAAAGGAATGTTCCATTTGTTAATTCATGATCTGTATTGATAAAGGTAGATGTTCATTGAGCATTTATGATTTATGAATTTGTTCCAGAGGAAATAATTGCTAATCTACCACCCCTTCGAATACCTCGTTTGAGACATCATCGTGTGACTGATTGGGACCCTTATTTTGAAAATGCAGAAGGACAGGGTATCAATGGATCTCAAAACGTTGCGTTGCACCTTGGGGCGACGGCACTCCTCGACTGCCGAGTTGCAATGCTGTCAGGGAAGAAGGTATTTATATTTTTAATATCTTGCTTGAAAATGATCCAATCACGGATAACATGAATAGAATTTGTACTAATACACGTGTAATTAGAGAGCTTTCGGGAAATGACGAAAACTGGCACCAGATTATTAATTTTGAATAGTTTACTTATTAACTTTATTATACGATCACTAATGAATAATGTATATACATATAATATTACACGAATACATCAAACATCTTGATGTTAGAAAACAAAATTTCCTAACGTACTTAATTTTTAACCATCGAATTTTACAAATCCCCATTAAGTTCCTATTATTACTCCAGTTAATATTTACTAGGAATTATATTTCACACGTTGAATTCGAATTTATTTAACGCTAGCTGCTCTTTACTATCCTAATACCTTTGGTTTTTGTTATCATATGTGATTGATAATTCGGTCCGGTTGCCTCATTCCGTCATTTCTAGAAAAACGGAAATCGCTTACATTAAACACGAAAATGTCCATCACTATTTATACGACATTGTAGTCTGCATAATTTTTACGATATTACCAGAATAATAATTTTATTACACCTACACGTTCCCACTTCTGGTACACTTTCTATTAAATAAGTCATGGAACAGAGATTACGAACCGACAAATAATGCAAACTGAAAGCAAATCCGCGAGCTTATTGTCCGTTAAAGCTTACACAACCGCACGACCGGTCAAAACGTATCGAATCCATCGATTGGCTAAGCTCCTTCTAAATATGTAACACGACGGAATACACTTTTAGCGTCCAATGTATGACGCACCGTGATTTCACTTTGCGTATTCTAACCGCACACGTCCTCACGCAAAATCACATGCAACTGTAGAATCTGTGTCACAATTATAGGTCATGTGGTTACGCCGCAACGCCGACTGGGCATCCCTTTTAACTCTGGGTAATACCACTCACATTTCCGATCCCAGGTACAGCGTTAGCTTCCAATATCCAAATAACTGGAGACTAGCGATCGCCGGAGTGCGCAGGGAGGATCGCGGGTTGTACGTCTGTCAAGTGAACACGCACCCCCCGAGAATGCTCGTCACTAACGTCACTGTTCTAGGTATGTATGTAATTCGACAATTTTTCTCAATATCTAGCGACAATCAGATGGATAGAGTTACATACATCCCCCTTATAACACGGTGTTTTGCAACGAGGTTTTGCTCTTGCATTGTTCGAAAATATTCACCGTACAACAATGCACTCCTATAACAGAGTCCGTGTTTGATGGTGCTCAGATGAGAAAGAACACATGTGATACATTTGGTACATATACTGATTGTTTGAATAACCGTATCTTATAAAAAGAAAGCGTTTTGTTCATTTTTAGATTCTAACAATGTTCCATGTACTAGTTCTTAGCTTCGTATAACATGAATTCCCATAACTAACGACCGTGTTATACGGGGTAGATCTGAACTGTACTGTATTCACCACTGTGAGTAAAAAGGTCCTGTGACGCTTGGATTCTTCATTAATAATAGAAGGGATATTATTATTAATTTCGATGATTTTTTGTCCGATTATACCGAAATAATGACTAGGAAAGTTTAAAGAGGGTACCCAAATGAAATTTTTCACTAACTGTGTCTTACTCGCTGTAAAATATTATTCGGATCTTTTATTTTTTGGGGGATTTTAATAATATTTCCCTGCCGATCTTCGTTACTTCTACTAGCAAACTTCATTAATAGTAGTATCCCTTAAACTTTAAATTATCGGACAAATGATAATATACCGAATAATATTTCCGTTCGGAATCACACCTCGGAATCAGTTATTATATTCATTAATTCATCAAAGAAGTCAAGAGTGACCACCAGAATGGTGTCAAGAAATAATACATAAATACTAAATACATTGCATCTACAAGCAAGGGAAAATGTAGTAGCTGTCGTATGTCCAGAAAAAAGTAAGATATCTGAAAATATTGGTTGAAGTATATAAATATTTCAAGTAGTTGAAAGATAGGAATAGGAACTGAATAAAATAATAATTAGATATGTTTAAAATCTAATCTAGTCATATTCATTTGAATCCTCAAATTTAGTGCAAATAAGCTATCTATTTATTGTAATAACGATTTCGAACATCAATTCGGTATCATATGATGATATACATTTCATGAAATTTGCGCTAATTTGGATGGTACAAGTATAACGTCATACATACATCTATCCTTTGTCACGTATCTTGAACAGCATATGAAAAGGATATTAATTAAGTTTAATGCTGTAAGCTCTGTTGTAATATAATACAATGGGGTTAGTAAAGTGCATTGTTTAACAGTCCAATGGAAACTTGTAATCCTTTTTCCACGATGTACTATCCTTCCATATTACACTCGACATAAGAATTATACATATATTTTAAAGCGTTAGAATTAATAAACATTTCTAATTGAATTTATATTTAAAGTTCGCAAGTGAAGAAACGAAATAGCATTATTTCGACACTAGTTAACCATCTATAAAATATCCAGTACGTTCCATTTTCAAAATCCGTAGAAAAATAGTATTTCGAAGCCATTAATTATAATTTTCGTTTTTCCACCCTGTCGACAATATATCACGAGAGAATCTAATCAATAATAATAATGATTCTAAAGAATGCATTAATATTATATTCTGATCTATGATCTGTGTACTCGAATTGTAATTAAAGGGTGATATACATGAATCCGCTTATCCATCGAAATATGTCCATCATATTTAATAATTAGGAGAGCTGGAAATGTTTTTCTTCTATTATCTTGAACTGATGAATTTATGACACACAATCAACCGAAGTTTGTGATGTTTATAAATTCGAAGGAAATTATTGATAATTGACAATAGAGGTGACAATAGAACTATCATCTCGATGAAAATAATTGAATAAATTTTCGCTCGGTTCTTCTCGTTATTGATGGCAATATTAATAAGTAATATTAGTTATTATATAATTGATAGAATGCAGCTCTGTTTAATGATTGAATCGTTATTGAACTTCGTGCACTTTGGAATACTTGTTCACGAGAGTAAATAGCACAGTAACAAGATCGGGGACGGAATCGGCTATGCTAGTTAATTAGATTGGCTGTTCCGCAAGTCCGCATTAATAATTTCACAAGACAAAGTAAAACGGGACTTTATCTTGTAGATAATTCGCAACCCCAATTGAATCTTGGCACAAAGAGATGCATGGAAGCATTAGACTCACACATATGCAAACAAGCCATCAATTTGACGTAATTAATAAACATTTTTTGAAATATTGAATCTGAGTTATGCAGGTGCTCTCGCGTTAACATATGAATGCGTTACTCTTGTAAAGATGAACACAGTTAAAAGTAAATCACGAACACAAATGTTTCAATCGAACATAAATAAAATAGAACATCGTACGAAAAATGAACTTGAACTGTACAAAGCACGTATAAATTTGCGTGCAATTCGAAATTTATTATTGTCGAGGTCGGTATCGTAGAACTAATCAACTTCGCCCACATACGGAGGCAATTTCAAACGACAGTTGTACCGAAAGTTTAACGCGATGGCTGTTCAGATTTTCGTGAAGGCTGCGCCTCGAGCGTCTTTCGAAAGTGGAGAAGTGGAACACGCCAAGGGGCGAGCACGTTGATTTTATGGCGCGTCGAGACGTATTTATACAAGAATTTGCAATTCCCCGGCTGTGAACGAGATTGCACATTCCCTTTATCCCCTTTGTTACGACAATACAATCAGGAGAAAATCGCAACTTTAAGCTCATTCTGTCTTATTGTTTCTCAAATTGAAAGTCCTCGATGGATTACACGGCCGACGATTAACATACGCTGCGTATCTTTCATTTTCAAATAACGCGATTTCCTCAATAATGCTTTCTTTTTTATCTTGTGCGTTAAAAGTATCGTTAAACTTATATTGGACCAGAGCATATGAATAAATGGCCTGTTAAAATGAATCATCAAATGCGTAGCACAATATTAAACATTGTTTGCCCTAAAGTTAATAATTAACGAAAGTTACCGTTGCATAGACACGCCATAGAATAAATATCACAATCAATATTCAAGAAAGGGAACGTACCTACATAGAATGAGTGACGAAAATATTGGAACACCAGGGTCAGTACGGCACTCGACTGCATAAAAACGTGTATAAAATACTGTCAATTATTTAAATAACTTACATACTAACGCCTATTAATATATAGATAATTTGTATATTTTGTATAATTTGTATACATAAATAGATGTTCGTTAATATAATGTAATTTCCTTAAATAAGTCACACTTTATGCAACTTTCACTTTAAACTACAGCACTGCCTCTGCCGTTCGTGTACATGCATACTGTTTACACATAATCCTTGAAGAATATCAATGAGGTCGCGTCATGCAAAAAGGAGTATGATTAATTGCACGTACGCCGCTTTTCCGCTTCTCTTTTAATAGAGACATCCTTTGTGACCGCGCCCCCATGAATTATCGACTGGTCCTCCTTTTCTTTTTTTTAAATCGAAAATCCTCTCTGCGTATCGAGGCTGCATTCGAATGCACTCGAGCTCGAGCTCTTCACCTGGGCACGAAGCGGCTGCCTACTTCAAATTGCTATTTTCTCTTCGCGACTGAGTTTACAGATCGTACCCCTCCCGTCGACGTTGAAACTTCCAACGGACACTCGCGATGGCCCGTTTTAAATTCTCGTTAACGTTTGCCGTGCACCCGGCCTGGTTGCTTTTTAATTCACCAGACATCGCTCGGACGCTAGAAAAATTGTTATTCCGTTGGTTAATGGGAAAGCTCGCGACGAGCCCCTCGCAATGAACTAACAAAGTGGACTCTCGCTTGAAATACACGATCGATTGCACGCTTCTTCATTCTGCACAGTGGTAAGTAAGTTATTTTTAAACTGTGACAGTTCGTTAAGGCGATTTTCTTCCAGCAACGAGAGGCTTCTGTTAAAATAGGCTCAAGAAGTTTACAAGTTTACCAAAATTCCAAATCGCCTGAGAAGTATCATAATACGCCGGAGAAATCCCTATTTTTGCATGGAAATTTATTCCGAGTTTCCAGCTTTCTCGTCGTGAGCGTAGAAATTGTGCTAAAAAAGGTAGGGAGGGGGTGTTTAAAGAGCGTTTTTATAACTAGGGAAAAAATGCTTATTGGTATGGTTTCCTTTAGGCTTTAGCTCGTAATTATCACCAAGGAGGGCTTGTGGTACTATTAGGCGGACTTTGCAAATTTTTGGAATTGAATTTCCATGTAATTAAATCGAGAGTTAATGTAAGGTTTCTGGCGAGTTACTCTTTGACGATGTTATCATGTTAGTTTATGTTAAATATAACACAGAGATAATTCGGCACCGTTAATAAAACGAAGCAACTGGTGTTGAAATAAGTTTACGTAAGAAAAAATATTTTTCCATTTACCTACCTACCACGATACTGCGATTACGGTTTCTGATTATTCCTAATAACCTTCACAGCGCTGTCCACAGTGAATCTTGAACGGTCTAGGAGATATAAAACTTTCACGTTAGCCTGATAATAATTATTACTTAACAGTACATGCAGTGCGACGCAAAAGGCAGCATTGACTCCACAAGATCGCGAATCTAAATATTCGATTGCACGTTCGCACAGAATGTTCAGCGTCATCCCACCGTTTTATCCCGAGCGTGAAGCGTAATAAACAAACCGGCAAGAGTACGTTTTCCATCCGACTAAACATATTGGCTGTTCTACTTTGGATCTTCTTTCCTCCCTTCGAAAAACTCATCGGCGCATCGCAAACACGCCGCGAACACAATACGCGGCGAACTTTGATCAACGTTCCCTCTACGACTGCTATTACCGCGCAAGCATACGGAAAATACAATACAAAGATCCGCGTAAACGAATCCACCGGCACGATACACCAGGCGGGCAAAGGTATGAGGAGGTACGAAATCGGCTTTTCCATGACAGTTTCCCCCGGTTCTCAATGTTCTCTTCTCACCTTGTCGATGCCTCGATAGCATTCCTACGTTCTGCTCCTCGTGGCGGTCGACTCGGGGGAACACAAGGCGGGGTGGAGTCAGGGGATGCAGAACTTCCGTTTAATCCAGTTAAGAGTAGGAAAAGTTTCTCGCGAGCTTCCGGCTGAAAAATCCTCGCTCTGCCGGACTTCACGGAATCTTAAACTCGACACAGTATTTTCATCCCCTCGCCGCCCCCTCCGACCGTCCTCACAGCCCTTGTCTTTCGTGCCCATATCCGCCGTTACGTCGCCGTCGGCCCGGCCCGCGTCTCGCCGATCCTTTATCCTCCTCTCCATTCTTCGTGTTTCATTCGAGGCTATCGGCAGCCCTGCTATCAGGGACACTGCTATCGGCAGTGTCCCTTTAATTAGAAGATAGCCGGACCAGGTTTTCCCAGCAGCGACGGCAGTTCCTGTCGTTTCGGCCGTGGGCCACGCTGGCAAGTTACTCGTTCGCCCTTATGAGGCGGATAATAAAAGCTTAATTGAGAAGCTGCCCGTGAAGCGGAGAACAGTCGACTGGTTGTGTGGTCTTCGACTGTGTATGTCGGGCAGTTTTGTCGAACGATCGGATCGGGTCAATACATCGGGTTTGGAGTCAATAGGTTCGAGGCCTTCGCCTTTATGTGTCGGACCAGTGGAGATTTAACGTGTTTCCGCGTGCTCGTTAAGCGGCATTAAATTCGTAAAGCTGAGGCATTATTGACGTCATCGAATCGGCGGGGTCTCGTCCGAATGCAGAATGGGCTGAACGACGTTCTCACCGGGCTGAACTGAATTGTGCGATTTCGCGAACGTCAGGTGATCGTGTAGAAAAAATATATTAGAAATATGTAGATTGGTCAAGGAACTATAGTTTGAAGAGACTTAGTGGGACTTGTCCATTAATTATGGTAGGATATGTAATAATAAAATTCGTCACGTTGTACATATTCAATGAATTAGTCAATTTCACAAAGATTCAGTCGTATGCGCACACGCGGGGCGATGTAACATAGTTTGGAACGTTAAGAAACAATCATCTGTAAATAAATTATCAATGGGGAACGCATTTTCATCTCACTCAGCTGTACAATTTATTTCTTTGTGGAGGAATTATTAGCAGAGGACTAGATGTATCTTGAATCTAGAATGATAAAGAAACATCAGCTGTTACGTATGAATTTGAAATACAATGCTGTGTAATGAATAGGATATTTAATCTGTATCTAACTAGCAAACCACTGCTTTGCATTATATTATATTGTTATTGTAATTAAAATTTAAATAGGTGCACGATTATATTCACCCTGATGGTTCTTAAGCATTAGGTTAGTAAGCGTTGTCTTTGTTAATGGTTAAAGGGAACTCATTTAATACTAGATTTATGGACATTGTTTGTACACTTATTTTCACCGTGTCCCCTCAGATTAACGATTGTTAATTTCATTACATCTTTCATTACAATTTTGCTGAAGTAATATTAATTCAAAGAGCCAACTACCCAACTCTGGAAAATGTACAATACAAAAATAAACAAATTCCACGACGTTATTAACTGGGGTTGCTGCTCCCATTTATCGTGCGAATGTGAAACTTCGATCATTTATTTTCATCAGATTCGAGCGACGCGTCGCGACGCCACGAGCCAAAAATATCGTAGCTAGGCTAGCATAAACGCGATATGCAAAAATGCGCAAAGCTAGAACCACCCCTGTCGCTCTAGCGATTTTTATCCTCCCGCGAATGGAAGTTCTGAAAGGGTATGCCCCACGAAACGCCTAAAAGAACTCTTTTATCTGGAACAAGACCAGAAGGGAACAGGCGAACGAATAAACACAAAGACTGTTCGAACGATTTCGCGAATATCGCTCAAAACATCTTGATCAGTTTATTGCATCGATATATGTGGACGAAATAAATATTTTCTAGCCGAACAGGTAACCATTTATTTACATACGCATCAACAGCTGCTACCAGTTTCTTTACTTTTCAATGTACACTTAGAAATCTTTATCATTTTAAGCCCAGAAACTACTGTGTACTTAGCTACATACCTTCTTTAAATCGACTTTTCAATACAACTTGATTGTAGCAGGGACACATACATCAATAAAATTAATACAACTATAGATATGCAATTCTGTTTGTATATGACAATAAATTAATTTTAAATACTATTTCAGTATTGTGGTCGGTCATATTTATATATAAATTCGGTTCATTAAGCGAAACATGAAGTTCGCAATAATGAAAGATATCTATTTTTAATTTTCTATCCTGCACGTTCCTATGGTAAGTTCTGCAAGTGAATGTTATCCAATTTCAAGTTGCATTGGTACCCATAAGAATTATATTTTTGGCATTCATTGCACAACATTTTGTAGCGTTTTTAACCACTTCGCACCGGCGGACGAGATATCTCGCCGCGTGATTTCGTTCATGATATGCTATGGACGAGATATCTCGCAACGCAATGTCTTTCATGCGATGCTATGTACGAAATATCTCGCGACACAAAATCGTTCATGCGACGCTGTGTACGGAATATCTCGCGAAGCAACACCGTTCGCGTGCTGCTTTGGACGAGATACCTCGCGCTTGCCTACCCGTTTTTCAATGTTTACAGCTGAATGCCACATTCATAGTGACCTACGAATTCATTTTGAT
The DNA here is from genome assembly GCA_963583965.1 of Nomada ferruginata. NCBI lineage: Eukaryota > Metazoa > Arthropoda > Insecta > Hymenoptera > Apidae > Nomada > Nomada ferruginata. Next base: position 16,795,022 of record OY757213.1, read on the forward strand.
CCAAATCGTTGGACGAGATATCTCGCGTTGTAATAGAAAGGCTTGCGAGATATTCCGTACACAGCGTCGCATGAACGATTTTGTGTCGCGAGATATTTCGTACATAGCATCGCATGAAAGACATTGCGTTGCGAGATATCTCGTCCGCCGGTGCGAAGGGGTTAAGCTTGACTTGAAGCCGGTGCAAATTGTTTAACAACTTGCTAACAAAAAAGAAGCCTTAATGTAAAGCTATAGAATAACAAATTCGCATCCCAGTCAAAACTGTATAGGCTGCTCTATTGTAGCCCATACATAAATGTCCCAGTTCACACATGGCAATAAAGATTCGCATACGATATCAATCTCGACTCGCTTCGTGGCTATTTGTCTATGAAGCACGCGTTCAATTAGGGTGCAGCAATCTCTCGCGGAAAAGTCTCTCGATCGATAGCAGTGTCGCGAACGCACAATAAGGTGATTTCCCAGCACACCTTTATCGTTGTCAGCACCAGGAAGAATGGAACACTATAAAGTACGCGTTTCCCTACCTGGGTATAACGATGGCAAACTCCCACGATTCTCGAAATCTCGCGATATTTTACACAGCTCGCGAAATCGTAGTGTTCACCTGAGAGCTTCAGCATTTACTGCGATCTATTCGTCGGGAGACAGAGGCAATTATCGACGCGTTGCTTAAGTGTTAAATGCGTTTACGGTGTTTTTCTATTGTTATTTCTGATAAATGTTAAAGGTTTGGGATGCTTACTTGGGTTCACGAAGTGCAAAACAGAGTATAGATAGAATAGACGTGTGTTTAAAAGTGAGATGTATTTTCAACAATGAGACTGTGGTGTTCGCATAAATAAATACATATTCAATTTTAAAGTGGGCACAGAAATATTAAGGAAACTATTTGGTACACTTTGAAACGTTTTGCGTGAAGAATATTTTACAAAATACATAACTTTATTGCTGTCGTACTAAAGCGACAAACAGAAATTCAGGCAAATCTAAATAAAAGTCAACGTTATTATGTTATAAATTGTTTAACTATATAATTATACTGAATAATCTGCAATACGAAAAACAAATATCAATATAAATATCACTATAAATATCAATATGGATAATAATATAAAAATAAATATAATGAATTCATCAGAACCGTACGAAGTCAACAACCAAGTAATCCTACACTCACCTGGTACCATTCGTATTTTCTCATACTCTAAATGTATTTAAGATCTTTGTATTGGTGCGTCAATTTAACTGTCATCTACATACAATAACGAAATTTATCAGCAACAAAGCCGTGGGAAACTGCTTTGCTTTCATCATTTTCCGCAGTGTTCAATCGGAAATCGACACAATTAAACGAAATACAAACGCACTAGAATAATAATAGAGTACAAAATCTATTGGTCACTACTTCCTCTTTAGCCCATTATTTTCTAATTACCTGTCCTCAGATCAAATATCTAACAAAAATATTTGCTAGGGTATGTAATCCAAATACTTCAAATCATAAAAAAATAATAAGAAATAGTGGGATGCAAAAATTGTAAATGGATAAACTTTGTACTATAAATGCCCTCCAATGTTATCATTATTCGTATTGTTGAACTTATACACACAGCTGAGCCACTGTTTTTCTATTTACGTAATTGGTCATTATACAACTGTGTTGTATACAAAATACACAGTACCCATTTAAAAAAAAACATTAACTGCTTTGAAATGCTCCTGACCCCTCCACCTGCAACAAAAATTAATTATTTCAGAAATTTGCCCTCTCGCGTATTATGAACTAACAATAAGTATAGTAATATTTTTCTATGTCCTTTATATTTTGGACAATATTCGCCTGGCACGATTTACGCGCCTCTCGCTGTACGTATGTATGCATGTATCTACTATCATTGGGTACATAATGATTCGAATAAACTGTTTCGCGTGTCGAGGTGGCCACGAAATGCTGCAGTTCCCGCAGCGTCGCGGAAACGAATTTGAATTCCGTGCCCGGAAAAATTCAATTATTTCGCGGGAATCTTGCGCTAACCCCCACTGGGTGAAAGACTTTATAACAAAACGAGACCACGTACTTCGTCACGTACCCTCGGCGCTCTATTTCTCACTTTGTTTCTTTCACCCGTAGTCGGAACGTGACACCCTGTTGCGCGTTTTCCGGAAATTTCCCCACGTTCATTTGCTTTCCTAATTATCGAATGGGAGCTGCCTGCTCCTGTGAAAAAAGAAACGGTACGCCTGGATGAACAATCAAGGCAACGAGGTTCTGTGCAATGTGCTCCACAGAAATGGCAAACATTTGTACGTAACGTTGCGCCACGTCTTGTTACAGATCGTAATAGTATGACTGCGGAGTAGAGAACTGGATTAAGCATACTGGTGGCAGAAACAATTGTGGAATGATTAATTAAATAATAATAAGATTCTTGACGGCTGATTTATCCGCGAGAAATTAATAAGAAGGTTGTAAGTAAGTTAAACGCATCACACTGTCAATGGTCTAATTGCTTACATTTCGTTCGCTTGGACAATTAAGGATGGAAATACATTTAGCTATGAGAAAATTAAATGTAACAGACGACTGACAAATTTTAAACAGCATTTATAGAACCACGGAAAACTTTATGATTTATAATCGATATTCTGACAGTAATTGAAAAGCTGTGCATTACTGAGGTAAAAATATAAAATAAATTCAACCAGGCAACTGGATATTGGAACTTTGAGTCTAATATTTGATTTTTCTTGTATATTCCAACGCCTGTTGAACGCCATTTTAAATTTTCTTATAATAATGGCCGTCAGACTTTTTATAATTCCCTGTTAAAATTATCTGGAGAACAAATGGAAAAAATGAAGGCTGTTTAAAAAGATGCCACGTACATTGCAAACGATATCGTTTTCCTTTGCATTTAGTCGAGATGCATGAAGCAAAGAAGATCATACTGGGACACAATCATCACATGTCATCAGTCATCAATTAATTACAATAATATGTTCACGTTAAGTGTGATAGAAGTAGCACTTCACGAACGGATTTCGTAGTTCAATTAGTAAAACCTTTACGACGAATATAAACTATACCCTTACTCGACAGTTTCATGGTCGTAACTAAACAAATCGCATTTTTTAAATCACGCCACTTTTCAAATACACGTGCGATACATCAGAATATTATATAGAATATTTATATTTATATTTATATTTATATTTATATTGTACTCATTGGTCGCGTTGATTTTCCAGCGCCCGAGATCAGGATCGTAGACGAAGCCAGACACGAGCTACGGGATCGCTATTACAAAACCGGAAGCGGTATCGAGTTAGCTTGTATCGCTCGACCTTCTTGCCCCGATTCCAGGATACCGCATCCCGTGTGGAGGAAAAATGGTGAGACCATGCCGGATCACGTCAACGTTTATCACATTAATGGGTGAGCATATACATGCACATACTGCGGCGCGCGACGATGGTACGAACGAAACGCCGATAGATAGACCGAGTTCCGATTTACCTTCGTTTATCGATGTGGAATTGTATCCGCGTATCGTTGAACACGCCCAGCTTTATCGGATCGTGCCTCCGTTGAAAGCTGTGCAACGCTTGCTACCCGATTCCTGGATAACGAGCGAACCGTTTAATCTCCCTTGAGGCGTTTCTGCGAGATTGTCAATACCCTTACGGCTGCTGTTTCTATTTCATCTCGCCACGGTCGCGTCGTTCCCTTCGTCACCCTCTGTTTCTTTTTTATCTTCGCTTCTTCTCAGCTTCGTTATTGTTTCTTCCATTTGCGCGGTGACTGGTAAACCGTCTTTGCCGTCTCTTTTGCGTTCGAATTAACCGCGTCGATTACATTCTTGAAATCCTGGTTATTTTGTTGATTGCTCTTAATCATATTAAAGAAAGGAGACGTTTTCTGCAGTTCACGTGTATTAAATGCCAGATAAATTTATATTAATAATATTAATACTTCGCTATCGGACGTCGTGAATAGGTATTCAGAATATTCGGATGAGTTCTTTTTCTATGGGTATAAACTTGGGGACACTATTGAAAGCATAAAGATAACTCCTTACTTGAAAGAAATTAATAGAATGCATTTTGCGGAAGCGTATTATCAATTATCATGCATGTGCCTGTTAAATGTTTTGTAAACGCCACGTGCGGTTAGAGTTTCATTTCTAAAGACGGCATTACGTACGCAACTAATCTAATAATTCGCTGACAAACGTCAGATTATTATTGCGCGTTTCTTTCATGAGATTTTGCATTATCAGTCTTCTTGCGGCAGATTTTTTACGAAAATCTCTATAAATTGGAGATAGTGATGGGAAAGTGGTACGATGATACATAGACACCACCCGATTCCTCACGCACCAGTCTAGGGTAATTTTTGTGCACAACTAAATGCAATGAAGTCCCATCTGTTGAGGTTTAGCCGTGTCCTGTTGTGCTTAGGTCTGTTATAATGTAATACAATGGACCATCCTGGAGATGTAGCTAAATTTGCATAATTCTAATTACTAGGCAATACCCGATTAGAATTATAACTGTATTATAGACGTACTTTATTTGTGCTTATTGAATAAGGCAACTGAATAAATAGTATTGCTGTATTATTAAAACTTCCTTATTACTGTGAAATATAGTAGAAAAAAAATTTGATGATAACCACTTGCTGTCCACTTATAGAAGTGACATTATCATTATCGAGTGATACTACAATAATAGTTTAACTTGAAACAGCATTCGAATCACTGTTTCTTCAATGCAAATTATCTCAACACGCGGTTTTTGATTAGCGTTAAAATAAAACTTGAAGACAACCTGGAACAGATTTAACACAGTTTTTCAAATAGAGAGTTTTTCATAATTGAGAATACTTATCAATCGAATCATTTCGGAATTGATCAACTGAAGTAGCACACGTATTTTACTATAAAAGGCGAATAAACAGTTCGTGCTACATGGCAATTCCGACAATATTCAGTAGATTTGTGATTCGACGGTTCTCGCGCTCCTTTTTTGGGGGAAAAATCTATTGAAACGTACATATATATCGGAAGTGTAACATGACGACTGATTTTGCAGGTCGAACGAAGATCTGGTGACTAAGCTGTACATCGAGCAGGCGAAAAAGACTGACAGCGGTGAATACTCGTGTTCAGTGAGCCAATTTAGTACCGCCGCGGTACATATTCACGTCCTGAATGGTAAACGTCTTTTTTCCGAACACGGCGTGGCGATACGTCCATGCATAGGATAAAGGAATTCTTGAAAATTGTGTTCAAGTTCTGGCAGAATTTCTATTGTGCAAAGCAAAATAAGTAGATAATCCAAATGATGTAATTGATATATCTTGATGTAAATGGTTGGAACATTGAACAAATTGCATAAAACACAAGAAATGTCTCATAGATAATTAAATCTGTTGCACTGAATATCACAAAAAGTCAACCATATATGCAATGGTAGTGGAAATGTGAAACAGCATTCATTTTTGAACAACGTTTTATGTTTGGAGAATTCGAACAGGAAAGGTGTGGAAGAAATCTTACGACAAATGGTATATAAATAGCACTGAGATCTGATACATGATTTAGTTATGGATTTTATAAAATACAGTGGAACTTTGTTGTCTTTATTAATTTTGACATAACTGTACCATGTCAGAATATTTTAAAGGGCATAAAAATAAAACATTTTCGGATATCGGTTACGAAAGAGAATAAGAACTGTTCGATCATTAAATAGTCTAACGTGAGTTAGTATTCTAATAAAGTATTCAAATATCAGTTGTACGTTTGCATATTTCGCAATCAAATTCTTCGGCTAATATTAATAGTACAATAATAACAGTGATTGCAGAAATCAATATGTATACAGATAAAATATGTATGTACTATATGCATTATTGTTATACGTTTTTCATTTTGCATTGTATGTAGGATGTATTTCAAAATGATAAGTAATACGTGTAATATTATTACAATACATCGAAGACTGTACAGAAAACGCATTGCTGAATGGTACACTTTTATGCGTAGCCTTTTCAATTCTATCGGCAATATTTTTCATAAAGTGACACATAAAGGACGGTCACAAAATTTTTCGATTGAAAAATTTATTTGAACCGTTGTCCCAGCGATGCGAAATAACCATGCAGCTTTCTATTTATGCAACTGTCATTCATATAACTCTTTCGGTGGAAAAAAATTCCTATAAATATTCAAGAGAACATTACGACCAGTGTCATGTGCTAAGTCTTAATGCTGGCTCGTAAAAAAACGTAGTTCCGATTTGAGCTTCCGACCACCGCACCGGGTAGAATGCATAATATCTACTGTTTTGTTTGTAGCACAGCTTTAAATAATAATGCGCAACGTAACGAATGGCCAAGCATTTTCTTTCAAATTTCGTTGCTATAATTTTCATCGCATACAATACATTCAGTAAATCGCATCGTCGCGAAAGAAATATATTTCGTGTAATATCAAATTACGATGCAGCAAAAAAGTGGGCCTCCAAAAAGTTTGTTTTTCAAGTTCTGCGTATAGTACTCGTTGCTAAACGTTACGCAAATACAGCTTTTCTACATATATTCGTGTATTTATTTCATTTTAATATTTAAACGTGGAATGGGTCTGATTTGAGCGATACCAACTTGAAGTTGTATTCACTTACAATAACAATGGAGAATAGAAGTTGCCTTTCTGTAGCTGCATATAATTTTGCATTGAAATCTGCGTATGCACTCGATAATAATCTCAATTGGAGATTGTTAAATTATGGAACTAATCGATAGCAAGTTTCGAAATTGTTGGTCCCGATAAAACTTTGTTGGATACTGAAATATAAATAATACAACTTCATTTATGACTTTCATGATTGTTCAATCTTGCGCCAGTAAATATTATACACCTTGTGCCATCATTGCAAACCTCAATGTGAAAAATTTTTGTCTACTAAAAGATAATAGAAGTATAAGTTTCTTAATAAGGAAAATGTAAAACATTTGTTACATAAGAAATGATGTTATTAAGAAAATCATACAGCTACTCAATAAAATATTATTATTTATATTGCACACCACTGCATATATTTATTTTGATTATAGGTGAGAAGCAGGCAGCAGTACATCACGATCAATGGAATGCAGCGCGAACGAACCACCATGGGAAACTGAACAAGCTGTATATTACACTCGTCAGTTTTCTTCTTCTACGGAATTGGTTCATCAATTCGCCATAATACCAGATGAACCATCTTCGAAACATATTTGCAATATATTTCACATCGCCCTATGTTTACGGGTGTTTATCACAATGCGAATCAAGTAACAGATCAGTATTACAGTGGACGAAAACTACCGAATAAATGATTGTATGCAAGCAGTTAGTGTGCGTTGTATACAATATCACAAAAGTACATATAGATAACATTGTGAATATTAACACGTCGAAACTCAAATGTGGATGCAAGCATACATCGCGAAATTTTTGTTTTGAGAAACTTGCGAGACTTAAACGATGCACGTTATCAGTTTAATCCGACAATTTAACATATCGATTTGATGCAGTAAATAATAAATATTTACTATGATTTCCATTTCGTGCGATAATTTAAATATGTTGGATAATTTATTTAACAGAGTGTGAATCTCGTTATTTTCCTACGATTTTTTATAATTTTTATTAGTAACTCTATTTTTGTGTTTATGTTTATAATAGGTATATTATAAGCGTAATGAGTGCAATTTTTTAATGAAAATTGTTGCAAACAAATTGATAAATTTATCCGTAAACCTTTGCAGGAATCTGCTGTACTTAATTCTGTTGGTTGTTAGAATACAGTTGCAAATATTCAACATCGACTAGTATCATTGGTTTTAGTATTATACAAAAATGGTATATGTATTTTAACTTGCATTGGTTAGGTCGAAACACAATACTTTCCACCGAGTAATCGCGAATATTAGTAGTTTAAAGATAATGAATAATTATAAATGTTCTATTGTTCCCTTCTCGATGGCCTGTACATAAAACACATTACCCACTGTATAGTCGAGAAAATATTGTGCTCGAATGGTCGACCTGTTGCAACTTGGCATATGTAATTTTACAGCTGCGTAAATGGCTTCTCTTTAAATGTGTGAAAATTGCACGATTTAAATCGACCACTTTAGCGACGTGCATATGTTCTCGGATAATAAATGAATAATAAATTATCATTAACTAATTTTATTTAAATTTCTTGGCTGATATCATACTATCCCATACTTGATTTTTTAATATTTCTATACCTAAAACTTCTTGACAGAAACATTATTATATTTTATTGCCAAAATCTCCAGAAACGTCGAGAAGTATCAATGTAAACATTATTATTAATTTACTGATTCATAATAATTTTATTAATATACATGCATCTAATTAATATAATATATTGAACTACAATTAGTTAATATAATTAGAATTAAGGAAATCCGTAACATGAGGCTGCAATATAATATAATAGTAAATTCAAATAGTACATACAATAAACAAATTTAATAATATTGCAATATTCGTGTGCTAGAGTAGAATTGGTTTTGTCAATTGAATTAACATTAATTTCAGCTTTTTGTATAAATTTTCTTTCTCTTAATATTTCACTTGAAGTATATTAAAGTAGAGTCATGGAATAATTTTTACTAATAAAGTAGAATCATTGGATAATTTTTTTATTGAAGTAGAGGTATTCGATTACCTTTTCAATGAAATAAAATAATAAAGTGATCACGCATATACCTGTATATTTAACCCGTTATGCAATCAGTATGTCTTTTAGCCCAGGATTTTCAGGTTTAACCCTTTTCATGTTCACTGCCAGGATCCCAGTCGCGTGGCCCAGTGACAGAAAACGGTGACAGAGCACGATGATATTTCTTTAGTTTATAAGCCATAAAATGATTTGTTTTTGGCGAGTGACAGTGCGTATCTATTTTTACATAGAGTTGCGATTACATGAATTGGATTGTTTTGCAGCAGCGATGCGAAAAGGTTTGAACCTCGCGGTTTTCTTAGGTAGAGTTGCGGCGTGAATTATAATTCACGATTTCTAATTATAGTTGCAAGCAAATGAAAATCGTGGTTCATTTAGTGTTGCGAAATTCTATTTTTTTTTTCCATCTATTTGTAGTTGTAAGTATTATGTATTATTTACTGTTTTGCTTTTTATTTTTACTCTTCTGTTCTTTGATGCTAGAAATCATTCTTCTGTAACATAATACATGTTCCGCCTCTAGAATTCAGTTTTCCTATTCTTAAAGAAGCTTTCTTTTTTGTGAAAGAAACGTCCGCATATTTCTTAATAAATAAATAATTTAATTAATTAAGAAAATCGGTGCTCTGCCATCTATACACAAGTCCCTGAAACTGCTCGTGTCCTTGGGATCGATATATATCAAGCAGAACTTTTGATGTCCTTTGTTGCTTGTGTTGTACCGCAGTCGTCGTGTTAATACTCTTCATTGCGGCAGAGAACAAAGGCATATGTTTAAAATTATTTACTTTTAATGGCTATGATAGAGAGCGCTAACATAGATTTCTATAATCTGTTGGTAACGTTGTGACTGCCACGGAAATGGTATATGGACAGGCGAGATATCCTATATCTCGTCTTTGGTATTTAGTACACGAAGCCCAAAGAATTCGGGCCGAAAAAATACATTGGCTGATTTGTCTATTCCTATAAGTCTCAATTCCTAGCATAGAGAGCCTTAAGATCGTTTTCTATAATCTATTGGTAACGTAGTGAGTGATATGGAAATGGTAATAGGGCCCCTAGAGCCCTACAAGACAGGGGACAAGGAAATACATTGGATGTTAGATCTATTCTATACTACGCATGTGTAGAAAGCGATATTAACGTTCGTAATGGTAGAAATTGAATTTGAAATTAAAATTCGTCCAAACTGCGAAATTTAGGATTTCTTTAATACTTCATAATTTTTAAACGACAACCGGCACTGATTCGCGCTCTTACTATCGCAAAATAGAGAGCTTAAGCATTAATTTCAGACCAGTCCGGTTAAAGAATACCCATTGAAAGCCGGGAAGATCGCAATTGCTTAAATTTGACGATGCAATTCGGAAAGCGCCTGTTGAAAGTGCTCCAGGTGAACGCAACGCGAGATGGAGCCACGTGTTCTTTCCTTATATAAAATTAATAATTTTATATTTCGGCCCCAGTGGGCTATTTTTTAATCTGTCAAGTCTCAAATGAAGGATACAACATTAACCTGATCACCTATATTAGTCTCAACAAAAGTAGCATTAGTACAAATTAAATGCTACTTTCTTCCGGCGTAGATTTGCAGTACGGGCGTACAAATGCTATCCAAAATACCAACGGAAGGTTGTATTAAAATAAATAATTTAAACGAAAACCGAAAATAAAAATTCTATTAGATCTAACTTAAATAAAAAAATAAAGATTATAATATAAATTAGTATATTTTATTATAATATTGTGCCAATTAAATTTCTTTAACGCTACTATCACTTTGTCTGCCATTTTCATAATTGCATGCGTGAATTAAATTTTTTAATGGTAATTAGATGAACCTTCATTTTTATGGGAAAATATAGGACTACGCCTACAAATTTACTCTTGCACTGTGATTAATTGTGGAGGCAGTTTATCTATAGAAGTCATAAATTCTACTCATCTACTATTTTGGAAAATATTTACTTGTCCCGTTTTACGATATCCATTAGCTAATTCTATTTTATAAATAATTGATAAAAATGAAAGGTTGAGGTAATTATTCATTGGCGCAAGGTGAGTTAATTGGGGGGTAGTGAGTAGTAAGGGTCGATGATTACTTAAATGCACACACTATTTATTTCGAATGCATAGTCGTACGGTTAACATACCTGGTTTCGCGTCATTCTGGTTGATCAAAATGTTGCACCGGATATAAATGATGATGATTCGACTTCGCTTTAATCGGATACTTTGGGTATTAGAATCAATTATAATATAAATGTCGATATCCTTACGATGTACACACAACAAACGTTCAATTATCCTTGCTTCGCTCTGACTTCTTACACGCATATAAATAATACCGACTTAAAAACTATTTTTACGCTTGCTCATCTTTTTTTTGTTCTTTTTTCTGGTTGTATTATTTACTCGTCCGTTAAGACTCTCCATTGCTAATATATCTTTCCCAGTTATACATGCACCTGCATTGTTTCTTACAACTGCTGTTCCACAAAAAAATTATTGTGTGAATGTTGTTGCACAATTTTTTCGCCCCTACACATTCTTTTTCCCTTCAATCATCAAGTGTTTCCTACTATAATTCGGATATGGCTTACTTTTCCCTTCAACCTTGTGTTACAATAAATAGAAATGTGCCACGGAATTGAAGAAAATGGCGTGGTGAAATTCGCGGTGATACCGATTGATTTGCACCGATGCATGAGAATATGTGAAACGAATACTTCGATCAAGCTTCTTGCCTCTCACAATCTTTACACAAGAATGATTACTGGCACGAAAATGTGTAGATTGTTAGGAAAATTTAAAATAGAAATGTTGGGAATGGTTGCCGTGTTCGATGAATAATAATAATTATTGGTAGAAATGTGCAATTGTGGACAGCCAAAAATATTTATATTAGTCGGGTACATTAAGAATTATTTCACACGACTAATTGCTTTACAAAGAAATTGAGTACGATGTCTATAAATGGATAGATGTTTGCTTATTTAATTTTAATCGCGCATCTTCTAAAGAATTAGAATTTTCTCCACTTTAATTTTCAAATTAATTCGCGTGCACGAGGCTGTTTAGAAAAGTATGATACAGATATGTGATATCCAAAGGAAGATGGTAACATTTTTGAACATTTGCTTCGATGCGTTGTAAAGTGCAGAATTCAGGAACATACAATAAGTTGGAAAATTATGAAGCGCATAATTGTATGATGAAATTTTCCCAACATCGTACGTGTACATATAGTCCTAGCAAACGATCAAAAAATAATTAGACGGTCTGAATATGTAGCAATACTTGCCCATTATTTTTACAACTTTCCCATTTGCATGATTTATTCACAAAATCGTATAATGTTATGTTAATTGTTAATATTAAACGATCAATATTTATTGTCAATATTGCTTAGAGTTCGAGAAAATTTCTTAACAGATTGACCACATTTGTAATATTGATAAAAAGATTCATTTTAACCATTGTTCTCTCTATAATCATGATCAGTGTAACATCTACATTAACTTCCTTATGCAGAGTATTGTTAATTGGAAAATTTCAAACTGAATAGATTGATCGCAAATATTGATCGTGCGAATAAAGATATATTATTAATATCTGAACACCATTGTACCGTGGAAACAAGAACAGAATATTATTTAGCGTACCCTTTCATTTACATAAGAAAGCCGAACGGTTGAAATGAATTCAGTTTCCATTTTAATGAAAGATGTATTTCAATACCTCAGAAAAAGAGAAATATATATAAAGTACCCATGGTGTGTGAATGTTAATAATAGTCACTGCGTGTCCTTAACTATTTATTGACAATGAATACTGAATGAGGCGCCGCTTATTAAAATATTTTGAACGTCCATGGTGAACGGGTGTCACGAAGACCTTTAAATTGTTCCTTTTCCGTTGATTGATATTAAGGTACATCGACATACATACCTTCGCAGCCTACAATTTCTTAATTACGAACGAAACGAAAATACTTCGCCACGTAAATCTTGCTAACAACATGTTTAAAAAGAAACCTTGATATCTAGTAGCTTCATTAGAAACATTTCTCGCATGGCGTCGTCATGGACCATCATGGAGAAAGGATATCTACGAACTGGCCGTGATTTTGACTCATTGCTAAAGATTATCATCGTAAATCGCGACAAACAAGAGGTTTCTCACAAAACAAAAGCATTTTGAGAATTATGTATTTGCTAGTCGGGACAATCACAACAGGTAGAAATGCAAATGACATCCACAAACGATAGTTGTCGATTATTCGCACCGTAATATTTGCACCACTACCGTTAACTGTTTGATTGTACGATCTCTGAACAACTTGAATCATGCCTCCCCTGTCCCATGTACCGACAACAACGCGAGCCCACGATAAAGAGACTTCTGCGATTTATAGAGATTGTTATAGTTCTTCCCGTGAATCTGTTCATGGAAAAAGTGTCCCCCGACGTGTACAAATGCTTGCAGATTACTATACTCGGATCGATCACTTTTCACTCGATCAGCTGGTGTCTGATTTATTTGGAAAATATTATTTGGAGGTCGGATGAAAACAACGAGACACTACTAATCATTTTCCTCTTGATTGACAATGACAAAGTAATTGTAACGCAATGTTTTCCAGCAAATTTATAATATTGATCGCACACACCTGTCGATGTACAGAAACTTTCATTTTGGACGAAAGAAAGTTTTTTTTTTAAGTGTAAGACTAACAATAAGTACACACTTGACGAACGAGCACGAGCGAGCAGGTCAGAGACATTGGTACACAATTGTTGCGACAGATTCTGATTGAAATTACCAAAAAAATACAATATAATGTCATTGGTAGATGCCCCCTTCACTTAACAGCAGAAACGGGTTACTATTTTATAAAGTTATCTGAAATCGATTTTCAAGAGGTTTATTCAATTAGAGGAGGGGTGTTATTTACGGGAACAATTAAGGTTAAAGAAAGACTGACAATGAGTGTAACTTTAAGTTTTGTAGCATTTTGTGGTTAATCTTTCGATACCCTTGGGAAATAAATTCTGTGTCGTATTTGCCCGGAGCTCTAGATCAGTGCTGTCAGAGGATGACCCGCGAGATGCTCCAGACTCTAAATAATCATTTCATACACCTAACGTAAAATCGACTCCACTTAAGTGTCACTATCGGTCTAAGGACACTTCGTACAGTACGCTAAACAATTATGTACAAACGCCACCACAGTGGGAGTCGTCTACGTCTTTGAATTGATCGACATTTGTAAACAAAAAAAAGTCCAAAGATGTTTATAAAAATAAAAATCAGCGTTAAAATTTATGTACTCCTTTCGATGAGCACAGAAAAGATCTGATAGGAAACGATATGTGGCCAATGCACCCTTTGCTCGACATAAATTGTTAGAGTGCGAGTTGCGTACGTAAAATGTATCGGGGTAAATGATACAGTAATTGGACATTTAAGTAATGGGGTTACATATGCATTCAATAGTAAATTCTAATTTAGGAAAGTTAAAAATGCAATCAGCATAAATAGCTCTAAAATACTCGAATAGTCTAAAAGTAAAATTAAATTGATTAGGAACGACCAAGAATTTACAATTTACAGAGAATTCGTTGCACGTGAAAAAAGATAATTATTGGCCGGGTCAAAACCAGTGACTGGCAAAATATGATTAGCAAAATATTGACTGCACTCGAAGCACAAGAGTGCATAGTATTTGAATGTGTTTATTAAAAAAGGAAAAGCAAATGCCTTTAATTAATATTCATGTCCTTTTGAAACTAGGGCCAAGCACTGCCAGTTGGCCAATAACTTACCCCTATCTGTGCGGGAGCCTCAACAAGTAACCAACGTGTTTTCCATTTTGCCCCTCGCACCTTTTACGTTAGTAGTCGACAGGTAAAATATCAGCAATTTCTCTCCCGGTTCAAATCGTTCTTTGCACTGGGCCCTAACATGTACATAATATATCACTTCGGGTGCTTGTGATATTTGTTGTCATAAACGATTTTGCACGATTTTCCAACTATTTCTTACAATATTTTGCATAGAATTTCTTTACTCGGGCGACGGCAATGAGGATATACTTGTTGAACATTTGTTAAATTAACTTCTACCATGCTTTTAAAGATTTTTAAAGGTTTATTTGCGAAACAGCAATAAGCAGCTTCGCTGCTACTCCTTCGTACTCGTTCGTGCCTTTTTGTTACGTGTGGACTGGGCATGTGGCGCGGAACGGGTTAAATTTATTTTTTCGTGCGATACTTTGCGTTAGACGTGACAGCTATTTTACAGTTTCCTCCTGACATCATGATCATCGCCATTAGCTTCTCTTTCCTTTCTTGTACATTATTTTGCACTTTGTGAGTGATCGCCTTTGGATTGTCAAAGGCAGCCGACGATAATCGACAGCTAATGAATTCGTTTTTATTGAACAATTACAAGAATTGCTTTTCATCGATTTCGAACGTCATCTCCTAGCGTTTTCTTGTATCTAACGCTGGTAAATTAACGTAAGTCAAAGAAGCTCAAGCCTACGGAGAGGATGTCGACACCGATGACCACCACGGTCACTGTAGCCTTGGGGACCAATATTGCGCCGCCATGTCTGGTGCTGGTTGCCCTGGGACTGCGATTGGGACACTGACACCCGGCGATATCAGACCTGGAAGGTAATTTTATAATTGTTTAATCTAAATACAATATAAAAAGGCTGCCTGCTATAATTTTACGAAAGTATACAAAAAATGTGGATTGAATGCCTCATATGCGAATTATGGGTCCATAACGAGTGCAAGTCATGCGAAAAAGAAGAATATGTGTGCGAATTTGGTTCAGAAACAACCTCTTTCATTACCTTTGATCTTTGACAATGTTACCAATGAATTATATTTATCTGAATTATATCTCACTTTCGTACTATAACGCCTCCTACAATTATTTTTTTCTTAATGAATATTAAATTAAACTAAATTGTTCTACTTTTGCTGTTTCCTTTTACCGCGCAATACCTTATTAGCTTAACTACAGTTGGAGCAAAAATTTGAGGTAGCTTTACTATTTGAAAAATATCGTACAAAAGAACCGAGTAACGAATAAATCATGAGAGAGTAGGATAAATGTAGTTCGTGCCGGAAATCGAGAATCCAAAGCCACATAACCGAAAGGACTACGACAAGCGTACTACAAGGATTAACATTATAAAATTGTCCCAATTAAAGGACAAGGGGAACGGGACAAGGAGCTTACTTGCACGTTGCAAGACACACATGCAGACCGATTACTTCTCTCATTTCGACCACCTCCATTTAAATAAACGAATGAGAAACTGAATCTGACTGTCACTAGTTCAAAGCCAACCTTTATGTCACATTTATAATCCACATGAAACGGAACTATTATAGCACAACGAATCCGTGTAACGCAGAAGCGAGTATAATCCATTACCGGCAGGCTGGATAGCGTGTTATCCGTAGTAGTCCGTCGGCTAAAGTGCAAGCAGCGAGTGCAGTGAGTGTGGTAGACACTCACCGGTCGAGCTGGTGTTCTGATTGTACTGATTCAGGCCCGCTGTGTGGTACGGCTGGGTGGGACTGCAGGTGGGCCGTGCACCGTATCCAAGATGAAGAGGCTCGTAACTCGGTGGACGAGCAACGCCACACGAGTAGCCGTTGTCGCGTTGCTGAAGACACGCGCCTGGACTCGGGCCGACTGTCATGCCCACGGTCATACCCATGGGCCCCATGCCCCCACCTGTCGACAGTGACGACATGCTGCCGGTGGTGTGCTGATTCTGTTGGCTTCCTCCAGACATTGTGAAGCTTGGCATGGATGTCATGGGGCTGGAATATTTCATAATACTATTATCATATGATTAGTATTATGATTTTGCATCGATCTCTTTGCCACTTCTTATATATTAGAAATGTCGACTTGGTCTTCTGGATCGATAGATACCTATGTACAACTATAAAATCTTGAAAGATAACTGAATTGGTTACTAAGTTTCGCTGAGTCCAATTTATCTAAAACTCTGAAGAATGTCGAGAATTTTAACTCGTCTTAACACCGATGATCACTAATCACTGATAGATCCGTCCGCGTGTATTTCGCTGACAAGCATTTTCGAAACTACTTCATATTCAAGTCACAAGACGGTTCTCACCTGTACGAGTCGGGCATGCTGGGTATCCCTGGATAGACAGCAGTGGGCGCGAAACCATGATGTATCCTAGGCGGCGAGGGTGGCGCTTGTGGCGGTGGTTGACCAGACAGAATCCCCGAAGAAGGTGGTGGTGTTGGATGACCAGCTCCAACCAAACTCACTCCTCCGGCGTGTTGCTGTTGTTGCTGTTGCGGTTGCTGGTGTTGCGTGTTGTCCCTCCGTTGCGTGCGTAATTTCTCCTCGCGTCGCCACTTCGCTCGCCGATTCGAAAACCACACCTGAGTTAGTGAACGAGAAGACAGACGAAGATAAAGGTCAATCGCTAGGCTACAGGTTCCGCCTAATTTCCGTCTTCCGAATGGGGCATAAGGCAGGATTCACCCGTGACATTTTTCAGACCGAGTGCACGCGTCGAAAGTAAGAGTTTACGTTGGTTAGGTTGACTAAATTGAAACACCGCGAAGTTATCCGACGACTTTTTTTACCGGCATACTTTGAATTCTGCACTTTCCAGGCAATTCTGTAGTCGTGACCAATTTTTCATGGGTTTTCGAGGGTAGGTGTTTCAAGGGTGTGCCGAGATTAAGTGCTTATATAGCGGTTGTGAACATAGAATGTTTACAGAGGAATAGAACAATCGGTCTTAAGGTCTCGTTCGATGTTGTAAGACGAATTTCGCACAGAATTTTGCTTGATTATCGAAATAGGTATACGTTTGTGAAATTCTTCGGTACGCGAGACTTGCTAGACCATCGTTCGACGTGCTCGGTTTATAAAAATCGGTGAAATTTATTGAAACAAGATATACATATGTGTACATACACACGTATAGAAGTAAAGCTGCGGGATTAGTTGGCGCTACCACTTGAGATAACAACTTTGCTATATTCCTTCCAGCAATTAGGTACTTAAAGTGGAATAGTTTGGAGTAATGCGGTAGTTGAAATTAATTACACCTGATGTTACTGCGGATATGATATTCTGGATAATTTGGGTTCCGTTTGGAAGTAATTTATTAAGTGTCTATTAAGTAAAAAATGTACACAAAATGATTGCTAAAGGTTTCGTAAGGGAATATTAATAATCCTAGATTCGTGAGATACCTCTTGAGGTATATAATTTCATTTTTACAGTAGGGATACAAAATTATGTAATATTTGTAGGATAGAATGTTCAGAACCCAGGGTAATGGGTTATTCCTATTCGTGAAAATAAGTAGAAAAAACGGAATAACATTTGTTCATTTAAGACGTCGATTTCGAGAAAATTTTAACATTATTAATATTACTTTATTGTACGAGCTGTTCAAAGTGAAGTCTTTGTTGGCGAATACAAATCCTGGTTCCTCGAACCAGAGTCATGGATCGATGGCACACTATTTATACGCTTTAATTGATCGGAAGTTTGTATTATTTTTGTTCTTTAACCGCGAAGAATTTACGTCGCCCTTTGGAAAAACCATATTCCTTTTGCTCTACTTCTTTTTGCAAGTGGAACGAATCCCTGCTGCATGCAATAGTTGTGCAATAGTTAACTAATGTTGTAGTATTTTCTATCGGAATGAGTATGTATTGTGATATCTTCGATCAGTGCGTTTCTTTACAGTGAGAAGTAGTTTAATGTATGTATACGTTTGTATGGCGGATCATGACTAAGATTTTAAGCGAACCAATGAAAAAATATGCGATGGTCTTGTTCAATTACACATGGAAACTTGGAATAATAGGTGTATAAATATAGTCACCTGTATTCGTGCTTCCGGTAGACCGATCTTCCCGGCAAGTCTTTCTCTAGCGAAAACGTCCGGATAATGCGTCCTCTCGAATTCCTTTTCAAGTGCGTCTATCTGCTCGTTACTGAAGCTTGTACGATTCCTTTGAAGCTTCCTTTTTAAGCGGAGACGGGCTTGATCGTCGTCGGTGCCTCCGGATACACTTCCGGCGTTGCTGTTGTCGCCACCACTGTTTGTCTCATCCGAATGTGCACCACCCTCGAGTTCTGCCACTGCAAAATAAATATAAGTTATTTGAAAACACTAGAAAAGCGATATTTATTATCCGCTTGCTATAGTCCAACAGAATTAAAAGCAATCTGTGGCTGTCAAGTGTAATTTACATTTCGCATTGCAATTACTAAAAGTAAAAGTCGTAATTATCGAACGACTGTGAATTTTGCAAATGTGCAAAATCGAACATGTCAATTAAAATTGTTCTACGATTCAAAGATGAACCGAGTTTCCGATTCATCGTAACAATCATGGGATTTTCGATAAAGCCATTCAATTTATTTTTCTCGCTGGACTTAATTCCACTACGCAAACATTTCGTAATACACAGCAATCTGTACATGTATTTGCATGAACGAAACAGCAAACCAATTAAATAGTCATTCACGCGCTTAAAGAACCTGCATAATCTGCCTGTATTTCATTTCTACTAAATTCACAAAACGTTAGAGCACCTAATCGACGCAGAATATATCAGCAATAAATTTTTCCAACGGTTTATTAACATTAGCCTAAATGAATACCTCCAGCCAAAGCACGTAGAAACCTTTCGCATATCAATCTCATTTTATCTAGAATTTTCTCTAACACTACCATCTGACATCATCAATTACGCACACCCCCGACTATTTCCACCCTCTCCTATAAAAAAAAAAAATATGTCAACCCTACACTGTCCGCTAAAAAAGTAAACGCGAATCAGGAGAAATCCTAGGTAGATTGGATTCCAAGCCAATCGATCGAATCGCAGCGAGTTTTTACTGACCCTATCCTCCACCCTCCATTCTCCGTTCTCTTCTTTCTCTTTTTTTTCAAGGATCGTGGACAAAGCCCTTCGTCAGTTTTCTTATATAAATATCCGCGTGCGTGCACAGGTTCGCGGGTGCGTGTGTGTAGAGGCAGGAGCCGAAGGGGGTTGCGGTGGTAGGCAGGCGTTGCTGAGTGAACCTTATCGTCGGTTTCTGGGTGAGCGCGTCGAGGCGTCACTGAGTTTTGGCTCAACGACGAGAACTGCCTGCCGGAGAGGGTGGAGAAGCAGGCGGAATGGTTAGAGGAAAGGGGAGCACGCGATAAGACGTCGAGCGTCCCGACGCGACGCCGGCGTCCCTGCTCTCTCCCTAGCACGAAACGCCTCTGTCATCCGAACCAAAATGCTACCCTTCTGCTTTTCTCCTACTCTGTTCCCCCTTTTCCGTCTTTCTTCCACCTTTTCTCGTTCTGCTATTGCAGTCCTTTTTATTTTCATTTTATCTGTCAACCCTGTATTTCATCCACCTCCTTTTATTTCCCCTTCGCGTTATTTCCCTCCTTATCCCTTTCTCTTTATAGGGTTATAATCTTCTCTCTTGTCTCTTCGACACGCTAATGGATACCTGATATCAACACCTCGATAGAGTTTCTTACCCTTCCACCTTGGCTTTACGCCTCTTTTCAAGCATCATACTCACGGCTACGCCCTTCCCTCGCGGTCGTTTCGTTTCGAACATCCCCTGTTTAGTTATATGTATACTTTCACATCGCAGATCGACGGGAGGCAGATGTTAAGTGGCGTTCGTTCGGCTGCCAGCGTTCTCGGCGTTTTCATCCTAGGCTTGTTTATCGTAGAGTGTTAACATCGAGACGCAGGATTCGCTAGTTTGTTTCTTTGATTGGTGCAAGGTGCCATTTTTTGGGGGGACCTAGCGTGCCAATTATCAAAATCTCTATATGTATAGTAACTTACTAAACGTGTCATCGAAACAATTTGCAAACTTGTCGAAGAGACAAGAAATTAAAAAAGAAATAAGGGGGGGGGGCTGATCGATATGTCGTCCGCATAGCCATAATAAATAGTGCAAATGCGTTATCTTCATGGAAAAGTCATCCGATCCAACGTTCATTGCTCCGCTGGCAGTGATGTATCATCGGTTGCCGCGAGCAACCGAAGGGAGATGGTTTTCATAATGATACCGTCCAGGAAGTGAGAGATAATCCGTAACTCCCTTTCATTGATGCGGTTAAGGTTCATCGCGGAGGCTCCTGGGGAGCCAGGTTTCGAGCATTCGACTTCTCGTCGAATCGGAAAGCTGTTACACCAAGTTCCCACTTCAAGGATGCAGAATCCAGAACAATGTGAAACTTCGCCTCCCTATCGCTTCGTTTACTTTTTCTACTATTCTCGTTGCCCCCAGCGCTTGATTAGTTCTACTTTTCCTTAGCTTTCTTTGCGGCCATCCTTCTTTTTCACCCTACACAGTTTACGCTACTTCTCGCCCCGATATTCCTTGTTTCCTTTCCATTCATTGCCTTTTTTCAATGTTTTTGTGTTACTTTCTATTTCTTAACTTCTCGCAACTACTTCCTTTGTCAACGTTGTATTTCTGCCTATTCTACTTCTTTTTCTAATTCATTTCGGGTTACTTTTTTTAGTCTACTTTTGTTCGACTTTGAAATTTAGAGTTTTATCTTTGAGAGATTATAGATTTCCCCGTGCAAAATGTTTTTCGGGGACAACATCGATGCGTAAGCGTAAATGAAAGATAAATGTGTTGACGTCCCAAGAATAACTATTTCCTCAAATTATAAATACGACGCTCTATATTTAATACTTCGTATCAGGCATAGGTATTAAACAAATCAAACTGAGCCTCTACTATTTTAAATGCAAATCAGATGAATTTACACACCTTCCACCTAACCAGTACCAAAAATTCTAAAATTACAATTTCGTAACGATTATAGCAATCAATGCCTCCGGCGAAATGCTTCAAGTGCAATTGTTCAGTTTTCTATGAAATTCAAAAATCTAGAAATGATCTTAAAGATACCGATTTACATTTGAATGTGCCCAAATTTCTGAAAATACCATTACAAATGTCAGTAGAACGTCGATGCCTTAACAGAAATGTGAAAATGAAGTCGGCCATCGCGCTTGAGTTGGCTTGAATTCGGGTTGGTGGATAATACGTTGAACGGCGGCGATACGAGGGCTTTGGTTGGGTCGAAAGGCGAAGGGCAAGAGTAGGCTGGAAAGATGGAACAGATTCCCCTCCACTGATCTTATACTCTCATTTCACTGTGAACATCTGCCGCAGTTCCTTGCTTATTGTTAGTTCAAGATACAACGCGGCGAGGATCCTCGCCAAAATCGTGCAAGATATCTTCTTCTTGCTTTTCCTCTGTTAATTTTATTTGTTATGCGGCGTTAAAATGAAAATCAGCATCATTTGGATTCGCAATGCTTAATGATTAAACTGTGTTACAAAATGTGCATTTCGATTTGGCTTGTACTAGAAATTCAGACACTCGTCGTGTGATGGTGAAAATAAATTGGTTCTATTGTTTCTAGTGTGTTTCCTCATAGTTGTCGATATAGTAACTCGCGTATCAGTAAGACCTTGGTAGGAGCATCCCAGGTCTCGATTAATCAGAATCTCGGACCGATTAACAATAGATAACATCATTTATTACAAGCTGTTTAATGCCGAAAACTTTGACGCGAAAGTTTACGTGCTTATGAACGCAAAAATTAAATTAAGAAAATCTAAGGATGCATACGCATGTATATCCACTTTCAGTTCGTCGTAAAGCTTGTGCATTCTCGTTTGCAAAAAGACGCAATTGTGTACAGCGAATACAGTTTTAATGATTTGCTATCGAATCTCGATTACCCAGCCCGTACGCCTCCCTTTTTTGCGCCGGTTAATCGAGGTCTTGTTGCAATCGAAACTTGTCTTATCTTCCCGTACTATGCCTTCGAAATATCCTTTTATAGAAGACGTGCCTGTACGAGGCCCAACTTACCCCTCCAGAAGATTCAACCCCCTTGCAATTTTCTAAATCAGTTAACCCTTTCACCGCTTACTAAAATAACGAAAGGCGGCGCAATATGTTCGCCGTTTTTTTTTGTGATAATGCTCCTTTCTTATGATTATACTTCGATTTTAGAATATGAAAAAACGTATCTTCCGCGAGCTATTCCTAAAGATATTTTAATAATGAATTAAGAAACGAACCGAGTGACGCGACGAATAGACTAATCAGGAGGACTCTATTTTTCCCGTGCTTCGTACGCACAGAAATTTAAAACCTTGTGGCGGCACGTTTGAACATTGTCATTAAATCCTCTTACTCTTACAAATCTGCATTCGCAATTTCGCGAAAGCGGAGAACGAAAGAATAATGAGGGATCGTAAAGTGCAAGCTGGCTATGCGGTCGTTCGCGTGACCGTTAAAACAACTGCTCTAACCAGGAAGCACGGGGTTCGCGCACTAAAGTCCACGCAGTGAGGTCTGGCGTGGAAAGAAAAGCTGACGGATAATAGTCACGAGCACACGAGTGGCAAACGCCATTATTAAACGCCGATAATGGCCGCCGGTGCACTCAGCTAAACGTCGCCACTTCGTTCCGTGGGTTTCTCTATTGCACTCGAACACGCCGCGACTGCTACAATGGCGATCGAGAAATACGCTGCTTGTCGCTAATGTATAATAGTTTATTATACCTCGTTAACTTGTTAACGATCGCGAGGAATCGATAATAGGGTGGATTTGAACCACGACAAAAGAACTCTCCACCGATTGGAACTGTCGAATCGAGCGCGTGCCCTTCTCCTTCCCCGAATAGACACTCCACGTGGAGAAAGAATCGTTTCTCGTGTGTAATCGCCGGCTTTCGAACCGCTACTCGACTTCCAATCGGAGACAATGCTACACTTGGCCGCGGGTACGCAACAATAACGCTGAGGTTTAAAATATGCGTGGCTCATTCGTGGCCGAATTGCTGCCAGCCAGAAATGGACCGCGCACCGTTCAGCGTGTCGAGTCGTTTCGATCGTCGCCGAAGGGTTTTCCCTTTTTGTTGGCGAGATTACTTAGAGCTGAACAGCCACGAAGTGGCGAGCGCGGATATTTCGTTGGAACGTTTTGAGTCTTGCGTCGTTCGGCATCAAGCACATTGTGGGGTGTAATCGTATATTTTGTTTATTTTGCGATATCGATAGTATATTCAGGGAAGAATACTTTATTTATTGTGTATTGCGTTATTAAATAGTTCTCCTAGAAACCGTTAATTGTAGATTTTACCTGTAGATTTTACCAAGTTCCTCTGAACTTGATGCACCTGTCTACTATATTCAGTGTGTAGGTGCTACTTTCCGTATTACGTTTAGTTCTTATACTATGACGGAATGTAATATTATAGTCACGTTTACATAACACTTTCTCCCAACTTTATGAATTTATTCATTTTTCATTTACGCGTCTGTACGCGAAACTATATTTATTCGTTGCCCAGTGTCATTTTCTAGCCGGCTCGCACCGATAACCCGCTAAGCTAGTCACTCTTTCCTTCACTTTTCTACCCAACAGAACCAGCAGTCATCAAATTATAAAAAAAAATAGAATGTACCCATGGAGGGTTCAGAAGCCAATCACTGTAAGTCCATTAGCATTCAAACCGAGATAAATAAGGTTTTTACAAACTACTTGGTAAAAATGGCAATGTTAGTACCGTTGCTTACGTGCGAAAATAGCGACTTAATTAATTTATCAACTGAAAGTTTTAACAATAAATAGATTTTTGAACAACGAAACTCATGTTCAGGGAAACTTGGACCTACACTGATTGGCTTCTGGCCCCTCCACATAGTCCCGCCAGATTTAATACGCGAACACATACGCAAATATACCATTTAACCATTATTCCCCTCACTCTCCCGCTGTCGGCTTTACACCCCTTCGTCTATCCCTCCACGATGTAGCTCGTCCATTCTTTTTCCGGCCCGCTCGATGAATGGCCGTTACTAACGCATCATGGCCGGCTATTGTCACCGACTGGCTTTTCTAGTCGATTTCAAAATGATAATCGCAGCGTTGGGGGGTGAGAGGTGTCACGCCGGAACGAGTGGCCCAATGTGCGTGATCTTTTTTCGTTTCCCTCGGTGCCACCGCCACCCCTCGACGCAGGATTCACCTATGGCGGGACTACGGTGTGGGCCTATGGGGTCGATGCGCGCCGAGGCCAGAAGCGTACAGATGGAAGGGACGAGAATGAAGAAGGGAGAAAAGGCAGGAGGATAATGAAAATACGCGAAGAGGAGGGACCGTGGTCGGCATTACGCGTTATTAGTCGACCCTTAAATGCCGCGCCCGTTTTTGCTGAATTTTTGGGCCAGACGTCGATGACTTCGTCTTCGCTCCGATGAGCACCGCGAATAATCCTGCTAACATCTGTATCATCGCTGGCTATTCTGCCATTCGAAGCAGAGGAGACGCCGCATCTGCCCTCCTCCCCTCCCTATGAACCCGTGACTCCACTGCGACCGTCCAACCCTCTTGCACACATAGGTCAGTACCTGTATTCTGATATGTGTAGGTATAGGCGTGCAAACTTTGTCGACTGCCACGGACACTTCCTTTGAACTTCTTCATTTCTTTTCTTTTTAGTAGATAATATTTATTGGCGCCGTTCTTCAAGGGGAGGAGAGGGTACAGAACCGTGGATCGATTGTATTGAGTTTGAGCGATTTTTTTCGAGCTGCGTTTGAATTGTCCATGGAGAACTGTTCGGAACTCTCGTATATAATTTAATTTCTGTTCGGTCGGGCTGCAATGTGGCCGGTTATCTTGGGAATTTACGGCTAGCGATGCGATGAAACGGGAGAACGTTAGCTTGAATGGAATACTGCATCTGGGAAATCGATAAAATTATAAGCTGAACTGTTAAATTGTTCAGCTTCGAAAAATTGCTTCAACTTATTATTGGTATTATAGAATAGTGGAGGTCGAGATAAGGATTTTTAAGAAGAAATTGTAGATATCGCCGTGAATACGTTCGCATTAATATTTCACGTGAACGGAACACGATCGTCGTACGATATAATATTAACAGTCTAACAGATAATACCATTATCGCACACTAATACAAAAGTATCGGCAAAGTACTCTGCACTCCGTAAACGTGTGCCAGATGTAATCAAAAAGTACGTGCAATTTTTGTCGATTTGAAAAAGCATTTGTTTATTCGTCTCAATTAAAGTTGTCCCATTCAAAGTAATCCCCATTGCGTACAATACATTTTTGCCAGCGTGTCCCCCAGTCATTAGACACTTCCAGACTGTACTTTTGTATACTGTACAGTTGGCATAGCGATTTTTGTTTTATCTCGTCAATGATTTCAAAATGTTGTCCTTTCATCGTTTCCTTCATTCTGGGGAATAGAAAATAAGTCATAGGGAGCCATATCAGGCGAACATGGTGGCTGTGGTTTCAGTATCATCTTATTTCTTGCGACAAATTCCCGAATCAGTAGTGACGTGTGAGCTGGTGCTTTTTGCCTCTCCGATATGAAATCACCGAACACACTAAATCGCATGTTAAACAATTGACTGTAACACGTAACCCAGGCAACAACCAATAACCATGGAATTTGGCGCAGATTTCGGGGATGTATGTATGAATATCATACAAATGCATTTGTTTTAAATTCCATGTCTCTATTGCGAGGAATTTAACAATTGCACAAACTATTCGAACACACCTCCTCGTACATACAACACGTCGCACAGTGCGGCCTCCAATGGACAAAAATCAAAAAAGTCATGTTTGAATTTTGAACTTTTTATTCAAAATAATCATTAATCGGTAGGTAAGGAATACGAATGTAACAATTATTACTGTAAAAAATCAATAGGGGAACGGCAATAGCTATCTGTTTATAATAACTGAAATATTAAAAATTAGATAACTCGTGCATCACTCGTTCTTTTTTGTTCGTATTTTGTAATATGGTTTGTTGTACCTTAAATATGGAGAATTTCATAAGCGGTAAGCCAAATTTTAATTTGCAATGCAAAATTTTTAATGGTTTGTTAAAACTCAATTTGCAAAAAAGCGGCACAAAACGTCCTGTAATTTTTGTTGTTTTGAATCGACAAGGTGTTGTACTACATTGCTATATAAATTTTATCTGCAACTACCTGCAACACTCCAAGTTATTGAATTTTTTTGAGAGACCAAAACCCTAGTTTCGGCTCACCGAACGACGCACAGCGGTCCCGAATCCCGGAATACAACAGTATATTAACTATGTGCCGTTCATTCCACTATATATTTTTTTTGTTACAGTAGTCATGTTTTACTTATATGTTGTTATGTAATAATTATTTCTTCTTATTTGTTACTATTTGTTATTAATTGTTATGATTCATTGTTATTGTTATGATGATGTTATGTCGTACAACTAGTTTGACCTTTCTCACTATAAAAATGTTGATTATTCCTACATTATATGCAATTTTTTATTTTTGTCCCGAACGCCCATTGAAAGGCCGCACTGTGCGTCGACCCCTCTACGTAAGTTCTCCAAGATCGTTTTTAATATTTTTAAATTCAATGTCTCTATTGCGAGGAATTTAACAATTGCACAAACTATTCGAACACACCTCCTCGTACATACAACACGTCGACCCCTCGACGTAAGTTCTCCAAGATCGTTTTTAATATTTTTACGCGGCCGACGTCGGGCGAAAGTGATTACGAGGGTAGCAGGGTTTCGAATATCGAGTGGCTCGTAACGACTGATACAAGTTGAGCAGGATCATCCTTCCATGCCGTGATATGTTACAGCAGGGTGAGATAGAGAGAGGGGCTGATCGCTATCGCTCCACGAGCGTCAAACAGAAACTCAACGTATAATCCGCTTCAGACTAATGCCTAATCCCATGGACAAATTTATTGGATTCTCGGTCCTTAGAGCCGAATATGTGCGCACGGAGAACTTTCGAGTTGGGATCACGCGGTGGTGAAAATGTACCCCCGGATTAGAGGGTGGCGGTCTTTCAAACTATTACTGCACCGAGTATATTAGTGCCTTAAGCGGCGTGCCGTTACTTATGAACGCGATTCCGTTCTTAGGCCATGTAGCGCTTGAGAGAACAATTTGGAACGTATTATAAAGGGTGTTTCGGATATCGCGGTGCAAACTAGGAGAAGATGTTTACTGTGATAAAAATAAGTCGAGAATGTGGAATGAAGTTTATTCAAATGGGGGTTCCATTTTTCGAGGTAAGATCGAGTTTAAAAATTAATTAAGCGGTAATGGGAATACTATTTACTTACACATACACTTGAACGTAATCCATCTCGTTCACTCACAATCATTCTGGTTAAACCTAACAAATAGACGGTGTCTGCGTTTATAAACAATGTTAGCAACGATTTGCTATAAGTTTAGCGAATAAAAAACTACAAGTTTCAATGATTTGTTTAGTATGGTTGCAAGAAAATATCGCACTAATGTATTCAAATATTGTATTTCTTGAAAAGCCTTTTGATTTTGATTTTTGTTAGAGTAAACAATTTCTGTAATTGATTCCACGAAGTTTGTAGACGCAAACCGTGGTAGCAGTAGCTAACCAGACTGAATAAACGAAGTGTTGTGAACGTTATTAAATATGTCACATAATAATAAATATACGAAACAATATATTAATTAAATCATGCAATCGATTATATTAAATAATGATCGACAATGTATAATATAATTATACTTTTCGAAATTCACTTATCCCTCAGTAATCAATCATTGCAATCAGTGTATGTAATCAGTAATTACAAGACTATAGTAGATAACACGATTTCTCGAAGATTTCTATCGAACCTTTCACGTACGTGCAAAAGAAAACGACAAGAAGTTCATTAACTTGTAATTGCCGAAGGCTTACTAATTTCCAAGAGCTATAAGAAGCTTCATTTTCTCAAAACTAATAATTCCATTCTTAACGACCAGATTATCAATCAGCTGCCAAGTAAATGGAATAATGGGTTTGAGGGGAATTAATATGCATCCGACGATCGTTAATTTAGGAAAAGAAAATGAGCAAGCAAGCTTTCATTAAAATTCAACCTATTTTTTACCCCCAAAATAAATCTTCCAACATTAAGAAGCTCGCTACAAGGTGAACGTAATGAAACATTTTCATTCGCGTTTGTGACGCTTTTGTCATAACGTTTTCATTGCGAAGAAGCACGATAGACTGAACACGAGTGACGAGTAATGTTAAATGGTTGGAAAGAAGCACGGCGCTGTCAATTTTGCTACCCAATGCGCATTCAATGCACATTCAGTGAGCATGATAGCAGTGGTTTTAACAGTGTCGTATGAATATAAATAGTAAATATTTCATACTTCGTGCCAGGAAACAGGGTAGACACGCGTTGTATGCAAATTGTTGGACACGCGTAACAGAGTAATTAAAGAGCAGTTTAGCAAACGTAACGAGTCCCGTATTTTGTTTTCTCGCGTTTCAAGTTGTTCATTTCTGCTTTCAGCTTCTGCAGTATTGTAAATTATAATATACAGTTCGATCTGACTCACGTGTCTGTTTAAATAATTAAGTGTGAATAATGTTGGCTGACTTACGCGTTCGGTACACCGTGTAACGGAATTATTTGACTGGCTGAGAATATTAGTAACATTTGTCCAGACCATTTGTTCAATACGTTGGAGTTTACAAAATTTCGCTACAATGAAAAGTAACAGAATGTTTGCTGCAACAGTTTATTCATAGAGGATGCAGCGTGACACGTGGTGTGATCGGATGGGAGGCGATTCTACGTGAAAGTAAATCTTCTTGCAATAAATCACAAAATTAATTAATAAATTAATCATTTCGTTACTAACTGTAGGTATATACGAATATTTGATAGGTATAAGAAAGAATCCTTAGCTTTTCGTTTCACGGTTTTACTAAACCATATAATACGATTTTTTGCATAAAACGAGTACAAGAAACGAACATGGCTTGAAAGAAACATGGCTTAATAGCCGTGTAAAAAGAAGGATTACTCATGGTAGTCTATCTGGTGAAAAAGTTACTGCAGATCGATATCAATATCGATTATTGATGAATTTAAGTAACGAATTGGAGAAAAAGGGATCACTTACTGGTCAGGAAAACCGCAAAGTAATGTTGCTACACAGCTCTCGACCGCATGTTCCTCAAGCGTCGAAATGCGTAATCTTCAGCTTCAGTGATCACAAAGAAATGTTTTTGCACGTTACGAACTTGCCAGTTTCCCAACTAATTGATTACTATCTGTATAGAATGTCAGAATGATACCTTATCGATACACACTTTAACATAGTTGACGATGATTCAAAATCTATTGAGTATTTTTATCGCCTCGCTCGAATCACTTATCTACACATCATTGCATATAATGACACACTGTACAGGCTGGACCACATAATATCTTACCAGCTGGTTTCTTAAAGTTTACTGCAGCTATCGATTTGATTCTTGTTTTTGAATTAAATGCCACGAAGGTAGAAATCATTTGGAACGTTAGAAACTTTTCTGAGAGCATATACTTATACAGAGAATACTATTAACGCGTATATGCGTTAGACGTAAAAAGTTAACTAACTTTGCTATTACAGTTTGCTCAGGCTTGTCAATTTTGCTGGACAGATGAAAATTATTCAAAAATTTCTCCACAAATGTTACTTTTCATTGCTATAAATTCATGCGGGGGGAAGGGTGCCGTAAGGTTGTCGAAAAGACGAAACGAATCGTTCGACGGAATCGTCGCGCCGGCGAGCAGGTAAATAAAGTAAGGTAAAGCAATTAGAAGAACGGAAGTGTCGCGTGCAAGGGTAACGAGATAACGACAATTAGCACATCACGTTCTCGTCAGAAGGGGGCATCCAAACAAAGGCAGAGAGAAATAGGGGAACAGAGGCAGGTTTAAGTGGAAGGAGTTTGGCAATCGATCAAAAGTAAGAAGAGGCGAGGAGAAAAGCCGGAGGAATTGGTGAACGCGCACAAGGAACCGAGACACAGATGCAAGTCGGGGGAAAGGAAAATATTGGAAACTCCATTAGGAGTGGTGCAACCAGCCGTGCACCGGAATACATAAGCAGCTCTTCCATAGGGGGCAAACGAAGGGGAGAGAATCAACTTCGAAGAAGGAAAAAGGAACCAACAGGCTACAGAGGTTATTACGCGATTCATTTGAGACCTTTCATTTTTCGAAACTCCTCCTCTTATTCCATCGACCATGGTTCCGCGTCTTTTCCAGATGAATCGTGTCTCCGATCGATCCCCCATTCTCTTTTTCTCTGATTTGTTATTGATTCTAGTGAGTAGCGAGTTGCAGGTGAAGCCTTGAGAGATGCTTCACGAACCACTGGCTCCCGGATGAGTAATTTTGTTATTGTTGTGGAGTAAATTTGGACGAGTGCACAATATTTGAAATATAGTTTTATTATGTTTAATATTGCCGGGCAATATATCTTGTTAAATTTTCACTCTATCAGCAAACAGCGCTTTTGCTATACTCCTACAATAATGAATCAAAGCAAAACGTTTAATCAACCAAACTAGAGGCAGACGCGTGACGATTTCTTAGTTTACGTCGATTAACGAGCACGCGGACGAGATTTCCTTTGTCATCGCGCAACGGTGGAATTCCTAATTCAGTATCGATTTAATTAGAAAGTAACGATTTCGTAACTCTCTTCTTACAATTAGTTCGGGGTCACGGTGCGCGAAATCTTCAGCAGCCACTAAATGCCGTGAAATCAGCCGATGATAACGTGGATCCGCGCGACGCAGAACTCGCGCGATTACTTCCGGCCTCTTGAGTCGCGATGTACTTTTGCAAGTTTCGCCTTGAAACTCCCAACCACCGACTCGTGCCGCCCTTTCCGGAAACCGCTTCTCGCCACCCTCCCTTCGACGACCGCCGTTTCCTTCACCCCTTATCGGCACCGCTGCCGTCGTCCTTTTCTCACTGCGTGTCTCGCTATCCTCCTTTCCTACTTCCTGCGAAATTTGTTCCCAACTCCATGCTTTATCAGTGTTGCTACACCACGAGTCTTTATATCTCTCGCATTATTAGTAATAATTTATTATTCTTCATCTTCGCCTTAATTTCTTTTTGATGCAACAAATGCCATTTTCCAATTGCTTTTCGTCATTATGTCTCACTATTTTGTTTTCATTACTTCTCCTTCGTTAGATATGCATTATTGCGCCTACTTTTATCCTTCTTGGTACCTAGCATTGGTCCTGCTGTTTTACTATTTCTTTAATCGTTATCACTGCTGTTCTATGCTGTATTTTATTGCTCGTTTCTCTGTTTGTTTCTCTCTCTCTTTTCTTCCTTATCTTTCAGCCGTTCTGTTTGCGTGTCACTTCGTTATGCTAGGAATTATGTATATGTATAATACTGTTAATACTGTTTCTTGTTCTTTGCCTCTATTCGATATACTACGTTGTTTTTCTTCTCTATTGTCAGCCCGTTTTCTTCATCTTGCGCATCTTGCATAGTATCATCCTACCTATCACCCCCGAACTCCCTTCATCGTTACAAGAAACAAAGATGTTGGAACTGCTTCCATTCTTTTCTTTATAAAAACAAATTTTGGTTCAAAATTATAGCCCGCTCCTTTGTCAGCAATTTCAGAGTTCGAAGGTACGGTTCGTTATTCCCGAATAATCGTGACCGTGCATAATATCGGTCCAGTTAATGGGGATTCCACTTTGCCACTCTTTCTTTCCCTGTTCCTGTCCTAACCATCACACTCTATTTATCCCCCTGTCTTCTTACCACGCGTTGCTCCTCATGGTCCTTTTCTTTCTCTAACAGTTGTTCTGCTCTCTCCTACCCTCTTCCACCTCTTTTCCTCCCCCTGTAGCTCTTCCTCCTCCTCGATGTTTCTCCACCCTCCTATCCACCAACTCGCCAATATCCTCATCATCCTGTTCCAGCCCTCGTTCCACAACTTACGCCACGTCGAGGTGCGGTTAAGCTCCGTTTACGCGGCCCGAGTTTCTCCTACCCTCGATTTCCTCGGGGCTTTTGTCGCAATCTCGGCAACCCTGGGCCGTTGCTTTTCGCTAGTTCACAGAGTGGTTCGTCTATAGTTTGCACAGCTCGTGCAATAACCCGGACAATAACTGGTTAAGGAGAACTTAACTCCCAGGATTCGTTCGCGACGAAAATGCGACAACGCAGTAAAGGATCCTTGGTTGGATGTACTAGCAATCATGGTTAGATACATATTATTTTAATACGAATACATTCAATAAAGTCCCTAAAAACTTCAAACATTATTCCGACGAAGTTCCCAAACAATACTACTTAAATCTTTCTCTGAATATCCGAAATCGGAATCACCCCTATGCAACACACCAACCATTTAAACAAAACACCAAGGAAATTGCACCTCGTTAACACCTCAAAATCACCGGAAAGGTCAATTTCATCGGCCAAAGCTCGAAAGCAATTGACCAAGAGAACACATAGCAATTTGTATCGGGGGCAACCCCGTTAACCGCAATGTAAATCAATGACCAAGGGTGATCTCTTCCCTAGACGGGATGAACGGCCTGTGGAAAAGCCCTAATTCGTTTACGACTTGCAAAACGAGCCTTTTGGGAGCGTGCAACTGGTAGCCAAACAATTTCTCGATCATTATACAATCCCGTGATTTGTCCCAGGGGTGGTATCGTGCAAATAAACTCGGGTATCGACCGTTGGTTTCGGTTCGGAGGCTCGAAAACGAGGGAGCTAGATGTTCCGTCGAATCGGGACAAGGAGAGCTTTGTTGGAATCGATAATCATCGATTTGTCATTGAATAAGGACGGTCGCTTGTGAAACGATACTTTTTTTTATGGTGAATTTAGTTTACACGTTCTTTATCTATGTGTGAGCTTTCTACACGAGATAAGTAATGTACTCAAGTAGAAATTAGGTGTTTATTTCTTGAATAAAGCGAGCAAAACCAGGGTCCTAAACATCAATCTGTATCTCGTACAAAGTAACACCAAAACATATCTTCCTTTGCCTGACAATTTCCAAGTACTGTTGATGAAAGTCAACGAAATTTCATGTAATACAGATATTTTGCCACCGAAATGATCTAATATCAAACTTCGATTTTGGGTCAAATTAACCCACACGGTATGAGAGGGTTAAGTGAGTCGAGAAGAAAGTGTGCTCCAATTATTATTCTCAATTCCCAAGCCAAATAATTCAATCATTACCAGCCATTAATCCTCCCCCGCTATCATCTTGAATGTACTACGAAACGAACGATATCCCCATTTTTATCCCCATGACGCATGCATGATCAGCGCAACAGTAAGAAAGAGAACAAGTTTCATACGCAGCATGTATAGATGCGTTGTTTCGAATTCCTCATGGGGATCTGATTGCAGACGAATGCGGCGGGGTTACAGTCTCCCTTCATAGACGATTAATCCAGTTTACTCGCAGACGTTGCCTCGGCATGGGGCTCCTGTAAGCCGAGAATCCGCACAAACGTTCCTCCCGCGCTTAAATATATTCAATTACGTGGTTCGAGTCTGTATGGACTCTCTTTTCTGGCTTTCCTTTTTCCCCCTTTCTTCTGAACACCCTGCATTGGCGCTTGCGGCCGCAGTTTTGCTTTTTAACACCCTTTCTTTCAATTCCTCTCGGTAACCAGAGGATTCACGTGTAACAGTTTTCGTTGACAGAGTTCTACGTGTATGTACCTACGTGTATGTATATTAGAATTAACTGAGCTCACTGTATCCAATTAAGTTAACAAATTGACCGCATGCTTTTCAATTGATTTCTTTCTTTTGCGCGTCTTTAGATTGTTTCGTAATTGTTATGGTAAATTAAATTTGCTTAGTCGATGTACTATAGGTCGGTAAATCTATTTCATTATGTAGTGCCTGCATACATGGTACTTTCTATTCGAATAGTCAAATTACATTCTTTGCTCACGTTGCTCTATCTTTTAATGGAAAATTGTAAACTGCATCGATTCATTGGCACATTCTTTGCAGATTTTCTAGGTGTTCTTTAACAAATTTCCTTTGACAGGAGTTTTGACAAATTTTAATCTTTATCAAATTGTTTAATACCTGCCGTGTCATTCTTTCTATCTATACACTCAATGATTTTAACAGGAGTGAAAACATGAGCTGTGAGGTTGTTCACTACATCATTCGTGATTTGCAAAAAAAAAAGAAACACTGGATAATCAGCAATTCCTCAATACTCGTAATCTCTATCCTCTATTGCACATATATCAACCCCTTAGTCATGGCCATTACCAGCTACTTTCAAAAACAATGCCACAGGTTAATAGAACCAAATTATTTATTACACTTTGGCCCCTGGGGAATTCAACCCGAATAGTGAATTTTGTAAGAAATATCAAGGCATATCAGAAATGTGACGTGGTCAGATAGTGACAGGTAAAAGTTCGTGATCTTTCTTTGTTTACAGTTCAGAATTTTTAAAAGTTTATTCAACTGTGAAAATTCAGCAAGAGTTTTTAAAACAATAAATCACCGCATAGTTTCGAACCGTAACACCCCCACACAATTGTCGTCCAACTCACATGCTTCACAATTCGTACAACACAATCGAATATTATTTCTTCATTCGGCTTTCTCCGCACATAGGCACGTCGTTTTGTACTATACTCTTGAAATTTCGATTCATCGATCCACAAAGTTTATACGCGCACATGTGCAATATTAATTTTCCATTCGGATATTATTGTAAAATAAGCAAATGCAGGACAACTGAATGACGATCCACAAACTCTTATATACATCATAGCAAGCATTTTACTTACTAAAACGAGCAAGTGTCCGATGACTTATGAAAGGGAGTGTACATAGCCAGAGCAGTGGCGGAGTAACGGTGAAAAATGTGCGCAAAGAAGAGGCTAGAGTCGAAGACAGAGACGGCGGGTTGCAAAAAAAAACAGCACAAGAGAGAAAAGGAGAGAGGAAAAATAGGAGAGTTAAGCCTGCAGGCTGCAGGCAAAGGTATCGGGCACTGGCAAAGCGAAAGCAGAAGGGAGACAGGCATCTCGCCCTTCTTTTGTCCCTGGGTCTCGGTCCGATATTGAAATGGAGTCGTTTGAGTGTGAATAATTTGCTTTAGCTGGGCCACCCCTCCGTTCTGCCACTACCATCGACTAACCATCCCTTCTCTTCTCGTCGCATCTCTCTTCCCTGGTCCCCGTCGTCCTCGCTCTTTCCTCTCTTACGAGATCGCGTTTCGCCACTGCCACATTCCGCGAGTCACGGATACCGATTCGAGCTTTCCGCTGATTTTACGTTGGATCCTTGGACGAAACTGGATTCCGTTCGTAACGCGGTTCCCAACCCTTTGTCCTTTAATATAGAAATGCATATTTGCGTGGCAGGGATAACGAGTTGGGTGTTAGAATCTCTGTCGTAATGATGCTCTCGATATTCACTATTTACAGTGGATTTTGTAACAGGAGAGTGGTGCACTGATGGACTATGAAAACTTTTAAATTGGCGTTTGCATATACAAATGAGTATCGGTACTTAACATAGCAGTTTTACATGGAATCGATAATATTCGTATCTCCACATTCTATGGCTCCTTTCACTGTGTGCTTACAGTTACTTGACAATTGGCTGATAAGTAAGTATGGCAGTTTTTTGTCTGAGAAAAATAATCTCAAGGGGAGGCCAATGGTCATGCGCAAGGTTAGATATATTAATTTCTACAGCGGCGTACTGTGTTTGTTTGATTTACCGAGAATTAAAATAATGTAATATATTTATAATAATAATAATAATCATTAGTATTATTACATTCTAGAGTATACAGTATCATTAAAATCTTTTCTTAATTGAAATAATTATTACATGTATCCAATTTCATTGGCACCTGTCTGTAGTTTAATATTCGTAACGCCACGCCACACACTTCTACCAAGGTATCAGGTTATTGCCAGTTCCAACTCTCATTAACTGTCGCCGCGTTTTTTTTTATTTCAGCACAATTATAACAGCTCACAATCGACTGCACTCTCTGTTTAACACTAAACCACGCCTCTACAGAAACTATTCGTTAATCAAATTCAAGATATGAAATATATACAAAATTAGGGTATAACATTTTAACAAGAAGGACGAAGCGATTTATTAAATTTGACTTCCAATCATTTCACAACCGTAAAAATTGCTATATTTGAAAAAGACACAGCAAAAGTGCCCTACAAAATTGTGCTTTCATTCATGTCACAATAATTCACATACAAACGTCAGCCAAAGTATCCAAGGAAATTTTCTTTTTATCCACTTTCGAGCGACTAAAGTTCACACACAGGAAAAGAACAAAAATATAGTTTTGCCCCCCAATTTATTTACGCGATAGTCAAAATTATTACACATCGAAACATACACACAAAAAAGAAAGGAATGAAATGTCAATTGAAGCTTCGCCCTTAAAATTTCGTTGAGAATCCACACGAAGTTGGATTCGCTTTCAAATTTTGCGACGCCTTGCGTCGTCAACCGGGTTCCTTCGTGAACTGTCCCGTGAATCATTCATGGACAGAAATATACGTTTCATTACAAATTCCAAGGAATGATCGCATGCTCGACCCTGATATCGGCATGCACGTTCTATCGTCTTTGTTCTCTGATGATTCTTGGATCGAGACCAGTGCCGAATTTATTAGCACGAAAATCATAGTCACGCGTGTTGCGTGCGATGAATCAATTAAAATGGTGTCCAGGGGGGCGCGTGCACCGAGTCGACAGAGTTAAAATTAAATCGACGTAATCGCTACACATAATCGTTACGGATTCACAATACATGCACAGTTTGCCAACGATACACACACACACCATCGATGAGCAATCGATGAACGGGGGCATCGGCCATGGACGATGGGTTTATTTTTGCTGATTCAGATATTGAGGCGCGGAATGATAATGAGAGACTTAGAAATTTTTAACAATCGGAAGGTTAACATACCTATTTCTTGAACCATGATTTTTCGGTGAAAGTTTTTGTATCGTTAATATATTTGTGGAAATTTGTTTTCAAGTTATTGCGGCGGATCGTACTGTACGTATGTGATGGGTAAACAATGGATATTTGTGCAATTGTCATTATAGATTAATAATTCAGAAAGTAGATTAAGAAGGACGATTTTTAGAGTTTGTTTCGGCACTAGACAAAACTTCGGCAACAGAACTGTTGTGATATATTGTAATTTATGTCGCAATAGACGAAATAATAAAAAACGTATGTCGCAAATTTTGTACGTGCACCCTGTATCTGTTTTATGAAATATGTTCCATGTTTCAATTATTTGTAATTGCAAATGTGTTGTAACAGGAGGTAGCAGTACAGATATACTGAAGGTAATGTAACGTAATTTAATATATTTTTGTTAACTTATTAGTAAATGATAAGTCGTAATATGATTGCGAGAAATTTTGTGATTTGTAAATTCGCAGGTGCTTATTTCCTGCTGGAAAATTCAATGCAATTATTTAGTACTACATTGAGCAGCGGATCAGTAAGTGTTGACAGATCCGAAGATCACAGACCGAAAAAAATAAAAAGGTCTATATTATGCACCCTAACTTTCTGGCAACAGAAGATACAAGTATGATAAGAAGTGTTGAAGGGATGGCGACAGAATTTGAGTGGGTGAAAAGTGTTCCCTGCCGGACACGTTTTACCAAGCATAAAAAATAAGCGAAGGCAAACACGACCGGATGATGAGCCAACAATGATGGAGGATTCATCAGTTTTAGGAGGTCAATGTCACTCGGCGGCCAGCAAGCCGACATCCATCTTCTTAAACATGCAGACCGCATACGATACACAGTGTATATAATCCGGTCGGTGGTCTTCGGAAATCAGTCAACTCGACGATTCAACCCAGTAACTTACTAATACCAAAATGAAGGTAGTTCTTCTTCATACGACATAGAAATATGTCTCACATGTTTTCGAAAATCATAATCAGTCTGCTTGGACATATTTCAACCGAGCATTGTATAAAATTGTCAATGTACTTCAGAGTTTCAAGATAATTAACACATTGCACTAACATCTCATGTTCCATTTTGAAAATATTAATTGTTTAATGAACTTTCGATGCGCAATGGTATTCATCTATTAGATAATGTTAATATCTTTAACATTAATTTCAGCTTCGTAGAATCTTAATAAAGCCTAATTAACAAGTAGACCAAACGATTCCCGAGGGATTCGAATTCGATACGAAAAGCTTAACTGAAAACAGCCATGCAACTCAAAGCCAACCAACGAGATTTTATCAGATATAGATGAAAGAAAAAAGTACCCGACCCGACAAGGGAAAGCGTTATTGTTAATCGTATAACTTAAAGTCCAGCTAACAAATTCTCGCCACTAATAAACGACGAAAATAAAGGGATTATTTATTTCAAGCTTAACGTTGAAACACAGGTATTCATCGCTCTCGCCCTCTTGGTCGCTGCGGCTGTCGCAGAACCACCAATATACCGTCCGCAACAAAGACAATTCTACTTCGCCAAACAACAAGAAGAAACCACCACCGCAGCTGATGCACCTTATCCAGCTTCCGGTTGGAAACCATCTGGACCAACCTTCAATTTCCCCCAAAGAGAGATCCAGAGACAATATGGCGCACCTGCAGCTCCTCAACAGCAATATGGCGCACCTGCTGCACCTCAACAGCAATATGGAGCGCCTAGTGCACCTCAACAACAGTACGGTGCACCTGCTGCTCCTCAACAGCAATATGGCGCACCTGCTGCACCTCAGCAGCAATATGGAGCGCCTGCTGCACCTCAACAGCAATTTTCAGCACCTAGTGCACCTCAACAGAAATATGGAGCACCTAGTGCACCTCAACAACAATATGGAGCACCTAGTGCACCTCAACAGAAATATGGAGCACCTAGTGCACCTCAACAGAAATATGGAGCAACTAATACACCTCAACAACAATATGGAGCACCTAATGCACCTCAACAACAATATGGGGCACCTAGTGGACCTCAGTCCCAGTATGGACCACCACAGGAAACTACTACCACTGACGTGCCAAACAGCACGGAGGTGGAAGATACGACTACTGCAGATAGTGTCAACGAGTCTGAGGTAAGAAAAATGAATTTATTTGACCTTTTCCGGTATTAATTTTAAACTTTTAAGGGGACAACCTAAATTTCTTATCATGGTCCTATGGTTGATTTTATCTGACACGTATTTCAAATAATATTTTGCATATTTAGCAACAAATTATTGTGAGACGTAAATTTGTGTAGTATTTAATGTTTAAACGTTTAGCAATGTTATGGTACGTAGTTGGAGCATTTGATTCGTTTTATGGTGAATGGATATTAAATAACAAGTATCTCAGGTTTAATGTTCATTAAATAACTTCAAAGTTATTTTATCTAGTGAAAGACAAAACGGATACTATTTCATAGTTGGCTCAGTTAAAAAATTTGCAATACCAAGTTAGAGACAATTAATATGAAAAGAGTTTTAATCAACACCAAGAAGTATAGTCCTCAAAAAAGTTAGTTTACACAAGGCAAATATGAATAACTCTAAAATTCTCAAACGAACATTTGCCATACTATTATCTCGTGTTCTTTTATTACAAGAACAATCAAATTATCATTGATAATCAAATTATCAGGATCAATTCATATCGAAATAATTAACTTCGATAAAGAACATAACGTTACCATTCGTCACGAGAAATTCCCTCAGATATTTTGCAAAATTTGTACAATTCCATCGTAAGATGTCAAGGATAATAGTAAAATTTCATAGTCAACTGCGAAATTTCGCCAGAGATATCGAGAAAATTCGCCGAGAAGGGGCTTCAATTTTATCCAGAATGAAACACACCGTGTTATCTGCTATCGGACTTGTTATCGTTTTATTTGCTACAACGGAGTTGAAGAGAGGAGACGAGCCCCCCGTTTGGCACGGGAGCAGCACGAGCTTTCCCTGGAATTTTAAATCGTGCCGATTCTCCGTCGTATCTGCCCGCGTTTCTGCCCGGTCCTTTCTGTCTCTCGTCGCTCTCCCTTTTGGCCGTCTTAACGACATTAGTATTCGAGTCGTCGTTTACTTTCGATCGCTGTGCAGGCACGCGTATGCCCCCCACCAAATTCAAAGGCGGCATGACACAATCCGTGATGCACCGAACCGTGATTTTAGTCCTCGAGATCGTACTCGTTACCTTCCTTTCGAGCGTACTACGAGCAATTGAAAAAAAAATTTCGACGATGACTTAATTGTTTCCCCCCATTTAACTTCACTGCTTTCTTGAAATTCTTTATCTGGCTGGACGGCGGAATTCAGTTTTGGAGCTGGTAATAGGGAAGATTATTGAAACGCTTTAAAATGTTTGCTGCTATGATATTGAAATGTATAATTAAGAGACTTTTTGAGATTTTCCTTCGCGAGATATCTGTTTGCTGGTATTTTTAGGTGGGACAAGATGTTCCATTCAGTTGAATACTTATGGTTATTCAGTTTTTAAATAATGATATCTTCACTTGGGTATAGAGCCGATTTAATTAGACTAACATCAACCACATTATTACGCAAACTTTTCCTTTTTCGATACGTAATATTTTTTAAAACAACTGTTTCTCTGCATCAACTTATTGCCCCTAAACCAATATAATAAGAACAATTCTCGTTATACTATTATCTTAATTTACGACTAAATGACCTATTAACAAATTCCTTTCAAATTCAAAAGTGGTCACAATATTCTTACAGATTATCTGAATCATTTTATTAACATGGAGCTCTTTTAAACATCAATTCTTCCTCCCCTTTTGCCCAATTTTTCTGCGCAATACAATATTCAATCTGTATTCCCATTTTCAATATTCACAAGCTTACAAATTGTTGAAAATTGTACCGCTGTCTGTCTGAAATTGTGAGCATAGTGATAGCAGGGGACCCTTCAAAAATGAAAACAGACCATAAGTATGGAAAATAAAATTTCTTTTATAAAGCATGTCCACACTGTGAACCATGAACCGCTACACAGCAATGTCACCCACGGGTTAGTGTACCAAACGTGCAATTTCAATTTCACACCCATAATGAAATTCTGGCCTGTTAAAACTGTGTATACATTGAAAGGTACACCAAAACTATGCTCATTCGATACTTGTACACCAAAAATAGGTACAATAGTCCGCGAATGTTACATTCGTTCCTAAACACTAAGAATAAACAACTATTTTCTAACTAATCTCCGACGCAAAATGAATAAAACATATTTCTGTCCTAAAAGTCCGAGCCTGTCAGCTCCGTGAACGAGCTCGAGGACGAAGATCTGGACGAACAGCAGCCTCAACAATCCGGCGAGTACTACGTAGCACTTCCGGACGGCCGTCTTCAACGCGTACGCTACGTCACCCGTCAGGACATCGAAGCAATGAAATACTTCGCTAAGATCCGTGCTGAGAACGTGGAGCCTCTACGTGGCCCCGTATACGCTTACAGTCCTCTGCAGAAATTGCAGATCGTGCCGGCTGGCCTGCAACTATCCGTTGGCCCGGTTGCCCCTGTCGCGCCAGTTGCCTCGATTTCGGCCGCTTCTGCCGAATCGAAACCACAAAAACTGGAACTCCAACCAGTCACCGCACAAGTGCAATATCAGTACGACAATCCCGCCGGAGTACTTCCGATATCACCTGCACCAGTCAGCGCCCCTTACGCCGCTTACAGTGGCAACTACCAGGTACCTGCCAGCGAATCCAGATACCTTCTTACCTTGTAATAGGTCGGGACAAGTGGATTTATTGTATTTGCGCGTGGTTTCGATTGTACACGCAACTTGACGCGGACCGCGACAGGTCCTAATTACTGGTTAGTTATAAGGCGAATTGTAAATCTGTATTATAGGTCAAAGGTGTTAGTAACAATAAAGACGAGAGTAACGAGCAACTGTGTGTTTGTTATTAATAGCATAGTTTTCTGCAGTAAATGTTGCACTCGCCATGAAAGGAGTGATGAAAAAGTACGGGCAATTGTTACACTTTTGGCAATAGAGAGATTGGATTTAAAAATAAGCGCATTTATATGATATTCGTACATGCATCCCTGACATCTGTGTCAAAGTCCATCGCTATTGGTTGCCTAGGTTACATGTTACCCCCAGATTATCGAGACAGCATGTAATCGTGACTCGATCAATTGGGGCCACACTATTACATATAGTAATAGTCGACATACTTCTAACAACATAAACATAATCGGCCATTCAACTATAGTGCGTCTATCGCAACAATAAATCACTTGTGTTAAACAACAAACATTTATCATATCGATGCCCGTTCCCTTCAACGACAAGTTTCAGCAAATTAAATAGAATATCCTATTAGCTATGCCCACGTTCCATCTTATTCGAAAGAATTCCCTTTGTTTCGACCGGGTATTGTACCAGACACGCGTTCAGGTAGGCACATATTGTGTTCGTGGCACGAGGTATCGAGCCGGTAATGGGAGAAATCTCATGTAAAGAATTTTCTTGGCCGCGACACGTGGGCGCGAGCACACAGACATGGCTGTGTTAGTGGCAGACCCGTTGGCATGTAGACGCGCTTAACCGCAAAATTCCAGAAATTTAATATCTCGCTCGACTCTACCGAGGTTGGCCAATCCCCCGTCAGGATTCTCGTGAAATTCTACAGTCACGTTCCAACCCACCAAAATGCTCTCCCTTTCTCCTCGTCCGGTGCTTTTCATCATATTCCGCAACCACCGAGGCCAGTTTTCTTCCGCCTCCGCCGCCTACGCCTCCGTTTCCACATTGCGATAAAATTGAGACAAAAACAAGGAACAAATTGCTTCGCGTTGTTCGTGTAATAATGGTAATATATTGATTTTCGATACGCGTGCCATACGATTGGGTGATTTTTAAGGGGAAGTATTTTCATTCGTACATTGCTGCTTCAAAAGTTTGAAGCACTTCGATATTTTTAAAGAAGTTGCCGTGAGCAAT
The DNA here is from genome assembly GCA_963583965.1 of Nomada ferruginata. NCBI lineage: Eukaryota > Metazoa > Arthropoda > Insecta > Hymenoptera > Apidae > Nomada > Nomada ferruginata. The sequence continues at coordinate 16,838,811 of OY757213.1, forward strand.
TGCTTTATTTAGATCGCGAGATTAATATATTGAAGATTTAAGTTTATGTTTCTTTTATGGTCAAAATAGAAGAAACTAGCACTTTGTGAAACATCAGTATTTTAAGCTTCGAGCGTCTGTTATTTATCTTAGATACTTATGTTATTACTATGAGATTTACACTTGAAATTCGTAAAACCTTCTTTGATAGACGCGGCCAGTCAAAATGATTGGTTATTAACGAGTTATTTATAATAATCTTAGCTACTACGGTATCTAAAAAACGGACTGCAAATGAAATGTCATTTTATTTCCTGATTCGCGTGCACCTCCTGCAGCGAAATATTTATTATCTTCTGCTTAACATATCAATTTAACCCAACACTGATCATCATCTTAATATCCATTGCGATCAATTAAGCAACCAATCTATTAACGGCTCTAGTAAACTTTTTCGAACACTAACTAACCAAATTCATTGGTTCCGGAACAAAGGGATTTCGTAGACGGTAAGTGCCTTAGGGATTCAGGTAGCAGCTAGTTCGAAAACCGAATTTCAGATCGGCCAATTACTCCGGTCAAGCGGCCAGGACCAATTAAACTCTACCCTATCTTAAGACCGAGGCAAATTTGTCGATAAGAGTGCCATAGCTGTTTGAAAGCTTGGAAATTCCATAGTTTCTTTGGACACTCCCAAACTCTCCGGTTTCCTAAGGATATCTGTTCTTTCGGTTGTCCGCGCGAACAAAGGAAAAATGAATGGAATGATGGAGAAAGAGAGAATGAAAGTCGCTTTGGAAAACAGTTTGCCAACTGCACCCTTGGCGCACCTTCACTCTAGCGACAGAGACGTCTGCATTTGAGCCACCAGGTCGGTGTAACGTTCTTTCCATGAGATATTAATTATTCCGGAAGTAACCTCGAACACTTTTCTACTTCCATCGCCAACTTGCACCATGTCTCAACGATCAGCTCTGTTCCCCGCGTCAAATGAGTTCCCCGTTTGTTCAACGGAAGTGTTATTTTTAAAAAAGGAAGAAGGAGAAAAAAGTGCAAACGAAAGTGAAACTGTTGCGCGTTTAAGGGTGCCATTTATTGCGCAAAGAATAATTGTGGGGGGAGAGAGAGAGAAACAGTTTTAAATAAGCAATTGATCGTTTGCGCTCACTTTGGAAATTAAGTTGGACGTCAGAGTTTTCTGCGGTGATTGTAGTGTTTTTAATATTCAATGTATGTTATTTTTAACTTGGGGACAATTATATTTGGGATATATTATTTTACATTGAATATGTGCATTAAATAGAGCAACTGATGAACAATTTCTTGTTACAATTTTTTGTTCTATCAATGGAGGTAACTTTCTGTTTTGAAATAAGTAGATTGTTTATTAGCGATACTACTGCAGGGGATTGATTGATTGCTTTAACGTTGCAAGTTTCTTGATAATTTAATACTTTTTACTTCGCGAATGTGTTGGAGGTAAATAATATTTCCTATTAAATGAGACTTGTATTAATTATTTCCATATCGTTTATCGTTACTGTTGCTCTCTAGTAATGTACTGATGAGTATGTAAACTGTAATATGTAGATTTTTTAAATACATTACTTTCAAGCAGATTAATCATTTCGTTGAATCGCTCTTGACAACAAAAGAAGAGACAGCGTGGCAGCTGAATTATCCATAATTATATATAATAAGATATATTCACCCTATAACGAGAACAATGTTTCATGGTGAAATTCAACACGCAAACTTCCAGTGCGCATAGTAGATGATTATCAGTACAGAAAACGCAACTACAATTGCAGTTCCCTCCACGTTTTAAACGGAGCATATTTTGAATGCTTAATTTGGCTTTTCGTGGATGTCATAATTTTATTTTCCCAAATATATCTCAGTTAATCTTCCTCAACGGTGCACATCTGTATGCGCTTTCCTATCAACGCCAATACAATGTCACGTAGATGTAAATATAAAAATGACAATTATTTTTGAACATTAATACCAAAAAATTCCGACTACTGTGAAACACTTATTTTTCTAAGAAATTAAGAAACTTTCACAAAAAGAAAAAACGGTAAGTAAATAGGGACAGTCAACAGTATTTATAATGAAAAACCATCGCCTTCAACTTACATTACGCATCAAATATCTCAGTTGCAAACGCAAATCTTAAAATTGTCTTCTTTCTTAATAAAATTATCTTCATCTGCCCCGTCCATTCTTCCAAGTTGCTTCCAACCAACAAAGAAACAAACACAACAACGCACCCCTACTATAAAAGTCTTACAGCAACCTGCAGACAAACCACGGAATCGGAAAACAAAAGGGTTCACCAGGTTCCAGACGTAGATCGTGAGACGACGAGGACCGCGAGGATCCCGAGAATCAGAAAACGCCACGACTGCTGGCGAACACGAAAAACACTAAAGCAGAAACATGAGAAAGAAAGGTAGAAAGAGCGAAAGAATGAGAGAGGGAGAGAGAGACAGAGAGAATAGAAGGAAATGGAGGGTTGAAAAAAATACGTTCGAGGTTAGGGGTGATGTTTAGACGATTCCAGAGAATCATCCACGGGGGTCCTGTAGGTACGAAAGGGGTAACTCGCGTTTCTCGCGGGCACCCTGGGTTTTCTCTGTGTTCTTGATCGTTTGTCTCGCCTTCACGAGCTTCGAGATTACGAAAATAGCGGGAGGCCCCGTCGTGCCTGTGGGAACACAGCCAAGCTGATATCTTCTTTTCCCGGTGGGAAGAAGGAAAAATTATTGAATTTAACAGGCCATTCTTTATTGTATGTTTGGGAATGTCTGGGCAGATTTTTTGGCCACATCACGGTTCGACTGACGAGGCAGTTCGTAGGACTAAGAAACTTATCGAGAAACGAGGAGCTAATTATATCTACTTGTTCGGAAATTGTGGTATAACAGGGAAGGAGACAATTCCCCGGGTGAAATTAAGGTGAAACTGCAAGTGTACAGTGAAATTCTTATTTATATGACACTTTGCTTTGGAGGAAATTGATTTTCACTTTGATCACTGGAAGGGTACTAGTAAAATTTAGACGTACGTTCGTAGTTTGTCGTGTAATAATTTGTATGCAAAAAATGCGATGCTATTTGTAACATTTGAGTTTATGAAATTAATTATTGCAATTTATTGCACCGCTTTAAACCGTACCAGGTGATGTCATCGTGTAAATACGTGGACAGAAATGGTGATAGGTGTAACCAACAAATATTACTATTTAAAAAGGAGCCTTTGTATACAAAAAATGTATTCTATATTTTAAATTAATTTTTTCACGGACAATTTCTACCTGTCCTATCTGTCCTACCTGATTTCAAATGGATTCTGTATATCCATTTAAATGATCAATACTGAATCAAATCGTAGCAAATATTATCAGATGTAGAAAAACTAACATAGTACAAAGTCCTTCTCACAAAGTCAATGAACTTTAATATCGGCATCTATTACGAAACCTATATTGTCCCATTGACGGCACACAATGCACACGGTTCTTCGTGTGACACACGGTGGCAGGTGGCAGAGGGTAAACAATAAACGCAAGAAATGCGAAGTTAAAAGTTAAAAGGCAGCGGTGGCTCCCACGTATGGCAGACAGACGTGCCTTAGGAAGGAGTAGGTATGGTGATTGGAGATCCCCCGTCGACAAGCACATCGAACTCTTTTCGACTCTTTCACAGTCGGCACCTGCTTTTACTTGCCAGCCTGGCTGCTTGCAACGAGAAATCCTTTGTGATCTTTCCGTTTCTTTCGTTCATGTGCGTACCTTCTCTCCTCTGCTGCTGGAGTATTCAGAATGTATGTGTGTGTGGGGGGGGGGGCACGTTTGTACCAGTGTGATGTGCAACCAGTATATACACGCATTGCGTCACAGGGCATGTCGATATTGGACTGGAGGGTACCAAAACAATAAGTTTCCTACTGCGCTTACATCGGTACGCTTTTGTGCGCGAGAACTCGCTGCTTGATTAATATCGCCGAATTAATATGGATGCAAAGAGGGACGGGGGTAAACGGAGGAATGGTGATCCTCCGGCTCCCAACATTGCGCTGCATCGAGTTTTCGATGTTTTTTGTTCATGACAACGGATACCCGTGGTGGATCGATTCGGATTGATTTTAATAATATTCTGTTGCTTCCTCTGCTGTTTGAGTAGACGTTTTTCGCGGGTATTTTTCTACTCGTTTTTGGTGGTCGATTGGGGCGTAGGTTGGAGTGGTATCGTTGAATTTTATTTTCAATATTTATTGGCGGAGCAATGCAGGGGCGAGTGAATGTAAGTGTATAGGTGTATTGGTTTATCGAGAGACAATGAACAATTTTTGGTTTGTTATACGGAAAAGGGTACGAATATGAGATAGGGTAGAAATATGAGACCCCGAGGGTTTGACTTGTGCACAGTACTGACGGCTTTGGCAATTATTGGAAATCAAGTATTACAAAGACTATAATGACCTCCTACAACAGATCATGTCAGAGACAGAAATTTTATGAACGGTGACTCAAGTGGAATTTACTTTGGTTTATTTAGTGATTTTCAAAGAAACAAAAGTTTGAAGACATTAATGATGGGTCGTAGCGTATAGTGATTTTTATTATCATATAATGGCGGTAAGTAAAATGGTCAGTTAGTAGTAATATGTATGAGACTGGATTTCAAATGCTCCTTCAGTTGCCAAAAACAAAGATAAACAAAGAAAATTAATATCTTTTACTATTTTGTTTACTACAGTGATAAATAGCTCTGTGAGAATTTCAATTAACGTAAAATGGATAAACAGAAGGTATGGGAGGCAAGTTCGAATCTAAAACGGCGAGTCGAAAATATCGGGTCACTCGTAGAGTAAAGTCATATGAAATTCCGAACGCATGGGGATCATAATTCAATCGTCGTTAGTACGATGAACACGCTCGCCCGATTGTGTAACATTACGCAATCCCTTTGATGATTGATCTGTATGTTAACGACGCGTTGACTTACGTAATTGATAGCACATCATGTGTCACCACATTGGAAATCGCTTTACTGTTCTATTATTTTTATTGCTTGTTTCACATTGTATCGTACCATACAACACATCCTCTTCAATGTTTCTCAAAATTGAAATTCAGGGGGGTATTCGTAGTCTGGAGCAGGGATCGGCAAACTACTTGCTTCTTTTTTTACATAAAAACACCTCGAACTTTAAATGATTTTCGCTACCAGACAGAGATGCAAAGGCGACGGCCGTTCGCTTGTCCACGCGAGGCAGAAGAACCGGCTAGGCGGCGACGGCGGCAGCAGAGAAAAACAAGGCAACAGAAGAAAAATTCCAAGGGGTTGTTGACGACTCCCCTTAAACTGCGCCTCCTCCCTCTGACTCCGCCCACGACTCTAAACGCGGAAGTCGTAGCCGGAGTACCTTTTACAGAGCGGATCCTCGCGCGCGGCTCTCTTTATACACACATAACACGTACTTCGCATTATTCATACGCGAGTCACGTTATATTCATTCTCTGTTCGTCGTGGAGAGAGCGGGATATCCAGGCTGCACGTAGCAGTCGCGTGAACGTTCTCCAGAAGAACGTCTGAGAAAGAGAGGAGCGTTTGTATATCGATTGGCATTACATGGCAGATCAGTCAGCCCCGGTCCATACATATACCCTCCGTCGGGGAAAACGGTGGCCAAGGAGTGAGATCTTTTATCCCTCTCCTTATCCAATTCGCGGCCGAGACACTTTGTCACCCTCTCGCGCGCTTCCCTCGATTGAGCATTGCATGGTCGACGAGGATCCTTCCCGTCAAAAAGTGTTAGGCCGGAGTGTGGGACGAGGATGGGGAGATCTTTATTGTCGTCTTTCGGGGGATGGCGGAGGCAGACACGAGGGAAGATTGATCATTAGAGCGTGCAAGAAATTGTTTCTGGAGATTAGCGTGCACGGAGTTCGGTTGTCGCGTTGTTTTTGACGATAGGCTTGGGAATTTTTCTGCAACCAAATATCTCAGCGTAAATAATTCGAGGCACAGAGGGTGTACGTATTATGTTTTCTGCAAGAATGCCCGGGTGACGCGTAGATTTCTGATACAGGAGGTGATATTAGGATGTATAGGGTGTTACGAGTAGAGAATCGTTGATTTCGGCGACGCATTCAAAAATCATTGGAATCGACGAGACGACACTACTTCATTATAATTGCCAACGAAATGATTGAATTTTTTTTCTTGGATGTCAATGACTTTAGGGAAAAGAAAAGTACCTACGTTAATACGAACAATGAAAGCGTGAAAAGAAAAATATTTATTTAAAAATTCCTCCCATCCATATTGTAGACCATAAAGAGCCATCCAACTTTCAATTTAACTTTTTTTCCTGCATCTTCAGCAGTTTCTTTATTATATAATTATTCACGATAATATAAAAAGTTAAGATTTCTTTGGAGGGTTGTTTTCACCCCTAGGACCGTTTTCTAGCAGGAACTACATTTGTGCAAAGTTTCAAATTTTTCTGATTTTTCGGAGTTGCCGAACTTCCTTTGTGAGTTTAAAAAACATAATAATTCTTAGAACATGAACTGCACAAGTTTTTATACCATCTGACTCGCAGCAGCCGAAGGCGACAGCGGTTCGCAAAAAACAATTTAAAGCGTCTTATCATTTATGATTTCATTATTAACCGCAATTATTACGCAATTAACCTGCAAACATTGTCTGCACGGAGAAGAATAGCTGACCACAGCTTTGTTTTTAACTTAATTAATAACCATATTGATTGCCCCGCTCTCCTTATGCAAATCAATTTCTACGCACCTGAACGCGTGCTGAGGTCAAGAGCAGGATTTCAAAAACTTAAAGCCAGATCTAGATATGGATTAAGTAATCCCAGAAATCGCATTATTGCTGAGTCTAGCCCTATACATATGATCGTATTGACTTTTTTAGTGGATCCTTACCCACTTTTAAAAGTCAACTTCGCAGAATTATCGGATAAAGTTATACCTTTGTATCATGACGATTTGTACATGTCCCTTCTTTGTTATGTTATGGAATATCTACTTTATGTCAACATTTATGTAAAAGGGCTTCGGTCCGTTTATAAATAAATAAATTATTGCGCAGCAACAGCTACCGCGCCTTAAGACCGAAAATGCCCTCAACACTCGCGTGCGACAGAATATCCGCATATCGAAATAGACAATTTATAGGTACACCTTCGAGAAAGATCACGCGTGAGCGTGCGTGCAACGTGGGCGAATGTCAATGCGCGCGCGACTCGCATAGCGGATGGATCGAGCAAAACGCATCGTCGAGCTTTCGCGGTGAGCCACGAGCGTGAAAGCTTTGCGGTCTTCCGCAGATAGAAAAGCTGGTCTATATTCCCCATACATTTGTATATGTATTTTCTATATGCCCGTGCACGCATCGAACGTTTGTGCACCGTGCAGCCGAGAGAAATAACGAGCACTTTCGCCTCTGTCTCGTTCGGTTTTGCAATTCCTGTGTGCGAGCGCGTGTGCTTAAATCGCTCTAACCGCGGTCTACGCTGTTAACGAAATTCCCGACCGCATCTAGAAATCGGCGGTCGTGGAAAAATTCTTCTCGTTCGTGCTGCATAGTTGGAAAATACAGGCTGGAATTCGGTGATGAAATTCCACGCCCCGCCCGTTTGGGAGCTACGTGATCTGATGCGCCGATGTTTTGACCCTGTATGGCTGCTTCGCTCGGTTTCATTTATCGGTTGTTTTGGAACGTGTTTGTATCATAGTCGATCCTACGGATCTCTGTGCCGATAAGACTCCATTTTATGCACGATCTCCGCGCGTTACCAGGGCCACGATTATACAGGTTGTCCCTTCAGGGTTGAACAAGAAAGTAAATCGGTCTATATGATAGACAGGTACAGCTGCGGACAAAATTTTGCGGAGGTAATGTTAGCTAGAGGTAATCGGACAAGAGCATTTCAGCAAATGGGGGTCGGATTTTTGTATGCACGACGAACATAGATTAGATAGACAAAGATGAACGTAGATTACAATGCTTTTCCATCGTTTTCACGATGAAATTTACCCAAGGAAACTGTGTACAAATACACTGCATACGCAGTGGTGACCCACCAGAGCAAATCGACAATACTGCAAATATAGTACCTGGTCGTCCGCGAACGCGTTAACACGTTCCGTGCCACGTGGATCGTATGCGCCCCACGCTGTCAAGACTAACTTTTTTATTATGACATATACGCGTTGTAATATCCATTACATTGCAAGAATCATTATTATCAAGGAGAAGGTGTAACGTTTATTACGTATTTACAAATTATCGTCATAATTGCTGCACAGTTTAAGTCAAAAACAGTTACCGAAAATCGGCCTGGCGGTGGAACGCGCTAAAAGACACCGGCCTTCTTATCCAATGCGTAAATGACTATTATTATCCGTCCGGAGAGAACGGACCGTAAAGATCATCGTCGAAAGTTCAAGCAAAGAATCAAGCAAGCTGATAAATACAATCCATCAAGCAAGCCGACATTTTTCAGAACCAGTTGCACAGTCGGACCCCGGTTCTCTCCCCTTGAGTCCGCATAATCAAGGGCCGCGCCTCGTCGAGCGCACGATTCTCTCCGTGCACGAGCGTTGCGGTGTGGGACTCGCGATCACGGAACGGCCAACTTTTTTATCGTCCGCTCGACGGCGCAGATATTCATCGACGTCGTTCGTTCATCGCCGCGGACCGGAATAAAACGGAAAACAAAGGAGCGTGCTCTCAGGATAACGCGGTGGTGGCGATGGAGATGAAAGGGACGACGGCTACGGTGGCGGCGGTGAAGGCGGCGGGGGTGGCTGGTACCTCGTTGTGGAAGGTAACTCGAGCCGCGACGGGAGGTCAGTCTTCGAAGATTGACGAACACGATAAATCGAGCGGTGGTGACACCGGTTTGAATGAGTCGACGTGACAACTCACTGACCTGCGAATCCAATGCATAGAGTTTCTGTGTTGAGACGCTGCCGCCGTCGAGCCGCGAGCCAGAACCAGGAACGCGTGGCCGAGGAAACTTTGTATACACGCCTCCTTTCTGCATAGGGCTTTATGTTTTATGGAGATATTGGCGTGGTTCATTTCTTCGAGTGAACGCAGCGTATGTATTGGGTTGCTGCACGCGAAGTGGATTGCCGGTTCCTTAACGAGCTGACCGAGTTGGCTTTCGATCAGGTGTTGCTTTTACCAAGAAACTAAGTTAACGATTTTCGACCTATTTTTAACATTCTGACTGCATTGTGTCGTTGAATATCAACTACGTAGAGTAGAGCTCCATTTTTATCGGAACCAAATTTTAGTCGGCCGAAATTCATGCTTCAAATCATGAAATCATCCTTTTGATGAACCAGATCTACAAAAATTGAATTAAACAAAACAGTTGATTGCCACTTTGAGCATCCAATTCATCACCAAACACGCTCCATAACTTTTCATCGAACTCGTTATTTCGCAATCGCGATTGTTCTTGCACATAAAAATAAAACTAAAACGGAAGAGAAACAAAACAAAGCAAGGAAAAGACAAAAAGGCAAAAGAGAAAAGCATCCAATGAGTCAAACCCTTCAAACCCTCTGGATTTCTCTCCGAATACTTTTCTTTTTCTCCTTTCCTCGAAAGGGATCCACCGTTAGATAAAAAGAGTTAGAGAAGGCACACACAGAAAAGCTATCGGGGTACCATTAATACACGGATCGCGTGTTTCCGCGAGGATCCACGTCGGCGGCAGTGTTGCAAGGCAAGAACAGCAACATTAAAAAAAAACAACAACGAGGACGATGCTGGCTTGGTCGACGTCGACAATGAATGAGTACAACCACAACGAGACCTGTGCATTGTCCTGCTCGACGATAAAAGGTTTCGCATCGTTGCAACGTGCCTACCTACTGGGACACGCCGCTCCAGAAGAAGAAGTAGAAGCAGCAGGAACGCGGAGCGAAAGGGACAGCGGAAGGAACAAAACGTGCGTGGAAAGAGAACAGGCAGAAAGGATGGAAAAAAATGCTAGGCGAAAACGAGACAGACGTTGATAGAAGGAAGGAGAAAAGGGAAGAAAAGCAAAGGGAGATCGGGTACGGCAGATAAAGAGGTCGACGATAATACTCTCAGTACACCCTGGGTTTCCTAGCAGAGAGCTCACCATGCGGCCATTATATTGTTTTACTTCTGTATCTCAACCAGAGATCAGCCAGCACACCGCAGAGAGTTCCCTATACACCTTCCTTCCACGTTGCCGGCACATACTAATTGTAAGGATGATGATGGCTGCTAGTAACGATGGAGTGCACCGGAAGCACGAAATCGCTGGGGAGCAGACGGTGGGACGAATGTGTGCGACAAAATGGAGCGACGAAAGTTGTTGTTCCTGTGCCGCGTAAATCACGCAGATGCTTTGATAGATTATGAGTAAAAAGTTGTGAGGCACAGGTTCACTTTGACGAAACACTCGGACGAAGGGGGAGTACTTTCTGGAACGCGAAGGTTTCCTTTACTTTGCATAATTAACACTTTGATATGCGTGTCTGGGGGATTGCTGGAAGACGCGGTTGTTTGAAGGTGTTGCGTGGTTGCAAAGTTAGAGCATTGTTGCTGTCGCTGATCTAGATTTTTATGACGTTTTTTTTTTGGTTCCGAGGAACAGACTGCGATTGGGCGAACTGGCGGTGGGACAAGGTAACACTAGATACTTTGGTCGCCTGAGATTTTGGTAAATTGATGAGTAGTATTGAATATAGGAAATCTGGGGAGAAACCTCCATTTAATGGAACTCCGTTATTCTTAGATATACAATGTAAGATTCGTGTAAGCTTTGTACAAAGATTTCAATGTATTATACGTACGCACAATTCTAAAAAAAAGATACCACTGCAACTGTTTTAATTGGGAAATATGTTGGAGAACCATGTGACAGTACAATTGGGAGTATTTAAGTTTCTTTGTATTCTAGTTTATTTTGTGTAAATCAGACGCTTCGAATTAGATATCATACTGTATTCAATACGACTGGTATTTGCAATACCATGCGCAAGAACGATATCAAACCATCCGATTGCTATCACTAATGGTAATTGTAGAAACTGATCGAACGATTTCGATCGAACGAAGCAGTAGTGCAAAACTTTGTATTACTGTCGAGGACACCAATGACACAAACCAATTAGAAAAACTAGAAAGAGATCCATTATTTTTATCATTAAATACCTGTGTTCGCCTCAATTCAACCTTTTTATAACTTATTCTAAAAGATAACGGTTCCTCGTTACAATTTATAATACACACAGCTTTCAATCTATTCATTAATTCTTCGATCCCATTTTATGTGACTTTTATTCTGCCACCTTAAACATCAATGGCACGTACTTCATGCAATCTACTCTATTAAAAATGACAGCATTACGATTTACTTAACGCCAATGGACACCAATACCAGAAAGTGAAATTGACGACTGTTTAAATTCGAACTAATTTCCCAAAAACTCTATTCATCCGAAGCTCTCAACGACAATATTTTCCGCAACTATCGACACGCTACATGGACCAGCGTCCCCGAGAATCGTCGTCGATCCGCGAAATCAGTTTTTCCAATTGAAATGAGAACGCGGGCGCGGACGTGATCGCGTCAGCGACATGTCAGAGATATTGAAATTCTGGGATGGCATTCAGGACTTGTGTCCTCTTTCTTCTTTCTTTTTTTTCTTTCACTCCCCTGACGTTCGCCTGGTAGCACGGGACCCGAGAGGTGAAAAAACAATGCCCATACGACCCGAACCCCTTTCGTTTCGATCGAGCACGGAGTCTCTTTTCTTTCTTGGCCTCTCTTGTTCACCATCTCTGGCGTCGGTCTCTCCCTCCGCCTGTCTCTCATTCTCTCGCTCTCATTTCCACCTTTATACTCGCGTTCTCTCTTTCCTCGCCACCCTCTCTCATAGAATTCTTCTGCATGCCGATGTTGCGTCTCGTCTCGTCCAGTCGTGTGTCTCCTGTCTCATGAAACAGCACAATGCAACTGGGGGATGCATTGTGGATCAGCCTGTGCAGACACCCCGTCGATACCGTCGACGACGTCGACGAGATGGCGACATCGGTGACGGCGCAAAGCGGAATCGATGGGCTCGCGATTTGAAAATATTAGATCGCAAGGCGGAAAACCTTTTGTTATGGTTGCAAAAATTCGTCTGCTTTTAATTAATCAGCTACTGCATTAATTGTTGATTTTAGAAAGAGGGGATTTACGGCGAGTGCAATCATTGAGTCCAAATTTTTCACTTCGGAGGCAGATGCGAAGTATTTAGGCACGGGAAGTGCGGTATTAATTAATTATACGCGACCAGACATAGGTATTCGCGGACAATAAAGTCAGACGCAATTGGAGAATTGTTGTAATACGGAAATTTGTCTTCTGAGATTGTAGCAGTATATTGGTTTCAATAGCTGCGTGGTAAGTATGTTTAAAGTATCCTATGAATTATTGAGTATTCGCGTATCGTAATGTTTGTATGCTATATATGAATGTGGTGTGCAGGCTTGAATAAATCAGAAATAGGAGAGATATGTACATATGCATATACATAGACTAACTAAGCCATTGTTAATAAGACATTTGATTATATAATAAAATTATATAATACGAAAGTTGATTGAATGATTAAGTGTATTTGTTTAAACGTTGCTTAAAATTGTACAAAACCGTCGCGAAAGCATTCAACTCCCATTATTTGCAATTTTCTCCAGTTCTAAGCCTCCATAGATTAATGTGTATACAGGGTGTCATGTAACTGATGGTACAACTGGATAGAGGCTGATTGTACGTAGAAAAAAGTCGGTAATATAGAATACAATTTTTTTATTGGAGACTTCAAATTTCGAATCTCAACAGACCGACAGACCGTCCTTGTTCATATTAATGAACGTTCTTAATATGTGTATACTCACTTAAATAAACCGAATAACGAGAGCATAAGATAAAGGCATTACTATTTATCAGGCATTAAGATCCGTTGAGTTGAGACTTGGTCGGGTGTGCGTGTACCGAGTAGATTTTATCTAACTATAAATCAGAAAAAAATGCTGCCTCTGCAAGTAGCATTTCGCCATTGATTCCCCTCTCAAACTCCTTCCAAACTGTAACCAAATACAACTGTTACCAATAATCCGAAATATCTCTAACGAACTACAAAACAATTCTTCCCAATTTCCAACTGATTAGCGTACCCTAAAGCTTCCGAGCGACCACCACATATCATTAACTTTCTACAATTCCCCAAACAGCTAGGCTGAAGCAAGAATTCCAAAACATCTGTCATTATCGATCTTCCGGTATTTTCCTGGCCGAACAGAGAGGGAGGGAGATATACAGAGATCGCAAGGATTTCGCAAAAGCAACCGATGCCAGAGGTACGGCACGATGATTGCGCCGTAATCTGCTTTCGCTTTACTCCGCGAAACGGGGTGCCAGTTGTCGTTTCATACAGGCCCGGGGCGATTTCTGTCTCCTCAAAATCGGTCGCTATCGGAACACCGTGCAAAGGACAGAGCTAAAAATCTCGAAGCACAAGGGTGAACCGGTTGAATCTCAGACAGAGAGATGCAGATGGAGGAACACGCGTAAAAGGAAAGGGAGATGCGAGGCACGAGAGAGAAACAACCCTCCTGACACGAGTTATCCTATAAACGGCGGCAAGCCCGCAGCTACGCGGAGGTAATCCGGCCCCGGGGTCCGCGTGCGGTTGAACGCTCGCAACAGTTACCATATTTGATTGTATCCCTTCTACCCAGCTGGAATACAAAATAATAACGCGTCCTAGGCGGATCTAGAGGCCCGATTAACCACGCTCTGCTAGCGTCCTGGTTTTGGCGTGGGCAGCAGGCCTACGGTGAAGGGTTGCTTGCAAATCTTTCAGTTCAGGGGCGAGATACTGATTGTGAACAGTGTTTTCTGTATTGGGTTTCGCTGAAATCGTGCACGTTTTTATTCGTTGCGCTGTATTACTGTTATTTTAACACGTTCATGCTCATGAATGACATGCGTCGGTGCATTTCCTAGAAATTTGGAATTCGAAGAAGGAGTCTTTCAGATTTCTTTCTTTACTTGTGCACGCATCTTCAATACAATAGTCTACTACTAGTGCGAGAACGCTGTTCTCAATTCTGACTGTTCACAGCGATTTTCACTTGAGATGCGAGCGTGCTAACACGTTCAATGACAGGTAAATCTCGTATGACTAGTTCGTAGTGGAAAAGTGACAAAGTGAAATGTCAATTGTTTCAATTCGATTAATCCCCTTACGATATAATTCATTTTTGTGACAAGTAAAATGAAACACTACATCATTCATACAATATTAACAGCAACGACAGTTTTTTAAATTTTATCCCTCGTTCGATGTGCACATCATTGTGAAGTATTTAAATAATTTAATTTTATGAACCGATCGTCGTATTCAATTGCTGGCTATTTATACGAATCATTACTAAAGTTATTGAAAGATATTCGAAAGACGATCGAAATTATTGATTATTTCAATTATTTTATTTTGTAGGTATCTTATGGTTACCTAAACAGAAATTATAGTTATAAAATGAACAATCAAACTGCATGAATTTCCATTAGAAAAACTTGATTGCATCACTTGACAGAAACTCCGAAGACATATTCCCCTTCTTCAAAACAAAGTTTTGCCCGTCAATTATTTCGAATAAATCACTGTTCGTTCACTTTCTTAATGGTTACACCCACCCGACATAAAATATAAAAGAAACCCCGGAGACACTGGCTATATTGAATAATCACGTTCGAGACGAACTATCCAAAATTCAAGACGCATCGTCAAAAGATTGCATCCAGCAGGCAGCGCCACCGACGAAAGTTTTCCTTGCCAGAGACACCAAATTCTGTTCACCCAAGGTGAGGAACACTGAAATGGTTCTACGCACGCACCTACACACGTTTACATTTCGCTGCTCGTGACACAGCCAGCCACCCTGGCAGGAAAACGCCCGGCCAAAAGAAATCGCGCGTTTGATGTGCCGCCAAAGGGAACGGGTGCACACGCTTCTGTACGATAAAAGAGCGTAAACAAGGGGGTGGAGGGGGGTGAAACGTTCGAGAGTGAGAGGAAATATTCTGTTGGTCGAGTTACAATTTCGTGTGGGGTGTTCGGTCGGCTGCAACCACGTTTCAACCCCCATGCAACCCCGATACCCTCGCCCGTCGTTTGTGTCCTTCTCGTTTCGCTTAAACGTAACAATTATTACCGGAAAAGCGCTGTACACGCATGCGGCGAACCGCGAGGCCCACCGACGGAATTACATTGATATTAGTATCGTTTCAACCGGCAGATTAATTAATTAAAACGCTTCTCCAAGCGTGCCTCTTTCCACCGTTCTCGGAACGCGCACACCCCCGTGTACATGTTCGCCTCTCTGGCCGACCTTCGAATGCGTGTATGTATATACGTAACCGCGTGTATGTACAATGAGTACATATATGTATTGTGTGCGGATATTGGGCAAGATCGTGCAAGTCATACCTGTGCAGAGCATCGAGATGTAAATTGTACGATTTAATCGGAAGGTGTTGCTTACTTCGACAATCTCGTTTGATATTGGGTTAAGTATATTTTGTTCAATGATTTGGCATGCATTGTAACGATTACGCACATGATGCGTAACGATTTGCATTAAGTATATGTAATGTAAATATGGTAAATGGTAAAGAAGGGCCGAGGTGTTGGATTTTAATGAAATATTTTAACGCGGTTTATGCAGTCTGATTTAAAATTTGAATAGACATTGTAGGCGACAACGCGACGAGAAGGTAGCACAATTGATTATTATGAATTAATTCCTTCAATTTCGCGTGTTTAGAAACTACAATACTGTATCCAATTAGAAATGATTTTGTCTGACACATTTTTGTCGTTATCGCCATTTTAATGTTCTGCGTAGTAATTTGTCCACAATTTCGCGAATCCTAATATAAGATTACAAATTTCGAAATATCAAACAGGTGTGTGAAAAATAAATTTTGTTTGCAATTCGATCAGATCTGAAAGATTACGTGCAAATGTTTGCGTGACAGTGCCGTCGCGGTTTATTTCCAAGTGGGAAATGTTACCGATTCATGCTTGACTTATTTCTGTACGCGTAGGAATAGTTAAAGAATGCCATTGAAATTCGTATGGGAACACAGCTTACCTTTTTTCGCGTGCAGAATATCCGCCGGATCAGGTGGTAGGGCTGTACAGTGACTTGGACTTAAACTGGGTTGTAGCGATGGAAATGGACTCCCGGGCCCAGATGGATACCTAAACAGGAAGACAAATTTTTAATCGAATGGCAGTTTCGTTGAAAATTAGATTTAGTCTGGGCTTGCAGTAATTAAATAATTTTCTATTTATCCTTGCTTTTCCATTGCGTTAAATTATACACATGTGTTTATAACACGCCTTTGTAATTCACGTATTCTGTATAATGAAAACTTTTTGTTGTAAGTATCGTCAAAGAAAAAAATCGCACGCATGTCGTCCACATTCTTCGAGATATTTACACGTTTCCATATAAATCAAACACGCTGTACGTAGTGTATTATTTTATTATTAACAAGCTCACAATGTTTTATTCTTCATCGTTTGCTTGTTCATTTACTTTTTTTACGAATGTTCATTGATACAGTACATGATGAATAAAAAAACCATTTCTGAATATCAGCTTCTTACTAAATCTCCACGAAAATATTAATATACTGGGGATTTCAAAAATAATTCCCCATCTCTTTTGTATTGCATGGAGCTCAGGAGCTTGCCCCTGAATCGCACTGGGGCAATAAGTGCTTTTTTTATTGCTTCGCCTATTTGGCAGTATAACTAATAATCGTACATTATTAGTTATTATGTCGTATTATTTTGCCGTTCCTGTAGCATTGAAGGGTTAAACGTCTACACCAATACCTTGGAATCATTAATTCGCTCATTATCCTTCTATCTCCCTCGAACGTTTCGACACATTCCGTTCGCTCTTCTTGTTACGCATCGCATCAGCGCTCCCGAGCTCTATACTGTTCGTAGATAGTTAAGAAAATGTAATAGCAGTGTCGTTTCGTATCGTTTCTCTACATTAGGCCAGCTTATTCGAACTCCAATAAGCACATATATCAATCGCAGGTTATAGCCGAAGAAAAATAATCTCACCATGGATTGGGCCTCGGCCATCCAGTTGCCTGGCCATTCAGTAGCCTCAGTTTGTCGTAAACACTCTCGGCCGGACTGCCAGCACCGACTCCGACGCCAACAGCAGCCACCCCTTGCTGCTGTTGCTGGTGTTGCTGTCGCTGCTCCTTTTGCGCCGCCAAATTTCTCAACACCCTATTGATAGACGACACCTGAAATGAGAAAATATAAAATTAGTGCGATCATAGATTCCCGATTTTTATGCATAAAATCTCATCTAAACCGCCTTCTCTAATAATTCAACAGCAAAATTATTTAGCAACATTCAACATTATTTCAACGCATCTCTATACCGCTTTGCAGCCACCAAAGGAATCGGGCCTGGAAAGAAATCGACACGCCAATCAGACTACGTACATTGCATTATTTATCACGTTCGCCAAAGACAACAGTCCCCCACCCCCAATTTTCTCAAGAGATCCAGCAGCTGGCGTACTAACGCGAGCCAAGGGACACTACTCGCTTATTTCCAATCACGTTTATCCGCAAGAACAGTAGCAGCTTCTAGGGGACACCTTTAGTAGATTGAACATTGGCTCGAGAGGCATCAGATTTATTATAAACTCGAAACACGAGTTAAAGTTAGAGATAGATAGAGAGAGAGAGAGAGAAGAGAGAAGCCGGGGGGGCACGAAGTGAGAGAGCGCTTCTGCCCGATGAAATGCGATGAGAGCGGTAATTAAAACGATGCGGTGAGCGACGTGTGCTCCACGAGGGAGTTAATTACCTCCGCCTTCAATTATATCCGTCTCGCGTCACTCCAAGGGGACTTTGGCTTCTGCCAACCTAAGTACGCACTCACGCGTCTGTGGCGCGAAACACGTGCATGCGGCGACCTACACGCGCGACGCTACTTCCGTCAATCGAAGTGTGTATACGCCGCGACGCCGTGTTTCGTAATTCCCGCACGCGTCTTCCTCGAGATTAACCGGAACTTCGCGCGATCTTCATGGGCTGCGAGGCCAGCCGGTGAACGTCAGTGTCTCCTTTCGATGGATTTTCCACGGTGTCGCCAATTTTACGGTGGATCGAATTTCAATCGGGCAAAGTAGATTTTGGGTGATAAGAGAGACGGAGCGACTGATAAAAACGATTCGTTGAGAATTGTTTCAACGATTCGTGTATTTAGTAGCATATTTCGGGGAATAGTACGGCTGTGGGATTTTTAGCAGTCACCCACGAGTATTATCGCGTTGCCGTCTACGTTTGGCATTGCAGTTTTGCTTCTTGTTTTACTTTGAATGAGTTGAATGATACGAAAGTAACGTTAATGACGACAAATACAAATAATGTACATAGCAGTGTATCGTTGTTATACTAGTTTATGTATATTTGGATGTCTCTTTTGCCACTCTACAAAAATATGGAAAGATAATTGAAGTGAAAAGAAATCATGATCTTGAATTCTACAAAATAGCCCTTGAGAAGCAACTTTGCCCACGAAATTTTTTCTTACATTTACCAGTAACGAAGATGTTTAATCTTTTAATGTAATTTTTTCTTGAACATTATTGAATATATTGAATAATACCGGTGATGTATCTGAATATTCTAATATATTCAATAACGCGGCAGATACAGCTTACTTTATTCTCGCATTAATACTGTAAGAGTACTTTAATCGCTCACGGTATTCACTGTGCGCGCAATCATTTTCTATACCTTTCAAATAAACTTTCTCTCCGCAGATTAAAAACAAATTTCTTTTTTAAATCGTGCTCGTGTTCAAACGCAGTAGTATGCACGAGCCAGGGTACTGTATTCCGCGAGCCTCCATTCGTCTCAGTGTCGTATCTTTTATTTATCCTTTGGCCGGTGCGAACTGCTTTCGTCGGTTCTGTCACTGACAGCTCGCATAAATCCCGACCAAGTCGTAAAAGAATTCCCGCAAACTAAAGCTGTACGTTCTCCTGCTGCCGATAGTTCCGCAATTTATCCCCCGGACCTCTGTATTTTTCTCCACGAGTCGGTTGGTGTTCGCGTGCCCACACTGGCGTACAGTTGCCGCTGTTGAGTATAAAGGATATCACGAAGTGCACGCATACACAACAGAGTGCGTTGAATCTTTATTCCGCTGAAAAGAAAGCGTGTCGAGTAGATTTTGAGACCACACATTGCCGCTTTGAGGTCTAAAGCGATGAAGAGAAAGGTGATGAACAGATGTCAGATTAATTTAATTAATTTGAACAGGTGGTCATTTATTTTAGTGGAAGATACGATGTATAGCTTTGTCTGTCTGTGCATGTATGTTCAGGTGAAGTTCTACGTAGGAAAGTATTGTATTGAATGTTTGGATCTTGGTGGTTCCTGTTATCGCTGATTAGATGATACAGTATGGGGTTTTAGAAAGAGACATGTTTGTAGTGATCTCTGATAATGAGGGGTTATTACATCAATTGGAACTTTTTCTGCGAAAGATATTGAGCAGCCGGGTTTCTACTTCTGTTGTGAACGGGAGATGAAATTATGTTGCAGGATGAAGAATAATTTATCTTAGCAGACCAGACTTTGTCAAGTTATTCATAATTTCGTGAATTTACTACTTTATTCGGAATATTTTCATTATCAGGTATTCGCTATCAGTTACTCGCGTTCTTTTAGTTGGAAATTGTAATAGTCCATGTCCAATGTAGTGGACGACTGTTAATGTTTGATAAGCATTTTTTATTACACTATTGTCAGCCACATAAATTTATAGTAACGTTGCACACGCATAACGTCGTTGAACATTCTTGAAGTCACATTAACATACCGAGAAAAGTAATAGATTAGAATAATAATTTATATTTTTTTTCTTAAAGAGAAATTCACAAGGAGCAAACTAATAATATTGAAACCCAATTATGTCTTACAAAGCTTATAACAATAACTTCTTCTCTATGGAATTTGTTACGTGCGAATACAAAAATAACGATATATGCAATATGCAACGAGAAAACTAATACCTTGCAAGAATTACAATCGTCAATGATTGCTTTACGTCGATGAGGCATAGACTTAATTCAGTGTTCCAATAAAGATTGTGGTAATAACTTTTATACAATTCAGCAAAACAGAAAATTACATTTAACACTACCGATGTATTTTGGTACTCTTTAGATAGCATACGTTAGACAGATTATGAATACGAAAGTTGTTGAATCGACATTAAGAAGAGATATATAATTATTAATTATCATTCTGCCGTATTAAAAGTCATCATAAATTGCAATTGTTAATAATTTAAAAGCAACAAATCTGAAACAACTAATTCTGATTTGAATGGTATTTCCAGTGTTAAGGAAATCCACATTCTTCCTCCTATGTTTGAACTACAGCTATAGTATTATATATAAAGTTCTAGTTGCAACATGCCATGGGCTGTGCCGTTGAATGCGGCTGCAAAAATCAAATTTCAAACATTCGAATCCCTTCAAACGCTCTCTATGAAAGCATCCCGCTTTATCCAGGGAAAGAAACGATGGGGGAGGAATCGCGTGCCTAAGGGTTACGCGTAAGACTAGAGTTCTGGGATTGGCCATGGGAGATTTTCGTTCCCCAAGGTTTGTTAGACCTGATGTCAGGGTACCGCAGCATTGAAGCGAACTGACATCTCGGACCCATGAGCGGAACACTGTCATCCCCCTCAGTGCACACGTGAAACAGCCGCTATCACAGACGCGTCTCAAACACGAAACAGACATCGTTGATACTCTCCATCGACTTGTCATCGACGTTGCTCGATGTCCTGGACCTTCTTTTCTCCATCTGATTTTACCAACATTAGCAAATCGTGATGAAATCGAAGGCGGGCGTGCAGTTTGGTATCGATGGATTTGAGATACTTTCTTATTGTTACATATGTACGATCGTGTGATCTTAAATTAATTTTAACGAATAAATTGTTGAAATTAGCGAAATAGTAATTAAAGGAATATTATTATAAGTACAAGACTTTTATCTCCCATAAGTATACCAATTTCTCTAAACTCATTCAAAAATCCAGTCGAACACAAGTCACCTTCATCCTTTCACCCTGCCAACGCAGTATAGTTGGGGCATCCACTTTCGCCGTAATAGTTAACCACAGCAACGTGCCATATACAATTTTCATTTTCCACAATCACCACAGTATTTCTCCCGGGTATCCAATTTTCCAGCGTCGAAGCAAACAAACGGGTTTCTTCCGGCTTTCGTCTTAACGCGATGCCACGAAACGCACAAAAGCGTCCACTCCGAGGAGTCACTCGACGTCACAGGCTCGACACAATGAAAAGTCGTTGCGGCAAAGAAGGTTCACCGCGCGACAAAGCCGACGTACGAAAGAACGGGTGCCAGTCAAACGACAATCCCGCTGTGACATCGAGTGTCCTAGCTGTTTTGAACGTTTTTTTTTTCTCTTTTTCCTTCAATCACTGCGAATATCTTCTTGCTCCCTCCTCCACGGCGACATTTGCACTCAGTGTCACCCTTGTCATTACCGTAACAATCGTGACCATACTAGAAATCGATGCCGCAATGCTTTGTGCGCTTTATTACCAGCCACTTGCGAAGAATTGAAATTGGGTGACACGCATTTACGCGCGTGCTTTCATATACCTTTCAAGAAGAGATTTCTGTCAGCGTGTGCCTAAATTTTACGAATGGGCGGGGGGGGGGGGGGTGCAAGTATTCAAGTATTGTGGTCGGATTCGGTAACCTACTTGAAGAGTTGAAACGATGCGATTGAGTAGAACGCTGGGGAGCTTTCATTTCAGTAACCGATTGAATTTTCGAAATTCCTCAGTCGATTGCGTTTTGTTAGTTAAGAAGTTTGGAAGTGGATCCGTTGTTTTTCTCTATTTTAACTCCTTGAAGTACGGTGGTAAAAGCCTTCCTACCACTTCTTTGTTACGATAATTGTATGGCGATGCAAACACTGCGAACCAATGTAAATATTGTCTCTACATATATTTCTGCAAAAAATGAGTATTAACCTTGTCGTTCGAAATGTATAAATACGAGACATCAAGAGAATTTTAGATTTAATTACATTTTTGTACTTGTAGTGACATACTGATATATTTCATATTACAGTTTCTATTTGGGCCCTCGATAATAATTGAAAAGTACTTCGTTCTCTACAGTTACGATAAATGTATTTTTCAGATCATCTCTATTATCGTAATTGTCGGGTCGTTTAGAATCGTGCGAGGATAATATTATGACGTCTCTATCCGGCACCCTTTTCGAGGATCCCAACCCAAACCACCCTCTTCACGGTTCATGCTAATTTCATCGATCCGTCGAATTCTTCATAGTTCCTATCGTGTTCTGTACTCCCGCCGCGTGTCGTCCTTTGTATGAGTAGCACGGACCCAGGATAATATCGAAGACCCTTTTTTGCGTCCATTGTAGCGAGAGGCGTTATGATACGTATCATTCAAAAGCGCGTCGAGATTCTTGTTCTCGTCCATTGCTTGATAATACGAAGGGATATAATGTACGCAACTGCATATTGAAATTTCACGCCAAAAACGGCAAAGCAATTTTAACCAATTCCAATTTTACTTGTGAAGTAGTCAGAAGTATACTTTGAAAATTTTTGTATTAGATATTTTTATTCTTCAATAGACAATATAGTGCAAGTGGAAGTCAATGGATAATGTGTAGGATATTGGTAACAAATTTCGATTATTTTTATCTTTAATAATAGCCACCTTTGTACAAACCATCATGATTATTTTATGTGAACTTTAGATAATAATTTCGAAAGTTACTTCAATGTATGTATTACCGTGAAAGGTACAACGAGTGCCAATCATTTTTCCAATTTTTCACCTTCTACGTTAATGTGTCCATTAACTACAAGGGACAGTAGATCGGATCTAACTGCTTCGAGAAATTCGTATGATAAAAACGAAAGCGAACACATTATAGAGAAACTCGGGGGTGAGTCATTTCACTTCAAATTCATTCAGAACGTAAATGATTAATCAGGTTATCACGCGTATCTTTAAAATCTTTACCAAACTCACACACTGCGAAAGCATTTCCAGTTACCATTTCAAACACACAAGAGAAGCATTCGTATACGCGTAGTGAACAGGCAGAAACCAAAAAAAAAGTGTCACCCTGTTGAAGCAGGGGTGGCTAGTCACCATCGTAGTCTCTGCAACGCCTGTTTTGCATGACGTCTGGGTAATAGCGGGCGCATTATCCTCCAACGCGGATACTGTTTAAACGTGTGCAGTACGCGAGTGCAATTTTTACGAGTGCTTATCCGCGGTAGTCGCGTATTTCCTGTTCTTCCCCCTTCCTTCCAGTGTTGCCGCTCACAAGAGTCGAGTGTATTAAGCGAGAAGAGCGGAAGAAGCGAAGGGTGCGACGCTCTTTCCTTCCCCATTCAGTCCACTTCCGTTATCCTGGGGTCTGAACAAGCTCCATGCACCGCGGCTTTATTATGACGAAAACATCCTGAAATAGTAGTTCGACCGATCCGAGCCGCCTGGCGGAATACATTTTATGGGGGTTATTTAAAAGTCATGAGAGCGTTGCTCAAGGAAGTCGAGGATGTCATAGCGTTTTCGGCGAATGACTTTGTCGTATCCTGTTTCGTATGTATCGGCGATGAAAAATAGTCGCGAACTGCTTTGTTTGAGAATCGGCTAACAAGGAAGCCTAGACAACCCGAGGATACCGATAATTATGAAACTTTGCATACAAGTACAGCATGTCATCCGTAATACAACCCTATATTCCAATGGTGCCATAACTCGGGTTTAAGGGGTGAAATCAGCCCTTGAAAAAAAATGAGGATTTTCCTTTTCGTCAAATATCTCAGGAACGCTGAGAGATATCTGAAAAAAGATATATATCTCGAAAACCACGAATTTTTCGAACAAATTTTTTACGCAGTTTAATAAACACAATAAAACGGTGGAAGTTTTACTTAAACTTTTTTCAGATATCTCTCAGCGTTCCTGAGATATTTGACGAAAAAGAAAATCTTCAATTTTTTTCAAGGGTTGGTTTCACCCCTTAAACCCGAGTTATGGCACCATTGGAATAGAGGGTTGTATTACGGGTGACATGCTGTACTTGTATGCAAAGTTTCATAATTATCGGTATCCTCGGGTTGCCTAACCTTCCTTGTAAGTTGACGTGTTTACCATGGTGTAAAGTATTTTCCACGAATGATGAAAATTAACGGTTATTAGATAAATAATTGTCCATATGATTGGTTCGATATATTACAGTTACTTAGAGATATGTAGATTTGATAAACTAACTGAAAAAATTTATGAAAATTGGTCGACCCCCAAATTTCCAAGTAAGAGTCTATTTAAGAACTGTCTAACGAATTTATAAGTGCATTACAATTAATTCACTATTACTATTACTAAATTGTTTCATTCTTCTGTACTGTAACAATCGGTCCAAACTTATGTTTACTATTCTGTTTCAGTTGTCCTGAGAAGGCACTATTGCGCACGAGTAATGGAAGAAATTGCATTCTATTATAATCTCCGGGAGGAACGCGCAAACTTTCAGAAGTGGTAAAAGGAAACGCTCCTTGAATCCGTCTAAAAGTATTTTATCAGTTTGATTAACATTTATCAGAACCTTTCTCATTTTTCCTATTCGCACAATGTGCCATTCGAAACGAGGTTTACAATTGCTATTGAACGATATGTACTACGTGACACACGCAACCGCATTTCATACAAGCGCGAATAGTAAGTATCATACAAACACATGTACACAAACTCGCACCGGATAGAACAGAATTGAAGAGCATTGCAAGTAAAATGTTATATAACCTGTCATTAAATCACCCTTCCGCGTCAAGAATGATACAGAGTGTCGCGTAGTGCACCTAAATCATATGTTACGTGATTTCTGAATCGACTGCCGTACGTTACCGCGTAATAAGAGTATATCGCGTTATGCGGTTTCCGCTCCTCGACACTTGATAGCGATTTAACGCTCCGTTTCTAAACACGCCCTTATTGCACTGCAATAATGTAATTGGCGTTTGAGCTTCGAGCTGTGTACGTGCGAATGTAATGCACGATCTATTCATGAAATGAGGGTTATCATTTTGTCTCACTTCGTAAAGGTATTGTTGACAATTAATAATTTAATATAATTCATGTGGCAAGAATAAGTGAGGCGTTTACAAACATTTGACCTAACAGTAAGGTACACTTTTTTATGAAATCGTCGAAAAAAATATCCGATACTTTTGCTGTGCCGTGGTATTTTGTGCCTGCCGTGAGGTAAAAAAAAAGTTGAAAATTAAAATACTAAATATTTCTTATAAAGTGCATACATACAAACGCATATTATACTTAGCATTCAAAATTGATATGGTGTAGCGAGAGAATTTGTTGCCCAAAGTATTTAATAAAATAGAAAAACTCTTTACTCTCACAATATATTTGAATCGAACTTCGACGTGACATTTCAAATGACCATCACGAAAACTGTATAATACGTTGCACGTGGGACACATTAAACGCCATCGTTTGCTGTGCCCACTAACGCTCCCACGAAACGTAAAACATGAAAACCGTGCAATTTTTCGTCGATTATTCCCAATTGCAATTACAACGAATTCGAACCCGTAGAAATTGGGGTGAACTGGTGCGACACGCGTCGATACGCCGATTTGTAGTATAAATCTTGCACCCTACACCGCGACGATATCGTGCAGTCACCCCATGCCGCGTGGGAAATCCCGGCTGGACCAAGCTGAAGAAGTACGGAGAAAAAAAAAATACATGAAACGCGTGCCCCACGATTGTGTAACGTGACAGCTCTATTATGTACGCCCGATCCTCCAGCTCGGCTTCTGGTTAACTCGATCTGACCGTTCCACATATTTCCACGACCCCTTTTTGGCAATGAAACTGTGACGCTAATATCCTGCCGTTGGAGTTACAACTTTTTATGTGGAAAGGATGATGATACATGCTTATTAACTCTCATTTTTCCGAATAATTTGCTTTCCAAACGATTGCACAGTGGTCCATTCTGATATTATTGTACAACCGCTATATCGTATATGAGAATACGATATTTTGGTTAGATTGTTAAATGTACTTGAAAAATGATAAGCTAGTAGGTGTTGTAGTTCTTTTGAAAATACACATTGCCGAAATGTTAATTAATTCTTAAGGCGTTTAGTCAATTTATTGATTGTATTGAAATTATATCAGTACGGTATGTATGAACAAATATACATAGTATTCTTACTTCTTATGCTTGTATGTTTTGTGTTGGAGTAATTTTAACCAATATCTGTTATTTTTTATATATAACCTGCTATATTAATATCGTTGTGTTAAACAATTAGTTGCCTTCAGATAACTTTCAGAACCTCGAAACATCTGGGCTAATATACGCCCAGATATATTGTTTACAATATGTTATTATAAACAAATAGTAATGCCACTATAAAGGCAATAATTGCTCAACAGTCAAAGAACTTCTGTATAAAATAAAATGACGACATTCATTCGCGCGTATGGCAAATAATGGGCCAGCAATTTATTCGCCAGTGTATAAATTAATCATCAGACAGGATATAAAGTCCCGTTGTCTGGGACGAGCTGCGAAAAGAGCTGGAAACCAATTCTCGCCGACGAAGACGATCCTTTCCCATGTATCGTTATCTACCGCGCCATTATTCCACGAGTTATCGCTGCAACTTTGATTTATCGCCAGGAACACCAAGAAACTTGGCTTGGTCCTCGGCAGCATCGTGGATTTCGCGTTTCTGCACATCACGGCTATATCGAGGGAAGGATATCACGGTAGAGATACGATGGCACGAGGACGCAAAAAATACACGGAACTGAGGGGAGAATGTGGCATTCGAAATTTCAAATACACATTACCAACATATCTTTTAAGATATTTAAACAGTTGATAAGTAATAGCTATTGTAATGCGACACGCCCAAGCAATATAAGAGTTTCCTGTTACGAGTTGTAAATTATGGAACTGGCTACTTACTGAGAAGCAATAATAAAATATCGCTGTGGAAACATTTTCAATGCAGTCCAGAAATTATATTCGTGGGCACATTTCAATTTTTTAATCGTATATCGTCAGTCTCTATTTTGTTGTAATCCAGGCGTACTTTAACCATTTTTTAAAAAGCTTAAATATTCGGTAGCGTGTATGCTATCGCCAACAAAACTGTTAGCACAAGTGCAATTTTAATGTGTAGTGTACAAAGTTAATGCTCCTGCCGCGCACGTCTCGTCGTCTTTGCCAAACGAAGGAGGGTTTCTCTCTCGAGAGACACTGCCACCCTTCTTCTGGAGAAAAAAGGACGCGACAACATCAAAGAAAACTTTCCGAATGGCTCGACGACGAACCCAGGATCCTCGGGAAAAGTGCATATTTCCTCACCGAAAAATGCACAGAAATGTATCCAACAAACATGGGACCGTGACGGATGGACGAGCAGGGGTACAAAAGGGGTGGAAGGCGATCGCGCGGGCAAGATACAAATTACATTTAAATAGAAGTCGAGGAACGCCCGGCATTCGCAATTTAAACGAACAAAGAGAGAGGGAAAGAAACGAGCGGACGAAGAGGAGAGGTACATAACTGGAGAGCACAGAGAGCGAAACGTACGAAGGAGGAGACATGAAAGGCCGAATCTAAAGTACAGCGTGGAACAGCAAACGAATAGAACGGGCACGAAGATGAAATATATACGCGTCCTCCTTCTCTTTCACTATTTCATTCTTGCCTGGCGAAAGATCGTTCCGTGTTAGACGGCTGATGCCACGTATAATCATAGCGTTTAATCTGGAACAACGGAGGGTTGGTTTTCGGCGGCGATAGAAGGGCTGCTGCCTCCAAGACGCGCATAGGGTGGCTATGCGCGTTTGTGAGAGGGGATGCGGTATTTAGCAACACGCCAGGGGTTCCCGTAGAGTAATACAAGGGTGGAGAACGCGCCACGCGTCGCACGTTATTGCCTTCTGCAGGCACCATGGAAGAACGCTCCACCAGCAACCCCCGCCACCTATGGATTCCAATGATCTAACTTCCCTGTCGATGGATGCTCCTCGAATCGGGGGCACTGGTCACGTGCACAATTTTCTGGATTATATCTAGAGCTGTATGAAAAATCGGTCGGTGGGGCGGTGGATAACAGGTGGTGCTGGATTTGAGAAAGATTTGCTTGGTTGATGGAGAAGGTCGTGTGAACGGTTGCAGAATTTTATCATGGCACTGCGTGGAGATGGGAAATGGTTCTTCTTATATGGAGAAGCAAACCGTGCTTAGGTCTCTGGTTTTTTGAATTTTCCCTAAATGTACTTGTTCATCTACAGTAAATGACAATAGTATGCGGGAATAAATATATGGAAGATGGATATATTTTTGTCTACATTGTGAAATATATTAAAGTAGTTGCATATGTAAGTGCACATAAACTTTTGTAATAAAGAATATTAAATGCAGAAGCTAATTGCCCTGTTTAATAATTTACTATAACGCTTGGCGTTAATATGAAGGAATTCAGGTCGCCCACGTAGCAACTGAACAAATACCCTTGCCCTTAACTATTTGTAAGGGCATTTTTTTGTATTATTCTGATTCCGATAAGTACTATACCATTTCATTCCACACCTATTTCATCTCTATTAGACTATAATATAAGTACCAATAATATCTCTGCATACCTGACACAGAAGGACAGGCAAATTTTCAATTTCAAAGTAGCAAAAGTTTCATTCCCGACTCGGTCTTAGTTTACCATCAAACAACGCACACGTTCATTGCGCCACCCTGCACGTCTAGAATCCCTCCCGAGCGCACAAGTCGAGGCGGAAAAATTCATGAAGATGGAGGCGCATCACAGCGAGATACCCGTCTCGTCAAACGAAAGAAAGGAAAAAATCCTCAGAGAAGATTGAACTGCCCGATAGCATCTGGGGTAAAAAATGTTGAAGACAATCGGTCAACCTGTAAACCGATATCCTTCGGCTATTCCGATCCGTGAGCGTACAACTCGCGCACAAGTCTCGTCCCCGGGATGACACACGGCCGTTTACGTGCGGCGTGCTGTCAATCGTCTCTGATTGGACGAGACAGCCGCCACACGGTGGTCGAACTTGAACAGGTCGGTATAAGATTGCCGGCCCCGTTAAAATGATGTTGACCGCTTCGGCAGAGGTATCCCTTCATCCTGAGAACTCGAGTTCTCTTACTGACTGTTGCTCGTGAGCGTCTAAACGAGAACGTTGGACTTGAGCTGAAAGTGTTCCAAGAGTTTCGTGGAGAAAATTAAAGACTTCCCGCCTTTCAGAACGATTTATCGATACTCTCGATATTCTTAAACGCGTGTTAAATGGATATTCCGCAGACTGTGCTGCCTTTAGTGGCGAAATTGAGTTGAATTTTTTGGCAAGTAATTTAATATTCGTGCAACTTTTATTTCATTGCCTAGACAAATAATGCAATATGTGATAGCTTTAATATACCCACTTCCATAAAACAGGTTTCACTTCACTGTCCCGAATTTTGAAGCCGACAAGCAAAATGTTTATGTATTTTGCACATCGTTCCTTAGAAAAAAACCCAAGCGATCGCCAACAATTAATATCGTGTTCACTTTTCCTTTTATATGGGCACAAGGAAACTTGACGACCAATCCAGAAGTTCAGAAAGTTGCAAGTTCTTATGTTCTTCAGTTTCTTAGATCAATTTTGTATCTAAAAGTAATACATTCAGCAAAGAAGAAACGAATTAGACCTGATATTTCTTTTTTCGTTCGTGCGAAACGAAAAATGACCTTCCCTTCGGCATCTCTTACTGCAAATATTTCTTAACATCGCTTCATCGCACTTCTTTCTCCAATAATCTATTACCCATGTATTCTCTGAAAATCTCGACGTACATTCCCTCAGCAAAAATGGGGCGGACTTCTGCGCCCATAAACAAGTCTTGCACGTAGCACTCTGAACCCACGAGACACTCGTATTTCGAGTTCCTCGCGAGCCGCGTAAATTCGGTTCGGCCAAGAAATTAATTCTATAAAAGCCTGGCCATCGAGCGACGGTACAGTGATTAAAGGGGGCGCGTCGTTTCATGTACAAGAAAAAGAAGACTTCAGCTATCGCGTCCGTAAAGGATCGTCCATGGAAATAAAGGAGCAAGTGGTAGACGCAGAAGAGGACGAAATACCAGGAACAAGGAGAGACCAAGGTGGAAAAGAAAGGGGGGGAAGAAGAAACGCTGGACCAAGGGGATGAAAAAGGGTGAGAGTTAGCAGCGGTTCGCTGAGAAATACATAATGCAGTAGCCGGACGTCTCCGACACTCTGCCCCTACCGTCCTATGCCTCCCTATCCACCCCCATCTCCGTCTAGAGGCCAAGAAGAGGGCTGTGTGCTCCGTGAGAGGACATACAGGGTCGCCAGCAGAGGGGTTGCGCTCGCGGCACTAAGGAGGGCTCGGTAACACGAGAGGACGAAGGGGTGCATTGATTTACGCGGCCAGGCCAGGCCAAGCCGAGGGTGTCTCCAAGGCGGACGTACAGGGGCCAACAATTCACTCGCTTCAGCTTCCACTAGCCATCCATTACTTTGCCTCTTCTAGCGAGATTCAACTCATCCCTGCCATCGCGTTGCTGCTGTGCCTTCTTCCTACTCTGCTGGCATTGTTGCGGTTACTTGCGATGCGTGTGTCGGGAATGACGTGGACGTCGAATGTTGCGGTGGGTGTTGGCGATTCGAACGATTTTCCCGGGAGTGGGAGCGGGAACAATGTATACGCGGAGCGTGCGGCAAAGATTGCCGGAATTTCTTGAAAAATTTCGTCCACGTATAATTTGCGTACAAAAATCGCGAATCTGAATTGCTGAGAAATTAGTAACATTTATTAGACTAGGAAGAATAGCATTTGACGAAAAAAGTTACAAAACTGACACATTTTACTACAATACTACTTTGAGCAGCTTTCAGACGCTGAATTGTACACCTATAGTTTTCTTTTTTTGTGCCTTTGGAATCTTTTTCAGGCTTATCGTTGGCATGAACAATTTTTAAGCGATAATGGGGCATGCTGAGCTTTGCTTGTATTTTATATTTCTTTCGCACGGCATAATAAAAATTTTCTTACAAAAAGGTAAATGCTTTGTGCCTTGATAACAGCTTGTGTTGACCATAATAAAGGTGTTCGTTTTGTGCCGCCTCTCAGTTATAATTATAGTATAAGTTCAAAGAGAAATAAAGGAAAATAGTTATACTTAGTCCTATATATGTTCAGAGTGAAAAAACACTGTACTTTATCGATTAAATAACGAACTACTATACATGCACTGACATTCTAAAGAGATCTCTGTAAACGAATGTAGAAAAAAATGCCCAGATAAGACAACCTTCCTTTCGCGCATGGTAATGATTTAAAATATGCAGAACGTAATCCACGACTATAATTTATGGCATTTGGCCTTTAATATAAATGATAAACATACATACGAACAGAACAAACTGTTTATTAATGCCATCGTTCTCGATAGGTATGAGCACCCTAAGTATATTAATTGTATAAAAATACGAACATACATTAACATAGTTAGGTAAGTTAAAGAAGAACACTAAAATCCTGAAAAATATTGTATTCAAAAGATTAACATACATTTTCCTGATTATAAACATCTGTGCATACCTTATAGTAACGTAGAAACAATTGTACTGACGTTGCACTAAAGGGTACCAATGCCTTTGCACTTTTCAAGAAGCTCTCCTGCAAGTTTGATGATTTATTCCGATGTCAGGTAAAATGACACCGTATAATAAATATTCATAATTCATTTATACCTACATAAGTATACGTATGTAAATAGAATATTTCTTCTTACATTTATTATGATATATGCAGAGTCACATTTTCATCGTATATTCTTATTGGAAGTGGTAGAAGCGTGACCAGGCTGATAATACATGGGTCCAGTCGTTTGAAGGTTTGTCCAGTTTGCTTTAGCACGTGGAAATAGCGTGCAAACACGTCCTTTAGGTGGCCCATTCACGGTGGGGGACTATTAATTACAGGGACGCACTCGGTCACCACGGAGAACCGTACCATCCCCCGATTCAACTCCCTTGTGCTACTCGTGATTTTCTACCCCTAAGTCAGGGAACGGGGGAAAACAAAACTGGTGTAGATGTCATGTGGTCAGTACCCAGTTGTGAAAGTGCGAGTGGTACCGTTTAGCCACGTAATCTCACCTTTGGGCTGTTCAATTACTTTCACTTCAGCAAAATGCATATATAATATGCATATGCATGTATATAGAAGGGGGATCACCAACATTTCACATTGCGTTCTCATTTTGTCAACTGTAAAATCAGTTGTCAATTCATTAAGATTGATTAGTAAGTAAACTTCTTCGTGCAGCTAAATTAATGATAATGAAAAATACATTAAGAAAATGTTTTTAAGTTTTCACCTTTCTAGTAAGTAGTGTTGTAGAAAGTAGATAAAATATTTTGTTTCTTAATATAGTATTCATCCGAGATCCATTTTTGTTG
This sequence comes from Nomada ferruginata, assembly GCA_963583965.1. NCBI lineage: Eukaryota > Metazoa > Arthropoda > Insecta > Hymenoptera > Apidae > Nomada > Nomada ferruginata. The sequence goes on from OY757213.1 coordinate 16,871,579, forward strand.
TTTGCACGACTTTATCAGAATAAAGTCTTCATTTACGAGAATTTGAAATGCGTAATTTACGTGAAATTTAATTGACGATTATGTCGCCAATTGTAGTATTAAATATTATTTAATTTGATTCATGTGGGAACCATTATTAATATTTCGTTTATAATTCTATTATAAGAAAGCGCAAAAACAAAAAGCTACAATAAACAGTTTCAATGTTGGAGGAAGTGCAGAACATTGTACGAAAATATATGGCTTTCATTCGTTGAACAAAAGCTGCAATTTATTTTTTACAATCTACTTGAAACTTTCATCGCTTTCCTTCGTTCACTTTATACTGCCCTTCGATTTGAACTCGATACTACAAAACTGCCGTAGACTTTTTGCACGCATATACGGAGTAAAATTGAGTTGCAGAAGTAACTTCAACTTTTGGCACTAGATCAAGAGCGAAGTATACAGCAACCACTCGTGATTTCGAAGTGTTCATTGGGGGTGAGACATCAACGTCAACTCCCGGAAAGAACGATCGCGGTCAGGGTGGCCAGCTCAACGAATGTAATCTCGTTTGACAGTGGTTCTCTGTCGATTTCAAAACGATTTTTGAATGAGTATCGCCATTCGGTAATAGGCCCTTGAAAATAGAACATCATTGATAGCTCGTATCACTGGAGCCATCTCCGAAATTGACTCCTTTCTCTTCTTAGCCCTACAAAAATTATCTGAAGCATTTTTATTGAAATCTTCTGCTTCTAAAGTAGAGGGCATAATTATCTATATTTGACTTCAATTTAGGAGGAAATTTATTTCAATAATTTTTGTTGCAATCAGAGTATTGCTTCATGCTTTGCATACAGATTTACACTTTCGAAACTGTATAGATATACATAGGTATGATGGACATAATAAATCTATTTAAAAATGTAGTATTCTTTTATACTCGTTACTATCTTCCTCCTATTTATTTCACATTGTATTATACTGTTCACTATGCACTATTCACAGGAAAGAAATTTGTATTCGTTAGAGTATTGATAATCCTCTTGTGTGTCTTGGTCAAATTCAAAAAAAAAGAATCCGAAATAAAAATCAGACGCCAATCATCGAATGTAGACAAAATAAATGTCATTCAATTACCTCTATTTCCATTAATTAATAACAATCTCATATTGGTACTTATACCAATCGCACCTGAATATACCAAAACTACAATACTCACGATTCACATGAATCAACCTTAATACAAAAGAAAAAATAATGACCGGACGAAGAAACGCTTTCTAGAAATACGTTAAAAAGGCTCTTACAAAATTCTATTGTTTGAAACAACTGAAAAGTGTAATATCTCGATACAGGACTCGAACGGGTGTCAAATTAAGGGGAGCAGACGATTTCGACACAGGGGATACCTTAGTTAGAGGATTGGTCGAGAACCACTGATAGTATTCCGGAATCAGTGGTGCGAGTAAACCAATAACGCGTCCGCCACACCGGGTGCCAGATTCAAATCCAACTGGGGACTGAAACGGCATTCGCCGACGAAACGGATAACGAAAGCTTCACAGGACATTTCGAATCCGACGCCACGTCCTGCAGCCGTTTCGGGTTTGTCAAATCATTGTCCATTCGATCGTGCATGCGATCCTCCTCAAAGCGAGAGAGAATGCCCACCTATTTTTTTTTTTTTACTGTTCATTCATTTTATTCTACTTTGTAAAGAGACTGAAGTAATTGGACGATATTTTTGTACCGTAACTCGAGTTGCAAAAAAATGTAGCGCCTCTTTTGACAGTTTTTAATTTTACTTTCGCGTCCCCCGGTGAATTCGAACTGAAAAGCGTGAAATTGACTTAAAAATAGGTTTTTAAATAATTCTCTCGGGTTTTTGTACTTTTGTTCGTAATTAATTTAGTTCCCGCTTTATTTCATTTTTGTCTGTTAATATATTTCCTTTAAATCATAAAATTGTATATAATAGTAATCACCTTTTTGGAAACTGTTCGGTAAATGTATTAAAATGAATTAGCTGAAATATTTATAGGTATATAAGGCTGTTTTGTTACCTGTTTAAACTTGATTAGCATTGTAAGAATATTTATTTCTGTAGCATAAGAAATAACGAATACTGTGTTCTAGTTTCTTTATTACGTAAATTATCGCATTATATTTCTTCTATTTCATTTTATTACAATGTCTGTTTTAAATAAATTTCATGATTCTCAAACGGTCCAACGCAAAAGTCACTGATCTGTCCAACTAAATTCTTATATGGGATAAAAGATAGAAATACGTTTCCAAACATGATAACTGAGCGCAAAAAAAGCAAACAAAAGCTGAAAGTCTTCAAATACATTGAAACTACATGCATCTATTTCTACTCCTTTAATTCCCATCATTGACAAATACGTGTGATAAATGAAATTGTCACAAATGAATCTGCAATAGGAAACAGAGTTCTCTCGAGCATCATAGAACGAATCAGAATTCGTCGTTAAATATTCCAAGTGATTCGAAGACGAAACGAAAAAGATTCGTGACGCATCCAAGTTCCGCTGTCGCGGCCTCTTCAGCAGCCAGCCGGGAACGTCGGATATTCAAGGATATTCCGGCCGTTTTACGGGGGTGTACGAAGCGTATCCAATTTGATGGCATTACAATAACGGGGGTAATGTCTGAGAATAATGAAATTTCCCTCAATCACCGCGACCCGCCTGGAATACGTTTCTTCTTCCTCCCCCTGCTCCGTTCAATCCCCGTTTTCATTCCCCTTTTCCTCTTGGCGCTGAACTACGAGCTTTCGACACGGCGAGGACACGACGAGGAACGAAAAGAAAGGATACAACTGTGAGGAGGAAATGTGCAGACGGTTCGATAGCAACGTTGGCGAATCGATTTTCTTCGCAGGCTACATATTTCGCTCTTTATCGACGCAGAAAACGGCAAGTGGGTACTCGCGCGTCGGTACGCGTTGTTTCGCTCGAAGCGTTGAGTCTTCGACTTCCGGTTTTTGATTCGCGACGAGATTCAGATTCGAATAATTCGAGAACATTTCGGGAAGTATTTGTCCACGAGTTTTTACAGGGGGAACAATTTCATGGAATTATCATGGAAAAATTTTGTTGCTGGTTCCTTTGTTTCGCAAATATTTTTCTACAAATTCGACCCGGGTAATGAATTTTGTTAAATGGTGTTTCGCGTTCTTCTTAGCGTATTGTACCTACTGACCATTTCCACAGAGTTTTTAATTGAATAATATTTTGACAATGGCAATATTACAAAAAACTTCACTTTCTGTTTTGTAGCTACCCTGGATTAAATATTAACAATTACAATTAACAAAGTTTGGGTTTCCTATAAAAAAAATGTGCGATTCTATTATTGTTTAAAACGTTTCTATATGCGATGAAAAATGTAAAAAAATAAGTTTCGCAAGTACCTGTTCAATAATCCCGTCGCCTACGATAAATTCTAAAACACGGGATGCACAATTGCACATTGCAACCGGGGCAGTGATCTTGGATAGAAGAAACAGAGACGACAAATACGAAAACTAAAGATAAACGTGTCTGAAAGAGTAAACTTATATATCTGCGTTATACTAAACAACATGGCCCCAAATTACTGTAATTATCGTTAACAAAAAAAATAATACTCCCTGTTGCTAATTTCTCTTTATTTCCAAAATCTCAATCTTCTCAACTTTACCTGCACCTGATCAAACTATAAAATCGGGAAATCTATTATATTTAAGCAAACTGTAACGAGCAAAATTATAAGAAATCCACCTGCTACGCGGTAGAATAAAAAATTGCCTCAAAAAATTGTCCCTTTTTCCGTATTAGAGAAAAGTCGATTTATCTAACAACCGTCATTACTGAAATAACAAAAAATCCCATTTAATTCGCAGAAATGAAAATGCCATCGTTTGTAAATACTACGAAAGGAAAGCTGCAGCGTCTACCACGAAAATCCCTTTATTTTTCGTTTCGCACGTTGCAGTTTCTCCGCCTTCCACAGTTCCACGTTCCACACCTTTCGTCCCACTCAGCGACGTCGAGATAATAATTCTCGGGCGAACTGTACATAATGGAATATTACACGGGCCATTAAAGAAACGTTAATCTTGGCCACAACAAGTTCAGAAGCGCTTACAGGATGCTCAAACGCGGCGGGGATTATACTTTGTACACTGGCTTTGATCCTCCTTCGCCCTGGAGGCTGCTCCGTTCACGTCCCCCCCTTCCCCAGGCCTTCGTCAGCGTAATTTGTTAAAGCGCTAAATTCCACGATCGTTCCGCCCCGCGTCGGAACACCAACTTCTGTTGGAACAACTTACGCCCCCCGTTTAGGGTAATTGACTACTTGTTTTAATTTCTACCGGGCGAGTGTTAAGATTCACGGAGAATGTAACGAATCTAATATTTTGTTAGATAGCAGAGTTTAAGGGGACTGCTCAATCTCTGTGCAATACGTCAATTTACTATTCATTTGTAAGAAAGGAATTGCGACTCCGAATTTTTGCAACGATTAATGAAGTACATGCAGGCTGAATCCATAATATTTCCATAGTTAGTGGATCGATCGAAATATTTTTCTGCCGCATAGTGTGGTTGTTCAAAGGGTACACTTTTTTAATCGGTCTTCTTTTATTTTCGAAGTGTTCAGTATCATCTTTAGCTTGTTTAGAGATGGACTAGTAAGTCGTCAAACCCATTTCTGATCGAACGTCGAAACGAGTTCGGCAGGCATCATAAAAATGATTTTTTTTCCATTGGAGCTGAAGAAGCAGTAAATAAAATAGCCTAGTTGAAATAGTTTTGCCCGATCTAAGATTGACTGGCGTTACTGAATTATTGTTATCGCTATTTCACTTCTCGCACAGTGTTTATATACATTTCGCTTTTAAATAGAATATCCTTTTTTTTTTTCAGAGGTTCCAAAGAGAATCCTAATTTCCAAGTAAAAAGGTACTACACAGTTTTGGTCCTAGAGCTAATAATTAACGCGATATTAACGAAATATTTCATACGATTGTCAGCTGTGTACTTTAGGTTTTGTATTTGATACTTACTGAATTGTATGATTTTATACCGGATATCCAAGCATGTTAAACAACACTAAAAGTACTTTTACTACAACACTAAAAACTTTGGACTCTCGCAATTTCTAAAAAGGAAGTGTCAAATAATTCGTCTATCCACATTATTTAAACCAGAGTCAGCTCACTTCTGACTTTTTTCGTCGCGGCAAGAATGTTTCATCTCCTTCTCTTTCGGAATTCCGACGAAAGCATTTGATTCGGTACTCACAATCAAGTACACGTATGTATACATGCATAATATACATATATATGTATATATGTATGCCTATACACCTTGGAGCCATTACGAAGGCGCAAGGAAAGAAAGATGAAGAGAAAGGGGCAAAGGGAGAAAGGAGTAAGGGGTCGCGAAGAAGGGCGGCGAGAGGAAAGGAGAATTTAGCGACCCTCTTTCGCTTTTTACCCTGAGCAAGAGTCGAAGAGCCCCTTAGCCACCGTTTATTGGACGCATGCAAATATCCATGGCAACGAGGGACCACCATGGGAAGCAACCCCGTCGCGAGCTCTCCGCGTATTAGTGGGTAGAGTGCGTCGTATTTGAGATATCACGGAGGAAAAAGGGAGGAACCCGGGAAATTTTCTTTTGATCCGTCCACTATTTCTTCCGCCGCGAGCGATTTCTTAATTGATTCCTTTGTCCTGCGAAATCTGCTCTTTGCTCGTGTACTATAATAGTTCAAAAAATTGGACGGCCTCGAATGTTTGCAGCCGTTTCATAATGGAATCTGTTGTTCGGTAAATTCATGTGCCACTGTTTTTGCTAACGTAACACAATTTTAAGATAATAAGTATTTATCAGTATTAGAATGTTGGTTAATCGGTTCACGGTTATTCCTGGTCTCGGTCATTCGAGGCGTTGGTTCTGCAGGACCTCTAACAGTATACGATCGTGTCTATCTTCTGATTAAGCCGGTTAATCTAGGTCCGTAGTGAAAAAATACGCCAGAACAGAAGTTGCCTGCAGTTTTTAGCGTTTATCTTATTTTTATACTTCTTTGTCCCTGTTTGTCGTAAGATTACGTTCAACGAGGTTAGCATACCTACATACTATTTCTTTTATATATTTCTTCCGACTTTGAATATTGCAGTGCAGAAATATATTACAAATGTGTTAACAGGTAGGTACTGATTAACACGGACAGTACTGATTACAAAGTATTCCAGGGGTTGATAAATATAATATGTAAATTATTCAATCTATTAAATTTATTATGTATACAATAGGTGTTTAAGGAATGGGATTAGTAAAGTTTGCAATAATATAAACAACCGTCTTTTCTATCACATTCCCAAACAGGTTAAGCTACTTCTTTAACGTCAACAATCTATTGCAACGTTGAAAATTATCTTTCCAATAAAATAGCTGCGCTTTTCAAATTATTTTATTCATGATTCAGTCAGTTATTATACCGTGAGATTAATTCTGTCACGATTGTACTATACATAGGTCCAAATAGGTCGGCAACGATGGCATTTATGTAGTTCCATAATATTTACGCAGGAATTTCATCGGTACGCATAAATACACCCCGCCATAGTCACCTCACAGAAAACAGATTTCCATCCATTCCCTCAGCTTTCCGCACCGCAACTATCTATGTAAATGCGTTTCTGCTTTGTGCGCGTGCAGATAGCGCCATTGACAATACGCTTCCGCGCTTACAACCTCCACCCAACAAAAGTCGGGCTTCATTACGCGTGTGTCGCGACTTGCTTTATAAACTGTCGTCCTTGTTACCGTGGCAAGTATCATTGGGCCCAGAGCTACACTTTTTGTGCTCGTTTCATTTAATGTTAATTACATGCTAATGCGAGCGGGAGAAACCTGCTTCGACGTCGTAATGGCGGACTTTGAAATTCTAGGAGGAAGGTCAAATTTTCTTGCCCGTTGCACCTTAGTTAGAAGATGTAGAATTTATCGATAACTAAGATTTAAATTATAAAAGAAAAACTTGCAATGAAAATCCGGATAGATCGTCGACGATTTAAATTAATCAATAATAATAAATTAAGTTACCCCGGTGAGTTTGTGATAAATTTCAATGATTATGTTGCAGTATGTAAATAATTCTATATTTGTACTTACACTGGGAATGTTGTCGTTCGTGCAGACACCTTCTTGGAGCAATCGGTCTCGAATTTCCCATGCAAAAATAGAAGGACATTCGCTTTTGTAAAGGGAAATCTTGTTCACAACTTCCGCCGTCGCTACGCGTGGCTTACTACCACCGATAGCCCTGGGCCTGATAGATCCGGTTTCATAGTACCTGCAATAATAATAATTTGCGGTACAATACGGTAGATGTATCAGTAAGGATTTACGTTTTTTCGTATTCTAATTTAATTCTAATTTTGCAATATTTCTTATATCTTCTAATAAGACATAACAATGTGAATGTAGTATATTAAAGTAAAAGATATACTATCAAGCAATTATGAAAGTAACATATGAAGCTAATTATGAGAGTGTCTGAAGCGATACATTTCTCGTTTCGAGATGTTTAGCTTTAAAGCTAAACACGAATTGAATTCTGTTTAATAGCACACGTGTCAATATTAACGATCCAATTTCTGATTATTTAAAAATCACTCCATGATATTGCATCGTGAATCGATGGGACTCAGAATAAGTGATAGCTGCATTTCTGTTTCTAATTTTTCACTTTAGACCACTTTTATAATCACCGGCATATATGTATATGAAACATTTAAGAGACAGTTTCATAAGCAGTAAAAGATATTTGTTTTGCTTCGTTCTATTTTTGCAAGTTGCCTCTTATTGTTAGTACAATGTTATAAGTACTAAATAGTGCGAGAAGAATTACTCTCTGGTAATACTTCTTGCTAATCTACAGTTCACGACACGTATACTAATCTGTTCACAATAAAAAAGATCCACTTTCCTGATCTTTATTCTAAGCAATCAGCTTTCAAGAAACTAATTATAAGTAGCACTATATTATCATCGTTAGTATCGTGTCTGAAGTGTACATATAATATATACATATCTTAGAAATAGTGAAGTAGAGAAATCAGAGCGAGCAATATTTCAACCAACCTTCCAAGAATCTTCGAGACGCAGCCATTGCTGACCTGAAGGATCCTAGAAATGTCGCAAGGTCTCGCTCCAGAATGTGCTAGTTCGACGATCTTTTGTCTCGTCGAGTCTGGAAGCGGTCTGCCACCGACGAACACACCCCCGAGCTGATTTACACCACTGTGACCTGAGAAACAGAACAGAACGTCGACATAAAATGAATATCCCGGTGAGGAAAATAATATGAGAAGTTGAGTACAGTAACCAAAAATTAGCAAGTGGCTTTTATTAAAGTTTCATGAAAACAGTGCAACGAGCGTGTGTAAGCTTTCTTTGTCACCGATGTAGGTAAAGTTTAATTCCTTTTATTAATAGCGCTGTAGTAAATTATTCCCATCATATAGTAATACAATAATGAATGTTAATAAACAGGAAAGAGTAATATTTATAATATTTCTCCAAGTTTTCGTACTTGTGTCGCATGTATGATTTTATCCTTAATTGAATTCAAGGCCATCGACGTGCTCTTCACAGTTTTAACAAACTTTATAAATGCCAATATTGTCGACCAATATTAACTAAAGGTGCAAGCTATTCTGCTAGAAGAGAGCCTTGCTAACTATATTTGCAGGATGTTGACGAACTTCCTCGAATTAGGACCGCGTAAACTTTTAAGTCTTATACAGTAATGCTTTCTCGTTAATATACATATATCAAACGTCATTGTCTGCGAACATCACTTCACCGCACACAGCTCCATAAAAAAAGAAACACCTTTGAACTTAATGCAATCCACTTTTCTTCACACCAAAGATTCAAACGAGCCACCCCGCCCAAACCATTTCCACGTCCCTACGAAGAATACCTTTTTCCGTCATATATCACGTATCTTTTATCCCTCTATAATTCTGCCAGTTGGAAAAGAAAAGAAGGAAGCTGTACGTTCTCCAAGGGGGTGAACAAGCTCAGCCAGGGGGTTGGCTGCAGGCCTTAAAACGTGAGCGAATCCCATCGTAGATAATCTTCGACTCATTGTGTTGGTGACAAGGCGGACATGCACGAAAGTCAGCAGCCGGTGTCCTTCGTTCTTTCGCGGATCTTTTATATTCCAATACCCACCGTAAGGAAGACGGGCCTGATTCACGGTGTAGCAGCCCTGCCCCGCCCTAATTCTTCGGGGGTGAAAATTGCCGGATAGCCCATTCTTGGAACTAGAGAGAAGAAAAGCGAGAAGTGGGCCGAGAAGTGATTCCTTCGAAGAACATCTAGGTTTGTCGAGTGTCGAGAACAATTTTGGCCTGCCTATTGTATTACTTGTAGCTGCTTTTGCGAGCGCTTTTGTTTCGACGTTATTGGAAAATATACGTGATTTAAAATTTTGTTACGGGTACATGTCCATGGAAAATGGATTGTGAGGAAAAAGTATTTTATAACGTAGTTATGAAACGTGCATGTTAAAGCAGCCTACCACCGACGAACTAAACAAAAGTGTGCAAGTGTTATCGAAGTGGAATGATCGATATAATATACAGTATAATGTATAACAGTGCACAAGTCATTTTGTTGTTCATTATTGAGATAATTTATTAGTGTTTTCTAATTGATATGTCAGATATTAATCCGAGCATTTTCCACCAACTGTCAACTACATACTACGTCAATAGTTTGACACAAATATTCGGTATTAAACGAAATTTAAAATTATATTTAGAGCTACCGCAAAAGATTTTGATATATTTTTAATATGAATGTTTATGCTATAGACATAGTGTATCGTTTGAAAGTAAACGGATCAAATTTAATTCAGAAGGCTTAAAACTAAGTGAAATAGTGTTACTTAGCATAGTGTAAATTTACTCGACTTTTTCTCGCTCTACATTTAATTTTACAATTTTTTCCCCGATCAACCGTTAGGAAGGCTGCAAATAAGATTTACCACGAAATTGAATGTAACCAACTAAAAATGACCAATCACATGAAAGTATCACGATCTCTGTTCTACAACAATTATATCTACATTGGAATGTAACTAAAGAATCATATTCAAACGAATGGTTAAACCACCAAACCAACTAAACTTCTCCCCGCGCTTTTTTTCTTACCGAAAGGACACTAATCCCTCTCGTCGATACGCCAAGCTCGCCAAGCTGAAAGAAAATACGGCACAAGGAAAAAAAAAGAAGGAATGGAAAAAAGTTCGAAGCGGCGGCTTGGGGTAGCAGCCAGTTTCTGCGACGAACCATACTTCGCAGACATCGGCTGACAAAAATTTCCACGCAGAGCTAATTTGACACGTCGTCGTCTGCTACCCGATTCGAGTTATAAGGGAGATTTACGAGCGTGTATACGATTGACGAAGAGGGGCTCACGGTCGATTGACTTTCGAAAATAGGCCTAGCGCGCGCGATTCGTCCAGAAAACTCCTCGCGCGTATTGCCTAGCCGATACGAGTGTTCCTTTTATTCGGGGATCCCTTTCTTCCCTTGGCCCTATCAATAACTCACCGATCGGCAACGTGTAAACGTGTAAACGTGTAAACGCGTTTGCGTGCTATGTCATATTTTATAAATTAAGGGTAACTCGAGTTCTGGGAAGAGGATTGTAGAGAGGCAAATGTTTGTTCGAAAAGGGTAGAGATTATTGTCTGGCATAAAGAAATTAATCTAAAATGCACATACACAATTCTATCTGCCCGATATAGTTGAAATTCGATGCTGTGTACGACGATCACGCAGTAAATATAGAATACTTGCAAATTTATAAAGAGGAAAGTAATTGATAAAAAGAACCAACAGTATTCAAATAAACAATACCACAGCAATCCATAAATAATAATACAAAAAAAGGGGCTAACAATATACCACTAAATGAAACACCTCTCCATCCACTCGGAACACCCATTGCAGCAGAGCAAATAGCAAAGAGAAACAGGGGATCCGAGACAGCTAATGAAGACCTAATAAACGACAGGCTTAGAGTCGCCACCCTTCCTACTGATATTTAATACAAACGTTACAATATCAAAACAAGTTCTCTTGCAGAATGCCCACTTGAGCGCGCCCCTTCATTGCGCTCGGCTTATGTATACGCGTGGGGTTACGCGTCGCATGACTTAAAGGTGTACCCTTCTACTGTAACTGTGTTCTCTCTGCTTGCAACAAACAGAAGCACGCGCGTGAATACAGACAATCAAGCTACGTAATTCTATATTTCCCTTCCTTTGTTCCGCTTCTGCCTTACTTTTTCGCACCTATTATGCCCACCTGTGTCTCACCATTTTACACCTTGCACGTAATCTGCTTATTTCTTGCTTTTCCCGTCATCCTTTGCTTCTCGCTGCTTTTTATTCTTCGCCTCCTTGTTTCCTCGATACAAGAGAGATACTCTCTTCTACGTTTTCTGATTTTTCCACAATTTTTCCTATAGCCTTGTTATTTTATCTCGTCTCTAATATTTCTTAATTTCTTCATCCCTGTTTTTGCTTCTTTTTTTGCAAGACTTATTTTACTCTCCATGCTACACTCGTTGACTTGTTCGGACTATTATTTCCTTTTCTTATCACCAATCTCTTTTCCGTTTCTTGCTCCTCCCTATCTTTCAAGTTTCCCAACCTGTACACCTTCTTCGTCATTTTCTTTCTGTTATACTTATTCTCCCCATCCGTGCATCCCTCTTTCTCTTACTTCCTTTACATAGCTATCTTCGCAATGGGCTCGTGACTTGAACAGAGTCTAGCGCTCTAAAAATGCACGCTATTTGCACGAATTATTATCGCTCGTTAAGGGCTGGCATTTGAAACTCGACAACTCGCTGCTTTCCACACATCCCTCGTAAAGGGAGGGGCGAAAGAAACTTAGCCATGCTTGCCCCTGTTGCGTTTTTCAGTTTGTCCCTTTGTTATCGTACTGCCCTTTCGCTGCTGATTTATGAATGCTGATGTGTTAATAACTCTATATAGTTGAGTATGCGTAAAGCTGAGGGGTGGTTGTAGATATTTAGCTACACGATTATTTAATTTTCTGACAAATGCTATTTCATTCTTGTAATTGTAGCAATTAAACTACACCGTCTATAATAATATTCAGACGGACTCGGCAATTTCGTGTAATAGATTAACTAGTCGTCTGCAGAAAGCTATCGACATTGAAAATATATAAACTAGAAATATTTATCACCCACATCCGTAAATCTTTTTTACCGTCCCGGTGTTTAATTATGAGGAATGTAAAACGGTTGAGGGAGATTAAATTTGTACGTATTTTATAAGATATGTGGATCGATTAAAAGAAAAGAAAAGCAATTCCAACATTGGTTACTCCTTTCAAGTTTAATAGTTATCTATCAGATATTGGATCTATCAGGTCCAATTGTTAATACCTAATTGCTCATCTTATACGGTGCTTTTAAAACACCTACTCTACTTACGTTCAATGAAAGTTATCACCTACATTCTTCTTAAACACGAACGTTATCGAATAAAACAAAAATAGACGTCGAATATTGTTCTGATTTTCTATCCGGATATGGTTTCATAAAAATGAGAAATCGCTGCTTGGATGACTTTCTTTTAAACATAGTATTTTTCGTACTCGATTTCTCAATTCACCCTATTTCATATACTATTGCCCTGCAAGTTCTTTCCGAAAATAATCAAAAAAATCTTCCATTAAACTGCACGAGGAACGATTAACGCAAAATTCCCTTTGGCAGTCTCTCGCGGAGGAAAGATTCATCGCGTGCAAGACATCTCCACCGACAGCATGATAAACTGCGTTCTGTAATCGATAATTGATCACTGTTCGTTTGTTTTTTATGATGCTCCTCGTAACCTATCAGCCGCAACAGCGGTAACAGGGTAATACGCAAAGAATTCCTCCGACGACTTTAATCGACGATAATAGCCGGCTTTTCCGTCTGGTTTGCGATAATATCGCCAATTTTTGGCCAAGATGAATGGTTAGGTAAACAAACAACTATGCCGAGAGGGCAAAAAGGCGTAGCTTGCTTGCAAACGAAAAACAGAGCCCCGCTGACGCGACAGCTCAGACCGCACATTCATCATCCGAGCAAAATCTTATTCCTCCTCCATCGTTCGTCTCTCTTCTGCCACGCATTTTTCTTTTTCCTTTTTCCTCCTTTATTATCCAGTTTCATCCAAGTGGTTCACACTTTCGTACCATAATGTAATCAATTAAACGGCACGTTGACAAATCGGTGGACGCTTTGAAATTCAGACGATCCGTCGGACATTGTACGTTGAAGCTGTGCGCGCCGGTTGGATCTGCTCAGTGTAATTGATTTAATGGTCATTGTTGTAATGACGCATAAATAACGTGAACTCATACGATATCATACAATTTAGGCGTCTTTGTTGTTTCTCATTGTTTGTATTGCGATTGTGAAATTAATTGATTGGGAATATTCTATCTTTTAGAATAATTTCTTTTCTATCATTTTTTGGCTAAATTGGATTGTTGCTGTTTTAGTTAAATCACAAGGCATTCGAATGTGTAGAAAATATTTTGCTATTAAGGCATTTTTCCTACATATTCTGTTACCTTGTGAGTATCATTTGAAACATACAGTAAGTATAAAAATTCTGATTTATTGCTGTTCGGTATAAATGCTTGTATTGTTATTTCTTATAGTTTTAAAGTGAAGTGACGCGCTGAGTAAAGAATTATATTATCAAATATCACAGAAACGGTAAGTTTTAGAACAAATCTACCTTAGTAATGAGTAAAAAATTATATTATCAAACTTCACAGAAACGGTAAGTTTTAGAACAAATCTACCTTAGTACTTTTTTATTCAGAAATTACCATTCTACCGAAATCGTGTATAAAAAGTAAGTCATTCCGTTTAAAACAACGAAAGTGACCTTCATATCTCCTTTACTCGTCCACTTGTCAAAAAACTGTTACTATTATATTATTAACTGCTTCAATTCCTACAGCTTTTGTTGGCGACATTCTCGCGTATTGTTCCAAATAACGAACATAATTCAGGTGGACAAGGTTCGTGGGCCACACTGTACATTACACATTTTCTCCCATAACTTAAAATACGAAACCGCATCCCCGTTTGAATAATCACGAAGCACAACCTCAACCGATCAACAAAATTTCTTAACAACAACGAAACATCAATGCGTTCGCCATAAAATTGTACCTCGTGCAACCGCAAAACCATCTATTGTCACCAATTACCACTACAACCGCGATCGAGCGAAGATTCGACGCGACAACTTCTGATGCAAGAAAGCCGAACGATCGGGGAAACTTCGATATTGTGCCCATTATGCCGGGTCATTTTGCGTTATTGTGTCCCAAGTTCTCCTTGTTGCTCGCTGCTGCTGAAACCGGGGGAGGGAGAATTCGCACCAGGCGCGGAAACAGTTCGTAGAGTCGCTACAATGCATTCCGCAGCGGGACGACAAACGGTTACCGGACGATTAAGGTCGGTTCATCTCTTGTTGGTGTCTCAATCGGCTCCGCGCACAAGTGTTTCCGGAGAATGAATGAACAAGACACCCCTGGAACCATTTCAAGCCGCTCAACTTCCAAGAGGGAGGAGTCAAGGGATGCCCACTTGTCCTCGAGTACCTTCGCGATGCCGAACATTTCTGCACTCGGTGAGGATAATCGCTCGAGAGGATGAAAGAGGATGCGACCGACCGGCCGATTGATCTATGCCCGGTTTGCCTTGCGGCCTTTTAACCTGCTGCGCCCCGAAACGTCGATTCGCGGCTGAAACGGCACGGCGAGCGAAGAATCGAAATCTGACGGGGCAATGAAAAGTTGAATACATTTAGTATCAGCGGAACTAAATAATGAAATAAACATTGGTGCAAATGGACCGGGGAGTATTACAGATAATCGTTTTGTGTATCAACAAGTGTCGTTTATACGTTATGCGCATATTATCTTGATTTGCAAACAATCGCAATTTGAGGAATGGAGACATTAGTACGCGGTAACGATAAATCGTTGTGGTGAGCATTTTTGCAATAACAGGGGCACCGATGGGTCGGTAGTGTGAGTTAAAAAGGGTTAATAAATAGAAAGAGTGAGGGTTGATAAGAGAATGAATATATGAGAAGTACGTATGCAGAAGTTAGCAGTAGGGTTGGCAAGTAACGTAATTCTTGGTATGCAATTGAAATTATTTCCATGCATGCGTAATACTTCGTTCCTTTTCTTGGCTTGGTGCCTGCCGGTACAGTGGCCGAAAGGGGAATAATTTGTTTCGGTTTCTAAGCTAACTGTTTGGATGAATCAAAAATAAATAATACTGCTACTGACAGTATTAGAAATGTGTGCCGGCAGTTTTTAATATGGGAAAAAATTAACAGAAAATTGTTTATTGCGGGATTTTAGTGGCATACACATTACCGTATACAAATCAATATCAATTGCTGATTAGTGAGCTTGTTAAGTCATCTACTGATTGTATTTGACAAGTTTTATTGGAAGCGTTAAAAAGAAATGTTGAAAAGTTACTTTTGTGTGAAACAATAATTTGACTCGCACTTATCGTAACAATAAGGAAAACAAATTTGAATAATTTACAAACGTGCAAGATGGTATCGTCTTTAAATCGTTGACGTGTCAGCAAAACTTTCGTACGTTCCACCTCTGGAACGCGTGCCATAAGTTTGCCAGGCCGGACTAGTGCAACATGTTTTTCCCCAAGTACAAACCGAATCGCAGAAATCTCGCACCATTAAGCAAATAAATCATATTTCATCCAGCGCCACTGGCACAGAAATAATAAACTACACAAGTTTCATTCCCCTTAACAAGCCAATTTATATATAACATTCCCTCGTACAAGAATCCCCTTCAGATGAGCGACAACCCAATACCTATTTCAATCTATCAAATAACAAGCCAGCATACAAACAAAATTCCGTCCATCGACGGGGTCGTCTATTTTCTCTGCGAAATCATCCTCCAACAAAACGAGACACTTCTCTCTCGCTTGCAATCCCATATATCTTACCAAACTATATTGAGACAACTACCCAAAAGCCCGGTCGCTCCCTGACGAGGGTCAGTCGCGTACAAAACTGTCCGGCAGGTAAGAATATTCGGAAAACGGCGCGGAAAACGTCGGAAATAGGGAGAGAAGTAAAGACGTGAACGAAAAACGCCAGCTACGATCGTCATAATAGCCTCATTGTTGCGGACATGTTTTCAAAATGAGGATTCTTCCCGAGTCTCCCTCTCTTTCCATCGCCTATAGCCATCCTTCTGGCTTCAGCATCCCTAGCATCAAGGTACAATGAGGACTCGAGTATTTGTTGTGTCGCTGTTTGTAGCCAATCCGCCGCATACTTTTGACCCAAGTAGCTGCTCTTCAGCAACGCATAGACGACGATCGTGCTCCCCTCGATTTCATTGCCTTTTCTTCCTTCTTTTTTTTACTCCCGGATTCGACTGGTCGGCCCTTTCCCGTAAACGTGCTCACGACAGTTATTAGCGTTATTAATGGCCGTGCATTGACAACTCGATTCATCGACGATCGCCTATTTGTATCGAGGAGGGGAACCGATCTATTCGGCAGATGTACACCTTCTGCTCAAGGGTCAACGATGCACGGGGATGATGCTGAAAGGCGTCAACCGTGAACACAAGTTCGGGCCTCGCGTGTACGCTTGTTGATCGCCCTTGTTAAGACTGATTACTCGAAGTGATACTCGCGATACGCTACATGGATTCGGTTTGGGTTAAGTTTACTTTGAAGAATTTCTTTTCGTAGACCTATTATTTATATACAAAATTTTGATTATACGTGATACATCAATAGAGGGAACCCTTTCTCTTGCGATTCTGATTGTGAGAATTCGATTCTTCTAAATAATAGTTCTGTCCGTTTTTGAATTCAAAGAAAATAATGCATTCTCGATACATTTATTAATATTTACTGAACAATATAATTTCCATCGTTATTAATGTAATTTAGAAAAACAAATATGTAGAAATGGTAAAAAGGTAATGGTAAAAAGAAGCAGTCATATATGTTGAAACTTGCGATGACTTTCCAATAGACCTAATATAACCAGACACCAATAATAATCAGCGTGCAAAGTAAGCTCAAGGTAGCATAAGCAACTAATTTAATAATGTATTTCCTGTTCGCATCTCCAGAGGAAACACGAAGAAACGAAATCTCGTCGGTTGCCGCCCTGGAAAACGATTTTTCGCTTAATCGCGTTCTTTTTGCCGTACGCCCTTCTGGCTCGAATTATCCAATTACCTGTGGGTCAACCTGTGCCTTCGAGCTTCCAGCTCGAATAGATCAGGATCTACGACAGCCTCAGCGGCAGCAACAGCAACGGTAGCACGAGGCGGTCGTGGCCCAAAGCGGCCGGACAAAGAGCTCGTAAACGCGTTATTCCACACCAACGGATCTGTCAGAGCCGCTTCTCCGGGTGCACCACGTGGAAAAGGTTCGTTCACGGGCTTTGCAGCCTATCCACACATATTTCTCTGCCCGACTACGACTGCCATTTCGTTCACCTTCGTTATCTTCGCATCGACCAGCGGGATACGGCTGGCGTTGATAACTTTTGCAGAACAATCCTTGGGAACGGATTCTAGCGTGCGCTTGTTTAGAATTCGATGGTTGGGGCGGATCGAACGAGTGCGCGGAATGGTGAGGAATGTTACATGCCGGTGAATGAATACTGTGATCAGACGAGCTTCTCTTCATTTCTTGTAATGGTTTCACGGGTAACAAGTACAGTTCGTTTGACAATTGTGGTAGTTAACCCTTCCAATGCTGCGAGTTCCAAGAAACAAAGTACTGCCGGATTTGTGCAACGCAATGTTTAAGCTACAATCACGTAAAACGGTGGCGTGATACTGTCTATGTTTATCTATCTGAAAACATGAATAATAATTGCAAAACAAATGTAATGCAACAATGTGACCAATAGTATATAGGTTTAATAAAGCAGTAAATACGTAGTTTTATTTTTCAATTACACGTAGGTACGTGCTTCGTTTGCGCGATATTATTCGTTTATAGTTATTAAAAAATACCTATGAACTACAATTCTATCAGCGATAGCAATTGAATTACCAGGTCGTAGGTACTATTTGGAAAATATATGAAAATACTTATTGTAAAGGAGACGAGAATCGTCACGATTGAAAAGGAGGATGCAATTATTCAGTTTATTCTACTGAATCTTTGGCGGCGATCTACGTAAGAAATGGCTGGTGCAAAGTGAAGCACTTTCCCCCGTTTCTTTTGTGCCTTTCAATCGATTCCGTGGAACGTAATGCGCGAGATGAGAGTGGAAGATAGATTCGTGAATCTTGGGACCCAGTTTCGGTTGTACTTTTTGAAAGGATAATCAGTATTCCCTCACTGAGATGGTGCGCTTATTGCAAGAGTAATTAAGATTATCATGATCGCAGACCTTTCTCTCCCCAAGCCCTTGTTCTTATAGGGCGTATCGATTTTTATGTTGAAAGCGTCAGAAAGATATCTCTGGCTCACAGAATTATGGCAGCTTTAATAGGTTGCAAAAATTAATATCAAATTTAAGAGATTGTAAGACTAACATTACAAAAGAAGTTGATAGCATTTGAAATACGTTTCTCTGAATTTATAATAAACTACGAAATTAGAATAAATTCCGGCAACAGGATAACAAACCTACCCCAATACTGTAAAATTTACTATGTAAGAAATTTGTTATTCGATATTCCCAGTTAGGTACATGGAACGCTAAGAAATGTACATGAAACGTACATTGACCAAACATTTTCCACGATAGTTATCGATTTGCCTGTTGGCAAAAATGAAACTCATAGTTACTCCTCTAATATCCAAATTCCATCTAACAAATCAACTTCCAGCTAAGGAATTTTATACTTTATTATACATATGTATAATAACATACGATACGAACGACGCTCTAGACTTAATATGCTGTTCCTTGCTGTTTTCCTTCTTGCCCCAGAAAAAAATTCTCCCCGCGTACAGAGAGAAGTACAAAAAAAATGTTCTAAAATCCCGTCGACAATAACGAACGACATGTGTTCTCGCCGCATAATCCACGTGACCTGGTTAATCTCGCGAATTCGCATAGAAAAGAAAGTAGAGGAAAGCCTAATCGCGATTCGTGCACGAGGAACAGTCGACGTACGTCGCAGACAGTAGAGGGGTGGGCTCCCTTTTTCGTCGGTTATTGCGAAAAACGCGACGAGGGCCCGGCACGGAGACACAGTGGGACGAGGGTCGAAGTGCACCACCAGGAAATAAAGGCGGCGAGAAAGGGGCCCTTTAACAGAGCCGTACGAGCACAATCGGGCACAAGGTGCACAATGACATCGACTGGCTCTGGTATTGTGGTCGACACGATACCGCTTGTTCCCATGGGACTCGTGTCCACCGAGGGTTTTGACATAATTAGCCCACGTATCGGAATGATCAGCTGTGGGAATAACGCGGCAGAACTGTCGATCTACATCTACTTCCGCAAATCAAAGGGAAACGTATTGGTCCACGGGGAAGTCTGGCCTTTATTCTTGATTTCGTGGCGCTTTGATGAAGCTTCAGTCGAGAGTTTCGTGTTTCGTATAGGGAACGGTTTGCGGAATGAAACTTCGATGAAGTTTTAAGGCGCTGCGAGGAAAACGTAGCTAAGTAGACAAATTTGGTTGCATGTCATTAGTTTTGGATGCTCGAGGTATGCTGATCCGCAAGGAATGGATCGAGGGCGTAAAATTGTTGTAAAATGTGTTATGGTAATTTGAATAGTCTTGTGACCTATCAGAATATTGGCAATATTGCATTCTAATACACTAATCAATTTTGTATTACTGTACAGGACTTAAACTGTTTACGGAATTGAGATCTCCACACTTACAACAAGTAGATACTTGAAACTTACAGACTGTATGAAATCAGAAGTATTGAAAGACAAGTCTCGCGTATTGCCATTATTGTACGCCGTAATCACAAAGATTGTTCTTTGTTGTTCACTCAAATCTTCAACCCCGCCAGTTCAATTTATCTGAGAGAGATAAGCAAAACATTACAACATACACCCACATACATACATATCTACATATGTTCGCCTTGCCACTTTAGCTATAAGGTAACAAAAAGTGGCGATATGCCACAAAATTTTCCATTGCTGCCCAATCATTTTAATAAAATGAAATATCAGAATTTTTGCATCAAAATCATCATTGCACGCCCAAAATAAAATTCTCCAATTTCACATTAAAATTCACCAAACTAGTAAACCCCTTGAACGTCCATAATCATACAAATATTTTCCAACACTTTCCCAAAGAAGCATTAAGCCAGGCTATTTGGGCCCGTTATGTAAATGGAAATATGGGTCAGGTAAACCGTGTTCGACCAGATTAGTCGAGTCGTCAGAACCTGAAGAGGCTCTGCAAGCAGGTGTGCGGGTGGAATCGTTATTATTGTGCGCGGAGAACGGGCCAGAACTTTTAGAACGTGAAGTGGAGGACCACTCGAGGGTCCTTTTCAGAAAAAATGTTTTCACCATTCTGCCTGTGTGTTTGCGTGTGCGCGATTAAATGCGCGAAACGAAAGGGAAAGAAACGGAAAACGGCAGAGGGAAGGAAGAAAAAAAACGATGCCAAGAAGAGCTTGACGAAGGGAGGAGGGAGAAGAGAGAGAGAGAGAGGAGGCACGAAGCACGCGGACTAACAGTGGTGCACAAATGAACCTTTCAGAAAATCAAATGAAAAATCTGAACGCGACGTCATTATCGTGTTGTTAAGTCGTTTTTGCTAACGATCCGCACGCATTTCCGTTCTTTCTCCACGCAGCGACGCCATTTTGTCATAAGGCAACAAGCGTTGGAGAACAGAGGAACTTCACTTCACCTTTGCCTTCCCCAATATTATTCCTGGCTTTTCTGCTTTCGTTCTTCGTTTGCTTCTATCTTTTTATTAATTTAGAGTAATATACAGAGTTAATGTATTCAGTTCCAACGTCACGAATCGAACGAATGCTCACATTCGTTCGTAGAGAGCAGAGAAGGTTCAGAGATGACCCGATAAGTGTTGGCGAAGGATTCGTGCTGTACAACATGCGATTGGTATAGTAAACGTGTTATTTTATTAGAGATAGAGAGGTGGAACTATTTCATTATGTCTACATAACAAGTGGGAGCAAAATCTAGTGCATGCGATGTACTTCTTTGTAGGGGTAGAAAGATGAAGAGACACGGCAGATGAGAAATCGTATTGCAGGTCGTCGAAAATATTTGTTCAAGGCGATGTAAAGTGTCGTTGCTTGGAAAAAAGATTCGTAAAAGAGGAATAAAGTATCCTGGTTAGTTAGCGTAGGTTTATAGTCCACTTGAACACGATCATAAGAAATTTTACGAGCAGACCAGATTTATCTACTACAATCTGATATAGATATATAACATATTTTTTTATACGTGGAGGTATTTTATACCTGTGTCGGAATGAAATAAAAATAGAAGTGTCCCATTTGAAGCAGATGCCCAAATCTAAGTTCCTTTATCAACTTGCGGTAAATTCTAAATTCCTTAAAATTTCGCCACACACAATGATTAAACTGGCTCAAACAAAAATTGTTCTATCCATTTTATCTAACCATTTGCGCACCAATTAGAGTATTGAAAAAGCTACTTGGTCTGCAATAAATCGTTAATAGAAAGGAACTAGCGTGTTGAACATAGCCGCTTTCCACGATCCGAAACTTACAGGATTCTACGCTGTAAGGGGCAAATCCATCGTCCATGGGGCAAGTACAATGAGAAACCGATGTAATCTCCGGAAATGTTTGGGGGAAAATTAGGCCGACAGTTGTCGACGTACCCACGGGTACCAAAAATCATTGGCCCCTTTTAAACGGTTGTCAAAATATTTATTCAGCACCACGTTCGTCGTTTTTTTCTTCTCTCTTTTTTTCTCCGATATCTAATAGCCGTGTTGGTAAATTCTGTTGCCTCTTTTGCTACTGTTTAGACGGTGCGATACAAGTCCTCGGAAATCCTATTCTTGTCCTGCATCACAGTGAACTTTTTGTCTATTTTATTTTATTTCTGCTTGCAACAACTATTTTCGTGGCAATAATGGTATTAAATTGTTGATAACAGACCACTGTCTCAGATTTATGTCGTTATACAAGTTTATCTCGTTTTGTCAGATTTGTGCTGTTTCCATTGCATTTCTCGCCGGACACTTCGAAAACTCGTCTCGCCGATTAAAGCTCGCGTTCGTGAACGGACAAAAGCGACGACGATATCATCGCTGCGGTAGCTTTTAACACCGTCGCGTCGCTATTTTCTCCGAGCCACCCTCGCACATTACGTAAGCGCGCGGTTTGCGTCACGTTTTTCGTGTCTTCAGCAGCTGAAATAGCACGTGAAGGGATGCCCTATGTATCCAGGAAATGCCGCAGTTTTGCGACAAAACGAAATTTCGAAGATTCTAAAAATGAACACAGAAAAACGAAGAGAATATGTATAGATTAGGATGCTGCTTATTTAATAAAACATCATTTACTTTCTATATTTTACGCGGAGCACTCTGTCAGTATGTTCACTTTTATGGGTAATTGATATGGAATTTTTGTTTCAGTTACATATCAGGGATTGCTACTAGTCCTTGAATATTTCTTGTTTTAAGGAAAAGAATACAATTCTCTTCTCGACATATTACGACTTTTATAGATGTTTATTTGACGGTGAAATATTAGACCATAGTAAATTTGTGGATCAAAAACTTGTAAGTGTCAGTCGGTTCAGGGCTATTTAAATGTATTTTCATTCTCGTTCTATTGTTCACTGACAATTCCTGATGTAATGGCACTGGAACAATCGGACTCCCAGATTTATAGAGAGGAATTTCCGAAGCATTATAAAACATAATCAAATATTAACTAGACCAGAATGCAGCATAGAATGCCAAATTTTAATGTGTCTCAACGCGGTTTGGAAAGTTTACATTTAAGTATCATTCTAGTACTTATTGTTAGGAGCAGCCTATATACATAGATACACGCGATAAAACATCCGCAGTGTTCTTTAAAAAGATTTCAATACTTTTTAGTTGCAATGTGTATTTGAAATATTGATATGTTATAACTTAATTTGTACGACTAAATGGGGGTAGGTATACCTAATATAAAACCACTGGCACTGTCCGTCGCGATATTCATTTGGTAGAGTCACTGAGGATAACTTCAAAGCGTCGTTGTATTTATCATCAGAAATACGGAATAGTAACGAAGGAATTATAAAAATTTAAAACTGCAAATGCGTTGCACACATTGTGAGCCAAATCTAATGGACGTATGTATATACCTGCATATGTATGTATTACGAGCCTTTCGTTTATATTGATGAACGTGTAAGGGCGTATGCAAATTATTTTTCGCACTTAAACGTTGCAATTAGAAAAAAGCCAAATCGGGGCTCGAAATTTCACTCAAAACAGATTCTAAGTTTCGTTAATGGAGATGCTCTTAGCTAGGAGTTGAAAATTAATTTGATTTATACCGTCGTACCGATTTCGCCAATAATTTTCTAAAGTATTCGCATGGGTGCGACACAATAAATCCGATGAAAGGGCAGCGTTAAAAGGAACACCCAATCGCGCTGCGTCTTCCGGTCTCTCCGTCCTCTCTTTTCTACGTTAAATCAGTGAAACGATCGGAACATTATTCGCGACGGCCGTGGAGAATCCATGAAATTCCCATCGCAATAGCTTCACGTCCTGACAATGGCGAGGGTCGTCGAGCCATTCGTTCTTTTCTTTCGTCCCGTTAATGAGCTTCCACACTAATGCACCCTCTCCTCCTGGTTCACCCCGTTACACCCACAATGCTCATATTCTCCTTAGCTTCTTTTCTGTAGCGCGAAAATCAAAAATATTTCGGTAGAATATATTTTAGCTGCTGAACCTTGAATTTCTATAATACCTTAAACCTGTGGATCTATGCGAGAGAAATTGATCTAACAAGACGTATTATTTTTCACGACAAATGTTTTGGTTCTTGATTAGCTCCGTGTAAAGTAATTTTTTTAGTGGAAAATATATTCGTGATAAATTGCCGAAGAGTTCTATATGGCTTGAGACAATTTCAATACGTTATACGGTGTTTTATAATTCATTACACTATATTGTTCCAGGAAATCATTTTTACTTTCGATCGTGCAACTGGGTTTCATAATTGCCACCATCTTTCTTATGCAAGCACAGTCATTATATTTTTCCTCCTTCGAAAACATCTATGAATTCTGAAATCTTGCAAACAAAATTCGAGATCTGTTAAGCTGTACGAAGTATATAGAAAAGGAATATTCCATCGATAGTTTTCCTCCAGAAATGAAATCCTGAGAAGGAGTAGATGAAGGGAAATTGAGCAATTGAAGCTTACCCATTGAACTAACTACTTACATAGGAAGGTATTCCCAAAATAATACACTTCCTAGATAAAATAACACAATACCGTGGACAACAGCACAAAAGCCTGACCTTAGATTGACGAGTCGTGGATGTTCCAACGTGACAACGCGCCCAATCGCACTGCCCTGTCAGTATACGAACACTTCACCAAAAAAAGATGTTCCAATGCGATTGCTATCGTTTCCCAAAAATACAAAAAGCAACTTCGAAGTCACCAAATGAAACTTTAGACGACATTTGTAATGCCGTGACCGGCCAGCAGAAAACACTTTCTATTGAGAACTTGCTGCACCGTTTCCAGAAACGCACCCAAAGTCTTCGCTGGTGAAAGAGCATAAAGTGCAAATAAAAAGCGAGTTCCTACGCCATCAATTTCGTTACTGTTCTGCCAGTACATCCTTGCCGTTTGCCGGGGCATATTTCTCGACTTTTTAATACGACATTTTCCTAAACCAATTTTTAATGGGAAAGGCGGAAAGATTACTGAAGAAAACCATCCGTCCTTCCCTTTCACGGCACATCAGCACGGAGTCTCGCCTCGCGTTCATGTCGCAAAGACAAGGCCAGGCACGGGGAAGCAGGGCCGTACATTTTACGGCTATCTATCTATCGAGCCATTTCGTACGTGTGCTGAGTACAACGGTGTATTTTCTCGAGCTGCACAGCACTCTCCACGCTGCACGCCCCTCTATATTGGACCAGGAATTCCTACGGACCACCCCTCGGATGGCCGCCCATCTTTTTCAACTGTGGACCAAGCCGGCCACCGAAATGCGCCAACCACCCGTTTCTTTTTGAAGAGGAAATTTTACAGTCGAATACACATGATGCAAGACGTACAGCTCCGTCGGACTATCTCCATGGACCGGACCGGTCGAACTTCTTCTGTCCGAACCGTGAGGTGCCTTTCGATGTCTCTGGCCATCCACGGGGAATCGTTTTTGAGATTCTGGCGAAAGTGATGGGTTGTTGATATTCCTGGCTTTTTGAGATTCCTCATTCAGGAGGTGTAGAGCGCGAGATTGCAGATTCAATTTTACACAGCTCGATTTTATAGAATTGTCTTCGCAGCCATGGATTAGCGACAGATTCAACACTTCGGCGAAGACGAAAATCTTTCTCGTGACGCAACACATTTATCGAATATAAATTACAGATGCAGCGTTACTTTTATGTGATTCCATTCAGATGGCTGACGTCCGTGAGTGCACTGACTTTATTGTTAATAATATTTAGCCTGGTGTACGGAACACTGATTGCACGTTTATTGGTGCTTGTGATATTTACAGCAAGAGTCTAAGAAAGTTTTGGAACATTGTATATGGGTGGTATTGTGTGGTTTAGTTTGATTTGACTGAAATCATAAGCGTTAATTAGGTAATCACTGAGGGTACCTGCTGTGCTTGAAGAGTAGTGCAGTTGAAGGTTTTGGGATGATATTTTATTTTATTTTTATTAATAGATACGTATTAATATGTTAAACAACGTATTAACAAATGTGATTATAAAATTCTGGTTTGGTTAGGTTTATGGGATTGGTGATATTCTTGGTGAAATATTTGATATTAAATAGTTCATATTACTTACCAAAATTCCATCACCTACTTGCAACAAAATATGCCTGATAAGATATTATTTAATTTAAATTCTATCTAACATCAATTGTGCAAAATAACATTCAAAAAACGCCCTCTTTAGATTTTACCCAGCCCTTCGTTAATCCCGTTGTAACATCTGTACCTTTCAACCTATCCAAAATCTACACAAATCACATATGTAATTTATTTTATTCAAAAGTTAAATGCGCCACAAACATGAAACGCTTGTAACGATCTGACAATCGTGACGTCGAAGTCCTTCGAGGTGTCAAACGAGGCGAACGTATTTCCAACAACTCAGACTATTCTCTGTGCAGAGCGTCGCAGAGCGTCGCAAAGCGTCGGGGCACAAAAGAAGGAACTCCTTCGCCTCGGCTAAGAAACGGGAGCAACAACTGTTCCCTGTACAAACACGTTGCCATTTCTCCACGGGCGACTCTTCTGACTGTTAAATGAACGAAAAATAAGAAGGAAAAAGGAACAGAAACAAAGAAGTATCAAAAGAAGAAGAACAAGAACAAGTAGCAGAAAGGACAGACGACGCTACCCTTTGAAAGTCTCTCCCCCCAGGACGAAAGGGGCGAGCTTTGAACACAGAATTCCTTGGCTATCTTTCTCGCGGAACCCTTCCCTCCTCGACACGGAAGGAACGAAGTGAGTGTCGGAATTTTTATGTGGAGGCAGTTACGAATTAATTGAATGACACGAGGAAATACGGAGAGGCTACAGTCTCTCGAGGACGGCCGAGAAAATATGGCTCGGGGATCAAAGAAGCCTTCTATCTGCTTTACACTGTCAGGCATTTTAAAGAGCCAGCCATTCTCGACCTCCTCCCCTCCTTACCTTTTCATTCGTTTCCTCTTCTTTTTGTTTTCAACTTTTACACTGCGAGAGATGCACACTGTATTTCTATAGGGATATTCGATACTTCCGTTCAACGAGGATCAAGGAGATTAAACATTTTCTTTTTTTGATTAATTGATTTATGAAACATCGAAATTGGCCATTCAATAATTTGACACGCAATGTCCATGATTAATTGCACTTCTGAGGGTAAATCGTCGAAAGTATTCATTCAGGTTGGCACATCGAAAGCAAGCAAATCTTCAGATTGGCAAATACATGCCATTTTTATTACACACGCGTGCATTTTGAATCCCTTGAAAATTTAACACTCGCGTGTGATACATAAACGATCAGAAAGGGAGCAAAGGTGGAGAAACGAGGCTGAGAGTAAAAAACATTCGCGACGTTAACATCTTACACAGTCTACCCTTTCGTTCCTTTTTCTTATTTCGCGTTTTCTACTTCACTCCGTTCGCTCCTCTTTTAACTGCCACCCTCGTCAACCCTTGCGAGTATCAGCGGGGGCGATAAGGGATGATTCGTCGAGGAAACGCCGCGCCCCGTTGACAGACGTTTGCTCGAGCACGCTCTTCAGTGCAGGAGGTCGACCGATTCTTTAAACTTTCGAGACTTTCGCTGGTGCTTTGCACACCGTGTGAAACAATTTCTTGCGATTCGTGAATGCACGAGATTGAACAGACTGATAATGAGTGAAACATCTTGGAGAGCAAATTGTTGAACAAATTGGAGAACAAGTTAAATGAACACGTTAATTTTGCAAAATGATTTATAATAAAACCTTGGGCGAGTAGCCACATTGTGGCAAAAATAGAATATTAACTTCAGTACCAGAGAAAAGCTTTACAGTATTTGAAGTAAAGCCCAAACACATATTTTTGGGGGACCTCTGAGAAATCAATAACGAAAAATTTGCTATCAAATTAATATAAAGTTTATTCGTTTGAAGCTCGTGTATTATTGTTTTCTTGCTGCTGAAATGGCCTGCTATTACATTGTTTCCGTTTCACAGGCAGAAAGCGAAGAATTTATAAAGTTGATAAAATTTGAAGCTTGTTAACGGAGCTACTAGCTTTGTGATCCATTAGCAAATTAATGATAGAACTTATGGGATCTCCCTTTCCTGAACTACGAACGCGACTTGTCAAACTTCCGAAACTCTCGACAGAAATTAGAGCCACGTTGTCGTCGCTAGTCTTAGTGTTCCTTTAGAAAAATTCCGGCATTATATTGAAATCGATATTACTGGCTCTGGCAATCGATCTAGAACCTCGTGCAAAAACGTTATGACAAAAATTGCAAATTGTCCTTGGCTGTCAAAAAATTTACTAAATACATGAACGACTATCTGTACGTAGCAATTGATTCAATACTACTGTGAAAAATTCCCCTCGTGTCATTGGAAATGTCTCAAGCCTATTAAAACCATCTTCTTCACAGAACGTCACATTACCCGATATAAAAACAACATTTTAGATATTTGCAAAAGTAATGAATAAATACAGGATATATTAATGCAATACATACAACGTTCTTTAATCAAGCCAAGGGAGGAGGTGTATCAAATATTAACATGTAGATACGAATGTAAGACTTTACACTTTACAAGTTAACTTTATCATTAGAGCTTGCCCAGACATTTAAATTTTACTAAAAATGTTACAAATTTTGAGTGCTCCTAATTCGATGGCCAGTGGATGTAAATGTGATAGAACTACCCTGAGAAACACATTCTTCGTCACATATGTGTGCTTTGATGTTCAGATAGGAAAAAAAGTAATTCTGGTCGCAATAATCTGTCCATTATCAAACACGTAAGACAATTTATATCATTTTCAATACTATAAACAAAATTGTAGCATGAGTTCTAAGTATATTTCCAAAATACTAACGTTGCAATTGGCCGAGGTGACTGACGGCCTGCGTGTTGTAATTGAAATTGACTCTTTATCGACTACAGCACAGCTCTCTGTTCATTCTATGGCTTCGCGTATCTGTTGTACCATTTTCAAAGCATTCGCAACGTTCACGAATGACAATTGAGGGAATAACGAGATTGGAAGTTTTGAATGAAGTTTTGCATTTGATATTGTCTTAAATTATATCTCTATTGGTTGCAAGTTATTATTAGATTAACTTACTTGTCTGTGGTAATTAAAGTTTAAAAAATCCGCCCAAATTAACAGAGATAACACTATATGTAACTGCGCATAATATATTATTATATATTATAGTTAATCGTACAAACAGTCGTGGAAAACTGTAGTCTGACGTTTTCCAAACGGAAAATACGAAGCAATTTGAGTAGAATTACTTTGAAAATGATCCAAATGTCAGTACCACCACTACAAATAAAACAAAAAATTAATCTCACTCGATATACAATTCATAACGAAAAGAAAATTTAATTTGCTTAGATATTTCATCCGCCTAACCGATCGTAAGCTAAAAATGAACCAAACTGTATCGTACAAGCGACCATTTAATCCCCGACCAACCGATCAGAATTATTGTAGAAAGACGAATGAACGAGGAACCAACGAAGCGAGCTTAAAGTTTAACGGGCGCGCGACATCGAATCGAACAAACAGGGCACAACAAAGAGAAAAGACAAAGAAAAGAAAAAAAAAAGATGAAAATTCGATTTGTTCCCATGACGAGGAGAAACCGGAAACACGATTTGTACGTACGATCGATCAAAACCCTCGTCGTCTGCTGGCATCGCGGCCGACGTCGTTCCCATCGAAGCGATTCGATGAACTAACGCCAACTTAACGCTACACACCCCACTGAGCCGCACTCGGTCAGATAACTCGTGGATTTTCGAGGCACCGTGCAGATTCTAGCTCGCTCACTTGTAGATTCTTCGATGATTTAATTCCTACCGACCATTTAACACATCACCTTGAGACTTCAACCGCGGAAACCGTAACATACGCAAAGTTGAAGAAGCGCAGTTGAATCGGCTAGGGCTAGATCGTAGACGGTGTAAATTACTCTTGAATACTTTTGGAAGATAAAGGAGATGCATTGTTTCACAGAAGTTAGTGAAAATAATATTATTCTTCTTCAACGTTTGTCGAAAATTTTATATGTTCGGTATTACAACAAAATATCTTTATATTCTTATTTTTACTTATTTCTGGTACAAATGGGAATTGTATTATCCAAAATAAGTAGGGGAAAATTTATTTTATATGGCCTTGTAACATGTGCCACTTCTGCACTCAGATTGTCAAACACTACCCTTAATTCATCATACATGTGTATGTACGTGATTTGTGATGCTTCTGTATTTATTCTACGAAATTTTTAGAAAGATTTAACGAGAGAGTCGAATTCCTTTATGCGTGGGCTTTGATAATGCTATCGAGTGAAGTTTATGTCATTGGCGTCATGGTTTAATATGCAGTTAATTGAGTTAAATAGTACAATAGTGGAAGATAAATATTTTTCCTTTAATTTGGTTGATGGACGAGGGTGATAACTATTGAAAATTATTTCCAACTACTCGTAAATCTTTAGATATTTGTACCTACTTACGTTTTTATTTCATAAAAGCAATATTACTAACACGAAAGAGAACAATTTTAATTAATGGTAATATTTACTAATATGGACAGTGCCAATTAAATATTCATTGAAATCAATTTGTTTAATTGAGCGAAAAATTTATTCAGAATTTCTGGCGTACAGGCCAAGATACTAGCACAGACACTAATCGTATAGATAATTAGATATAGAATATAGATAATCTCTATCGTATTGACGTCCTCCCTGTGCCGACGCTCGCCGTGTCCATAGCCGAATATAAGCCATACCGCTACAATCGAACAGTCAAATAATTCTGAGGAACAAAATCACCAAAATTTGCTCAAAACATAACCGACTATATACGCCAGAAACTCTCACGTTCATCTCACTTCGGTCCTCACGAAGTGAACAATTTCCCATCCAAGGTTTCAGAATAAGGGGAACGATATTATCTCGAAAACCCTATCTAACAACCCCAAACGCTAATTACATCTTTCTCCCTCCTTCCTTCCCTCATTTATACGTTAACTCCACTTCCGTCTACTTCGCTTTAACCACCCCCACCCCATCCCCTGCCACGTCTTTTAAATTCGGCAAAACTCCATCAAGAGTTTATCTTCGGTTCAATCGTAGTCCAGCCACGGTGACAAATTCCCCATGATCCCATCGAGGGGGGTTGGCGATTTTCGGATTTTCGGCGATAGGCAAGAGGCGGACGAAGCCGCGGAAAAGGGCGACCGTCGGAAGGCGTAAGAGAATGGAAATCAATACGTGAAGTGAGCAGCCAGTTTCAGGCAGGAGCCGGTGTCGGCTTTAGAAAGCCTTGAGACGTCGTCTGTTCATCCTCTTTGGAGACCCTCGTGTTAAGAGAGCTCGAGCAAGCGCGCGGGACAGCGACAAGGAAACTTCGAGCGACAAGGAGAAAGAGAGACCGATGAACTTCCATTGAGGACTAATGGGGTTAAACGCCTTAGCCATCAACTGAACGTCTCCCCCTTGATTCCTCGGACGTTTCGATTCGGCTTCACGGCTATTCCCGTTCTCGGTTCCTGAACCACCCTCCAACCCCCTTTATCCCGTTGTGCCAGTATAATTTGCCGCGGCTCTGCACCCACGGGTTTCGTGAGTTTTCGCCTTAAACGGGTTGTATGCGCTTATTATGCGCCGCGGGAAATTCGGCGCGAAAGAGAACGCGCACAGGTGGATCTTGTTCTGCGAGGTAATTGATTCTTCATTTGGATTTAACTTGCGCTTAAAACGGTTTCTTGTACGGTTCGAGTTTGTATATCGATTGAGTGGATTCTGATGAATCAGCGACGGTGCTTGGTGAAAGGCAGACGGCCGATTAAGTATCTAATTTATTATTTTAAATGTACCATTGTGATAAAATATAATTATACGTGTGATCAAGTTTAAACGTTCAATATAGAATACGCTCCATCAGCGTCAAAAATATTGTATCGAACGTGACGGTATAATAAATTAATGTAAATCTTAAGCTGCACTAAACCATGTCAGACCGGAGGAAAGAACGCAGATGTAATTTGCGGGTGAACACAATATCTTTTATTTGAAAATTCGTAATGATTTCGATATTCCAAGTAGGTATGTACGAACAGTAAGTAGATACTTGCGTGAAATAAACGCCGTGTATTTCATTCTCACCCTACCGTATTCATCTTACATAATTATGCAGAAACATAATTCGTAATTATTCCGAGCAATGTTGATAGGGAAAGGTGGACGAACTCACCTTTGTGTGCCATGTCATCAGCGGTGACGGAGGCTAGGAGGCCGGTGGCGCCCGGCCATGGAGCGACCGCAGCCCCTAGCTGCTGCGAAGGCAGAATCTTCGGGCCTTTAGACACTTCCGGTCACTGAAACAATCAAGATTTCGCCTTAAAATAAACCTCGAGGCTATAAACAACTTTATCAGAATTTTTTATTCCCGTTTTTCAATTTCTCGCATAAAACGGCCACAGGCAACATTGTTTTCACGTGAATGGCCAATTGGGAAACAAGTTAGCTCGAAAGTACATGATGTTACGCTGCTCGAAGAAAAATCGTCAAATACGAATGTATTGTGAAATATTAAGTCGAAAAATGCAAGTTTCGTTTGGTACCGTTTTTGTTTACGGGCATGGTCGATATTTGTTGTCACAGCGCACAGGGAACTAGGCTAATGGAATTATAATTGATAGCTTCAATTATTTACGCTAATGAATTGAAATAAATGAGTCGTAGGTAGTACGTGAACTTAATAAACTGCGCACATATGCGAAGACTCTTTTAAACTGTGCCGTATGCGTGTACGACTTTTTCGATTAGATCTATGCTATTTTGAAAAATGGGATCGTATCTTCGACACCTGTGTAAATCCCTGACATTTGCATATCACTATGTAAGTACTGTCCGATTGTCTTGAATTTATCACAAACACGATATAACTACGACAATATGACGTAGTGAATATCGGTACAATGTTGCGTGAGCACCCAGATGTACCTATGTGTAATACTTGCTTGTTTAAGAAAAAGTTTATTAATACCTCAGCTATGAAAATGTTTCGCGCACCCCAATTATTTAATCTTTTCAAATAAAGTTTTAAGTAATTTGTAATAAATGCCTTAAAAGTTTCCTCCGAAAAGTCGTTAAAATACAAGATGTCTGGTTGCTTTGAATATAGATAGTTTTTTACAGAAATGTCATTACACATTTCATCTTGCGTAACAGTAAATTATACAAACAATTTCGTAAGACTACTATTGATAAATGAAGCAATCGGACTCTAAATTTTTCACTTATTAACATGACCATTGAATTACGATATCACGTAAACGTAAACAATTCCGTTGAACGAAGTAAGCCATTAATCTTCTCAGCACAAACAAAGCTTCTTAAACTTTGTATGCATTATTAGATAATAAGGGCAAATTTTGCTACTCACGGATCCAGTTTGTAGACATTTTTGTATGGAATTCAACGAATAACGAGGAGAACATTTTTTACCTTGGTTCCTTTAACCCTAGAACTACCGATAGATACTATTTATCTTATATACTTATATAGATAATTATCGCCCAGCACGCTGTAACGAACATTGAAAAGGTGTTCCTCCGTTCTAATTGGCTCCATCCTGTAACGAGTCCCGCTCTAGAAAAGGCACGACTTGTTGAGCAAAAGAATCGGCATCGCGTCTCTCACGAGAGAGCTTAAGGATACAATGTGTGCCTCTGCCAACGCGAAAACCCCTTTTAAAAGCTTAGATACACACGTACAGGCAGCCCGCGCACACTTCATTTCCAACGTCACGACATGTCGAGTGTCGTAATTACCCTCCTCGCATCTCACAGCGACGCGAAAGCTACTTCTGAACACGTGTAACCCGTACGATCGCTGAAACTTGCCAGCGTGGCGGAGTTAAAGAGAAAAACAGAAACGATGTATAGGCTCGAAGCGCCAAGGGGTTGAGAGTAGTGACGCGGCGGTGTCGCGATAATTAGCGCACAAACGGGGATCGATCTGGATACAATGCCACGCCAGAAAGCCGTCTGTGTTTCCCTTCTCTTCTTGATTAATCACAAAGGTGACTACACCGTGTCGTCCGCACCCTTGTACAACATCTCGCGGGTTTTTTAGCGAAACGTGTTTGCTATTTAATTATCGCCACGGCGAACATTGTGCCGTGCTTTCGAAAGGAATAATTGTATTGTATAATGAGAACCAGGTCGTTCGATAAATAATATCGTTTTGGTGTGGGAGGTGTGAAGGAACTTTGGAAAGAGAAAAAGTGGAGCCAATCGTATTTAGTAATTACATCGATTCAGTAATTTTTCAATTTCTCTCAAAATATTTTCTTAGACACTACCTGGCTCGGGACCTCAGGCGTGGAAATTCATAGAAATCGGAATTAATGAAAATCTGTATCAGTCTGTTCCAGTTTGGAGAATAATAGGACTAATAATAGGTATAACAGGTTTATTCCATTTCGGAATGAAAAAATGCGATGGCAGGCGACCGATCAGCAATTGCAGAAGATAATTCGTTTCCGATTCGTCGTTATTGATCGTTTCTGTAATACTGGTAGTAATTTTTGCAATTGCTGGATGAACATTCAAGGAATTACAGTTTCGCTTTGCACCGGAAAATTTTCAAACGCAAACATTTGTTTCTTATGAAATGCGGTTGATGCCAAGTAATCGATTATGCACATGCTCGGTGCGGCAATTAATTACTTGAGAGTTCCCAGAAATAATTTTCCTTCGATTCATTAGTGAATAGTGATCAAAAGTAATGAACAACAAATGGTCTCATGAAACACCTTGTACTATTTAATGTTAACAATATTTTAACATACTTACGTGTCATATCCGAGACAAAATACGCGAGCAGGGAACTAACAGAAAATATAAAAGGGGCTGCGTGACTAATAAAAAATGTCGAACGATGGTAATTCCCACTCAAAGGTGAACCACCATAAAGGGTGTTCTGGTTGATAAAAGAGTTGTAGGTGCATACATACGTTTGTATCGTGTAAACACGCGCAGTGTCTCGTCGCTCTTCGCGAATCGAACGCGAAACGGAGGGCTTTGTGAGGCGTATTGAGATAAAGGAAAGCAGGAGGGTAATGAACTAATTAGGACATAATAAATACTGAAATCGTTATTATTTGCCCGTGCTGTCGAAGCACGTGAAAGACAGAGGGAAGCCGTGTCTCAATGGGACGCGAAGCTCGAGCAACGTGGAAAAAAACGAAACATCAGAGCAGTTCATCATCGCCGGCGGTTTTTATTCAGAACGATCGCGGGTTCTGCAAGGCGGATTGATGATTAAACGCCAGTTATCGTGAATAAGGGAGTAATCAAAGGTCGTGATTCTCGGTGGCAAGCATAAAAACGACGGCAGCAAACAGATCCCAAAGGTCGCATAAGCGTGCAATGTTTTAGAAGGAGATAATTTTCGTGGTATAACGTTTACACGTGTTTCTGAAACTTTGATGGAACTGTTATACTCGCACTTCTTTGGTTCAAAGAAGTATCTATGTATTACTTAAATAAATAAAGTTTTTTCCGTTTATTCGTCGTTATGGTGGAACCGTATCTTTTCTGCTCATGCAGTTCTCATTGAACTCGAATATTACAAATTGTGAATGATGTCATCGTTTGGAAATGAATGAATTAATACGACGAATCGAAAAATTACTTTACAAAGTACGTACAAATATAATTTCTTCGTAAAAGAAATCAGTTTGTTGAATTTTTGTGTTTGTTCAAAATACAAAGATAAAATATTTCATCCCAATTCACTGTTTCCCGAAACTTTTCATAAATAATATTTTTCATTCATCTACTGCGTCCGACATCCAACGCGCCAACGTTAAACATTGTAGTGCTCATCAAAGACAGGATGAGAAACTTATTTGGTAAAGGGGGGACCAGTTTCTTCATTCGTTTGTTCCTCATTCCTCCGTCGCTTTTCGAAAGGGGTAAAAGCGTAGAATAAAATGGAGAAGGAAAAGGTGTCGCTGAAAGGGAGAAAAGTACATCGCACACGCATATTGTGCAAGAGGATTACCTCGGATTATGCGCGACTGAGCGCAAACAAGATCGCGTTGGCTTGTGTTTACAAGACGCCAAGCTGTCGATCTAGTGAACTCCAACTATGTCGGTCTATCTACCTTCGTCGAATTGCATTAGGTTCCGAAGCTGTTAATAGAATGGCACTTAATCCAAGATTTGCAAAGGGCCAGTGATAAGCCATGATAAACCCGAACATTTCGTATGCTTTTAATATTCGGTTTAAGGGGCCATTCTAGTCCAGACTGTCATTTTTCGGGCTATTTTTATATTTACATTTTATATTTTGTGAATATTCCCAATTTGTTTTAAAGAAAGTGATGAAAATTAAGGGAGTTATAAGTGGTACAGCGCAGTTAATCCTTTTTTCCATGTTATTGTGCGTATGTTAAAAAATATATCTACGTTTTCTACACCTGTACGTTCAATTTTTGGAGTAGCTGTATATCAACCATGTCACGAAACAGTAATATCCCCTTGAATGTGTTAATTTGTAATTCTGTGAAGATCAAAGGCGTGTATAGTTGTTCCCAATAAGGTAGGAAAAACGTACATCGTGAAGTATTTTAGGAAAAGATATTGCAGGAAAATAATTATGTGGTCTATAGGATATAGTGTTAAATTTTCTATATTGGACGAACTTAAAAACCAAACGCATAACCAACTGTTCATGAATCCAAATAATTCCAACCTGTAGTGCGAAGGAAACACATATTACAATAGACTACATAATCCATGCAAAAATCTTGCCACCAACACATATGTAATAGTTGCTGCATCTTCCAATGCAACTCGTCGTTGCTTCTCCCAACTGCTAGCAACAACTCTGCATAAACCGTCTAATGAATCAGCTACAGCAGAACCAATATCCACCCATCGAATGTCCCCAATTAATTCCAAGCTTCCTACAAATTTTTCTCTCCAGATTTACCTAACAAGAACGTAAGCAACAACATTCATTAACCCTAATGTCGCTGCTTCGTCGTCGCTCAGAAATTAAAGACTGTTGGATAAACGATCTCCAACGAAGCTTCTAGTTTCAAACTCTCCGCGGCAACATTTTGTGTGCAAGACAGCAATGAGATTCGAGTTTTACAGTGCAGCAAGCAATGAGAAGCAACGTAAATGGCGGCAATGTTATACAGTAGAATGATAATAGGCCTCACATCCAGGAGATAGCGCATTATGCTTCACATTTCCGGCGAAACACTGTTAATGGCACCGGTATCCACCACCACAAGCAACAATTAGCACGGTGACGCACTCTAAATCCACCCCTGTAATACATGAGCAAACCCGCAGGAATTAACTCCTCGCGCTGCCGTACGCACTGACTTCCGTCGCCATTCAATTTCGCTTACGCGCATTAATTAATAATCCGTTCTAGAAAGGGCCATGAACGCGAATTTAACCGAATTGATAATGGGATAAGTAATTTCATTATATTCGAGTCAAAGTGATGGAGTGCGGTTTTTCTTTTAGTGATTGCAGGCTTCAGGAAACCGTGCAAATTTCTTCGATTGAAAGAAAAATTGAGGGCTGTAAGTTATCTCGAGGAAAATTGTTGCACTCTAGTAGAAAAATTTCCAGAATTATTTATTTGAAGTGTAGTGAAACAACGGTAATGTAGGATAATAATAATTGTGGCTCAAAGTGTACGTATATTTAATACGTATAATAATAAGAATAATAACATTTAATTAGCTTGTTGGTGTAGGTACCTCTTTAAAGGCTTCTTGCCATTTTGTGACTGGTTTCCATTTGCTAAGTAATACATTCTATTCCTCATGTTGCAAACAAAATTAATAAGAACCAAGCAGAAAGTTTTAAGAAATGAACAACTTTTACAATAAAATAGACTCCAACGATTCTCGAATTTTTAGTGATTGCGCCCCATTACAACCCTTTCCAATTGATATCTCCCCCTTCAGGCATTTCCTCGGCTCTAAAAATAACGCACAGCAAAGGGGAAACATTTAACAAATCGAAAAGTCTGATTAGTGTAAGTCGTTTTTAATTCCTTGTTATTCACTATATTATTTTATAAATATGCTGGAACGTTTCGTTTCACGCGCGCCAGCCATCACATCGGCCAAATGGCAAAGCAAAAGACAATGAATTTGGGATAATTGATTTTCATAATGGCAGGTTTTATATATGTATATATGTATAATATAATAAATCATGAGACGCTCCATTGATCAATATTAATGCCCATATGTATGAATACCATTTACACGGTGTTCACAGCTGCTTAACGACACGTTAATAATATGTATAGTTAACTGCCCGTTAAACGATTATAGATCTTATGGAAGAAGCCTCTTGTAGCGTGTAAAACGATTTGCTAATGCAATACCGGACATCTAGTAGCAAAATCGCTTCTTACATTGCTCAAACATTTTCTCGAAATCATCGAGTTCATGTAAATATTCTACCCTTTACCGCGTATGATACAAATTATACATATATACATACGCATACTCATGGTGTATTAAAATATTACCAAAAAAATAACACGTTTTGTCGCACGGTCGCAAAACATAAAAACTGCCCAAAGAATAACCAAAGAATACGGCGAATAGTTAGTACTTCCCCCTTGAAATCGTGACACTGCCGTCCCCGACATTCGCCCAAGGCTGCGCTGTTTTCCACGTAGTACTAATTTGGATTTGAAGCTTTCACAGCGAGTGCCCCGCGCAAGTCAACATTCTTCGAGACTGCGAGCTACCCAATTTCCTCCCGTCTACCCCTAAACAATTCAAGCCCGGCATTGTTCGACGCAGATGGACCACGGAGGGCTCGTACATAGAGCCTCCTTCGCCATCAATCCGTTCGATCCTCTCACCGCGGAGAAGCGATCCACGTGACGCGCAGCTCGCTCGTGTATATAACGCACAAAACAGTTTTTAAGCATCGAAACCGAGTGCTACCGCTAGAAAAGCCCCGTGAACAACGAGCGAACCCTCGAGTCGAGGTAAAGGCACGTTTACAATGTGCACGTCGAATATCGCCGCGGGGTGTCTAACACTTGTACGCGAGGCATTCACGTGATGGACGCACGGTATATACTCTGCATCACGGTTTTTTTTACACGGCGAGTCGCGTAGTCTATTGCCTAATTACACGGTAATACTGTGTACGCGCGACACGACGAGAGGCACACAGACGAACGGGAAAACACAGAGAAATTGTGTACGCGCGGAGAGCAACGAGAAGGGAGGCGCGCATCGTCGCGCGTGTAAGCGTGCAAGCGGGAGAAACGACGAAACAGAGACACTGAAACTCAACGTACCGTTCAATCACATTCATCCCTGATACAGCGCGACCATAGAGGGTGTATTGTGCCTTAAGCTGTATTATATACTACGTGTATGCAATCTGCATGCTGGCACACGCATCGTGTGTTCGCGTTCACCACCGATACTGACTATTAAGCGGCAAGACAGGCGCAGGGGTGCCTCCTTTCGCCATCGTACAGCCGTGCGTTTAGTGGAAGCTCCGTTTCTGAAACCCGATTACGCGTCGCGATGGAAAAGCGCGCTCCTTTCGACGCCGGAACGAGCCATCGTTTTCGCGATAGAATCGTGAAACGGTTACGAGATACAGACGGTTTTCCCTGGGACAGTATTTTCCTTTTTACATATAGGCGGTGCATGGAACAAGGCAGAGGAAGAAATTTCAGGCTTGAGAGATCGAGGACGAATAGCTTAGAGCGTATTTGGAGGGCGAGTTACCGGCTTTGTTTCGGGGTGAAAAGTTGATTGCTGTTTAGGGTACATTGAACCGTGTCTATCGACGACAGTCGAAGAGGGATTAATACAAGTAGCTCGTAGAACGATGAACTTGCAATAGACTTTATATTTATTTGAACGTAGGGGAGGGGGTAGGAATATGAGACGCCGAGTTTTGGTTTGGGCACAGTAGATAACAGCTTGACAATCACTGAAAAAATCTTTCTTTAATGGACATTTTTGTGCGTGATAATCGCAATCTGAAGATATCAATCAAGATCTCAGGTACGATGCGTTTTTGATTGGGGTATAACGATAGAAAGTAAAATGGCGAGTTAGCCGTATGAGACACTGTATCTGTCTCTACAAATTTATTACTGAATACTAAAATGGATTTCAGTGACTCTTTCAGATGCCAAGAATAAAAGTTAAAGTAAGAAATTAATAATTATTCCAAAGATTGGCTGAAGCTACGAAAAAGCTCTTGAACTGAGAAGCTATTATGATGCAGGTCCAGAAAGCAAAATTTACACATGCGAGTTGTTGCAAGCTAAATGTATATGAAAGATATAATAGCATGATCACAATTTATATGTACATATGTCATTAAAGCCTCTTTGCCAATGATTTAACGCAATTTCGTAACTTGTTTCTCTCAAAAGTAACACTATTTCATATTAGATACTGACCGAATTTCTACATGCCCGATTTTGTTTTTAATTTTGAAGAGATAGAAAAATCAATAGTTCTGTAATGTTTACAGTATTTCTATTTACGCACCATACTTCACATGAAATTCCCCAAAGTTATCCGTTCGTTGTTTTTATTTATAGCCATTCTAAGCGTCTCCTAGGATAAAAAATAAAATGAGTATGCCATATCGGTACCCCCTTCTCGAACGATAAGTTTTACTTCTGCCTCTGTTCCTGAGGTTAAACCACCAGTAACCAGGGACCAAGCACACAAACACTTTCAAAACTACGTGCTCTCGGTTGAACTTAACTATTCCATTACGAACAATTACAAAGAGGTAAACAAACGTTTAATTTTTCTTTGACATTTTCGCCAGGCATTATCACCAGAATGAAGCTACTCGATTAGAAACCCCCTCCAATTGAATTCACTTCTTCATTCAACGCACAGAAAACCTTTCCTAAACCACAAACAAATAGATACTAAAGGAGCCACGCGACGCGACAGAATCTCCTACAACAAATTCATGGAATCATTACAAGCTCCGAAACTCTGCCAAATTCACTGGTTCGGGACAGCGAGGCAGTCGCTCGCATAAGAAAATCATAGCGGCGCAGGGTGTGTACCACGCGATTACGTACCAAAAGCTGCCGTCGGCCGACGCTGTCTCCCCAAGAAGCTACCGCAGGGTGCAGCACGAGGAATCCGGGATCAGCAACGTGGGTATCGTCACACGGTGAACTTGGGCACAATTTTCACGACAGCACGCGACAACGGGCCGCTCGGTTTCTGCGGTCACTCGCGTGTCCAAGCACTATGAAAACCAAGCTGCGAGCAAGTCGAGAGCGCGGCGCGTCCTCGCGTTTCGCAGAGGTCGACGAGAACGACCGATCGACCGATGGATCGATCACCTTGCCACGATCAATTTACCCTCTATCCGCGAACCGGTTGGCCGATTCCAACGAACAGTCCCAGAACCTTGTTCCCGTGCACTACTCCACCGACGAATACAAAGGTGAACGGAGCCGACGATGACCGAGTCGAATCGTTTGCGACGATTATCGCGAGAAATTGATGGTTGGCGGGGATCGGAACTGGGCGAACGGTGTACTACACGCAGAGGCAAACGCGCGACGAGGGTAGCTCGCTCGATCCGCACGAGCGCAGCAC
The DNA here is from genome assembly GCA_963583965.1 of Nomada ferruginata. Lineage (NCBI taxonomy): Eukaryota > Metazoa > Arthropoda > Insecta > Hymenoptera > Apidae > Nomada > Nomada ferruginata. Next base: position 16,913,319 of record OY757213.1, read on the forward strand.
ACGTGCTGCTCTGCAGCGTGATTCTTCTGCTTTCTTGGCTCTCTCTTTGGAGAGAGACCCCTGTGCGGATCCACACACAGGGGGTTACAGTGGAACCGACAAAGAGACCAGGGAGAGAGAGAGAGTGAGCAGGAGCTAGAGGGGGAAGAGGCGGATAGGGGTTGAGAGGGAGAGAAAGAGTAAACGAGCGGGACGAGAAACCGTGAAGCCAGGAGAGACGATAGAGATGCGGCGGGCACTAGCGGGCACTGCTGACCGTGGAAATATTATTAGGTAAAGCACACGCACGGACTGGCACGCAACGACTTGCGGACTCTCGTTGGGTCGTGCTGGCGACCCCGCGATTCGTGTTGGTGCCTCGAGTACGTCGGACCAATAGGCGGAGGGTACCGTTGCCACCACTACCCTTCGATGCGGCCGAAAGTGGGGATGCTGGCTCCGCTTCGTGACATCATCGATTCTGAATGGTGGAAATGCTCACCCGTGCGGAAGTCTCATCGGAGGGCGCGTGTTGTAGCGGCGACACGCATGCGCGACTACTCACGACCCGCGCAGCCGACGTAAAAGGGTCGGACGATAAGTTCGCGCCAGATGGAGACCGACTGCCTGCGCGGCGCGCTGCGGCACGGTGACTACCACCTTCAAATTATTTCCACGTTCGACGAATCGTTATCTTTGTCCCTTTTTTGCTACGAATTTTTCTCCCTTTTCGCTTCTCATTTCGCCGATTGTTCCTTTCGGCGGCGTCTTGTGCTCATGGTTGGAGATGTTCGGCGACGGATAGGCGTTGGACGGAATGCCGGCAGGGGGTGGTTATGTATTATTCGGAGATTAAATGGTAGACTTACATAAGTTTGGGGTTGAACGGCTTTAAAGAGTTTGACGAGCGGATCGGTTTAAGGGAAGATTGTAGCGCAACTCTGTTTTCTCTGTAACTTGTATACTTGTACTGATGTAACACATGTGCCGAATATGTCGACTCGATTGTCAATGATTATGCGGATACCTGTTTTAAGTAAATAAGTGTGCTGCGATCGTTACCCTATTCGCCATATTCGATTGCGATATTATCGGGACGATTATTTAGATTATAATGTAACTAATGGAGCATAGTGTAACTACTTTAATTAATAATAGTACAGCCGAGTTTGTAATTGATGGATTTATGATTCGTTGACTTAGCGATAGGTCTAATTTATTAATAACGGTTCGATGATTGCTGTTCCCATTTCAAGTGAGTATGCTCGTACTGAATTCATGGAAAACGTGTAGAATGTTCTATGCAATCAAGTGCCTTCTTACTCTCGTCAGGTATCATTCGAAGTAAGTACACAATATTATTGTTACCATAGGCGTTGATGATTAGTGGAACTAAGATATCTTAATTGGGTGCTTGATCTCATAGCATGCACTTATACGGCACCTGTACGGCGCATCTCAACAATATTATCTGTTTATATAAAATTAGAATCACTAATGCCCGCATTAAGTCGTAACCGGAAGTGTGGCGGACAAAACGAATGTTAAATGAGGCTCAAACTGTAGTTTGCCGCCCCGTCAGAAAATCTTTCCCCCGCGTAACTCGCACCTACCGAATTCATGAATGCAAATATTATTATGCTACACGTTTTCCGTGTCCCAGTTCTCATTACCTCTCCAATGTTCGAAAGGGGGAAGATTTCTTCTCCCCCGTTGCTTTCCAAACGTAACCAAACAACACAATTGCAAAACACAATTTCGCCAAATCCCTGCGCAAAAATGAACTTTCACCGCTCCACACTTTCGTCCCAGAGAAAGTAACTTTCGCCCAAGCTTTTGGAACGTTCCCGGCGAATACCTTCGCGCCAATTCCATTGTACTTTCCCACCTGGGAAGCCTGCAACTATAAGCGTATCACCGAAAACAGTAGAATATAATTTCCAGTGGCGTCCCTTTCGCGAAACGGTATCTAGTCACGCGTGGCTCGCCTGTGGGTGCTATGCACTCGAAAGTACGCAGCGCTGGCTGGGGGTGAGTCACCCTCTCTTCTCCTGTCACGGGCCCTACGGCCACCCCCGCGAGTTGCTTCGTGACGAGGGGCGACCTAGCAGGGAAAGGAATAACTGCATCAACCCCTGTTAGTGGCGCGCGCGTTTAGGCCCTCCCTTAGCTAAGAAACAAGCTCGCCTCACACGAAACGCCGCGAACGACAAGTTGGAAACGATTTTCCATTTCAGAGAAAGCTCAGCACCGCCGATAACCGTGCGATTCAAGGAGGTCCTCGTGGCACGACAGTGCCAACCTGTCCGCGACGAAAACCTGTCTGCCAACGTTTGACGCGATCGGCGACGAAGCACCAGACCAATTACCCCGTTGCTTGAATTAGATCAATCAAGATTAAATGGCTCGTGAAGGGCGCCGATCACGCCGTTCTACGGGCTAAACGAAAGTTTGCTCAATGTGTCTGCTTGTTATTGAATCTGTGGTAATGGAAATTCGGTAGCACGTGTTTGGAAGAATTTAATTGGAATACCCAGACAATTCTTGGAAAATTGGGCAGCTCCTTTACGATGGAACTTGGCTGTCTGGTATATTGCACAGTGGTTTGACGGAAACGGTTTGGGCACCACGTGTGGGAATACGACGAACCAATGGGTAGAAGTAACGAAAGTGGTTCACATGTTGCATGTTTGTATAAAGACAGTTTCTCTATTGGCATTTAATGAGTACGTCTGCAGACGGATCGTTGATAATTCTATTTTTGTCCCATTTGAGGTATTAAAGGTATTAATTATTACTTCTTTTTCCATGACTGTAATTTGGATAGAACTTTCTTCTACCTTCTAATTTCTTGGAAGTCCCACCAGGATTTGACCGTAATTCGCAATGGTTCTATAAGCATTGTAAACGCGACTCGTATTATATGATCCTCGGCAAAATTCGATCGAGATCGAGTAGGGCGAACTGTTTAATTCGCGACTGGTCCGATATTCTGTCAGTTTGGTGCGCGTTTCAGGAGTCTGTGGACTACAAGTCACGATGTGAAGCCAGCTTTAGGAGATCCACGCTGTGGAAGTAACGCGTTTCGATTTTGCGTTAGCTCAGCTACGCGTGAATCCAGCCAAGGTCAAGTCATTCCCCGTTTCCGAGCATCCCTCGCGCCGCGGCGCACGGTTAAGATCGATTTTAACGAATTTCATATCCTGGGGTGGATCTGTATGAATGCCAGACAATATTTCAGCAATCACCGTGATCAGTGATTAGTTGCGCCTCTTTCACCTTAAAGTTATTCCAGTATTTTAATAGAGTCTCCTAGAAGCACAACACATTTGAGAAGTAATATAGTTTCAAGCCAATCTGTTTCTGTTTGTTTGGAGGTATAAGATCTTCATTAACCCTTGTGTAGGCAACCGGAACCCGGCTACCCATTTCTATATTTCCTTTAATAATTTTTGTATGTTCTTGACAAGATATCGCAAAACCACTCTGGATCTCCATTCCTTGGACGCTTGTACGTCAACTCACGTTTTCTGAGAAAAATTAATTCAAACTTACTGACCATTTCGGTTGCCCACACGAGGGTTAATTGTGGATAAATTGATCTATTATATCACGATTATCAAGTGGATTACCTATTGTAATATTAAGAATAATTAATGTTATAACGTTTAGATTGTAGGTAATCTTTGCACGTAGTGTTAAACTGGCAACTTGTGCGAGGCACTGTTTGAACGGAGCGCATTTTCTTCGTTACAGTCGCACGTGTAGAAAAATCTGATTATGCGAAAACGTAATCTACCGGCGTCTTCGAGATATGCGACTTTCTCCTGCGGCATTAAATTTGTTCCCAGTGGATCCGAATAAATATACATAGTATGGATCAGTGACGCAAATCGATTATGCCTCGACGAAAGTAATGTTTGCATTTAAGTACCTACGTGCAAGTTAATCTTATTCCGATATTGCGACACACGACCAACAAAAATTTCAATCGCGACGCACGGTGGATTGCAATAGGTTTGGCATTTGATAATAATCTTATTCGAAGCATTACGGAAAATAGTTTCCGATTTTGTCTATTAACAAACGCGACAGGCATAAACGTTCAATGATTTAGGGTAGGGAATACAAGCTCGTTATTAAATGATAAATAACAGTCTGTGAATGCAAAATCATATAAACTACCGCCATTCGTGTAATCGATAATCTAGTATGAAATGATGTGTAGAATATGATAAAATTCACATTTTTCATGATTCTATTTTATGCGTTACCACGGCCTGTATAAATAATTTTAATAATTTTGCCAACATTAATTATTCTCAGGGAAAAGAAGCAAGTGAACGTTATTAAAAAATCCTTTTATTTACATCGATATTAATAATTACGACATTAAAGTTACAATTATTCATCATATCTGTATAACAATCAAAGAAATTGTTTTCAAGGCAAAGTTGCTTATCTGTCGTCCGTATCTGTTCTTCAATTGTCCCCTGCCACTTGTGTCAATGTTAGAATCATGATATATTCGACAAAGGCGATAAATTGATGACAAAAAGGCCGGGATGGAAGTTATTTACCGACGTCGACACGCATTTATCCATCTTTTCGATAACAGCTTTCGTAGTAAGGTCGGGTGAAGCTTTGCGCAATCGTCTCTGTATCAATGCGATTCACTTTTCTCGTACTACCCTTTGTAGATGAATATCTTTCTCTCGATTTATCAATCGCATCGAAATCATGTTTCTTTTTTTTTATAACGAACTACCTGTGACTGCATCGGATGGATGGGAATGACTAGTTTACTATACATTACGTAAACTCAGTAGCCTATGCTTTAATATCTTATAGAAAACAATGAAATATAGAGAGCTTCTTTATATTTTCTTCTTTTAAAATGACGAAACCTTAAAGTAAGAGAAAGGAAACAGTTGAAAGAGTAAAATAGTAGTACAAATAAGCATTAATTGAAAAGTTTAAGCAGTATCTACAATTTAGCAACGAATACTTGACCAATGAGATGCGTGGCAGTTTTAACAAGTTTTCTTGAGGTTCGTTCAAAGGTACTATTGTAGGTACATTATATACTACAAACAAATGTATCATCCTACAAAATCTATCCACGCAAGTTTCCCAGATTGCAATTTTTAACGGAGCAATATTAATACGATATTTTCTGAAACTTCCATCTCGACCGCCCTCAACAATCCCTTTCTATAATATATAAATAATCTCTCGGAATTGCCGGCATCGAATGACGATAGGGCTGTGTAAAATTTGAGCGAAAACCTAATTTTCTTATTAACACTAGAACTACCAGACCAATCAAAATTTCCGATTTCTTGCTGTAAAATTATTAACATATAGGTATTGCTGCAGCAATTTATGATGACTTTCAATAACACAGAATGCGAATTACCTACCTCTATTTAATATCAATTCAACCACTTTACGTGCTTATAATCCGTCTAACGTATACTTTCTAAATAGTACCAAAAACCTATCGGTAGTTCTAGTGTTAAACAAACTTGACACGCTCTGTTCCTCAAGAAACACCTAATTCCACTTTTTCCCTCCAACAGAACACAGAAAGGAACGCAAACAATATAGGTAGGATAACTTTTAAGCACGCTTACAATTTATAACATATACCTAACACCTTCGTCCCCGTCGACACTTCAATTCTCACTCAATCCATCGAACAATACCTACAATTTCACTCGAGTTTCAGAACCAATTGATCGTTCACGGCACATTCGGAATTCAAGAATCGTTACCACGTCGACGTACAATCCTGTCGGTCCTGCAATCACAGCTACATATCTCTACGAACTCTGTGCCCAAATCTGTGATCCCATCGCAGTCTAATACAGGCCGAGCAGAACAATCGCATCGTATGCTCTTCCGAGTTCCTCCAATTTACCAATCAGCTGATCAGATTCTCAGCGTTTACAAGACGCACCCCGGTGCGTTTCGCCCCGGGCCACGAGTAGGACAGGTGAAAGGCACGGCCCGAGAGGTGAAAGGGAAAGGGCGAGGCGGCGACGAAGGAACGAAAAAGTGCGTAGAAGGATAAAACAAACAAATTAACGTCAGAGTTGCTTGTTTATTGCTGGGTGGGGACACGGTAACCACGCCTTTGTCAAGCACGCCCTCCGAAGCGTTATATTCCCCTTTTCCACCCCACGGCCATCGACTCCCCTCATCCAGTCGTTGTCCACCCCACTCCTGTGTGCAAACGGCCGGTGGTGGAAGTGACGTCAGTCTGTGCCAACATGCAACAGGCTGCTCTGAAACGGTGGACGTTGGGCGAAAACGTTTGCGAAACATTAGCCCCTCTGTTTCCCTCGACGGCTAATAATTAACATATAACCCACGGCTCGTTTGTATATTAGGAAGGAAGGAATGGCGACCTCGAATAATCGATCTTGGTTGCATATACATATTTTTGTATAGATATAGTAAATATATAGTAAAAGGGGAGTTGGGTGTATAATAATCGATCAGATCGTTCATTTCGTTTTGGCGTGCACCATAACGGACTGTTTTTTGTTGTTTCGTATCAACTATGCCGAGACCCAATTTATTCGTTGATTAATTTCGTATTAATATTTTGTCTACAGTGCACAGTGGTCCAGAAACGCGCTTTTCGTGGCCGAAATTCAATTTTTCAGGGTTAACGCTTTGCAGGCATTTTTTTACGTACGAACTGAGAACACTTTGAAACTATGAGATCCAAAATATTATATCCTAATTCGGAAATTCAAAGTGATAAACTAATTTTTGTAAGGGAAAAAAACAGTTTTTTGGTACAATTTTATACACTTTAGTTGCTGTATTTTGATTTTTTAATTGGGTCGAAAGTATTTCTTAACATATGTATAAATAGTGTAATGTTTACATAATTTAAGCTTTGTAAAAAGTCGTAAAAAAATGCCTAAAAGTGCAGGCTGTCGGGGTTCTTTTTATAAGAGACTTTTCTCTGGGGTAATAAAAATAATCTGCCAAAAAAATGTTTCGGATAAAAGTTAATCGGCATTCAGCCTTCTACAAAATTACAATATAAAAGATTTCCAGAAATATTTCTTTCTTATAAAAAATTCGTGGTCACCTCAATTTTTTCGCATCATTATACATCTTTGACTTCGTAATGTCATACCTGACATCAAGAGAAATAGAACGACCTACTATACTGTCAACTTAAGTCTCGAAATAGCGCTGGAATAATTTTCGCCACGAAAAACGGGTTCCTGGACCGCCGTGCAGTGTAAGGATTTCAGATATTTGCCCCCCCCCCCCTGGAACGTTCAGCCTTTACCTCGTACCTACCGATAATTCTGTGCGATTGGAATAAACAGTTCGTTTTCCAAGAGGTCCTGAGAGCAAATAATACATATTCGGAATGCAGTACGAAACGCTATTGCGAAGATGGCGATGTTGACTTATGTGTTCCTTGCTTCAATATTTATAGCATGGGAAGCAGGTGTTGCGCGACTAAAAAAAAAAGAAAATTTGTAGAGCAAATGCACCCAATACCGTCTATTCAAATTCAAGTCGTTTTCAATTGAAGGTGCATGTTTTGCGTTTATCTACCTAACAGAAATGTAGTAGTAAAAATAGACAAACAATGTTTTTGGTATGTTTAGCTTTTTTTCTTAACGTAACCATGGTCAGGCCTTTTATTCATTTTCACCATTTTTTGTTAACTCTAGCGTTTTGTTTTTTTTTTAGCTGACCAAAAGTTAGGAGAATTAAACAACCATGTTCGCGTATAAAAATACAGTGACTCTGCATTTAACATAAAAAATTGCTTTGTGAAAATTCTATTGTGAAATAGAAATAAATCTATTGCGAAAAAATGATACGCAGGTATCATTGTCCCATCGGTTAACAGAAAAATTCTGCACGACTGTGGAACGATTCGAAGCCGACCGCTCGTATAATAGTGCAAATTCATATTTGTACAAACATAACTACAACAAATAACATTTAAATAGAGATCTATTTCATCTTATAAATATTGTAACATATGTATATTTTATTTCCGATATTTTGTGTGTACTTACGTCTTATGTGTATTCTGTATTTTTTTGTACATTATAATTTTTATTATTTATGAACATGAAATGGTCTATTTGTGAAATCGTGAAGTTATATTTACATCTACATTTATTATTTTTAATCATACGAATGCACATTTTGGAGGATTTTGACAAATGTGCGCGTTTGTACTAATTTTTCCACCAATTTTCATTATCAACGTACACGTAGGTGTACGCTCAATCTCGCGAGTAATTGTATTCGCGACAAAAACAGAGCGACGATGTTAAAAATTAAATTTCCCGCTGATAACAACGTCGGTGTGTTGATTCCACGTGGCCCTAGAAGGAGGTCTAACCAGTTCGAACGTTCAACGAGAACGCCGACACGGATTGTAAATTATACCGGCCAGATAGAGAGAAATTCATGCTCTGATGACGCAGCGTTAACCACTCTCCGGTCATGCGATGATCAAAGGTAACAGTAATGGCCCGTGAGAGGATATCCGCTTGTATTTCGCCTAATATACTGCTAGCTAAATGCTGACGCGATTTCGGGAGTTGCTGCCACTAGTGAAGATGGGGGCGAGCCATGGAGAAGGAGAAAGAGAATGCGATTAAAACACGCGTACACGGGGCGCTCTGTGACAGGTGAAGAAAAATTTAACAGCCAATTTTGTGCATGGGTCTAAACGGGAGTTTCCTTTGAATACTTTGCATCGTATCTATTGTACATAGTTCTTTTGGTTCAACAGTTATTTGGACATTACCAATTTCTACGTATCTTTGGTACAGTTTCCTATGTGTTTCCAAGATATTAGTCGTAAGTTGTGATACCTTTTTGTTTTCTCGAACTGCGGAATGTTCGAAGTTAATTAACAATACCTTTGTAGCGATAATTTTTTCACAGTTTGCAGTAACAAAATCGTACAATTTTAGGCAACTGAAATACATACTTGGTGCAGCAAACTATCAGGTTGTTGACAAGAAAATTATTTTGCATTCTTAAGTAAGGTGCGCGAACGGTGCATCACGCGGAATCGATACTTTCCCAAATAAAAATCCGTTTATGTAATTTCTAGCAATTTTAATTAATCGTGCCTCCTCAATTATTAAACTTATTGCTAGTGCCAAACGTCATAGGCCATATCTGTCCTGAATTGTGCTGGCGAAGTCAAAACATAAAATTCAAACAAGAAACAATTCATCACTTATTTCGTAATTATTGTTAGATCACATTGTTGAGCTTTTATTTACCCACCTGCCAATGCACACCCTACATTCACTTGTACGAAGAGGATGACTGGAACAACGGTTAAGAACGGATGAATGTACTGGAGAGAAAAGGATGGACAAGGATGAAGAATGTGGGAAGTGTGAGAGAAACTGGACAGAATTGAATCTGTGGCGAAAAGAGAACAGGTAGAAGGAGAGAAAGGAGGAGAGGTTGGAAGATCATAAATTGTTGGAGCAATGTGTGTACCTAACGTGCACGCACGGTCGAGCGCGAGATCGCGCTTAGCCTGCCTTTCAAAAATTTCACACGTTACCGATCTTCCGACTCAGCCGCTACTCTGCAAGTCGATCCATCATTTCGCTAGTTTAGCCCGGAATCCACGAAAATTATCCGATAACGCGACACCAGTCTCTCGTTTGTCTTTGCCGCGTGTCTCCCTCGCATTCTCTGCTACCTCTTTCCGATGATGGACGTCGTGTCGCGTCGCGTCGCGGTCGGTTCGATCGGTCGACAGCGGTAAACTTTGTCGTCGAAGATGGAGAGCTTTATACGCTGCGAAATGGTAACGATAGTTTCGTGAATTCGTGTATGATTGAAGTACCTGTGATGTGACATTCTGATTCTTTGCTTTCAAATACGCGACTGCATGTAGGTACATGCACAAGGAAGAAAGGGGCATCGTTGATTATTTTTTCTTACATTTTGTAGATTAAAAGAATAGGTCGTCCTTTCTGTGACCGGTTCAGTCTTGCTTCTTACTGTAGGTGTATGCTCTGTAATTAAATTCGTTATAATTGCATAAATTAACTGCGGATATGAACTTTAGTTGACTCCACGTTTTCGTTGAACGAAAGCACTATAACACGTGGTTGCAACCGTAAGTTAGTCTGATTATGACACTCTCTAAGATTTTTCTTTACGAGGAAGCACAGAGAACAGAGGGATCAAATTTTCGAAGGAATTTTAAACATCGTTAAGTGGAGTAATTGTCGAAGTTTCTTCCGAACCTTTATTAGAAATTTCATGCGAATGGATTTACAGATTTTCGATTAGGGTAAAGTCCGCCAGCCTTTTATGATCACGTAGACAGAGTTTCATAAATTCCTTCCCCGCTTTTCGCAGGAAAATTCTTGTAATAATAGATTGCTTTCAAAACTCCGATGTACATACCGCGTTCAAATTTTCCACACATGTCGTACGCGTACGCATATGCGCTGAAGGAAGACGAACTTTAATAAAGCGTCAACAGACGCCGGTACATCGTGTGCCTTGGGGTGTCGAATAATGGGGTGTCCGTGTTCGGTATCGTTATAATGGGGGTTTCTCTTTCCCTCTCACTCACTTCATGCTGACAATAGGTCGGCCAGGTCAAGTGTGCGTATACTAATCATGTTCCTGGTCAGGCCAGAGGTCCGAGAATGTACCGAGAAAATGCGAACTATGTACAACGCACAATGGTCCTCTCACACTTTCGGCCAGATGCCACGGATATAGGTAGGGACCCTCGCTGAACGCGAGTGTAGCTATATGTATACGCAGTGGCACGATGTTCGATGTCGACTCGATGTCGGGGATCAATGGAAAATGGGGGAAAATGGCAGAGGTCAATACGTTCGGCCTTTGTAAATTTCAAGGACTTTTCTGGGAATTTATCTGTTCGGGGTGTGTTGAGGTAATTTGAGGAAACTTCTGTCGGTGAACCTGGTTCGAAAAGGGCTTCCGAATAATTGGTAAGATGGGAAGGATAACTATTTATAATTTCCAATATACACTACCGGACGGAAGTTTGGGAGTATTAAGTAGGTATTTCGAATTGTAAAGGGATTTTCGGAACACTGGCCGTTTCAAGTAGTGGATTTGAGAATATTTGTGAAATAAAGTCTATAATAATGAAGTTAACCCCTCGCAAATGAAATTACGAGCTCAATTTGTCATAAGCTTTCTATGCTAAAGTACGGGATAGTAAGTTGCTCTAGTTAAGTGAAAAAACATTGTAAACAAAAAGAATATGTAAAATGGAAAATATTGTAATAAAGCTACATGTGCAGATACCATTCCGGGTGTTCCACCTATCTTGAGCTCCTCAAATGATACTTTGAGCAGCCCGCTTATTGTTAATGGTAGAGAAAAATGTCACAGCAGAAAATTGTGTTATTCGAAGGTACAAATATTATGGTAAGCCGAAAATGTTTCATACCGTCGTCATTTTTGGAAAACATTTTTGAGATTTTTCGGAGCACATTTAAATAATGAAATGTGTTCCATTAACATATATTAGAGCAATTGGTGAAAGTAATTGTTTCTTCTGTTACTGGCAACTAAACATTGGTGGCGCAGGAAATATGTGAACCATAAGAAAGGCCTGACGGCCGTTCATTTAATATACATACCTATTTATTCGCAAAAGTGTCCGAAAGTTTATGGACATTATTTTACACATAAATTATACTGGGAGAAATTGAGCACCGCACAGTAGTATGCGGAGTGTACTGATAACAATATCGATAAACAATCGCGTTAGACATATATACATTGACATGTTTTTTCATCTTCTTGCAAGAAGAAGCAAAAAAATTGATCGGCCCCACAAAAATCTGAAACCCAAAGCTTATGCACTAAAAATCCATAGCTTATATATGTATGGTACAAAAGTTGGCCGGGAAGAAAGACGTTCTCAGGAATCAAGAAGGCAAAATGTCCGTCTGCGTCCTGTAAGCTGACGTCAGGCCCATGCTCCCGGTGTCTTGCATTCTTCGAGCAAAATCCGAGCAACGTTCTGGCGTTCCCACATGACAAAAGCAAAAGGGCGGATCTGTCGCACGAGAAGTGACAATACATACTTTCGACTAGTGTTGCAGGATCAGTGGATCACTGGATCGAGAGGTGGAAGTTGCATTCAGATTGAACAAAGACAGAAGTTCGATAAATTTACGCTGAACAACGGAGATGCTGAATACCGCGTGGGATTTTTGAAGTGGAAAGACTCTTGGTAAAGAGTAGAAATCCGTAACATTCTCTGGGTATGTATATATATACAGTGGCTGCCAAGAATTTCCGGCCAAACTGTAACTTTATTATATCACTGATATTAAAGGTAGTTAAAAATAACAAATCATTGCGCCAGTATTAGGTTGCATACTAGATTATACAGCCTCCTGCAAAAATGATGTGACTAATTTGTATTTAAGAGATACAGTCGTGGACAAAAATAAGTTGACAGGTAGAGAGAATAGATATCAGTGAAGTTTAATCGACTTAAAAAAATAATTAATAAAAAATATATTTAATATTATTATCTAAATAATCTATATATCATAGGGGTATAGAATAAATAAAAGTAAAGTTTATAACAATATTTTAATTTTTTTTCCAGATTTCAAGGCCACCCTAATTTTGTTTAACCGGAACCACATATTCCAGTTTCAATACTCTTATAGCGTATAAAAAAATTAATTCAACGACCTCGGTAACTATCCAATTTCGATTATGTACTTCACAGATATTTGAGTCTGAAGATTTTTTCATTTCATTCTATGGTTTTACCCCTATATCTCCTCTACGCCTCCTCGTGCAAAACAATTAGTGACATCAGATCGCGTGCCTCGCGAAATCAAGCATGTTTGATCTGATGCATTGTTTTTCTATCGTCAAACACATATAGTTAGTTACTCAGGTGACCTATTTTCGATGCCCAACCCTGTGTATGCATAGTATAACCGTTTTTATCACACTCCCCGCTGTACAATCTACACCCTACAACATAATACCTAAGCAGCCACTTTCTCCGATCAGCAAAGCAACTACATAATACCCTTGTGTTTCCAACACACAAATCCCCCGAAAATACACACTTGAGAATGGCCATAAAATACAGAATCCGTCTTATTGCTCCCGAAGATGTCCCGGCACTCTGGCGTACAAAGACACAAAGAAGAGATCGAGAGGGTGCCGGGCACCTTGAATGCCACTGTCCCGGATTTAAAATCCTCCACTCGAAATCGCGTTACCGCCCGCTGAATCTGTGCTTGCACGGGCCGCGCGAAGGGATTAAATAGCAACGCATCTCGACAATATTCACCGCAGAGTGTTCTTGGGTAACCACAGATGCGACACTTCAAAGTGATGTCTCGTCTCGGGGCTGTTACGCGTGTAAACATGGCACAACGTGCACTGGGAAGGATAAACAGCGGTGAGAGAAGGTGGAGGATCGTCATTTCCTCATTAGAAATGCGCATGGAATGTAATTCGAAATGCATAAAGGTCTCCGCAAGACGATTCATGTGATTTTCTCGCCCTGTTCCACCGCGTGCAATCATTTTATTTTGCTGCAGGCTCGGTCCCGAGTTATTAGTTGATACACGTCCCGGGCAACTCATTCAACTTGAATGGCATTGAAACACAAACAGGAAAGAAGAAATGTAATAAAGTGTAACGAGTTTCGATCAGAATAGTTTTAGGGTGCATCATTAGACATAACATTGCGTTTATTTAGACGGAAAGGGAATAAATTGAAGTACCGTTTCGACCAATATAAAATGGTACTAATATTTTTGCTTTATTCAAGCCAACATTGATTTACCTCCTAATACGAAATTGATGCGATTTTGTTAGACCCTTAAATAATTGGAATCGAGTTCGTAGTAAAAAAGCTCGGCGCAATACTATTTGCCGATTATGTACTACTGATAGTAGGCAGTACTAATAGTAATACTAATAGTAACATTTAACCCCTTCGTTGCGGTATTATGTTATCAATGCACAAAACAGCACACATTTCGTTAGCCACTAATTAATATAAATAATTAAAATCCTCCGTAGCGAGAGGGTTAATATTCGAGTACTCAATGAATATAATGTTTCGCGCACTGTATTACTCATAGAAATCTCGTAGGGTCAATGAGAATTAGAATTATATATTTATTCATATCAAGATTATAAGTTTTTTCAAGGGACACCTACTGAATACTCTTTACCCTTACAATTTACAAATTACAAACGTTCCGAGAGTAACTTATCAATTACCAAACACTCCATTGCAGGTCATCCCAACGTCCGAAATCACTACGAGCAACCAGTTAATTATTATTACACCACGATCGTTTAACTCGAACGGGATCGAAAACTTTCAGCCGCATAAATTAAAGCAAGGCATGCCAAACGCGGCGTATTAAATTCCGCATTCTTCTGCAACGCAAGCCTCGTCAACAGATTCCGGCATAATAAAAATTCCCACGGCAACGTTTCTGTTTACCAACTGATCACCACGGCACGATATAATTTTCATCACCGGCATCATCGAGGTGGTCCATTTCCCATCGTCGGTCGTCTGCCACGTTCCCTTTGACGATATCGCCGCCAGTGTAGGGTATCCTCGGCATCCACGGCAGGTGACCGGTCGTCGGGTCACCTTATACGCGTACCGCGCATTTTTTTTCATACAACGTGTCTAGGATTTGTGCGATCCATGCTGCGTTTCTGCATCGTAAGGCGCGAGTGAGCCTCTCCGGCACGAGCTAGTGTTACACTTCTGGGTGGTTCACGGTTCATTCGACAGGGCTCGTCCTTTTTCTCCAGAACGCGGGCCCGGGATAGTTTGCACGTGGCCGGCGCAACTTTCCGTGAAAGTCATAGACAAGACTGTATACAGTCATTGGGCGTATGAATAAGTTCTCGTCTGGTGTTTTTTCGAAACATTGCGTGTGGAACTCTGCACGCTCGACGCGTTTCCAGGACCAGCACATTCTTCAACGCTCCAGGAAAACATTGTACAATGCATATATGCGATTTTCAAATTCACATTTGTAAAGTGTTCTTTAATATTATGCTTAATTCAGGAATGTAGCTATCGTCACTAACAAGGGAACATCCCGAACCGTCTGTCTCCAATTTTGATAAAACTTGGTGGATATATTAATCAGGTGAAAATAAGGGATGTGTATTCTTTATAACTACCCAATCGCAAGTTTAGGGGATGAAATCACTCCTTGAAAAAAATTCAGAATGTTCCTTTTCGTGAGATATCTCAAGAGCGCTGAGATATATTTAAAAAAAAGTATAAACAAAACTTGCACCGCTTTATTGCGAACACAAAACTGCGTGAACAAACTTTTTGAAAAATACAAGATTTTAAAAAAAAAATTTCATGAAGAAATGTGGAAATAAAGTAAACTACATCATCAACGTTATTAAACATATTCAAACATATAGAAACTTATGTACATTAGTGCGTCTTACACACAAAAGTTAAATAAACGGGGTCGAAAAGAATAGCTAACAGGAAAATTTAATTGTGTTTAATTAATTTATAGTAATTCACAATAAGATATTAACGTAAAGGAATATCAACGTTTCGTCGACGTCTTTGAACTATGATTACCATCCTCCGGATAAATAATTCCTCCCCGAATGGTCCACACGGATCACAAAGTAATTGCACGGAGGGAAATTGAAAGCGCCGATCTATCAGTACCCGGATGTTTTTTATAAAAATGACAGAATCGTGTCGATGAAAAGGGTGTCGAAGCAAATAAGTGCAGTCGCGATACGATGCCTGTTCGGTTGCTAACAATAAGTGATCGATGGTCGGGTTCCTGACTCAGCAGACATTCGCGAAACCGAACACCACGAGAGAATTTTTGCATGAAAATATGCACGCGACAGACGTGAACAAGCATGTGCCCTAACGTACCACGGCGTGTATTACCTAACTTGATATTCACACATTTATAGAGGCATACGGAATGATCCTGGGAAACCTGCAATTATCTACGAATCAATGTATTCAGTCATCCCATAAATAATGCGGTTTTGCGGCGCGTACATTAGATAAAGTTAAATAACCATCCGTCGGTGATTCGGCATGAACTTGAGCTCAGCTTGTGTTCAACAGTGACAGAAAATGTCGCCATTTAAGTTTTCATCTCTGACACTGTAGCTTCTTGCTTTCGGTTAATCCACCAAAGCAAACTGGCTAACACAAATAATTTTGTCCTACACACCAATTATGCCTTTTTGCCGTTGGATTATTTTCTATGTTTCCATGACTGTTTAAAGGAAAAAGCAAGTAAAAGGTGTAGTAACAGAAAAAAAGCAAACCATTCGAATAATTCGTGCACCTATAACAATAATAGTAATACGATTAACTAAAACCATTCGCATCGTTCTCGATTTCCTCTCCATTTCCCGTAAACCAACCCGTTTCACCACATTTGCATGATTCTCGTGCAAAACAGCCTTTCAGCTGCGCCGACGATTCGTCGCAGTTCGAGCCGATCTCATGGCGAACAATGAGCAGAATTATCGGCATGGTCGGGCAGCACGCGCCGCAAATCGACGTCGACGAGCGTGGATCAGCACGTGAATCCTAGAGTTCGTTGCACGCCACTTCGAGGCCTCGATCCTCGACAGCAGTCCGCGACGAATCGTACAAAAGTTGACATCTCCATCTCTCACGATCGGAACAAGCAACGACACGGCAGTCACGCCCATAGTGGTCCTTCTGTCGCTCGGTAATGTTGCTGGCTAGGCTAGAGATTTATTGTTCGAACAAGGGTGTCTTCTTATTATCCACGCTCGATTCCGGTCGTTTATGCAGCTCGTCCGTGTCGAGGTGTCTCTATTTGTTGGAGCAGGCCCTGTTCAAGTTAACGTGTCAATGTTTTTCGTGCACGAGGTAGTAGAGAGCTGATGGATGACGATTGCCTTTTTTTATATTATATTTTTGTTGGTGTGAAGTGCTTGGAACATTACACGCGAAGTTCTGCGTTATGAAAAGAATGAGAGGAGCCTGTTGAAATTGTACCGTGCAATTAAATGTCACATATCATAATTCGTTTTTGAAAAACAATTAGGAAGAACCATGAATTCAGTATATTGGGGCATATTATAGTGAATTTGACTGTCCAGTTGTATTTAGGACTCACTGTAAGAATCGACTGTGTGGTCTAACGAAAGTTTAATTTCAAACTACTATTGCGTAGCCTGTTCCGGGAACAATGAGGTTGTATTTGCCAAATGCTTTTGTATAATACTATATAATTTACGATTTAAAAAATTCGATACCAAGTATGCCAGTTTTATTTGCATCGACACGGATTGAGAATATCGATTTGGCCGACTCACGCTCCATTAATTCACAAATCGTATTGCATTGAAAGCGACGAAAGCTCATAATAACAAAACTTTCCCCCTCTCTTTACCTGTTAAACATTTTGCCATTATCGTTTTCATCTTATTATCTACGTTCTAATTATGCCGTGGTTGTTATAAATAGAACACAGTGAAGCAATTGAAAATAATGTTTATGTAAATATACCACTATTAATCAAATTTTCAGCAATGCACGAAAAGGTTTATACAAAAGCATCTAAAGTTTCAATTTGTTTGAATACAAGTTTGAATACGAAGCTACTGAAATTTTTTAGTAGGTATAATAGTATAGCAGTATGTCGATGTCCACTTACAAATCCTATAATATATGTATGAAATGTGCACATGTATTTCTATCCTGCGAGGCTTAAAAGTACGTAAAAATGTAAACTATCAAAATGTAGCAATTGCAATAACAAAAATATAGATACAAACGCGTTACCGCTAAATGAATCCAACAAACTAGTTATAGATACGGGGGGAAATTCAGAGGCAGTGCCCAAAGCCTGCGATAAAAGAGTCAAAATGAAATGCAAAAGTGTGCTCCAAAGAATCCAGATTTTGACGAACTATGTAACGTTAATAAGCCCATAGGACGCGCAGTTATTGGCAGATCAAACAAAGTTAAGCCACGATATTGGAAAGAATAATAGGTTTGAAGTCCTGTGAAGTCGAATTAACATTTTCGGCATGCAAATTAATTTTTCCAAACAACTTACCTTTGAAAGCTTGGACAAAATTATTATTTAAATATGTTTTGAATATATTTCACTATATATCTCGCATACATTATTCCTATCTACACGTCACAACTGCATACAAATCCGCAGTCCGGCGATTAAAGCTAGAACAATTTATTAACCCGCGGAAGCAACATTGCGTGGTGGATGGCACAGTGGAGCAATTTTCGCAATTATCGAATTGAGAAAAGTCAGTCGATTCGACGAGAGAGCGGATTTCGACGATAGGAAAAGTGGTAAGGAAGGCGAGGTAACGAAACAAATGATGCAATACGTATACGAGGGACAAACGAGAGGAAGCAAAATAATGCGCGTGGAAATATTGATTATCAAATACACACCGTGCCCTATCGAATTCTCAATTTTTTACAAAAACTTGTCCTCCCTATTGACCCACGCTAATACCCCGAGACGCTCAAACAATATTCCAAATCTACGCGACAACCAATTCAAATACCCTTGGAACAGACATTAATCGTCCGCCGCGGGTTTCCACGGTATATTAACCGAAGACCGCGCGAATCGAGGGTGTCGGGCAGGGCCAGTCGTTCGTTATCTAAACACCCGGTGTCTCCGCGTGTCTACGCGGCACAAAGAAACGGCGGGCCTAAAAAGACGGGAAAATTGAAACGGGGATGAGGAGGGAGCCACGAGGAGCAAGTAAACGAGGAAGGGAACGCGTTCAGCGAATATGTGCCCGACAAAGACGTGACAAAGGGATGGCTAGTGGCGACAAGGGGACGAGGGCGTGATCCATGTGGGGGTGGTTGGCTCTGATGGTGGTGGTGGTGAGGTAGTCATGACGACCGCAGCGACCAATCATCCGGAAGTAACGCAGCGCGAGATAACTCTGCATCCAATCAGGTTTAAAGCGGGAACGGGGCTGGCCATCCCCCGCAGAAAATCACCCCCGTAACGAAATTTCCACCGTACGAGGGTAGATATACAAAACGACAGACGGCCTTCTCACTCTGTCCTTCTTTCTAACGTACGGCTTCTCTGGCTGTCGCGTTTGCCCCCGTTGATGTGGCCCTCGCACAATGTACTCTCGAATTGAGGATAAGCGGAGCCGATGCTTACCACCTTCCACCCTCCGGGCCGGTCTTTTCTTTTAATTCATAATCTCGACCCGCCGCGCCGGTGATAACCTGCAGCCCGGCGATAAGGCTAAAGAGATGTCTTCGGGGAATCTGAGGAGCAACGGTTCACGAGGTTTCATGGGTTCCGTGGAAACTCGGGGAAGGGGATGGATATGTGCACGTGTACACCGTGCGGGGTGAGCTAGGCGGCAGTATATCGCCCCCCCCCCCCTATAGCCGGAACATGAATGTGCAAATTTTCACTTTTTCAGGCTGAGAGTGGGCAGAATGTTTTTTCTCGGTGAAAGCTTGTCTAGCAATTTTTAAGGCTAAAGCAGAGGAGCTATATCCGCGAAAACTTTTAAAATTGTAGTCATCTCGGGAATTGTCTGATTACATTTTCTGTAGTGTTGTGTTTTTATGATACAATGTATTGCATATTCACGGTGTTAGCGCAAGGGGGGTGTATCCAATGTACCTTTTGATTTTGTTCCGCTTGGACAGGGAATAGAATGTGTTAGATTGTTTTCGTTGAATTATGGAATGACGGGAATTTTTGCACGCTGAATGATGCTTCAACCCGTTCGCTACGAGGGATGTGTACGTCTTCAGATAATCAGCAATCGTTGGCTGAACATTTATACAAACGTCCTCTACAACAATTCGTCGTTGTTTAAATTATTTATATAGATTACACCTAGGTAATTAAACAGAATGTCTAAGGTATACACGTACAGCTCTTAATTCCGCACTCTTTCGTGCACCGTGGACATTTTTATTTCTGATGGTACCTCAGCGAAAGGGTTAAGCTCGCATGGAGGAGCTTTCAAGCATTAGCTGTTGCACTTCCAAGAATTTATCCGGATGTATATAGGAATTTTCCATTATTTTCTTCTACCTACCACGCGAATTATAATGTCGCTGCTAATTCGATGATAAGTAAGTCGGATTATACTTGAACTTCAAATATTCAACCTTCACGACGATTTCTTCGGAAAATATTCGCCGTCACTGGTAAACCGAGCATTACGCGTTCGAAAGGTACTCGATAAATACACACCGGCTGACATTCACCAAGTAAACGCGTCAGGGCGGCCCCGTATATGGCAAAGATGCGTTTATGGGCTGGCAGCAGGCCGATAAGAAGGCTCGTAAAACGAATGGCATCCCATAAGTGTTCGAAGCAACTTCGACGTTGCCTTCGACATGATCGGTTGTCGAGCGTGTGTATACCCTCGATATTTGTCACCTTTATCGACTTCACCGTGTATACCGCACGCTTCCGTCGTGACACACTTTGACACGCGAACGAATAGCGGGTTTCCATAGACCGCGGTCGGATTTGATGGGGGTTGCCGACAGTGACAGAGAGTTTCGTTTGTTATTAAGGCATAAGTGATGGCGAAAGCGAGCATCGCGATGAAAATAAATAATAGTTGAGTTAACAACAAAAAGAGAATATTCAGTGAGCGAAACGTGTCAAATATTTGTCTGCTTTTTATTTAATTCTTACATTTTTTTATCGATAAAAGTGAAAGTTAAATGTTATCTAATCTAAGATAATAATTGTACGATTTAATGTCCAAGGTGCAAACACATTACTTGTCACAATTATCACAGATCGATACTGCATCATTGGTTTCGTGGAAATCGATGTAAGGAAAGTGTGAGAAAATTGTTTATTAAGTGATACTTTCCAAGCAATCGCAGCACGCCACGAGCGGAAAACGGTAGACAGTCATTGTTTGAAAACAGCAAAATATGACTTTGAAGAGTACCCGATTTTTCAATTTTCTGCAAAACAAATTCAGATAACAAACTGAGTCTCAACCAGACCTTCGCTGATTCTCGTCACTGTTCTCACAATGCCTCCCGGCCTCTCAGAAAATCCTGAGTAACATCACTAACTCGATGTAAAGCAAACAAAATTACCATCCCCACCTCCCCAGTCGTGTAATTTACCTGGTAACGCGTGGTTAAATGGATCGAAATAGTCCCACGGGAATTATATCAACCCCTTTGCGTGGAGATCCAGCGTTTTCTCAAATCAACCGAGAGGATATTGGTCGGCCTCGCGGAAAATTTCCTTCGGCCAGGCCGCCCTGAAAAAACCTTCCACGATATCGAATCGCTAATCTACCTCGCGCCTTCTTGATTACGATACACGTCCAGGCGGCTGGAAGGAATAAAGGAAAAAAAATTTTCTCATCATCCCTGTCGATCTCTACCCTCTCGCCAACCCGCCCGAACCCCTCTGCTCGCCAACCCAACCCCCTCCCGACAACCCTACTTTCGTCGAAAGTGTGGGTGGATGAATTCCATCGTTATCGAGTCGCACCCCCCTTTTACAAACGGGAAAGCTTCTCTCCCGTCCGCAAAATCCCTCAACCGAACGTGCATATTTCCATTTGATACGCCTCAACGATTGCCTGATTTTATTAAAAAACCCCCGTAACCTGGTTCCGCTCCTCGTTCCCGCCATGCCATGGGTAGAAATCTTTCTTCCAGGTGCCCATATTGAAGGACCAAACATTTGTGTGCCCTTGGTATATGTAGTGTGGGACCATGGTGGAGAGTGTGCGTGAGATAATGGTGAATTTAAGATGCAAAACGTGGACGGATGGCGGGGATGTCCGAACGGTGTCATCCCTTTCGATGTGGAATAAGTAGTTTATATATGCTACTGATTTAAAAAAAATCACAAATTACTAATGTATGTACGTAATCAAAATTCTCCTGTTTCATATAAATTTAGCAGAAGAAGAGGAATTGCCGCTTTTTATTATAAAGCGCGTTGTACGAGGAATCGCGTTATATGAAAACAGTTGTGAGAACTCGCAGTATAAATAACCTTCGTCGGTACTTTCGCATTTGAGAACAGAAAGAAACCTCGAAGGGCTAAATTCTCGCGTAAGGGATAGCTGCAATATTGCTATTTCCTGCTTTCTGACAAAAAATTGGATTAGTATCGTCTAGATGTGCACCAGAATCCTGTGTTTCACATATTGTCGGTGTACGAGGTTGGAAACTTGTTTCAAGTGAAACGTAGACTATACATGACGGGGGAGGAACAAAACACCAGCTGGATTAGGCAAAAGTTTACCAAGATATCAAGGGAATTGTTTCACGTGCGAAGAACTGTCAAGCATGATTAGTACCTTCAAACAGAAATCATTTCGGGAAATTTCGGGAACAAACTGTATAAACAAGTTATATAAACTTACCAAACATGGTTTAGTACTGAATATGCGATAGATGGAGATATCAAATGTGCTTTAATGTTAATGCTTGGAGTAACCGTGGTAATCTGCGTACTGGTTTTTTAAAGGTTACTAAACTAACTTTCTGCCACGGTTCTTGGTGAATACTTTCAAGAACCCCTTCTGAAACTTTGCACACTTATCTTTAGTTTGTATTTAGTGTTAGCAGCCTTATTGAGTTTGGTATTTATAGGCGCGAACTTTATTATAGAATGTAGCTTTGATAATGATAAATGATAAAATCACGACAAGCTCTGTAGCAAAAATTAAATTACGTTCTTGCAGAAATATCCAAGCACCTAAACACATTTATTAACGTTCTGTTTTTAGTTACAGCTGCATCGAAAGGACAAGGAAAACGAAATACATAGAAAAGAGGCAGAAATTCTTGACAACCAAAATACTTTGGTATGGATAGCCATTCTGGATGGATAACGACAAAATCTTTGGTTGAAATTTTTTACTGAAAACCCCTATCCATCGTCATTCGTTATGAATATCAATCGAAGAATAAACCACAAAAATACATTCAATGCTTAGCAAACATATAGTACCCCAATCAATTCACTTCTGCCTCGAAATGTTGCATATTATTCACGTACTGACAAAAGCAAAGACGTGTGTCGTGATTTTACATAATTCGTGATCGAAAGCGACAAATGCGAAGCCAAAGGTTTCCTTAAAAAAAAACCCAAAAAGAAGGAAGAGGAAGGAGAAGAAAAAACGCGCACGACACGTTAAATAGCAATTGTGAAGCTCGCGAAGAAAAGTAGAAATTCTGGAGGACATT
Organism: Nomada ferruginata; assembly: GCA_963583965.1. Classification (NCBI taxonomy): domain Eukaryota; kingdom Metazoa; phylum Arthropoda; class Insecta; order Hymenoptera; family Apidae; genus Nomada; species Nomada ferruginata. The sequence goes on from OY757213.1 coordinate 16,936,591, forward strand.
AATTCAGATTGGCTGAGCAGGGCAGCGGATACGAAACGGAGATTCAGAGTTAATCGTGTTACATTTTCGAGGGCCCTCGTGCCCGCTGAAAACGCAACCCCTTCGATAACAGAAACGACAACAGCTCGTTACGCGCCGCCATATTTAACCCTCTTCCTCTCTTGATCCTAATTTTCAAACTCGTCTGCTGTCTTGTTGTCGCGCGTAGGACTACTGGAGAGAAATCCAGCGAGTAGACAGAGACGTGCAAACTAAATAAGTAAGCGAGAGGAAGAGGGTGCGAGAAGTCGTAAACGAGGTCGAGTGTCGGCAGCGTATAATTTCGATGACAAGCAAAGGGGTGGTTATATCTCACCCGTTTCTCTTCCCCCTCTATCCCTCTCTGTCTTTCCACGTGGACTGCAAGTAGCGAGCCACCCCTGTGATTGTATTAATTCAGGCTACCCTCTCCGCCCATTTACTTCTCAGTCCCCTCCTCCCCCCTTCCGTTTTCTCTTCTCTCATTCCGCTGGTTGACTCGGTCTCTTTCCTCTCTCTTCGTTGTCGTTCCGCGATGGCCCTCACATCCTCCTACCAGCCATCCAGCCACCCCCTTCCTCATTCCACAAACGCGACCCTCCTAAAGCACGACTTCCGGAGGCAAACGAAGCGTGCGAGCGTCGCGTATAATGAAGCGAGCTCGTTCGTTTCCTCGCCGTTGTTCCAGGCGTCGTCACCTTCCTCCGCGTTCTTCGGCCAACTTCTCCTTACCAAAAACGCCAGAATATAACTAAATTTAAAGCTGCCCTCCTGTTATTAGAATTATCCTACGTCGCTTCTGACTTCGTGCCTGCGATTGGCTTTATGTGAAAGAAGCGCGTTACAGCGATGTCGCTTGCGAGGTCGCGAAAACGCGTTTGATAAAATGGTAAAATGTTCGTGGAGGGCGATTGTTGTCTTGGATGCGTTAATATTATTCTACTCGTTCGTTCGATTGTCATGGTCGTTTTGCAGGAAATTTGTTTGCACGAAAATGATTTCCATGTGGCTGGAAAACATCAATACCGTTCCAACCACTGGTCTAACAAGCTTCTTAGTTGATATGCTAGTACAGAATGTACGGAAAGCCTTCTCAAGCTCCTTTCAAATCGATCCAATAATTTTAGACAAAGTAAAGGTCTACCGATGTGTAACACGGTGGATATAAATAAGTTTGAATTCAAACGAAAGCATGTATTATACAATGTCCTTCGAATAAGTTTTAATATTACTGAACAATTGCGAATCAGTTATACTGGTTATCAATTTAAGTTATTACAGTTGCGGTTAGGTAAAACCTTAAATACCTTTTAGAGGAACTAACCGCTTCAACACTATTTTAAAATCAACACATAATTAAAAATAGCAATCTAATAATTGTCTAAGCTTTCATATTAAGAAAAAACGCTGTCAAGCACTTTTTTAAACTTCCTAAAAACATTAAACTGTTGTAAACTTTGGGGCTATATGAACATGCATTAAAGTATGCTTAAAATTGGATTAAATCCTTGACATGCACCTGCTGATACCTACAAAAACATTATTTAAATCTGTATTCTGATATTCCATAATGAGAATCTGGGGAGTCTGAGCGTAAAATGCAGACGAAATTCACCGTTCGAGAGCAATCAACTAATTTATTTATTAACGGCAAGTTTTTCCGTCGCTCGGTCTTATTGCTGTCGAATAGTCTCGTAATTAAATAGAATTTTGCACGTTTGATCTTTCTAGGACCGAACACTAAGGACAGAAACTTTTCGAACATCAATATCTGAATTAAACCTACACTATGCATCCATCAATCACTGTCGATAAAAGTAAACCTATGCGATCTTTAATCAGTCTCGGATCAATCCATTCGTACAGAACTGCAAATAAAAAAGGAAAGAAAACGCATGTGCTACCTACGCAGTAGATATGGTTTCCAATGACGTTCGATAGGATCTGCGCGAAGGGGGTGAAACCTTGAGCAGGAAACGATAATGATTCCATAGGAAGATATAGATATAGGAAACGAATGAAAAGGAAGGGGGTGAGAGGGCGAGTGAGAGAAGGCTGATATCGAGGTAGAAGAAAGGGGTACAAGCCGTTTAGCGATATTTCACGCGGCTCTCGTTCGTGAGGGTTTCTAGCCGCGCACAGTATTACTAAAGGCAGTCTTGCAAACTCGAGATAAGGGGTGCATGGTTCTCCGTTTCCGACAGTGTGAACGGGAGCTAAGGCTGTTCACCTTAGCGTCGACTTCTCGCACGCAGCAGAGGAGAATATCTGTAGAAGAAAGCCACGAGCAAAACCCCTTTAGGTTGCCACGCACTGCTACCACCCCCTACAGCCCCCCTATGAACTCGGTTAATATCTTTAGCTTATCCACTGTCGCCATTCATTTTCTTTATCAATTCTGCTCCCTCTCTTGGGTGAGCATTCTCCCTTCGATCAGCAATATTGCGACCTTTTCACTTTTTTTTTTCACGCGATATATACATACACGTATTAGTGGTATAAAGGACGTAATAGTAAGGGTTATCAAATTATTGTGGGTTGCGTTATATATAGAGGTGTCACTCTAATCTGTGTTAAATTCTATCCTATCAACATTTTACTAATATCCATTGCTATTAAGTGTATTTGTATGTTATTTTTACAGGTGTAGCACGAGTTTTTGGAGAAGGAGGGTGATTTATAAAGTTATTTATAAAGTTACTGTCCTGGTCATTATTATTCACGCCTGATTAATCATGACTTAATTATGGATTTAAAAGAACAAAATTGATAGTACTGTACTATAGACTTAGTAGATGATAATTAGTTAACTAAGGTACGTATTACGTATATGATCCACCCCGATTGCTCCATAAATAATAATATTAGCGAAAAAAATTTAGTCTGATAATTTGACGCGATTAACACGACGTCAATGATCGGGTACTCAATTGAATAAATTTTGTGAACATTTTTTACCTTCCAGCGAAAATGTTATAAAAACGCCGCAATTTGAACTGCTTAGAAGCGAAATATCTTTCCGCATTTTTGTTTCGTCCTTAAACCATACAAATTTTTGAGTCAAAGTTCACAATAACAAGGGTACCCGTGTGCCTACTTGTATAAATGTGAGGTATATCATCTGTTATTGAGTGAATAAAAGTATTTACACAACTATACAATTACAAAGAAGATTAAATGAATAAAAACCAATGTCTAAAAGTAAAATGTTCCAACTGTTACTTGGTACAAACCAACGCCCCACAAATAAATAATGAGCCGTGGTTTAAATTATCAGGCACTTCTGTAATGAATACAATGCACAACTTTTTTCGGAAATAATCCCAGTGCTCTTATTTACGGAGACATACAGATTCGGCTCTAACTGAAGGGCCACCGCTCTCGCTTGGGTAATTAGTGACGATTTAAGTGCACGTGCTCTCAGACCTACGGCTAATCCCTGCAATTTCGCTTCAAGGGATGGCTAGCGTTCGTACCAATTAAAAAGAAAAAACCTCAGACACCCTCTCATGAACTCGTTATTTACACCGCAAAAGAGACGCACGTGCTCATCCAATTCTACGTCCGTAATCCTCTTTTAATCACTTGCCCATACGCTAACAGGTGCAAAGAAGTTGTCTCCTATTTCCCTGGTCAGACAATATTTGTTAATCTCAATACTTTAATGTACGTATTAAATCATAATAATCGTCTAGAACAAGGAAAAGGTGAGCAACAATATATATATTTTTATACAAAATGTTTGAGGAAACGGTTTAAAGCTTTGTAGCCTTCTAGTACTCACCGAGAGGAACGGCGAATATCTACTCGACGTAGATCTGAAAATCAATCCTTTCGACGTAACATCTATAATAGTTTCATATTTAAAGGAGTCGTATGTACTCAAAGGTACTCGATGTACTTTCTTTCCTATTCAAAACAAGACTAATTATAGACTGATACTAATGATGATCTGTGGATCGTGGATCGGCGAGTACTTTCCCGTGTATGAACAAATGCACATCTTTAAGATTTTGTCAACTACGAGAATAATCCCTTCTGCAATATAAGATGTATGTTTCTATTTCAAGATGTATACTTATGAAATGTATTAAACTATTAATAAGTAGATGTTTCTGCATTACCTCTCTAGGTAGTCCTGCCTTAACATTAGACGCACTTGGTACATCACTGTACAAGCTTTTCTTTGCCTTGCAGATATAATTTTTTTGATATGGAGAAAATCCAAGCGTGAACAGTTTCCTTTAGGTATTGATTGGATACTAAATTCTTTTCAGTTTCTATTACACATGAACGGACCAGAGGCAGTGAAACTTACCTGTATAAGAGAGATGTTACGTGAAATAAAACCAGAACGGGACAAAAACTAGCATTTCTCGTATAATAATAATGCACAAGTTCATGACCGTACTGTACTGCATTAAGTTTTATTAACAAATATATTGCAGCAATAACAGCATACATAAATCGAAATACACGAAAACAGTTATCCAACTTATTTACATGCAGTTCTGTGCGTATACGCAGAGCTACGATTGACTAGTGTGCCAAATATTCATTGCAACTGCAGCAATAAAAAAATATATAAAAAAAGCTTTTTAAAAACCACGCTGATATTAAAATGCACGAAAAAGGAGAAAATAATTTAATATAAATTTAAATAAAATCATGACATTAGTGACTATGAATAAAAGCGTGGTGTGCCCACGAAGATTACGTCAATATAGTTTAGCACACCACGCTTTTGTTTATAGTCACTAATGTCATGATTTTATTTAAATTTATATTAAATTATTTTCTCCTTTTTAGTGCATTTTAATATAAGCTACGATCCTCGTTAAAGAATTCTTTTGTTCTTTGCCGCGCAATGAAAGCGGGACAGCACAGGCGGGACGCTTGACGTGACACTGTCAATTTCATTGTCCCGATGCATCGCGATGTGGTTTCGACTCAACTCGAGCCGAGCCGAAGTGAATCGCGCGACCAGGCACCGTAGCTCAATTTTTCTACCGAAACGTTGCTCGAGAAATAGTGTTTACCCCCTTAAGACTTTTCACCATCACTTTCTTTACTTCTCTTCTCATCTTTTGGGGCGCTAGGACCCCATTTGGGGCGCTAGGACCCCTTTTGGGGCGCTAGGACCCCATTTGGGGCGCTAGGACCCCTTTTGGGGCACTAGGACCCCATTTAGTGCACTAGGACGCTTTTCAATCAATTATTTATCGTATTAGGTAAGACAGGGATGTGAGTGGTACCTACATTCAGATACCTGTTCATAAGTAGCGGTGCTATAATTTGGTTCAACAAATTATGTTAATAATCCTCGAAAACCGTTTCGTACACCCATTTACATATCAATAAAGTGTTAGGAAACACAGTGCTACAATCTACATAAAAATTAATATTTACGGTAACATTGCAAGTTCCATTGTTCATTTTATTCCACAACAATCAAGCTCATTAGCACAGGTAAATGCATTTGTGAATATTTTTTCCTTTAAATAATTTTCCAGCATGTGATAAATACATACTAGCAGCGGTATTATTCTTTATTTCGGTCTAGCAGCAATGAAAGTTTGGTTATTGTACATAATAAACCTATCTTTGCAATACTATATGAACTCTTCCACTCTCATCTTCTGTTTCTGTTTCTTCTCTTCCTTTTCTTCCTAGGACCCCATTTGGGGCACTAGGACCCCTTTTGGGGCACTAGGACCCCTTTTGGGGCACTAGGACCCCATTTGGGGCATTAGGACCCCATTTGGGGCACTAGGACCCCATTTGGGGCACTAGGACCCCATTTAGGGCACTAGGACCCCATTTAGGGCACTAGGACGCTTTTCAATCAATTATTTATCGTATTAGGTAAGACAGGGATGTGAGTGGTACCTACATTCAGATACCTGTTTATAAGTAGCGGTGCTATAATTTGGTTCAACAAATTATGTTAATAATCCTCGAAAACCGTTTCGTACACCCATTTACATATCAATAAAGTGTTAGGAAACACAGTGCTACAATCTACATAAAAATTAATATTTACGGTAACATTGCAAGTTCCATTGTTCATTTTATTCCACAACAATCAAGCTCGTTAGCACAGGTAAATGCATTTGTGAATATTTTTTCCTTTAAATAATTTTCCAGCATGTGATAAATACATACTAGCAGCGGTATTATTCTTTATTTCGGTCTAGCAGCAATGAAAGTTTGGTTATTGTACATAATAAACCTATCTTTGCAATACTATATGAACTCTTCCACTCTCATCTTCTGTTTCTGTTTCTTCTCTTCCTTTTCATACCTTCTCCACCTTATGCATCGCACTATTTCTTGTCTCTTTATCGCACGTCTATTACACATCTTTTCATTTCCTCTCTGTTTCATTACAAATTCCTAAGTCATTTCTGCGCTATTAATTGCTGACTCTTTCCTGTTCCCTCTTTACTTTGGTACTGATGCATTGCTCCCGTTTTAATACATTTAGACCTTCCATTATCCCATACTTACTTATATACTTACACATTATCCCCATCACTTATCCCCTTATTTCATTTCGATTATACATTTAGTCTTTAAGACTTCCCCATCACTTTCTTTACTTCTCTTCTCATCAATTCTGTTTTTGAAAGCTAGACTAACATACAGTGTTACATATTTGACAAATTAATTGTTAATTCCACTCTACCTCCGCCTTTGTACAGATTGAATTAAATATATTTTGCACCGGTGCTAGTACGTAATGAATAAAATATATAAAAAAACTTTTTAAAAACCACGCTTATATTAAAATGCACTAAAAAGGAGAAAATAATATAATAATTTAATATGAATTTAAATAAAATCATGACATTAGTGACTATAAACAAAAGCGTGGAGTGCCCACGAAGATTACGTCAATATAGTTTAGCACACCACGCTTTTGTTTATAGTCACTAATGTCATGATTTTATTTAAATTCATATTAAATTATTATATTGTTTTCTCCTTTTTAGTGCATTTTAATATAAGCGTGGTTTTTAAAAAGTTTTTTTATATATTTTATTTTGTACTTTTTAGTCTTCACATATCTTGTAATCGATTGTAATTACCACTTCACCAAGATGTTTTGTAACAGGGACAATATTGTGTCATGATTAGATAATTTTATAATTAAAATAACACCAAACACGATATAATTTGGACCATATATGGTCCAAATATATTTACTGTTCACAATGCATTAAATAATTTGAATATGATCCAAATTATATCGTGTTTGGTGTCATTTTAATCAGAAAAATGTCAGCTATGCTATGTAAAGGTTTCATAAGGAGAGGATGAGAAATAGCAAAGTTTTGTCATTGAATTATTATTAGTATTAGCTCACCGATATACCCGAGCACTGATTCATTACACTGATCGGCAGCGGCGTAGTGATGTGCGTTTGTTTGGAAAAAGCAGTGTCGCTCAACGAGCAGTGCCGTTACAGCTTTGGCATTTTTATTGTTTTGTTTATTATTGTCCTTTTTGGCCCCCCGAGTATGGCATCAAGTACTGTCATCGGAAGCAAGTGTGTATACAAAATTTCAGCAAGATTGGACTATGGGAAGTGGTTTAAAATTCAATTACAAGATTTGACGCATACAAGATCGTTGCGAGCTAATATAAGCCTGGTAAAAAGAAGATCATGTCGGGAAAGAGTACATTCTAATTTAAATCCTTAAACCCATTTTTCCCAAAATTTCACACGACGACCTCGATTCTCCACATGGCCCATAAATTATAATAAGACCAGCCACTGGATCGTTTCCGCCAATTCTTACCAACACCAGAGTGCCTCGATTTAAGTACCTCCCTATCGTTCACGTTAGTCGACTTCATCCCCCCCAATTACGTTTACCAAATACACCCCCCCCCCCCCACCCATTTCAATGAACTTAACCCCTCGCACCTAAACACTATCCGTGGCCGAACCGTGTTAGCGGGCGATTTCATTGAACTCGCTAAAATGATCATCGGGCGTTGCTCCAAACTCAGGAAGATCAAATGAGCCCGGTCATTCCATACTTTCGCGTCACCCGGTATATTCTCTGGTAATGAACGCAACCACCTTGAACTGGTAAACGGATGAACGGGCAGCCAGAGCCGGTCTATAGGAGCGAACTTGAGCCCGAGAGGGACACAGAGATCGGGTGCGAGCCAAAGTGAGAGAGAAGAAGGGACAAGGGGGTGGTTATGGTAAGAGGGAGCCGAGAAACGCGGTGTTAGCCACTAAAAGGGGTTGTGTCCTCTCTCTGTACGACAGAAGCACCCTCCTATGTCCCGAAGCCGCATGTCGCCTCCTCTTCGTCTCTGTCCCTCTTTCACCCACCGAGGGAACTCCCACTCACGGACAGCCGTCAACTCCGGCATCGGCATTTGTACGCGTGTATACACGCGTCCCTGCATCCGAATGCCTCTGCACGCGTTTCCCCGTCCTTCACGCGTATCTGATAAGCCATTGACGGCTGGATGATTCGACGCGATTACGAGCCGCTTTGTCGAATTCCTTTCCTTTTGTTCCATCCTGTTCTCTCCTGGGAGCTTCAATCTCTTTTTCTTCTCTGCTCCTAGGCTTTGCTGAAAAACGTATTCAGGCGCTGGGTTTGTGGACACCGCGTTCTGGGATTATCAGGGATGTCGTACGAGACAATTCCAGTGTATACGGGTATGATAAAAGTGAGAATTAATACAGAAACTCCAGAATGGATATAGTACGATGGCCTTTTATTGCTGTTATATGGTACAAAGTACAGTTTTTCTATGGATAGATCTTGAAAGTTATATATTATTTATGTTCGGATCGTATTGGCGAGGTGAGGATATGTACACCTACATAATTATTTTTGGATAAATTGAACTATAATATGACAATTTTGCGCTTATGATACGTGAATGGATAATAGTGTAATTGGAATTGCATAATGAATTACAAATTTACTCGAGTAATAACAGAAACGGTAAATGCAATTGATGCAATGGTAGTCCATTTTATGGAGATGGAATATTTGGCGCCTAAATAATTACTTACAATTAATACCTCAAAAGTTAATGTATTTTATATATACATATACAATGGAAAATTTTATTCGACATTTTTTCGGGGCACTTTCTAGAATAGTTTCAATCTTTTATATATTTTTACAATATAGTATTCGATCTGCTTATTTCATTATCCTGTCATTTTATTAATACTTGGCAATATTCCAAATATGTAATTAAAACAAAAACCCGAAAAAGATGTAAAGAATTGCTTTACTACTTTTAACAGATAATTTTAGTTCAATCATTTCACGCACCTCCAACATTCGTGGTCAAGAAAAACTCAATAATAAGTCTAATGCTGACTACAACGGCACATAATGTAATTATTACTGCAGTAGTCAATAGGAACGCGCCATAAATTAATTTCCATCTGAACTTTCCGTAATCATCACGTTCCACTAGAATGTACAAAGAAACTGGAATAAGGGTTGACAAAGTAGACGTGGAAACAGCTCCAACCAGACCAATGAATAAATCCACTTTGGGGATGAGGAGTGCCAGCAAAGCTGAAATTTTGCAGAACGGTTTATTAAATTCGCATAGAAAGCACAGGGAGAACTTACGAATTATACGTATAAGACTTAATTTATCGCCATGCCGTTGACACGCATTACAACAAATCGATGAGTAATTTTCAATTACATGAAATTGATTAATTATTTATCTTCCTGCGGTTCATGGAGGATTTATAGATGTCTTTGCAAATGAAAAATGAATGGCAAACTTATGAAATATCATGAATGATTATTTCTTCATAATTTGTAGATTTAAAAATGAATAATTATCTGGGCTAATTACTCGAAAAGTATTTTGACTTCTTCAAATTGTTACCCTGTTAGATATACTATCCCACAAAAGTAAAGAATAAAGTATAAAGTGCAGATCGATATCGGAGTAACATTAAAGAATAATTTCAATTAGGCGAAGAAATTTGCGTTTCCAACTCGTCTACCTGCGGAAAAAGAATGATTCAAAAGATCAGGACTCAGCCCATCGAAGCGATCCTTATTAAACCAATGAATACTTGCGCCAAGAGTTTCGTTACGCTAAGCCACGAGGGAAACTGGGCTATCTATACTAAATTTCGCGAAAGTAAATTCCAGAACTTTGGTAATATCTGAGCTTGTGACGGACTGCAATCGGATCGATTGATCGATTCCGTGGACTTGGCTCGTGAGAATAAGGAGATTCAGTCCATTGCAACCGATCAAACTTCCTATTGAGTTTACTTCGAAAACGTGAAAGGGAAAGAGCGAGAAAATAAAGACGAAATCTAAATCCGATCACATTGTTTCTAATACAAGTTCGGGTTCTCGCTGTGGTCGAATAGAACCAGCAAATACAAACATTTCACGATTGTTTCTACACGCAAACGTTGCTTCCATTAAGCGCAACATAAGAGGAAGCATGCATGTATCGAACAGTTCTTATCAAAAGAGAACAAATAATGTTGTTCAATGGTTGTTGAAAAGGGAGACCTTAATATTTTTCGAGAAACGACTTAAGAACAGCGACCTCATACCAGCAGTCTGCAAATTTATGATACAATCACCACGTTTAATATGCTATCATATATAATATAAATGCGATTATATTTTCATTAGCAAAAATATGTTAACCTCGCATGAGCAAATTTGTGAGTTACTGTATCTCGATGAAAGGAACATTTCGTACCCGTGATAAGACTGATGATCACTCGAACGCTCACATCCCAAAGAAATGGGGACCCTTTACAAACTTTCGCCTCAAGTGCTGGCACAACATAATGATTGAATATGATATTTATTGGCATATAACACTGCAGCCCATACGTGAAATATATTGATATTGTTTGCAACACCAGCGCAGTCATTGTAGTCCTAGTAATATGGAGAATGAAAATGTTTCATTTTTAATTTGCATTATACATATAACGGTTTCCGTATGTATTTGAAGTATTTGAAAGAATGCTTACGCATCGTTATCTGGGTGGTTCCGAATGAAATTGCCCAAGGCACTGCCGCCCCATTTCATGTAACCAATAGAACCGACAAAAGCGTGCACAAAAATTATACCTATCATACCCTGGTTTAATACTCCGTTGTACTTTGTATAATTACGTGGCTCTTTCATATCATGCTGTATGGCTACTATCTAAAAATAGATGGGAAATATTTAAAAAAGCAGAGATATCCTTGTAGTTACTTGAAAGAATTCAGTGCCGCTCTGTAATGTATTCGTATCAGGATTATGCTACGGATTTTAATCTTAATTTTCTTCTTGATTTGCTTCTTGTAAAACTGTTGACTTCTTGAACAATTCAAAAGGAATAAGAATTTTTACTTTTAATTGAAAAAGTCAATTCGCCTCCTTCTTTTGATACAAAAATGTGAAGAAATGTGAATACATCTTATTGCTGGTGCAAATAATAATCGGACATTAACTTCAGAATCATTAATTATAAATAAAAGTTAGAAATAGTTAAGTAACGAAATTAGAAACTTACGCGTGTCTAATTATCCAATACAGTAGGACCTTGATTAACCGACCAGATCGGAAGACAATCAACCTGAAGTTTATATCTGCAGTGAAACGATTTGAAGCAAAATTTTCCGAAATATTACAAATCTTGACTCAAAACACGACCGTCTCATATTGCAAGTAATTTTCGAGTGATAAAATACGATTGTGAATATGTACATTATTAACACCCAGTTAATCGAAGTTCTACTGTGCTTAATGAAAACTAAATTATTATTTAGCTTTCAACATTACTGTTTCTATTTAACTGATAATGAAAAACGTACAAACAATAAGCATAAAAGAAACGTGATCATTATAAGCCGAAACTTACCAGTCCCGGTGAACACATACTAAAGAATGCCGTGCCAATGAATTTCGGATACAGAGACACATCTGAAGTAAACTCGGCCCAATCTGTGCCAATTCCGTCTTTTAAAGCATATACCATTCCCAAAGTCGCGGCTACAAAGAGAAACAGGTTTCCGAGGATAGAAAATATCGCGATTTGGCTTAAATATTTCATCATATTGATTAAACAGAACAATGGAACTAGCATCAGTATATAATATCTTTGGTCGATTTGCCTTCCCGAGTCAACACATTCCTGCACGGTGCCAGCTATAAAAATAATGTACACTGCACCTACTCCTATGTAGCACACTAGGATTGTTACGTCGACAAAGTATCTGAAAAATAGTTTTTCTTTGTAATTCTTGATTCACTTCTCTTTATTATTTCAAGCAATGTAAAATCTACATTTGCAACTACGGACCAATTATAACGCGGTCAAATGGGTGTACAGTGTGTACAGAGATTGTTTGTTAATTTCATTCAATTCGTTACAAAATAAGGGAACATTTCATTTAAAATATTATCTTAATTAAACGTTTAGCCTTTTTGGTTATGAAAGCATACGTGTCAAATTTTCAAATATCTTCAAGTTTCTCATAAATGTGAGATAATATCGAAAGTTAGATTGTATTCACGGATGCATTAAAAGTAACGCAAATCAAAATAAAACTGATTTTTTTTTTTAAGGGAAAAGCACCACCCTAACATAGCTATGAAGCATTATAACCGTTGACTTTTTCAACTTTAATTGGAGTTATTGGCCACGCGAACAATATCGACAGTATAGTACTGCAATTAAGACCATTATGATGGAGGGATGTTCATCTAGCTTGTTCATAATTCATAAATAATATAACGACGCTCTAGACAACAATTCGTGAATCAGGTCTTCAGAACATTATTGCGATTAGAAAATTTAATTAAGTCCGCATCGTCGATGTCAAACAGTAATTATACTGAAAACATTACTCTTATTAACCACAGAGATTAATAAGGAGGCGGCGTGACACGAAGTAAACGAATTATTTTATACGATGAGAATAAATGAAAGATAGTTGCGTCCATAATGAGAAAAGAATCTTTAAACATTTTACGAATCATACATCATCAGGCTCCATTATAATGTGGCTTGTTTTTCTAAAAATCTATCAAGAAAATAGTGGCAAATTTACAAACGTTGCAACTCGTGTGGACAGCCATGGTTTCTGAACGCTTGTGACCAAACTGGCAACGACTACTTGGTCATAATTCAAAATGGGCTGCTTTACTAGGACGCACGTTTTGTCGTGAATCCTAATTAATATGTGAAGTGATACTGTAATTAGCAATCCCATTAAAACCGTGCCGATATTTCCTATTACCAAACCGACACTGGCAAACGCGTTTGGCATAGCGAACAATCCTGTTCCAACTGCGCTTTTCACTAGATTCGCCAAAGCCGCGGAGTCGCTAAACCAGGAAAATTTCTAAGTTAATAAGTAAAAAAATAGGCCGGCACTTGTCAAAAATATCTATCAAAAAAAGTAGAGAAAATAATTATACGAGAGTGGGTTTTCCGTTTGTCGATTCGCATACGGATCGTAAGACATATCTGGACCCGGTGGTTCTTGTTCCTGTACTACGTTTCTGGACCTGAAACTGTCAAATAAAACGCAATACTGTGTATAATAATTTATAATTTAAAATCAAAACAATAAGTGTCTATAGTAGGCTATCAAAGCAAATAAGACAGTGGAGTTAACTCCTTTAGTATCAATATTACGAAAATATCTGACGATTTTTGAAATAAAAATCTATTATATATATCGTTCAATAGAATATATACCAAGAGGTTATATATGATTTTCGTGGATTGTATTTTAACAGGAAAAAAGGTTACATATTTATTTATAAAGGTTACCCACTAAATTAACCATTATTACTTAACCAAGACATGTACTAGGTTAACTCACATTTTTAATACAAAATATGTCCGACTAATTAATCTCTTTTAAATGAACGCACACGACACACAAACCCGCACAATTAGCAAACTTCTCTGAATTTATGTACAGGTAAATGGGCCATCCATCATACCCTAAGCAATTATTATTATTTTTAACTAAATAATTGAATGTATTCATCAACCCAACACTGTTATTCGAAGAAGTAGGTAGAGGCAACTTCATTCCGATGAAAAGAAATGTTACTAATCATTTGAAAGTTATTTGATTGCAAACATCAAATGACTAATATACCTAGAATATTATTAAAACGTATCCGCCAAGCGAAGTGCAATAAGTGTTTGCTAAAATTGTATTATAGGATAATGCTAAAAAATTATTTTGAACATATTTCTTTTATCTGCAAACATGTAGGTGTATTCAAGAAGTGAACATTTAACTCGCCGTCGGGGTTGTTAGAAATACTGGGTTTAATACGTAGAGTGAAGGTAAAAGTGTGGTGTATCATTAATTGAATAACTTTAAAATTGCAATACACGTATTTTATTCAAATAAGTATTACTTGTTTCAAATAATTAGAATAATAGCATCTTGTCCCAAGCATACTGTTGTCTCCAAGAAGGACGTAGCAATGAAATCTATGCACACGACACGAAGTAGCCGACACAAATACAATGCACGAGGGTGAGTGAAAACTTATCCGCACTCTGGCTGTAGAATTTGTTCTAATCAACTTTCGGAAAAGACAAATACATCGTTCAACGACATAATCGCCCATTTATCCATCTGACAACGCGAATCTTCCTCGTCGGGCATCTTTTAGGGGAACAAACAGGCGATAGTCCGACGGATCAAGTACACACGGCCAAAGTCTATCGAAAGGTTGGCCGATTATATGGCAAAATGATCCGCCGTTATTTCTGAAAGCTGATTGAAATAAATTGTATGGCCAGAGTGCGGATAACTTTTTCACTCGCATTCGCGAAACAGGCCTGTGCGCAATACGTTGTAAAACGGCCCCAACGATTCGCCGCCTTTTTTCACAGGCGACTACGACCGATTGCACGCGATTAACATGAATTTCTCGCGCAACTAATTTTCACTTACGCCCATGGCAACGTTGAAAGATAGAATAAGGTGCTATACCCGATTCCCCAGCCTGGTATTGTGATCTTCTCGCTCGGCTGGACCGAGCTGACCGACTTAGCAGGAACGCGAGTTCAGTTACGGAGATTTTCCCGGGGGATTTAACGCCTCGAGGCTCCTCACGGATTGGATAAAAGGGATCATCGGCGTGAGCTTGAACCGTGAATCGTGGTTAAGGCCACGGCGACAAACCGCTTTCTTTCCACTGGGACTCGTTGACAGAGATGGGGGGACACTTTGCGTCAACGCATGGCCACGATGATGCTCCGTCGAAATTACCTTACGTGTCTTTCTGTTCGAAGCGATATACGTGTACCCAGTAATGGACGAAATTGGAACCGCTTGATCGTAACAAGTTTTACAGCATTCTGCGTATTAACTGGCCAAGAATATGGATTCCCTTGAACGACATTTTCTTCTGCGACTAGAAGATTCAATTAAGTCCGCATCGTCGATGTCAAACAGTAATTGATACTCGCGGTTCTTGTACAAAGTATTACTTTCCTTCTTCTATATTCCTCTTTTTTTGTTTCGTATTCAAATGTGAATAGTGTTCTAATAACTTTTGTGGAACAAAAGTTGTTATAACGTTGAATGGTAAATTCTTGCAAATAAAATACATATGTCTACAGAATGGTCGGAATAGAGGTTCCTATCGAAGAACGAATTTGAACGGGGCTTATTAGATATAGACGCCAAACCAGCCAAATCGATTATAGAAATAACTTCAGTTGTTCAAGCAGGAACAAAAGCAACCACGAATCGAAGAAAACTGTAAAAGAGAAAGCATCACCAGTCGCCACGAGAATCTTTCGCGGCAACGGCAGCCCGTCATTAACGTTCGTCCGACCCATCGCAGAGCGGGCCATGGATACGTATGGAGTAAGCATATATGGGGCGGCATTTAGGCATCCACTGTTCGCAAAGCGAGAAAGGAGGTAGACGTTGAATCGTGTACATACACGCGTGATCAGGGAGAGAGGAACGATAATGTCGGGACGGCGCGGCGACGTCCCGCGGCGCTAGACTGTGACTAAATCCGCGGTGCCCATGCAGTGTTTACACTCGAGATGATGCCTCCTAATGCTAATACGCGGCCCGGGCCGGTGTAGCGCGGCCTCTCCTCCGGTTTCTTAATGCTCAATCGCAATCCAATGAAAAGTGTATGAATGGCAAGCGATTATCAAGTCGAGCGGGCGCCCTCAATGTGTCCGTCGAGGCGTCCGCGGCAACCCTGCTGCGTTAACCGACGTCGAATCCGGACCAAATGGTACGAATTCGTCGTCTTTCCCTCTCTTTCCCTTCGTCACCCTCTGCAATATGTAGTTCGTTGGTCCCTCCTTTCCCTCGCTTTTCACCTCGTCCGTGGCGTTTTCCATCCCTTTCCTTCTCACCGTCTGTCTCTTTTCCACTTCCCCCTTTCTTTTCTCGTTTTTTTTTCGCGGATTCAGACGATCACGCCAGTGGGCCTACAAAGGGATTCGCATGGAAGCACGTGGTCGAATTTCCGGCTCACTCGCCGCTTAGAATCGGGTCAGAGGGCAGTAAGCAGCGTAATTACCATTGTTGGTAAACGCGATCGGCGAGTGAGAACGTTGAGATCAGTCGTGATTAAGATGGAGGTGGGAGGATCGAATTTTCGAGCCGCGCTTGCGTCTCGCGCGATCGCTGATGAGTTTCGGTTTCTTTTAGTTGATTAAGTTGATTCTCAGTTGATCGAGACCATTAATAAGAAAATATACATATACCTAAGAATGTATGTACAAATCAACAAGCTGGTATTAATTCGTATATGGCCCACTGTTGCCCTCTGGAAATATTTCAGGCACAAAAAAGAATTGAAGCCACGGAGGATTAATACCCGAACACTTCAATTTCATCCCCTCAATAGTTTCCAAGGCAATCTGAATCGGAACGAAATTTGTTCCCCGAGCGGAACACAAATTTCCCAGATTAAACCTATCAAGCTAGAACGTTCAAGAAGCTAAAATGAAACTGAAACGATTCGAAACGTCCGCAGTATTTCAAAAGCCATTACCCATTAAACGCGACCACCAATCAAACAGCTCAATACCACCGACAAAAAACCACGCAGACTTCGGAAACGCAACGCTCACTGGCAAAGCGAAAAGAATGGAAGGAAATTAATAACTGGACCCATGCGGTACGCATCAAACCAGTATCCGCTCAAAAGTCTCATTCCTCAATTATCCAACGTGCATGCTGCATCATTCCATACCACTGCTCTGCAAAATGGCCACAAAAGTTTCCTTCTGTCCCTTTCGGCCGTGCCCCGAGGCAAAGCAACATTTTGACACGAGGCGTTTATCGGGAATCGAGGTTTGCTGAAACGGAAAGCGAAACAGAGGCGGCCGATTTCGGCACGAATTCAAAACAACAAAAAAAAACAGTACAAACAAAAACGTTCGCAAAAGTTCTTGCCTATGACGTTTTTGGCCGCGCACTGCATGCGCCTCCGGCCACGAAGAGGACAGAGGGAGCGAAAAGAAACGAATGAAGGGAGAGAGTAGAGAGAGTGAGCGAGGAAGCCGGGGGCTCGACGCAACGGAACCGTTCCACCGAACGATTCTGTTTGCCGACACGCACGTTCGTCGAGAAGGATCGTTTTTCGGAGTCACTGATTCGAATCTCGTGCTTCTACCCGATTCTGATGTCCTGGAGGGCGCTTGAAAATTTTGCACGTGCCACTGTAAAAACCGGGTCGACGTTGACGGTGGACAGCCACTTGGGGACGGTGCACTGGAGAGGCAGCGAGTTATATGCACGTGTACATAGGTATACGTATGCTTACGTATATATACATAGGTGATAAGCAAGATCTTTCCCCGCGCAAAGTTGGTCATCGGTCGGACGCTTACGTGGACGGCTTGTAAATTGTATAGAGGTATCGATTTTTTTCGTTTTTCAATCGTCATATTTTGTTGAATGCTGCAGGCGGAGGTGGTTTATAAATGCATTCTATAACGAACAAGGTTCTAGAACGATTTAGTTCGTTATAGGATCCCCATTGTATTTAGAACCAGGTTTCGGTTTCAAAACTTTCGAAATGGGAGGAGAAAAAATGTTACCATTCGTGTAAGGAAGTTGTAAGAGCAGCAGAGATTGCAGACAGAAAAGTGCAGGGCAAGACAAGTTGTCCCCGCGGTGACAATTTGTGCATGTGGGAAATGAAGTACATATTTGGAAAAAAATGAATCTATAGTCAACATAATCCTGCATGAAATGGCACAAATAAATTCAACTCGTTAGACTCTAGTATCTTGTAGAAAAAAATATCAGACACAATTAAAAACAGCACACACAGTCGACTCGGAAACTAAGTTAACGCTCTTACCAACGGTTTAAATGTATAATAATAATTATAATGTATGTTTATATGTTTTAACGTATTCTTCATAGTATAAGTACATGAAAAAGTAAGTTACAAAAATTTACATATGTCATTGTTATTAAACATATGTCAGCTTCATTTGCGTATAAATACCAATCGTTAACTTACTTTCAGAGACGACTGTACATAGATGCAGGTGGTTGTACGAGTACCTACTTCTCCGCAATATTTTAATTAACATATCTCCTGAACTAAGGATTATTCGGTTTTTTTTTCTTCACAAAATTAGAGGGTATTAAAGGATTTTTTTTTAAAGCGGTTGATATATTAAAATATTAAATGATTCTATTTAAGAATAATTTAAGAATAAACTTACTAAGCAAAACTGTTAATTACATCGAATAGTGTCCACCTCGAAATCATTCGAGTTTTGTCTGAAGCATTTTTCGATAGAATAGTTTTAGAAATACTTCAACTTCAAATCTTGAGTGACTTAGTTTGTACATGCAATATACGTACATACATTTTACATTAAATGAAAAAAAAAAAAGGTACTTTACTATGTACAATAATTCACAGGACTGCTCACATATTTTTGTACCTTGAGAATAATTACTTCATCTTTGCATTCTATTAATTTAGGATGTAAAAGCTCTCATTTTGCTTTTTGAACAGATTCAATGAATATTTTTCAACGGAGAAGCCGATTTTCCTAAAGGTTGAGGAATAGCATATAATTCCACGTGTTCCAAATGACTTCACGTTAAATTTTACGTTCCGACTTATATCACACAATGTGAATAATTTGTATTAACTTTCTCAAGTCAATACTTGCGTGTGTTTTATTTGCTAAAACATTTTTTGTGTTGCAATTTCACGTGAAAGCCTATTCTCTTTGGTTCACGGATATAAATGAAATTAAGTAGGAGTTTATGAGAATGCTGCGTATTGTGGCGTTTACGTTCATTCAAATGGTAGAAGGACAAGTTTGTGAAACATACGTGTATAAACAAATATTCTTATTAATACCAAGAACAGTATTTATACAATTTACGTTCTCTTTAATAAGACATTGCGTTCCCTATTCTCTCTACAGGGAACAAAAATCAATCGATGCAAATTCTATTTTTGCGTGGTGTTATCTGTGTTCAGTGCTCTCGTTTGCCGGGCAACTGGTCTAACCAATTGAGTTATTCACTTCGTTGACGATTCCTCTTTGCTTAATTTTGATGCACATGGTGGCTACAGCTTACGTGACACCTTATCTTGCAAACGAATTCAGTACTTATTCCGCACAAATTTCGTAATTTTTATAAATAACAAAGTGAAATTATAGTACGAACCATATGATTAATTAAATTGGTCAGTTTTGTAAATAACAATGTGGAATAATAGGACAATGCTTACGAATTATAATTAACGGATTAGCAAATGATTGTAGAATAGGGCAAACTACTTTAACACGTACATAACTATTATCAAGATTGGTCGTGCAACTTACGTGCCATCAGTAGAAACTTTCAATATAGGAAGAATTATTACATCTGCATGGTAGCCAGGGTCTAGGTACTTGTACTCATATGCAACGTCCAAGTCATAAATGTACGTTTATTTCGATAGCAGCGGGTACCATGAAAAATCGTGAGTTACACAAGTCAGATTATTCTTTTGTCGTATTGCGCGCAGAAACTGATCGAGGACACCCGTCGGGCTCAGGTTCCGGAATAATTTAATGACACGACCCTCGAATGCTCCGCCCCTGTGCCTGTCGTTGCCGCGGGCACAGTTTGGTTAAACGCTTCACAATTAAACAGGAAATCGACGCACGTACCGATTCTTGTGACAGCGAAATTGAACTTCGTCTTATGTTTACTCTTGGCACGTCTCATAAAATGAATATTGCACATTGAAGAGAGGGTGCTTTACTTCGAAACTGTTTACCATCAAGCGACGACGCGTTTTAATGTAATATTAAAAAATCGCAGAAATTTACAGTTAACTGAAAGAATTAAGCATCAGATATTTTAGGGATTATCAGAATATTGAGAGTTTTGGAGATGCATTATATTTCACGCAGGCAACGGCGTTACTCGTCTCGAAAGACGCAGGTGCTGCAATAAATGACAGGCCGATCTTTTATAGAGGTCTATGTTACCAAAAGCTGATCGTTCTGATTGATCTGAGAAATTTCTGCATTGCAATAAATATAAAATCAAATTTTGCATTAGTGTAGGAGTCGGAACCGTTCGGCAATTTTAAAATTACACGATAACATGTTTATTTCGGCAGCCGACGAGGATGCGGGTCGCTCACCGGTGTCAATGACCGACGTCATAATAAACCTAAGACACAGGTAATAGGTGAGCGACCGCCGAAATAAACATGATGCGGAGTGAGAGAGAGAGAGAGAGAGAGAGAGAGAGAGAGAGAGAGAGAGAGAGAGTGTGTGTGAGAGAGATAAACGAGTAAAGTGCGATGACCGAGAGTTATAGAGTATGTGAGCATGTGTGTGTGTGTCGTTTTAGTATATAAGGCAGCGAGCAGCAGGAATAAGTAATTATTATAACCGACTAGCGAGAAACCGAGAGTGTAGCGAGACAGTGAGCAGCGAGAGATAGCGAGAGAAAGGGAGAGAGTATCAGCGAGTTAATCATACTTTGTAAAAGTCCGTCTTCTTTGTTCTTATTGTTTTTTTTAAATAAAGTTACTGCACCGAATCTTCATCGTGGGATTTACTTAGCCTACCAGCTAATAATAACCAAATCCCTACATTAGTTAAAACCACATTTAACAAGGGCAGAGTTTATCACACGGTTAAGTATAATACTTGCTCACATTCCTATGCTTATCATATTCTTCGCTATTTGAATCACTCGTCACGTATAACGTAAATCAAAATATTTCATAAAATAATTTCCCCATTCCAGAAAACGTACTGTCCAAAATCTGCAACACTCCCGCTGGCCACACCATTGATCCCGGACATTCGAGTCTCCCAAACGTGAGAACTTTCGGCTAACAGAAACGTTTCGAAATAGGATTAAACTGTGGTAAAATTACGCGACTTCTCTCAGTTGCTCCTTTCATCCCGTCAAAACGTCGTTCACCAAATTCAGCTGTGACGCGTTCGCTTTATCCCTGTGAGGGCTTTGACAGAGACGGTGAAAAACCGCGGGAATTACGAGTGTGCCAACAAAACGAAACGAAACGAAACGGAACGAAACGAAACGAAACGAAACGAGACAAAATAAAACGAATTAAAAAAAAAAAGACAATAAAAGCACCAACGAGAATAACAGCGATAGGGTGAGCGAGAAACGAAACATGCACAACAGAGCAAAGAGGTAGGAGAGGCGAGCACACAGGGACCACGGTGGCGTCGGAACCATAAGAGTGTGAAAATGTTTTGCAATTTCGAAATCAGCCGTGGCCGGCAGTTTGTGCCAAAACGCGTTACCGGAAACTGCTAACCAGTGGGCCAGTGGCAGCCGCCGCAAAAGCGGATTGCGGTTCCACTGGGTAACACGCATTAAAAACGCCACACGCACACGCTACCTCGTATCTGCCGAACGTTGTCCCGCTTGTTTCATGTTTTTCTCTCTGTTCCACGTTTTCAAGGTGGAAAAGCACTGTGCTTCCTGCTGTAACTCTTTTCATTTTCCTCCCTTCCCCCTCATCCCTCACTCTATCACTCCCTGCCTCCCCCTTCCATCCCGATGCCACCGATTTCTGTCCCTTTCTCGTTTTTTCAGATGAATACGGATGCGTGGAGTAATTTCGATATACAGCGAACGCCGCCCATTCGCGCACGATCTGACGGAAAAAACAATGCAAATGGGATTAACGTTTGTGTGTAAGCCTGTTGCGATAAATGCTTTGTTCTTTGGTAAAATTTACTTGCGCAGCTTGTAGCAAAACGAAATATAGATTTGATGTTGATGGATGGCGCGTGGTTTTTGTCTTGAGTGAACATGGCACAGTGGATGAGAAAAATTTTGGGATTTTTTCAATGCAATTTTTGGTACGAATTGATCGTTTTTAGAATATTTCTGATGTATCGCATATCTTTAATGTATTATGCAAGGGGCGATATTGAATGTCGAATGGGGATAATGCAGGAAAATTGTATGCTTTCGGGGAGGAAATCACTTTTTTTAGCTAAACGCGTAGAAGATATTTGAAGTTCAATTTTTTTTCTTCAGTGGAGTAATATGTTTTTTTAATACACCAGTTGATTCAACAGGTAATTTCCTGCGAAAATAGTATTAAGCAAATTATGCCGAAAAAATCATTAGTTGACGAGATATTTGATTTTCTTAATTTCAATAGCTTAATATGTTATTATAGAAAATGACAAGCTTGATGTATTGAAAAGCATATTATTAGACGAAATTATTACCTCTCCGAAGTGAAGGAGTAACAGAGCTACTGTACCAAATCAACTTGTAACAAGAAATAAATTATCACGAGCAATCCAAGAGATGGACGCAACTCCGAACAATTTATTAATAAAAGAAAAGCTTCTTCATTTATTCTATTGTGAGCTCGAAGATTCTGTACGAATATTTGGAACAATTTCGCGATGCGGAAGAAATATGTTTGGCCGAGTACTCGAGATTACGGTGTGAACGCAGTCTCGCGCTGAGCTGTAGCAAGATGATTGTCGAGTGTAGATTTTGAGTCGGACATTTAGAAATAAATTAGTTGTATTTGAAAAAAAAAAACTGCAGTCTTTTTACTTCCCCTGTTCCTCTGTAACACGTGGGTAAGATTCAGCATAAATTATCCGTACACTATTGCAGCTACACAAGTAGTATGCATCTATTCTTCGCCCACTAGAGGCAAGCAAAATAAGGCAAGCCCATAACGCCAAACCAAACGACGGAGCGGAAAAAATTCCGCGTGCCCTTCCGGGAGGAAACGGTGACCAGCAAACGAATGAATTCGAAAACGGGCTGCTTCCTCGGGCATGCATGCACATATGAAAATATTCGCGAAGCGAACCATAAGGACAGATCGGAAGATGTCGGCGAGATGAAAGGATCATCCCTCTGTACGCGAACGTCGTCAAAGGGACACGCGTGTCTGGTCCCCTGTCGTGATTTTCACTCGAGTTCACTCGTCGCCGTCTCGCCTTGGTCCCTGAGCCGATGTGTCGCGTGTTATTCCCGCTCCTCGCCCAGTTAATAATACTTCTCTACGTGTTTCTGCAACACTACCTATCGGCCGTCTCCGTACCTCGCGCACAAAGGGAATAATTTCTCTTTTAAACACCCCGTTTAACGATCGGTTAACCAGCGTCGGTATGCGAGATATTCAATCCTTTTTCGATTGCTGGATTTCACTGATTCAGGCTCCTCTGACGTCGCCATTCTCTCGTTCGCTTGATGCGCTAAAATTTTGTTGATGGGTTAAGGAGATCGATTTATACGAACAAGGGTGGCAGATGTTACGTATATTCAAGAAGCTGGGAAAATTTGGTATTTTTACATTTTTTGGCAACAAGAATGAGTTGTATTCATTACCGTCGATGGAAGGTATTAATAAGAGTTTTATAAACTGGATTAACAGAGGTTTGTTTATTGCTGTGAAGAAGGCTACGCATATTAGGAAACTTAGGGGCAAAGAACAATAGTAGCTACTTCAAGCAGTATTATACCTGTGGTACGTAATACGGGGTTACTAATTTCTCATGTCACTAATTTAAACAACAACCGCATAGCAAGTATATAGGTACATATCGGTTTTACAATTGCTTGAGCAAATTAAAATAATCCACAATGAAACTTTCGTCAACCAATGATCGTACTTTAACACGTACCTACACGTATGCACGTACCTACAAACATTGTACATCCAACAGTAACCACAGCCCTTCGTCTAATTCTACAGGGTCCATCAAACGCAGCGTGATCGATCGTAAACACTTAATTACACCAAGCCTAAAATACCTCACCCCCAGAACAATTTCCCCTCCACTTTCGCCGAAAACCCTCCAAAGGAATATCACAATCACCGAACCCCCTTCCCTCGCGGCGACAAAAAGGGGAACAAAAAGAAGAAGAAGGAGGGCAGGAATTTCGATTTACAGATCGCTCATCGAAGGAGAGCTCGTTATTGTCGGGATTCATTCTTAAGAGGCGTACGCGGCACCGCGTACCCACGATCGGGTGGCCGTGTCGATAATATCGGCAAGTGGAGCGGAAGATATTGCAAGAGAAAAGCGTGGAACAAAAAATCATGTGCACCGAGTGACGTACGAGGCAGGGTGTCCCGTGCAAGTTTTCGTGATGCCCCCCGTGGAGGGCGAGCCACGACGGGGGCGCCGTTTCTGGAGCCTGTAATTTGAAATCTTCACAGGTAGGACCGGCTCGAGGGGGGCAAGAAGTCGGGGAAAATAACTGGCACCCCTCACGGCCGCAGCGCCTCCCCCTTATTCTTCCGCGACAATGCAGCAAACTCCCAAGAAATTCACCCTGCAATCAGCCCCGAAGTCAAGCGTTCTCAGGAACGTGCACGATGAAAAAGCCACGCTTGCATGCCGCTGTACCGGCAATCGTGTCGTTATTAAATGCGGAACGACTTGATTATGCGTTCGACTCCTTTGTGTCGATTATGTGTCGACCTGTATTTACTATGTTTGCGACTGCTTTGGATACGTTTATGTACTTGTCGTCGAGAACTTGTTGCTTTGTAAGAGAATGCGGCTGAGCTGGGCAAAATTTCAGGCAATTGCCAATTAGCAATTACAATTGAAACGTTTGGTTGTTAAATGGGATTGGTGACTAATGTTTTCATTCTACTGATATACAATTGGGCGATAATTTCACCGTTGCATTGACGATCGACTGTTAAAATCCTCCCCGTCGTGGAATTAATATTTCAGTACACAACTGTGAAATAGACAGACGTTTCGATTATCGTCTGGTACTAATGTAAGTACATGTGGCGACGTTGAGAAAACGGTGGCCGCGTAAATTGTTGAATGTTAACTTTGAAATAATAGTAGCGACGAAAGCAAACATCAAATAGTAAAAAAGTTGTAAATAGTAATCTGTTGTAAACAAACATGTACATTAATTATTTAAGAATAGAATATTTCCATTCAATATCGCGTAATAGATAATTTAAGATATTCGAAAAATTGCAACAATTTTAGAAGTGTTGAGCTCATTTAAATGTACGCCATTACATGATAATGGCGTACATTTGGGATTTCTCCCAAGGAAATAGAAAGGGTTTACCCTATACATAGTTGTAAATATTTTCTGCTTTTAAAAACTTGTTCAGCATACCTACGCACACAATACACTCTATGTACAGTTTCATCAATTCACGAAAAATATTTTCGGTCGTGATACAGTCGATTGTGTTTATCAATCACAGCAGGTGACCAATGTATTTCAATAGCAACTCTAATTCACAAATAACTGCGTCGTACTAACAACCCACCAGCTTGCTGGACAAAGCTTGTGTACCAAAAATAAAGTCCTTGGAAAATATTTATCAACGTGAAATCCATACGTTTGACGTATATTCGTACCGACATCATACCGCTAAATAGCAAGTGGAAAATAGTATAAAATAGAACGCATTCTGTTGCAAAAGTTGCAAAAGTTTATTTGCAAAAAGTCAAATTAGCAATTGAAAATAAACTGATAGACAAACTTGGCAAAACTAATCATTATCGCTGATTTGTGGCCCGATGGTTAACATAATATGCGCACAAGAAGTACTCTCATGGGGAATACCTCGTAAGGTCCAATTTAGTGGGACATTCTATACAGTAAAAATCTCATACGCGAACAGTGCAACATGTTTTTACAGTTAAATCTCGTTGAAAAAAAATGCTACGAATAATATCTTCGAACACGTGCGAAAAATATCATGTCCACCAAATGTATGCCAACCATCCATCGTTCACGGGCCACTTTATCTACTGCCGTTTCCGTTCGACTCATTGAATCGCTTAATCCACACTGAGTTGAAGAATGAACGAAATTCTAAACCGTTCACGGTAAGATAGTCTCAATTGCAATTGAACTGTACTTCGGTCGCCATATTTGGTCGCGGACCGTTGGATGGGGCAAATTTTTACCGAAACGACGATTTTATTTGCAACTGACAGAGGCGCGAATCGATCGAATAACGAATACGCACAACGGTGGACTCCCATAGTAAACCTGGTTATCGCATTATCTCGGACACCGGAGACCTGCACGAGGGAAATCTATTCTATGGGGAACTTGCATTTCACGTAGGGACCCTGTCCGATCGGCACGGCTCTATTATACACCCGAGCATATCGCTTCGTGTATCTACGTGCTCTGTTCTGCAGGCCTAGCACCGATAACATTGACGTACCGATAATTTTGTAATATCGTAGCGAATCTGTATGCAGGTACAGCTGTGTGTGTGTGTGTGTGTGCAAACCTGATACATGAGGGACCCACGGATGTGGGTTTTGTTTCAAAAATTATATCCGTACTTGTGCCGCAGTAAATAGCCCGTCATGCGTTCTGTGTATTGTCTGCCGTGCTGCTCGTACAATTTTGTACCGTAATAGTGTACAATGAAATGTACAATATTCCGCAGAATCAAGAGGGCAGGTACATAAAATCAAAATCCACTAGTGCAATATACAGTAGTACCGTAGTAGTATGCATATTGTTATGCATAAAGTCAGCACAAAGAGGAACATGGAAGCAGTGCATTCCATGATTTTGACTGATGTCCACCCAGCAAAGAGCAAGAATGATCGAAAGCGGGTACATATGTACATAGGCATACATATAACATAAGTTACTATCGTGTGACGTTCATCGTCGAGTGTCGAGAATCCGATAAGGCGGCTTTTAAAGTCCCTTAAAAAGCAATACATCGTCGAGGCGACGCGACGGAGAGCGAAAACGAGGGAGCTCTCAATAAATATCCCATGGATCCTGCCGGCACGTGACTCGCTTATCCTGCAATCTTAAATACTTGGCTGCGCGTGTCGGTCATTCCGATCATCGCATTAACTCGCACAAATGATCCTGTGTTATAGCCATCCTGCAACCAACTGATTTAAAATCGACATAGTCTGTCCAATGTTATGTGCGCTATTTGCCGTGAAAAATTTCAGTATAATGTGTAATATTCGCAGTGAAAACTCCGAGTGTAATGTCGAATGTTCGGGGTAAAAACTTTCAGTTCAATGGGTGATGTAGAAATGTTGATTTCAAAAAGTATAGCAGTCGGGTGTAGAATTTGCGAAACTTTTTGAAGAAAATTGTCTACCCTATTTGACAGATTAATATAGGATACGTGCAATTTCTAAACAGAATAACTATTGAATGTTTTTATTCGTACCCTAAAATCAGTACCCTAAAAACATTCGTATATACCTTGTTAAGTAAGTCATTTAATTACTTATAAGTTGACTAGTATATCCAATAGGAGTTAACATGCAGAAGAATTATTTGTTTCAGAACGAATATTAAACCTAAAATGTAACAAATCATCATTCAAAATAAAGAATGCAGACGACACCGTATGTTGACGACCCTCGTGAAAAGAATCTGCAATTATTATAATAAAATCTACCTGATTTATTTGATACTCCTTATTGCAATGAAGTATTTTTCTTCAAGTTCATATATGTATAAACATCTGGGGCTAAAGTAGCGACAAATGTGTACTTAATGTACTTATATACTTTTAAATTGTACTGTAAATATTGCACCCGTATTCGTGTGCTTGGCCTCACACAAAGTTTTCTCACTGACTAATACGCTACTACCCAAAGGGATGAAGGGCCAACTCCGAACATACGTATGTGTACATAACAGCTCCTCCTCGTTACAAGCGGAATCTCATCGTCTGACTGTAACGAGAGAACACGGAAGCTAAAGGGCGAAGCTCGAAACCACGTCTAGCGACGACAGTTTTCGAAGATCCCTGGGGAACATGGTAGTACGGTTTCAGACGAGCAGCGCGAACGCCCGTGTTATGGGGTTGTCAAAGCAGAGACAGAATGACATCTCTATTATCACACGAGCAGACCATAAAGGAAGAGAGATGCTGGTTGGTGAGTAAAGGAGAGAGAGAGAAAGAGTGAAGTGGCAAGAGATTCTATGTAGGAACGCGTGCCACCGAGATAACAGATCTCTTCGATGATAATCCTCCTTCGTTGTGTCCTAGGGCACATATGGCCGAACCCCATGACTGTTAAACAGATCCACGCTGGCGGCCAGTGTTGTAAAGCTTTATAAAGGAAGATGACACCGATAACTTCGATTCCCTCAAATATTGGAAGCAAGGTTCGATTGGAAAACATCGACTGGAGTCATCTGACGAGAATCTTTTTATGATGTCTGTGATAACCTGATGGAAAGTAGATAAAGGGCCTTTAGCTTGATTTTATATTTACTTTCAACCTCGGGGTATATAAATATGAAAAATGCGCGGAAACGACCCTTTCATCGTGGTAGTTACGTTTCTAAAGGGTGTGTAATAAAAAATCTTGGGTCATATAGGGGAGGAAGAATTAAAGTAATATGATGGATTGAGTTTTACTAATTAAGTAGAGCACCTATATGTTGTTAGAGTTCTAGATGCAAACTATTCCATTTATTGCTGGAAATAACGGCAATATTGCACGTGAGGTTTGAAACAAAAAGTAATTGCACTTTTCTCAATCGGTTATGATCGCAGCATAAGTGATCGCATAAGTGATTATAATTAATCATAAGCAATCTCAGTGTTTGAATAACTTGATGGAAGGAGCATATAATTAGTAATATGTACGTACTTCATTGTACACATACAGGGTGGCCCGAAATTCGTGGTACAATACTGTGGTTCGAAATGCTGTTACGTGTTATCAAGTATAAAGTTGAATAAGTTATCTGAATCATAACAAGCAGACAATCCAGGGAACAGACTTTAATAAGAAAACACGGCGTGGGGCAGTTGGCTTCAACGCCTGGCAACTTGAATGAGAAACACTCGAAGCAGGGCGAGGAGAAAGCGTAGCCAGTAAGCTGGCCACAGCTTCCGGCTCGCTGCCACATAATTTCGTTACTTTGCACGAAATTGGATTAAGGGGTTCGTTAAGGACGCATTAGCGCACGTTAGCACGTTATACGATGACCCTAGGCGGAATTACATTGTGGCGTTTGGTCAACTTTCAATGGGCCATGTCGAGTGACCCCGCTGGGCTCCGGAAGTACCACAGATTTCCACGTTTCCCCCGATTTTCGACGTCTTATTCTCTGCCACGCCGCTGACAAACAGGACAACGTACTTTTCGATGCTTTTTCACATCAATCACAAGTGCACAAATCACTTGTCAAAGACTTCACCTCATCTTTCTTTGCCCTATATTCTCTTTGTTGCATGTTAAGAACGTATTAAAGTGCTTTCGAGTACTGCTACGGTAGAAATGAAGAGTTTTCTGGGAAAGGGGGATTTTTCGGCATGAATTGTGTAAAGTAATCACATAGTGATTTTTGAGGATGGAAAAGTCTATGAATTGAAGTTCGCCTCGAAGTGTATATCGAGACATAGTATATTGTACAGCTCGTACAAATTGAGTCATGAACCAAATTTTACCCAGCGCTAAAATTCCATCAGTTTTCCACGTTTCCCTCGAACTACCGAATTCCCATACACAAGGTTTCCTAGCGTTGTCACGGGGAGAAAAAAACCGTTCGTAACAATGCAAAGGCGACGCGACAATGTCTCAGCACGTTGTCGAGTCCGACAGAATGCAAAGGAACGACGCATAGTTACAGTAACCGGAATTCTCGAGCGTGTTCCGCGACGATCGACAAGGAGAATCGTCGCGTCGTGTCGCGTCGCGCCGATCGAGTCGTTGTTCATCGACCGGATCGTCGCCGTGGGGTATCAGAAAGATGCTAGATAGCCTTGCGTTCGGGACGAGAAAGGGGTCGCAGGGACACGGTTCTCTTAATTATAAAGGGCACTGGCGATAATTGTCGTGTAGTTGGACCAACATTGTGACTGCATGTTTTCCCGCCACGCCCATCTCGGTGTTCGACTCAGCGGGCAGCCTTTTCTTCGTGTTTGCTCTGCCGTGGGATCGTGCCTCCTTGGATCTTTATTAACCGTGCCGTAATCTCAATTCCGAGATTCATCCCGAGCCGAATCCGCTGCGTTCGATTTCGACTGCTTCACGTTTCAAAGTTGTCAATGAGCATAAAATTGTTCGTGACTGATTGTGAGACACGTTGCGACGTCCTTCAACTCTCATCTAATTCGCTACTATAACTTCCAAATAGATATTTATATTGTCGCTACTGGTGTTTCCGTAACTTTCGACGTTTTACTGCGACGCACAGCAAGCTATGGGATACTACACGGGAGGATGCAATAGAAAACGTATCAACAAGTTAATGTTAGATTGAATTTATCAAAAAGTTTCAAATAGAACTAACTTTCTTAGAACGATTTAATTGAACGAAAAATGAACTGCGAAATTTACGGAAAGAAGTTATTCCTTGGTTTTCTCTCGCAATATTGTTTTCAGTGAATTAAAATCAGTAAGAAAATTATGGTCTGGAATCTAGAAAATGAAATGTCTTTCTTGGCACATTTCAAGTTTAATCGCTTGTGATTTACAAATAAACAGATGACTTGAGGGGAAACAAGTGGAACCGCCAAGAATACCGGTATCTACGATATTCAAAGAGGCACACGTGAATACCTTTCACGCGACATCCGGTTCGTTCGATTGTGCAGAATTTAAAAATTACCCCGTCCATTGTGCTCCAAAATAAGGAAACGAACAAACGTTGAGAAAAGCACATAGATTTGGCAGAGAAAATGAAAGGTTCAATTTTTCCCCCTGTTCGTGGAAACTTAATAGTCAAAATATTGAATTTCCGTAGAAAAGGTGGGATGGACGCGGTTCCCTCTGCATTGGGGATGCAAGAAGTCGTGTAACAAAGAGGGTGACTCTTTTCACCTCGCCTCTTCCGCCATTATTCGTCACACGCATCCCTTTTCTTATTTCTCGTAGCGAGCCACAAGGGCAAGGGGCAAGGGCCACCAGGTTCCCTACGAATTAAGCAAGAAATCCCGCGGCGAGGCTCGATTCTAATCGATCTTTTGACTCCACCACGCTTTAACTCTGCCCCGCGGGCATCCCTTAACGAAGACGATGCCCTTCGAGCTTCCCTCCGCGGATACGTCTCCTTTTTCCTCGAACGAACTTCTCTTTTTTTGGCGAATTATCGTGCGATGCACTGTGGGAATGGCGGTAATTTTGTGCTCAGTTTGAAGTGAGATCGAACAAAGAAACTGCCCCCTCTTTTTAACGTAATCGAGCGAAATGCACTGATGGAATCAGAAATATGTGTGTTTTATGTACATTGAACGTATTAATCCAGTATTGCGAGGAAGTTACGCTATACATTTTGAGTATTTTGGTAATTTTTTAAGTAGTTTGTAAAATCATGAAAGTTACCTCTTATTAGCATGTTCAGTTTAAGCATTCACAGCCCAGGGTTTTGTAAATTGTTCAATTGAGCCATATTTGACGGTTATCGATTTTTTAGAATTTATTCATTCTAGAAGTTCTAAGAGGGTGGAAGATGGTTAGTTTCATTGAACACAATAGTGGACGAATTTTAATTTAGGAATCTTTCCTTTGCGCGTGACGTGCTACTACAATAGGAAATAAGTGCGTGCATAAAAAAAAAGAGGTAAAACAAAGTATCTTTCCATTATCTCATCCATCACGCAAACTCGAAGCGCAGGAGCTTTAGAGTGAATTGATTTAGTTTCGAAAATCAATGAAATTGTTCTCTTTGATATATGTATAAAGTCCTATCGACTAAAGAGATCAAAGATACACGGGCAGAAATATTAGAAGCGCTGCAACTTTAATTCATGTGAAAAGGCAGCATAATTTATACTAATAGGTATAATGATTCTATAATATTCAATATTTTGATACTCACCAAAAAGTGAATATAATAAAAAAAGGATTCTCCATTCGGAATATTATTTGCTTTTTGCACTACGAAATTAAAGAAAAGAAACTTCTTTAGTGAGATCACAGAAAGTAATCCGTGAAAGGATCGAAGAATTAAGGAACATATAGTATTCATGAAAGTGGACAGAATCTGTTCTCTTAATGGAGGTCCGTGAATCAATGCTGCCGGTATAATTTACGATTTTCTGCTCTGTTAAACAAGGAAGCGACTTGCTTCAATTCATGAAATTTACATAAGCAAAGACCGTCGGTGTCCGTCCACCTGTAACCCTTCTTCCGCGATTATATAGCAACACCTTTAGAAAGAAAAACGTATAAAACAAAGTAGAACAAAATTGTGTAATTATCTACAATGTTTTTGTTCGAGAACAGCTTCATTGCACTCCTAATGTTTTAATCACATTTTCTGCCTACACGTTTCTTCCGATTCCTCTATTTTACGTACGATTTCTTTGCGAAACGAGTTCTCTGTACTTTACCTGTGCAAGAAAGTTAAAACTGTTCAACCAAAAACTTCCCCAATTTAATCCACAATTCCACTAATTACCATACAAATTTTTCTTACTCAAACCTAACCCACAATGCACCAGTGCCAACGCCCTATTCCGATTCATCTCGAATACAGATATTAAGAATGACGATATTGGTTTCTCAAACAGCAGACACTTAAGACGTTCGCCCGAATCGAATTCCGTCGCCGTAATGGCCCTATGAAACGAACAAGCAAGTTCATAATGAGACCTTCTATTCCGTCAACGATATCGGATAATTGCGTCCCTGCTGACGATCCTCGAAATAGGGTAATGGAGAACTCGCGAAATCGGCTTGAGGGGTTAAATTGATATTGAAATCACTCGAAATTACTTGCAGTCTCGAGGACTATCGAGAAGGTTGATACCCCTCTCCCTGCCCTTGGAATCGAATATTACTCCCGACGCCCGAAACAATCCGTTTCGTTCGATCCACTCGTGCACGATAGTACCGACCACTGAAGCAAGAACGGCCGTTTCTCGTATGGTACCATTTTTTCCGCCGCGCCCATCTTTATCCGTCAGAAGAAACCGTATCCCTTATTCTTCCATAATATTCCCGGTTTCGATAACAAGTGATACAATACGAGTACATCGACAATTTATCTCACGGCGAACGGTGGCACGATCGACAAAATAAAGAACCCACTCAACTTTAACCTTTTTTCCATTGCTGACGGCGCTTATCGCAAAGAAACCGGCCGGACGAGGAAGGCTAACTTCACTTCCCGAGGATCGGAGGGAAGAGGAGCTGAGGCTGGGTTCTCGACAAAAACGCGAATTCCAAAGAAAAAGACGTTGATGGAACCGGTAAGGAAGACGGCGCCATGGAAGGAAGAGAAGGAGGAAACGAGGGCGGTGAGCGAGTAGGGTGACTCCAAGAGGCAGAAGATCTTCGGATGAATTTTCGGCGACGAAAACTGAGCGGGGGATGGGAAACGACAATAACTTCTCGGCTCGGCGTACAATTTGATTTTATGCAACGCTTGGCACGCCTCTTAGCGCGAGATATCCTTATAACGTTTAACTAGATTGTTATGATTGTTGTCCCCGGCACCGTCCCCCTCGCACCCTCTCTTCCTCTCTCGCAGCGATCGTTCGTTACGTATTATATAATATATGTATGGTACGGTGCACACAGCAGAAGCAAACGCACACAAAGGTACGAAAGCGCACACAGTGACTGTTGGCAGCGAAATTCTGAGGGAACATCAACCTCCCCGCCCTTTTCAACGTGTATATGTATATATGTAGGTGTATTGTGCATGTATCCCGATCTCCCTCTTGCACGTTACGTAGGTGCATGCTCGTTCTTGCAGCTGTCACACACAACGATAACCCTGTATAGCTGCGCTTCGTTTCTCTCGCAAAATACTGCCGCATTGCAGCTGCTAATACAATAATCTGTTAAACGATGTAACGCATTCAATTATTCAATTACCAAAGTGTCTCGCGAGATTGGCCATTTCGATGACAGTGACTATTATTGGCGTAGTAAATAGTCCGCGATGGAGATCTGTCGCTGTCACGAATTGCACAGCGATGCACTGGTCGTTATATTTTGAACGGCTTCAGTTTTTGTTTTAAGCCTGGGTTTATCTTATTACAACTGCCATGGAAGTCTGTGTTGCGAACGATTCAAATTTTCCGGCTTTGTCAACCAGCAGGCATAATACATGGACTTTAAGGATTTATATAGTTTTATAGTTTCCACCGAGAGGATGTAGACTCGTAGAATGTATGTATTCTTTTCAAGAAGATTTTCAAGTCTTGCAGCTGAACACTATTTTCATCGTTGTGCATATTGTACCGAACGTTGAGCATGTGTATTGATAGTGAATGAAAATCGTTTGATGGTTCCAAAGATTTCGAGGAAGTGAACCTGCCTTGACTTACTTATGTAGATTTTATATAGAAGTTTCTTAATATTCGTTTACCTTCACAGACCTGTTTTGAAATCATATAATCTACCCTGAAGAGTACAGCATGCAAAACGACACGTTGCAAATTTGTCCATTATTTGTACCGTACCAATGGAACTACATTTGTCAGGAGTCTGAATAAATGCCACTTGATAAAGCAGACCACATTTTCGATAATACATGAAACCTTAATAGGTTGTTTTCACCACATTCTCGAATTCATTCAACTTCATTAATAAAATTAGTACATAAACAATTCCCCGATTCCAAATATTTCTACCCAAAGAAGCTTCAATCCCGTCGTATCTACCATTCCCAATTAAAAACCGCCTTCCTCCGCTATTAACTTTAACCCTTCCCCATTCTCGATCCACCAAACCATCCTTCCAAACATTCAATCGCCCGGTCCAACCCTATCGCCCAGTAAATAGGCCGAAGGCATTCCGAATCCGTTAGCGAAGCGATCGTTCCTATTAGCGGCGCAAGATGAACAGTGGAATCGGCGCCTATCCGTAGGGCAACGTGTGATATTCATATTCTTGCAGAGTCCGCCAAGAGGAGAACGTTGGGTGTGCACGAGGACGAAGAGAGAGAGAAAGAGATCGGGAGAACGGCATAGACCGCCGGTGGTTGGTAGAGCGTCGAAGCCAGTGGTGCAGACCAATGGCCCGATGGAGGCAACTCTGGTATTCTAACCCTACAGCAGCCAAGGGGGCTACTGCCTCTGTCGTTGCTGCTGATGCTGCTTGCTGCCGCTGCTGCTGCTGCTCCAGGTATATACTGTCTGCGGTGCTGGCTGCACACAGCGACAAAGAATGTTGGTAACACGGACGTGGATGTAGGAGAGAACGAGAAGAGCGGGGGCTGACGATGGTAGGCCCTGTCGGGACTGGATACCATCCTAGATATTTCTTATCCCAGCGCACGTAACCCTCTAACAAGCTAGCAAAGTTTACCAATAAATTGTATGACGGCGAGCGTTGGCTGGATGCTAGCAAGCCGCCGGAATATCGTAGCGGTAGCATCGTTTCCGCCTGCGCCGACACCCTACCGTCGCCGTCGTTCTTCCACTTTCTTCGCGGCGATGCTCGGCCCTTTCTGCAGAATAATTTGGGAAGTATCCGAGGCGAGAATGCGCGGAAGAAAGCTGTAGCGGGTTGTGTCTTGAGAGTGGCGTTGCTCAGGCGAGTTCGGAAATTTGGATGGGGAATAATCTTGGTTTGGTTTGGTTTTTGGTGCTTAAAGTCGCATCGACTGCTTGGTCATTAGCGACTACGGTGGGGTTATGGAACTGTGAACTATGGAGAGACATGAGTTTAAAACCTATACCTGTATTGGACCTACATTTTTAGGTGGGATCCGAACCACCAGAAATCACGGTGTGTAAAGCACATGTAACATGTACAGAGGTGCCGGCTGGAATCGGCAGCGGCAGGACTCGAACCGAAGACCGTTCGATTACGAGTCCAGCCGCTAACCGACCGAGCAACCGTGGCTTCTGGAATAATCTTGACGAGCCGAATTAAATAGTTTCTTAAATAGATACGCTGCAAATGACGCCAGCGATGCTAGCCAGATGATACGCTTCTAATCTGGCTTTCTATTGTTGCGTTTGAGTCTCGTTAAAACTGTTCTTATTTGTTGACTGCGTTTTGTGCGCACCATGTATTTTGCTCATTTGCTCACAAAATACAATTACCACTGCAGTACAGGTGATTCGTTCACTTTTCTTGGACCATATCTTCGTTCTCTTACTTTTCATAGAGGTGTCGAATCGCATTATACCCGTGCCACTTTGTACTTTTTGAAACAGATGTCTCGCGTTTTACCTTTACGCTCGCTGTTTTATTTAAAACAATATTTTATTTTATCTCGTCAAAGTGTTCAGTTATGTACTGTCTGAAAATTTTCGGTTCTCCGGTGGAGTTGCACTCAACGCGTGCCCACTTTTCGACGCTGCTTTTCTTTTTTACTGCTGATGCGTAGCGCGAATTCAATGTCAATGAGCGCCAAATGTCGGGACATGTTGGCAATGAACAAATGAGAGGGAAAGGGAGCCAACGATTATATTGAATGGTATTTCGTTGACATAATGTGACACGAACGAGCACACTTTATAATGGAGTCACGTCACGTCTGTTACACAATCACAATACTAATTCGATATAGAGGCTACCTACTTTCTTGCCGATTGCTCCAAAAAAAATTGCAAGGCGTAACGATCCATCGTGAAGAATAATCGTCCGATCGTAGAATAAAAAAAGGCCATTACTCTTAAACACTATGGCAAACCAATTTCATATAATAGCATAAAGCATTTAAATATAAATCGTGCAAACGAGGTACACATGAAAGAGCTTGTATAGATATGGTAATAAATAATTTGAGGTAATATCTCTAAAACTGGTTTAATTCGACTTTGTACGATATTTCATAGATTTAGAACTACTACTACTAGAACTACTTAATAATCCGTAACGTGAAGAATAATTTTTTTGGGACCCAGAATAAATAAATGCATCCCCAAATTCTTTGTATTTACATTTAAACAAGACGTTGGAAGGTCCTGCCGAATTTCATTGTTTATCATACTCCTTTGGCTCATACGTCTAAATATTTTTTACTCTTAAAAAGATAATATTGATGCTACTGAAGTTATATGCCGCACTGTATGGATGCACTATGTAAATACTGAGTAAACTGTCTATTACAAAAACTAAATGCCGGGTAATTTGGCATTTACTCTAATATCGTAAATGCTAAAGAAGAGGAGTTTTTTATGAAATTATTTAAGCTTAAGTAATTAATCAGTGTTCAATATTGACCAGAAAAGTATGTTTTCTTATACGTTTAAATGTCATTCAAAACTACTTTAACCTTCCACAAAAATACAATATTATTTTGTATAGGATACAACATCTATATGTTGTTCCAACTACCTGACCAAAATTTCTGCAACAAATTCCAAAACTAATAATATGGCCTGTTCCACCGGCATGAAAAATAATTAATACAAAGTTCAGAAACAACCCGAAAACAAAAGTAGCATTCCATTCGACATACACCTGGTCACGCCGCACAGTGGTCCCAAATCCCGAAAACGCGGCCAAAACTAAAAAAATGAAGTTGTTGTTGAGGAGGTTACGATTGATGGATTGGGTAGTACAATAATGACTCTGTAGGGGGATGAAAGGATATAAGTCATACTTTTTTGCCTGAATGGCAATTACAGTCCGAACTTCGGTTTCTTTAGACAGTCATTTCTCGTGAGCGTAAGCGTAAGTGTGAAGTGCAGACTGTAAGGTGTATAACTTTTTTTAGAAGACAGCAATCTTAATTCTGTAAAATGGATATTGTTCCTGGAAGTAAGTAGAACATTTTTCCTCTCTGAATATATTAAGAATTGTTATCCGTTAACATTGTAAACTGGTAAGTATAGTATGAGAAATAACATGTTAGATTTAATGTATATATTTTAAAGATTTAGAGAAAAAGTTATATATCCCTCAATATCCCGCCAAAATTCCTGTTGGAGCTTTTAGTTTATACTTTCATCTTACTATATTTACAAAAATTGGCTGCACTTTTTTGCACTTTCAGCCGTGACACCATTTTGAACAAAGTAATACTTTTCACTTTTTTTGCCTTTCGAGAACTGTGAATGATACGGAAAACTGTTTCAGGTAAAAGTTATATCAATTTTGAAGGATCATTCTTACTTAGAATTATCTACACGTAAAAAAAATTAAAAAAAAACAAAATTTCTGCAGTAACAGGATTAATCTACAGTCATCGAAGAAGTCTTCGGTATGGAGTAATAAAAATGATCTGACAAAAAAATGTTTCAGATAAAAGTTAATCAGTATTCAGCCTTCTACAAATTTCAAAAGAAAAAATTAATAAATAATTTTTTTTTTTATAACAAATTGAAGATCACCTCGATTTTTATATGTTAATATATATTTTTGACTGTGTATTATCATACCTGACATCAAGACGAATTCAACGACCTACCATACTATTATGTTAAGTGTCCTAATCGCGCTAAAATAGTTTTGACCGCGTTTTCGGGATTTGGGACCACCGTGCGCCGCTTGCACGCGAAATAAGAAATATCAAGTTCTTCAAGCCGTTGTACAAAAATGGTGTATCGCGAACAATGAAACTTACCCGCTAGCTGCCCGACGATCGACGTGCGTTCGTTTTCGAGCGCGAAACAACGTGCTCGAGCGGATATATCTTGAATTGCCAACGAAGCGGATCGACTTAAGTGAAAATCACTGGGCGGTTTGCGAGCCCGTAAATATTGTACCGGTGTAGCCACGGGTGGTCAGGGTGAAACGAACTTTTGTTTGGGGGTGGTTACTCGTCGAGTTCGTTCCTTTCCTCCTCTTGTGTGTGTGTGTTTTTTTTTTCGTCGTTTCTTTCTTACTCTCCAACTGGTTGCCGTTGCAGCGTTCACGCGTGCCTTCTTGCCCCTGGAAGTGGTCTGTGCGATATGGCGGAAGAATCGATTGCACACGAAGAGACCAAGGAAGAAACGCTTAAACCTCTTCCAACTACCACGCGTATCCTGAACGCCCCGAGGAGGGCTTTCTGTCGATCTCTCTTCCGGAAACGAACCTGCCTCCGGTAATTCCGCAATCCTTTCGCACTAGACAGTGCAAACCAAGGGCCATGCGTTACATATGCTTCGCTGGTGACTCTTCTTTCGCAACGAAGACA
The DNA here is from genome assembly GCA_963583965.1 of Nomada ferruginata. Lineage (NCBI taxonomy): Eukaryota > Metazoa > Arthropoda > Insecta > Hymenoptera > Apidae > Nomada > Nomada ferruginata. Next base: position 16,976,148 of record OY757213.1, read on the forward strand.
CGCTTTGCAACTTGTCCCCCTGTGCCCGACGAATCGAATTGTTTGCGCGAAAAGCCTCGGATAGACAATGTTTTTAACTGTTCAGTTGTAGGTATTTCATATGGGGGCAATGGAGCGGAAATAATGAAACGTAGAGTGGAACTTCGATTGGAAGATTTTCCTTGAAAAAGGAGACAATACTATGTCAACGAATATTATTAATATCATATTTTTAGAACCTGTTATATCATTAATATCCCATTTTTAGAGCCTGTTATATTATTGGATTATTAGCAAATCGAATTCCTTGATATTACCGAAATAGATTTTTACCTTATTTGTCTTCTTTCGAACGCCAAAAAAGATTTTATTATAAAATTTTATTTTACGGAATAAAACAATTGAATAGCTGTCATAGCAGTAAACTAAGGAAATCCAGGTTCTGAAGTACAAAAACCAACGATCCAAAGAGGAAAGAAATAGGTACATGTGCGTGCATTTTAAAATACAACAGGACTGTTTAATGTTAATTTAAAATAATATAATATAAGGTAAACTTTTCCACTGCCTTTCTCCAATTTCTGCAGATCGTTTTAAAACGCCCACAACTATAAATTCCATACCACGAATTTCATTGAAAACAAAGTTATTCAATAGAATTAACATGGAGCTATAAGTTTCTTAATAACATTACTTTGGCTTCAACATTAGCATACCAGAAAGAGAAAGAACCACACCAATCTTAAAATTATTGGAATGCACGTTTTCGTCTCGAGGCATTTCTATAAATCTGGAATTTACCAACGGTCAAAGAAGCAAGTACGTAGGAGGACAATGGCAGGGTACTGACTGCAAATGGAATATGGTCACCACGAATTTTCCAATGCGAAATGTCTTCAAGAGAATAGACCGTCCTAGATCAAACTGAAATATATTTTAATGCCAGTCCAAGTGCTTTCTAGTTGTTCGAATTTTTCAGATCTTTCTTTCGCTTTAGCGGGTGCAAAGGAAATACAAAAGTAATTTTAAATGCAACTTTCCAATTCTGCCATGACAAATCCATACCAATCGATTAATTGCATTTCTGAACGTTATGAGGTGCACTACACATTACTTATGTTAATTTGATCTTCAATTGATAAAATGCTACCTTCCTCTGTTATTCAACAAATCTGTACTTCTATCCATCAACGCTAACAATAATAATCATTTTAACTATTATTCCTACACGGCTTTTTCGGCTGCCAGTTTCTTCGCATCGGTACAATATTATTTTCACCCAGATCAAATTGTAAAATAAAGAAGTTAGTTTCAGAGTTACATTTATTACATTTGTTCATTCGCATAAAAATCGAGATTAATATTGCACCAACGCAATATTAATCGCGAACGAAACCAGACAGCGTATATACGCGCAAGGTGCGCCCAGAAGTTTGCCGGGGCCCAAACCTGGAAAGAAGGTGTCAAAGTAGCCGCGCACTTCGCAAAGCCTTTGTTTAATTCGTTATTGCACACGCCCTCGGGGCTTGCCGGTGTTCGCGTAGTTTTCAGACGCGAAAAAAGCCCTCGGAACTTCAGAGGCGGCGGGAGTGATGCTCGTATTAGCGCCAACGAGTCAGAAAACCCTCCCGCGGCTCGCGTCGCTACAATATTTATGGGGTTGCTCGTGCGAGCGAGCGATTCCCGTTCGCGCGAGTTCGCCTCGTTGGGCGCTCAAGGTCTGAACAAGTCCTAACGCGTGCGCGCGCGTGTACTCACGGGATGAGACTGGGACGAGCGTGAAAAATTAATGAGCGAACACTACCGACAGAGAGAGAGAGAGAGACCTATGGAAAACGTGCCCTGTGAAAATAGGTGTGCGCGGGCACCTGTATGCAAAGTGGGACGATATTCAAAGACGGATTGTCCTCTGCAAGGGCGGCCTTGCGAGCGTGATTAAGGGAGATGAAACCGAAATGGCTTGTAGCTGTTCGAGTGATACAGATGACGCGAGCAATAGGCTTCGTGATTAGGAGGAAGCGTGCGGGCTCTGCGCCGGGGAGGCAGAAGGATTCGAAAGCTTTTAAGAATTCTTCCGGGATCCGATTCGAATGTTATACGTGCTAATTATAGTGTGTATGGTTTACGAATTATACTGCACAGACAGGATGGTTCGGGGCAACTTTCTTAACGACGGAACGAAAACTCGGGGTGAAACGTGGCAAAATGCACGGAGCATTGTTGCGCAGCCGAGCAAGTGGATGGCTGTTTGAACGTGTACAAGTACATGAGCATGTTCAGATTTTTAAGGAATTTTAATGCGGACTGTTTTAGTGAGATCGCGACATATTTTATAATTTAAAAAAGGAGGGGATCTTAAAACTCTCTTTATTGTTGGGAATACAGGGAATGCGTAGATAAATTTATATATTACGAAAGTCTATCAGTCATCTAATGCAGAAATAGTATAATTGAAGCGAGGATCTTCCTGTTGCTCTGAGACGCCACTAGTACCTTCACAGCGGATTTGCCAAGCTGAAGGTAATTCGATCAAAATAATTGAATGTTTCACTATACATATATTTCAAATTTTCTCGCAATGTGAAGGTGTGCGACGTGTTATGGAATGGAATAAAATAACGATCCACCGTCTCTCATTAATTCACGGTAATTGCAAAGCAATTCAACCTAACAGCAGAGTACTTCAATATATTTGCAGAACAATGAGATCGATTCAAACTATTGCAGAGAATTATAGTAGACGGCAAATTTGTCATTTAAATCTTTGATTTAAGTTTTCAAGTAAACCGCTACAGAACAAAGATACATAATTCAAGAGCGAAATATTTATTCTGCCTTGCCCACTCGTTCCCCACGAATTTCTATCATCTGCGTGAAGCTAGGGCGTTCGTCAGATTCGAAAAGAAGAAAAGGGAGGAAACGGAGGAAGTCTTCCGACTAATCAACAGACTGTCAGTTTACACCTAGCATCCCTTTCTCTTTTCTCCTTTCTTTCAGGAGTCTTCTGCCTATCTGTCGCTTACAAAAATAGCAAAAAGTGTAAAAAGGGAGTGGTCGAGTTTTTTCACCCTCCGACGCGTCGCTCGCAATCACGACCAAGTGTCGCCTTCGTTCGAGGGTGTAAGTACTAGTCCTCGTCGTCAAATACGTTCAAACAACCGGAACCGGAAATGGTTCTCTCGAATTCTCGTCAAATTCTCCCTTAACACTTCTGATCCTGTTGTCGATCAATCGACAAGCGTGACACGTGGATAAAGTATGAATAATCTTTGCACAGATTCTAATAAATGTTTCGGATTATTTCATCTCTCTAAACTGTTTCATTGCGATTTGTCAAATCGCATTGTAAATCGCATAATTCAGTTACATAATTATTCAATTTTGAGGCAAGGCAGCAAACTTGTATGCGAGGTTCCAAGTTCCTGACTCCACATACAATGAACGATAAAGCAACTTGTTGTCAACAGCGTGTGTGTTACATATTAGAGTCCCTGTTCATCCAATTAAGACTACGTGGAAGAATATCACATTTCTAATTACAATGCTACAATATAAATATCAGGTTGTTTTCGGCGACCTAAATTATTTCAAAATAAGGAACGAGGAAATGCCTGATGCCTGCTCGAATCATTTCTCTACGCATCGCCACATTATCCGATTTGAAAACATGACAAAAACATATATATCGAAAGTAAGTGAACTTTCTCGTCAAAGTTCGCCCGAGCTTTTCAATTTGACTAGAAACCTGAAAAATGTGATAAATTCTAAACGGTCCTAATTCGATGGTCAGGTTCTGCGGATCCGATCTACATGATCGAACGATGGAGAATTAAGTAACGAAAATTCACACGAATTCGCGAACAATAACAGAAGGAAAATGGAGGCGAGCACCCCGGAGCGAATCCGAGAAAAAAAGACGTTGGAAGAAATTCGGGACGAAGGGGCGGGAGGACGAGAGGGAGGAGCAGCGAAATCGTTCAGCGTAGGGTAAATAAAGTTTTAAATTTCCGCAGTTCCTTTCGCGTTTCTCCCCGGTTGGCGCCTCCACTATCTGCATAATATATCTCTAATGTGACGGAGGGAAAAGAGGGTGGCAAAAGTTGCCTCCGCCCGGTATAATGTAAGGAGAAAGGAGAGCCGGGGGTATGGGGGTATGGCGGCTACGGCGACGACGACGACGATGCCGGTGGGAGCGAGAGGTCAAGAGAAGGAGGCCCCCGCGGGAGGCACGGCGCTTAAATAACGCGAGTTTGGATTTATAGTAATACTTTTATGAAATAATGTTAGTGGCGGATATTAAGGCAGACACTGGGAGCACCGCTGGCTGAGGGCCATCCTTTTCCTGCGCTTGTCCTCTTCGTCCTCGTTCCTCGATTTCCCCCTGATTCACTCCTTATTTTCCTTCTGGCGCGCTCGTAGAAAACTTCCGGCGATCTTTCTGTTTCTGTCGGTAAATTTCATATGAATTTGCCGGTTACGGGCATGTTGCGGAGAAAACACGGGCATGCAGAGAGTAAGAAGATGCATGGCTCTTTGGATGAAAGATGTTTACGGGCGTTTTTAACTTCTAATAGGTATGTATCCCTTTGCGAGTAATTAGTCTCTAAATGACTGCTGTTAATGAGTTCGACTCGTTGGGTCTTTTGGTGTGTTAGATGGCTCGGAGATATGTACATATGTACAAATGCGTACTTATTATAATTTGCGAACACAATGTAGGAAGCGACGAATTGATTTCACTGCCGGGGGTAAAACATGTTTCTTTAGCTTCTTTAGACTTGTCGGTCCATATCGATCGCTATGAACTTGTTTAGTAGATGTTTTAGCTCTTGTACGTTGAACTTACTTGAAAGTATTTGCACTGATCTTTGAACAGTCTGTACGATTGAGACAACAATATTTCTGTAATGGAGGTGATGAAAATTTTCATTAATCCGAATAATGCAATATGTTTTAATTTACAGCGCACACGCCTTTTATTAGCAAAAAAACTTGGATTCTCTTCTAGCACCCTGTATATGTACATAATTTTTAACGGAAATAATTGTATTAAAAATTAGAAAGAAATAGCTGTATTTGCAAGTTCCCTTATCTGTACGTACGTACATAAAAGAATTGTGCAGTTTCATGAATTCGTCAATTACCAGGTCTGTAAGTATGAAACCGGAATTTGCTCATACGTGGCGCTAGCTGACAATGTAGTTACTGTCAAACCGCGCCATTAACGCCTTTCTTTTGTTTTGACATCTAATAAAGATTTCCAACTCATAACCATACAAGTTTCATACAACTCCATAGTTTTTAATAGCGTTTAACATGTCGAACTTTGTGCCTGGAAACTACGATTTGCGGACAGCATTGATTTTCTGTTACCATTTGAAGAAAACAGCTGCAGAATCGCATCGAATGCTTGTCGAAGCTTACGGTGAGCATGCTCTTGGTAAATCACAGTGCTTTGAGTGGTTTAAACAATTCAAAAGTGGCGATTTTGACGTGAGAAACCAAATCGCTATGGACGGAAGACAATGCTCTGTGTTTGGTGGGATCAGAAGGGTGTGATCTATTACGAGCTGCTAAAACCTGGCGAAACGTTAATACTGAACGCTACAAACAACAAATGATCGATTTGAATCAAGCTTTGCGCGAAAAACGGCCGGAATATCAAAAAAGGCAACACAAAGTGATTTTGCTTCATGATAATGCACCATCACACACAGCAAAACCGGTCAAGGAAACGATTGAGGCGTTTAGTTGGGAAATACTTTCGCATGCGGCTTATTCACCAGACTTGGCTACATCAGATTTTTACTTATTTGCATCGATGGGACACGCCCTTGCTGAGCAGCGCTTCACATCTTACGAAAATGTACCAAAATGGCTCGATGAGTGGTTTGCCTCAAAAGAGGAACAGTTTTTTTGGCGTGGCATCCACAAATTGTCAGAGAGATGGGAAAAATGTATAGCTACTGATGGGCAATACTTCGAATAAAATATTTTATAACATTTTCATACAATAAACGTGTATTTTCTCTACAAAAATTCCGGTTTCATATTTACATACCTGGTACATTACCATTCCCATGCTCAGAACTCGAATCGTTTCTCGTACCCTACTATCATTATCAATTACCCTCATCATTCACTAAAGCGAGCCCCAAATACACCGCGTGCCACCTCCAGCCTGGGACGGGGATCAATCCCGAAACCACCTATCACCTCGGCGATACTCAAAACCCTTTAAACCTCCCACGCCTTCCTCCGCAAAATGAGAAATCGAAACGAAACGAACTTCAATCAGCCTCGCGTAACAATCCCCGCACGTTCCTACCAATACGGTTCGACGAGTTTTAACGCGCGTCGTTCTGCTCCAAATCCTCGTAATTCGTAACCAACGGAATCTCGCGAGACGAGATGCGGTTCGTCGTTCATCCAGCATCCATTTTTCTCTTCGCCGCGCCGTGCCCCACCTTCGATCCACGCATTGAAAAACCGTTCGCCAATCTCTCCCGCTCTTCTCCGTCCTTTTCAACCCCTCCAACCTATCCCTCTTCCATTCTCTACCGTTCTCCCTCACTATCGTTCCGTTCCCTCGCTATCTTTCTCGCTTTCTTCTACCCTCTGTGCACCGCGTTCCGTCACGCCGCCCCGTTCGTCCGCGGAGAGCCGCGCACGGTCGCGAACGGAAACGAATCGAAAATAAAATGTGGCACAAGGTCTCCGGGGTATTGGTGGCGTTCGCGGTTTCGGTGGCTGTGGAAAAGGGCGCCGGGGCAAACGGGCCGTGCGTAACGAAGCGAGAACCGCGTAAAATTCGTAGGCGAATGCTCTTTAATTAGCACGCCGCGCTGGTCGCGCCGTAGAGACCCCGAGCCGCGCCGGTAACTTCCTGGGAGGATGAGGAACGGAAGAGGAAGAAGACGAGCCTGGTGGCTGGCTGTACGAAGGGTGCACGAGGAATAGGAAGGGGTCGGTGGGCCGATGGAAGCGAGGAGAGACTTAAATAATTATCGTTTCGAAGCCGCCTCGCACGAAACCGGGAGCGGGCTGAGGCCGCATCTGTTTCTGATTATTAATTAATATCAACCAACCCGAGGCCGTGTTCGCATGAGCGAGCTTGTTGCTCTCTCATACGTAGCCGACATCGGCGTGGAAAACCGAACGACTCCCGTGTATGTTTGTGTGTGCACGCGTGGCCCGTGCAGGATATACGGGGCGTTTCAGGAGTATAGGTACGAAGTGCGCAGGGTGGTCGGGTAAAAAGTACCAAAAAATACGACAAGGCACGCGGGTATATAAAGAGGTATTAATATCTTTCCTTCTTGATATTGTATTATTGTGCCTTTGCGATTATTGGATCGTATCTTGCAGTTATGTGCGTATGCATCTCTTTCTTCTCATTCTTTCTTTCTGTTGTACTCAGCCATTCAAACAATATTCGATTTAATTCACGATATCGTTCGCATATCGCGAAAAAGGTGCAGCGATATTCATGAATGACTTATAAAGTGCTGGGGTCTGTTTGTATTATTATTTAGGAATCATTGGAAAGACACGCGTGTTTATCAATGTAGCCTGATAACTAGATTGGTCGATTGCAAGTTTCAGGCTAAGCAAATGTTTTTTGTTCGTGTCGTGTTCCTGACAACAGCAGATTGCAAATTATTTTGTTATATACCCTCGGTAGGTTTCGAAACCTTTAACCAAGCCAGTTTGTCATTTTGGCATTGATTCTCCCCGTAATTGTGCATGGCAAATACTTTCTAACGTTCTAAAAATGTTCTGCCAAATCTCATCAAACTCAGAGATTGTTAGTTGCGACGTGCTGCTCATTAACGAACACGTAACTGCTAGTTAATAGTTACAGAGGTCCTAAAGGTGAAATGATTGAAGGAAATAAATGTAAAATACTATCACAAGATGTTTAAAAAATGCATCAATAATGAGAAACGACCATTTATGGGAACAATCGATTATTCAAACATTTGTTCTCTGAATCTCTGTTAAGTAACAAAAAAAGATCTGAATTATCCTTCAATCGATTAATCTCCCGACATGTCCATATCGAGACTTCGCTTTGTTCCTTGCGACAAATCCTATTAACCCATATGCATACACCATTGGTTAACAATTCATCGAAAAATCGTATCGAGATTTTCAGCGGGGAACACCAGGCAAATTTTCTTCGTACATAGGAATACATATTTTGATCTACAACAGTTTGCCATTTCGGGCAGCCGCGTAATTCCATACACGCAGAACTACGTTTTCAGATGCGCGATAGCATCATCTGCTGCGAAAATCCGAAATAAACCAATAGTGTACCCTGTACTTTTGAAGCATCCTGTACAAGTGTGTATATCTGCATCTGGATACTCGTGTGCAAACCAGCGGATTTTGCTCCTATACTCTATGTGCTATTCGCTGATAGGAGCGAGACGGAGAGAGGGATATAGACGAATCCTATATTCATATGTTGCGCAGAAATGAACAGAATGCTCGGCGGGCATTAAAATTAATGAAACGAACGGAACACGCGTTTTAACGAAAATGTATGTGGGCGATCAGGCGGAAGCATGCTCTCTCGGACATGGAGCCAGAAACACACAAACGCCTCTGGGCTTCGAATATTCTATTCAGCCTTTACTCTTCCTAACGCGGGCATAATGTCGTCGGCGTTGCGACGCGCTATTTTCTCACCCTTCGCCACTTTTGTGTTTTCGCTTCGGGGATGTGGCGATTTTGCGCGAAGAAGTCGACGGCCTCGTTCGATTTTTATTATATTTAGCCGGTGGATGCTTTTCGAGAAATCTGCTTGAGTTTAGATTGGAAAACAGGGAATAATGCGTGGAGATGAATGCACTGATAGATAACAATATGCGAGGGAGAGAAATTTGTTTTGCCGCGGATCCGAACTTTAACATCTCGGCCTTAACATCTCGGGACCACGTAGAAAAAACCATGAATTATTTAGAAGTCATTAACCCCTGCCATAAGATCTAATTACCCAACTCTAAGCTTACCAAAACTCAGCGTCGATAATTACCTAGTTCTACATGAAACGTAAAGCTACTAAAGAAAAGAAAGAAGAAAGGAAGGTATATCTGTTACCATCTCCGGAAGATTATAAATTCTTCCTTAAAAAATTGTATGATTGTATGAAAAAATCAATATAGAATATTTTTGGTGTGCTGAAAAATATAATGCTAGGTAGAATCTGCATAGGAGGAGTGAACAAAAAGTTTCATAAACTTTCAAGTCATTTATACATAGCATTGCGACCTATTTGTAATTTGCTTAAACGTACCCTTAGAAGTAAACGAAACGATCTGTGATTTGTGCTTGTAGGTAGTATCCGAAAGGGTTAAAGTGCTTCAACTTCGAGCCTGAGCATATCTAATTATCCAATAAACAGAAGTATAAAAGTAAAGTATATTGCTATTTCACCATGGCAAATGAGAAATATAAGGAACTATTAAACCTCAACAGTATTATGAATTTCTCTATTCGATTAAAGAATGCCAAATATAGCACTAGTATCCCTATAGCATTAAAAATACAATAAAAGCAAACAAATTACTTTTACAGGTTTTATCCGCCACAAATAAAAGTATTCACATGAACAGATATGTATATGTAAAAATATCTATATCGTATTGTCAATTCGCACGCTGAACAATCTACAATTAATGTAACAACAGGTATTCCTATTATATTAATAAATATGCTTACATTTCTTTTTAGAAGTTCAAAAAATATTGGGACGAGAGTTATTTTGTTCGAAGAATTATCGAGTGATCGTAAACTTAACGGAGGATCTTTCTCATCAGAAAGATCCTTAAACTGCAAAACTCTTTAATGAAGAAACTTGACGTAGCCATAGGAGAGACCGTGAAAAGGTCAAAGTACATATGTATACATAGCTGTATATACAGAGTGTGACATTTTACTAATACTAGGGGTCGATGGGTACGACGCGACGTGCGAATATAAATTTGTCCATTATCCAGTGATTAGTTTGCAGAGGGTTGATTCTATAGACTTCCAACCCCTTTAAAATATTCCACTATTACATAAAAGCCAGTTGATTATACGAGTGCATTGCTTGGTATACGAATATTCATTTCAATTCATTAATGCGGTTTTCTTGCAAACAGGTTTCTATTCTAATACACAAAATTTAAACAAATCCATTATTGTCTGCGTGTTGATAAAATGTATTTAATTGGAAATACATACTTCTTACTTTACTATATAGTACAGGTATGTAATTGTAAAAATAATACAGATTAATATTTTCCTAAATATTTTCCAAAATGTTAATCGTTACAATGGTTGTGCTTCTAACAATCGCATTGTTTTACTAAATGGATACGTAGGTTTTTTTAACATAAATCGAATGTCTCATAATTTTATGCAAAGAAGAATGCTCGAAAAATTATATACATATGTAGTTTTGTATGTACGATTATATGTATAATGCATACACAAAAGATTCATGTTCTATACATATATTTAAAATTGAAATTTTATACACATTGCAGTATGCAAAACTTATAGATAAGCATTAACTATTTTATGAAGATGAATTTTCTTATGGATTCTCGACTTTTTTATTCAGACACTAATATTCCAACGATGAGCACATTACTTTAAACGTACTTATATACATTGTTTACATCAAGTAATACTTTCAAATATTTTGTGCTATTTATATAGGTATGTTAGTATTTAACGGGATATTTGAAACCCTTTATTTGAAATTTAGCTTATTTGGGATGTTTGAAAGATTTGCTTTGGAGAATAAAAACTAGAAGATCCTATTTTTAAAAAGTACGGTTGACTGAGAAATCGCTTCCCTGGTTCACCCCATAGCATTCACATATATTCACACCATGGCATGACCCCTGACCCCAACACTAATATAATAAGTAGTTCTTCAACTGATCACTGTTCATGAACACCAGAGGACGGTCAAATCAGTGTCGGATTTCTCAGTTGGTATGGCAGTCACGTTAGGCCAGGAAAGTCGATAACGTAATTTGTCTATTCCTATATATCGTCGGAGTAGAAAACGATGTTGGCGCCCTCGTATCACCGTTTGCAGGTAACACTGGTAATAGGATTAGTAACCACGAATCAACGGGAGATGGCGGCACGCGTCGTAATGATAGTTTTAGTAGTTTTCGGCTTTATCAACGGTGGATGCGCCATTTGTGTTTTCTTTAGCTAGTTCTATCACAGACGAGATATATGAATAGACAAGTCATCTTATGGACTTTCGTGGCCCACCATGACGGCCATACCGACTCAGAAATCCGACACTGATTTGAGCGTCCTCTGCACATGAACAGTGAACAGTTGAAGAACTATTATTTACTGAAGTAGTGTTAGGGACAGGACTCATGCGACTGTGTGAATAGATGGGAATGCTTTGGAGGAAATCATGAAAAATATTTCTCGGTCAACGTTTTGGTAGGAAAATTGAGCTCTTCGTTTCGGCTCGAGTTGAGTCGAAATCACATCGGGGCGATGAATTCTGTATGTCGCGTATAGCCTACTTTTTTAACACGTCACGTCGTGACAAATAGTAAGAAAAAGAAAGCAATAATAATTTTCTAGAAAAAATGTCATTAATTGTGATACATGTTTTGAAATGTATTTTATTTTTGTTCTAAATCATAATATTTTAATACAATGTAATGTAGTTTTATAAAATTAGATAGATTTTTTTTACAAAAGTTAATTTGGTTACAATTTGTTCATAAAATACAAATTTGAGAATCTTTCTTCAGTTTCTTATTTGGTTTTTTACGTATTGAAGTCTCTACTTTAATGTATATCTGTTCCGTCAGTTAATTGTTCAAAGTTAATTGTTCAAAATTAGTGCACGAAAATAACAATTCGGGAAAAGTCAATCCAAGACTGAACTTTCGCTTCGGTCATAAACAACCCTGGTTGACCGCGGAAGCTTATTTCAGGTCAACGGTTTCACAAAGTGCTAAACTGTATTGTATTGTATGCCCATTGTATTGTAAGATACCCATGATTATTGTAGTATGCTTTTATGTTTTTAAAGAATCAGGCAATTAAAGAACCAGGTGGTCAAAAGCGTTTCTCCACGTCTCGGAGGGATCGAAAAGCGTTTCGCCTCGGCTCGGAGCGATCGTTCGGCCCAGTAGAACGCGAGATAATTGAATTTGTTTAAAGAAATTATAAACAAATGCCATTATTCCGAGCTAACATCTCCAATAGGTCTGCACATTATTGCATGGGTGAAAAGTAATGTTTTAATACGACTCTTGGCAGAAAAATTGTCCTAGAACCACCGTAAAGCCCGATTCTGATTGGTCCACCCGTCGCATCTCGTACGATCGACGACAAACGGCGTATTAATCTGTCATGCCTTTCGATAGTTTTGAAAATGATTTTAATATATCTCGCAAGACAAGGTATATCTCGTACAACGGAGTATGCCATTTCAATCTCACATATCTGTTTCGTATTTAAACGAGCCGGCTCGACCGTTCAATTAGTTTTTATATATGAATTTTACGTTAACGTCCAGGCGTTCGTAGGTTATTTTTTCCGTAAATAGAAGTACATTATTTCGCGACAACCGTTAGAATTCGGCGATTCTGATTGGAGTGCTGCGTGCTTCGTCTCCCGAATAAATACCGCCGGCGAACTATTGTCTGCTCATTCGCTTGATTTGTCCTAGACTCTCAATTGAGATGGGGACCGGCGCACAGTGGTCCGGATCGGGGGTGCTAGTGGCGTTTGGGCCAAAATTCAACTTTTTCATATCAAGATGCAGTAAATTCATATTGGTTCCTAAGTCTCCACCTACTTCGGAAATCAAGAAATTAATGAGTTCTAATAAAAATTGTGACCTGTACGAGTCCTTAAAGTTGGACATTTTGAAACTGCTATATTTCATCTAAAAAACTGCTCATCTTCTATGGGATGTCCTAACGAACCCATTTGATATTTTTCATCTAATTTTTTTTTCAAAGGAAGAGCATTCTTTTGCAATAAGAAACCATACTTTCATTAATGATTACTATGCGCAATATGTTTAAAAAATGAAGCCGAATGAAATAAAGAATATTTACAAAATTCTTCACAATTGACAAGGTATATCTTTCAAGTCCCAACGAATCCCACATTCTAACCAATTGCACTGTTTTCAGTGCACTTTCCTCTATACAGATCTACAACAGTCATTTCCAACTTCGTCCAATCTTGCAAATTATTAGTGTTTAAAGCTATCACCGTTCAGCCATTTGACGTGCTGTATACGTTCGCATCCATCGCTGAGGCACTGTGAAGTGCTAACGCTCTTGGAAGTGTTTATATTATAAAAACGTGAAATGTTTATGCTATGGTCTAGATAAGGTTTAAACTAGGTTTTCTAATTTTTGTCTGCACTCAGTTAAGACAGTTGCATCTGAGCCTGCACAGTGAGAGCTTCATAGGCTTTTTTTTTATATATTCTAACGTTATATTGTAGTTTTCGTTTTTATTTCGGTGTTAGTTTTTTCTATGTATAGTTTATACGTAGTACATATTATATATACTTATCCTGTATTTACTTCAGTGTACATTAAGGCCATAATTAAGTTCTGAATTGTTTTATATTCATATTATATTTTATAAGTACGAAAACATATTAATATTTCTTAAATATTTCTTAAATGAGTTATTTCCAAGATTCAATATTTCTTCTGAGATGTTTTAAATATATTGCATTAGTAAGAATATAAAAGTTGTTTTATTAAATATCCCATATTCAATAGTAGTCTTTTATCATAAATTCTATTAGTACTTTTGACATTTGTTAATTCTTCGACTTGTAGTTTAATTTGTCTTACAAACCGTTAAAAAAGATATTAGAAAAACCGTACTTAACAATTTTTAAGGTATTTAAATTTAAAAATTTAAGAAAAAAAATGATTAAACAAACGCAAAATAAATCATATTATATGTCATAGGAACGGGCTTATTTTTTACTATTTTTTAAAACAAATTTCATCCCGATATCTTTTATGGTTCAAAAGTTATAGCAAACGCCACTAAAAACCCCGATCTGGACCACTGTGCGGCGGTGCTGGACCGAAAAAAGAAGGCTACTGCTGCCCTTGGGGCGGCCTCGGTCCTGATTGGACCAAAATCAGGACTAAAAACTCACTTAAAATTATTGATATATAAAACCTGCATCCGCTCAGTTATTGCTTACGGGGCACATCTCTGGCTTAATGCTGCCAAAACCCATCACAACTGCTTGCAGAGACTTCAAAACAAAGCAATCAAAATAATTTTAAAACTGCCGATGGACCACTCCACTTCGGAAATTCACACCCTGGCGAATATCCAAATGCTAGACATATTTCTTCATTCTCTGGTCAGAGCCTACTATCCGGACGAACACAGTAACCCGCTGGTGCGAAGCACTGCGTCCTTTGAGAGGAGAATGCTGCCATATTCTCCCAGAATCCGCTTCCCTTTGGACCTACCGCCTGCTCCGGACGCATCACCTACTGCGCCTGCTGACACTGCTCCTGGGCGTTAACCTGATCACTTGTGACGACACATCAGCGTCATCGTCAACAACAACATCATTTTCACCAACTACATCCGCATCTGCATCTTCACTGGCTTCTTCAACCGCACTAAACCTGATGCTGCAGTCATCTGCAGACGCCCTCTATAAGTTTTTTGAAAATTTTCTTATATTATAGTTCCCACAACCTAAAACGGCTCTCGCCAGACTTAACCCCTCAGTACATTCAACCAAATCCTTCGTATGTTAAAGGGTAGTGAGCACTTGCTCAAGGTATCTTTGTACCAACCCCCATGATCAAATTGCAGGCTAGTACTGTAAAAAAAAAAAAAAAAAAATTGTCTGCTCATTCGCTTGATATCTGTCGGTGCGACAGGTGCTTCATTTCTTTAAACAAATTCAATTATCTCGCGTTCTACTGGGCCGATTTAAGTCAACGACGTCCCAAATTGAAGCTCTCGATATAAAGAACAATTTGTTCCCCCTCTTGAACGATCATCATGTACAGTTACTGTGGAAATCTGAAACGAATTTTTATACTGTTTGTACAAAATAAACCGCACATGTAAACCGGTTCTAATGAACAAAATGTTCCTCGAATCAGGAGCTTTAACTTAAGACGTCGTTGATTAAAATCGCCCCAGTAGTATGCAAGATAATCGAAATTGCTAAAGAAATTATCAACAAATTCAATTATACCAACTTGTAGGTCAGCTACATCAATGACCAGACGACATAAATTATAGCTATAAGTTAAACTACCATCTCCAGTAGGTGTGAACATCACTCCCTGTCAGGTTCTTGTGTTATAAATAAATATAATGTTTAAGCAATTATTACGGGTAAGGCGATGAACTTACAGCAATGGGATATTTTTTTCTGGGCAGCTTATTCGTTTTCCTTTCATTTGCCACCCCATTTATTAAAAAATAACCACCATGAACCGAGATCAAATTTTTAAAATATTTGTTGGCAAGGCTGTTGTGACATGGAAATGCTAGTGTTGCTCTAGGGCCCCATAGAAGCGGATAATCAGACAAGTCGCACCATCTCGCGTTTGCGGCTGTTTTAGCAGTTTGCCGCGCCTGCAAAACCAAATTTCTGGATTACGTCGTTACTTTAAGCAATTGCGTTTTGCTCGGCTTCTAGTCCGTATTTTTCAACCGGACTGGCCCCAAATTAAAGCTACGAACCATATCTAGCTTCTCCAAAAGTTTCAACAGTATGGCATTCGGGGTTTAAAAGTTATAAACAATTGAAAAATCGGCTAAATTACACTCCGGGTTGTGTCACTTATTTCGACTTCCAGAGACGCTACATTAATGATTGACTGCTTAAAATGAAGGTAAAGGCTGCTACTACACGCAAATCTAACATTTACAAGTGCTCCATGCGCTGTTTATTTTTTGTAAATAATTTAATAATTTGTTTGAGAATTACACGGTAACTATACACGGGGGCTATTCTAAACTAGAAACAGATTGTTCTTTGAGTCGAGGCCTTTAATTTAAAATGTCGTTGATTAAAATCGGCTAGAAACGAAATTATAAACAAATGCAATTATACCGACTTGCAGGCCAGCTAATCAATGAGTAGAGGAAAAAAATTAAAGCTACAAGTATAAACTACCATCTCCAATAGGTGTGAACATTATTCCACGCGAGGTCCTTTTGTTATAAAGAAATAAACAATTAAAATTATTATTCCGGCCATCTGGATATAGTTACAGGAAAGGGATATTTTTTTATGCGTAACATAATCTCTTCCCTTCAATTTGAGACTTCGTTGATTGAAATCCGTCCAGTACAAGGCGAAATAATTGAATTTGTTTATAGAAATGAAGCACCTGTCGCACTGACAGATATCAAGCGAATGAGCAGACAAAAGTTCGCGGTGGTATTTATTCGGGAAACGAAGCACGCAGCGCTCCAATCAGAATCGCCGAATTTCAATGGTTGTCGCGAAATATTGCACTACTATTTACGGAAAAAATAGTCCGCGAATGCCTGGACGTTAACGTAAAATTCATATATAAAGACTAATTGTACGGTCGAGCTGGCTCGTTGAAATATGAAACAGATATGTGCGATTCAAATGGCATACACCGTTGAACGAGAAATATCTTGTCTTGCGAGATATATTAAAATTATTTTCAAAACTATCGAAACGCATGACAGATTAATACGCCGTTTGTCGTCGATCTTACGAGATGCGACGGAAAGACCAATCAGAATCGGGCTTTAGGCTGGTTCTAGAACAATATTTGCCAAGAATCGTATTAAAACGATTCTTTTCACCTGTTTTTCGATCAATTGATGGTTCAAAAGTGTTTCAGGGATTGTGCGTGATATGTGGACTAGACGTGTCGCATAGTCAGATACAGTGGAAACATTATTTTTCAATTTATTTCAACTTTGTCAAGTACCGAGGTAAGAAATTCATTGCTAGGAGATTGGTGACGTTGCAATACTTTCTGTTAGATTCGCCGAGGAGCTCGATCTCGCCCCCCATTAATCCAGCTGCCAATCGCGAAGCATAAAAAAGTAACCGCTAAACCGAGGTTATAAAGCCTACGCACTTTCGGCCGCTCGACATTTCGTCTGTGGAGGCCCGTAAAGAAAGATCGCTTAGTGAATCAAATTAGTGCACAGTGTACTGAATGTTAACGCAAAGTGTAGTGCAATTAAGATATACTTCATGACGCAACGGAAGCCGGACATGTATGGTGAGTTTTGAAATTCTGCCACAATTGGCATTAAATATAGAATAATTATAATACCATTGAACGTGTCAAGTAACGATGGTGAATATTTCTGTTACAGTAAATAAAGGAAATCTAGCCTAGCCGTCGGCTTCTCCACAAAGAGTTAACGGGCCAATACTATCCGACGTTCGCCTCCTAATAGTACTGCAACGAAGGATTCTGCAGTGTATTGCTGAGCCTCTGCACAACGATCGGTAAGTCGAGATCCATTTATGTATTCCTTTGTTACACGTCGATCTAGACCGCGCGCGAATATTGCGAAACGACAATACTTTTTTATGTCCGGTCAAACATTCTTAAAGATTCAGTCGGGCACCGCGAGTTGAAATATATTACGCCGAGTCTAAATTATATTCGTGCGGTCTCGCGAACTAGTCGAATTATTTTTTGGCGTTTCGTAGATTGGAACGCGTGCCGCGTGGTATACGTCGAATACAAAAAAAACTGAGGAGCCGTATAGAATTAATTAAATTTTTCGCTGTACGCTTGTGTGATCACCCGTTAGGTGTATGCTTGTGTGTGAACTGATTTAGAAAAAGTTAATTACTTGCATTACGGAAACTAGGTGTTGCGTTGGTTATGTCGCGTTTTGTAATAAACATACTTTATAAAGGCGCATGCAAAATACAATTCGCACCGCCATGGCGCGCCACTAGAAAAATATTATATTTAGTATAAATTATATTCGTGTTGCCACGCGAACGAATCGAATGATTTTTCGTGCAGTTCCGGGTTCTATTGAACACGTGCAGTTGCAAGCGGGCGAACTTCTTTGTCTCGAGGTCGCGCGATGTAAACACTCCGCCGAAACCCGATACCCTCTTTCGCGGAGATACAGTCGAAGGATTGGGGGGGGGGGGGGGGGGTGCCCGTATTTCTAGGAACGAATAGATCGAAGAATCGATTATTCCATGTATTGGTTCGAAATGTAAAAATATATTTTTATTCTACAGTAATCCCTCGAACAACGGGGTTTCGTACAACGCGGTTTTTTTTCCGGACAATTTTTTTTTCCTGGACGCATTTACTTCGAATATGTCCGGTAAGAATTGTAAATTAAATAAAGTTAAGGCAAGACAAATATTAGTTTGACATAAATAGTTTACTTATTCTATAGTGCAACAAACATTATAAACATTTTATTACGCAGACGCGTTGATTATTACTAATAAATATATTTGTCTCCCACTAGTTGACTAACATGCAACGCGTGTAATAAAAAATATTAATTCGACACGATATTCAAAAAACACCGCCTTAAAGAAAGAACCCCACCCCCACCGCCCACCAGTCGCCAGCCAATTAGCGCAATCTAGTTCAAAAATCTCCCTCTTTCGCCCAACGGATCTCCTAGTGATTAGACGTGTTCAGAGTGTTCGTCGAATTAAGGTATGTCACATAGTCTGACATATAATATTATATCAATTGTTTTCATTTACCGTCTCCTGAGAGTTCTGTAGTGTTTTTTGTCAATGTTAAGTCATATTTTAGTAAAAATTGAGAAAACATTGCGTAGTAAGTGGAATCGTCCAACGTGCATTTTTTGTATCTAACACTTCTACGTGTTTGCGTGTCTTCTACGTATAGATATACTTATCTCAGCCCCAAATTCCATTATCTCGCAATATATTCTGCAATTTCTAGCAGTATTATAATAATATTGGTGATTCTTAATACACGTATCTCTAATTTCAGTTGGATTCTGTTCCATGGCGTCTCTTTCGCTTGCTTTGAATCAGAAATGGCGCGTACTTTTGAACGGGAATGCGCAGGAACAGATTGACGCGGCGCCATATTGTTAATTCAACTTCTCGCTGACAGGTAAGCGTTCTTCAAATTTCTTGTTGAAATAAGTAGAATTGTAGCAATATATCATACACGTATAATACTTGTATGATATACAGTCGTGTTGTAAACAAGTAGTAACATAATACAAGCCATTATTTGCGGCTATTTCTTCGTTGTTTCTGCCTATGGCCGGGACGCATGTTTTTCCTGGAAAATATCGGCAATTTATCGCGAAAGAAAAAAAGACACTTATCAAGTAACGTTTGCGTTGAAATATTTCTAGGAAACACAAGCGATCGTAAACAAAAATGGTGTTTGGCTTTATTATTTATTTATTTATATCACAATTATCATTACTTTCGTGCACTTCTTTAATTTCTTTGTTATTCTTTGGTACAGGAGTATGGAGAGGGTTGACTATATGAACGAAAATAAGCCAATAGCAACAATGAGGCCTAATAATTCAAGGCAGCCAAGGCCTGTGTATGTGAGTACTTTAATTATATTTTCATATTGGTTTTATATGATGTGTGACTGATACTAAGATGAAACAACCACAGTTATAATACTTATAAAAACAATTAGATTTTCAATATCAATTACAATTACGTAATTGCAATTGGAATACGATTTTTTCGTTTGCACTTTTTGCATAATGCATATGTTTTATGTTTTATATTTAAAAACATATGCAATGGCTTATTACATTTGCTATTGTCTTGTTAATTTTGTATATTTTCTTTTCATATTTGCACATGTTTAATGCATACTTGTATACTTTTAATGCACACTTGCATATTTCTCGTGCATATTTTAACATTTTTAATGCATATTTACATATTTTTAATGCATATTTACATACTTTAAATGCATATTTACATATTCTTAATGAATATTTACATATTTTTCGTGCATATTTATTGTTCATAAATGTCACTGATAACAAACACTCAATAGGATGAACATGTTTTCTTTCAGAAAATTTTGTGACCGCGCGCTATGCGGTCGGTAGAGTCAGTGCATCACTGAAGGGGATGTTTTAGGCGACACTGATAAAGGTCGAAATGTAAGTATCTTTAAACAATTCTCAGTTATCTATGAAGAATTAAATTATGAGATTTAGCAATAGATTTTAATGTTCTTTGCCTTCTTGTTTAGTTACAGTTTGCACACTTCCTGACGGTTGGGTTCAATTGCGCTGCCTCGGTGATGTTCCTGACGTCTTCCACGAGTACTTCCTTGGTATCTGCAATCAACGAAGTAGTGAGTCGCATGCGTTTTGGTTCCTCCGGTCCCCAATCCTGCCGTAGGACGATTGGTCCGAAGCGGCACGGGTGACTGGTTGTATTTTTTAGTAGTTTTGCGAGCATAGTGACCGCGGGTATAACTTTTATACCCGTCAGTTCTAATGTTATTCTCTTGTGTATTATTTCTTACATGAGGTTAGATCTGCCTACTTGTACTCCGCGCGTTTTAATATAAACAAATTAAGAATCATAGAAATATTTCTTATTCAAATAAATATTTGATCAAGTATGAACCCACTGCTCACGTGGGTTCCTCTATTACGATAAAAATATATGATTACATTAATAAATACATTGAACAAATGTATATAATATTGAGCACATTGTGCATTAAATTTATAATTGCATTTAAAATCAATGCACGGTTTTCACTGTTAAGCAGTGCAGAAGTCGGATACCCTCCAACCTCGTTACTGCAGTAATTGCGAGTGTTTCATGACTATAGTGATCCAGTATTAATAATATGAATAAATAGAACGATACGTACATTCAAATCGGCGTTGAATGTGTATAGTCCATGATAGCATTTAATATTAATTTTCATGTTCTATAGTCGAGTCGCTTGCGTATAAAATTTATTACATCTTATGTACAAGGAGGCAATTTGTATACGGGCAGATTTTCAAATCGAAGTAATTAACTTGTACAATTTACTTCGATTAAGGAATCACCCGAGGTTTATTTAATAGCTTGTCAATTTTCCAAGTAATTATTTAACTGCATTTATTTCTTAATTGCATTACTTATTCTATTAAATTCAGTTTCAATGACAGTCATTTTCCTTAATACATAAATTATTTATCAGTAATTTTCGAGTTTTTCTTGATATTTTATAAGTTACAAAGTCGAGTCATTTTTAATCAGATTGAAAAGAAAATATACTATTACCTATTGCAATTTTACGTATACTAATCATCTTTTTAGATCAGGATTTTCAGGTTTAACCCCTTCCGTGTTCATTGCCAGGAACTCACTCACGTGCCCAGGTGCTACTTGGGTGAGTGAAAGGCAATGGGCACGATGATCATATGGTTATTAAATTTATAACAATGTTTGGCGGCTGACATTTGCTAGCGTACCGTGCACGACGTATTTTCCACATTATCTGTGTGTGTGTGGTTAGGCTGTGGAATTGCGTCGGCTCGGGAATTTGTTAACAAATTATAAACGTATTTACTCCAATACCGATACAATGATTTCATAAATAGCAATATGTTTTACAATTGCAAATATACATTGCATACCATAACGAATTATGAAAATATGACAAACAATAGAGTATCATACAGACCAAGTATATTTAGTTGAAAGG
Organism: Nomada ferruginata; assembly: GCA_963583965.1. Taxonomy (NCBI): domain Eukaryota; kingdom Metazoa; phylum Arthropoda; class Insecta; order Hymenoptera; family Apidae; genus Nomada; species Nomada ferruginata. The sequence continues at coordinate 16,997,858 of OY757213.1, forward strand.
AAATGTACAATATATTTTAACAATGAATATTATATACGAAAGTAATGCACAAGCATATACGTTTACGCACATTTACGCAATGGTCGCTAGCCTTTGTCAGCCGATTTCAGGAATTGGTACGTACCCTTAGAGTGTGAATGATTGTATGCCAAGCTCGGGTGTCGGGGGCGTCCCGGGACGTCTCTCTAGTGTAGGTTCTTGCGCCCGAGTGTTTGATTGAGAAACGTGGAATGAGGTGTGTTTGTGTGAATGCCTTGACCATTTTTTAAATATAGGTGTAGGTAGGATAGGTAGTATACCTTCTGGTGTGATTGATAAATTTAAGTAGGTAGGGCCGGGCAGGTTGACGCAGTCTCTGGTCGGGTAGGCAATATTTCGCGTGTTCAACCTGTTTCAGGAAATCTGATTTGAAAAGTCGACGGTGAAGTTGTGGCGCGAACGAAAATGCGTTCGCCTCTAGCTTTGCCCATCGATTATTCGAATTTTTCGCGGTCGCGATCGCGATCGCGATTTGGCTCCGAAACGATCGTGTTGCGTTATGCTCGAGGCTGCGCGTGTAGGCGAAGATCGTTTACAATTTTAATCGTAATCCTTACGATTTTCCATAATCGCAATTTTTACGAATGTATTTAATCGTGATTCGTCCACGTGTGTTCCATTTAGCTACGCGATTTAGACTTTTATTTATTTTTTTTTTTTTTTGCGGATAGAGTCTCGAGCCTAGACTAAGTTTCAGCGGGCATTGCGCCCGAAGAAAAGAAGAAGCTAAATGCCGAAGAGGCCCGACAAACTGTCGCTCAAGAGGGCAACTACCAATGGCTCTACATCCAAAGGATGGAGAGCCATTCTTTCTTACTATTTTGTCACTATGCTCGCTTTTGTATACTGTAGTTGTAGTTTATTGTTTCCAGCACTCATCATCGTATTGGGCAAATCGCGATTATTATTAGCGTCGCGTACGATTGAATACGGTTTGCATTAGAGTTGCGATTAAGTATATCGTGGTTTCAATTAGTGTAGCTTTTATATTAAATTATACTTGTTTACGTACTTGCTTTTAGCGTTGCGATAATAATTTTCGTGTTTCTTTTATACACAGGTTTTAATTAGTATTTACAGTACCGCGATATTTTTCTTAGATTTTTATATAGTGTTGCGATGATAAATCATCGCGATTTTTAAGGTACCGTTGCGACCACAATGAAATGCCCAAATTGGTTCCTGCGTCGCCAAAGGTAGCTACTAAAGCTGCATAAGGTGATTGCTTCGATGGTAGTCTTGGATGCGACTACCATGACTTCTACATTTGCGTGCGATCTGGTATTAATTTCTAATACTCTATGTCTGTTATTTATCTATATTCGCTGCCCGGCAGCGGGGTTAATTCAACTTTATGTGCTTACATTTGGATATTCTTTCAGCTTCCAATTTAGGGTGTATCATCGATTTACGCAACTCATCAATGAAGATGTACATGTAGATAGAAAAGTATACATAGATATATTATGAGTATATGTAGTCTGCTTGCATCTATGCTTTTTATATGTAGTCTGCTTACAATTATGCTTTTTATATCTCGCTACTTTTTATACGTAGTATGTTTGCAACTGTGCTTTTTATATATCGCTGCTTTTTACATGTAATCTGCTTGCAACTATGCTTTTTATATATCGCTGCTTTTTATATGTACTCTGCTTGCAAATATGCTTTTCATATATCGCTGCTTTTTATATGTAGGTACTCTGCTTGCAACTATGCTTTTCATATATCGCTGCTTTTTATATGTACTCTGCTTACAACTTTGCTTTTTATATATCGCTGCTTTTTATACGTACACTGCTTACAACTATGCTTTTTATATATCGCTGCTTTTTATATGTACACTGCTTACAACTATGCTTTTTATATATCGCTGCTTTTTATGTGTACTCTGCTTGCAACTATGCTTTTCATATATCGCTGCTTTTTATATGTACTCTGCTTACAACTATGCTTTTTATATATCGCTGCTTTTTATATGTACTCTGCTTGCAAATATGCTTTTCATATATCGCTGCTTTTTATATGTACTCTGCTTCCAACTATGCTGTTTATATATCGCTGCTTTTTACCCGTAGTCTGCTTGCAAATATGCTTTTCATATATCGCTGCTTTTTATATGTACTCTGCTTCCAACTATGCTGTTTATATATCGCTGCTTTTTACCCGTAGTCTGCTTGCATCTATGCTTTTTATATCTCGCTATTTTTTATATTAGTATGTTTGCAACTATGCTTTTTATCTATTGCTGCTTTTTATCTTCCGCTGGTTTTGTAGGTGTGCACACATTGCGTATGTAGTTTTGTTTTCCCAATATCTTTAAGCGGTTGCGTGCGAGAGTTTACCTACGAGATTTTGCGTGCGAGCTGGCATTAATGTATAACACTTGTATTAGTTCCGCGTCGCGGTAGAGACATATCCCTTTTTCGCTAAATTTGCAGAACGGCGAATGGCGTAAAAAGGGTATATTTGTAATGTATTCTTACATTTTTTTCTCGAAAAGGAGGGAGGATGGGACGCCGTGGTTAGGGTGGGTCTCCGAATGCAGCAACCTCCACGTGGTGAGACCTGGACAATTAGTATCGTCTTCGAGGCAATGGTCAAAACTATTATCGAAGGCGATGCTAAGCCGATCGGCTGCATTTCTCCGTTATTGTTACCTGCTGATTACCTAATTGTACTTGTAATATTTCTTCACAAATTGTAATATCGCTGTATCCAAATTTCTGTAACAAACGTTAATCTTTTGTACTCGTACACTTGTACAATAATTCCCTGTACCTGCTCTTTTTTGTAAAAAATTGTATTCTCGTATTTAATATTGCGCGATATGTGTTCGAATTTATATCTTTTTATTAGCGCCTCCATTGTATTTGTATTTAGAATACTTTCACATTGTACTGTAGCTAGCTACTATTTAATGTGTGCATACGCTTTTGTAGTTTAGTGTCGTGCTATATTTCACTTCAGAATTAGAACTGTGGTTAGCTTAAGTTTTTAAACAGTTGTAACGGCTGTTAGAAGGCAAGTTGCGTCTGTTAGATTCGGTAGCATTCATCCTTTATCATGTATGGCAAACTTCCTGGTACTTATCATTGCATTCTCTCGTATTAAATAATTATATTTTTTTTCGCTTTTTCGTACTGAAACACATGGTATGTGTGATTTGTTTTGAGTTGTCAAAGCAATTGTAATTCGGACGTTCATTCCCTCGATTATTCAATTTCGAAGGGACGCACGTTTTCCACAAAAAAGAAATGAAGAAGTGCGTTTCTTTATACGTGGACGTCCAAACTACTGTTGATTGTACAGGTGAAGTGCGTATTTTATATTACTCTTTGCATTAAAGTCACATACACACGTTACGTTACACACTTCTGTCAAAAAAAGTACAAAATGCGTTATTCAGAATGATGCAGTCACTGTCATGTTGAATATCCTGTTATTTACTTCCCTAGATATTAAAGTGAACCAGTAATCAATCCGTTTGCGAATCTCCTATATCATATGATCGTATATGCGCGCGATAACACTTGACAACGGTCCCGTTGTAGTCGCCTCCACGTGGTGGGACTGGAAATTAATACGGTGCTCTAGACCAGCTTAGAGCACTGTATTAAGCCAAGAACTGCAGGTATCTGAGGTCCAGTCTAATCGTTACTAAATGTCCGCCGGGGGCATTTGGTAACGTCGATTAGGCGACAGGTACCATTTTTATGTATCGCGAAGAGGATCGCCGTATGTATACATACACATGTGTGTATGTATGCGTTAGTTGCGGTTCGAAATTTGTGCGCGCTTTCCACACGACGACACTCTTCTTTAGTTGCAGAGGAATCATTTCACTCCTTCCTTCTTAGTCCGTACTGTAACCGTTCGCCATTTTTATTGTAGGCGGTCGCGTCCCCCGGCTATCGCTCCATCTTTGAACGCTTGGGTTTGCGTGGGATGTACTCGCTCGTGTGGTTGCTAGTTCTGCACGGGTAGTCGTACTCTGGTTGGCACATGCGCATGTAAATCGTTCTCTGAGTTAACTTACGAGTTGCTTGGTAGCCGTTATGACCTGTGCTCAATTGGAGTTCGGGAGTCTCTTGCGGGAGCTTTGAGATGTTCTCGGAGCGAGCCCTAGCTGGTTCGTTTCGCGTCGGGTTGTCTTCGCGTAAATAAAATGCTCATTGCTTAAGTATCTCCACTTGGGAGTTTTTAGTCAATGACTCTTAACATATCGAGCATGCTAGAATCACGAATATCAATTTGGGTGCAGACACGAATCCGTAATACATACGTATGAGTGTCTCGTGCTTGAATTGCATCATACAGTTTCTATTAGGGGGAGTGTGTCGCCGTTGCTGGAAATTTAATTTTAAGTGCACCCATTCTGCGAGTTTTCTATGCGATATTGCCTCTCTTTATTTGAAACGAGGAAAGTCACTGTTCTTGTACTTATAGAGTCCGTGCCGCAATTTTTCTCCATTTTCAATTTAGTTGGTCGCGTATTTCGGTTGGCGCTCGTTCTTTGGAGGGTTGTGTTTGGATGAGATGTACTGGCTCGTGTGGGTGCTAGCCTTACATGGGTCGTCGAACTCCACTCGACAAAAGTACACGTGATTCGTTCTTGCGGGTATGTATTGGTTCCTCGGCTCCGGGGTCGAGGTTCACGGGCGCTGTGGATTTCGGGGCGGTATTTGGGCCGGGATACCGGCCACGGACGGGCCGTAGGTCTGCGGCCGCGGACGGATTGTAGCCGGCAGTTTCTGCTGGTTACTCGTCCGTAGGCTCCATGTTGTCTTGGACAGGTGACCCGTCTCTAGGACTAGAGGGGTCATAATTCAAGGCTTCGTACTGAATTGCGTATCCGTCACTTGCTGATTCCCCCGGTTCGGTGCCGTTTCGGAGTCGACAATAAGTCGCGCGTGCGCCCGTCCCTCGGTCTGAGTTTATGTTTGCAACCAATCGCTGGTACAGACGTTGTGGCTTTTTGCTCGATTGGTGATCCCAGTCTCTTACACAAGCTCTGACTTTTCCTGGAGCGAGCCCCAGCTTTACCGTTCCGGGCCGCGTTTACTAGGTTCCAACGCTCATTGTTTTTCCTACTCCATTTGGTGGTAAATAGTAGATTCCAAGTTTTAAATTGAGCATAGTAGAGACACCAATATCGGATATTTTGTGTACTTTCGTATTACCACGAACTCAATCCGCCCTATACTCTCGTTCGCACCTTCATAGTCCTGACGATCGTTTCAAGTAGGAGAGAGGCAGTAGCGAACATAGAAAACTTACATGTGGGTTGCATCTTCAAGAAAGAAGAAAGAAGAAAGAAGAAAGAAGAAAGAAGAAAGAAGAAAGAAGAAAGAAGAAAGAAGAGAGAAGAACGAAGAGAGAAGAACGAAGAACGAAGATGGAAGATGGAAGATGGAAGAACGAAGAACGAAGAACGAAGAACGAAGACTGAAGAATGAAGAATGAAGAAAGAAGAACGAAGAGAGAAGAACGAAGAACGAAGAAAGAAGAAAGAAGAAAGAAGAAAGAAGAAAGAAGAAAGTGTTAGTATGCAACGTACTATCCAATTATCTTTCTTTACTACATATATATAGTGCACGCAACCACACTTATAAATCCATTTAATATGGAACAACAGATATCTCAGACGCGCCACTTTTTTTTCTTTTTTTTTATGGGGAACGAAATAATTGCGCCATAGTTGGTTGCGTTGTACTTATCGGAATCTATACGGTATCGGTATACTGCTTCATAGTTATCGGAGGCAGCATTATGTGGCAGGCAAACAAAAGTATATCCCGGGTTTGGTTAGGTTTCAGTGTGATACTTTATTTTAAGGGCACCCATTCTGTGAGTTTTCTATACGATATTGCCCTTCCTCATTTGAAACGAGTAAAGTCACTAGTCTTCTTCTTATAGAGTCCGTACCGCAAGTTTTCATTAATTTTATTTCAGTCGGTCGCGTTTTTCGGTTGGCGCTCGCCCTTTGAAAGGCCGAGTTTGGATGAGATAAACTCGCTTGTGTAGGTGCGCTATAGCCATCTTACATGGGTCGTCGAACACCAATCGAGCAATGTATTCGCGATGCGCTCTTGTGAGCTGAGTCGCTCCTTTGTGTCCTGCACCGATGATGGCGATGCGCTCTAATGAGCTGAGTCGCTACTCGGTTTCAGGCGCCGAGGGCAACGTGCGCAGAGGATTTGGAGGCGGCATTCGGGCCGGGATACCGGCCACGGACGGGCCGTAGGTCTGCGGCCGCGGACGTATTGTAGCCGGCAGTTTCTGCTGGTTACTCGTCCGTAGGCTCCATGTTGTCTTGGACAGGTGACCCGTCTCTAGGACTAGAGGGGTCATAATTCAAGGCTTCGTACTGACTTGCGTATCCGTCACTTGCTGATTCCCTCGGTTACACCGCCGTTTCCAAATCGTGCTCGTTGGGACTTGTGCGATTGGTGATCCGAGTCTCTTGCACAAACTCTGACTTTTCCTAGAGCGAGCCCCAGCTTTGCCGTTCCGGGTCGCGTTTAATTGATTCTAACGCTCATTGTTTTTGCTACTCCATTTGAGAGTAAATAGATTACAAGTTTTAAATTGAGCATAGTAGAGATACCCATAGCGTATTCGTGGTGTACTTTCGTATTACCACGAATTCAATCCCCCCGATACTCGTTTGCATTTTCATATTTCTAACGATCGCCTCAAGTAGGAAAAAGGTAGTACCGACCATAGAAATCTTACATGCGGGTTGCATTTTTGTTTGCGGGCGTTTTGCAATCCCACAGGCCAATTAGAGTCGCAGCTCAGTATTTTAGTTGGTTGCGCTGCACCATCGCGCGCAACGGGCAAACAGGAACCAAGCAGGAAGTGCACTGGAAGAAAGAAGAAAGTAGAAAGAAGAAAGAAGAAAGAAGAAAGAAGGTGGAAGAACGAAGAACGAAGAACGAAGATGGAAGAACGAAGAAGGAAGAACGAAGAACGAAGAACGAAGAACGAAGAACGAAGAAGGAAGAAGGAAGAACGAAGAAAGAAGAAAGAAGAAAGAAGAACGAAGATGGAAGAACGAAGAACGAAGAACGAAGAAGGAAGAAGGAAGAAGGAAGAACGAAGAAAGAAGAAAGAAGAACGAAGAACGAAGATGGAAGTACGAAGAACGAAGAATGAAGAAAGAAGATGGAAGAACGAAGAACGAAGATGGAAGAGCGAAGAACGAAGAACGAAGATGGAAGAACGAAGAAAGAAGAACGAAGAAGGAAGAACGAAGAACGAAGATGGAAGAACGAAGAACGAAGAATGAAGAAAGAAGATGGATGAACGAAGAACGAAGATGGAAGATGGAAGAACGAAGAACGAAGAATGAAGAATGAAGATGGAAGAACGAAGAACGAAGATGGAAGAACGAAGAACGAAGAACGAAGAGCGAATAGCGAAGAGCGAAGAACGAAGAACGAAGGACGAAGATGGAAGAACGAAGAACGAAGAATGAAGAACGAAGATGGAAGAACGAAGAACGAAGAACGAAGATGGAAGAACGAAGAAAGAAGAACGAAGAAGGAAGAACGAAGAAAGAAGAACGAAGAACGAAGGTGGAAGAACGAAGAACGAAGAATGAAGAAAGAAGATAGAAGAACGAAGAACGAAGATGGAAGAACGAAGAACGAAGATGGAAGATGGAAGAACGAAGATGGAAGAACGAAGAACGAAGATGGAAGAACGAAGAATGAAGAACGAAGAACGAAGATGGAAGAACGAAGAACGAAGAATGAAGAAAGAAGATGGAAGAACGAAGAACGAAGATGGAAGAACGAAGAACGAAGAATGAAGATGGAAGAACGAAGAACGAAGATGGAAGAACGAAGAACGAAGATGGAAGAACGAAGAACGAAGAACGAAGAGCGAAGAACGAAGAACGAAGAACGAAGGACGAAGATGGAAGAACGAAGAACGAAGAATGAAGAACGAAGAACGAAGATGGAAGAACGAAGAACGAAGAATGAAGATGGAAGAACGAAGAACGAAGAATGAAGATGGAAGAACGAAGAACGAAGATGGAAGAACGAAGAACGAAGAACGAAGGACGAAGATGGAAGAACGAAGAACGAAGAACGAAGATGGAAGAACGAAGATGGAAGAATGAAGAATGAAGAAAGAAGGAAGACAAAAGAAGAATGAATACGTTGAAAGCTGCTGCTGTTCAATTCAGATTGCCGATCGATAATTGTTTTACCCTTGCTATGCCACAAATGCTGCCAACCGCCATGTACAATTCTATTTTTCTAATAATTACTAATTTCTAATAATTACTAATGCCAATAATTAACTTGCTAATAAATTGCTAATAATTATCGCCGTTTCTGTTTCAGGTCTGTTTTTATGTCCACATTCTTTTATTTATGTCTATATTCGCTGCCCGGCAGCGGGGTTAATTCGATTTGGTGTGCTTACATTTGTACATTCTTTCAGCTTCCAATTTAGGTTGTATCATCGATCTGCGCAACTCATCAATGAAGATGTACATGTAGATAGAAAAGTATACATAGATATATTATGAGTATATGTAGTCTGCTTGCATCTATGCTTTTTATATGTAGTCTGCTTACAATTATGCTTTTTATATCTCGCTACTTTTTATATGTACTCTGCTTACAACTTTGCTTTTTATATATCGCTGCTTTTTATACGTACACTGCTTACAACTATGCTTTTTATATATCGCTGCTTTTTATATGTACACTGCTTACAACTATGCTTTTTATATATCGCTGCTTTTTATGTGTACTCTGCTTGCAACTATGCTTTTCATATATCGCTGCTTTTTATATGTACTCTGCTTACAACTATGCTTTTTATATATCGCTGCTTTTTATATGTACTCTGCTTGCAAATATGCTTTTCATATATCGCTGCTTTTTATATGTACTCTGCTTCCAACTATGCTGTTTATATATCGCTGCTTTTTACCCGTAGTCTGCTTGCATCTATGCTTTTTATATCTCGCTATTTTTTATATTAGTATGTTTGCAACTATGCTTTTTATCTATTGCTGCTTTTTATCTTCCGCTGGTTTTGTAGGTGTGCACACATTGCGTATGTAGTTTTGTTTTCCCAATATCTTTAAGCGGTTGCGTGCGAGAGTTTACCTACGAGATTTTGCGTGCGAGCTGGCATTAATGTATAACACTTGTATTAGTTCCGCGTCGCGGTAGAGACATATCCCTTTTTCGCTAAATTTGCAGAACGGCGAATGGCGTAAAAAGGGTATATTTGTAATGTATTCTTACATTTTTTTCTCGAAAAGGAGGGAGGATGGGACGCCGTGGTTAGGGTGGGTCTCCGAATGCAGCAACCTCCACGTGGTGAGACCTGGACAATTAGTATCGTCTTCGAGGCAATGGTCAAAACTATTATCGAAGGCGATGCTAAGCCGATCGGCTGCATTTCTCCGTTATTGTTACCTGCTGATTACCTAATTGTACTTGTAATATTTCTTCACAAATTGTAATATCGCTGTATCCAAATTTCTGTAACAAACGTTAATCTTTTGTACTCGTACACTTGTACAATAATTCCCTGTACCTGCTCTTTTTTGTAAAAAATTGTATTCTCGTATTTAATATTGCGCGATATGTGTTCGAATTTATATCTTTTTATTAGCGCCTCCATTGTATTTGTATTTAGAATACTTTCACATTGTACTGTAGCTAGCTACTATTTAATGTGTGCATACGCTTTTGTAGTTTAGTGTCGTGCTATATTTCACTTCAGAATTAGAACTGTGGTTAGCTTAAGTTTTTAAACAGTTGTAACGGCTGTTAGAAGGCAAGTTGCGTCTGTTAGATTCGGTAGCATTCATCCTTTATCATGTATGGCAAACTTCCTGGTACTTATCATTGCATTCTCTCGTATTAAATAATTATATTTTTTTTCGCTTTTTCGTACTGAAACACATGGTATGTGTGATTTGTTTTGAGTTGTCAAAGCAATTGTAATTCGGACGTTCATTCCCTCGATTATTCAATTTCGAAGGGACGCACGTTTTCCACAAAAAAGAAATGAAGAAGTGCGTTTCTTTATACGTGGACGTCCAAACTACTGTTGATTGTACAGGTGAAGTGCGTATTTTATATTACTCTTTGCATTAAAGTCACATACACACGTTACGTTACACACTTCTGTCAAAAAAAGTACAAAATGCGTTATTCAGAATGATGCAGTCACTGTCATGTTGAATATCCTGTTATTTACTTCCCTAGATATTAAAGTGAACCAGTAATCAATCCGTTTGCGAATCTCCTATATCATATGATCGTATATGCGCGCGATAACACTTGACAACGGTCCCGTTGTAGTCGCCTCCACGTGGTGGGACTGGAAATTAATACGGTGCTCTAGACCAGCTTAGAGCACTGTATTAAGCCAAGAACTGCAGGTATCTGAGGTCCAGTCTAATCGTTACTAAATGTCCGCCGGGGGCATTTGGTAACGTCGATTAGGCGACAGGTACCATTTTTATGTATCGCGAAGAGGATCGCCGTATGTATACATACACATGTGTGTATGTATGCGTTAGTTGCGGTTCGAAATTTGTGCGCGCTTTCCACACGACGACACTCTTCTTTAGTTGCAGAGGAATCATTTCACTCCTTCCTTCTTAGTCCGTACTGTAACCGTTCGCCATTTTTATTGTAGGCGGTCGCGTCCCCCGGCTATCGCTCCATCTTTGAACGCTTGGGTTTGCGTGGGATGTACTCGCTCGTGTGGTTGCTAGTTCTGCACGGGTAGTCGTACTCTGGTTGGCACATGCGCATGTAAATCGTTCTCTGAGTTAACTTACGAGTTGCTTGGTAGCCGTTATGACCTGTGCTCAATTGGAGTTCGGGAGTCTCTTGCGGGAGCTTTGAGATGTTCTCGGAGCGAGCCCTAGCTGGTTCGTTTCGCGTCGGGTTGTCTTCGCGTAAATAAAATGCTCATTGCTTAAGTATCTCCACTTGGGAGTTTTTAGTCAATGACTCTTAACATATCGAGCATGCTAGAAGCACGAATATCAATTTGGGTGCAGACACGAATCCGTAATACATACGTATGAGTGTCTCGTGCTTGAATTGCATCATACAGTTTCTATTAGGGGGAGTGTGTCGCCGTTGCTGGAAATTTAATTTTAAGTGCACCCATTCTGCGAGTTTTCTATGCGATATTGCCTCTCTTTATTTGAAACGAGGAAAGTCACTGTTCTTGTACTTATAGAGTCCGTGCCGCAATTTTTCTCCATTTTCAATTTAGTTGGTCGCGTATTTCGGTTGGCGCTCGTTCTTTGGAGGGTTGTGTTTGGATGAGATGTACTGGCTCGTGTGGGTGCTAGCCTTACATGAGTCGTCGAACTCCACTCGACAAAAGTACACGTGATTCGTTCTTGCGGGTATGTATTGGTTCCTCGGCTCCGGGGTCGAGGTTCACGGGCGCTGTGGATTTCGGGGCGGTAGTTGGGCCGGGATACCGGCCACGGACGGGCCGTAGGTCTGCGGCCGCGGACGGATTGTAGCCGGCAGTTTCTGCTGGTTACTCGTCCGTAGGCTCCATGTTGTCTTGGACAGGTGACCCGTCTCTAGGACTAGAGGGGTCATAATTCAAGGCTTCGTACTGACTTGCGTATCCGTCACTTGCTGATTCCCCCGGTTCGGTGCCGTTTCGGAGTCGACAATAAGTCGCGCGTGCGCCCGTCCCTCGGTCTGAGTTTATGTTTGCAACCAATCGCTGGTACAGACGTTGTGGCTTTTTGCTCGATTGGTGATCCCAGTATCTTACACAAGCTCTGACTTTTCCTGGAGCGAGCCCCAGCTTTACCGTTCCGGGCCGCGTTTACTAGGTTCCAACGCTCATTGTTTTTCCTACTCCATTTGGGGGTAAATAGTAGATTCCAAGTTTTAAATTGAGCATGGTAGAGACACCAATATCGGATACATGGTGTACTTTCGTATTACCACGAACTCAATCCGCCCTATACTCTCGTTCGCACCTTCATAGTCCTGACGATCGTTTCAAGTAGGAGAGAGGCAGTAGCGAACATAGAAAACTTACATGTGGGTTGCATCTTCAAAAAAGAAGAAAGAAGAAAGAAGAAAGAAGAAAGAAGAAAGAAGAAAGAAGAAAGAAGAAGAAGAAAGAAGAAAGAAGAAAGAAGAAAGAAGAAAGAAGAAGAAGAGAAGAAGAAAGAAGAAAGAAGAAAGAAGAAAGAAGAAAGAAGAAAGAAGAAAGAAGAAAGAAGAGAGAAGAAGGAAGAGGGAAGAACGAAGAGAGAAGAACGAAGAGAGAAGAAAGAAGAAAGAATCCTATCCTTGCTTTTTATCTATCGCTGCTTTTGTAGGTGTGCACACATTTGTAGTTTTTGCTTTTCTAATAGTTTTAAGTGATTGCGTGCGATATTCTGCGAGTTGTTTATGTCTACAATATTCGCTGCCCGGCAGCGGGATTAATTCTATATTCTGTGCTTACATTTGTACATTTACTTACATATTTACTCTGCTTGCAACTATGCCTTTTATCTCTTGCTGCTTCTTATCTAGCGCTGCTTTTTATATGTACTTTGCTTGCAACTATGCATTTTATCTATTGCTGCTTTTTATATGTATTTTGCTTGCAACTATGCCTTTTATCTATTGCTGCTTCTTATCTATTGCTGCTTCTTATCTAGCGCTGCTTTTTATATGTACTCTGCTTGCAACTATGCATTTTATCTATTGCTGCTTTTTATGTGTACTCTGCTTGCAACTATGCCTTTTATCTGTCGCTGTATCCAAATGTCCGCAACAAACGTTAATCTTATGTACACACTTGTACAATAATTCTGTTTCTGCTCTTTTTTGTAATTAATTGTATTCTCGTATTTAATATTGCGCGATATGTGTTGGAATTTATATTCTTTTATTAGCGCCGCCATTGTATTTGTATTTAGTATACTTTTACGTTCTACTGTAGCTGGTTACTATTTAATGTGTGCATACACTTTTAGCAGTTTAGTGTCGTACTATATTCAACTTCAGAATTTTAACTGTAGTTAGTTTAAGTTTTTAAGCAGTTGTAATGGTGGTATTAAATAATTATATTTTTAGTCGCCTTTTCGTACTCAAACTCTAACATATTTTTCTTGTTGTGTTTAGTGATCATACTCCAAGATTTATCAGTCGATTCAGTTGGAGCCGGCGGCAGGGAAGCGTCCATAAATTCGCCATGATTGATCAGCGACTCTTCTTCACGAATTCGAGGATAGAAATGAATCCAACCAAAGCTTACATGCATGTACAACGATCGGTGAGTCGTATGATTTTTTTTATCCTGGTTTTAATATTTATTTATTGATAAAAAATTGATTTATTGCCGAAGCGTTTGTAAGAAAAAATTAAGCTACTTTTTACTGGTATATTATAATTTCTTGATTCATTTTAAAATATTTAAAAAATTTGTTACTGTTCTTTCCATTGACGTAACACACATCGATTGATTAGAATCTAGATCGCAGTATTGAAAATACGAATAAAAGTGTCAGCTCATTTCTTTTCCCCTTCATTTATCGAGAAGACGCAATGGCGAATGAGACTGGTACATTAGCCACTTGCGAAATCCGACACCTCTCTATTTGCTTATGAACATAGTTGTAATTTATATTTATTATAGGACTGACATTTGTATATTCACACAAATCCATTTTCTTTGTCCAACAGTACTATTTCCGTAAATAATAGTTACTCAACTGACCACTATTGTTCATGACGCTCAAATTGTAATAATATTGGCTGTGGGGGCACTTCCCACATACGCCGCTAGGGGACGAGCACGACGACCGGCTCCCGAAAGTGGTTATATAAGTCACCACGACTATATATATAACCTCCGACAATTCCCTACTATCCTTGTGTCTAAGGCAGGGCCTGCTAGTACGCCTTACTGACGAGTCCGCTAGCAGGCATAGAACGAAACACCTTCCTTCCTTTCTTTTTCCGTCGCTTCCTTCTTCCACCATCGTATCAACCGATACAACCAAGCTCCCACATGGCGAAACATTATTTTTCTTAATACAATAAATTATGTAAGACTATAGCTTGGGAATGAAGTTGTTCCCCTGCATTCACTTTTACTCCCTTGCATACATTCTTGCTCCCCGGTACCCCCATTTGTACGCTACCATCTAGTTGCCCGTTTTTATTATTTAAAGTGTTTTCCTTCTTATCTCTTTCCCTTTCATTTGACACCTCCTAGATTAAAAAATAACCACCAGGACCCGAGATATAACATTTACAAATAACATCGCTTTTTATAATCTGTCGGTAACGTTGTTAGTGACCTGCGAATGGTACTGGGACTCTAGTGTCACATAACCACAGACGAGATATAGGCACCGACGAGATATAGGAATAGACAAGACATCCAATGTATTTTTTCGGCCCGAATTTCTGGGTGCCTTAGGCACCGACGAGATATAGGAATAGACAAGACATCCAATGTATTTTTTCGGCCCGAATTTCTGGGTATCTGAGGTACCCATACCATTTCCGAGTCACTCGCAACGTTACCAACAGATTATAGAAAACAATGCGAAAATTAAATAATTTTAAAGAGTTCTTTTGTTCTTTGTCGCAATGAAAGGCGGCAAAGCATAGCAAACAATTAATGTTAATTAAAAATATTGAAAAAACATTACAACACGTTTTCTTATTTCAATTGCAGTATTAATAAATGAAATAATTTTGAAAGTTATACTTTACATTATTTTCTGGTAAATGTCAATGAATGATATAGAACTACTTACAATCGAGCTAAGAGATGTATATTTTTTTAACACACAAACAATAAAATTGCCGCAATGAAAAACTTGTGACGATATAATTGTATACTACAATTATTATTTATATATAGTTACTATACACATTCTTTAATTATCTTTTTCATTGGGGCAATTTTATTGTTCATGAAAGACACCATTTTTTAATTATAACTCACTCGAATGAGTTATTATTTTTAGGTGAATATAATTAAAAAATGGTGTCTTTCATTAACAATAAAATTTAATAAAAGAAAATTTCTGGGATAAACAGAGAAACATCAGAATGATATAAAAACGTAAAAAAAGAGAAGAATACATTCTAGAGATTTATTTTTTAGTCCATAAATCAATTCTTTTAAATATCCCAAATAAGTTAAATTTCAAATAGAGAGTTTGAGATATCCTGTTACATATTAACATATTTTTTAAAATATGTATACATGAATCTTTTGCGTATGCCTTATTGTACATATGTATATGTATAATTATGCATATGAATATACATACACACATATATAATTTTTCGACCACTTTACTTCCATACTTGTTCGCGCAGAATTATGGGAGATTCGACTTATGTAAAAAATATGCATATCCATTTAATAAAACAATGCGGTTGTTAAATATAGATTCAGCGTTATTTGTAACCAAAAATATATGGTTATACAAATATAATAATTTGTTCCTCTGAACATTACTTTTTAGTTGCACTAATTGCGAGTAGTAATATCCTGGATGCGTTGCGCAAAAAATAATTAATTTGTACTAATAATTATTAGTAGAAATTATTAGCGCAACGCATCCAAGATATTGCAAAAACTGCTTCATTAAAGAAAATATACGCAAATAATGACTAAAGTTTAAATGGATTGTTATATTTATAAAGTCACTTTCGAAAAAGTAATTTTTGTCTTCTACTTTCCGTTAAATGTCTTTTCCATTTTAATGCATTTGGAAACCATGATCCTGTTGGTTACCTCGGACCCCAATCCTAGAGCCATCTGGCCACTGTCACCCATTGAAACCCTTTGTCCTCTTCAGCAATATTCAACATGCTCAGAAAATAGAGAGAATAACCTCTAGAATGTATTCTTCTCTTTTTTTACGTTTTTATATCATTCTGATGTTTCTCTGTTTATCCCAGAAATTTTCTTTTATTAAATTTTATGGTTAATGAAAGACACCATTTTTTAATTATATTCAACTAATAATAATAACTCATTCGAATGAGTTATAATTAAAAAATGGTGTCT
The DNA here is from genome assembly GCA_963583965.1 of Nomada ferruginata. NCBI lineage: Eukaryota > Metazoa > Arthropoda > Insecta > Hymenoptera > Apidae > Nomada > Nomada ferruginata. The sequence goes on from OY757213.1 coordinate 17,013,962, forward strand.
TTCATGAACAATAAAATTGCCCCAATGAAAAAGATAATTAAAGAATTTGTATAGTACCTATATAAGTAATAATATTATTACTTTGGGGCAATTTTATTGTATGTGCGTTAAAAAAATATACATCTCTTAGCTCGATTGTAAGTAGTTCTATATCATTCATTGTCATTTACCAGAAAATAATGTAAAGTATAAGTTTCAAAATTATTTCATTTATTAATACTACAATTGAAATAAGAAAACGTGTTGTAATGTTTTTTTAATATTTTTAATTAACATTAATTGTTTGCTATGCTTTGCCGCCTTTAATTGCGACAATGAACAAAAGAATTCTTTAAAATTATTTAATTTTCGCATTGTTATCTATAATCTGTTGGTAATGTTGCGAGTGACTCGGAAATGGTATGGGTCCCTAAGGTTTATGATTCCCTATGCTTTATGATAGTTATATGATTTAGGACTCAGTTGAAGAAAGAAGTCCTTACGCATTTTAATTCCTTACGCACCGGCCCACACAGTTCCTAATACATTAGTAATAAAGTACTGCTATTGCAAAACTTTACAATAATTGCCTGGTCCTTTGTTGGAAAGCAGATTTTGTATGTCTTGTTCCAACCATCTACTCCACTGGAACTCGTCCTTGGTTGCATATCTGTAACTGGAAACTGGTTTACTTGCTGCTCTGCTACAGTTATCAGAATGTTGAGTTTGAGTATTCACTTTGATTAGTTCTATGGAAGAACCTGAATCGAGTTTAGCTTGGAATATCGGTATCCCTCATCGCACTTAAAGTATCTAAATACTGTTCTATTGGAAAAAATTTCCTTCAGATAAAATGCAAGCTTTATACATATTACGATGCACAACATTTTACGTTAATGATACTGATAGCGTTACATTGCAATACTTATTGCAAAGGTACCCCAACGGTGGGATTAATTATGCCTTAGTCGGTAGAGGGATGATGAATTCTTGAAAACAAATTCTAATAAAACCTATTAGAATTATTAAGGAGACTTGCGCGTGATTAGGTTTGATTATGCTCAGTCATGCGCCTCTAATTATTGCGTGTGCTGGTATTATACATTCTCCCCCTTAATGGCTCTTGACACTAGTAATCACTGTACTACACAGGTATATACAGCCCTTTCAGACTACTCTAAGGTCAATAGTGCACATGAATTTTAAATATTGTCACCGCCTTCAGCCCTCTAATTAAATTCTGTCTTATATAATTATACCTTGTATCTCACTTCCTATCAGCGGCATCTTTTTACCTTATCATTAGACTTTTTGACTGATTACTGATTATAAAAAACCTCTATGATTTCCCCCCTCATTTCAACACAATCGCACCACCTGTCTAGCAGACTGTCTATACACATCGAATTTCTGCAAACCGTAGAGGATCCTTCTTCGAAAAATCGACTTTTTTGCTATCTTGCACTACATTCCGTGGCTCAAGGCTGGTCGCTGCAGAAAGAGCCCAGTTTCTCCCGCCCGACGTCTTCAAACGAAGCACCCAAACCCTTGAGAGAAGGAAGCGAAGCACGCCGAGATCGTTGCAGAAAAATGACCGGTTATTGCTGCTGGATACTCTGGTCCGATGCAGGAGCCTTCTTAAGGGTCGAGATCGTCGTCTGGCGAGCGTGTTCCGGTCAGTCGAAAAGGTTTGAGCGTGAGAGCTTTTCACCAGGCACGGTAATTACCCCCAGCGGTCAGTGTCGACGGGAAAGCGAGAATCTAGCCCCCCCTCACCTCCACCAGCCCTTTTACCTCGCCCAACAACCCGTACCCCAACCCCTGGTTCGGTGTACCAGGATCCTGCATTCCCTGTCGTTGTATTAAGCGGAACGGATTAACGAACACATTGAATTCGCTCGTATCACTCTCTCGCTGTGACCACCCCCTTCGGCGAGGTGGCCTCTCGTGTCTCTTTTATCGTGTTCTGGATGTTGGCAGATTGGAAGGGTTTCGAAGTGATACGAAATTTTCGTTGCTTGTTCTTCACTGCTTTTTATCTTGTTGGACACTCCATTAGGATAAGCGATACGCAGATTTGGTTGGTCTTCTTTTCTGTTCGAATTGGCGACAACGAACGAAATCGTCACTTCTATCGTATACTGACAACTGTTGGGAAAAGTTGAACAGAAAGGCTTACCCCAAAATTGCCCATATGAGGCGTTCATTCTAGTCTACCTTTTAGGGGTACGATCTACCCACAGATTTTCTCGAATCGTTTTTCGAATCGGAGTCTAATAATGCCTCTTTATAAAAGACACATTGAGAAAGATGCAGGCTCCTGTGAATATGTTTTATCTAATGCAGGTCTCTGTACGTCTACTACGTGTGTGCACCGGTGATTATGAAAGTGGTCTAGCTCAGTCAAAAATAAAACGAAACGAATTTATCACTTATCCTAATTATGTTGGTAATTCTGTCGTTAAACAGATTTCAGTCCGTGCTTATTTTTATAACTGTAAAAATCTCGAAACGAAAAACATATGATTTACGCCACTTTTATAATCACCACAGTATATGTCTATTCTTTTGTTTGTTTTAAATATCAAAAAGGTCTCTTAAGGCTGACAGAGAGAATAATATTCTGCTATGGGACTTGTATTTTTGTATTTCGTGTGTAGACAATAATAAGCACAGTTTGTAGGAAGTATATGTATTGAAATATATAGATATTCATTCATATATATTTCAATGTTATACAGAAGGGACAGGATTTGTCGAAAAAATTCTAAAAATTTATTATTAAAAATCTATAAAAAAAATATTCAATATTACAAAACCCAGACAGGTAATTTTGGAAGGAAAACTATAGATATAAGAAAGTGCCATTCTACAACTCTACGATGAAAGACCGAACCTTTAAGATTCCATGATTAACGGAAACAACCCCCAGTATTACAGTATCAGCAATCATCGTACAAGTTTTAAGAGGCAATGTATATAGATGCAATATCTTCTTCTACGGGCTGTGTCCCATCTTTTTATACCCATCAAGTTCTATGAGAGTATACGTACAGTCGTGAAAGGGAAGGATGAAGCTAATCCTCTGGGCTTCGGCCGAACTCCCGGGCATCGTTGCAATCAAGTGCGTGCAAACTTCCGGCTAATCCGGCGTACATACTTACTTTAAACGCGTACTTCGAGGGAACACGCGAAGAAACATTCTGTGCAATCCCGCACGTATCGCACTGTAATTAAATATATGTAAACAGACGAAAGGGATTCCTCGGCACGAGTTGCTCAAGTCGCCGCTTAATTAGAGAGACAATGAACTTAATCGTATTGTGCAAGTTCGTCACAAAGGTGTCCAACTTGACTGTGGGGGGGGGGAGAAAGAGATAGAGACAGAGAGAAAGTGTGTGCGCCGTGTATACGTGAGAGAGATTCGAGAGGCTGTCTTCTATTTGGCGTTTCGAAGTCACGTCAGCCAATTTCAAACTCCAGACACTGTAACTGTAGAAACTAATGCGTACCCTTGTAGAATTCCTTACGTGGTCTTGTTATATACACTATGGTTTGGACAATGAAATTTCAGACGCGACTCTGGTCTCCTTGTACGAGGTGTTTGCAAGGTTCTTTGGCTTTGGTAGAGGGTTGCACAATTTGGGGGTAAAAGTTGGATGGAGAAATTAAATGTATACGAAAGAATTGACAGAGTTTTCAGGGGCTGTGACAGGGGTGTTAATGGAAATAATTTCTTTTGAATGAGTTATGTATTTTATATATTCTATTTTAACTTGCTTTTCAAGGAAGAGAATGGTTAATGATTTTTTCGGACAAGTATCCCTAATTTCAGCTTTGCATATCTTTTTTTATAAAAGTTTACTATCGAATTGGTAAAATTTCTGTATAGAACATTCAGTTTTATTGATCTGTTATTTAAAGATATACCTTTTCGAATACTCGACTTGGTCAACAGGTCAAATAGAGTTCGAATAATATATGCGCTCGCGGTATAGAATACAATCATGCCAGGTATTTTATTGTAACTTGTCTCTCTATGTTACACTGAATCTAAAAATGTCCCCTCTTTTAACAGGGCGTTCACAATTTTAGGGCACGTTTTCTATCTTCAGCTTTTTGTTTACTGAATAATCATGCGATATCCTGATTGTATCCGACACTTTTCCTGGTATAAATTTGAACCAGATGAATCGTATTGGTTTTTATACGTTCAATGAAATTCGGAAATGTCACGATTCCCAGGAACGGCTGACGATTTACCAACTTAATGACTTGTCGGCAGAACTTTGCGTGAAATTCATAGCAAAATGGTACAACTGTGCACACGGTATAGATGCGTGCATATGCGTGTGTATCTATCGAGGGATGCAATTCCCGATGTGAATAAATCCACCGATATTGTCCTAGAGAACATAAAAGTCTGTTTAAACGTACTACGCCCGCCAAATCGACTGCACGATATCCATGTTCTCGTTATTGCTTATGCGTCCCCGTCGTTTTGCTACGACGCGCAGTTGGCGAAGTGGCTACGAAACAACAAATCTCCTGCCCCTATAGAAAGGATAAGAAGGTTAAGTTACGCTAAGCGACGCTTTAAATCAGGCTAAACAAATTCCGCATTCTCTTCTTTACGAGCTGGCGGACCACGGACGGACGTGGAGGCAGAAAGGATCAATAGTACGCGATGGATGTAAGCGTAGAGCTGAAAGAAACGATGGAAGTACCGAGCAATTGAAATATTGGGTAGAAAATGGGAATATTCAAAAATAATGTCTGCTGCAATTATGTTTAAATGAGGCCTTTCTTATGCAACTGTAGTTTTATTCGGAAATCGATAACTGCTGATGGAATATCCGAATTCTTAGGAAATTCGTGAACGCCCACAGTCTTGTGGAAATAATTCTTTATTAATTAAAGCACGATCCATAAACCGATCGAGTAAGCCTTCGAAAGTATACTTTCTACAGCATTTTTTTTTTTTTTTTTCTACAGCCTTCGAAAGTATACTTTCTACAGCATTTTCATTAAGAATTCTATATTCGAGGTTCATGTTTGCTGGCTAAAATTTTTCAGATCCGTGATAGATTATGCTTTTACTTCCTACACAATACTTCCTGCACAAATCTGTGATAGATTATACTTTTCCAAAATCTGCATAGGTATTGTGAATAGTTCCTGTAGCATTATACCCAAGTGTAAATTCGTACAAGAAGGGCAATCGAATTTCATGTTGATCCGCAACTCGCTTTGGCACATCCTGTCACTCTGAAACATAAAATCAAAAATCGCCATCAAAAAGGAACAGATGACCGTAGAGCCAATCACTAACAACTTCTGATATGTGGTTCTTCAGGACCCAATCTAGATCCAGTAGGTCCAATGGTATCCAGAGAGCACAGTAGACTGTAGAGTAGACTATACATATAGCCTCCAGCAATTAAGGACTAGTAGAGAAGAAGAACCGGGGCTGTTCCAAAGGATTCTTCAGGACTCGATCAAGATTCGTATGAACCAATGAATCTCACGAAGAATAATGAACTGTAAAGCCAGTGTCTAGCGCAATTTCAGACTCTTAGGACCTTATTCAAGAGGAATTGAGGTCGGGCCCAAAGGACCCAGAGCCGACTGAATTTATCTATCAGTACACCGTAGACTTAGGAGTGATGACTCTTGATGATAATTTTTGATGTGCATAGCCACGGGCAATGACGGACTATTATCGACGCCGAATGTACTAATTTCGGTTGGCCAGAGTTATTAAAGGGTAAACCGACTATTGCGCCAAAAAAAGAGAAATAAAGAAAAGACAAAGCCGGCAGTAAATTACTGAGCACACAGCTCCTGCTAAATAGAGTTTGTCAGTGGTGAAAAGCGCTAAAGGGGATGTGTTCTTCACTGGCGAATACATTTGACCCTGAGAATAGAGGGAGCTCACCCGAACCTAACCTGACGACCTGGGACAGCCCTGGGTTACGACGAAGTCGTTGAACTTTGTCCAAGAGAAACCCCGGGCGTGTAATTTCAATGAGGCCTTCAACAATTTATATTGAAATAGTATTAATAATCTGAAAACAGCGTACTTGTCACGCGCGGTTTCTTTCTGACCCTTCTCCCTTCAATGAGATGAACTCGAAGGTACCAAGCAAGATTTAATATGAGTTCTTGTTATTAAAAACCATTGCCCTAGGACTTTCATATGTCCGCGTATCTTCATCGATCCAGTGGTGTAGATTTACCATCGAAATCTGTGATCAACACTTTTTATACACTCTGTATATCGAGGGTAGCCAGGGTAATGTAATGGTTTCGCGAGCAGCATGGAGAATCGCCGCTTTCGTGACTGTGGTTCTCGGTTCGTGACTCATTCGTGACTGGGATTGGGATCTGACCTCGTCGTTGCACGAGTTAACCATTACACTAAAGTTCGAACAGTAGCTGCAAAAAGGGCAGAAAGAAAGTAAGGAGTGCAGCGCCTCCGAGTCGAACGGTTTCGATAAACGGGGCCGTGGAATTATCGCGGGAAATTTGGCCGATTATCGGGGCAATCGAGAAAATTACTTTTCCGTGGTACGTCTTCTCCTATCCGGACAAGTGGTTACAACTCTTTGCCATGCGGATGAAAGTAGTGTGGAACAATGATCACCCGAATATGTACTACGCGATTACACCACTTCGTGTCCGATTTGTAAATGGTTGTAGAATTTCTTACATTCTTTTTAGCTCTTGGACGCAGGCTCTGCTGATGATAAAAGGAACCACCAGCTTATGGTGCAAATGTGATTACGGTAACGGGGCAAAACTTGTAGTCGGTACTGAATCAATTTTTGACGATGAATCGTTGGTGTCGCTGGGTTTTACCCTTTATGTCAATACAATATTCTGCAAAAATGTTTATCTGGACAATACAGATGAATGTAAAAATATCCAAAGAATAGCGATTTCGAAATATGTCAACAGGAGTATAAAACATTGACGTCGGTGTAGAGATAAGAATTTTATTGCTCTTCTTACTTTATCAGTTTTCATCTTTAAATTCATTTTTCTGGCATTTATCGCGCAGTTGTCTGTAAAGCACAACTACAAATGAAGTGAGGTTATTATAAATTCTCATTGTACTAAAATGCACTTCTTTCAAAATTAAAAGTATAAATTAGTTAGAACTAAAAGGTAAATGGGTAGGCTAGGCTTGTAGGCAGGCATATAAAAAAATGTCCATTTGTCCATTTATAATGTTACAGCATAACGTCACGAACCTAACATTGCATAATTAAACGATTTAAATAAATCCTACATTAAAAATAATAGGTATAAATGGCTTGATATTATTCAGAGAAAATGTTCCTTCTGAAAAAACTGAGGTGAACTACTACTTCATTTTTTTAGTAAAAAGAATGATTTTTCATGTCTCAATTATTTCAATTTATCGGAGACTGACGACCAGAGGTAATTAATTTCATGTATCAACTTTTCCTGCCAAATGACTTGAAGCGGTTGAAAAATCGTAGATGCCGTTTCGCTGTACACATATAATTTTCACAAAAATAGTCAACATTTAACTGAGTAGACTTTACGAATATCTACCCCATTTTGCTATACATACAGTAAAGTATGATATCCCACCGAACAACCACAATTTACCGACGCGACTTACTCTGAAATGCGTTTAATTCACGATCACGTATCCCAACACTCCATGAACTGAAACAACTCTTTTTCCCTTGGTTCATTGCGTTTAAACAAGACTATTTTCTACACTCTACACTCTACGTTGTTCCATTTCCACTTGCCTGTTCGAGAATTAATGCTTTTAATGCATTTCGAAGAGGGTGATCCTAGCAGTTTCGTTCGCTGGCGACACGTTGCCAGAGAATAATGCTCGAATGTGCGATTCGTCCTTCATCTTCGAAGGAAATATTAACTGAATCGACGCATAACCCCTCGTCCATCGAACAAAGCTGGCGGAAATGTAGAAAGATCAAAAGAGGGTCCTGAAATGGTCGTCTGGAGTTATGGGTTACTCGGCTCGTGGCCGCCGTCCAAAATTGACTGTACTACTGGGAAGAGACATTAACTTGTAGTTGCATTAAGAGCATCCCATTATGTTGATATTGTATCGGTGTTTTTTGTTCCGGTGGTTGCTCAATTGTAACTGACTGAGATTCCGTGGAAATTCCATTTGGTCGCACGACAGCGAATGTGAAATGTGCTTCCCTTACTTTTCTTCTACTTGTGTTTGTCTTTTCTTTTCTTTTCTTTCCCTTCTTTTTTTTCTTTTAATGCCACATGAAGATACGTTGCGGTTTTTAATTTCGTACAGCGGTTGATTCCGGAAACTAGGACGAGTCGTTTGAGGATCTTTTTGAACGAACATTGTGGAAAATTGGTGGGGGCTGAAGTTGTATGATTTAATGAGGGCTATTCCTGAAACGTAAGCTTTTTTCGCAGAGCACGATAATCCGTAGGTCCGCCTCATAGGTATTGGTTATGTAACTAATTTATCATTTGTTATAACACATCCCTTTGATGGAAACATTGTTGCTATAGCCCCATGATTGATCATTTATTTCTGTTACCGATTAACTGCTGTAAGAAATACAAATATTATTGCTGTTTTAATGTAATTATTTTTTTGCTGATTCTTTCCAGAAGCTTGTCAGAAATAATTATAAAAATGTTTTGAACTAATTATTTGTAAATGTCCTTTGTATATTTCTTAATTACTTTCACATTTAAAAACATTAAATATGTGTACATAACATAACATGAACATTCAGACCGATTAAATATTTTTTCAACAATTTAATGATATATTTTAATTAATGAATAATTATAATTATTTTTTACCATTAAAAGATCGACCAGAATAACTGGTTTCCTATTTATACTGTACCGACAAACACTACATTAAATGTATACAGCTTCTAAAAGAATTTCAACAGTTTCGTATAGATGGAGCACTGTACATCAAGTCGTACTTTCTTCAAAGAAATATAGTTTAAATGAAGCGTCGAATTTCTTTAACGTACCTGAATACAACCTTTTGTATCTTCAAAATATATTTTTATTTGAAAAAAACCATTAAATTATTAAATTATAATTTCTGTAAAATGTACAGCAGAGTATAATTTCGGTCATTATATTCTAAATTATATCTCACCCTTTGAAATCGAAATTAGTTTTTCGCATATTACACGTTTGCTTGGACCATTTATAACAAAATTTGTAATAATTCAGTGTGGTATGTAGTAAAGGGAAGAATATGTAAAGTGTCACAACTCAAAGAGGGTGCTTTTTATTCCAAGTATTTCAATTTCATTTTCTTTTTGTGCTGCTAGAAAATAACAGTTTGAGCGTACTTTCATCGATGGTATTTGATTGATCAACAATTTTCATAAACGTGGAAAAAAATCACCGCTTACAACATTATTTTAACAATGCTAAAATAATACTTTCTGATTTTGCAAAAATTCAATTTTGTTCCAGCGTGTTACATTTAAGTTATCGGATTTCCTGAAACAAGTTTTTTGCATTTCTTTTTTGCGATTTTAATGAGCATACAAAAGTAATATAATATCAGTGTATATTAGATTTTCTGAATCTATACAGGGGTTTCAAACCCCACGCATTCTTACATATAATATCCATACATACACTGTCAACGAATTTTGGAACACCTTAATTTAGGCACCTCAGAATCTCAGGCTACACGGAAATTTGATGACTGATCAATAATTCTAAATTGAAAATTTGCGGACATATCCATGGCAGAACATATCGAAGCAAAGTTAACTATACCATCAGCCCCTGTAATATTAATTTCGACTCACTGAATCCTCAAATAAGTCATTCGATATCTGCACAACGAAGAAAATGGTCGGAAACTTTTCACCGTCACTGTATGCACAACACATACATGTACGCTCGAAGGGCTAAGCAATTTTACAACTTCGCTACTTCACAGAGACAATCATACTGGCCAACTTGCTAGGTCTCGGTTCGTTTCTTTTCGTCGTCGATTCATACGATCTACCGATGAGTCAGTGCATCTTCTTCCCTTATATATACATATGTACTTGTCTCTGCGGGGGTGGGCCATGCTACAAGATATGTATCGGGTACGTGGCTGGGGGCTTTCGTAAACATCTCGCAGGACGTGATTTTCAAGGTTCGTTAAGTCTGTCGTATTGATAGATGGAGAGTAGTAGAAACGTGATCTGTGGGCGGCCGCACGAGGAAGCGATGAATGCTCGATGAAAACTTACACGAACAAGTCGAAACCAGAAAAGGAACGGAAGGCAACAGTAATGGTCGGAGACGGGCAGAGTTGTGTTTTGTGATTATGTGAGTGGACGTGCGTAATGCGGCCGTGAATGTGTTACAGGTGGTGGAGGAGGAGAAGAACGAGGAGATAAAAAGGATGAGGCAGGACAGAGAGAAATAGGCGGAATGAGTTCATCTCCGTTAATGTAACGAGCTAAGTTAACTCGCACATCCTTCTTAACGTACATAACGTAGCGATTATGGGAGGCATGCAGAGTCCGCCGATTGGAGAGTATGCGAGCAATCGCTACGAACGATGTACGATTGTCGAAACGCTTGTGTACGTGTATAGGGAGGGCGTCGTCATTGTTCAGAGTTGCGAGAGAATTTCGAATGCGATACGGAAGTATAGGCCTGTGTTCGTTTCCACTTGGACTTGGTCACATAGCACTGCTATATTTCTTAACGTTTCGTTTCGTTACGCAAGTTACAGCGTGCAATTCTAATCGTAATTTTCACGCTGAATTCGTACATATAAACTGTTTGTCTCTAGTCAGCAGGATTTCTTAACGACACACAGAAGAATATTTAATAACTCGCATAATCCAATATAGTCTATACATATGTATGCAAAAGCTGTATGTAAAAAAATGTGGTAATTCTTGACATCCTGGAATACATATTTGGTTCGATGAACATCCGGCTTGAGTGTCCGCTAGTGTGACTAGTTTTTCTACCGAATAGATTTTGTGGAAGAGAATTCTTCCTTCTGTATTGCCACGAATTCGTCAATCACGGCTACGACCGTCATTACACGATTCAGAAGGACCAGGGCACGTTATAGGTGAGCAACGCTCTACTGATAACTCGCGTATCCGGATGGCGACAATTGGGATACCGATTGTGATAATAGGGTGTTACCGCAGATGCAGTTCTATTACAAGGTTCCAATACAAAGATCATCCGTAGGCAGCGGTGTATTGTAAAATTCGTAACGCCAGTCATCAGTTAGGTGCACGCGTACCAGATTCAGTATCAAATATATGTTTCTACAAAAAAAGGCTTCTATACAATTTTACAGCTGTAGTATAGGTACAGTATGGGTTAATTAAGGGTTAATTGGTATCAAAGCAGAATTTTCATGGGAATATGATTAATCAAATGATATCGTATTTAATTTAGTTTTGGCCAATTGGTTCGGATAAAGTCAATACACGGAGTCATATTGTAGTTCGAAACATTTTAACGTTGAGCAGTGAAATAAAAATACACCTCGAAACATTCTTAGTATAACGTATATAAGCTTGAGAAAAGTTCCAAGTATTAGGAATTCGAATTATGATTTAATTATAGTCTAAACATGATGTAAATATCTGTGAAATATGGATCCCTTTGAGACAAAAACATGCTGGCAGAAACATTCGTGGCATTTTGGATTGGATGTTGCTTTGGGTAACGTTTATTGTAAATATTTTTGGCGGCTTTGTAACATATGTTATTTAGAGGAGAGCAATTATATGTTTTAAACGAGAAAGAATAACGAGGATAAATTTTGTCATTAATAAAAATAATTTTACTCGCGCAAATTAATAGATTACCCTGCGTTCGGACAGCAAACGTCGCTTTTAATACCGCAAAACGTACCTCTACATATTACAGATAAATAAACTCGTGGAATTTATTAGTGTAACCATTTAAAATAGCGTCCGATGTCGTGCTTCCTTTTTTCCACTGTACTTTAAACGCAATGCAAATTTAAATAATCAGTAACATTTTTGCAATACAATACGGGGTTAAAGAGTAGTTTAATAAATTAGAATGTCACATTATAAAAATATAAGCGTGCAATAAAAAATTGAACAATTTGTACGAAAATAAATTGTCAACAGTTTTTTCTATTGTAGAATGTGCAACATTTTTGTAGCCACTCTCTCTGAAACCAGTTTAACTTCGCATTTTTCTGATAGCTACTTCTTCAGGAAAGTGTTATGTATAAAATTAATTAAATTTTAACCGTTAATAACTAACAAGCATTAATATTGAATAGCAATATTATTATTATTAAAAATGTGATATTGAAACACGATCTGCAAATATCCGAAGCACTTATAAAATATGAAAGCAACTATAACTAGAACAGGATGGTAAGCACTATATTCAGTACACTATGGCAGTTGTTCTGAGATACTCTTATACTACATGAACTAATGCGCCGCTCTAACTTTAAATACAAAGCAACCTGTAAATTATTAACCGTGTGCCTCCCCGATCATATAATAATCATTTTAGTGGGACATTTCCTTCTTGGTCGACTTCATTTCTACATGAAACCTATATACATTCTGTGTACACATCTGCACTCTATTTTGAGTATTGTCGTGGTGTATTTAGTGACTTTTTAGCTTAGTGTGTATTAATCTCTGATGCCTCCCTAATGTCATTAGTTGTAAGTTACTAAATACATACATAGTATACTATGTACATACTGCTCCATTTTTTGGTGGGTCGCAAGTCGTTCTGATGAACACACTGTGTAAATATGTAAATTGCGCGAATTAAAATGTTTTGGCGACTGTAGGCTGACTATGTGATCCTATTAAATCTGTCGTTTCTATTCTGTCGTTTCTGTGCCAGCTATTAGGATACTTATGTATATCTAATCAGAAATCACAATTGATTTTTGCCTTTATTGTATACAAAATCACGGCATTGTTTTTGAAGCTGTCGGTGCTAGAAGAGATATAATAAATAAAAGTTCAATTGAACAATATATGACGAATAATTTGTAACAATGTCTGAAATTCGTATCCCTTATTTTTATTCTTCACGTTCTCCTCGATGGTGTGCCTATAAGGTGTGACTCTTATTAATTGGTTAGAGTAGGCTACTTTTCTCAAATTGTTGTCCCGAGTTAATCGAATCGTTTATCCTATACTTGCCAGATTAATAACAATATCAACCCCAATTGAACCTAAAGGAAAGGACAACGCCTACTGGGAAATCATCAAAACTTTTATCATCGTCAAAAGTTTTGTCATCATCCACGCTCACCTAATACATTTTGTCGCACTATAATCGCTCCAATATAAATATTCTTCATCATTTCGAGCCTGTTTTACGCCTTGGACAAATTAAAGGGAATCGCAAAAATATGACAAAACGAATAACACTTCGTCTCATGAAATAACGTAATCAGCACGCACCACGTGTCACAGAAAAATACGCAGGTGCACGTATACTACATGTACTTAAATACTAATGGTGCCAATTCGCAATCATATTCAATTGTCTCGTGACAAAAATATTCAGGCACTATTCAAGATCAATACTTTCTGGATCGTTCATAATTAATGTTTATCCTTTTAATACTTTGTTAGTAGCATTACTTCTTTGTTTTATTACACATTTCAATAATTTTTTTAAGACATTCTGATACATATTTTCGTCTATTCTTCTAATCTACTTTTCGTTTCTTCTTTTCTATATATCGGCATTATCCTTATTATTTGATTTAAATTACCCCACAAGCTTGCTATGGGGTTCAGGCCTCGAGGGTGAGGAGGGGGATGCAAGGCTCTGAGACAATTATAAATTACACACCGACGCAACTGTATGTATACTTGGCGGATTCTCGCGCCACACTCTGTGCGTTAGATCATCGAATTATTTTGAACGATGGTTGAAAGTTGATGCTTCCGCACGACACCAGTTTCGTCGTTTCCTTCCTATGCACGACAATGGTGACGTAATGATTGAGCAATTGGAATATTTATTGCGGAAAAAATTCAAAGGGAAGTAGCAGATAGTTTTCATAGTATCCATGTATTATGTATTAGCAAAAGTAGACACACGAAATTATATATTTTAAAGAATACTTTGTTATCATTCGTGGGCTTTCTTCTCGTTTTTATTTTTATTGCAGGATGTTTTGAGTTTAAATGTTTGCATCTTAACGTGGAAATTAATCTGCACGCTATGGAATGAGAGGCGAGGGGCAGACGATACATCCGTAAACGGCAATAACTCACCAACAGTTGATTAATATTGTATAATAATTTCATTAAGAGCAATAGTGGTAATGAGTAAAGTTAATAATTTTTCGAGTAGAAGCACGTAACTCCAGAAGGCACGCATCATTAAAGATGTAAAGAAGGGACAAAAGAAACATAAATTAGACGAGTTATGTAAAAATTCGAAAATTGTGAAGCTGATATATAAATTAGAAAGGAGATTAAGAAAAAAAAATGTAAAGAAGACAGCAACAGATTATTTTTCTACGTGTACTTGCTGTTTGCCTTGGCAATTCGATTAGAGATTTTATCTACGATTCAATATGCGTTTTACTATACCCTTGTGCGTACATTATAACGTCGCTTGGACGATAATTTTAGAATTTTGAAATCCTGACACTTCACGACATCGCGACGCGTGTCTGGCCCAAAGGTTAAACGTAAACTCGGTTTTAACGAAACCACGCTGATAAATACGTCGTTGCACGACAACGTAATGGTAGGCCAAGTGGCTTGAAAGGATGTATTTCACTGATTTCTAACACCGTTCCTCAATAAATCAGCGGATCCTATAATCATACGTTCCCGAAGAATTTAATCCATTTTTCAAAACTGTAAAGTTGGTCGAAATCCAAGGGGAAACTTCAAAGTTTATCATAAATCTTCCGAGGAAAATAGGTAATAGGTCCTCGATTTTAGAACAAGCTCAATATAGAACTTTACTTCTTTGAAACAAACAAGAATATTCTTCGCAGTTTTATTTGTTTTACATTCACGTGGACAAACGTAAATGATCATATTCATTTTTACTCTCGGCAATCGGAAAAGGGGTATCCTGTACAATTTACTTAACTGAAAAGTACTCGTTGAAATAAAAATTGCACCGTTAACATTCGACTTTCACGATGCACCCCTCGTAAAGAAGGATTACCACAGAGAAGGTACAAGAAGGGAAACACAATGTGAAAGGAGGTGTAGGTGGGTTACTCTAGAAGTGTATCTAGAGTTCTGGATGCTAGCCATTTCCTAATTGTGTAACCTTTCTGGCGTCTAGCCTGGTAAAGGTCTAATAGGTCTAATAGGTCAGATAGAACAGTCTGCTCCTGCATCTGTGACCAGCGTTCTGGCTCACCTTCTCTTATACGAATGCAATTGCACACCGTCAAATTTTATAAACTGTATGGACGCAGTTAATATTATACCTATATAAAACCATGGGAATATACGTTGATAAAACCATGATGATTCAACAAAATCTATTTCCCGCCAGAAATTATATATGAGATATGTATAAAAGCATTAAACTTTCTTTTGCGTACCATTGCAACTGTCCGGATTCTATAAATTCCTGAATAAAAAAGTTCATGGCAAATCAAATCTCTGCTAGCTTCCCAACTCTTTTGCAATGTATAATTCAAGTACATTCTGTCCTGATACATTAGCGCACACTATATTATATTTCATTTCCCCAATGTACTGTACAAATACTTTCTTCTTTTATTTGACGATTTAAAAGATGTACAATACATATATAAAATCTGGTTTTACCTTTCCCTATCTTCTTTTCTGGTGATCTATCAAAGGTTTCAAAAGATTGTCCATCCTAAGATGTGCGCAGAAGATATGCATGTAATACCTGCATATACCTACAACGTATACCGAGAAATATACGTACAATACAAACCGAAACAAAATGTGTGATTCAATTTTGGGAAAAAGAAACTCTGGCTGGCTTTATTAGAAGTAAATTCACAAGTACGTGGTCCTATACCGAGAATGTTCCTTTTAAACAATTGGAGAAAACAGATATTTTGAGCACGTGACACGTTCGCACGTTACGTCCTCTTATCTATTACCACTTTATATTTAACTTACCTGCTGTATAATTTGGATGAGACATTTTTTTAACGCTTTATAATGTTTTATCACATTACGCAGCTCTGGATTCATGTAAGTAAACATTATTACGGTATCTTATCGTCGCAATTACCTACCGTTTTCTATAGTACAATATGATGTTAACTGTAAAAAAGTAATCAACGATATAACTGTAGGTATTCGCAACTTTTCGTCCATTCGTTGTGACAAATAATTGGACGGAGAGTTTATCAGAAGTATTATTTTTTACATTGCACTTTGAATACCTCACCTATACAATATTGTATATATTTGTTATACACTTTATACTTCATAGATTTATTTCATAATAAATTTCGCAATGGCTACTTTTTCAGTACATTTCGATGTTACATATTTTAATGCCGTTTTATCATCGCCAGTGCACATTAAAAATAGTAATTATCGATACCTATGATACCAGTGTAATAATAGTAAACATAAAATCAGTTAGTCCACCATAAATTTTCAATGGTTCAACAGAAACTCGGTTTAAATGATGAATCAACAAACTTAGTCCAAGGATATACTAAATTAACATCGTAATTTTCTTCCCAAATATGTAACTTTCAAGTAATTTAAGGAAGGCCAACGAAGACTACGCTAACACAGTATATACGCACAAAATTTTCCCCGATTTCTGCCAATAAACCCTTACAGAAGCATGTTAGAGCATTCCGAACTCCGTTCTATCCAATTAAATACTCCACTCAACGACGTAGCATATCGCAAATAAAATACCTTCATCTTTCCCCGTGATATCATCGACAAACTCGACAAGCATAGAACATCCGTTGATTAACAACCTATATACATATACACGAACATGTGCATATACGCAACACGAACGTGCCAGAGAAAACTTAAGGGTCTAGCGTGACCATTTGAGGGGAGGCTGCCTAATACGGAAGATGACACGTGCACAGAGTATTCGTCGCGTGTGCGAGTCGGATTTAGGCAGAATTATCGCGTTACGCGCACTGAGAAAGTTGTTAAGTCTGCAATCCGTTTCGATAACCCTTTCGCTACGGTAGCAAAAAAAAATGAAAGTACTCGATGTGCGAAACGGTGCAGATTTTATTAATATCGAAGAGCTACACGTATAAACACTTAGATACTCTGCTTAATTGCCTAATGTATAACTTGTATAAATAGATGGAGGGGTTCGTACCGAAGGGGTTAAATGGCGCAAGATTGATGCCGGACGCCTTGGACATTTTGGAGCCCGCGTTTCCGCCTATAAGACATCCAGGAGAGTAGTATAATTCTCCAGGCGAGCCTTGTCAACGTCGCGTCGTTAGGAAAAAGATAAGATGGATCTGTGGCTGGAGCAGCGCCAGAACCGGTCTTATCGTAAAGAACGAGGAGACGCCGGCAATTCTTCTTTCGATTTATATTAAATGCCATGCAGAGGCTGCGGTAACCTGTCTGCAAGAAATTATGCGCATGAATAAAGGTGAGCGTGGCCATTTTCGGGGGTTTGCTCGTTGTTGCTGGAACATGCAAACGTCGAAGGGTAGACGCATGCTGCATGACGATGGAACCGGATCGAAAGAATCAACGTTGAGACTGGTCATGGTTCTTCTTTCAATAGGTAGTGGAACAAGAAGCAATCTGGGGCCGATGAAAGGCCGTAGTAGACTGGATCTGCCGCGAGACTAGGGGTCACGTATATATGTACATATGTACATACGTTAGGAATCTCTGGAGACAACTGATCTTTATATTTATCTTGTTCCTGGGTCATTCACCGTGGGACTTAGTTCCATAATCTCTTTAGCGTACGCGAGAGGCGCAGGCAATAAACGTACATATCTATTTCGCTGTAGGTTCTTTCATCTAGTACGACGAAATTGCTCCAAGGTTTTGAATGTTCACAATGCAGTAACCCTTTGCGGTCTATGTCGAGTGTGGCTCGACATCGCGTTTCGACAATGTCTCCCGACTGTGGCCTCACAATGTGGCCCGACAATGTCTCAATCTTAATCCAAATGAGATAAGATCTGAGCTACAGTGTAGCATATCAGAAATAGACCATGCCTATTGAAATTTTTGGCTTAGTTTTAGTATTTTCAAACCTGCGCGGACCTGCTAGTACGAAATTGCGAATACAGCGCGGTCGAGCTGGAACGAAACGGTGAAGAGCGCTCGGTCCGCAAAGGGTTAACGCGTTACGTGGCGGATCGATCTTCTAACTATAACTTTCTTTGACTTAAACGATGCAGCAACTATGACGATAATTAGTCAAAACAACAATTTTCATCCTTCCTGTATTACATCTTAAACGTTAAAGCTTTTTCTTGATAATAATGATTTTTGCAATCTAGTAAAGATTTCAAGTCATATACATGCATGCGATAAATAACACTGTTGGTCTTGAGAACGTGGGGCGAATAAGATCCACGTGGCGCGGACCGTGTTAAGTAACTGCACATTATTATAAAGATTTTGATATATTTACGACAGAATATTGTATGTGTATATGTGTATATATTAATATAATCCAATTTCTTTTTATTAGTAGTACCAATAAATATTTTATGACTGTTTAAACGCAGAACATTTCGAAACAATTAACTCATTATAGTAATCGTCGTAAATACTTGGAATTTTAACCACCATTTATGTGTTAAGTTAAACGCTAGAACTGTACAGAAAAATTATTTTTGACGATGCAGACCGTTTCGTCTAACAAGTGTTCCAGAAATATCAGTGTCAGCATGTAACATCCTAATGGGAAATCAGATACTGATACTGATGAAATTAGTACCATTCCACAGAAGAATATAATGAACTACATACTTTCAGGTTTTATGCACTTAATAATTATGCAATACAATAGAACCTCGATCAACTGTGTCAGGATTCTCCGTGGTCTGGATTATCCGAGACATTTATAGTCGTATCTTCTGGCTCTAAAATTATTATCGTTACAAAGAAGGTAATACAGTTTTAAATAACGTCCTTCAATATCTCGAAAAATGTATATTTTATCGTTCCTCCTCAGATCTCAATTTGTCTAGCCTATCTGTTTCGCGATTCGACCAGTTAATCGAAATTGCACCGTACCATTGAACAATGTTATGTATCGATAGTTAAGCATTCCACTAAATTCATTGCAACGCTAACGGACGCGATATGAACAACGTTGATACTCATACAATGTGCTTTATGACAACGGTCTTTATTTCAGTAAATACGCACCGTTTGCAGCAATAATATTGTTCGTATTATTTCGCCATCGATTCGACCCGTTTATGTACTTTATCGTCGAGTCCTGTGTACGTAGTTATTTCATTCGGCGAAACTTGAAAGAAGCTTCATAGTTTCAGTAATAACAATACAATATCCATACATACGCTCAAACGCCATATACATTATCGAATATCAAGCATTCTGGTAAATGTCTCTAAGAAATTCCCCGCTGCAATACAATCTTGCATATCTAACAAGTTAAAACATGAAAGATACAACACCCGGACGTCGAATCCGCCAACGTTTCCAAGAAGGTACATATTCGCATTCACGGGCAACCAAAATATCGATGAATAACCGATGCGACACGTATCGAAACAAACATTATATTTTCGATAGAACGCAATATTCTAGGAAAATAAAATCCAGGAACCGATGGTTCTTCCGTTCTACGTAATCGTGTCCCCAACTGTTCTTCTATGCAGGGAAATGTCTGATCGGTAAACGCATCTGGATACGCGCCAGGTGTGTGCATGTGTGCAATGTTATCCCGCATTGATTTCCTGGTATCTAGTCGACGCTTAGGAAAATCTTTTTGCGGTTGAAACACTGCACACCACCCGCAGCGCCGTATTCTGTGACTTTTACGTATGGGAACGGCTGCAACAACGGGAACAAATGCTTCTTTCACGCAAGGATGACAGACACTAATAACTAAAGTTGGAAATTGAAAATTGGCTCCACTGTGCTTGGCACATTAATACGGGAATTAACTTGGCGCGCTAGGAAACCTAGGCGCTCATACTTCTTTCGCAATGGAACGATAATAAAAATTCAGTACATACTAGCTAGAAGTGATGGGATTAATGATGAGCGTGATCCTTCTCATTTAATATGATTGTATTGAAAATACATATGAATTTTTCAGTATCAGAAAGTATCGATTTTCTGGATGATACCTACTCTAAAGTATCGATCCTCCGTAGGTTTGCTTGGTGGCGCATTGGTATCAATAGTTTCACAATTCTATGCATAACCGTGGAGCATTGGTTTTAGTTTAGTATTGTATTGCTTTCATGTTTCTGTCATACAGAGACATATTATGCAGTTCGGCTGTGTTAATTTTGTTTGCAATAGTATCGATACATTCGCTGTCGTCACGATACGGATACCATTCGATATTCATTTCTGCAAGTATCAAAACCAAATGTCGATGCAAAGTTTTTCACCTTTCAATGCGTTTCGAAACCTCGAAACATGTGTTTGGTTATTATCGAACAGCTAGGAAAATCACGGGAACGATTCGGGTCATTGCTATATTTAATTATTGCTATCTTTCATAGAATGATAAGTAAACAAGGCTTACATATATAATAATAATAACATATGATATATTTTACATTTTGAAACACATTTAAATGCACAGACGTATACAATCGTGCATAGAATATCAATATTATAGCATCATAAACATGTCGAATGTAAAAGTTAATTACTTGCCATTACCTCGGAATCTGCAGTAATTTAAAATTTACATACCTAATGAATTTCATGTGCAACATACACCTCTTATTATTTCGACATTCTAACTGTATAAAATAAATGTTCACCCTCCCTGTTCCATGGAAACTTAGGCAAGGGTTGGAGGGGGGGAGGGGCTGTCATTAAATATACATACGTGTGGGACGAAGGAAGGATATAAAGTTTACTTGGTTCGATCGCATATTGTCTTTTCCGTCGCGACGGGCGCGTATCGTTCTGACGCAGGGCAATTTGCTCGCCGCTCCAAAATACTGCGATAATAACTGTCAGAAGTTTCTTTTAGTGTCCATCGATTTGGCATGCCTTTATAAATGGCGGATAAAACCCAGCGCGACGACTGAGACCGATTCTAAGAAACTGACTCGTAATCAGAGGGGATTGCCGGTAGTTTAGTTTCACGATTAGTCAGCCCTTGATACACACCCTTTGTGTCCCTCCTACTACGTAGCGTGTATTTATATGTATGTGTATATACATATATGTATATGCCTATGCTTAAGTCCCTCTTCCTTCGTGAGTCACTGACGGAAATTACGATCGATCCGAATAGAAACGAACAAACGAAGTAAGGTTGCGTCCCGGCCGTTCCTAGCAGGAATCCTCCTCCTCGTGTCAGTCTTATCGCAAATGCGTTTAGGACCCCGATGACACTGGATGACGGAACGTCTTTGTCGAAATTTATTCTCCACACGCATTCTCCCGTCGCTGATCTTGTTAGCCTCTACGGGGATACTGTCGATAGTCTTTTGTATACGTGAACGGAGATAAAATGCGGGGCAAATGTTGTTGGCTCCGTAGGGAACATTGTTACTTTAAAAAATAACACACCTTCGCCCCCTTTGCAGGTGTTATTTGCTAAACGAGAGACACGTATACATGTGTACGCGAAAATGAACATTTTTCCTCGCCTTCGGGACTTTCTTCATTCTCTTTGTTCGACTTGTTTCGTCCAGCGGTGCGCGTTCTATAGATATTTATTCTGTTCACGCGTGGCCAGGAAACCGATATCGTTATATTGGACGAATGTCTCCATCGGAATCATTCTCATCTCGTCTGGAGACGACTATATGATACTCGGTTGATCTTTCATCAATTTTCGTCAGCAATCTGGACAGAATCTTTCGTGTTTCATCTTGCGTATATTCGCAGAGCACGTTGTTTGCAAGAGAATCTCCTTGAAGGTAAATGATGGACATTCTTCTGGATTCCCGCGTCTCCCGTGCGACGCGCGTCCTTCTCGTTTAAATCTTTTCTTTCCTGAAATGATGATAAAGCGAAGGGGCGGATACTGAATATTTACACGAAACTCCGTCGCATCGATCGAAACTACCGCCGCCCTCTTAACTTTCTTCTTTCTCCGTTGCCGAGGATCAGGATCAGGGGAATTAATTATACCCGGGGCAAATTAACGCTAATAACTGTAGTGACTCTATCTCCCGCGGCTTTGTTTACTCTTTAAATTAAGACCTCTGTCAATCCCTTCGCCCCCTATCAATTTCAATTACGAATTCGGCAGTTTCTTAGAAAACGATTTTCTACCTCTATCGTTTTATTATACCGTGCAAGGACCGGCCGTTTATATGACCAAAGTAATCCTTTAAATAATCATTCGAATAATTATATCATTTTATTTCATTAGAAAATCGTTCATTTTTATTTTTCCGGGCGAACAAGCCTGTGGAAATGTTTTTTTATTGCTCCGTTCACGACGATTTATTTGGAAACACCATATCTTATGCGAGTATAATTGAAAATTTCACGCGACAGATTGTTTTTAAAACAATATCATTCCTTTATTACGTATTTCGAATGAATGTTAATCCTGATATTATGTTGTGATTTCATTTTCCTTTTAAAGCCGAAGTAAGTATGTGTTTAAACGTATAAAGGGTACAAATACCATTACCAGGTACAATATGCTGGGAAAAGAATATCAAGCGCAATGATATTATTGGAGCACGAAGTTTATGTATTTCTTGAAAATTTTCTTTCGGTCGCGATCCTTCGCTTCGCTGCCAAACTAAACATAACGCCTCTGCTTCGATTCGGTATACTTCGTCTTCCTGCGTTCGTTTCTGATGACAGGAGTAATTACATTTTTATGTTGTTCCGACACGAGGCCAGTACGTGACTGGAGCGAGATCAATTTGTCTCGAAGACCGGCGTGTTCGCAATGGCAAATGGTATTTACTCGGAATAACGTCAAGAAATTGAAGAGAAAGAAATATACGACGACTAATGAAAACACGATTGCACGGTGCAACGTCTGCACTCAGGTTTCCCCGTGCCTTCCTGCCATTTAATAAATATCGTACACAAATGTCTACATGTGTACACGTCGTCATGAAATTTCTTCCAGAAAGATTGACCCGAGGTAATCGTGTTTAATTGTGTTCAGTTTGTGTTAGCAAAAACTATAAGTTTTTCAGCAAGTTTTTCAATCGTTGAAATTATAATGAAATGGTGACTTATGGTGAAACTTTGAAGTTAATCATTTAATGTATTCGTTTGCATATTAATTCTATGGTTTCATGTGAATGTTACAAACATTTCAAAAGGACAGAATGTGACACGAGATTTTAACTTTCAATGCCATGTTGCTAATGCGGAATACTGAAGATAAAGGTAATTCGGAATAGGTTCCATAGTAAATGAAATAGGACCGATTTTCGAGACTACAGCAAAACCTGTTGAGAGGAATGCCCTGTACCTTTTCTGCTATGTAATGTACATTGAAGGCAAATATTTGCAGTGCTTCATATGTGAAATGTGGCGTCACTGCGAATGTGCTGGTTATGACACTGGAAATTATGTCATTTGTTCAATTTTTCAAATTGACCAGAGTTGCAGTTAGTTCATGATTTTTTTATTGTTATTCAGAGTTTCAAATGTAATAGTTAATAGTTCATTAGTTTCCCTATGAGTTTACACAGTTTTGTTTTTTCCCATTTTCCTGCCACAATTTTGTATTTATCTTAAACAAACTGGTATGCCATATATGCTGCACTTCCTCTAGTATATAATTCTGTGTAAAGTTTGCAGAATATCTATCGTGGCCGACTACTTTTGTAACCAACTGTATATCAAATGGAAAGAAACTCCACAAGAAGTTCGATAAATTTCGAAAATTTAACACAATATTTAAACTGTGCGAAGCGTCTGTAATTATTGATCTTAGGTTTTATGGGTGTGCGGTGCACAGGGTTGCTGATTTTCGCAATACATAGATCCCCCAAGACCGCCCATTTCAATGACGTTGATGTGCCTGGTCGGTCGCCACGCAAAGTGTACTTCAATTAATCGATCACCATCAGCGTAATCCCGATTGACTTATAACTGGGTCGTACATAATCCGTAGAACGGCGGTCACTATAGAATGATTTAGTGTGCCTCGATACGACGGTACGAAGGTCCTATAGTAAATTATTAAAATTGTGTACTTGAAGCTGCCACATTGATGTAAGGTGCTACATTTACGCATACCAATTTACACATACAAATCACACATACAAAACAGGATAGTAAAGGGAGACGTCTGGAAAAATTTGTGGCAACTATTAATAAAGATGAAACCGAGGAACGATGCTGACGGAGACAAACGACAGGGCGCTGTTAATTCCATTCAACATTCTAGCGTGGCGGAATAATTAGAATTAATGCACTTGAAGACGTTAATAGAATACGCATGATCCTACCACGAGAACTAGATGAAAGACAGTTGTATGTAGTTTTATTCCAAGACGAAGGGAACCATCGGTCGTGGATCTGCTTCCAATTTGACGGCGTATGCACAGTTAGAAAATTATGACTTAATTAAGTTTTGTGTGACAACCGTTTAAATAGTCAATATCGGTCATTTCATTGTCGCTCGTTATCAGCTCGACCATTTCATCATTTCGGCGGAAGATTATTTCTCGAGCCGCGCAATTCGTTTTTGTCACTGCAGATAGGTCATACAAGGAGAGGATAGAACGTGGTGTAGCCGACAAAAAAAGCCAGCATATCGATGTGATAACGCAAATACGCAGTTTAATTTTTTTGCATTCAAAATTTTGTTGGTACAGGTATTGGTGAGATTCTTCCGATTGAAATAAGATTAAATATGACACAACTTGGATCATGGTTTTTAAGTAACAGTATTGCATTGAGTAATGCATTTCATTAACCGCGTTTAAGCTGTCAAAGGTGAGGGACAATGTCAGGAGCCTTTTATAGGCAGCGATAACGAAGGTGGCATTATACTAACTTCTGACAATGTTGTGAATGTTATTTATAACTGTGTATTTAATATAAGTAAGTATAGTATGTAAATATAACCCAAATTATATTTTGTTATTTTTATCGCAATAATCTCATTGATCTGTTTCACTCATTTTCGGCTTCAAGTTAAGCAAAAAAACTATACATGTGATTTTGTTTACATCACAGGTAGGCATAACTCCACAAAGCACGGATACAACTGATTCGACGCCATATGTACATAGATACGGAGGGCGCGAGCGTGCTATTTCTTCGGTAACTCTCGTTACATACAGCGTTACGATTACTACGACGAACGACCGTCCCACGAGACAGAAACGGCACGATCACGCGTCGAGTAACGAGCAATTTTATCGCTGAGAGAGGATTATGAGTCCAGCGTCTTCCCTCGTGAAGATTAGGCCATTCGTGGGGGGTAAAATATCGTGTGTGGAGCGTATTTACGGTGCCAGAGGAGCACCTTGGATTATCCACGAAAGTCAAGTTAGCACGGCGGGGCCTTCCCCGTAGCTTGTTATCTTATTGTATTGTTAGCACGCCACAGTGCGCCCCGTCTTGGAGCAGGTTTCCCTTCCCCCCGTGACCTTCCCTCTTTTGCACCGGCACCCTTCTTGCTTTGTCATCGCCGTTCCTGCTACCTTCTTCCCTCTTTTTTTCCAGGTCCACTCGACCGACCCCTTACGCCTCTGCGTTCTTTGACAGCGTTTGCCTCACTGTCAAACTGTGTCCCGATCGTTCGTGAACGGGAGCTTTAAACGGCATCAGTGGAGTCGATGAAAGTCAAATTGAAAACCCCTTTCTGCATTGTCCTCTTTATATTAAACAAGTATTCTTTCTACTCTCGGAAATAGGATGTTACGAAATGTCGAATGATAAGCTCAAGTGATGTCTGTATGTAATATTCCTCTTTCGGGACAGCGGATATAGAGGAGCAGACGAGCATGCGAATTCCTGCCTTTTTATTGTAACTTCAAATCGGTCGAGCGAATTCTGATTAATGCTGATTAAATTCTGCGACACCTTTTCATGTTTGTTAAACAGTTACGTGTGCCGATGGATTTCTGTGGCGATGCGGCATGTGTTTCTTTTGCAAACGTCGGAATGGTACTTACAATTAATTCTACTGTTCTAACAATTGGCGGATGTAGTATCGTTTTCCAACGATTCCCGTCGTAGTTACAGCAACGTTGGAACAGATGCCAATTTTGTAAAACTGCAGTCACTAATACTGATGTTATTACAATTTCGTAGATGGAAAAAAGGATCGGATATGTACTACGTATGCATATACTGGAACCTGATATTCCAATAGACAGAGTTACCTTTCTCGTTTCTCGATTCAATCAATATGTTTATTTCCGCCAATTTGTTTCCGAATTTCCGCGTCGTTTGTGCGATACGTTATACACAAGCAGTTTACGGTAAAGGGGAAAACAGATGATCAGATAGGTGGATAGGTAGTCAGAGAACGGAAGGGGATGACTGTGTGTGGGTGTGTGTGTAGTGTTGTGGCCGGCTGGAAGAGATGGACACGCGTTGCCCAAGAGAACGAGAAGAGACGAACTGTCTTCATTATGCTAATGCCGTGCAACTACAGCTGACCGTGGCCAAAAATAGATGTAGATATCGTGGGATGCTGAGTCGAACCTCGAGGGGGTTTTTATCCTCTCTTCTCGTCGTCTCTGTTGGTTCCTATTGCCGTCTCTGTCGTTCATTCTCTTCATTTGCCGGGCGTTACGCTTGTTTCTCGATTCGGAAGATTCCCTGGCGCGGCGCTGGAATGAAATGGTTCCGAGGGTGAAGATCGAATCGCTCTTTTCCTATTCCTACTTTGCACCGGTGAAAATGTTCTGCCCTCTTCTCCACCCTTTTCGTCTACGGTTCTACTCTTCTGTTGTTTTTTCTCTCTTTTTTTATAAAAGCCGCGCTCATTAGCCTCACCTTTGCGAGCACCACAATGGTACATAGGGAAAGTTTCCTTTTTAAAAACTGATGACTGTGTAGGTAATGATGCCCGTTTTTTCACTAACGCCGTCGAAACTACTGGTCAGCATCGTTAAATGGTTCACCGTTCAATTCGACATATAATTCAAGTGCGAAACATATGGGGTTCGTTAAATGGACATGGTAAAAATTATGATTCTTACCCGAATTTCAAATGGAAGTATTGACTTTTAAATTGTTATTTAGGTATTTCTATTTTGTGTTAATGCCTTACATTAACGCTTTATTTGTTTGTATAAAACTTGATTTGCAACATTAATTTGCAACACTGTTGTAAAGATGCTCTGGAGGAGCATGTGATATTAACGTATTTACTTGAAAGATTATATTGAGAAAAAGCATTGAAATTTTCTTTGCAAAAAATAATATCCTAAATAGTTTTTGGAGTAGAATAGTTTTAATAAATATAATGTTTATTCTAGTAGATACTATTGATTAGGCGAATGAATTTAAGAAAGTTAGGTGCCTATTTAAGTTTTCTGTTTCCGGAAAAATAAAAACTTTTCGTTGAGGTAAAACTAATTGAACAAAGGATACACGAAGCAGACTAATTGCAAGACTTGAAAAAACAGTTTCTTACAGGAGAAAGAGTACAGCCAATGGACAACAGTCCATGCAAAACGAATTGATCCCTATCATTAAATTTTCCCTCCGTGCCATATTCTTTTGAACTTCCATTGAGGATTTATTATCGAATTTCCAACAGCATTTATTTCAAAGTCCTAAAGATACTCGAAATATTTCCGTGATCTTGATGCAATAAAATCACTGCTACTCTCATTCCCATAGTCTGCGGGTATGAATTAAATCCTATCTCTTTATACAAATGGAATTAGCTGACTAACTTATCTAATATTGTTATCTAACTGGTGCTGTGCCCACCGTAGACTAAACCGTGTTTCCGTTTTACATCCAGTTTACGTGGTTTGTGGTTACGTTGATACCGTTATTACAGAGGAAACGCATAGCTGCATAAACAATCTTTCTTCGTTATCATTTCGCAAAATTCACGGTATTACATCGCCGCGTGTCCATAAAACGCAGCTATAAAAGTGGCACAGCGGCTTATTGTTAGCATGTGAACGTTAATGTGAACGGTATTATTCTTACACCACAGATAGCCACAAAAAACGACTCGCACAATAAATCACGGGACCATCTTCCTATGCGAAGTGTAGTATTGAGCAAAGAGAAAAATTTGCGTAACTTTAACTGCATTGTTCGTGGTGTTGATATTTCACGGAAGTTATATACAATCGAGCATGCAAACCAGCTTTACTGCTAGATGGCAATTTTAATCGGGAGCCACGGTGGCATGGCCCTTGAAGCCGGCGGAAGCGATGGATACGGGGATGCAAAATATGGCAGATGACTGGCTTTAAAGAAAGAAGAAACAGAAAGAGGGTGGTGCGCTGCAGCGAGTCGGTAATTTTTGTTAAAAATTTATTCGTTTCTGTTTCGTGAGAAATATTACATTGCACTCCTGGTCAGTTCCTATCGCACCTCAGCGGCTACCTCGAACCCCATACTCGATACTGCGTTCTACAACCTACCTTTTATTCTTTGCTCTTGTCTATTCTTACCTTTATTCGCACGTAGTATTTGACGTGTCGGGATGTACCTCCTGTTATTTGCAACGGATTATTCTTATATCAGTGTAACGAAAAAATGTTTTTGTTGCAAAGTGACGGCTGGTTATACAGGGTGACAAGAACAAAGTATTCGGCACTTTTATGGCAGATAGTACATGCCAAATGAAGGAAAATCTTTCTGTAAAGTAATAATTGCCAAAGTTATCAGCATTCTGTCGTTTCGGTTAAAGTGAGTAAATGGTAAATTCTCGTAAAAACAATTGCTCTTGTGTTGTAGGTATGGTAGCTTCAGTAGCGAGCAAGTCACTCGCTTTAATCGAAAAAAATTGTTTATAATTTTGAAGATATTCATTTTTCGATTCATGTTTATTAAGCCCTTCTTTTTATCACCCTCCATACATATAATGCAAGTATTTTAGTACAACATATTATAAGGGTTTTGGAAACGGAAAGCGCATTTGCGTTTCGGCAGCAGTTGCTAGGCTTATCAGAGTCGGCGAAGCGAGGATGGTGCGCTTCCGCTTCCGCTGTTGGTATCGAGAACTCCAAAAGAAAGAGTTTTGGAGTAGGTATCCCACAACGTTTGCTAAAGTTCATCCAGCTAATTTTTAATAAATATATATTAAACAAAATGTCTTGTACATCCTTTTCTGCACTTACATCGCAACAAATTATTTGTTTCTCGAACAAAGTAAGATACGTAATCGTGCCGTACATCGTTAGCGCTTTAAAATGCAAAAGTACTATGCAATTGTTAGTTCCCTCGCCGTCAACGAGATCACCAAATCGAAATACGAAATGAAAGTGAACAGAAGTACGAATCGTAACAATGGGCCGTGATAAGTTTGTATACGTAGAATGTACGAGCGAAGATATTCGTGCAAACGATATGCACGGTCCTTCTGTATCAGACACCGGGATCTTTTCCCGCTGCGAACCGTAGCACACAGAGGCCATCGGCGTCGGTACAAAGAATTTTCTACGGATCTCATTCGTTGCCTCCCTCCTACACTGTCACTTTGCCTCCTTCCCTCTTATACACGCGAGGGAACGAGATTAAGCAGGTGTACAGTACGCGCCAGAAGTTCTTTCACCTTTCTTTTCGTTTCGAAAGTCAGCTTATTCCGTTCCTTCGTTAATTGCGTTTTCACGTAGCACGGACGAGAAATCAAGCGTGACCCGAGAAAGTGATCTCTATCGAGGCGATGATAGAGTTGAATCACTAGGTGGCTGATTCCGAGCTGGCAGGACCGTGATTTTTCGTGGGTTGTATGTCGTTTCTATGCGAATACAAGCGTGCATCGGGTAGCCGCGAAAACGATATGCGGTGATCCAAGTCTGTCGTATCTTGGATCTTTGCTCGTTGTGCGCCATGTCACATACAAAGGCCACCGCCGTCGAATATAATGAATTTTCTTTCTGATCTGGCTACCCTTCTCTTGCTACGTCTTTTCTCTTGGGCGTGAGCGCATGGAGAAACAAGATTACGCTGACGTATCGTACAGAGTGGTCAGTTGAAACGCTCCGTACTACTACAAATGCTCAGCTGGGAAGGTTCACGTAAACGTACATGAATGAGCGAGAAAGATACAGACATATATCTGCTTCTCTGTCATCACTGTGAACATGTGTCCTAAGAGGGGACATTCACTGCCGTGCATTTGCCTTATTGTGGAACATTTCAACTGTGCAGACTGTACAAGCGTTGGAAGTTCTGTTTCCTAAAGGCAGGAACGAGAAGAGACGAGCAAGGAAAAAGCGAGAAGAGAAAGAGAGATTTAACTCTCTTCCACCCGCGGCATGCATGATAGTCAGCGGACGATGCGCGACCAAACCTAACCTAACTTCGTTGCCGGTTCTCCAGCAGGGTAAGCAGGCTGGGTCGCCAGGCGGCGAGAGGGAAAAAGAAACGGATAAATGAAGAGTGTGGGTGGTGGGGACTAGATCGGCGCATGCGCGCCGACGACGCTTATTGAGCCATGGAGAGGGGCGGTTGGTGCCTCGTCGTCGTCGGCGTCGGCGGCGCGGTGGCGGCGTCGGCGACGTGGCATGCTATACAGTCGCACGGCTGCAGCGAGGGGGAGGCGGGCATCTCATATTATGCAAGGGAG
Organism: Nomada ferruginata; assembly: GCA_963583965.1. Classification (NCBI taxonomy): domain Eukaryota; kingdom Metazoa; phylum Arthropoda; class Insecta; order Hymenoptera; family Apidae; genus Nomada; species Nomada ferruginata. Next base: position 17,044,814 of record OY757213.1, read on the forward strand.
GGGATCCTGGCTCCTCGCAGTCGGGGAACGGAGAGAAAAGGATGATAAACGATGGTTGAAGAGAGACGGAGCTAGGGGGAGCGCATGAGATGGTGTGTGTCACGAAAGTTCGTACATACGATAAAGGGAGACGGAGCCAGATGATTCGAGAGAGATAGGGTGTGAATGATAAACCTTGGGGGACTCCAGAAAGAGAGTAGGACAAAGAGAATGAGCGAGAGCGAGCAGGAAAGCATTAGGAGCGGGTCCGAAATATAATAGAAAGAGAGGTACCGAAAAGCCAATGTGTGTTGGACTGAAAAGGAATGGGACATAAAATGTTTGGCAGAGAGGGAGAGAAAAAGATGGGCTTGTGTATGAATCGCGGAATTGTAGGTGTGATTAAGCGAGACAGACGGAGGGATATTTGAGAGAACGAATGAAATGGATCGAGAAGGCGCTGAGAAGGAGGAAAAAGATAGATACACGTGAAACACGTTTTGTGTGTGCGTGCATGCGGACGGGCAAAGAGCGAGAGAGGACGACATTTGCTGGGGGTAGAGAAGTGGAAGGACTAGTGTAGTGGGGGCGAAAGGGGAACGCGAGGGGCAGGGTGAGGGGGCGCTGCCGTCGGACAGTCGGTGTCGCGCCAGGCCCCCGCTAGCGGCTAGCCAAGCAAGCAGTAAGCAGTCGCAATCCCGTCGCCTAACCAGCATCGCTCGCCTTACCTTTTCACCCTCTTACAAAATCGCATCGAGGCTTCCGTCAGCTGCATATATTTGCCCCGTTCCATCAGCCGGTCCCTCCGACGTCGTCCGTCACGTTCGTCGTCGCCATTGCCGCCGCCACCGCCGCCGTCGCCGTTGCTGCTACTGCCGTCGTCATCGTCGCACACGCAGTACGTCGTCGTTATTGCTCTCGCAATCGTCGTTCAGTCGCGCGTGGTTTTTTTAGCAGCGGTTTTGTTAAAGGGAAAGCGCGAGCAGATAAAAAAACCGAGTCCTTGTGATTGAGTAAGCTGATTATGAGTTGGTATAGTGCAGCAGGTCAGCACGGATCCGGGCCAGCGTTGTTATATTAGTGAGAACAAGTTTTCGTGGTTTTTTTTGTGTCGCGATCCAGCTGATCGACCGGAACAGTCAAGTGCGAGTAAAGGAAAAGTATTTTTTCGCCATTTCTCGTTGTCCTTAGTGAGAAAGAGAGCAAGTGCAGCGTCTAAAAGAAACGGCTATTAAAAGGAAGCTTGTATGTCACACGTTGAAAGAACAAGCCGTGTCATCGTTGAAATAAGTGCTGAGAAATAAGATATATATCTACTTTGGTGTGTTGTTCGTTACCACAGTGAGGAGTTGCAAGTTCCGAAGAAGCAGCGAAGGCTCCACCGACCGCCTAACCTGTCACGGTGACCGACATCACGGCGAGATCGCGGCTGATACCTCCGCGTGTTCCGGCGCAAGGTAGTACAGAGCTCTCTATTTTACGATGCATATGTACGTCCACGCGTGTATCTATATATACATATTCGTATACATGCAGCTGTAGAGCGATAAGTCGTACACGCCATTGCCCGCGCGTGGGCGCTGTGCTGTTTGTATTTGGATATATGTATGTACATATATTACGGTTTTCGTCGTTATCCCGATGACGTCATCGTTTCCGTAATTGCGTTTTTACGCCGTTGCAGAAACGACGACACTCCATCTTCCTTATTTATGCTATTTACGAGCTACGCAAGATTGTATTAGGAATTCATTTCACACGTTCTTCATCCGGGTTTCATTCTGCTTATCGCGTGTCGTTGACTCATTCGAATAGTTGCGTCGCCACGTTATTTTTTATTTTTATATTACTCCTCGGTGGAAGCCGGCAGATCGTTGCTCCATATTGCACGTTTTGGTTTTCCGATTTGCCGACCGATGTCGTCATATGGAAGATAACCTTTGGTCGTAGATGCGTTCATCATTATCGAAATCGTTAGCCGTAAATGCGCGCGCCTTGTCGATGTTTTCTTCGTTACCATAGAAACGCAAAGAAGAAGAAAAAACAAAAAACGCGCATTTCGAAACGGTTGGCATCCAGACCCGCCACTTTCTAGATGCACATCATTGATTGACAGTCGTTCTGAAGGTGTTTCGCGACGTGTTTATTAAAGCAAAATTGTTGAAAACGGTGCTACGCACCTATACATATAGTGTATTCGACTCCGATTTGGTGACCGCTTGGCCACGTGTCATAAAATCTCTGGTTCCAGTGCGCCTTTGAGATTCGCCTTTTCAGACTAATGTTTCGTAACGCGGCAATTTTTGTCCCCACACGTTTCAATTCTAAATCCCGTTTTTCCTTACCTTATATCGATATTCTACCGTTTCTTTTCCCTTTCCGTTTGAAATTATACCGTCGAGTCGCGTACAAATTCTTTCGTAGGCGTCTTCGCAGCGGAAAGTAGCATACAATTTAATGATCCGCCGCTTGTGATCCACGGGAAAAGTGCTCGACGATATAATTCCCGTCAAGCTTTTCTTCCGCGGGCAAAAATAAACCGCGGTTGTAGACAGCTCTAGAGCTCGGTATGCCTTCAGGGCGCGTGGTTACTAATGTAGATGCATGACCTGTACGGTGCACGTTCCTAAAACAAGATAATGTGATGCGTGAGAAGAGCGCTCGCGAAACTCGTTACTTTACTTTTAACGATAGTTACTCGTGACTCCTATCTTTTTACGATAAAAACGTTTTTCGACTATTTCCCACGAATTCCTCATCGCGATGCACGCACTCATATGTAATTCTTTTGCGATGATATGTTTTTACGAATTGTTTATATTACTATGAATTAAGTTTCTGATGAGCATGGACTACCAATCAAGCGACCTTATATTTAAAAAATATTCAATTCGAGTGAATATGTACTGCGCTAGTTGTTTGAGAGCAACTGATCAGATAGTTTGGGGATAATTTTTGGTTAAAATATCATAAAATACCGTTCCTATATCGTAGATTTTAAATGTATTGTTACAACTGTGCGAAGTCGCGTTCTTCGATCGTCTTGTACATATTTCAGCGCAAGACAGGTATGCGACCTGTTTTTGTCTAGTGCTTATCTTACGTTTCGGAGGCTTTAAATTTTAGGTAAACGTACGTATTCTCTGTAATTCTATGTACATATCTACTTTTGAGAACATTTTTCGCCAGGCAGGTTCATTCTAATTTCGGAGTATCGTATTTATAAATTGTTGCTATTCATTATGACCCGTTAGCAATCACAATTTTGTATGTATTTGTAGTACTTCAAAATCTACAAATTTTTGTTTCTGCCACATGTTGCATTTACAAAGGCTAAATGATTCATCTCCCTTCGCAATTAAAATAAGTAGTCAATTATTTTTTAGTGCCATTTGAATTTACTGTATCAAAAGAGAAATGAACGATGTTATGGGAAAAATAACTATGTACGTACTAGTAAGTCGCTACATGTGGAGATGACTGGAAAGTATATCTGTTTGTTCCTGGTAAAGGTTGTACATACTATAAAGTATCATCTGTAGAATATTTAATTTAAACACACGTGGTCGACTGTTGTGTAGATGCAATTAGTTTTGGATATAAGGATATATTAAATATGGATTCAACGACAGCAGTTCGCTGCAGAATATTGTGACCTGCGGGACGAAACAATAATCGTCAATTGTTACTTTATAACGCATTTTCACCCCCATCTTACATTGTCTCGAGTAGTAATACACTTGTCAGCAGAATTACCATTCGGAGTAAAATCTTATATCGCGCCCGCAAACAACCATATTTCTAGGCTGTTGAGATCTTATTAAAAATCAGAATCAACAACAGAATTGTACCAACGCGTCTTCCCATTTACAGTTAAAACTGATACTCTGCCCTATCCTTCGAGCAGTGTACTTGAATTTTCGCCGCACTCCTTAACCGTATGCACGCAAATCGGTCGGGCTATATTCCTTAAATGTGTACGTCACAATGGAAGGTTAATTTCTATGTGCCTAGAATGCCGAGGGAATTGATGTGGAAATATGTTGCGTGCATCCCACACACATCGGTGTGTCGAGTTTAACGCATCGAATTACAGTACCTTCGTGGGCGTGTCCCACTAACATTCCGACCTCGGTGTCTTTTATTCTATTGAGTCTCACTATACTGCTCCGTGCCTCGAACCCTTTTTTTAAACACGGTGTCCTTGTTTACGACGATTGCAGGAACTCACACCTATAGTAGCGATGCGTAGGCTGTCTGTGCGCTAGAATTAGAAGATCGTTAGAAATCGAAACGAGCAATAGGATGCGGACGTGGTTGAAACAATTTCTGCACTGTTTCTTTGCATTCAGGCTCTCGTTTTACAATGTCGCCTACAGATATCGGAAACATCGTGTGTTAGTTCCCAAAGGTATATGGGGGCTACTTAATTTCCCCTATTATTGTCCCCCCCTTGTATAATATACATATATCTATACAATTATGATACCCTCCGGCCAGCAGTAAAGTATGTACGTAGTTTGATTCCTTGACTAGAAGTTAGAATTGGAGCAGAGTAAAATTTCCTATTTGGATTATTCGTATAGGTCGAAGAATCCGGGTTCAACGCCTTCGTACTGCAGTTTTCCGATTTTCTTGAAGAGCAAATCGTCTTCACTATCTTCGCTATATGCGCGGTGACTGTATTTTGGTAAATAAAAGATGATTCGAACTGGTCAATTTCTTAGCATATGCTTGCACATTACGTATTTGTTTCATGCGGTGAAATATTTTTATGCGATGCGATTTGTTAAATTGCGAATGAAATATTACATTCTGTAACATATTTACAGTGCAGCCGGATATATCATAAATAAAACTAATTTCACGTATCGTTACATTATCGCTCGAAACATACGAACGATAAATTTCGTGTCAGGAAGACCTAGATGTCTAACTCGATTTTCCCGAACATTCAAACGATTTTTGTTCGGAGCGCAGTTCTGAATTGGGAAACGTGATTGCAATTCGCAGCGGGAAGATACCGCGAGCCAAACAGAAAGGAAAGGGGACGCATGTGCGTTATGGACTGCGTGACGTAACGAAGTCGAAATTATCCCGGTTAATAGCATGGGTAGAAATTCTAGTTTACCGCGAGCCATGCGGCATCGTGCGTTTTCACGTTTTTGTCACGCTTTTACGGTAAAACCGTTCCCGAAAATAAAACACACAGAAATTGTGTATAGAGTTACAACGCGGCAGGGATCCCCGGCGAAGGAGTCCTATTTATACATTTCGTGTTGGTCGTTTGCCAACAGAAATCACATTTATATCAAACGTCGTCAATTTACAATCCTCGCAAAACATTCGCGGTCGAATTTTCGCTGGCCGTGCGGTGCGATGCCGTAAATCGTTTCGCAGATCGTCTGACCGGTTACACGCGACGCCACGGCATACATGTGCCCTTCCAATCGCGGAATTTCTGTCTCGGTATCGTCGCATGACCTCCTGCAGGATAACGCAACCGCTGGTATATACCGTGGCGGCTGTAGGACACGGCAATCGACATCGCAACGATCGATAACTCGGAAACGTATATTCTCTATGTAAATTCTGGTAGTCTTCTGTCCTGGTCGGGGCTTAATTAATCAAAAATAACGTATAATACGAGTGTCCTCGGGTCGGTTGTATCCGTGCAAGTATCACCGGAAGTCTCCGTACCATTGAGAAAAGAGTAGCGTGGTAATAGAACGCGTTCGTCTTGTCTCGCGGTGAAAGCGAAATATATATGACGGAGGCAAATACGCTACATGCTATGTAGCTGGTGTGTGCTTATTAGAAGCTCGTGAAAGAAAGTCAATGAGAGGGGAGAGATAGCGATGCGAGCAAGAGGCACACTTGCGAGCGACGATGTAATTCATGAGACGAGACGACGAATTACGTCGAAGGGCGAACCAATTGTCGGAGTTAAAACGTGCAAAACGGGAAAGGAGCGGTGGCTATGATCCAACGGTATCGAGCGATCGTTGGGCTGGCAAGAGGAATTCAGAATAAATAGCGGGGGAGCATGAAGAGTTAACACTAGAACTATGAAATCGGTCGAAACGTCGGTTTTCAGATTTCTTGTTTTACCCATTATACATATTGCGTTCGGTTCTACACGACCTGATACTGGATTTACATTGGTATAACTCTTTCGCTTAAAGCATAACAGTTTGTAATTTTAGATTAGAATGTTGGGCAAATTCCACGGGAATGTTGTCTTGAAAGCTTTCAAATAGAAGAAGTTATATCACTCTGAAACGTGATCACATCATATAGTCCTGAACACAATATGGGGGTTGAAATTATTCAGATTAAATAGGTATTGTTGCAGGAATTATATTAAGGCGGAACAATGTATCTCTATTTAATATCCATTCAACTACTCTAATTCTCATAATCTGTCTAACGTATACCTAAGTGTACCAATACCCGTCGGTAGCTCTACAGTTAAGCAGAAAGAAGGAACCGAAACGAAACGAAGAAAAGGTACAGGTGCGTGGTAGATAGAAGAAAGCGATGGAACTGTCTGGCCATTTTTCCATTGCGGCGATCGATGATGCGTGCCAAAAGTCCCACGATCGTTCGGTCAGACTTTAGTCTGGCAACGTTAACAATGAGAAAGAGGGAGCGAGGGAAACCCTGAAGCGTTAAGGTCGATTCTGATGCCTGTCTTCGAACGTTCCTGGGCATCCCGTATATGTGTGTAGGCGGGGTGGGTGTGCCTCGTTTTAATTTTAGCCCCGTGACAGGCTGCTCCCGTGAGGGAGAAATAGGTGGCGTTGACCCGCCAACGTAACCTACAAATATTTGTCTCTTTCTCTCGTCATCGTACCGCTCTATCGTCATCTCGCTCTCTTCGGAGTATGTACTGGAGCGCATATGCCTGGAGCAGCGATACATCACGAAAATCCGCGGGTGTTCTTATACATGTACCCCTTTTTCGGACGCTTGAGCGAACTTATAGTCTGACGACATTCTCCTTCTCACTCTTTTCTCTCCAGCCCAGGCCTTTATACGTGTAGGTATATCTCTGGCCCTTTCGTTCGCGTTCTCTTTTTTCTTCCTCTGTTTCTTTCATCGTGGCTGACCTATCTTTTCGTGTACCGTGCAGGGCGAAAGAGAAAAATGCAACGCACGGGGAAGATATATTCTTTTTTATTTTACGTCCGTGAGATATCTGTTTATTTCCGAGAAGTGGGTACTGAGGAACGGCTTTACAGAACTCTGTATATGTTTTATAGTTTGGAAAATTGAGCGGACGCCTGAGAAATACTTGACGTGTCTAGATTTTGTATTACCTTTGAGACGTACAGTATTATTTATTATTTACCTTTCATTTCATTGCTATCGCAGGTTTTCGTAATGTGTACATACCTCTGTTTCTACATTTTCACCCACTTACACTTCGGAAAATCAGCGTTCCGGAGTTCATCGTTTCAAACGTTTCTGTATTTACAAATGCTCTCTACGACACGAGCTTTCCATTACTTTTGAAGTTACGAACTTACCTACTTTATCTGCCACTTCTTCTCAGTTTCATGAGTTTCTTACAGTCCGCAATTTTAAAGCGTATTCGACATTCCATATCTTTTTCGAAACAAGCAATTTTTGCTTGTCGTATACGTAACGAATAATAATTTAAGTACCACCCCGTGGATTATGAGCATTCCACAAAAATCTTAAGGATACATCTAACACATCCAACTTTAAACAAATAATTACACCGTCTTTTAATAATTGAAGGGTTGCGCGGTAAGTCACTTTCGTAACCCTTATGCAGGTGACGAAAACGTTCAAAGAATTTGAAACTTAGTTATTTAACGTGTTTTGTCGAATTTTTTGTTCACGAAACGCGACTCGCCGTAAGCATATCTAAAGAAAGAGGATCCGTGGTGGTTTTGCCATATTTTGTGAAGAACATAAAATATTATTAAAGCAAGTATGTACATGAAACGGGTACCCAAGTATAACCGGTTGTCCGCACAAGGGCTGACGCGATACCCCATATGCGAGCAAGTCATGAACCGCCCCTTATCGTTCGACTGTAGAACGTTCAACACTTAAGGGTTAATATTTTAAGTTCGCCATAAATTCCGCTCGCGACGATGGTCCGGTGTGTCGCATTTTCTCCACGTTGCTTCTCAGCGAAAAAAAGGAATAAAGGTGCAAAAACAACAGAGGATGGAAGGAAAATTGTCGGGTTGTTTTTAATTTAAAAGCGGGCCGATCGTAATTCTGTTTTCCTACCGAACTAGCCGGAGCTGATGGTACATTCATTGCGTCAGAATTTGATTTCGCAGAAAACGATAAATATTCAAGGGCACACGCTTGAAACCCGCGCTCTCTCCACCTATGGGCACGCGTTCGCACGCTTGTGCAGAATGTTCCCATGTGGAATTTCATCGTTGGAGAGCATTTTGCGATGTGACGGTGCACCACGTACAGCAGCCGACTCCTCGACAATGAGTCAGAATGAATGATTTGCAAGCGTTGAAATGCATGAACGAGCAAGCCGAGCGCGACGTCCGATTGGACTGCTGCCTCTTCGTAGTCGCGCCCTCGCCCTCCTGTACGAATTTATGGCTTTAAAGCGTCCCGATGCATCTACTCTGTGGCGCCAAATTGCTTTCCAGCGGTTTTTTAGCGCCCCGCTCGCCGCGTATCGGGGCAGTTTTACGTTTCATCTAATTATATTCCGCCATCCGACGATAGTTTGTCGTACCAGTGGCGAGGGTGTGCGCGTTAACGCCGTCGTTTTTCACTTTTTAACTTCTAACGATTTCATTTTGGAGTAATAATTTTTGTTGCTGTTCGACTGAATCGGTTTTCATTTGTCCCTATTTCTTCATTTGTCTTTTTGGGCGAAGTTTCTTACTTTGTTGCATTTTTCGTTGCACAGCTAGGGGATTATCTGTGGTGTGGATGTAAACGTGCTCCGAAAACGAGTCAGAGTAATTCGAATTTTAATGCGTAGCGGTACGGATCGCAGGATTGGTAGTTTCCCTTTTTTTTTTATGTTCTTGTCAAATTTCTTAGATTAGCGGATGGTGTATTTGATTTGGAGTTTTATATGTAGCACAGAACATCATCGGCATATTATACAGAGGCGCGTGCAATCATTATTTTTGTTGTGAAACACTCTGCGTGACTCTGAATTCTTATTTCAGATGTGTAGTATTTTGCGTTTTAATGTTCTTCGCTTAATTCCGCATAAATCAACATTTCCACAGCGCTGACAAAAAGTTATTAGCATTTTATGATTATGTTAAATATTCATACGCATGAATAAAAAGGTGCTGCTCGTGCATTTGGTAAAATTTGCCGGCGTTTTAAAGAAGTCTAGACAATGATACTAACTTATGCCAGAAAATTACGGAAACAATAGGTGTGCGTAATTTACGTATGTGAAGTCATAAAACACTGTATTAAATTATCGTAGGTGCAATTAAGGGGATCGTAGGATACATATATGTAGTGCTTTATGCAGGCAGCTGAATATGTAAGAAGAATTAATGTATCTTGCTGCAGCGAAACACCTTTCATAATTAGCGAGACAAATTGATAAGTCGGCTCACGTGATTATGCTTGAAAATTAACAATATTGCCGCTATCTCTGCATTTGATGATCATTATATCCATTTCTGTTTGTTTAACGCATGTGGAATTTCGTTATATAACAACAGAAAGTAAACAACGAAGAAAACAAGCAAAATATGTAAAAATTGTACAAAAAGTGTAAACCGATGTGCAGCAGATGTCTAATGAAGTGCAATATGTAAAAATTGGGACGAGAGCTTGTCCGGCGAGTTATAAATTTAGCAAGGACAACATTTCTCGGGAAATCAATAACATTCTCATTTACAATTAAATTTTACACAAACATTTGAGAAATTTACAACGCGCGTTTCCATTTTCTCGTCACTAAATCATCGTATTGTTATTTAAATATTGCAGTTCACACCTAGCTTGAAATGATCGTGTTTTTAAAATCTGTCGGAACGAAATGCTACGCTATTATCAATTGCGCTGACGCAACTACAAAGAACTCGCATAAATCCCAAACTATCGTAGCACTACGTCAAAATGCAATTACTCAAACTTTTTTATGTAACCTCCAAACACTTAAGCAGCTAGTTCTAATTCATACTGGCTCGCTAAAGCATTCTTAACGCAAGCGTACTCCAAAATAGAGTTTGACTCATCATTCCCGAGCAGCGGACGATTGTTTTGCGAAAACGGCAATCCTATTTTCTCTTCAAAAATGTCGAAGAAGTTTAATGGGGTAGTGGTTCTCGGTTAGCGTGAATTCGGCGAGCGCAGATAGTTCTCCGGTTTGCCGGTATTTTACGAAATATGTTCCATCCTGAAATCACCGCGGATGCGATAACTTGTTAGTTCATAGGCACTTAAATCACGAATGTGTGGGTGTAAAGGGGTGTGTGATAGCGCGTGTGCGCCCCCACCACGTCCGTGCATACGCATACATACGTCCATACGTGAAATGGTGTACGCTGGAACCGATGCCCGCGAATCGCCGATCAATATCGCCATTGTTTTCCATTCAGCTGATAATACCGGCGGCTTTCACGGCATGGCGTTCGGTCTTATTGTAGAAGTTTGCTCGTTCAGCTTAGTTTCACGAGGAAAATTTTAGTTGTTTTCGCGTTAAATACTTAGCAAACCGGCGGGGCCATTATATTTAGTTCGCTAACTTTCCCTTCGCCGTATCGATTCATCATTCGCGATTATAGCTCTAATCGGGAACCGTGTATATACGTTCAAGCGTGTGCGTCATTTTTGCGATTACGCGAACAATTAATTTGAAGATTTTTGGGACTCTAGCACGTGTCAGGTTTTTTGCCCAACGAACTGTCGAGGGATTTTGGACAAGTATTGTTGCATTTTAGAGCGCTTTATGCGCACAACCGGTGCGCCTGAATTGCGGTGAAAATATAATACTTACTTAGTTGCACTGCACAGAGTGTGCGTGGAAGTATAATAGTGATGATGTCATGGGTAGGTAATTACGAAAGATGAAATCACCTGTTATTTAGGAATCTTGTCTGCTCAGCTTTGAAATTGGAACATCGTTCCAACATGAATGGTTGATCAATTCCTTTACGTTCTCGTAATCATGTTGCAAGTATGTAATATTAATTCTGCTCCAAAGTTGAGGGTGAAATAATGAGAAATTCACTCTTATCCGGTATTGGGGATAGCGTGATGTTACTACAATAAACGTTATCCTTGCTAATTTTTTGCAACTTTTTCAGTACAGCTTCGTTAATGTAGAACATAAAATATTGAATTTCTAGAATACTCTTTGTGAATGAATTTTATACATATACGCACATATATAAATTCTTTCCCAGTACAAGGTAACCCTCGTATTACGAGAATATTCTGTTCCATAAAAATGCTGCGTTACATAAGTCGCGTTACGCGAGACTCACAATTAGATCTAGCAGAAAAAAAGCGGGGTTAGTTTTCTAATTTTTTAAAATTGTCTCAGGTTTTTTTGTGTAAATTATATAAGCTATAGTGACGTGACAAACAGGAATATATTTCTATCTAATTCAAGCTGGTATGCAGTGCTTTTAATCCGCACAACCCGTCTACCTTTCGCAGAGTGTTATTGGAGGCTAATATCGTCGGCTGTTTTAGCTTTATTCGTATGAACTTGGGATGGAAATTCTGCTACTATTGTCATTTTTAGTTTATCGCGTGAAGAACTTTGTTACTAGTGACTCCGACCATACAATGAATATTAAAAAATATGCAGGATGTTTCATATATATAAGTGGAAACGATGGCATACCTCACGATAGGTTAAAAAAATGTTCCTACAATAGTTATTTGATATGAATGGGAGCATTAGGGGGTATAAATAATTTTTCGCAAGTTGTCGTGTTGGTAGAAATATGAAAATCAAGTTAATTTTGTTAAATGGGACTCCATATTATTTTATTCATAGTATGATGGCGTATGCCGAGACGAATACAACGACCTATGACATGATATCATTGCATGCAACAGAATGCCAAAAAGCAGATCCGAGAGAGTCAGATATCGGTAGCTGAACCCTACGAGCAGAGCTAGAAAGATCTGCAGCATGTTCGTTGAAGAATTTAAGGTGCTCGATTGCCAGGAAATGTACACCTGTTACCGATTTAAGCCAATACAATGGCCAATAGCGGAGGGTCGCGAGCCTACAATACGATCGCCTGAAATATTTTCCTGGGGAAATCAAAACCGTCGAAGACTTGATGTTTGACTCTAGCTAGCCTTTTAAGAAGATTGTCGGGTAGTAGGTATACTTCTATAGAATTGTGTTCTTTTGTGCACAGGCATCGAGGTAAGGTATATACCTTGCGGGGAAAACCACTGTCTGCGGAGCAATAGAAGCTCAAGACCTTTTTTCGATGGCAGACGATCCTTCTACCGACCTGCATTCGCTACGGTCGACACGTGTTTCACGGTGAACCGTTGTAACAAGTGTCAGACAATCATGGATTATCCCCGGTGATCTCCTTTCGATCAACCTGTACGTTTTTCTATCTCCCACATTTTATCACAACATCTTACAGAAATGTGTAATCAAAACACAAGATAAGATCCATGGTTAATTACCCTTGATACATTTACCAACAACTCATACGATTCGTAATCCCTTTCATGAATGAACTTCGATGGGAAACGTATGTATGTATACATACATATATGTATATGCATGCAACATATGCTGCGGGTATTCTGAAAGTTTCTTGGAGTTCAACGATGCAGAAGAGTCGAGATCGTCCCGAGACGACAGTGTCGTCGTCGTCGTCGTCGTCCTCGCATGTACCAGTTACCAGATACTCTGGAATGCGGGGATGCATATGCAAAAACGAACGAGGAGAAATACTTCTAGTCGGTAGAAAGACATCAGACCGCGTTGGAATTCATGCGGAGGTCTTAGACTACACACAGATGCACGTGTATTCGCACAGTGAATGAGGAAGACATCTTTCTCTTCGCTGCTTGACTGCGTGAATTTCGAGATCCCTCCAAAGAATCTCTTGCCTCCTCGGTTTTTTTCCCCTCCGTACACAGCACATTCTATAGAATGCTGATGGAATCTGTCGTGAATATTGTTCCCTCGAAAGTGTAAAAAAAAAGACGACGTTTTCACGACGCCAGATTACGACGTTCTGCAAACACAGCTGTGACGTTAGTAACCTGATTGAAATATTGCTCCTTAACGGAAGTTTTATTCTGTGTGGGTTTTTTCAAATGGTTGTGCTCAAAGTGGGTTAAGGTTCGCCTCGATGAGATTACGGCTGTGAACGAAGCGTAACGAAACATAAGGTCGATGACCCTCTGTCGAAAGTGAGAATAATTGTATAGAACATTCGACGTTTCAACATTGGTAGACCGCTGGTGAATACGATATTAACAAAATATTTTTTTCTTTTTATTAAAGATACCATTGATATATACTCCATTGGGTCTTAATTGCTCGATGTTTAACAGCCCATTAGTAATATTCTTCCTCCTCTTTTCCGAATTATTGGATATCTTCTTTGAATATATTTCACACTAGAACCACTCGGCGAACCCCGCTGTCATAAACTTTCATTAGCGATGTAATTAATTTCACAGAATACCCACCGCTTTACACGCAGTGAAAGATCAATTTTCATCGGCAGTAATACGGAAAACTGTGTTCCACCTACCAAGCCGTACGCCCAAAATCCTTTTAGCTAATTTAATCGGTTCTAATTCCATTATAGTCAGCGACAACTCTCAAGCTTGTGGTCTGGCGGATCGTTGATCGTTTCCATTGTTTCATTCCGTTAATTTCACTTTCCTTTTCCCCCTTCCCCTTTGCACCTTTTATTTTATCTTAATCCAAGCAACGAGCAGAGGGGAGAAAAAAACCCCTTCGAACAAGTGAACACGACCAGCCAAGTGACCTTCCACTTGCAACGGTCGCCCGTGTCCGCCTGTTTCATCTTGGATAATCAGGCGCAACCGATTGGAAACGTTAAAAATCATTTTTCCTTCGTCCCTATCCTCTCGCCTGTTCCATTCCAGCTTCCTTTTTGTCCACGCGCTCGCTCTTTGCTAGACGACGCCAGCCGTGCATGAGCATGGTTATTCGGATCAATGGTCTTCAACAATCGACCAGAATCTCCCAGCCAGTTCCGTTTGGTTCTGGTGGCGGTGTTATAAATAGACACAGGCTTGTTAAGAGCAAGGTGGATGTGTTCAGGAGATGAAATATCAAGCTCTCGTGTGACCTGTATCAAAGAAGTGCAGTGATTTGGAGCGTGCGACTAATGTATATCAGTTTGTTCTTGTTTGTCGTTTCCGTGCTAGAAAAACCGATCAAGTTCCGAGACGAGAATACTCGCGGTATTCTGCCGATATTCTTGCAGTTTTTACTAAATGATTAGAGACGTTTTTTGTGTTTTCATTTAGAATCTCGCAAGGATTACGGAGTTTTATTAAACAAAATGTTCCCTATCATTTGGCGCAGGTTCGCGATGTAGGTGATACACGGTTGTCGTTTGGAAGTTCCATCGCTGACAAATTATAATCATTCCTCAGTGTCGTAAATTGAATTTTGCGCATACATTTAATTTCGACGAATTCTGCTCGCGACCTAACATAAATCTTACCGTGAACCCGCAAGCTCAACAGTCAGTGACGGATGATCCTATAGAGAATACGCAGGGCTAGGCTAAAAACTAGACCGAGCTGATGAAAGAGCTGACGGTTACGGGTGTACTTTCAGTCTGATACGTTGATCTACATTTAGCCCGATGCGCCAGCTGAACGCGATCCACGTCGCGGTACATATCGAAGTGGCAAAAATCTTCACCACTTCGAATTAGGTTACATATCCCCAACGACCGACAGAATTCCCAGGTAATCGTCAAGTTATACCCAATTTGTCGCGATCCATGTGCCCGCGTATAGCTGTGCCAGCTGCTCGTAGGTTTGTTACGGTGTGCGAGGCTTCGAATTCGCCCAGCGTACCGTACAAAGGGACAATTAGGTATTCAGTGGATCGCACGAGTCCCGATACAGACGTCAAGACGTCCTTCGACGGTAGGATGATAAGTACGTGGTGGCGTTGCCGACGGCGACGACGCGACGTCGACGATCACGAAAAGTCTGTGCGAGATATTGATTCGGTCGTCCCTCTTTTTCTGCGGTAGTCACGTGAAAGAAGTGGACGAAGCTCGAAGCCGCATTCGTGCACGTATATCGATTCGACCGACAGAGCCGAACGAAGTCTTTCGAGAGCACGTGAAAAAAGGCAGCCGCAGGGGAAGGACAGGCTGCATGCATAGAATACCGATCCACGTTGACACTGTGCCGTTGTCTGTCCTTCGATGGTAATAGCGATTTATAATGTCGTTTATTGTATCTTAATAATCGGCTACTTTATGTCCATTGATCTCCGCGGTTGGTCGCTGCTACGAGAGGTCGTATCTATTAACTCCGATTTAGCGCAACTTTTCTGCAAAGAATAGTCGATTATCGAGCGAGAGAGAGTTATAGGCCTGCTCGCTCTGCATGCCAGGAAATAATATTTCTTACGAGGCTGTATCCCTTTGCAAAAGATTCCAGCCTTTGGTCGGAAGTTGTCGATGGATAATGGAGGACGTAGGTACCGTGGTACACGGTGAACTCCTGGCGTTGTGGAATCGTCGATTGAATCGATCGCTCGCTTCAGGAAATTCGGGGAATTATTCTTTGAGATAGGTCGGGACGGCTCCTGTTCGATAGACGGCTAATAAGGTGTATATAGGAGTAGGTGATTTTTTGTATTATCAAGTAGAATAGAAGCTCGATCAACTGGGTGGTGCTTGTCCACGATCTCCAATTTATTAATGATATATTTATAATCGTACGTCCTAACACTTAAATTTGTTATAAAGCAAGGTCTGCAGTTTTGGGTCAAGCGTTTAAATGTTCGTGAAGATTTTAATTTCCACTATTTTCCCTCAGATCTGAATTCATTGTCCGTCTTGTCTATCGATTAAGGCGGTTTGATAGTTGGAGCACTGGAGCAAATAACTCGAAAATTTTGTACACTAAATTTTTTATTAGATTTAGTTATTAAATAGCTTTTGGAGTAATGAAATATTTCTGAATTGTTGGACAATTTGAAAGGTCTTGGGGAGAATTGGGAACGTTGATAGTGCGGAACATCGCGTGCCGGTTTCCTTCTATAAACAACTTGGTTCATTTATTAACAATGTACACCAATATAATTCATTCAAGAGTAATTCAATCTTTAGCTCGGTTATTCGTAACTGTAATACAAACAGGCAATTCGCCTGAATTCGCTGGTTACTTGTTCGAATTATAGTGCACGGGCTTTTTAACAATTTCCTTGCCTCGCCGTCCAAAATTAATGCAATTCACTAATTTATTTTAGTATCTTATTTATCACCAAAAGACGTATTATTAACTACACGGGCTAAACTTCGTCTCGCATTTCTGAAGTGCATTTCACATAACTCTTGGAATGAACTATTACTTTCTATGAGAGCTGTGGACAAAATACGTAGGTTAACCAAAACGATTGGCAATTTAATGCTGTATTAAATATTAGCTCCGTTTATGAATCTACCTGCATTGTTCGATAAATTCTTGTTAAGGTATTGGCTATAAATATGGTCCAGGCCAAGTTTGCAGACTACTATGTAATATAATACAGGGTGTTACCGAATTGGCCGTACAAAGCTGGAAGGGGTTGAATCTACGTGCAAAAATAAGTCGAAAAGGAAGAATAACATTTTTTCGAACGACGCTTCATTTGCAAGTAAATTGTTGTTGAGTATTCATCGAGTACATGTGTATTTGATTGCTTCGGGCGATAAGAGTGTTCTGTTACAAATACTAAATCTGCAGTAAATTGGGTTCGAAAGTTATTCTCTCTGTACTTTTCTTTTTTATTAAATACCGTTTTTCTTAATCTTCTCTGTATGATATAAAGTAGATACTACGCGGACGAACATCATATACCACTTTTATTCACTACGAAAAGGCGATCTTCGCAAAAATGCTCCATAAACCCTTTATCCTTTGAAGCCAGCAATTTATTGAATTTTATTGGAAGATATTCAGAATCGTACCTAAGGGAGCCCTATATCATTCCCATTCAAATTTTGTGCTATTATGAATCCATCGAACACCCCAATTATCTTTCGATCTTGTAAATTTGTCGCTACCTACACCATACAATCACCCGCATACATTTAACCGTATTTAATATCGTAGAAAATTTCATTCAATTTGCAAATGATTACTATACGAATACTTTTCTTCAACTACAAACATGCTTTAAACATTTTTTCTTCGCGCGAACCTTTACCTTTCTATGAAAATTAAGTTACACCATACTAAATAATCACACCCTACTACCATTACCTAATCACCATCGATTTCGGTCTATCGGTCAGTTGATTAGTATCGAACGAATTATATCATTTGACTCATTTCAAGTTCAGGATACCATGAGCAAACAAATCCGCTTTCTGACTGCCGTCGCTCCGCTTCGTTTTGAAAATCCCATGAACACCGACGAGAAAGTGTCACTCGATTCGAGCTTGCTGGTCGAAGCTTGCTGTGTTTCGATGCTTTTCGTCGCGGTCACGGGCGATTCCCGTGAAAACAAACGGCTCGGGGAAAAACGTTATTCTTCCCGACATTTGCTAGCGCGTTGAACGCTCGCATACGTCCCCATAACTCTGGCCGGGTAGCATGAAAAACGAGTGTAGTGCCTCGCTTTTCGTAAGCGGATTACTTGCGCCACGGAAAACTGTACTACGCTGCCGACCCTCTTCAGCCGTTTCTTTTCCTTTACGTTAACTGTCTTTGGCTCGTACGCGAAGCGAACGCTCGGGGCTGTACAATATATAATACATACGTGGACCAAAGTTTCCTCGCGTATTGTTCGTTTGAACAAGCGATTGTTGCAGTTAGCACGCGATCAACGAAGAGTACACGAGCTCGAGAGAATTGTAGCAGTCCTTTGATTCATTGGTTGATTAAACGAATAACTCAGGCTTTGCCAGTCTTCTTAGTAGCACATGCTCATTTACTGGGGTCGGTGTTTATTTATGCTCGGAATGCATCGATATATGTATAGTGGTCTTTACGATATGCGGAGATAGAAACGTTTGTAATGTTAGCGAATCCTTGAGACGCAAATGCATGCAATTTTGGGGGGAAATTCATTTTCTGGCAATATTTCAGAGGGAGAATTGTGTACTACGCGTAGATATATTGGGGGTAATGGAATTATGTGTTACTCCTATCGCAGTCCGATTCCAAACATTTGGATCGATGGAGATCTTCTAAAGAAAGTGTTAGAAAAATTGTTCGTAGCAATAGAAATTAACTTTAAAAGTTTTGTTTATCCCCACCTATTCTTTTCGGTGGACGAACAAGAAGCTCGATAAATCTGCAAATGCCCCGTTTTCTTGATATAAATTGTTAGGGTTTTGGGCAAATGGGATTGTGTAAGTAAGTCACACGCAGGAAGAAACAAACGCTCCATATGACCGTCGCATCGCCTACGCCCAAGTTCTCCAACTGACACGTTATATGCACGTGTGCGTGCACCCCCCGTTCAAAGAACGATCGGCAGGGGGTGCAAGTACATACATATGCGAGGGGCACTGCTGGACAGCACTGTTCTAAAATAATGTTCGGTCGAGGGGTGCTCGCACACATGCTACGTGCCATCTTGACTGTTAGTCGTTGACGATGCGACTGTAGTATGCAACGTTTGTTTCTTCCTGCGTGTGACTTACTCAATTTCATTTTTAGTAAACGATTTCACACGAATATTGTATTGAACAAGGAGGGCATTTACCACGTATTGGTGTCTTTGAGACATATTTTCTTCTCGCCGAGAAAGCTACATAGGAGTAAAAGAATTGTTACATCAGTCTTTATTGTTGCAAAGAATTTTGCATGAAATATTGGTTACAAATCTGTGGAGATTCAAAGGTGCGGCGTCTTCAGATATACTTTCTTAATAGCCTGTACATATTTTAAATCGTAGTTCCCGTTTGTGTCCTTTGCTTTGATAAAAGGTATATCGTTAAACACGCGTGTTCGTCTCTTCACGTTAAGCTTTCAACTTGCTATCTTGGTGTATCATCGAGAATCTAGATAATAATATATTTCAGTATATAAAATTAAAGATAAAGATATGTTATTCGTATGATATTCATTATGTATATACATTATATAGATTATTATTTATGTTTGCAACATTTCAAACATTGTTCAGGAGTTCTGTATGTATTTTCACTGAGTTTTTGATAGCGTCAACGCTTATCGACGCGGGTTAGTATAAAGTTAGTTAAACAGGTATTCCTGATTGGCAAGTAAATACCGGCAATTTTTTTACGTTTATTGAGCTGTTTCGTGGAAATCTGCTTTATATACGTTTGAAACGATAAGAGGTGCGTGGCGGGCGATAAGATTCGTTCATTAATTCGAATAAGATTATTACAAATATGTACCTATATAAGAGTTACGACGAATATTGCGCGGCTTTTTTTAAATTATTTATTTACAAGGAGCCGGATAACGGAATTAACAGTTCTTTTCACGAAATAGAAGAAACCTGTTGTCCATGTACTGTCGAGCGATTGTTTAAGAACTGTCTGTGGAAGCGTGAGAAAGATCGATTAACTTAAACAATTTTTGTATCGCGGCTATCTAATCTAATCAACGTCTTTTTTTTTATTTCTCTCGCGTGTTAGCAATGCTACTTGCTCCGATTCTTGGGAAAAAGCAAAACGATCCGTTTCATTTCGACGATAACTCGAATTATATAGCTGATTGACCGAGGTTCGCGTGTCCTCGACATCATAAAAAAGAACCTTTTGCCTTTACTTACTCGATTAAGCGTGCTTGCATTGGTAGTCCTGCGCTTTTTCTACTTTACCCTTGCCCGTTCGCGGCCTTTGCTTGATCATCCATTTATACACTTCGCTCAGACCCCCTACACGTACATGTACACGTACATTGCTCTTTATATCTTTTTCTATCTTTCTTTCTCTCTGAAAACTAAAACCTTTCATCGTCTGGTCATCACTCCTCCCACACCGACAAGCAGCCCCCGAAACAAGAAGCATTATAAGCCTTTGCATCCGCAGTAACGCGAGTTTTCGCTTTTGGTATGTTTCCAGAACAGCAGAATCCGGAGTTCGACCGCGGGAGGAACCAGGAGTGCGCCGAATAAATGACGTAAATCCGAGGAACGGAAACGCAACGTCACTCGCTAACTCGCAATCCCCCTTCCCCCACCGAACCTCCCCCTTTCTGTCTTTCTCTTTTACCATTTTCACGTTTCCCCTCCTACCCCTTTTGCCCGACACGGCACAAGGCGTGACCCCCAAGCCCTTACGATCCACAACCGGACCCTTGGCCTTGCCTCTTTACCCGCTTTGTCGCCAACCGCCTTCTTTCGTGCTTATTCTCGAATCTGCTCCCACTATTCTATCTCTTTGTCGGCCAGAATTCTGCTCCCTTCCATAACTCCAGAGTACCTATACCATAATCTCTCTCTCGATCTATCTATCTCTACCTCACTTGTTTCACTCTTGTCTCTTTCGACCCCCTTCTAAGAGACACACAGTCGTGGCCAGGGTGAACCTTCCCAAACTTTCGAGAGCTCCCTTTCTAACTCCGTTTTTCTTACGGCCTATTACTACTATTAGTACTACCTCCTCGGAGTGTCCCTCCTTCGTCCAGTAGTCTACTACACACGAGACACGCGTTAGCTTCAGAACCGGCTTGAAGGACACCACGACCGGCTTTTTGAGACACATACACACAAACATCTATATATATACATATACATATATAAAAGTATATGCATACATATCTTTGTAATAAAACTCCAACGCAGCAACAGCAGCAACAGCCAGCCTATATATCGATAAAGATAATTAAACGCGCCTAGAGAGCACACACTTGTGGTCAACGTTTAGCTTCTCGAAGGCTTGAAAGCTTTGTGCCCAACTACTACTACGCTCTGGTTGCTACGCGCGCCTTCTAAAGCTCTCCGAGTGTCCAGTGCGAAGATAAAACAGGAGGATAAAGAAGTCGAATCGGTAGAAAGAATCGAACGGAGCGGATTGGCCATCTTTCCGTTACCTTGTCTCTAAAAGGAAAGCAGGTCGACCGTGACAGGAAACTCAGCATCTTCAAAAGACGAAGCCAGAGCCTAATCGCTATCGATATATATATATGTATATGTACACACACATATAAGTATATATACATATTGCTTCCCTTTATCATCACTTCACTTTCTTTCTCGGTGAAATATTCCTACGCCTCCTTTCCACCAGAAGGTCAACGCCGCTTTCGAGCCAAGTAGTTTGGGATCGAATCAAGCAACACCAACGACACGATAAGAAAAGAACAAAAAGCTGTCTTTCTGTCCTTCGCTAATTGCTAACTGGTAAACAGCACTAGCTGCACTGTCTCTCTGTACGACTAACGCTACGATCGATAACAACTGTGTCTGATAAAAAGCAACAAGGCGATAACGGTGTGTGATCATCACGGTCTAAAGATAGTTTAGAGTTGCCCGTTTTACTGGCGCTGACAATCGCGGGTATTTTACGCTCGGTGTTCGATAATACGCGACAACGAATAGTAAGCAAGTAAACGAACAAAATAAGGAACACTCGCGACGGGTTTAATCGCAGTTCGAAGACACGAATAATACGTAATCTCGTGTTCAACGTCGTTCGGTTTCCGCGTGTTTTACGTGATTCGTCAACGAGGAAGATCGTCCACGCTCTGGAAGACTAGCAGTTTGCCAGGGGACGCGTTCATGGAACAATAAGATCGCAACCCTACTCAAAGAAACTCTTCTTGCGAAAGGTACCAACATTTATCATAGTATCACAGCTCCAGCCACTTACGGGATTTCGATGAGCTCGAATGATTGTGTGCGTGTGTGATTCGAATAAATTCCAACGGGTTCTAACGCCTACGAAGTGTTCGCTTAGAATGCAACGCAACACTGACATAATTCGATTTAAGTCTTTGCACGGAAATTATAAGTGTACCGCTGTTGTGAGATTCTTTTCAGGGGAAATCACCCAATCTCGTATATTTACTGCAAGCAAACGTAAAATGAAAAATACAGTTTATCATAACAATTTCGTTTCAACGTCTCAAACAGTTTGCGCAATTTCTTGTGCAATAGGTCTAAGATCTTTCCCCGGACACAATAATTTTTTAATGCTACACTAATAATGACAAGAAGAGTATTCCTTTCTTGGTTTGAGTTCAGATTCACCGGAATTTCCGTACGAGTGTTAAATCGGACGTCAATTTCTTCGCAATATTGCCGTCAATTGTAAATCGTCAATCCGATTCAAGTATCGAACGCTTCGATCGCGTTGAAGTTGTTTCATTGAACACAGGACATAGTGAGCAAAAGCGGACGCTTCGTACGTTAGAATTGACCAATGGTGCGCGCGCATGGGTAAAAGATATCGAAT
Source organism: Nomada ferruginata (assembly GCA_963583965.1). Lineage (NCBI taxonomy): Eukaryota > Metazoa > Arthropoda > Insecta > Hymenoptera > Apidae > Nomada > Nomada ferruginata. Next base: position 17,067,361 of record OY757213.1, read on the forward strand.
GATTGGAAATGGACGCAGCGTGGCGTACAAAAGTCAGAGAGAGAAGGGGGGGGGGATCCACGGCTCACCAAAATTCCCGTAAGTGCCAATGAGTTGAGGGCTGGTTTGAATAAAGCAAAACAATTGTATCCTTGGCAAGATCAGCTGACGCGAGTGAACGCGAACAAACAGGCAACGCTACGCGCAGAGCACAATCGGCCAGAGGAAGAGGATAAATTGAAGTCGGTATAAAAGCCGGACTTTGTGTTAACCCGCCTAAGGAAGGAGTCCCTTGGTCTTCCAGGACTGGAATTATGGCAATGGTCAACATGAATAACCTACTGAACGGAAAGGACTCCCGATGGCTGCAGCTAGAGGTTTGCAGGGAGTTCCAGCGCAACAAGTGCACCAGGCCCGACACGGAGTGCAAGTTCGCCCATCCACCAGCTAACGTCGAGGTGCAGAACGGACGGGTCACTGCTTGCTACGACAGTATCAAGGTAACAAACTATTATATAATCAAGTTCACACGTCCCGGGTAATCAAGCTCTTTGGCTACTCTGTTGGCTGTCTAGACTATTACCCCGTTCTTCTACCTCATGCACACGTATATTTAATCTTAAACGTATCCGAATGTTCATTTGTGTCACCTGTTTATATAATCACCGATTGGACGTATACGCGCTACCTATTACAATTTTAGTGTCCATTGAATACACGAACCAGATGTCAGTTGTAGGACTGGTGCTGGCAATTTTCGCGAACATATTTCCGTGAAGTCTAGTCCAAGGGTATCCGACGGAGGCTTGATCGAAATCCATCTCGTGGAATTTCAATTTCGCGTGACGAATAGGGAAAATCAATTTATTAAAACAGTCGATGTATAAATTTCATCGGACGAGAAAAGTAAATGCCTATATATATATGTATATGTAATACGTTGGGGGCGCGGTTAAGCGGGGAGGAATGGAAAAAGATACGGGTGGGTGCGGCCCAAAGGATATTGAATTCAAGGATTGAATTTTCAGTTATTAATAGTGACAATTACTCAAGGCGTCATCGAGCCGAATGGAAAATCGCTCGGCAAGTTTGATGAATCAAGGCGGCTAGGGGGAATCTCGGGCGTTAATATTGAAAATTCTTTTGCTAATAGTTCGCCAATATTTGTGAAAACTTTGCCGCACTGGCAATGCGAGCGTGCACGTTGCTACGATTAGATAAAGGGAGAGGAAACGGTCTGGGCGTGCCTTCACTGCTATCGAATATCGATACTTCCTTTCGAACGGATTTCAAGGATTTCAGAATTCGTTATTCTCGTTTGTACTGGGCCTACAGATTTTTGACAATCCGTGCTTAAAAATAATAACACGCGGATTAGACGTTTCTTCGAATTCGAAGTAGGACTATACTTGAATTTCGCATCTTACATGCATATCGTCAATGATAATGGATATAATAAGATGCAAATGCTACAAACCAACGTTACTCATTCATTCACAACTTGCAAGTCCTGTCACCTTGCCTCTAGAGCAGATTATTTGCAATAAAATCAACGCGGATCCCGACAACAAATGCAGGATCGTTCGAAACACGAATCGGTACTCCAATTTTCCAAACTCCAAAATCTTCCATGAAAATATACATTCCTATTGCAATGTTTCCTCGATATTGAATACCCCCGCGTTCGCGGCGGTGATTTAAAACTGCAAGGCGACAATGCGGTCGCAACAGTCGGAGACGATAAATCGGATAAAAGGAAACACGAGTACAGCGATCAAACATTAACGCTCACTCGAGAAACGGGAACACACACGAACGAACGATCCGGGGCCATTTTTCCCGCGGTAGTTTTATTTTCTGCCGCAGTTTGCGAAATTAAGTTCGATGATTAAACGGTTAGATTATTCTTGCTGTCGGTCGCCACGACGATAGAGAGCAGCATGCTGCGTACGACGACGCTTTACGTCAACGTCGACAATGATGTATCTGTCGGTTCGTGAGTCGTGCCGCGCCAACGAGTCGTCGTTTAATTCTGGAAGCTATTAATGTCGGTGGAGATGTAGTTAAAAGGCCGCGTTGTCCGTCGATCCCCCGGTCATCTCTTTGCGTCGTTTTCTGCTCGCACGATCTTACTCAATAGTGGCACTCGTTACGTTTAATCATTTCGACCGAATAGAGCAGCACGTCTAAGTGGTTCAGCGTTTAGTCCGACTCGGTGTTGTTACATGGTCTGCTCGTTTGTACCTGATCGGTACACGCGAGGCTTTGTTCCGTCCTCGGCTGTTCTTCTTTCATAGATGTGAGTGATCGGTAGAATATTGGTTAGGTTTGGGAGCAGTACTTTGCGAAAAAGACGGGGCAGATTTCATGTTCAAATTTTGTACCAAGTTTTTGAATTAATCAACATTTATATAAGAAGCGACATATGCGAGTTCCTGCAACAGTTCTATATTATATTAGGAAACTTATTATTCAAATAGAGAATCTATAGTTATGGTAGAGAATGAAGGGATATTAGTTTGCAGTATAATTCGTTTACGAAAGTAAAGCCATTGGCTGCACTACAGTATTTATGCCCATACCAACTGGGGTGTGTAGCGCACCGTTGGAAAGCTTATGAATAGAGGCGTCCGCCAAGAGTGGCCACTGCCACCGCAAACGTTCTGTTTAGGAAATACAGATTAAAATGTTTAGATACGGGACTGACATATGCGGCCGCATTTATATGTATATGCACACAGAATCAATACCAACTAAGCAGAAGGTTGAGTTCTTATAGGTAAGTGGTAGCTGAAAGTTTGGCCACTGTTCATCAGGTGCCAACCAGTGACCATCCTCGTTGAATATCTTTAGCCATGAACTTTTCAACGGTGTGCCATACAAGATAATCCAAAAAATCGTTTTCGCACTCATATTCAATACATTATAAGGATTATGCACGAGAACTTTGTTAAAAATACAATCCGAAGAAAAGTTGGATAATTTGTCTCTTCTTCTAGAGGTATCATCATAAATGACCGTATTAAAAATGTAAACGTAGAAATAACGATGGCTCCGTTACGAGATTCCTCAACATTTTTCATATCCTGGGATTATATACTCATTTCATAAATGTTCATTCGTTGCTGTATTACCTGGCGGCCGTGTAAAATGCGAATTTAAATACATAGGCACGGCTGGCAATAGAAAGTGAACGGGCTGCTTCTTAGTGCTCTCCACGGAATATAAAAGAAACTTGTCGAGCTCGAGAGGCGCGAACCGATATTACGCGGAAGAAATATTAGCAATAAACCATTGCATTAGGTACATAGGACTTTGGCCGGCTCCGGAAAACCATCCCGACTTCTCTCTGCAGAGTCTGCCTCTCGTTTTCTTGCGCCGTTTAGGTGGCAGAAGTGCGGCTCTCCTTACGCTCCGCCGATGAAATAAAGGCTCATTTTTCGAGGCGGGAATAAAAGGGAACAGGCTATTGCCGTTTCGTACGTCGACCGCCCGCGTTTAATGTTCGAGAGTATCGTACGGTAAAAGCTAGATTAATTTGCTGGAAGGAAGAAAATTGTGGCCGAAAATCGGGGCTATTCTTTCACGCGCTATCGAGGGAATCGCTATGAGGGTTCATGATGCGTAAGTAACGACCCCTTTCGCCTATAGATTATCCCTGTGCGCACAGTAATTCGAGCCATATCGCGAATTACACGGATTCTTCTACGATACGCCAAGGGAATACATTTGAATCAATATGTAATTAACGTCGTGTCTGTTTCCGTTTGCCTGTTCATTCCGACGACGATAATGAGAACAGCACGCTGCTGGGATGATCTAAGATGGTTCTAAGTGGTCGTGAAAGAGTTCCTCGGCCCTTCGTGGTTGTTCTATACGCAAGTACACGCGGAAGGATAATAAAAGGATAAGGACTACGGTCCGTCAGGCGTATCGTCGTGAAATTCGTGCATTCGATCCCAATTAGACCGATTAGATGGGGACAGGATATTAGAGGTAACACCTCTGACTTAATTGTCATCGTCCATCCCTCTGTTTCTCGGGTATATATTGTACAATAACGGACGCACCGTGCCGGAGAAGGCCTGTATTTAAGCAGGCACATGACCGAGTTTAGGCGTCGCGTACTTCCTCGAGCGTCTTTGTCTCCCGAGGCTCTTTCCCAACATCCCCGATGGCGCGGTGGTCTTCCCGTGAACCGTTGAATCGAACCCCGGCGAGCAACGGCGAGTAGCTCTTATTCACCTCGGCGTTATCGATTCCAATTACCTTAAAACTTTCAATTAATCCGACTGTCAAGCGTTTTACGCGCCGGAGGAACGACATCGGGTGCTAGCCATTTCTCGGTCCCAGATGTCGCGGATCCTCGTCGAAAACTCCCGCCTGTGCGCCTGTTTTATCGGTCTGTCACGCCCCATCGACGATTGGACTTTCTTTCTTCCTTTGTCGTTCGTGCCGGTCCTCTGCGGCCCTCGCACGCATACGCTCAGATTCGCCCGCTCAACCCTGTGAACCAGACGTGCACGGGGATGCGCTCTTTTTTCTCCTTTTTTTTTTTATTCTCATTCGACCGGCTTCCAATTCGCACGCGTCCACTATGCGGCACGATAAAGCCTCGTTCCCACGCTGATAACTCGCAATCGAGCATACGAAATGAAGCGGCGCGTTCGGTGATCCGCGAATTTGTTGTGGTTCGATTGGCGCGAGCGTTGAACCAGACCTCGCGATGTAAATTCATTACCCGCGAGACGGTGGATTGATACGCAACGATGAAACAAGGGATGTTCTAATCGATCGAGCTGTGTTCCGGTTATCTTTGCGCGGAACGCTTCGTCGCCGCGAGACAATACTGATGTTAATTGCCACCTGAGATTGTCAGTCTTTGTTTCCGATCGTCCGATCTTGTTTCTGTATTTTGTTTGTTTACCGTCGTTGCTTATCAGAGGTTGCTCTTGATTGTTCCTGTAATTTCGTGATTTGTTAATTCGTAATTGGCAGTAGCACAGGGGACAATGTCGACGAAGAATTGCAGTATCGTATATTAACTATTACTGTATTCAAATTTTTGATGATCGGTATACAATAATATCCAAGTGCAAGTGAGTTTTGAATTTCTTTGGTGTAGAACGACACCATTTATCTTACTATACACTATTTCCATTGAAATCTGTAATACTGTGTACACAATATGCGCTATCTAACGTTCCAAACATGTATGCACCTGGAAGTTTTTGTTCTTGATATCGAGTACATTTTCCGGGATGAAATAAATTAATAGAATATATGCTTCAAATCCGAGCACATATTAATATTAAAACCGATTAATCCTGTGATTACAAAAAGCGTACGTGTACATACGTATTGTCCCACAGATCATGTATTGTATATACGAAAGGCGCATATAATAAACGTTCAGCAAATTTTGTTCAGTACAATATATTCACCGTCTCACTCAATCGATGCAATATTGCACATATTGTTATATTACATATTGCTATCATTGCGTGTCTCTGAGAATGTGTGTAATGGCGCGTTCAGGATATCGCGCTGCACAATGCTGATGGTTTCTCTCATTAGTAACACGCCGCCGCAACCGAAGGGTTAATTCAATATTATTACAAAACTCTGTCTATTAATTGTACGGTAATTGTACGGTATTAATTCAACCCCCTATTCTACTGACCTATTGGCTTTCCACCCGTGATACCCTGTTCCATTTCGTTCATTTGCGCTCCAATATCCCTCTCGACAAAACGTTCATCTTTGCCCGTATGACGGTGCAAGAAGCATCGCCCCCCGCCAGTAGTTAGGCGACCTAAGCACGATTCGACCGTAAAATCTGGCAGGGGGCCAAAAATCGCGTTTCCGGAATGCATCACGGCCCGATTGGCGCAGAACGGTCCGCGTGTCGCGCGACTTGGAAGATATTTCGCCGGGTCGGTTAGGGCGATCCGCTCGCACAGTAACTTTAGATTCTGGCGGGATTCAGCCGGCAACGACAGCGTCGTATTTCCGTGACGGGATCAGAAAATCACATTGGTGCACTCGAATAGGAGAACGATGGAGAGGAGGCGACACGTTTCACGGTAGTTGACACGAAAAACATAGTTAACAGCTGCTACCGTCGCCGCTACCACTATCGGCGTCGGCGTCGGCGTCGGCGTTGTCGTGCTGCCTCCTCTTTGTCTCTCTTTTTTTCTGCCTCCGTCTAGGTTCCCCTCCTGCACCTGTCGCGTCCGTTAACGCGAGACTAAAATACGAAACGACGTATATACTCGTAAGCGGAATCGTTCTACGGTACAAAATCGTGTCGTTCGACGTAGCTGCATCTATGTAATGGGTTCCTTGATATTTTGAAATATCGAGCGATTTGGTACTAAGTTGATATCAATTCCAACGATAGAATTGCCAACGGATTTTTATGCATTTAAGTAATAGGTACGTAAAGGAAATGATGAAAATGAAAGTGGTTGAATGGAAATTAAATAGGGGTATATAACTGTTGCTCTGCCTTACTTAAAGTTATAAATATCTGTATGATGTTATTAATAATTCTAAAGGAAGATAGCTGAAAACAGTTATTTTCACGGGCTTGGTCGATGTAACGTTCGAATTATTTAATGATTTGTCTCATGTGATTTGTTTTATCGAACGCAATGACAATTATGTTTCTCGGCAAAACTGCACCTTCGCTCTGATTTTTGATCGGTATAAGTTAATATTGTAATCACCTAGAACAATAATTTACCCAGAAATTTCGATCTCGATTAAACACCAAACACGCGCACGATCCAGGAACACGTTTGTCCCAACAGAAACACAATTACCGGGCACGCGCGTCGCGTCGAAAAGAGAAGCATCCGACAGACAATTGGCCAACGCCGAAGACACTTGTCGCAACGCGTCGCAGGCCCAGAGGTGAACGCTTTTCAGCCTCGTCTCTCGTCGGAGGGCATAGGTCGACGCATCGTCGAAGTGTCTGACCTTCTTTCTCTGCGAGGCACGCGAACTCTGGCGTGCCAGGAGTTTATTCGATTCATTCGCTGGCACTGCCCATGGATACTGTTTGCTACTGTTCTAGCGAGAGCGACAAAGACAGACAGACACATGGGGAGGTTTTGTCGGGGAATTTATATTTATCGCGGTCTCTTCTTCCCCGTTGGTCGTTGCTTCTTTTCAAGTACGCTCAGAATTTGGAGTCGTCGCTTTAACGCGTTTTTTTAGGGGCGGATAGAGAATAGAAAATCGTAAAGTCACATGATATATGTTAAGGAGGGCGATGAACATGAGCATAGCTGCGGATAGAGATAGATAGATTGAGAGGGTGAGAGGTGGAGAGAGATAGGGTGTTCGCTTATAGCCGTGCATTGTTAGTTTTGGAATCGATTCGACTCAGCGACATGCGGCAGACAGACAGATAGACGGGCTTCTATACCGACCGACCAACCAAACCGACTGGAGAGACAAACAGGGAAGCAGGCAAGGCAGGCAGGCAGGCAGGCAAGGCAGGCAGGCAGACTGGCAGGTCTCGTGTATTACTTCTAGCCCACAAACTACGCCTCTTCTCCTTCCCGATATTACCTCTCTGATATCTCGGAGTGCTCGCTGGAATATCTTACGTAGGAACGTCTCTAAACGTTTGCCATTCCAGCCGAGTGGAAATTCATTTAATTGCCTCGAAAGATCAAGAGCTCTTCTCTCTCTTTGCCGTATCTCTTACCTGCTCCTCTCCTTCGCCTTTGCCGCTTCGTTTTCTTTCTATCTCTCCTCCTCCTCCCGTTCTCTGCCTTATCGGCTCTTTGAAGAGACGCAGTTTTTATGCACATACGTAGGTATGTACATATAGATTGGCGAGTGTATATAGGCTTCTATCACTTTCGCGGCTGTATTTCATAGTCTCCGGAGAGATATTTTCGGAAGGAGGCGAGTGAAAGGGAAGCTTTATTCGACTTGGACCCCGTGCACGTCGTGGAGCTTCTTTGACTAATCGATCGAATATTCCTTCTGTCTCGTACGCGATAACGGATCATCAGCTTTGTGTTTCTTGCCCACGTGACACGGGATACGGTGTGATCCGCTATTATTGATCGGTAATTCACGTAATATTTCAAGGTGGAAATAAGAATTTCAAGAATGTATACATTTTAAGGTAAACAAAAATTCGTTCGATTTTACTTAATTCATAGTTAAGTCACAGGTTAGATTACGCTAATTACTAGTTCCACACGCACACAAAAGCGGTTCATTTTAAAGCCATCATGATGTACAAAGTCGATTGGGCAACCTCTTCGCGATGTATGTACCTTGGTTAACGCTAATACAGGTGGAACGTAAACTTCGAAAGTTAATAACTCAACCACATCTTGCGGAAAAGACATGTGTGGGGAAGGAGGAAGCGACGGGAAAAGAGAGGAAGGAGGAAGATTGCGTTTCGTCCTAGGCCTGCTAGTGGACTCATCAGTAAGGCATCCTAGCAGGCCCTGCCTTAGACACTAGGATAGTAGGGAATTTGTCAGAGGTTGTATATATGTCGTGGTGACTTATACAACCACTTTCGGGAGCCGGATCATCGTGCTCGTCCCCTAGTGGCGTATGCGGGAAGTGTCCCCACACATGTCTAAATAGTGTTTTGAAAACGTTTCAATATTAAATTCAAGAATTTGCAGTGAAAAATATACAGTTCCATTATAAAATTTAAGTGTGATCTTCGCAGGACACTCCAACGTTATCTCAATGTACCTCCGATAATAATCGAAATAATTACGCGTAGACAGTTGAAACGGGCATACTGTATACATATTAGACGAATCGTTCGTTTCCGTTGTGATACACAGAAACACAGGAAACCAGTGAATAAAACAGTCTATCCATCCACCCGCTGCCCTGCTACCTTCGGCCCTCCCTATAGGCTGAACCTACAGGGGTTCATAATTTCGAGTACCAAGTGCGTTGGTACCGCTGTTATAGTTAGTCCCGGAAGCCAGGAACCGACTGTCCGTGTATACGTCTGTGGTCGCGGGTCACATAGAGGATCGGCTTGGGCGCCAAGGGGTGAGGCTAAAAATCGTACAGGTGCGGTGCCACCTAGGTTACCGTCTATCGCTTTCACGAAATTTACGGCTCAACGGCATTAGCCGCAATGCCTGTCCGTGTAATAGAACGGTCGAAATGGTTGGCACCGGGGGTAGAGGAAGTGGTGGAGGGGTGCTGCAAGGAAGAGTGGACGCAACGTTAGGGGGATGAGAAAGGGGTGACTGTCGTGCCTATCCGTGCACATGGGGGAACTGCACGAGCGTGCATTTCCGTGCGTGTCGTAGGGGATGCAACTGAACAGAGGGCTGAGGACAAGGCAGGGACAGCGGGGATGGGAGGCGCGCGGATGGCATTCTGTGGTCAGTCCAGTATGTGCCTATATGCCGTCATGTGTTATCGATTCCTGGCCCGGAGCCCTGCTTCCTCCGTGCCTACGCTCATGCCAGACAGTATAGTTGCCTGTCCTGAGCTATGCGAGATAAACCCTTCTCCCGAGTCGGTATCGTCTTCCCTCGTGCCTCGCGATGGGCCTTTTTTTTCTTTGTCCCCCCCTCTGCTTCTGTCTCGACTCTCTGTTGCCCGGCTGTAGCATGAGCGACGGGTTAATTCGTTCGTAGAGTTTGCTCTCCGGTCGGTTGATCCGTATGTTGGCGATGGCCGTTCATGCGGCAGTTAAGTGGATTAGTCTTTTTTCGGCTAAACAGAGACTACTTGCGGATTTTTTTTCATCCACTCGCGTGAGACTCGAACGCCCGCGTTGACGGATGTAGATAGGAAGGGTACGTCAGATAATGAATGAAATAAATGAAGCCTCGGCTGCCGGCTCGGAATATGTACTTGTTACGTAACCGGGGCGGTCAATTCGAATCTGATCAAAGGCGGACGATACAGGGATTCGTATATGGATTAATTTGTTACGATACTCTTTTATTCCCTGGCCCGGGGGACGAGGAGCATTAACCCTTCATTCCATTAACAAGTTTTCACTTTCTTGGGAAAATATCGCACATTTGCTACGGGTCTCCATTATTTCGTCACTTTTACGTTGATTCACGTTCCGCAGAAGAAAATCCAGCAAAATATTTTCGACAGCTGAGCTTCGAACTTGTTGAACGTTCTGGTGATCTACGGTAGGGGTAAATGTTAGTTTATCCAACCCGCTGCGGTGGAAATCACAGGCCACCACTATTATTTATAATTCTTTTCGCCATTAAAGTGCAACGTCGCGGCTCGGTTTCAATTTGCCTTGTCTAAGGGATCGCGATATAGGAAGTGGCTCTCCTCGAGAAATTATACATGTATATGTATCCCCGAGACTTTCACGAGCCTTAGTCGTTCATGATCATTCGCGCCTTCTGGGAGTGAGCCGTATCTTTTTAGAAAACCAACGTTTCACCAGCGTTGCACCTTGCGTCGTCAGAAGTATGAGAACGTGTTAACGAAGTGCTGATCGTTGCTTTCTCAGATCCTTAGCGGAGCTAACTGAAACCCGGAGAAACTTCGCTGTGAATTCGCACGATTCTCGATGAGGCTTGATTCCGGATGCTACTGCAAACTCGCACCGCAATGTTTCTCGCGAACCAGTCTTATGAGAATGATATACAGAGTGGAAATGCGTAACGCATATCGGAAACTCGAAAAAAATGGATAATCGATGAATGCCAGAACGGAGTTTCGCGGGCAGAAACGGGGAAACAGTATTTCAGAGGCCGATTCGAGGCCGCGTGTGCTCTCGATGACCGCGCGTGCCACGCACGAGGGAGGAAAGAGTACGTGACCGGAGTGTTGCGTGACTTTATACGTCACTCGGTATTCATGGTTGTGGTGCACGTTCTCCATTTTTAAATACAACAAGAGACGCGACGGTTAGTTAGGTAAAGCTGTTGCGAAATTCGACAGGCCTCTTATTGTCGCTCGGGCAGCACGTTACCGCTATTTCGATTTCAGCCGTGAGTCAGCGTTTGTGACAGGCGACATAATACTGTTTGGGTGCTTTTACTTTCGTCTGAACTCGAAGACGATTCGAAGCCTATCTAGCCATCCTTGACCTCCCGACACCGGCCAGGCCTCTCCTATTATTCGACGCATGTCTCGGCGGACAAAAGATTTCGTTTGCATACATTTATTTGTGGACAAAATTCTTGATCTCGATGTGTCTCTTCTTTTTAATGTCCGTTTATACGGCGTAAAAAAATAAGTCGAACTTGCAGAATGAGGTTTCCGCGTTTTTAATTTCTTTCTTTTTCCGGAAACTTTTTATGAGGAAAGTGTTCTCCTCGAAGGCAGAGCATTGTATGCGAAATACTCGCACCATAATCGGCCTAGCAAGTATTAGTTAAGTTTTGTTGAAATTAATTTGTTCTTAAAAACAAACGCGAAAGGCGTCGAAACATCGCTATTGTTACAATCAGACGTGAAAAATAAATATCTCTCTAGACTCCTCGTAAGACGTATCTCCCACTAATATTTATTAACACTCGGGATTTAATTGGAGATTAATTTCTTTGCCCTTTAACCTTTTCGTTTATAAATGATTTATATAAAGTAATTAAGCAGAGTATCTAAGAATTTCTACGTATTTTTCGTTTTGCCGGTACCAGCGCGAAAAGGTTCAATCCTGTTAAGAATAGCTGTGCGAAAACTCTGCACATCTATTATACGTAGAACGCTTTTATATTCCGTGCAAGGGTCTCTTGAATCCGTTCATTTTCAAACACACCGATTACCATTTTATTACCTATTTCGAAGAGACTAGAAGCAGCATAACACCGGAAGTTTTCCACAGAACAGCCAATTAGAAGTTAAATATCACTGGGAACAGAGCGAGCGCAAATCTATTACCCACAGGACGTCCTCCCGTTGTCTTCTCATCGTTCCGCATTAAAACGCGTTTCGCACTTCGTTTCGTCGATCATTTTCAATGTCGCCATCCGCGCGGAAATGGCGCCCAGCTGTGCGCATTTGTTCTTTTCTCCCAGCGAGTTTTATAGGTCGCTCTATGCACTACTGAAGGGTGGCGACAGAGAGCCGCGTCCCAGCCGTTAAAAATGTCAAAGTAGGCCAGGCCTCAGAAAAGGCGGGAAGAATGATTTTCTCCGTGTCGAATGCGGTGTACGCTTCTTTCCGGTTTCGCGCATACGTGTGAAGATAATAAAAGCCGCCGAGCCGGTGGAGGAAAAGCCGTGGTCGCGTGCGATAACGGATGAACTGGTGCTTGCACAATAGTTACGCGTACATCCGTGCGTGAAATACGCTCAAGTGCGTAGGTGGTGGAGGAGTTTTAATGATCCCCGGTCGTCGGTATATTCCACGGCGTTTTTTCCCCTGTCGCGTTGCTCCGCGCTCTCTCTCTCCCTCACTCGGCAATTTCTGTCCCTGTCCTCCCTTTCATTTCGCGTTCGCGAATTTCCATCACGCGTGTAGCAACGTGTCGTACGCCGCGTAAATTGTCCGCGTCACGGTATTGCGGCTCACCGGGCCGTGGGGTTGGGCAGAGCCACGATCTTGAAATTTATCGAAAGCTGCTAGCAGACGCGATTCCGCGTAAAATATGCGGAGAGGGGCGCCGAAGTTTCGCGGAAAGTTTGCGAGAGTAATGCCGTGATTGCTCATGTAAGACGCTTTCCCGGAACGGGTCTGCCACTTGCCCGTTGGATGAAGAAAGACGCGACGCGTACAACCGTGGCTGGGCGCCGCGGTTTAATAATAGTACCGGCCACGTATGTCCTCGTCCCCCCCTCGCAGCCGCTTCTAGAAAATACTCACCATATTTCCCGTGTGTGGTCCCCGCGCAGTTACATCATTTGATGCTAAAATGGTCTTGAGACGGTGCTTGAGTACAAAAACATGTTTCCACTAAAAAGTCCGTTATATATAGGCGATCTTTCTTATGACGGGGATTTTCTTCGCTAACGTAGGGACTCGCGCGACGGCTTTGTCCTTTGGCTGCATTCCCATGGAGGGCCTGTACAGTGTGTTGGAAAAAAGGAACGAAGACTATGCGGATTCACAGATTACAGCACTCGCCGAGCGGAGTAAAAAATGACCAATCGACGTAGGTCACAAATTCAGTTCCCTCGCTCTAGTAGTTCTGTTTTCCTTTGTTTTCTAGATGAGTACTGACACCCGGTGAGTACTGTATGCCCATAAAGTTTTAGTATAGTTCTTTATCGATGGATTTCGTCGAGTGAAGAGTTAGAGGATCGCCAGCGATAGGAGTAGAGGAATATCCCCGATTGTTTGTGCATGCCCGTGATCGTGTTGGAAGAAGAGCCGCGTCAAAGGATACGAAATTTCCCCGGGGCGCGTCGTTTCCTCTCGTTCGATGCAGCTTGTTACACGGCCCCGCGTGAAAATTCTTACCTTTGGGGGAAGTGAAACGATATCGACACGCGTGTCGAACACCGTGCACATCCGAATGTATCGGTACAACACACGGCGGAACGTATTCGCGCATATCGTATAGCATATAGTCAAGGCGAAAGGCACTTCGTGTCAGCCAATTTCTTTAAAAGCTGGCTACGATCCGAGCCAGCCGGTATACGATCACTGACTTTTATTTCAATTTCGGCTGTTGGCTTTTATTTATTGCGTGATCCCGCATCGTTTCCAACGAACGAGCCCGTGTTCTCCTGCTCCTGGTAGATTAGTGCTCCTCCCGATGTTGGAATAGGGGCTGGGGGAAATATGCATAGAAGGGAATATGATCGTACGAACGGGATCGGGGTGGGCCAGTGGTCATAATTCGATGGTGAAACGATGTCTGAAAGGGTGATTGAACAGAAGCGAGAATACACGGGGGTAAGATGTCGTTCAGACCGCGAGTTCAGAGGCTCCATTGGTAAAAGGTTCGGTTTGTAAATTATTCCGTTTAATAGGGTGCTCGGTTATTATCAACTGTTAACAAATTTCGGCACCGTTCTCGATGATAAATGGCCGTGACGAAAGCGGGTGGAAAGAAAAGGCGTGAAGAAATAGCGATGAAACGTGTTTAATGAGAGGATAGGGAAGAAGGGTGTAGGAAAAAATTGCTGGAATTACGGTAGTGTATATATCATCGAGGTGGAAAATGGCCCGTACCTGTGGCTCGGCGCTTGCATAATGGTGGATCGTGGCCACCACTTGAAAGTCTGTAGGGAGAATAGTCCAAGCTAAAGGTGCCCGAAAAGTCGTTAAATTTAATTGCAGCCATTTGACGAACGGCGAGACAACCAGACGCCCATATTTTCCCGTTCCTTGTAGTATGCATTTGCGTGTATAAAGGGTTAATCTGGTACAAAACTGCGACGATGTTACACCTGTGTCACAATACACAATAAAAAAGAACAAAATTGCAGACGAAAATTCTGCATGGCATTTGACTAACGAGTTTCAATACTTTCTGATGACTCTTCCCCATTTTTTAACGGAACTACAGGATAGTTTTCTTCTTTTTTATAGAAGTCGATTTGTGAAATCATTTTGCTGGTTTAGAGGCGCATTGCCCGTTTCAGGTATTGAATTGACTCTGTATAAGTCTCAGGTGAGAATTCACAGTTCCCATGAGTCCAAACTTTCCTGATGCCTTCTGCGATTCTTCTTCGTCGCTTCGTCCGGTATGTCCATCGCGCATTCTGCTGGGTGGTTGTTTTTGTACTCGAATATTTTCGTTTTTCCATTAGCGTTTCTCTTGTACGCGCATACATTTCTGTAATGAATGAGAATAGAGATGAAATTGTTTCCAAAAATAAACACGTCTTTAATTATTCTGATGTCTAACGACAATTTGCTTAGGCTTCGATAACAGATATTCGAAAATAAACATTTGTACAAAAGTATCGCATACTTTATGCGCCAATTAAAACGTAATGGAATCTCGATGAAATCACAGAACATTATTATGTCATATTAATCTCTTTTCACGTGCGCACCACTATCTCGAAAAAGCGTGCACTATTTAAGCGGATGGAATATATTTCTTTATTATCTCGCTGGTCTCTATTTTATTTCCACGCCGGACACGAATGGTTTAGTTTAGCGATCGGTTGACAATGGCGATGCGAACCAAAATGTTTTGTTCCTTGCACCTGTCGAAGTTCACAGATTCGTATGTAGGTGTAATCGATAAAACGTAAAACGTGAAACGGGATCGACGGGGGCGGGGCCGTGAAATTTTCGTCGTTGACTGGCAGCCCCTGCGTGCTGCAAATTTTCTGTCGATTGCAGTGAAAGAGGGAGGGGAAGAACAAGTGGTCGGGTACAGGCAGGAAGCTCGAAAAAAACTCGCCGGGTGATTTTCGAGCGTTTCATTTCCGTTCTGTTTCTGCCCGCTCGTTTTCTCCCAGCTCGGTGTAGAGTGCGGGATACTGGATTAACAATGCATTAATTACGTTTCGCGGCGCGGTGCGCGGCCCTCTGAATTTCCGAATTATACGCCGACAGATCACTGGAATAAAATTCGAGCGTGCACGGACGGATTTGCATGTGGTGATGATGGAACGCGTTATTTGCTCGTCTCCTCGTTATCTGGCCATCTTCGAACACCGTTCGTTAATCGTTTCTGAATTGAAAGGAATGAAGAGAAGGAGGCGGAATTGTTGTTTTTCTCTCTTCTTTTGCGCAGGATTTTTTTTAGACACGTGTACAGTGTGTTTCGGTAATCATGGTACAGCGGGGAAGAAGTGAACAAAGATATCACTTTGCACGCATCACCGTTTCACACATTATCATCTTTCGAAATCCGTGCACACTTTTGTTCCCCTTTTCGTTGGAACTTGCGGGGTTGTCTCTCGAGTGATTTTGATTTTGTTGACACAAATGCGTTGTCTGTATTATACAGCTTTGGCAATTCTTTATATTTGACAACTTTAAGTTTGACGTTTGTTACAAAAAAGGGCGGAAACGAAGAAGGGAAACGTTTCATAGGGGAGCAATTCAATTGATTCATTTTGTAGTCTGTCATTTCGATTCATTTATTTGTTGTTAACCAAGAAAAATAGTTAATTACTCCGTTCACGTTGCCGTTCCATGATTGCCAGTGTACCATATAGAATGCACGGTTGAATGAAGCATAATCGGCGCGAAACTAGCGCGAGCATAGAATGATTGGAGAACACGGTGGACGAGTCGATTAGAAGAGTAATCGAGGTATCATAAATTGTCAATTTGCTCGAGGTAAATAGTAACATTACACAATTTTCTCGGCAATTGTCCCGGGATTGCGCCCGCCGTGTCTCTCTCTCTTTCTCTATATGTATAAACACCGCGAAACTACGCCGATTGTCCTGTTTCCTTTGCACGTTGACAAAGGGATATCTGTTTGCGTTTCTCGTCCGTGGTACCAAATGATGGAGCAAAAGTAATTGTTCAATTTTCCAATTTTTCCACCGATTCCGTACTCCGTTATATTCTCTATACTCGTCTAGGCGACGTTCTTAAACGTAGCGTCAGAATGTTTAGTATAATAAGAATCCGTTATTCGTATCTCGAAACCCGCTAAATGTGGAACGATTAAGCTGAAAGGTCCACGGAAAGCACGAAGAATCAGCTATATGTATTACCAGATTCGGCCATATCTTCAGGATTATTTCATCTCGTAAGACTTGGCCGTATGAAACCTCCTTAAGATAGTCCCGGAGGTTGCGATACCGGTCTGCCCCGATGCAAAGAGACTGAAAAAGAGAAGGAGGGACGGGCAGAGGAGGCGGAAGATTTAGAAGGAGCCCAGAGATGGGGGAAAAGAGAGAGGAAAAAGTTGCACGAGAGGGAAGAAAAGTGCGGAATGGGCCAGAGGGGGAAGCTGGTGCTCGGTTAGGGCGATTCTTACCTCGAGCCGTACTTGCGAACGCGAGACAGGAAATGTGAGAGAGTGAAAGAAATGGACGTAAAGAAGTGGCTGGTCGAGTGTGAAGGGGTGAGAAAAAGGAGATACCCTATCGGGAAGATTATTGTGTCCCCGCGGGGCAAAACCAACGTCACAGCGCGCCGGCTCGAATTTTTCTCGCGATAATTCAGGTCAGCGATATCGGCGACGCGTTTAGCGTTTTGACGATCGGGAGAAATGGTCTGAAAAAGCGGGGGATACGAGCTGGAAAATGGACCGTGCTGGCGAAGGCTCCGAGGTCGAGTGTCACTGGTAAAAGCAATATCGTTGCGAACTTTCATTTTTTGACGCGCGCAACGACGCGACGTGACTGCACTGAACTTTTCGCCCGCGCTTTGTGACAGTGACGATATATATGTGCAACGAGCAACTACAGTACTTACTATCGCAAGCTTGTGCTCATATAATAATAATGGGGAAATGGATAATCGATAATCGGTATGAGGTACGAAAGAATATTTATTCAGAAGTTAAGAGCTGCATACACGGCTCTGTTATAACTGTACGTACACCTCTGCGGTGTAATTGTAATGGAAAATTGCGAGGATATAAAGTGCCTGGAAGTAAATTAATATTCGGATCTTTCGATGTTTCGTGTGACGGATAAAAAAATGTCTGCTGCCCGCTTTTCTTCAATGCTTCATTCAAGATTTACACGTTCAATATAAGCAAGCAATTTGGCGAGCTGATCTTCGGAGGAATAAAGAAGCAGCCGTCAATTTTGCTACGTTTTGCGCGGAGTTTGGCGGATGTATGAATTCCCGACGAAATAAATACGCGTCGAAAACGGTGACGATTAATGGACACAACCGCCGTAGAGTAGAAATAAAAGAAAAAGAACTTGGCTGAATTGCATCGGAATATGCGGCACTGCTGGCGTTTGGGATTTCGCAGAAAATGTTCGCATTGTCCGCGGATTTCCTTTAACGCATCTGTTACGCGTTCATTATTTTAAATGACAGAATATGTATTTCGCATACCATGGTTTGAACAGGCCGAACGTCCCCGGCAAATTTGCATCGCCACTTTCGAATGTCGCGCGATTTCATTCTTCGCTGATGAAGCTCACGCGTCATTCATCGAGCCGATAATTTTCATCCTCAATGGTAATAAACTCATACATCGACTCGATTCTACAAAAAGAAAGATATTACGGCCATTCAAAACTATCGTCCATAACGGCGATTCAAAGGGAATAGCGAATTACCGGTCTGTAAGAGACCATTATATCGCGCGTGGGAGGATAATGCTAGGTGTGCAGACTTTTCGACGACGATCGTGATAGCATTACGGTCCGCGATTGAACCCGTGATCCCACCACTCCAATCGAGCTGTTCCCCTGAAAAATCGCGAGAGGAGCCGCAACGACGACGAGTTCGTTAACTCGTGACTGTATCTCGGTGTCTGTTTAATACCTCCAGGCAGAGCCGGCTCGGACACTTTATTGCAAATAACTCGGCTACGTTACGACCATTCAAAGTGAGCACGATTCGAGACACGAACATAAATGACAAATGTCCTCCAAGTAGAATATCGCGATAAAAAAAAAAGTAGAAAACAATCTCCACGTGAAACTATTATACTTCGCACCCTGTAATTGACAGTGGAATTCGCTGGTCGAAGTACAGACACGCCATAGATGTTCAGGTGAGGTAGTGAAGTCGTGGAAAAGGGGCAAGAATCGATGTTACAATGGCGTTTGCCAGAACGTCGGAATGGAGAAGTCGAAGGAACGACGAGGAGAGACGGACTGAAAAGGAAGAAGAAACAGCGTTGGGTGTGGGGTGAAGAAAAAAGGCTAGGTACAGAGCAGTGTAGCGAGGGGGTAGCTAGGGTAGAGAGTCACGGGGAGGGCAAGAAAAAGAGGAAGAGGATGGGACGAACGAGCAACAGCCGCTGCTCTTTTGTCTTCTGGGACAAGAAGGGCGGCTTCCTTGGCTCAAAATCCTCGCTAGACCAGATAGCTCGAGCGGCGACTCGTTCCGTTCCCTCTCTGCCCATCTCTTGGATATGGAAAAAAAATGCGTCGATTGGTGGCTCGCCCCCGCTATCCCAGATCTCTCCGTGCGCTGTATATCTACTTCGCCCGCCGTCTTCCTTCATTCTTGTCCCCGGGACTTCGACAATTACCGGGATCCTTCAGGAGCTCGCGTTATTGTCTCTGTAATCCTGGCGCGCTTCTCGTTGATCTCCCGAATGTTCTCTCTCGGAAAGCCGAAGTACTCAAGCAAATTGTCGCGAGGAAATCCATAGGAAACAGCGTCGATAGGAAGAGTTGAAATACCCCGGCGCTAAATAGTTACTATTTAGCGTTCATTGGGGTGTTTCTTGGCGATAAACCGGTAGTTGCCGTCTGGTTTCAGGCAAGGCACACGAGTTGGAAATGTTGCTTCACGGGAAGGGTGTAACGTCTCGTGCGTGTTGGACTGGCGGAACAATAATTGAACGCATCGCCGTTACCGATGGCGATAGTCTTTCATCGTAGGGACAAAAAGATGCAGCGACGCAAGCTGATAAAGCATCTGCGAGTTCGGTACTATTTGGTACACTGTGTCGACTGTACACTCGGGACCATCTAGCGGAGCATAATGAGACCATTGTTCCCGGAAATTATAGTAGCATTGTTGTCCCTCTCTTCTTTTTCCCTATTCCTTTTTTTTGTCTTATTTTCTTCGTGGCGCTGCATTTCGTTGCTTCTCGCTTTTCGTTCCTTGCCCCCCAGTTCCACCTGCACGCGAACCGTTCCGCAGTTTAATCCTTTCGCCGTCGCATCCCCGTTTCACCTCGTTTTACCTCGTTTCCGTCCTTGTCTTGGGTAAAAGTGTCCCTTTGTCGTTCCTGCTGTTTGCGCTGCACGTACGCGACCCGACAGGGTGGAGTGGAAAAATGATAACGCGAGGCAAATATTAGCCGTAGCTATGGACGATACATATTTAGATAACGGTTGTACGATTTTATCAATTTTCCGTGTCAACGCGAGCAACGTCTGGTATCCGGGCGCATAGTTTGTGAACGGTGAAGTTTTACGAATTCTATACGTAGAATTTATTAGAACAGTGAAGCGACGTGGAGCGAAAGATCAGGACAGAAAAGCGTGCACGATTTAGTCTTGCGAATGGTTTTAACGCAACAGATCCGCGGGCAGGTGGAACCGGAGAAATTAAAAAGACGCGTTGTACAATGAGACGGCATAGACCAGTTTCAGTTAAGCGTAATCAATAGCATTACCCTGCCCCCATTATGGCAGCAGCTATAGGATACAATGGTGAATCATTAGGAATAGGAGATAACACTGCAGCAAGATCAATTGCGCTTTGAGGTTGCCGGTTGATCCTGGCTGAATAGATTGGTTCTGCTATAATAGTATTAAGACGTATTTTCTCCGTAACCGCGTAATTCTACGGTATATCATCAAAATGCTCTCAGACAGAATTAAAGTTAGTTTTCTTTTATTTTGCGGATATTACTGCGCAGCTTAATTGAGGGGTCGTCTACAAAAATTCCGTACTTGCAAAGCACTGATGCGATTGGATGTACTGAGCTTATTATTACACTAATATCACTGTCGTGCTAGGTTTCGAATGTAAAGTCCAAGAAGGGAAATCTTTGATTCGGATTTAAAAAGGAGGCCTCCGTCGCTCATCCCTAATTCGTACAATATGATTCGTACTACTATAAAAGGGTACCCAGAAGTCTTTCAGAATTTGGAACAGGAAGTTATATAATATTTACTACCGACTGGCAGCCATATTTCACTGCGCCACTGGCTTGCACAGCCTGTTATTCACCAACGTATCGTTGCAAATATCTGCCACGCTGATAGATAGAAAATTGTGCCCGCCAACGTTTTGCCGTAGTGTCGTGTAATACTATTTTCTACAAACACATGTATGAAATCGTACGGATATATACGATTTGCTATCTTCCAAAGGTATTCTTCCATTGTTCAACTATTCAACAAGGTGTAGAATCAAAATACGTGGCTCCCCGTATTTTCCCTACACGTGATTTGCATTGGATGCTCAATCTTTCGTACCTGCCGCTAATGACCCATTCGTCCTTGGAAATCGACTAAAAACGGATCCCCTAATTATCCCTGGAATACGACCAGCGTCGAAACAGCGTTAATCACCTTACGAATGCTCCATCTTGATACATTCGTCTCCTTTCTCCTGAGTGTATTCATAGCGAAGAGAAGATCTCAGGTTCTCTTTGCAGCCGACTTGGCGCCGATTTAACTTCGGCCCGCTTTTAACGTGGGCCGGAAAAAAGGGGGTTGGTATAAAATCTGACGTGGAGATTCGGCGTTCAATCTTCTTAACGTGTCTGAGGTCAGTTGCCAGTCATTTGTCTGGCGGAGAAGAACACTCCTTAGGAGAGTTTCTTCCCGCTGGCTGGTGGCATACACGCGTCCATCTAAATTAGCCTCTTCAATCACAGTACAATGGTTACACACCAAGGGCAGATTTTCAAAGGCAGCATCGTGAATCGCTGGAAGTTTCCTATTGGCTGTTTACTATCGGGTCGCCCGCGCACGGCTACACTGCCGAACTGGCAAATGGCCAATAAAGATGCCCCTATATCGCTGGCACCGCAATCCCTCATTGCAAGATCGAGCTTTCGCAGGCTTGTTTGAAATTCGTTAACGATAAATGGGTCGAACAAAAGAGCCGGCCGGTTATATCCTCATCAGTCATTGCTCGATCTTTATCGTACTCGTTTTCTGTTCCATACACGACGTGTATGCACGATGCTTTATGCCCTTCGTGTTACATATATCTTTAATGGGGAGGCTGGAACGATTGCTGTTCCATCGGTTCGCGTGAACACACAGCCGCGGGACGAAAAGTAATCAGCTAATTCGTCAGTCCCGAAAAATATCGTGCCACGCGATCAGAAATACAGGGAGCACCAGCAGCGTTTTTAGGGAAATTGCCATTCCACCTGTCTCCCTTTTTCTATAGTTCCTCTTTCTTCGGATTTTACCACGACCAGAATTGCGAAGCGACGATAGAATTCCACCGGTTAACGAATCCGTACTTTTCGCTTAAATAAGCGTAACTCGTATTAATCGGATTGGACGAACGTTTTGGAATTTTCTTCCTATTTTGATCTTTGCACGATTTTATTCGTTGCCTGTTTATCTTTAATCTTTGCTCCTGTTTTCGTCTCATTTTCGATAGTACGCACTCTGTGCCAGGTGAAGGGTTAATTATATTACTGGCTTTGCATCGCCTCGCTGACGATTGTCCAGTCGGAATTGTATTTATTCGAGCCGTATTTTCGCCATCACCACCAATCAATCACTCGAATGAAAATAAGAAATAAACTCATTAGAAACAAGCAGTTTGAAGTAGGTATGCGACTTACAAGCCGCATAATAAATATTAAAATAATTCAAGCACAACATACACTATTTCTGGGAGGAATATCAGCCAAAATTAAAGAACGAAGCAAATTTGAAATAAGGCATAAGTAGTAATCGAATAGTCGTTCCGTATAAAAGTGTATTTCGATAAAGCCCACTTTACTGTTTGGATATTCAGCGTTTCCGCTAGCAGCTAGTCGTTAGAGGGAAACATTAATCACTTAATGGAAATCTGCTTTCAATGGGCGAACCGTTACCGCCGCACTTCTCATTTCATTAATTTTTGCGTCTGCAAAAGGTACTGGTTCCTCTAATTTAATCAATTATTTTACCACTCTTTATCGTTCGTGGACGGGCAATTTTCTACAGAACGTAGGCTACAGTGTGTAACACGCGTCCATGAGTTTATTCTAGTAGAACTATGCTATAGAACAAGTATGAGAGTTCAAGCGTTACAAAACTCGAACACGCCATGCTAATTAGGATGTTTAAACTAAAAAGAAATTAATTAAAAATATACTCGCGTCTGTATTTAGCATTGTTATTACATTGCATAAAACGTTAGAACAATATGTACTTGAACTGAGAAATACGTTGAAATATTAAATTGTATTAAATTTTTAATGGTAAGCATAATAAAACGTTGCTGCGAGCCAGATTACTCAAGCATGCTAATAACCGAAAAGGTAGTGCATTTGAAAATAATAATCTCTGTGTCCGCGTGCATATCAAATTTCCAACAACTCTTCATTACTGGCATAATGAAATTGAGAAATGTCTGAAACACTATGCAACCTAGCGCATCGTATTTAGTTCTATATGCCAAAGAAATATATGTATAAATATATTCGGATGAGAAATTTATGCAACGAATCGCGAACCAGTCACCTTAACTAGATGGGCGTGGTCCACGCTGGTTTCACTTGCAGCTAGAATCAAGCCAGTTTTTCATCGAACGAATTACATTTTCGCCGGCGTTCAGTAAATTTTCAGGCATTGTAGATTGCTTGAAATTTCAGTAGAGAAGCGCAGCAAATCGGTGCCTCTCAAAAGTACATATTCCAGGCGGTGCTCTCTTAGAAAGTCTAACGAGGATATAAAGTTATAATAGCATGCTGCGCAATTTAACTTGCAATCGTTAAACAAGCCCGCCGGTGGAGAAAGAGAGATTCATCCGCTTCGCTTTAAGGCGACCTCTGAGTGGCTTCGAAGAATATCAAGTTCAGGTAACAATAGAATATGTTAACTAAATGCCGTTTTGCTGCTCTTCGCGACGAGAGAACCGCGTACTCATAATTTTTTTGGCAATTTTACAACCTGTCGCTCCTGTTTTTTCCGAATCTCGTGCCAGTTGAAGACGCTAGATTTATCGTTCTGGCGGTGTTCACAAAATCGTTCCGTCGTCCGTACTGTTGTGCCATGCACTCATACGTTTACATTAAATAATCTATAAGACGACCAAAATGATCTCGAATCAAACTATTACTATTACCTTGAACCACTTTGTCACGAAATGTGACAGTCGGTCAAAATTCACTTTCCTGAGAACGAGGGCACAATTTCTTAGTTATACTTCAATCAGTTTAATAAGTTTTAATAAACCTACTCGTGTTAAGAGAGGAAGAAAAAATTTTCGGGAAAAATCCTTCTTTAGCATTGTACACTAAGAAAATCGAATGAAATACATACTAGATTAAAATTTAGTCTCGGAATGTACTCATTCTAAAGTAATGCTTTTTCTTTTACCTGCTGTACTTGCAATAATTCAGTCGCGATATCTAAATGTTACGGGTATTGCGAGACATTCATGAACGAGTCACGTTTCGCTCAAAAATTTCGGGATACATGAAATTTAGTCGAAACTTAAAGGGATTTATGTCTTCATTGTATTTATACGCTTGTTGTGTCAGTCATGCAACAGTAACGCGCAACATGAAATCAGTTTAGTATCAATAATTGTTGTTATCCAGCATCGCTATATTATTGTCAGAGAGATTGATTAATTACTTTCATGAATTAACGATACAATCTCTGGTAATCTCCATTACGCTGCATCAATGTTTCACAATATTTTCGATTCCATCTTTGTAATACAGTTCCATTCTGCTCGGATATGAATGCCAATTATTGGCAACTTATTGGACAATTTATAGTTTTATTTCGCATCACGTTGAACGTTGTAAAACTTTCCGTATAGCTAAACACATTTTACGTTCTCGTCCGTTCCTCTTATTAAAACCTACAGTCTCTGCCCCTCGATACATATTTGCCCCGCTCATTTCAAAGCACAATACGCTCTTTCCATCCTGTGTTCAATTAAAAATTCAGAAGAAACTCCGTAAGAATGTTTAAGCTTTTCGTCCCATCGATGCATTGTGCCGTGGAGCAAACTTTTAAATCGCCGGGAGCACAGGCGCCTCCCTTTTTCGTGGCACGCACGATTTTATTAAATCTCCGGGGTCGTTGCAATGTTCTTGTTCGCTTGTTAAGCGCAAGTCGGCCCCCTCGATCGGCCGTTTTTTAGCGAAGAAAAAGTTTCCCGAAGGAAATCCGCACGGCGTCTGTCTCGTCGTCGCAAGGTTGTTCGCTTACGCTTGCGTTTATCCTAGTTGCCATAAGTTCACGTTTATCGCTACGCTTGTGCAATACATTCGCGATCTTGGAAAATAATTGAAAGACGTAATCGATTGGACTGTACATTTCATTTCATGGAAATTGTGCTGAGAATGAGAATGATGTGTTAAGATAAAAGATGTTGTAACTTTATGTTTTTAAAGGTAAATGAAGAAAGATATTATTCATATTTCTCTACCATTCATGTAGAATAGCTGGGATTGGAGAATAATGAGAGTGGTAAAATAATAACCAGAGACTGTCGCGAAAATTGTTTGCCGCGATTTTATAGCTATTATTTTGTCAATATCCAACGATCGTATGTGAGAGACGATATGTATTCGTTGATAGGTACAGGTAAAATACTGAATCGCGATATTCAGTTTTCTCACATGTACATGAGAGGACGCAGCAGAAAATATGAATTAAACTTCATGAATGAAAATGTAAAACTAGATGAAAATACACAACGAAATTACAAAAAACAAAACGAAGCGAAAGAAGAAATGCTAAATAAAAAAAGGTAGCCAAAATGAACTCGCAGCATGGTAAATGTGCACGCTATGCTGTATGTTAATTACGATTATACTTCAAGATCACTGATATAACATTCACTCGCATTTACTCACTGTCCAGATACCTATAAAGTGATATTCTATACACGTACACGAAGCAGCAACGATCGCATGAAAATAGAAACCGGGCGTTGTATGTACGTTTCTACGGCTAGAGTTTCTCGCGAGCAAAGATAGATGCGGGTAGGTAACCACGAACGCAGCTATTGCCATTACTATTGAAGCTCGGTTTAGGCGAAGCAGAATTCGCGTGCGGGAAATATCCGCTAGTTTGGGAATAACACGAAATTGTATGATGACATTCTGCAGCTGGGTCGTCTGCCCGTCGAAGGGTTGGTCGAGTGGAGCGAAACATCCCCGTCCGAATCGAGTCTGAGCCTGTGTTTCATGCGAGATACTGTAGTCGACACTTTGCACTGCCACCGGGGTGTTTCATAAGAGAGCTTACATTTATAAACCAATACATCGCTACGGTAATCCATCTAGAGACGCCGTGACACTGATCTACATTGCGTTACAAAAAATGACGATGCAGAGAGTCTCATATGAAACGGGGTTAAATGTCTCTCGGTATATACGATGGCGAACGGAAGAACGTTTAAAATGGGCATTTGAATATGTGAATATTAGTTATTTTCATACTATTAGGTCATCCTATAAGTAAAGCTGAAAAAGAGTTTAAAACAATGGATCCCACCACGATTCTCACCGATCTGTTCGATCTACACGGCCTTCCTTCACACAAGATCTTATTTCACTTTATGCAGTGATGGAATAAAGAAAGCCATCGTCATTTAATAATAGGCGTAGGTAGAATAACTTTTTTGAACTTGGCTTCATCACGAAATTAATATTTACGCCGCAATTGATTCATCGTCTGAGGCTTCCAATTTTTACAACTATTCAGTTCAATATCATTCGGTTAGCCAACGCAGGGATTAGGTAGTTAACCCTGGCTGGTGTAACGACGTAAAAGATCGTGAAGCAAAGGGTTAAAATCGATTGTGCCTAGCTCAAACCTAACCAGCTCCCATGGGCTTCAGACGAACGATCCTAACAATGCTCGAATCAGGTAACCATTGACACCGATGAACTATTGAAAAAGAGCTGTATCGTGTTACCGTGCCGTTTATTTCTAATATTCTGATGTTAATTTGTTGCTCCCGAGGGTGTCTTTGAACGGTGGACAGCGCGAAACTCATGCAGGTAGTACTTTGGTCATTTGGTTTATAATAAACGCTTCTGCCACGTATAACTGGTCGTTGACGGTTTCATTATATTGTAACTCGATGTGGTCGGTAGAAATATCGATTTGGAGTTCGAGCGAACAATTTGCAGAAGCTTATGGTTGATCCTTTGAGAAATTTATGACATATTGATTTTTGTTATCCGATGCTCGTTTGAATATAAATATTAGTATTGAATATATAAAAATACATATATAAAAAAAATATTGAACTAAATTACTTGAAAACGTGCACCCAGTACAATATATTAATTACGGCTTGGGACATTCTTTGTCGTTGGTATAGCTTTCCCCGACCCTCTTTAAGTGCTTTAGTACTTGGGAATATACAATTTTTCTCGAGCAATTGAAGTGATGGTAGCAGGATACGAAAAGTCTGACAGCATTGCAGTATTGGTAAACAGCGAAAGAATGATAATAGTGAAACGAAGTCGTAACGATATCACTTATTTACAATTATTCAAAATACTCTGATTATCGTAAACGATTCTAAATTCTAAACAACTTAAACACTATACCTTTATACTTTAACGTTACACATTGACAATTGTTTTACAAGCTTAGCTAAAAATATTCTTTGACCTCGATTTATTCACATTTTATTCGTATTTTTACCCGTGCAACACATGGCACGGTTTGGTCGATAAAGCCTGGCGCACTGTGCTCATATACGAGTAACCGAAAGAACTAGGAGAACCAAACGTTCCTCAAAACGAACAACATGTCGAAAACTTCTGCACGTACGAAGCAGAAACAGCCGTTTGCGTATTTCGAAGTTCGTGCAAAGTTCTTGCACCTCTTGCAACAATATCCAGCCAATTCTTAGCCAAGTTCTGAAATTCAGAAAAATTATATTCTTCATTTCTAAATGTAATGCGAGTAAAAAATATATTTACCAATTGTTAGATCTCCTGTTCTTTATTCTCTCCGCTAAGAAAGAGAAATAAGGACATAGATAAAAGAAATATTGGAAATCGCCCACGGATTATCGTGTCCACCTTGATAATCATTGCGTCGAGCAGTGGTAAATAATCATCATTGCAAGCCACGCGATACGAAATTCTATCTGGCATTTTCACTTGCTCGTTTCATAAAAATATGCCTTACGACAAAAGCTTCTCAGCAGGTACAGAGAATGCATAGCCCTTGTTTCTGGTATCTGGTTTTCCAAGTGGATAGAACACACACACGCGCACAAATGCATACATGCACCCCGATATCACGTTTCTGGCTGACATTGCAACTCCTGCGTGAAATCAGCGTCGGCGTGTACCGGTTCAAGTAATTTGCATCCCAAAGAAATTTTTCACCGGCCAGACTGTCGTTTCGGTTGCCTGAGCTCGCGAACCGGAAGTTGCACGCGCGAGAAACGGAAGACTCGAGTCGTAAAACGTTTCAGCGAAACGTTTCTTCGTCCCTTCGTAATCGAGCTAGTAGAAAACTGTCTGGCCGGACCGCGGTTTGTTTCCTTTTTCTTTTCCCTTTTTTTCTTCCTTACGTTGGACAAAATGAGTGGGAAAACTTCGATGAAATTGAACGCGTGAAAGTGAGCGAAGAGTAGAAGCATGAAACCGCGTCGTAACTGCCTAACCGATCGATACCTCGCGGTTTCTCTAGCAAAAGTTGCCTTATATATTTCCGGGAAATATATTTTATTGGGCCATGGATCATGGCTGTGCGCGGCACCATGCTAAATCCGATTAACTTCTAAGGCGCTGCGAAGGTCGATATTGCTATACGTAGACGTGTATGTATTATACGTATGTACATATATACATTGCGGTCGATGAAAGCAGGGCACTTTTGCAGACAAATGAGCACACACCCCTTGCTAGGCGCGGTAAAAGTCGCCGTTCGGACCATCGCTGACTTCCGAGTTTGATTAAAACGGTATGGATATCGATCTGAATAATCATTTGCTCTCCTTTCTTCTTTTCTCAGCGGGATAAGATAAATGGAATGGAAATACTAAGAAATTGCGCGACAGGAGAAATTTAAGGGGGTGAAAACTGTACTCGGTGGAATTGAACAATTTGTGTGCTCTTCTCTGTTAAACCGTTATAATTTCTTTACAGTGACCAATGTGCAGAACTCAAACTGCTCAATGATACGTTATATGTACATTTAATCCTCTAATTCTCTAATACACTCGGGCAACGTTCAAGTCACATATTCCATATCGATATTTTGTAAATGTTGGCCTAATTTTTAAAATAATTTGCGAAGGTATCATGCTGTTGTATCGTTCTATTAGAATCGTTTTTATTATAACCCGTGGCCCATTACAAGTTAAGAGTCACGAGTCTTTCTTTTATAATAAAATATGTATAATCTTTTCGGGCGTGAGAATCCATTGGGATGCAGAGGGTTAATACGAGAAAGAGATGCTCAAGGATTCAGGTCACAGTAAAATAAAAATCGGACGAAAGGGCGCAAGCACTATTTGAAACAATTGATATGCATTATAGCTGTCGTCATACTGCCATGAGAGCCAGTTATCTCTTCGTAATTCGCATAAGAGGTATCTCGATCGAACTATGCAAATTTTCCGACACGTCTCATCTAATCAACGGTCACGTTATGAGCATTCCATTAGCCCAGACAAATAGGAGCCTAGAATAGAGAATGAAGAGAAGAGGGGTCGGCGCGTGGAGTATTGCTTCGCGACCTTAATTTCCGGGCCGTTCACTTTCACCAGGTGAGACACACAGAGACACTGGGCGCTGTCTTCTCGCCTTTCTTCCTTTCGTTGCTCTTCGTTCTCATCACGGCACCTTTCAGCGGGAGCAAGAAAGAGTTGTGGACGGTGGGGGAGTACGGGTGTATTTTATTACACCTCCACCCCCCAGTATCTTAGCGCCCCGGTTCTAAGGAGAATAGGAAAGGATGGCCACTGTAGCGTGCTATAATTCTTAATTTCGACGATTAGACGTGCGCGCCGTTTTCCCGATATTCGACGCCGTGAATTTCATTCCTGGCAATCTTTGCGTTTTCTCGACTTTATGAACGAGTTCGTGTGCACGGTGATTCGATTGATAAAGAACAACGATAATCAAACGACGTGGGTGAATGCGTGGACTGCGACATTTCCAGGTGGCAATTTCGTTTAGGTCCAGAGTTATGTCGCGCAATGACTAGTCGTAGGTTACTGCCGACTTCCTTTACTTATCGAAGTATTCAAAATGGAACAGTGATTGCGTTTTGGCCATTGTTCTCTTTTCCTTTCGCTTTGTAACTATGCCGCGATTCCGGCTGGAATTTCGGTAGACTTTCGATACATGAGCCGACTTCTCTTCAGTTTTAGAATTGTATGAGAGTTCATTTTATTATCTTTAACGCACGATGAAGTATACAGGGTGTCCCGTAACTACCGTAACATCGGGAAATGGGGGGTAGCTGGGGTGATTCTGGACAACTTTTTCCTGGACCAAAATGTTGTTGGAAGCTTCGTTTTTGAGTTATTAACCAAAAGCACTGCCCAATTAGAGCGCCCGTAGAGCGCGCGCCCAGGCCCGTACCTCTCTACTGCGCTCGGTCGTGCACGAGGGCGTCGAGGCATGCCCTAGATGCCCCCGTACATGACCGAGCGCAGTAGAGATGTACGGGCCTGGGGGCGCGCTCTACGGGCGCTCTAATTGGGCAGTGCTTTTGGTTAATAACTCAAAAACGAAGCTTCCAACAACATTTTGGTCCAGGAAAAAGTTGTTCAGAATCACCCCAGCTACCTACCATTTCCCGATGTTACGGTAGTTACGGGACACCCTGTATAGTTCGATTTTGCAATGAATTTATTCGTCAAGTACATGATCTTGTTAAGCTCATCTGAATGACCACGTTAATCGCGATAAATTAACTCGTAGGACTTCTGTGAATAAGTATCCTACGGTATAATTATCCATAAGTGAACATATTTATACATTCGTGCAATTTGCATCAGTTGCTCGAAGCCAAAACAAAATTATTATACGTAGAATGCAGTTCGCTATCTCCTTCGAAAGTGTGTTGTCTATTACAAAATTCCAAATATTCTTACCGTCTTGATTATAGCGCAATATAAAGTATACGAAGTACTACAATTTTTTGCGAACTATCTGACAAATTTACTACACAAATACGTTTATCGCACTACGCCCAGAAACACGAGACCACTGTGCTGCAAACTGTTCCGTAGAATTTCGAAGGTGCAATACTAGAATAAGCATCGACCAAGGGGGTAAGAACAGATACGAGGTGGAATCCTTTTTCGATAATAGCTCTTCCTCGTGATTCCTCGAAACCCTTTAAATGTCTCTCAGTCTCAGCTCTCAGCATTTTCTCTTAGTCTGATCTGTGGGGCTATCGTTGGTAATTTTCTTTTGTATGTGTCAGCCCCGGGAAGGCAGCGTGCAAGAGTACCTGGGCCGATCCGATAACGCGGAATATCTTTGCAGGGCCAGCTCGATTTCGATCCTTCGAGCGCCGTACTCGAGTATAGGATGCGACGGTCAAAGTCGTATTGAAAGTATGGTCTGTTTCACGGGAAACTTTTATCCGTGGATCGAAGTTTTCTTTTCCTCCAGACGTTCCAATATTTCGGCTTGTCCGCTTGGCAGAAGAATTTATCCCCGACGAAAATGTTTCTCGCTCTCTTCCACTCTTGCGCATGCATACACCCCCATAATATATTTAGATTCTTGCGAAAGTTACGCGCACGCCGCGGTACTCATGGGAAATGTACCATTCATGGAAATATTTTATGCGAACGGTAAATTGCGTTTGCTACAATTATTTGAAATTACTCCCCACATGTTTTTGCTAATTGGATAATTCACTTGCAACGTTCAAGGTTTATTTGCAGTCTTTATGTTCTTGAAATTCTACGTTGATATAGACTGTAGGCGTAACCCTAGTAATTTTAAATCTTACATCTTGTTGTTGTAGCCTGTACACGTTACGACATGACCCTGAAGATCTATGCATTAATAAGTTGGTAGATATTTTTTATTCTGTGAAAGAACATCGTATACAATTCAATTATCAGCTTTTGTTTTATACCCTTTTCTGCCTCGAGAATGAACGTTTTTTTCTCAGAAATTCCTTCAAATTATAAATGCACTACGACTTCGCGAAACGTTTTACAAACAATTTCGTGAAATCTATAACTCTGTAATCTATTCTATTGGAACTCGTAAATCATATTTCCCCCCACGAATCCCCAATCAACGATAACGTAATTTAAATATTTCTACTTGCCCCCCCATCACCAAACCAACCTTGATACGAACATTCCTCCTAAGGAATCTATAAAACAGTTACGCTCTCCGCTAACAAGTAAGATCTTAATATACAGAACTTATCCAGCGGCCCAATATTTGACCAACTCTGCAAAGACGTGAGAGTTAGATTTCCTCCGCCAATTCTCGACTCTTCATTTCAGAACGTCGCGTCGTTTTGAAACCCCCGTATCTTCCAGCCGCTTCGAGCGAATTGCTTCAACTTTAATGGCTGCTTTAAGGCGAATCGGTGGCGGGCGGATTCGGTCGTTTGAACGGGAAACACCCGGTAGATTTTTGACTCGGCCGCACGATCTGCGCTGCACGGGCTTAATTAAAAATTAAACGAGCCCTCTGGGAGCTTAGCGGCCGGCGAAATTCGCAGCTGCTCGCTCCATAAAGTCGAGGGATCAGAGTTCTCCTCCGCACAATAACGTCTCTCTGCAAACCAGTCTACAATCCATAAGGAACCCGGTCATCCGAAACCATCACCGATAATGTATTGCAAAACAGAACCATGCATCGGAACGAAATCTATCTCGCGGAAAGCTATTGAGTTTTATATTTTTTATATTTTTTCCTTCCGTGAATCGGCTGTTTGGAAGGTCTACTGTGCAAGGTCGAGTGATCCTGAGACTTCCGACACGTATCTTCAAACCCGCAGTACAGAAATGGGCAGGTGTGTCAAGGGCTTTGAGACTTTCACGTCCAGAATTGTTCGAAATTATTAGTCGAGGCTGTTTGGGTTTTAAGTGGTGTCCAAGTGCTTTTGGGCTTCGCCGTTTCGCAAGCACCTAGCTTCATCAGACTGATGGAGTCTAGTGTGTCTTTTGAACCCGATGAAGCTAGCTGCAATGATGACGAAACGTTGGAAACCAAAGGCACTTGGACAGGACTTAACTACGACAGCCTCAATTAATAATTCGGGTTGACAAGTTAACTTCCAACTTTTAATTACTATTATTATTTCAATTTTTGTATGAATAAAAGACATTATATATATAATACTGTCGGAAGTATTGACGTTAGTATTTGATTGTATCATACAGCGAAGCGTTACAGTATTTAAATAACATAATTATTGGCTTTCTACCGAAATCTGATAACTCCTGGTTTCAACTGTTTTCGTCAATTAAAATAAAGTGCTAAATTTGAACGATCAATACACTGCTGAATTTAATTCGTTGATTGAAATTTCGTTTCGCGACAAAAGCATCAACGAGGGGCGAGAATATCAAAAGCAATTCTGTTACAGCAGAACCGTTAACCAACCATCGTTTCCTCGAACAGCCTCTATTCGAATATTCATCTCTTAAATTCCCCTCAAAGCCCTGTCGGTTAGCCCAGAAAATCTTTCTCGAGCAACAAGATCTCAGAACTGGTCCTGTCCGATGCTGTGTCCCCTCCGGCTCTCGATTACAATAAAACTTCCTTTTAATTGTGTCGTTGCTCGCGCTTCCCTCCCGGTCACATTTTACCCTACCGTTTCCCAGCTGCAAGCGGCGAGTTCCAAATACACTTCCTCGCGAAATAGAAAAAGTAGCGATTGTTCGAGCGTATGCGATATTTTTTGTTTCAACTTTTCCACAAATTCGCCCCGTTCTCGACGGATGTCACGATGGTCCCCTTGTACGAGCGTGAAAGCATGGACGCTCGTTAAGAAAGTTTCACAAAACCCGCGAAACAATTGGGTTTATTAAAGTGGAAAAGCTGGTTCCATGGACATAGAGATTCAACGATGACGAAAAGTCGCTACTCTCGCCAGTAGACGTTTTGTTTCCGTCGTTCGTTTGCCTTTTTTCTTCTTTTCTCGGTCTTTTCTTTGCAAACCAATGACCCATTTATACGGTCCCGGTATGTTCGAACGTGCTCCGGGCAAATGATGCCGTTGGTGGGAATACAGGGGCTTTGCAGATTGCCCCGCGGAAAAATCAGACCGTGCCCAGCAGTCAGATTTCTGCGCTTCTTAACAAAGGAAACGTTAAACAGAAAATACCGCGTTGTGTTTCACGTTGCTCGGCTTTTGGACAGTTGGTGTAATATCGCTTTCCCTTTCTGTCACCTTGCTTTTTCACGACGATAGTATAGCAACCAGCGTAAATGTGACAGTAGTTGTGATTGTTTCAATTTCTCGTTCATGTTTGCACGTTTTCGTAGCACTTGAATGTTTTCTGTATCTCAGTTTCGGGGATTGTTCAATCTCTATGTCCCAAAAATGTCGAAATTCGTCGATGCCAAAAATTTGTATGCTATTCAGCGTGAAGTAAGTGTTCTTTTTCAAGTTCTGAAAACTGGTACCGAGAAACATATGAGTACCTATATTTTTGCAACAGCTGGAAACTTGCGTTGTCGGGCGGACGGTTAGCTTTCGAATTTCGTATAGGACTTCGATATCGTGAACCAGGCGACTTTGTCTGGCCGAGTGGCGAGAGGATAAGGCAAATATTAACTTTCACATCGTGCCGTTCCACCGTGGTCGTCGCGTTGCGAACCGATCCGTCGCGATTCACCAGAACGACCCGAAAAGAACTTCACGCTCGCATTGTGATCCCAGCTCGCGTCGAATTTCGTTCCGAAATTCCTTCCTTCCGTGGCGTCGCGACGCGTCGCACCGCGTCACGGCGTCGCGTCGGTTGGCCAACGATGCGCGACGAGGCAATCGAGGCTATTGCATATGGCTTTGTTTAGGTCCGCGTTATTGGTTTTTGGGGAAATGTGCCGGGTATTAGGTTCTATGGCTTTTGGAGGAAATTGCAGCGAAATATTTGCTGGACGTTTCGAAGGGATTTGGAAGGATTTGCCAAATTTTTTGTTTTAAATAAAACGAGGCCGTCATTTTAAATTGAAATTCTATGTATATATTGTGCAATGCTGCACCTGCGGTAATTTCAGAAGAATCGTAACGAAAGGACCGTATCCGATTTCTAAAGTAATATCCGTTGAATTTATTCTGAATGTAGATATGTGTTTCTCTCCGTTTCATGTTCCCGTGTTTTTCCAGCGAAATTGAAAATGTACTAATAATTGTGGCAGATCTATTCACGTGAACGCAGAGATACACTACTTGATTAATTGACATATAATTTACATAAAAAGGTCGCAATAATGCACACATCGCAATAATTTCTAAAGTCATAGAAATTTTACGGATTAGAACACTGTACAGTTTCTGAACCACTCGACGTTCTATGGTTGCGTATAAATTTTGTTTATCACAGTCGGGCAGATATGAGAACAGATTATACCTGTTGGTCTACTCTATAATTGAAATACTTGCAGCTTTCGGAATGCTATGTTTTTCTGTCCCAATTTTTAATTCCAAGTGCACAGTGCGCTTGGTTTCGCTGGCAAACTTCAGCAGAATTGAGATAATGCCTGACATCCAGTACTTTGTTCAGAGTCACCGGAAGCGTTCTCCTCCGAGTCAGAAGGTGTCGTTGTCATGCTGAAGATACGCTCTGCTGGGTGTCCTCGTTACACAGCTGGTCCTTTTCAACATATTTCTTAACCGTTAGCTCTGCTCTAAGGATTACATCCCAGTAAAAACCGCCGAATCAAGCGCACAATTTAATTAGACTGTAAACGATCCAGTCCGATAGATCGTACTTACTCTTTCGAGCTATTTTCTTTCGCAAAGTTATTTCCATTCTGGTTCAAATCAATTCGCAACGCGATACCGTTAGCTTTGGAAATTACCGCGAATCGAGAATTCCTAACATCGATATACATACTTATGAAGGAGAATGGAACGGAATTGCACGAATTGGAAACGAGGACAGTGCCGCAGCTAGGCCGATCTTCAACTGACGACGTGTTAGATTTATATCCGTTATGGTTCATTTCCCTACGGTTGGCCAGGGTAAAGGAAAAATAGCGTGCAAACGGTTCGAGAGACAAATCCCATCGCAATAGAACTATTTCTAGATGGCCGTGCGATTTTTTGCCCGACAATGCACCGTACCTGCTCACGCTAGAGGTGCAGTTTTTATAGTTCCTCTCGTATTATTCTTCGCTATTGCGGACGAGAGAGGTCCTCGGTTCAGAATCAAATTTCAGCGAGATGCTCACCGGCACAAAGGCGAGGCAGACTTCCGATGGGTTTGTTTTAGGACGACGGATTCTTTTGTCGTCCCGTGACGTTTCCCGAAGGGTTTACTTACCGGCGTACAATCGACATTGATCTATCTTGCGCGGCCGAACAATGAAGTCATCGGCCCAACGAATATACTCCTTCGATCTCGTACGACCGGAATGCTTTCGATGAGGATGGAAGCCCATACCCTGGAGGGGTGCTTGGTCGAAAATTGGCTTCCTCGATGTCGTTTTGCCAGTCGTATATAACTGGAGCGTAGTTAGGGTTTGGGCAGAAAATTAGGGCGGTTAATGGTTGCTCCAGTAAATGGAGGATTATGGATTATTGTAAAAGCCCTAAGGAGTGTCCTATGTTAGCGATATTACGGGAAGTTAGGTGTATGTACGCAGAACGTTGGCCTAACACCAGATTTCTGGATTTACGATTGGTAATCTTTTTCTTCTAACAGTACCTATATGACATAGCGCGAAATACGGCAGAGGAAATGTCGAGAAATCTGCGTGAATAGTGGAGCAATGACAGTAAATGGATCGGAAGTAAATTACATAATTAGAATTCGTGGGTGCAAGTAGTTTTCAAAATGAACAGAAAAGTGGAAAATTTCTAAGGGGTCAGAAGTTTTGCGGAATGCTCTTTCTGTTAGTGCGAGTATAAGCTGGCACACTTGACACTCGACGTTTTTCATTCAAATATCGAATATGTAGCACTGCCAAGAAACATACATTTGTTAAGAACAGTACTGTATCGCGTTACTGTTCCGCGGGAACTAGATTTAGTCTACGAAAATAGCAGTGGAAATTGTACATGGGGAATAGAATTATGTAATAACATTGAGGTTCCAACTTTTCCCTAGTTATACAATGTCCATAGGACTTAGAAAATTGCCTTGGAACATTCACTTGAACGACCGACTTGAATTGAAAACGCTGACTGCTCAATTTCAGTTCTAATTTTAGAAAAGAAAGTTCGGATTCACTGTTCACTTTTAATTCATTAGCCATCGATCTGAACACTTTATATCCCACCCAAATGGGTCCGCTGCAATCGTTCCTGAAACATTTCTATCGCTAAGAATATGTATGTACTGGCAGAGATTCACTCTCATTATTTCCTTGCTGCACTGTCATTTTATTTACATCTTTGCGCCAAATTCTTCGCATTCCACGCGATGCAATGTCACCCGTATTCTCGTTCAAAACAACCCTACCGCAATAAGTTTCTTCAAAATCTCCCTACACTGTACAGTAACGAACTAGCGATACGAATAGAAGGGAACAGAATCTTGCCCAAGAGTACTCCTCTCTTTGGCACCAGCGAAAAAAGGACGCACTACAATCGAAATTCGAGGTATCTCGATTCGCGCTGATTATTCGTGATGATGAACTACGAGGCTGCGGGGGGAATGTTTCGCGGGCCAGGTAGCCGCAAGATTATTTCGCCAATCGCGGGGTAGTTTCGCCGAGAATTTTTCCGCGTGGATGAAAATTTCGGAGAATGTCGCAGCCATCGCAGGTCGGCTATTGAGCCGCGACTTGCTTCGTCGGTTGCAGCCGCCAACGCGGATACTGTATCAGTTCAGAAGCGAAGCTAACAGTCTCTATTTTCTTCCCTTTCCCTTTCACTTTTTCTGTTTTCTCTTTTTTCCCCCGTTCACCCACGTTAAATTCCACTTCGCGTAGACAGCGTCTCCTGTGCCTCTTAAAATTGCAACGACGTAAGTGACTGGCTGGCGATTCGCAGACGGACGCGGGTTAAATGATTGCGAGGGTGGAGTATAAATTGCGACGACTTCATGCTCTCTGGCGAATGAGATTGCTCCTGCCTCGACGTGGTTCCGACGGATTTCAACGATACCCTGTACTCCGAGTGATCGAACCGTTGAAACCGTGCTTTCGTTGCCGCATTTGATTGAGACGTTCGTTCAGTGGTGCAGCGTTCGGGTGTATCGGCAATTGTGGATGAACGAAAATTAAATGTAAGATATTTGTAACGAAGATACGACAGGCTTGCAAGCAAATTAATTGTATCAGTTGTACGACGAGATCATTTCAGCACAGCTCGAAACAGATTGAAAACAATATAAGAGCCTGTGCTACATTTCGTATTTAAACGAGCTGCACTATTATACAGATACAGATGCAGGACAGTGTAAAGCTGCCACTTCAGGGAACATTATTCCAAACGTTCTACAGTAATGTAAGAAAATTTATCTTTAACGTCGAGACTAAATCCGATTCCTTTTTGAATAGAAAACTTGGCCAACTTCATCAACCGTTGAACGCATCAATAAATACTGAACAAACTACACACCTTCGCTTTCTATAAAGCGTATAATTAAAACTATCGGGGAAACCATTCCTCGAAAGTCACTCGTGCCGAGGATAATCCGAGAAATCGAGCACCGTTTCGTCGAATACATTTCGTGTTCACGATACAGAGAGATACAGAGAGATAGAGAGCGAGAGAGAGAGAGAGAGAGAGAGAGAGAGAGAGAGAACCAGGGGTGTGGGTGTGAAGAGGGTGAAGGCAAGCTGGTCGAAATATTCAGGCGTGCGTCGCGTCGTTCCAACGACGATTATTCGGGCGTCGGGAACCACCCTGCTGGTCGCAGTCGTTGACGTGAATACTGCATCAGTTTAGTCTTGACGTAAGACTCTTCTTGCCGGTAGTAAACTCGATCTATTCATTGTAGGGGCGGTGGCTCGGCTCTCTTCAAATTGTAATCGCGCGAAAGAGACGGAAACAAAGATAGCGTGGGCGTTAGAGACGAAGAGGGGCGGGGGAGGGGGATAAGAGAGTGAGAAAACACGAGCGAAAATTGGAAAGAGGGACGACAGAAACGTTTCGTCAGGAGGATTTCGGAGGTTTAGGCCGGAAGAGAGGAGATCACGAGACTTCCATGTTCCACCCTTCTCGAGACTGTAAGCTTGTCTCGGGACATGTTTCAACTTATAGCTAAATCTACCAGTCCATTTTTGGCGCTTCCCCCCTGTTGATAACATTGTTGTTCCACGCTTTTTACTCGATCCATTATCGATTCCAATCGCTGAACTTATCGACAAGCTTTATGTTTCTGTTCTTAATCCTTTGCCTTCTCTACCGGAAGAAGAATAGAACGTCCTGGATGCGCAAAAGTTTGCAGACTTTATCAACGTCGAAGAGCTATATGTACAAACACTTAGATACTTTATTTCAACGTTTCTTGAACTTCAGTCTTATTATGAAATTAAATAAGAAATGAAAATTTAATTGGAAGACTTACCTGCGGAGCCCTTAATATTATTAACTTTCACGAAACTAACTGTAACGAAAGGATTAAGGGTCTCTGAATATTTTTATATGGGCGATATTGTTGTACCTGTGAGTATAAATGGAAATATTTGCAGGACCATTTGATGGTCATTTTAGTGTTTATTGTGTTGTATAAAGGCGACATTATCAATAAATATTAAATTATTAAAATCCACCCAGAATGGAACTTGGGAAAATATTGCATGGTTTATATTTCGTCTTGTGCAGCTGAGTAATATATTTTATGTCAGATATATTTATATCCGCATATACATATATTTTATATCAATTAACAATTAACACTTATTGCAACTTATTGCTTGTTCTTATTTCTATTCTTTGGTTTATAATTTTTGACATTCATTCTTAACTTCATCCCTACATTCATTCATACTTCTAACCTAATCTTACTCCTATTTAGCTTTAAACATTCGTACATTTTATTTTCCTTGACTTTCCTCATTTTCTCGCCTTCTTGGGAGTGGAAAATGTAGTTTTATTATTCTCAACCTGTAGACTTCTTTATGCTTGAATATTACCTCCGTTACCAGCGAACAAAGTGAATACGAGGTTATTAGAAAGTTCTGTCCTTACTCGAATTATAAATCGATCGATGCGTCAATTAGGATAATCAAACTGTCCCAACATTATCAATAGCAAGATACGTAGTTCCTTTTCCATATAGTGTAGACATTATGGCTGTTGATTTTCAACAGTTAAACAACCTGTGAATTCGACACTCATAGTTAGAGTATTGAAAGAAGCGTGCACCGAAAGAATTTACGATGAAATTTCGAAGAAAATTTGGACCGCGAAAGTCCGAGTTGAAATATTGAAGACGTTCGGGGCTCTTGTTAGAACACTGCTCATCTCATAAGAAGGACATTCCATAGAACAGAGGCTGCTCCTGGTGAACGAGTTTTCTTACAAATTTCCCCCCGTGAAACACACAAAAGCCTTATAACCGTCGGGCGATGTTGGTTTTTTTCGAGGGGAAAATTCGTTGAAAATTTCATCGGATCCGTCGCAACGGATGCTGCGGTAGGAAAAGCGAGTCACAGCTGCAGTATCCGCTGCAATCGCGCTGCTAAACTCGTTTGAGTATATCGCAACGCAAAATGTTCTCTGTCCGTAGGGGATTTAGGGGGTTTACGTTTCTGGGAGAGAAAGTCGTGGCAGCCTTGTGTGCTGGCTTGTAAACCCTTTCGTCTCTGGTCCAGCCACGAATTTCAAAGGAAACATCGATCGTCCACAGAGTCTTTAAACGGTTTAATTACCATGCTAAATGTGATGATTGGATTACTTGAATGAGATAACTCGTGGATGAGGGATGTTTTGGCGGCGGGGTTAATGGCAGTACCTACTGTCAGTTAAGGTTGAGAGTAATTTGAAATTTCTTTCACTTCCTTCAAATTAGGGAATATCTGTTAAGGGATCGTGACAAAAAATTGCACTTCGACGAGAAATCTGCAGATTAGAGCTTGGAGTGTGCAGATTGAAGAATTCAATTATAATTTATACCTCAATTTCAATATTGTTCTGTACTTGTAGTAATGTACAGCAGGGTCAATTGAAATTGGAAAAGAAATATATTCGTGTTTCCATTTTCGGGTGTATCACGCAAAATTCCGTACTCTTACGTTATACCGGGTGTACCGCATAAATCGAATCGCAGGCACAACGCATCCACGGATCGTAATTCACAGTAATTACGGTAAAAGACACGTGGGATACGGTAGTGGTGCTCGGCAAGATTGCCGGTCGTTCAGGTATAATAATTGATTCGTTTGCACGTTAGTAATTATAGTAATTGGAATAATAATTATGGGTGAGCTAGCGATAAAGCGGCCGTTTCACTGATAACTTGTGACCATGTACATTTATTGGCGGATTTTCACGTCTCGATCGAATATTTCGAAACTACGTATTTCTACATTCTGTCGAACGTATTCGTTCCATCGAAAGTTTCGTGTTTACACGATCGAGCCTGTTTACGGGATACAGAATTAGAAGTGACCTGGGTATTTGGATAGGTATAAAAGTAAAACTGCGATTTAAGTCCAAGTTGCAAGATTAGTATAAAACTTAGAAATGATACGCAAAGTGCGTGTTAAAAATGTAAAAATGTAATACACGCGTACTTTCACATATTAATAACTTTACCGTTTTCTCTTTTATTTCTATGTAGTTAATTGATGTTCATTTTTTGTCCTGAAAAAATCATAATGTTCGGGAGATATGTAGAATTCGAAAAAATAGCAGAATGCCCAAGGTACACAATGTAAAGTGAAGTGAGCATATAGGAAAATCCAGAAAATAGAAAACATATTTCCACCCCCTTTTAATGTCAATACTATGCATTCCCATAAATACGAACGTGCGACTTCAAGTATATATTTGAAGATTTATAGATACTTTATTTCTACCATTCTACCATTTTTCCCTTCAGTAGTTCCATGACACCGAAACGACATTTACGAAAAACATATCGTAGTATGTATTTGTAAAGTTAACATACCTGCGTTCTCGAAGGGTTCGATTTCACTAAACACCGATTACAAAAGAGTCTGTGAACTTTCAATTACTTCTGTACAATCACTCTGTCTAAATATAGATTTTATGCACCTTTCCTATTGCCATTACTCTGAACTGCATTACTTCTTGGAGCAAGAAGAAGCAGAAGAAGAAGAAAATCGGAAGGGCGGAGAGCGTATTGTGCATTCGCGTTATACATGTATTCTGTCGTTAACAGAGACAAAAAAAACAGGCAATTTCCGGTGAAGCACATTTTGCATCGCCTGAACCATAACTATAAATTTGCTGGAAATGATGGTAGGGAGAACAGCTGCGAAGCGTGCTGCAAACTAGACGAAGATTCAGAAGATTTTAATTAAATTGTACCTTACGTAATTAGTACAGTTACCCGGTCCTAATGAAATAGACGATTTATCTTTGAAATTTGTATTCCTTTGCAAAACTCGACGCGGCGAACGGCAGGTTCGATCGTGCTTGAAGAGAAACACAGTTTTAGTCGTTTTGCATTGCACTTTTCTGTTCAACATCTCCCTCGTACCGTCTCCCATTCCTGGGAAACATGTTTAGTCGATAATGCGACGTGAAAATTACCTGTCAATTTAGAAAAATTCATACTTGAAACATTTTAAAGGAATACGCAACAGTATAACATCGAGGATATTGAAGTATATAAAAACACTATATATTGTTATATTTAATAAAAAGTGTATTCAATAATCTTCATTTTTTAATAATTTAATAATTTCATGATTTCAATTGTTTTATAATTTCAACGCTATTTTATATATCTCGAATTAGATCGAGAAATCCAGCAGTCTACATCGTTCCTCTTTGATAAATCATTCTGCCAAGCATGTTAAAGAAACATATAGTAACCATAAAGGTGTAGCGCCAAATTATTGATTGTGGCTATCAAAACTGTCTAACCATTAGTGAAAGAAACAACCACCGCGTCTCAAAACCTTTCGCTACAAAAAGATTTTCGTCACGAAATTTCATACCACGCCCAGACCTGAGCTATAATTCCCCCGGCGGATTGTTCACGAGATCACCGATCGATATCGAAAAATCAAGGCTGAACATTTGGCGATTATCGAAAGCTGGCGATGTACTTTTACGAACACCCTGTATGACTGTGGACGACGTGGGCCTGCGAGGAAACCGGTCTTGAAGACTCTTGAAGTCGTCGACTCGTGACCTTCAAAGCAGCGAGCAGCGGAGCACGC
Source organism: Nomada ferruginata (assembly GCA_963583965.1). NCBI lineage: Eukaryota > Metazoa > Arthropoda > Insecta > Hymenoptera > Apidae > Nomada > Nomada ferruginata. The sequence goes on from OY757213.1 coordinate 17,110,433, forward strand.
TGCCATGCAGTTACCATGCAATATCGTGCTGCCCCCTTGGAACCAGCCCACGAGGTCTCGTCTTTTACGCTTTGCTAAGTCTACCTCGAGGTATCTCGATCTATGTTAGGAGGGTTCGAGAATATCATGGATATTTTGTTCCCAAACTTGGAAATATATATCCAGCAACGCTCGAAGGAGAACGCTCGATTCAGCCTCGATTCGGCCAGAATTCTGCCTGAATTCCGCCTGGATTCCGCCTCGATTCCGATGCGCCAGGTTGCGCCGCGCCGCCACGGAAATTACACCGGGAACACGGTTCTTCCGTGTGCAGCTGCGAATCCTCTGGGATGGCTTCTTAATTCTTAATGACCGCGGGAGAATCCTTCATGCATTCTACCACGTAGTATCGATTGCTTCGCTCGATCGAAATTACGTTACAAGAATTTAGATGCTTGAAGATGCGAAATATTTTTGCTCGGCAATAAATTAGTTACGTATTAGAGTTAGGTTGGTCGGGGAGAGGTAAATACCACAGTCGGGCGGTTTGCACTTTGGTTTGGCAGATTAGTCTTTCCGAATAAATGACCTGCTATCCCCGTAATATTTCGAACTTAGATGGCGAACTAAGTGACCTACTAAGTAAAAAATCAAAGTTACTTACTATTCTACTTGGACAAATCCATACTAATCACTGGCGTACTCTTTTAATCGTAGTTCAGTAACAGCCGGTGTAATGGATGAGTCAATAACATCTCTACCTTTTCCATTTCACGAAATTTTCGTCCACACTGACTGGAAGGTAAATCCATGGTAAATTTAATATCGTGTCCGTATCGAATCTTAATAACGACACACGCGCATCACTCGGCCCACGTATCACGCGACATCCCTCTGGACTATTATACAATGTCCCGAGGATCGAACATTCCAAAGGACAGCCACAATTTCACGCTCGCCCCATAGAACCGTACGTAACTCCCTTTCCGCGAAGTCATAGGAACCTGTGACCAGAAAAATTCCCGTCCGACAAGCCAGCTTGGCATTTCGTTGTCCCTACCTACCAGCGGACTCATTACGATCGCAATTAAAAAACCGTCGATCAAAGTTAAACGAAGAATTCAGTCGATTCGTTAAATCAGCACCCGGCCAGAAAACTGAAACGAGCAACAGGGATAGTAGATCGAAGAGGCAGGCTTTAGCCTGGTGGTTGTGCTGGCCGAAAACGAGAAGAGGGATCCTTGAACAGAGATGGATACCAGGGGGAGCAAAAGGGACGGCGAGAAAGTTTTTTTCCCGGGCGAAGTTTGCGACGCGGGCAGAAACGGCGGAGATTTTTCGCGATGGCCATGGCTGGTCTCGCTCGCTGGTATCCAGTGGGAGGACCGGTTTTACTGTGGCTTAAATCCTGTTATACCCCTTCGCTGTAAGCCGCTTGCTTTCACGGACGTGCGTATGCGAAGACGCGTTTCTGTGTGCACGTTACTGTTGCGCGTCCTCGTTGCGTGATTCCCCTGGTTTTCGTCGTCGTGGTGTCGTTGTCTGTATCATTCTTTTTTCGCGTCTTTCATCTTATTTTATTTACATATTTATTTTTTTGCTTTTCACTCTTGGTCTCGCTTCTCGGACGGCCAGCGGGGGCGTGATGGTGGCGACTTGGCAAGAAGAGTTTTCGTGTACGAGACGAGACCCGAGAGAGAATATTATTGCATCGACGGATCGTAAGGATCGAGAGAGAAACGGATTGCAGCGGGGGGAATTTTTCTCGCGTCGATAACGACCCATTGTCCAGCTGCGCGGCCGATATCCGTGAAAGAGATGGGCTTACTAGCGTGGCCCGCGAAATTACTCTCGCCCATGCGTTTCCATTAGCGATTCGAACGCGATCCCGTACTCTGCTTCCGATAACAGTTACGGTGCCGTGGTGCGATGGCGAGAGCAACCGAACTGTGAGCGTGTAATTATGAAATAGGAAAAAACCTATCGGATATGTCCTACCCACCCTTTTGCAGAACATTGTTTTTCTGTTGTCCTTTGTTTTTTGTCATATCGAACGAAGCGCAGCGGAAAAGGAATGGTGGTGACGACAGGCATCCGCGGGAGAAGAGGGTTAGAAGGGGTGAAGATTTTTGAATCGGAGGGTTGTCCCGTGAGACTTGCTCTGTTTTATTTTTGTACTTTTCTTTTGCAATTGCCTTTTTATAGTAACGATAGATATTATTATTTTGTAAAATCGTGGTCAGAAGAAACTGATTGGGGTCAGACTTTTTCCTTCCTTGGAATACACTTATATTAATTCATTACTTATTACGGATTAAAAAATTAGATTCGCACATGTTTTAGACAGTAATAATAGAGATAGAGTATTGGGCTCAATCTTAATTATTGCTACCCTTTCGAGTATCCCTTAATACACTTGTGACAAGCTTCACAACGCCATTTCGACAAACGTTTAACAGAAATGTATTGTTCACTTTGGATTAAAATCTTCTGTCTGTAATGGAGTTGCATTCATTTCTCACTCAAGTCACAATCTCTTCGTCACGATACAGTAATAGAAAATCATCAGTTTCTCATCAAACGGATGCAGTTCCCTTTCATTTTACTCTCCCTATTACAACTCGTGCAATTTCGAATACGCGGTGCCATTCAACTTAACTCCAATTTATCGACGTCTATTCGACAAGGTCTATATAACGAATGTCATCAACGCAGTTGTTGTCACCGTGTACATCTTTCTGCCCACGTTATTTCTGTTTGAAGTTCGCCTTTACTCCACTTCGTGGACTGAAAGGACCGAATCCCGTCCACGGCGAAAAGGACGATACCAATAAACACCACACACGTTTCGTATTCGATGTCTAGCCTACGTCTGAATACATTGTTATCCGCGATATATCAGCAGGTTATAAAACACCGCTATTATCCCAGCGATATCTCTTGTCGGTGGTGCACAACATATCCGAGCGGATTGGCCGAAAATTTCCCCGGTACTCCCTTAAATGTTCCCCGGCGGCGTTCCAGAGAGGGCTTTAACTGCGATCGTTTGCTCCCGAAAATGCTTCGTTTACGGTGGGCAAAACGACGATTGTAAATCTCCGTAACGCCGGCTCGAAAAGTCGACGACGACGACGACGACGACAATATAGAAACTTCAGGTCTGTGAATTGGAGAATTCTGCTGGCAATGTTAAGCCGGGTTAACAACTTGTGAACGAGCGCGTACAAGTTCTACTGAGGAACGCAGATGCGTGTATACAAACGACTACGAACGTGATCTGACGAATATGGACAGCACGAGCAGCAGTAGGTGTAACTTAACCGTTCGTCTATATCCATCGCTGATTCCACGCGAAATTCGTTTCCTTGATATGATTCATTGAAGACATAGTCTGACCGCGTACTAGTGCATAAGCATGTTCAAAATTAGGAACGACTTAAACACATTTACAGTGAAAGTCATATTGAAGTTGTGTGTAGGAGGAAAGTTGCCACGTATGCGGTAAATTCTTCTTCCAACTGCAAATTTCTCCGAAACGAAACGATAACGCGACTGCACGTGTTGCTACACAGGTTCACAGTAAGAAATACCGTATATGCATACGTATTATAAACGTCAGTAGATGCAAACGTGTTAATGCCCAATTATACAGTATTCGGTCAGGAACGCACCGGTTTGGATCGGACAAACTTTCTTTTTAAAATTTCTTGTAAAATATACACCTATTCCAACATACGTTCTAGAATGTATTACTGTAGATATAGCTTTCATATTGCGACTAGAATTTCCAAATTTAAGTTAGCTGCGTGGAGGTAATCGCATTGGTTTCTTAAGTGAATTATTTAATAGTCAATTGCCATTATAAGTTTTGTCATTTAGAGGTGTTGAACGTACCTATCAAGGTACATTTATTTTAACTATGAAATGTCACGATAATAAAATTACAAAAAGATTTAAAAGGTGGTGCAGGTGTTAAGTGTTTTGACGTAACCTATACGATACGAATGGATAGTATAAATCGAACTTTATTTGTGGACAAATTGACACCAATGGATCTTTTCCATTTTTTAAACTAATGTAAGCCGGTGGTTTACCAAGGAAACCAACGGTGCTCCTTTAGTTTCACTTCCGTTCATGTTATTGCTTATAATTCCTTTGAAGTAGTTATGGTATACAGAAGAAACAGGAACAAGTAATAGGTAATGATTAATTTTAGGCTATCGTTCCACAGAAATTTGAGATAACGCTTCAGAAAGTGGGATGCCACGTTTAATTGCGAAAAATCAGCGACCGTGTAAGCTTCGTTTTGCTTCTTTGTTTGCCCTTCGATATTGATCGAGGTGGTGCGATTGCGTCTGCTGAAAGTAGTCCGGCCTTTATTAAATATCGCAGTGAACCGGCGATCCACCACACACTTCCGGTTTCGTTGGAAGTTCAAAAGTAAGCGGAGTTATTCGTAGTAAGAATAAAATGGAAAGAATTATTGACTAAATTGAAGATATTTCGAAGCGAAAATTATTGTTCCTCACTTTGATTCAATTAATTTCTTTTATCATACGTTTACTTGAATTGCGAATATCAAGTTCATTTGCATCGATTGGAGTTTGCTAATATACCTCATAACTTGTTTGAAATTTTACTTGATTTATATTCAGAATTGTATTTAATTGAACGAAACTGTATGTTGAAAGTAACTGAACACTCGCTGAAACCTTGTTTCTTATTTTAGAGATCTCCATGCACTTTCGAATACGTTCTAACATATTAATAGTTTTGAAATTTTTGTATTTCAAGTAACTGCGTAAATTAATCTCCTTCGTAATTTTCCAAGCGGGTACCAAGGCCATACTATAAATGTAAAATTATACAGGAAAAAGTCACATTATATCATATGTTGTCGTTCATAGAGCATCTAAAAAATTATAACAGACAATGATTGATCCTCAGAATTCTAAAGGTCTACGGCATGTGCAAAGAATAAATCGACGGAAAGACGGGCGCGAAAACATGCATCGAAAGTGTAACATTTCCGAAAACGTAAATGGGTTATGGACGTGCCTATCGCTGCATCGCAACATACCGCGATACCTCGAAATCGATTTAAACGATATTTCCCTGCCTCCCTTATCGATCCTACTAGTCACGAAAACGTTTTCTTATCGTTGTATCGTTTACCTAGCATATTGCATACATTGTCAGTCTACTCTCATTCTAAATTGAATACCCGACAATAATTGCATCAATTGGTCGACGCTTCACCGAGTTCCATATCGATCAAACCAAACAACTATTATACAGCACTGATAACCAAAAATGATTTAAAATATACTTACTCCAAAACGCGACTAATTATACGGGGAAAATTCCACAATTGTACAGCACGATTTCCTTTCCAAACAAATATCACCCCAACATTTCCTTAACATTAGTAACTAGCTAAGCAACATCGCAACGCAAACAATTATTGTTACAACTCGAAAGTAGAAGGAATCGAAGAAAGTAGCATTGCAAGAGGGTTAGAAGTATGCGTCACGTCTCTCGTTATACGACCTGTATCCAATATTCCCCCTTCTCTCCTGCTCTCCCCAGCACTCTCGCAAATATTATCCAACGACGGTTTGGTCATTCAGGGAACGAAATGGCTTCAAGAGAGGAGTGGTGGAGCGTTAAGAGAGAACCATGGCGCCGGTGGGTGGGCTGAGATATCATGGTGGCTGGCGGGGGTTAATGGGTTTCGAGGACAGTGGCGTTACACCGCGAGATCTTACGCTCCGTCTGTTAAGAATGATGAGGCCGCCTCCGCGGGGCGTTAAGTTCAAGGAATATCAGGCGCGAAAGGGATTTCTTCCGTGGTTACGCCGGTTGCTGAATTTAAATCGACGGATACGCTTGGATATTGAAGGAAAAGGTCACGGTCGACGTTCTAGACTACCCTGTTCGACTTGGCTATCGATAATGGCAATCGATTTCCCACATGCCCGTGATTCCTGAACGTATTCGCGTGGGATTTCGGCGAAGATTTTTTATTACAGAACGTGCCTGTAGCAGAAGAAATGGTAGTCGTGGTAGGATGAGTTATCGATACGAGGATAATTATATTCAATATAGTATGATTTCTAAATGGATTCCACTTCTTTTTTTTTACTCCAATTCGCCACAATGCAGCCGTACGAGATTCTGTTGAAAATTGTGAATTCAATATTTAGGTGAAGTCATTTGAAGCGTGAGAAGAAATGGCGCTCGGAAGTAACGAGAGTAAAATTGTTCTTTAAATAGCTGAAGCGGACGTAGAAATGATAAATGCATTGTATATTATGATATGTAATATACCGTTTTAATATACTATTTGATGGATACTGTTTTGGAGTACAAGAGTTGGCTTTGAAGCTTAATAATCGTCCACAGTTTTTTGCCAAGGTGCAATTCGGATGATCGCTTCCATAATTGTATTATTCAAATATCCAACGAGGCCTGTTAACGATTCATTGTTTCGGAATTAATAACAATAAAATATACGCCGACGCGCTCTAGATGCAATTTAAAATCATTAATCAGTCATCTTTCTACCCCGTTCGAAATGTTTGGCGGTCGAAAACTTTTGGCAGGCAGTGTATATTCGCCACGGTAAAACAATTTTTAAAAAATAGGTAGAACCCCGCGTAAATGTACCCAGCTCGCATAATTACTTTCAGCTTGCGCAAGCATGCTAACCAATGCCATGTTCGACATCCATCATCCGTTTACCCGTGCATTCTCTGGCTCCAGGCGCGAGGCAACGTTTTTACTATTACGAGTTTCGAACAATCGAGCTCGATGTGCCGTTCTCGTTTCGACAGTTCGTCGACGACCGGAACACAGAGCTTTCCTTTATGGCTGCTATGGAATTCAGAAGCACGCGCGAAAAGCGACCATACATCAGGCTCGTGTAGACGAGGCCTGGAACTCTGCGTGACTCAACGCGGTGACTGATTAGATACCGATCCATCTGCCGCCGCGGACCGATAGTCACATCGAGCGTGAGAGATTAATCGTGCTGGATCCCTGTGATAAACGACTTGGTCGCTGACGCTAATGATATTACCGATCGTGAACTTCATTTCACGCAGACCGGTCGCGTTGAAAAAATGTCGACGCCTCCGCGCTCTGTACCATGATCCGGCCCAAAATCGGTGAAACGCTGCTGCTACAACGTTGTCATCTCTTCGCCGGGCCTGACGATCTCTTCTAGAGAAATGTATCTCATATATTATTCATGCGATGCTACAATAATCAGGAGAAACGGCGGTGTACAGTAACATTTATAATCTCCGTTTTCAGCTTTCTGTTTTTTCTTGCTCCTTTTGAGAGTGTAACTGTGTACTTTCGGAGTGAATTAATGTGCTCGCAAATTTCGAATTTCATCCACTATCCATCACTAATTGGTCGTGTGCATATACATACAACTCTTTCGAAACGTTTCACCTTTGTATGCAAATGCTGCAATAATCTACTCTCAGTCAATATGAGTCGGCCAAGCAACCAAGTAAACCGCACGTGTATGTATAGTATATACATACATAAAAGAATGATGCTTACGTTACCGGGTGGCTGCTGTTACGTCATCGATTCGTTGGAAAAATCAGGAGCCAAACCATTCGTTCGTGCAACAGGACACGTATGACTGAATGTAAGCCAAGCTGCATATATTTAGCACGCCAAGTTGTACAACGAACCCGTGCCCCAAAACGTTTCCGTGGTATCTTACGTATGTGTATACGGGGCCGGCGATTTTTCTTGCGAATACCTCGAGCAAAAGTGACACGCCCGGCTTAAATAGTCTGAGAATTTATAGGCATTTGCCGGTGTCTGGAATCAGTAGCAGATGTCACAGGATCGAGCAACGTGTTACGCTTTCGCCGTGGCGTTTCGTCGTTCTTAGCTGGCTGAATGGAATTTAAACTTGTCAGTTTAATGGCAGCATTGATGGTGTTAAAATGTTTCAATTATTTCTGGGTAGACACTTGAGTTGGTGTCATGGAAAATAACGCGTGATCCTTTGGATTGATTGATTGGAGTAGGATGGGATTCAATATTAGATAGCACTTACATTGTAGGTACCTTTGCGCAGTTTCAATTTTTTCTTCAAAATTTTCTTTAGTTTACCATGTAAGACCTTAGTAACCGTAACGCTGCTTTCTTTAAATATTTTCTCCAGTCTTAATTTCTACAAGATTAATCGGTTTGTCTCAAGCAATAAACGGGAAATAATTTTTAAGCGGGGAAGTGCTGGGCTTATAGTACAAGTCAGAAAAACTACATCTCAAATGCAAATGTGAGCAAGACGGGATGCGTTCGAAAATCTGGTCACATATACTTAGATTCTTGATAAAATTCCTGATTGTGATATGTTAATAGGCATGTATCAGCGAATGTAAATCGTGCGTTAATATTGCACGAACCAAGTCAGGAACTTCTAGACGAGGAAAAAATACCGAAAACTTATCGAAGCGAAGGTAAACCACATGGTACACGATCCACGAGAATAAATCAAAAGCGTAACGAGAAGAAATGTATGTATGCAATGTACATCGTGTGCGATAATCTTTTGTTTTCAAATCACACGCAACGATCAGGGATAGACTTTTAAACGGAGCCTAGGAATGTATTGTACATGCATATGTAGATTTAATGAGAACGGTAAATGGATATCTATGTAGGGTATTAGCATACCGAGTTAAATAATAAGACACCTTCATCTATATTAATGTTCCATTAGGCCAGATGTGACAGAAATAGTGACAAACTTCTACCTATAATGCAACTCTAAACGAACATCTTACTATGCCATATAACTTTATTGAAACTGGAACTTTCCATGTAGATCATTCCTATAGTCTGTGCATAAGATTAATATAAATTTATGGCAGAGATTCAACAAATTTTTCAACATTCGCGATGATAAGCTTCAACCCTATATACATACATAGATATATTATAGATACGTTGCTACACGTATAGATAGCTAGAAACCAAAAACTTCTAATTAACCCCTCCTCCATGATATGTACTCTGTTAAGATATTTGACTTAGTTGACTTTAAATTAGGTGCAATTCGTATAAATGCTTGCAAGGACTATATACACCATAATGTAAATTTCCAGCAAACTATTGTTGAATTTCTGACTACAATTTCTCTACAATCACACATCAATTAAACATCATTATTACATTACAAATTCACTCTACTGAATATTGCATGTAGTTATTCATTCTATATCCACACCTACACAATACTATAACACATTCCACATTACAGACCTACTCTTACCATTAAATATTGTATTACGAAAAACAACAGTAAAGTCGAGAACACCATTCCAGTTACAGTAACTCAGAAGTTCTTTCACGTATGGTTAATATACGTACCCTGTAACAAAGTATAATCCCGTTTGCACTGTAAGATAAGTATAGATGCCCATTGCAAAAGAAATGTTCATATCTTAATTGGACCATGTAAAAGGCAAAGCCTTTATTCTTCAATATTTGATAATATGTACGCGAATCTGTGAGTCACTATATGCAGACCTTGCCATACTAATTTCCACAAAACGTTTGCACTCCAAGAGCGAGGAGATCTTAGCGAAATTAATTACACCTCGTAGTACATACTAACAGTATTACAACATCTAACGTAGCAATATCTTGAAGAATTATCATCACCATGACCGGAACGGAAAGGGGACCGAAACGGTGCTTTTAATTTTCCGGCCTGGCCTATTTCTAATCGACAATACCCCGCCACCGTATAGTCTCGGCTGCTCGTCGAAACGAAACTCTCAGATTTTGGCCAGCAGTATCGCGAGGCTCCAAGCCGCGTGGAAACGACCAACCGGGTCGTTGAACCCTCTAAAATTGGGAACAGGCTACTGATATTTCTTACGCGCGTGAATTTATATCTTGCAATTATTTCCGCGCGCCTTTATTGCTCTTTTATCACGCGACACGCCGCGTGTATGGTCAACCAAGCAATTCGAGCCTCCTCGCGTGCGTTCTGCGTTACACCGTTATCGTTCCCTTATTATGCTCCGTTAAATGAATAAATATCCACGTGGAACGATAGTTCACTTCGCGAAGAAAAGTAATGCCGGACGGTGAAAATTGCTTCGTCGAATTGTTTGCCTCGATTCGAATGATCTTGTCGAATTTATTTAGCACGAAGTATTCGCTGTGCATAATAATCTCGATCATCTTAGTTTGTTTTTTTTTAATTTCAAAGCGCTTTGCTGAAAACACTGCCGAAACACACGAATAAAAAGTTGTCTTGTGTACTCTTATTATAAAGTTTCTTTATTTATGATTTTTGAATTAAATAACGACCTGGTATCAAGGGTTCTTGGAAATGGCTTCGGTAATTATCTAAGCAAATTCATTAGCGAATATCTCGCTACTCTAGTGTTGACTTTAAACAGAAATTACTTTGCAAATCCAACAGTGGTTCCTCGGTAAAAATAATTCCTCGTCTAGAGAATACAAATCATTGATCCATTCTTTTTCGGTCAAATAATATACCTACCCGTATATTGGCCCGTCGGATTACCATTTACATACTGAGTCAGTAAAAAAAACAGTCAGTATAAATACTCGATAATTTTTTAATAAAAAATCTAGAAAATCTTTATAACTGTGGTACAATGTAATTATTGAGTAAATCGGAAAGAGCCGTTGAGGAAGATGGAGACTATCTTTCAACCTGAAAGAAAAATGTGAACCACAATTACACGCGTCAAAACCGCACAACTTTCCGAACAATCTAATAGAAAGCCAACAAGGGAACCAATTAATAGTTGAAAAATACCGTTCAACGCAAAGTTTCTTCACGTCAAAAAATGGAAAATGATAAATGCGATTAGGAAAGCTTGTTGTAACTGGCCACTCTCCCACAATGCGTTTAAAGTACAATCAGTCCCCCCGTCATCCGTCACAGGATTCTATGACGATTATCCAACGATGAAACGTGATTATTGGACAGAGTCAGCACTGGATTGCCGGTACGTGTCGGTGACTAGCGTGACTCGATGAGCATACACGGAACGCATATGCAGGTCGATGCACGGCCAACAGTAGAACAATTCTCTGCCTTGTTCACCCAATGTCCCAGTGCATTTTAGTGCCTCTGCAAGGGAACACGAGGGTGTATGTATGTGTGCGCTTGGCGATCGTTAAAGAGTGCTGCTCGGCTTCCCACACCAGGCTGTCCGACGAACAATATGCATTGCTGATTTCCATGACTTAAGGGGGTACATATACATATGTACATACCTAATCAGAGAAGATTCATGGAATATTTTTGACGCTTCTTCTTCTTCATTCTTGCCGGACATATAGCATGTGGTATTTCTTTTTATCTTGCATGCGTGATTTTATCTTAGCGTGAATGTGATACAGTTCAGATCATTTTATCATAATTCCACAATCTGTGGAAATATAATTTAGCAGAAACTATTCGAGCATTGATCCGATATAAATAGCACACAAGTTTTAGAGTACACCGTATGGAAAGCAGAACGGCCATACACCCTTAATATTACACGCGTCTGAACCCTGCTTTACTTGACGTGCATTTCCATCGTCGACCTTTCCTCTCCTAGCCATTTTCTGCTCCGTCTCTTCTTGTCTAGCCCCAAGTCTCTCTCCTTTCGCTTGGATTGTGCCCGAGCGATTGTCGAAGGAGGTAGCCGCCTCTTCTGGCCCACCGTTAGCGTCTCCTAACGATTATCGACTAGTCGATATCGGCGGTTGGCCTTGCTATCAGCGATTTGTAGTCGCCGCAAGACGAGCCGGGCATAGTTCACTTTACGATCCCGCATTTCATATGAAACGATGTCATTCGGTTCTTGGAAGCTGTGTATATCCGACCTTTTAAATACCTTGCGACCGTTTTTCCGTTTCCCGGAAAACTTCGTCGCGATGTTTTAACGTTACCGTGCTTTCTCATCGCGCGGTTAACAGCTTCTTATCGTTACCCGTTCGTTTGGATTCTTTTTTTTTGCGATTATTTTATGCTGAATAGCAAACACCATCGACCGTAATTCTTCTGAATGATTATTGTTCATATCATTACGGCTGCTTTGATATTAACGATCGGTCTTACCAGAAATAGTCGATAGAAATTGTTGCGATTATATTTGAAGCGAAACGCTGCCCCCTCGCCACAAGTTTAGGACAATTTTATTCCATTTCCTGTAATCGCCACCTGGCAATTTTATTTTGGAAGCTATACGCACAGAATTAACCGATGCAGTAACAAATATTATATTTCTGCGTTCGATCATGTAGTGGTATGAATAGTATGTACATATATTAAGAATTGCACCCAGTAGCATCTGGGTCCATACATAAAATTGATCAATATCACTCGTAACATTATCCAGACCGACTACGAACTCTATCAATTTTTTCACAACTTGACAGTCTTTCATTTAAGTTGCCGGTTACGGTGTAATAGTTGCACAACTTTGTAACTATCGTTAACCGACGTTAACGATTATCGACTCCCGATATCGTGTGCGATAACTACCGCTGCTCGCACGTACATGCACATACTACGTGTGTACTACTCGCTTGGAATTGAGCTTTAATGTCGTTTGCAAACTTCCAGCCGCACATATGTGTACGTATACACATTTACAAACTAGTTCGATATGTTCCACGTTCGAGCATGCTTGCCACTTTGTGCTTTCCGTACGGTTTATGCATTTCTTCGTTTCAGTTCAGGCGTTACGTGCAATCTTATTTTCGTTCGGCGTAAAGGGGAAAGAATTATGTACATACATACGCAGGTACGCCAGAAAAGTATTTACGAATCTCTTTCGTTCTTAGTTTATCGGGTGAATAATTGGTAAGGTACATGTCGAAGTGAAACGATTTTGTCACAATAAGAAGCGACATTCATTGCCTCCAGGAAATACTCAATTAACAATATAAAATACTTAATTGTCCTCGGATACTTTTCAGTGTCAGAAAACCCTTCGAGCAGAGCTGGCCTTATATCCATTGATATAAATATTAATGAAACAAATAATTAACCAACTTTGCGAAGTGTCATCAATTTCCTTTAAACTGATTTTAAAGAATAGTCGACGCGTCCAAATTATTCCACGACGCAACGAACGCCCAATTGTTACTAACCATCTCAACGTACAAAATTGAATTCCTAAAAAGTGAAATAAATTTTTATCTGCCGCGCCTGTCCAGTTAACTGTTTTTCAACTCAACTCTCGGCCCCCCCCGTATTCGAAGTGACTAGCTACCAACTCGACTCGCCCTTTCGCGTCGGGTCCCGCAACAAACTTTTCCATCCGTTCGTATCTGGTAAATGTGGAATAAGGCTGCGAAGCCATTAGACGCACGGTGTAAAGTCTGATCGTATGCACACCTACTGTCATGCCTGCCACTGCGATCGCGCCACCATTTTCCTTCGTCTCTGTTTCACCCTTCGACGATTCTCTTGCGTATACGGTCGCGCCCCTTCTCGTCGCCGAGCAAATGATTTGATTAGGGAACAATGGCTTTCCATTAACAATCCAGTCTCTCCCTTCACCCCTTCTGGCCATCCCCGGCGTGTACGGTGCGTCGGTGCTGTCTGTCAGCTGACTGCGAACCCCACCGGCATATGACGCTGCTGGAAATCGCGCCACCGCAGCACCGCCTGCAAAACTTCTTTGGATATCTGTTCACGACGCGGAATCTCGCCGGCTTGGCTTCAGCAATCCATTGCTGGACTTGTTTGTTACGTAAATATGGAAGCGGCGAGTGAGCTGATCCGTTGGGCTAGCGGTCTTTTATATTGGTCGACAAATATAAGACACTGCTGCTTGCCAGGATATTCGGAGAGGTGTGAAGGAATGCGAGGAATTTGTTGAATTATAGTAAATGGGTAATTTCTTCGTTCGATAGAAATTTTCAGGTAATTTTTTTTACAAAAGTTTCACCCGTGGATGTGATGTCGATTTTTGTAATTGAAACGGTTTCGATTGCGTGGTTATTATACCTGTAAAAGAAAGCTTTTAGAAAACTACTTAAACTGCTCTACATTTTTATTCATTAATAAGATTGGTCTTTAGTAGAAGTGTGACAAGAAACGAGAATCTGGAACAGAACAATAGTTATAAGTGAGTAACAGTTAAAATGCAATGATCCAATGAACAGTAACAAGTTTTTTCCGTACCATGTTTCAGCATTGTATAATTAGTTTTTTTGATATCCCACATAATTGCACCGATACTTCCAACACCATCAGATAGTCTCGATCGATCGCCTGGTGCCATCGATTAATCCCTGAACGGCTATTGTTTTTTTTCCCTCTTCTTTGACGTGGTTATTCGTTGAAATTCCAGTCCGCGAGACAGCGGTTAATCGGGAAGCCCTGTTGAGGAAATAGGTTATCGATCCCGCGGACAGTGATTCGTTTTGACAATGCATTGAGGAGTGACGCCACGATAGCCGCGCGCGATAACAGAAACAAATTTCCTACACCATTTGCAGCAAACGGCCGTTCTACGTGCGGTTTTCATCGATATTCGGACGGACGTTTGAATCAGCCAGCTTTTTTCATCGAAATTTCTCTGCTCCGCGTTTTGCCTCGTGCGTTTTAATCGCACGTCCAAGATTCTTAGTCCAGAAACAGGAGAGGAAAGTTCAATCGACGAGCTTGGGACGTGTCTTACGGTGTCGGTTCAACGAATTTCTGGTTAAATTCAGTGAGCACGAAAAGGTTTTCTTTCAAGAGTAATAATGATAATAAGAAAACAAGGGTGTTAAGAATTTTGTAATCAAATGTTGTTGTATAATCGCTTTGATTCCTTCTTTCGAGTTCTGCCAAAATGCCTAATCGATATTACCTTTGAAACATTCCAATGAATAATGGCGATACATTGCGTCTCATCCCTTAAAACAGCGTAAACGGGAACGAACGAAAAACGAATGACAAGCTCTGCAGGATAAATCTATACTCGTTTCTTTCGACTAATTAAATATTCTCAAACTCGATAAGAAAATCCATTCGATTTCGTTGTCTACTCGATTAAATGCAAACAGCTTTCTTTCTTCAGGTTCTCGATCAGCAAGTCGTCATCCACCCTTATTCAGATGAAACCGTTCTGGCAAATGAGACACTCCGTATCTCTGTGCCACGCTGTTTCCTTTCTCGTCACGTTGTTTTTCCCTGCCTCCTCCATCCTACTTGTTTCAATCTGAATGCGTCTCTGGCAGTTCCACACCCCTTCGATTTCCCCGGTGTGATTGCAGCCACGTTGCACCGTTCATTTGCCCGCTATCTCCTTATACCTCCTTCCAGCTGCGAGGAAGCTGGAAGAGAGTCGCGAGATGAGTACTCGCCTCAGACGGAGAATTCATTTCGCCCTGATGTCCCCGGATTTCGGGAATTCCTGTTGCGATTCGAAACAATAAATGTCTACATCGATTCTCTCATCGGGAATTTTTCACTCTGCACGATCAACGAGATAGTTGTACATACATGTTCTGGCGAACATTTTTAAGGCACGCTTGCTGTATATAAGATTCCAGAAATGTGATAGATGCAGCAGTATTGTGGTCAGAGTTTAGTTGTACCTGACAGAAAGTTGTCCACGTCGGTTGTTTCATCAGTGTTATTTTTCAGGAAAAGAAAAGTAGCCCGAAGAGTATTGAGTTTTCAATGACTTTCTCTTATACGTTTCCATCCGTCAAACAACGCGGGCTGCCAATTTAAGTAAACAAAATTCTGGAGATCCATTAAACAAAAGGAAACATGAATTTGCACTCGGCAACTGCGTGAATGCATCTGTGATAAAAGTTATGTGGTACCATAATACAGCGTGTTAAGCAATGCAGCATTGTCCTCTACGGGTTTTTTTCTAACTTTACTTGAAATACAGAATTACAGCTTTTGTTCTAGATGATTTTCATAAAAATTCCAATTTTCATTGCATCCGTGCAGATTTATGAAATCAAACACTGCGCTTCTGTATCAAATTTGCCGCACGCTGTCTTACAAAATAATCGATTAATAAGAACAATTAAAAGCGGTCGCGTTTTGCATGTACACGTTCCATTCGTTTGCCGCATTTGAAAGGTCTCCCGCGTTCTCCAGTCGTCGCGACGCGACCTGCCGACTCTAATCTTGATTCCCGACAGAATTGTCGTGTGTATTATCACGGGCTTATATTTCGCGCTACGCCAGTCGGATTAGCGAAGACGAAGTCACTTTACTACGGGTCGTTAAGTGAATCGCTAAGTAAACGGTGCTTGCTCAAGGACGTACGTAAATATTGTATCCGTTCTGCAAACACGCCAGTGCAAGGGGACCGTGCGAGATTTCTTCTTTTCAGTAACGGATCGCAAGAGTAGTTCGTAGTTACGAGCTTCAACTGCTAGCATGCTGGTTTCCTGTACATATGTATGTATGTTATGTATGTATATTCTTCTATTTCTATTTCACACGAGACAGATTTCCAGCCTCTTGCGACTTAAGGCTCGGGCAGGTGTACCTTTGGTGTACGCTGGTGCAGTTTGTTTTCAAACTGTATGGCCACGAGTTGTGGATATGGCGAAAAAGGTGTTAATGATTTCGACGGATGAGAGACACGCATGAGTAATACGAAATTATGTGGGAGATATAATATATGAGAAAGTGGGAAATTGAGGTCAAGGCGAATACTGATTGAACGCGGAAAAAATTGTTCTTGCATGGCTTTGCTTACTTCCAGTAGAGTTATTATACTAGAGATTTATTTCACGTTTAGGAAACTAAGTTGCTACGAAAAACTATTTCCTTGCCCGATTCTGATTCTGATTTTGTTGGTAAAAGCATTGTATACAGTAATGACGAACCATAGTCCTTCTCAATTGGTATCGATTCCTAGTACCAAGCTGCGATTCGTGTGAATACCTGCATACCTACTCAAACGGCACCGATAGGTTCATTGTAATTTGTTTTCATTTGTTTCCGCAATACAGAGCCACAGTTTGGCCATGTGTTAATTTTGTTGGCAATATCGATATCGAATATCGATACGATGTTCTCCACCTTTCAATACCTTTTGCATCTTCCAAACAAATATTCGATTATCAAGCTGCTTGAAAACGATGAGAAAGATTTGGAATTTCACAGTCCTCTGCTAAATATCTCCGACCCATACTGCAGTGAACGGATTGACTCATCCAGGGCGCGATCGTCTGTCACACAAGATTTCCATCGAACGCGTGCACTAGCGACACATTCGAAAAGATTCTCCGATGTATCCAGCTGTAGCGCGTTTGTAATCCAGACAATAGCCTAGTTGTCGTTCGACAGGGTCGTTCGTAATTTCGAATCGCGTTAAGTGTCAACCGATTTCGCATTTACACCGGCCTGTCAGTTATTACCGAATAGAAGTATGACGCAGCCGGCAGTGTAAATAATTCAGGGCTCAATTACGCAAATTGCGAGGCAACGTTTCCCACTCCCCGGCTTCTCTCCCTTTCACTCTTTCGATCCCTTTCCATCGAGTGCATCGCTGATGCACGTTCCGCACCGCATCATTTCGTTACACTCTCTCTCCTCCTTTGCACGCACACATACTGCAGCCCCAGGCCGCGTGACTAATAACTAGTTTCGCAAGCGTAGTCGGTTAAAAAAAAGAAATTTGTTCATTCTTTAATTTTCGTTGATGACTCGCGCGATCACCTATGGAAAGGGGATGAATTGTACCCCGTTATGCTCACGCTCCGCGTCTTCACTTCTGCAGGTTGGGAAGGGGCAGGTCGAGGTTGGGAAGGGGCAACAATAAGTATTGATATTGTAGGATGTTTTTTTTTATTGCATATTAAACGTGTCAGGCCATGTGTCCATTCGATCACGATTATACTCTGATAATATGTTTGACATGCGCACCGTTGAAATCCTTTGAGTTTTAACGAACCTTTGGTTCTTTGTACAAAACTGCCATTGGTAAAACCAATAAATGCACATACTACTGCATTAACGAATTTTAATATCCCTGCTCGACCCACTCTGGGGGTCGCGTAGTTTTTGGGCCACCACTGGCGAACAATTTCAACGATAGAATTATTATTTGAAACCGACGTATTACGAAGGCCCTGAAACGCAATTAATTACAATCAAGCTGTGCAAACGTACACTTTACACATGCAATTGTTGTGTTCTGTAACTGACATAATATTTTTGTACATAATCTATTTCAATTCGTGGTCAAATAAGCAAGCAAATAAACAAATGTTATATCGATACGGAATTAGTTAGCACGATGATAGGGCAAGCGTTTTTTTGTGTTGCGGTATTACAATTTCGTGTAGGTACATACTTAGTTTCTGCGCTATTGTTCGCTTCGCTGTTTGGTTCATCGATTGGTGTTCTTTTTGAAGAGCTTACTTGAGGCTGTGATAATTTTCATTTGCCGAGTGGTACGGCGCAATGATTGTAGCATTCACGAGGCAAGGGCTGGAAGCGACAGCACCCTTTTTCTGTGAGTCACGCTTGGAAATTATAGGTCTATTTGGGCTGTACTCTACTTGCAGGTGAAACTGAGCGCTGATCACTGATCACTTGTTTTGGAGACCTAAGTGAGGACCCTTGTGTGGACAAATTATTTACGGTATTGAGCAGAGAAAGGAGTATGTCGCATCCTTTATAAACCCTTGTGTAAAATTGATTTGCGTACCGCGATTACATAATTTCGGGCGAAAATGACGCAGCATGGCATATTTGTAGAAAACGAGTTTGCAATTAGAGATTTACTTGCATATTTATTTCAGAAAAAAATTGTGCTATGTTCAATACTACAAGGTAATTCTAACATACTTTCTTTGGCCCCCACATACTTTGTGTGTAATTTATAACGACCTTATTGATATTATTGATAAATATACTTGCCTTGTAATTTACTGCTAATTATAATTAAATTATTAGAATTATTATCAGTGATATAGATACAAGAGGTACACGCAGGGAATAGTCACTCCACCTTCCGCAAAACTTTTAACATTCAAACGTTCAATTACGACATCTCCGCACTGTGTAGAGCGAAGAAAGAAATCTTAATCCCATTACCACATATTTCCAACGGCTCGACAGCCCTATGAGTTCCAGTTACCGAAACCTAATCGCTGTCTCAGAGATTAATTTCCAGCTGACGAGCGGTGAATGAAGGAGAATCGCAGGCTGTGTTCGCGAATCACGCCCGTCGTTCGCAAGTGACATTTAGAAAGTTTTACACGATGTTCGAGGGATAAAACATACGTCTTTGCGTCGGCTCGTCACGCATTAAGGGTCGGGAATGCAACTGAAATCACGTGAAATCGTCGTTTAAGCATTTTCTCGTTGAACATGCCTGTGTTGACGATCCCCGTTATAATCGCATGCACGCGGTAGCATCAACAACAAATTACTCGCGGTGTCTTTGGCCGCGCGTGTAATCAGAAAACACCGATCACGCGATCGCAATTACGAGCCTCCTAATAGAGCACGAGCTCCCGATTATTCAAACGCGTTAACGCGAAACGGGCCTTCCCTTCTTGCGGCGATTCTCGTTATCGTCGGTCACGTTGTTTTCTTTCTCTGTTCTTTGCTCCCTTTCTCCCTTCCGTTTATTTATGTACGTCACCGTGCCAGTCGAGTGATTCCTTTTCAATGAACCGAACAGCAATTACTCGCGTTGCCCGCTTATAATCACTTGCATCATTTTCCAAGGAAACCTCGACTCTCTATCCTTACTTGCATCAACGAGACTCTATAAATATTCTGCGTACAAGCAGTGCCTGTCGTGGGGATGCGGTGTGATTCTCGCTTTTTTCCTTTCCCGTTTTTTTAGGGCCGAGGAGAAGGGGGGCAATGGCGTAGGCACGAGAAGAGATTCACGAAACTTTGAAATTAACGAGGATAGAGGTTCGCGACGGTGAAACTTTTGTAGACACCATTCAACTTCCAGCCATATAACCTCTCGGGGTTGAAGACGCGTACCATAATCCGGGGTAACAACGTGCCAGAAAATACCTCCCCTTTTCGCGTTTACACTCCGAATTGCTGTGCCACCGAACACGAAACGACGCTAGTACTCCCTGCAGAACTTGGACTGTTCGCCTCATCAAATTTCCGGATGACTGTTTATTCAAAACGCCAATTAGTCGGCAACTGGCAGCCAAGGATATTATTGGAATTAAGGATGGTACCCACTGCTTTGTATCATGTTGTTTCGCGATATTTTATTCCGTTCTGCCAAACTATCAGTTTCTCGCTTTTGCTTCAAACTAGGTTACACAAAATAGAAAACCACATTGCAAGTGTGCCGAACAAAATATTCTTAACCCTCGTGCGGAAAGAGTCAACTTAACCCAAAACCCAGACATGTGTGAGAGTTTATGAATATGGGAGTTTGGGTTATTTTCGCTGCCAATTTCTTATTCCCTATTCCTCATTTGCAATTTCTGTGCGAATGTTTAAGTGAAATTGCGCGCCATGTGGTATTAACGCGGCACGTTCCGCCATGAAGATTCTATTTAATCGTTGTCCTCGAAGGAGGATCGTTCTCCCCCTTTAATTTATCGACACGTGAATAAGAGTATGTCAGTGAGATCTTAAAGGTAATTCTATGCATTTATCACGAGCCATGTCGGCCACGAGTACGTGTAGCGATTAAATTTTTCTCCCCGTCTCGTTTCATTCGTCTCCATGGCGGCCCCCGAGTGCCAGAGGCCACTGAGATTATTACAGAACGAACGAGCACGGGCTGAACTTGGTTAACTGACATTAATTGTGGAGAATCGGAGAAGATTGATTCCGGCCGGCGTATAATTGACTCATTAATTCCGAGACGTTGCATCATACGTAGGCGCGATGCTTGGAACGTTTCATTAGCCGCTAATGAGATCATCGATGGAGGAAACGTTTCTCGACCCTTTCGCAATTACGTCCAGTTCATCTCTGCCTTTTGGTCTTTTGAAATCCGCACGACTGGTCTGTCGTTATATTTTTTTTTTACCAGAAATAGTGAACGGTGTTATATTATTCCCTGATTATATACATATATTATTTATCGTATCGAATTTGTCATGCCGAATCATACATTTAAAACCCTGCAGTGAACTAGCAGTAAGAAAGAAAGGAATTATCGTCTCCGTTACGTTTTATATTTTCGTTATAACTTTTCAATAGCGTATTCGCGGACTTTTTGTTAAATGGGACTTTATTCTATTGTACTTACCCTTGTGTTTAATTATTGAACATGCTGGCACAGCCTCGAGGCGAACCTACGGAATACCCTGTATATTTATTCTACACATCCCTCACATTGTATTTATAATACAATTCAGCCACCAATAATACCGTGCAATGCACGACGTACACAATTATCCAGAATAACTGTGTAAAAGCATAAAAAAACATGAAAATCGAAACATCGTGTAACCGTATGAATACCCGCCCATCGAAATATTCATTGCGTATCCAATTGTGCATTCGAATGCCGTTCTTTATTCCGATATGGAGACTCGCATGTCGCTCACGAGTAAATACGCGTTCCGTTCTTTTCTGGCCGCCTCGTCGTCTGGCTTTCCCCTTTTCCCTCTAAATGCACGTGCCACATAACACGGCATCGCCTCCCTCTTTTGTGTACAAATCGCACCTCTCGCATCGTCGTCCACCTCTGGCAATTTCCAACCTGTAAAGAGATACACCTCGTCGTCACTGGACACGCCACTTGCTATATAACCGAAGAACCACTGCGACCTTCTTCCCCCTTTTTCGTCTTTCATCCTCTGTTGCATTTTTTTTCTTCTATTTTTTTGCTTTCCTTATTTGTCTCGTTTTATATTTTTCTAACCCTGCTTCTTTAGGCGAAAACGATGGGCTGCTAGGAAAACTCGGGGGTAATCGTTGTATCGTAAAAAAGAGGTTCTGACGTTTGTCGTTTTTCCTTTTATTTATTTGTTAGTCTTTTTTTTATTGTTTTGGAATATTGGAGCAACAACGGCGCGGCTGACAGATGGTTCTAGTAGATCTTTATTGAAGAAGGTGAAAGTTGCAAGCAGAAATTTTTTAGTTCGCTGGGATTAATTCATTTCGGAGTTGTTTGAGATGCAATTGTGATGCGTATAATGAATCGCATTTTCAGCTCTGTACATTGAGATGTTATGTAATAGTACAAATACTTCGAACGTTGTGCGTCTATGGAGACAGAAGTATGTTAGAATGTTAAAATGAAATATAAAGAAAGAAGGCTTGCTCCTTTCGAATTCATCCTTATGAATATAGAACGCGATTATTTAGTTCTGTAAAATAATTTTGCAACAGATGTTTCACTCTAAGGCAATTATAATTTTGTTCATTCTGTAGAGTCTATATCTTGTGTTTCGAACATTAGATTACAAACTCTTGAATAGTATTAATCGTGAAACGCTAATTGCTCCGATAAATCGTCCGCCTTTGATTGCCCCTTCAAGCAACGATTAATTTCACCATGTCGCTAATTACTACGAACCAGAGAAGAAATAATTAATTTGATGAGGCCGTGTTGTTCCCTTCGATAAAGTGGCGTATCGATTAATCGGGCTTCGGCATTATGGCACACCGTTTATCCAAATTCCCATTAATCCAAAGAGTCGACTAACTTTATGCCAGATGTATCATAAACCTCCGCCACTGTGACATAACGTTCTACTGTTTATGGACACAGAGAGTAGATATAATATCTGACACGACTCTTTCCCTTTGTATAGGTTATAAAATCTTGGCGTTGCACAGAATTTTCTAGCGGAAAGTTGATATACGTTATAAACTGCGAGGGTTTTAAATAAAAAAGACCTCTAAAAACTAAATTGACATATATATAGCTTAGTTCGATGCAGTCGAAACGGCTTACTTATCAACTTTCATATTTCCTTTTACAATATTTCGTTCAATGGACGAAGCATTATGTCGCCGATGTCTATAAATATTATCGTACCCTCCTTGCTATTGTTACCTAATGTAACGACTGTATTTATCGTAGGGCCACAATAAAAATAGATTGTCCGAAGAGGTAAAAGTAGAAATTCTCCGCTCTAAACGTGAATGAATTCTATAAATTCAATTCTTGCAAAACCTAACCATTTCGTTGCGTAAGTGTATTGCGCAGTATTTATTCGCTCTTCTATTCAATTTATTTTATACTAGCGAAAGAAGTTGGTAAAATTGACAATACAAAGTTCACTTAACAAATTCTTTCGCCATTTAACAAGTCATCCTGAACTCGCCGTTCGGTAACAGACACTGTGTTTGTTGCGCGGCGAGCCCCTGCGACGCATCGAAGAAGAGGAGCAAAGAGCATGTGAACCAGTCGCAATTAGCGTTGCTGTTTGTTTGACGAACAAACGATACTCGTCACTCGAGCAAAATAACGTTCGCGCGATAAAAATCACGCGGGTAGCCACTTAACGCACTTGGAAACGTTATTAAAAAAGACCATAGTTCCTAGTTACATTCGAAGCGAAGCGAGCCGCTCTTGCCGTTTCTTGCCACCCCCGTTCATTCGAGGTACTCACCTAGAAATATATGTAGATCATACTTTTCAACGTCTATACAATTACCTAATTTCTTCGTTTTAAGTAAGTCGCGAACGAAGAAGCATTGAAAATACTCTGACTCTTTCACGATGATTGTTTATATTCCATTTGGGGCATACCAAATTTCTTATGCACAATTGCGCAGGTTGAAAAGTACTGCTATGAGAAGAAGCTCCAAGTATATGATTAACCTTTCATTCTCATAAGCTCATAAGTTATATTGTAGAATTAAATCTCGTTTTCACCAACGAATCGTGTTAGTAATCCATCGCTATATAAAAATACTGCGCTAAAAGTCGTATACAAACGTTCCACAAATCCCGCAGAATATTTTTCACCCTCTCTTAATCAGTCGACCATCTCAAGTATTATACACCAAACACTCCCATAACAAGCATCCAACCCCCAAACTCCATCTCTGTACAGGGAGGTAAATCCCAGGAGCATCAACTCGATCAACATTAGTTGGTGTCTGCGTAAAGACGACCAACCGGAGATAGCCAAGATTACGGTATCCAAACATTGAACGTCGATGGTTCACCCTATCTTCGCGTCTTTCGATCGAGTTCTACCCTTAACCCTTTCGTCACTGCCGGCCATTATAATGGCGATCCGTAGACTTATCTATAGGCACTAACGGTCACTATAATTGCTTTCTGGTATTCACTTTATGTATTTAATTAATAATTGAATTAAAGTTTTCGAAGGTTGTATAATAATTGAAATTGAAAGACCAATGAGTTGTATAATAAGAACAAATTATAATATACATTGTAGGCTTGTTGATGCGTGAATTGGTAACACAGTGATAGGGAAAGGGTTAAGCCTTTGGACGATGAAAGATCATGTATTCTCCACTGTTTCCAAGTGATATTTAACTTGTTTCAAGACAATATATGTATAGTAATCTTTATTACATTGAAATACGTTTAATTGTGAAAATATTCATTGGGGACACTGCGACCATCACAGTCCCGATTGTGCACTTACACAGCCTCAAATACATACATACATACATACACAAGGAGAATAGTATATGCACTAAGTGTGAAGAACATGTTATGCACATGAACAACAGGTTCAGCGCATGGCGGCCTGTAAGGAGGAACTCTAGGCGACTAACGGCGAGGAAACGAAACGAGAATCTGGCGAAATACCGTAGTTAACAGAAAGTTAAACGATTTTCCAATTAACTTTTCATAGTATTCGATTACAAATGTTTAGTACGTTTTCGCTTAATATGAAACTTAAAGTTGTATACAGAAGTGAATAATTATACGAGAATGTTACACGCGAGAGATGAAGTAAAGGACTAGCTCTAATTAAAAATTCTTCAACTTGTTCATTGCATTAAACTTCCCCTCAGTGTACCTAGAATTAATTCTGATATTACTGATCACCTCTGATTACCTGCAATCTAAAACTTACGAACGGAGTATGTACGTCGCGTATCACTATTACTCGAATGATCAGTATCACCAGCGCGTGTCAATTTATCAAGAATTTTCGTACCGTCATAATCGTCGATATAGCCTCACCTTCGCCCCTCGTTAACCCTATCTTTTATTTCGTAGCCCTTTTAATTAAGGTAACCCCGTGGTTTCCTACGGTTTCTTTTACGAGCGGCGCTATCTTCCAACACGGTCTATGTATGTGTATAGCCGGTTCACGATAATTCTGGCTAGCTAGCGCGTAATGCAACGAGAAGAAACTCGTATATACTTCCGTGGTTGGTGTAGACTCTTTCACGGGCGGCCTCTGCCCGCGAGAAAGATCCTTTCTTCTTCAAGCTGGCCCTCTTCAGCGACCGCGAAAGCCGGAGATAAGTAGATAGCCCACTCGTGGTAATTACACGCTTCTCTCCCCTGGCTGCCACATTTTATACTCTTTTTCTACAAACACCGCTAATCCCAGAAGTGGTCGTACCGACGAGCTGGAAACGCTCGGCGTATTCGATTAACCGGTCGCCATTCGTCCGTTTCGTGTACTGGATCGGATTAGACGCTCGAACCTGGTCCTATGGGGTTGTTGTAACTTGTAACTATGATACATTGGAACGTCCAATAAAATCATGCGGATTTTTTCCCGTATATACCTATTCGGCCAAAGTAAACAATTATCGGCTAGCAATTAAGAATGAGTCGAATTCGACTTCTGGGGTAATTTTGATTAACAGTTTATTGTGCAATGGTAACTCGTAAATCGTTTTCGTTTAACTCTCCAGGTCTCCCAGCGCGAAATTCATATTTGAACCTGCCCTAGCGCAATGCACCTTCGATCCTGGCTCGAACTAATAATTTAAATTCACCTGAAATATGTTTTTCAAATGTTTCTAATCGCTGCAATGTAATTTTGCTCCAATAAAATCAGCTCCAAATGGAGGAATTTTTAAAAGATACTTTACTTCTATTGCCCAGAACGTTTTAAATTACCC
The DNA here is from genome assembly GCA_963583965.1 of Nomada ferruginata. Taxonomy (NCBI): domain Eukaryota; kingdom Metazoa; phylum Arthropoda; class Insecta; order Hymenoptera; family Apidae; genus Nomada; species Nomada ferruginata. The sequence goes on from OY757213.1 coordinate 17,136,420, forward strand.
GGTATATACACTGGACGTAATGGCATCGTATTATCACCTGATTTATGTCGATGTGACGTGTTCATGGCTGGAGAAATGTCCCAAGCATATGAGCGTCATAATAAAACACAAACAAAAATCAATGCATCCATTGAGCTTAAGTTTCTAACATTCTGATACGTAATGAAGGACAGTTTGAAAAAATGACGGCAATTGAATTGAAAACTTTTACCGTTATTTGGATCACCTTTTCCCTATTTTCATGAACTGATCAAAATGGTCAAGCAACAAATTACAAAGTTATTCTATAGTTCACCAGTTATGTATAACAATTTCCTATCTGTACAAAATTCAGTGAGCTGGAAAAGCATTTTTACCCTCGTGTATAATATTCTTCAATTATGGTGTGTTAGTCATGAAATTTAAATTACATTAACGGCATTGTCGTTATCGTCAAGATCATATTTTATAGATCTAATAACAGCCTTGCACGAACACGTTTATGTTTAATCAGCTTGGCAAGTGAGGTAAGTTTATTTATCTGCACGATAACTTGGTGTCGAGCCGGTAGAAACGATTGCCATTGCTAGAACAGAATTCTAGTTGCTCCTATAATGCCGTTTCCAACAACGTGTCCAGATCTGAATGGGTATCAGTCAGAGTATTACAGGCCGCAATGTCGTTCATGTTTCCGCGAATACCTGCTTCCGATACGACAATGGCGATTGAGTATAATTGGAAGACACATGTGCCGGATACGAAATTGCTTTTGCAGAATCGATCGCAGCAATGTGACTAATGCATGACTGTAAGAATCTATTAAGAAGTAGTCGGTAGAGAATGAAGATGATGAGTTTTTGAATGAAATGGGAATAATTCTTAAAAATAATCTAAAAAATATTTCTGAAGGTCGATTGGCTGAGTCTACGTAGTGGGAAAATCGCTTCCTGGAAAATCGATAGCGAATTAATCTAATCAAGTCAGCGAAAGATATCGGCCCCTAATAATCAACAACATGACTTTACACCGAAAGGACAGCTTGGAAATAATTATATTCAGTTAAATGTATGGTCTTTTTGAAACTTTTATTACTTTAAACGGAATTTCGCATTATCGACTAAATATTTGAGCGATGGAGTATAATAATAGTAATTATTATTATCAACTATTGTTGCATATGTGAGATTGCATAGCTGCGCGAGAATGGCGAAGAGCATCGGTTAAATTAATATCAGGTGAATTAAAATTTGCTTCTCTGCGGTATGGACTCGCGGTGGATACGTTGGTAGTTCGACATCAATGGAAATAATAAGTGCCAGTAACAATATTAAATAGCAATAGGCAGCAATAGGCAGGTTGTAAGCAAGCCATATTTTTCTGTTCTGCACGACTAACACGGGAATTTAGCCGTCGGTGTGGAATACGGCTCGCTAATTCGCGCTAATCTAATTTACTAGAAGTTGAAGTAGCGAAAGGTACGAGCCGCGTATAAATAGTTGAACGCACCAGGGAGGGACAGAGAGGTGTTTGCTGGTATTGAAATGCCTGCACGGAATTTCCCGAACTTTCGACAACTTTCTAGGAACTTCAATTATCAGTTACTAATTGCTTCGCATACTTGTCACTCTTTTATGCTTTTTCTGCTTCGGCTACTTTTTTCGATCGCTCCGGTAATGATTTCGATTTTCTCGCAGCGTATCCATTCATTATTTATTACACAATCAGTATATTTGTTTGTCGTTAATGGGAAGCATACGCGGTGGTCAGTGCGGGTCCATTTCGGCTACCATTACGAAATTGGGGTTCGATGAAAGAACATAATAACCGTATCGTTGCGTACTATTATCGGTCGAGGTTGGACAAGTTGATCAGTGTTCGAAATTACCTGGACAGAGGCAATATTTTTCCTCGTTAAATGTGCTAATGGTACGTAGTGGTAGTGTTCGTTCTGTGATATCATGTATGCCAATGTTTTAATAGACGCTTCTTATTTGGAAGAATGAAAGAGTTATGCGTATATTAGAAACACATTGCGCAAATTTATAAGCATTCTGCTCATTGAATTAGTGAAATGGCAACATTTTTTGACCCAGTGTTAATGCCTTACTTGAAAATTTGGTAATGGCTGACTCTATCCATTGATTTCATCAAACTCTAATATTTTCACTTAACAGATTTCAATTTTGGAAATCATATTTATTTACACTACCGATCGAAAGTTTTTTTCTTTCGATATCACTTGTTTAGTTTCACAAATATTTAATCTCCACTCAGTCGCCCATAATTTACAAATTAATTATTTGTTCCGGGTCAATCTTCTTTTGCTTCGAAGCAAAAGACTTTGCTTCGGCATCAATTGTCGACTTAAAATTGTCAATTGTTCCAGAAATATCTGTATTTCTTGAAATACCCAGTGATTGTATACTTGTCCTTGATAATATACAATACATGCGTTCACTAAAATAACATATCTCAGCTTTATAAGACAAATGTTAAGCATTTATTCAACATTATCTTATGTTTACAATCTCCGTAAAAAGTGGCAACAATTTCAAACGGTCTCCGTACTCGCATTCATTTCGCGAACAGAGCCTCGAGACTTTGTTTACCAGGCCCCGCAAATCCTACTGAATAGTATCAGCTGTCGGGCAAATTTTTCCACGTAGATCCTCGTTCAGTTGATAAAGTTCTCCAATGGAATCCCGATGCAATCACGTTTTCGTTGCCTTTCCTTTTTGGAGAAGCGGGCCGTTGCGCGCCAGCAACACAAGCCATTTACTGGAAAATGCAATAATTGCAAATAGTAATGGGGCACCGCTCTAGTACCGTGCCATTATCGCTATATCAAGCTGCCTCTGTTCTTTTTGCCTCTCTAAATCCTCGTTTTCTGCCTTTCTCCCGTTGCTCCTGGAGGCGTGTTCTGACGAAACATCTGCTCGTCCCCATGTCTTTACGCGTGGCACGCGAAAATACTCCGCGGCATGCAGTTAACCCTTTGAACTTAACCGGAAATGTCGCTGTGAGAGCGTTTCAATGTAGCGGACGGTTACTGTCGTGGCGAGATTGTCGTAATTCGACTTAAATTAGTGAAAATGAACAAGTGCCAATGCAGTTGTTATTTTGACTGGATGTTCCGGCTTGAGGCAACAGAGAAGTTAAGTTCTTACTTTCGAATGCTCTCTGTTGCAAATATTGTGCGCTAATTATGTGCGCTGAGGTGATTTTCAACTTTTACAAATAAGATCTTCGCGTAACATTCGTCCCTATCGTTTAGATTTTTCAATATCTAAACTTAACACAGAATCCTACGTAAAGCACGATTTGCATTTAACTAAATCTGTACATCCAGAGACTATCTTGAGAATTCCCCCCAAACTTCTCCGTGCTTCTATTTCGTTTGCTTCTACCTGCCCCCGTAAAGCCGTAACTCCTTCGTAATGAAATTCATTAAAACACAAAACGTACTGTATCTACTTCATTCATCCAGACGAACTACATACATAAACACTTAACCCTGTATTCACATATCAGTATTCACTCACGCAATATTCAGCTTAAGTACAACTGAAGCGCGAAAGGTTGTCCTATTTTCAGCGGTTGGCGATAACCACACGCACCGTTCGTACTGTTTCCGCCATTTCGGTGTCGACCATCAATTCTGGCGAAGCAACTAATTAAAGCGTACCTGCTTTGCTAATCTGGTGCAGGTGGAAGGTATATATGGACTCGTTTCTCACGAGCCAGAACCGGTCCGTTGACAGCTGATAAAATATAAATATGGACGAGCGCGATGTTAAACGAGCTCTAATGTATTTGTCTTGGCTGGTAAGCTCCGTTGGCGACAAATCCCCGACGTGCTCCTCGTGTAAATAGCTCGAACGATTCTTATGCAAGGGGCATAAAGTGTGACAGTAATTTGCCCGTAATCTTGAACAGGCCGGGGCTACGTGAAAACGAGGCGTAACCGTTTTTTTTGTCGACGTTTGACCATTTTGGGAATGTGTAAGTTGGGCAGTCGCGGGGGATCGCATAAATCATGCACGCAAAAAGCATGGGACAAGAAGAATTGGTTTCTTGAATTTGAATAGAAATGCGGGGCTTGCTTTATCGTTGGGTCACCTTAAATAACAAAGTTGTAGGTACGTTTAATCGTATATGAATCGCGGCGACAATTTTCTTTCCTCCACTTTTTTTATTTGAAGCAGGAATTGATGTAAATTTTCTCAGTATTGGTTCGGTCGTTATTTATATTCAGAATCAGACGCGGGCATGAATTATTCAACAAATGTAATGCATTAAAATTCTTCGCCACGAAAGTGTTAACGCATTTCCAACGCTTTTACGAACGTTTAATCATTAAGTATTGCGTTAACTCTGATACCTGACGGTAAACCGGATTTACCGGGAAATATAAGTGCTAATTACAGACGGACGCTATTGCCTGCAAATGCGAGTACAGCATTGCGGTTCGCAAAGCTCTCATTGATTCTTTGACAATGTGACCGCGATATAAGAGTAATACATATGTTAACAGCAAAGATTCTTCGCAGCATCTCGGCAGAAGAAACTTGGGTTCAAACGTTTAATGTTTTAATTCCAAAACTTACGTATATGTATCACCTAGAATAGGTCGTCTCAGATATTGCAATGGCACGTGTCGCCTGGAACATCTATTTTCTATTGTACATATTTGAAAAACTGTTTTTTCGTCAAGTTTTATTTAAACGATACTACAAGAAAGTTACGTCGATTATAATGAAATAATAGGAACAGTTTTATAGCCTAAAAAACAACCACGACGTCTCAAGGAAAAATATTCAGTCGTGATTTGCGTTGAATTTTCCATTCCAGGAGCAATTCCCTATGGGATAATGGTGAATACTTCGCGCGACTAGAATCGAAAATGGTTAATTGGTACGGCAATATTGATCCAGTGACGTGTTTTTCGAAAGCGACAATTAATCCTAACTCCCTCCTAATTTTAACGAGACAGTGCGAAATTAGATGTAATTAATCCGCCGTTCGTGGACCGCTCGATAATTCGTTCGGTTCGCCGCTGGGGCTTTCAATAAAATCCCGCCGTTATTTTTTATTGATCGTCGGAAGACACACGAACGCAAACAGTTGCGGCGATGGTATCCTTGTTAAAACCGACGCGGTACATGACGTACATCGTTCCCACGCGCAATAAAATGTTCCAGGATTACGCAATGAAGCTTATGGCAAAGCCCGCCGTGTACTGCGCAATTTCACATGGCATAAAAGTGCACTCCCGGCCCCGATAATGTATCATACAACGAAACGTTGTCGTACTTTTTCGCTCTCCCTCGTTCTTCCTTTATTTTTATGCACAGAGAGTATTATAAGTATTCGCGCTGGTTTGGCGCGAGGACACGTTAATGAATGGGTCGTGTCAGCTTGCGTTGGAATTTTTTTCCTATTTTGTGCTATAGAATATGCTGACAAATTTTGAACATTAAAACCTGGCACACCCTGTATACGGTCGCTCTATTGTATAGAAATTAATGAGTAATAAATGAATGAATGAATAAGTTGGTGTCAATTAAATATCAATATTTCAGGATTCTTTTATACCGGAAAGAGTATCATTATTAGTATCATCAATACTTCTTACAGAGAGGTTATTGAATACTTTTAAGGCAGAGAGTGTTTACTCAGACTGTTTTCTCGTCCACCCGTTGTTTAGTATACTCAGGTGTGTTCCTTACGCTAATAACCATATAAATTTGAAGCATGTAGAACTGAAGGAAATCTGAACCTGGTGGAAAGTACTCGTAGCTTTCTGCATTAATTAGAAATGTATTTGCGAAAATATGCCGCGCTATTATTCATTGAAGCAAGCGAGGAATTTAATGAGAAAATAATGCAGTTACACATGAAAATTCAAGTCGACGGAATGCACGAAACAACTGTTGTATATTAAATAACAATTCTTCGAATACTTTTATAATTATTATCAAATGAAATTAATGCAAGGTGTATAATTATTAATGAATAATGTATGCGGTTAATTTATGAACGCTTGTTCTTGTGCGAGTGCTTTTTAAAGTAACAGATAAGAGAATAATTGCAATCTGAAAAAAATGGCCTTAGGGGAAATTGAGTATTTTGCACAGAATTTGATGGGATTAACCTGCTACTTCTTCACTACATACTACAATATTTCATGGTGAATTTAAGAATGAATTATTTATTATTATTTAATATTGAAATCTAACTTAATGATTCACTTAAAAACCATTGCAGTTGCATAGTCAAAGTCGAAAATTCCAAAGCCTCTGGTACCTTCATCGCCTTCTGGGTACCCATTTAAAATTATTCTATTCGCCATAGGACAACAATACCGTTCCAACACATTCTATCCATACAATTACTGCCTCTTGCTATTATTCCAATTAATCTCTAACGAAAACATTCATTTTCTTTTTCAGGTGAGTGCACGTCTATTCGGTTTGTCAACTTCAACATCTTCATAAACGTAAGTGACGAAGCCCTTCATTTTCTTGCCCGCGTATATGACAAACGTTGGTCGCCTCCCAACCAACCACGCGTCGCATTAATACAAAGAAAAGGAAGCAATTCAACTCGAGCACCCACGGTTTGTACTCCGGTACGACGTTCAAGTGGTCGATTTATATTCAATGTCAGACGACTTGTTCTCCGTATTTAGCGTCATGTACGTTGTCGAAGCGTGGGCGATTCCTACGAATTTTCGCCTACGACCAATAATCGGTCGCGTTCCATGCATAGATCGTCGATCCGGGTCCATTAGCGGCAATTTAAACGGCTGAATAATTTCATCAAGGCGGGGAATAACAGCACAAAATAAGGTACGATTCGTCTGCTATCGTAAATCGGTGGTTGGGGCTCTACGAACGCGTGACACACGGTTGCGTAAGAGTCGTGGCGAAGCCACCCCAATTTACGAGCTTCATCTAAGTTCCACGAGAAATCAGGAAAAAGACAGAGGCATAGAGGGGGCGAGGGAGAGGACAGTAAGGGAATGGAGGAAAAAATAAAAATGTACAGTCTCGAAAGAGCGGTGGGATAGATATCATCTTGGGCGAAGGGCGACCTTCCTGCTCGCTACGTAACTGCCGAGACGTTCCTTTCCGTTCTTAGGGGCGAGTTTCGCCCTCCCTAAGACGAACGGCGCGATTTTATCAAATTAATTTATAAACTCGTGTTCGCCGTTCGTGTCGTCGAACATTTCGTACCACGGTTTGCTTCGAGGGGCTGATGTTTGTTTCTTTTGCACATCTGTATCTGCAGTAAGTAACAATAGCATTCTGCGAGGGCTAGGTTGCGTACAGTCTTGCGTACGTCCGATAAGTTATCAATTTGATGTTCACGACATCGATGCTGCGCGAGGAAAGGTCCTATTTCACGCAGGTTAGTTCATTTCGTATTAGAGTCACGAGTTATTCTAGTCTGGTAATTGCGGATTCGAAAGTTCTTCGCGTTGGACGTGGGCTTTTTTCTTTTACTTTCCGTGTCAATGGATTATATTGATCGTTCTTAATCGGGCGATTAAGATAACTCGGTAACGTTTAATGGCTACTTTAGTGCACGAAAGAATTGTTTCGAACAAGGCTGCATGTCTTCTTTTTTTATCTCGTTGATAGGTTGGCTTTAATTTCTATAGTATTGGACGTTTTATTGCGCAATTACGGAGGGTATCTCCTCCGAAAAATCTTCTACGGCTGAAAGCTAAGAGGAACGTAGTTTAATAACAAGTACTCGTTAGGTTCAGGGAAGAATTTTGCTCCAGAATTCAGCAATCAATAACCATTACTGTCAAATTCATTCAACGTTTCTCTTTTAATTGCTCCATTCTTGAAATCCACTTTTCAGTGTTTGGCAACGTAGCGTTGTACAAACACAGCGTTCAGCAATTTGAACAGACACCCGCTCAGCGAAACCGCGCAAAACGAAAAACGAAACCGAATTACCAATATCAATTAATCAGATATACTCCGGGTCTAAACCGACCGTAAAGCAACGAGAAAATAAAACAAACGAAAGCAACAAAAAAATGATGAAAAAATATCCCGCAGCACGAAATTTCCCCTCGCCTATTACTTTTCCCAAACAATTACCCACCGCGACGAGCATCATGCAGATAATAATTTGCCCTCGTGAAACCGTCCCCCAATCAACATCCACATTAGTTTATCCCATCGTGGCAAACATTTCAAAGAAAATGCCGGAGTAGATCGAAAACCCAAACTGCACAGCACTCTCATCCAAGCATCCGCCGCGCCGTAGTTTCCGCTCGAAAAACGAAAATCGATTTGTGCCAGCCATGCATATAAACGCAGCGAGATGAACGCGCATAACGCGGAGCAAATGGCAATGGTGAAGAGGGACGAGGCATCGGGACGATTGCAATTACGAGCTCGTTATGCGAGTCGATACGAATCGCGTTATCGGATCGCCTCGGACCGCCCCTCTGTCGCGATAGATTTAATAGTTCCCCCCGTTAATCTCCGAAAACTCGTTCTCGTTCTCCTCTCAGGAAGTTGAAGATGATGAAAGGAGAGTGGCTGGCACTCTGGTCGCGCGGGCCGAAAGACAGAGGAGAATCGACGAACTGGACTTGAACGGGAAACGGGTGTTGAATAAGGGAGAAGAAAGGATGGAGTTAGGGTTAGGGTCAGGTTAGGGGTTGGAGGAGCAATAAGGAATTATTGCGGTACGATCGACAAACGGCGACTACGTGGCTCCACTACGGAAGATTCTTCAGCCTTGTCGATCCTTCTTCATCTTCTTTTTACTTCGCATCTTTCCTCCCCGCCCCTCGTTCCACGACTGTTCTCCGTTCTTTCCCACCCGGTTTTCTTATTTCTCCATTTCTGCCCGGCACGAACGGCGGCTGCAGACCGACCGACTCGTCAATATGTAATGCTCGGAACCGCCGTTCCCCGCAACATGTTCGTCATACCGTGCTACGTGGAATAGAGGATTCCTTCGAATCCTGTATATTTCACGTGGCTGCTGGATAAACGACGACGGTATTGTCTTCCGGGTCCGCAATATCCGTGCGTGCTACGATGTCAAAGAAAACGATTAGCAACGGGGAGAGACGCTTGGCCGAGAGTAGTTTGGGAAAAAATGCGCACAACCGTGTCACAGGAGGTTCCTGCGAGCAAGCGTGACGTATTTTCTGAAAGCGTCGCTCGTAATTCTATCGTTCGGCGATTGCTTTAATTCTTCTTTCTTTTTTGCCTTTTGTTGCTGCATTTCACTCTTTTCCCCTGGCATACTTCCTCTTTTTTTTACGCTATGGCGCGAAGGATAAAGTGCTGCATTTTTGGAAAGGTAGGTTATAAACCGCTTTACAGAGGCTGAACTTTTATCCGTGACTTCGTGGCCAGGTTTAGTGAGAAAGTCGAGTTTATTGTCAGCTCCGCGACATGGATTTTCCACTGGCGATTTTGTGCATTCTATGGTAAGAATGATCGATTTCTTTCGATGTTTGCTTATTCACTCGAGATGTTTGCTCGTGCATATATTCTACTTAGGGCTAATGAATCGAGATTAAGGAGAAATTTTTGGGTGTTAATTAAAAGACACTTTGACTTATTTAATCAGCTGTTTGCAAGTATAGCAGACATGCGTTGCAAATGGATAGAATACGATATCAAAACCCTCTGTATCGAATAAGAACTCGTGCTCCAAACCGTGCGCAATGAACAAAAACGGTCAAAAGCAATCGTCCATCATTTATCATAACTTTATTCGCCGAAAAATAAAGTGCCCGCTATCCATCGACTAAGCGAACAACAGAATAAGTCAAACTTCCATCGAAACGGGGGCGATCCCGGAAACCATTTTGAATGATGTTCCATCGTTAGATTTATCGTGGCAAAAATAATCTCACCGCTCGCGTTTCCGTTTTTGGAATAAAATTGCTAACGAATGGAGCTGTACACGGACTCGTCACTCATCGATGATTGCGGGTGTTGTCGAAGGTCAGCAGGTTCTCGGGTCACATATATAATACAATCTCCTCGACGGCTCGAGACGATCGGATCAGTCTGCTTCGCGTCGAGGATCGACTGTGGCTCGTCGTGTTCGTTATTCCCCTATTATTCGCGATCGGCCGGGCCATTTAAAATAACGATGAATCACGACCGATGGAAAAATAAGAAAAACACACGAGCCGGTCGACGGTTAGAGAAGACTTCCCGTTTGCTCGCAGCAGCGATCGACTGGACAATGGTTCATCAAGTTAACGCGTCATGCCGCACCCTGAGTCGTCGCCGTGCTGGTCACGGCGAAATTTCGGCCACGTCGATAACGCGAGGCGCCACGGAAATCGTCATCGTCTCGCGAATCCGGCGCGTCGCGTCGCTTAAAACGACGCCCGTGGTTGCTGCCTCTTGCGCGTTTTCGACCTATTTCCCTTTGGAAACATCGCCCAGAACGTCTCCGTCTTTTCTTCGGGGATTATTTATTAATTCGAAGTGCAGTTTCGACCCATTTTATTATATAGAGATAACGAAAACACGCGTCTCTCTTTCGCGAGAATTAAATACAGTTCGTTATACTTTGTGTCTCATTGTTCTGGAAAGGTATTTGCAAATGTCGTTCTTTTCTTTTGCCGTTGGGGGACCTGTATCTCGTTTGTAAGTTCATGTAAAATGGTAACAGGGATTGCATATTACGAATTGGCGTTGCTCTGTCGAAGATATTCATTGGATTCGTTATATGACTTAGGAGAATATTCACATAGATTACTGTCATCGGAAGAAATTTCATTCGATACATCAATATATATTACATTATATTATTTCGTGCTACTTTAGCATCGTATCATTATAAATTAATGCAATCTTCTGTCAGTCATAAAGCTTGGAACTTATAGCGCAATATATTTCATTCTAAAGTCACCCATGCTGAAATCGATTTAATGCATTCAGGGTGTTCCATTAAGCAGAATCAAGTCTCAAATCGCGTTCAATTTTTGCTAACGAATAATTCGCGTGGCAAACTACACATCAGTATTGGGCATGATCCTTCGCCATTAGTGTCGATTGCTAATAGCCAACGAATGGTTATACTGCAAGTACATGTGAATAAACACGCATCAAATACTATCGATTCTATGCAGGTTTTGTCCCGGCGTGCATTGGTGTCGATAGTTTCATTTGTTTGTATCGTCTAGGGACACAGTTTGGATATGTGTCAATTCCGTTTGCAGTAGTATCGATACATACATTGCCGTCGTGATACCAAGCTTCTACCAAGTTATTCACCTTCCAACGCGTTGCGAATCTCCTAAACAAGTATTTGATTATCGAATTGTTTGAAAACCACAAGGAAGATCATTACTATCCGTATCCATTATCTCTCGCCTCAATATACGATACCGTGTATAGCGCGGACGCTGTGTATTAACTGCCCCCGGCAGACGGTGTATAATACTAAATGTGTCGAGGAGCCCTGTAATGCGCGCGAAAGCTCGTTCGACAATGAGCAAGTGTCGCGATAAATTCTACAATGGCTTGAACCATCGCGGATTAGCCAATGGAAGACTCGCCTTCGGTGTCTTTGTGGTAGTCATCGGGGTGCGATGAGACTACGTGCACGATCGTCTAACGACTCGTTGCCTCACCTGCGAAACCTATCGCGCGTAGATAGACTTTGGAGGCCCGACGAGGGTGCAAATTGCAGACGACGAGGGTAGCGCTGCGTGACGACGACGATAGCGTAGCCAGAGTGAAGCTCGCATAGTAGACGACTGCGATGGAACAATACCTTATCGAGCAGGATTGCCTATAAAGCGGTGTCTCTGTCCTATTCTCCCTTTCTCTGTGCCCCTTACTTTTTCTACAACGGTTTCACCCTTGTCCTGGCTATACGTCCGAGAGGGGCAGAGACAGGGAAAGTCGAGTATAAGCGAATCAGGGTGCGGAAGGGTAAGGGGAGCGATCCCGCGCATAGTGTACACACATTGTCCGATTGTGTGGAAGGTCGGCCGTAGACGCTGTGGTCTTCCGATCAAATTGGATCTACTGAGAGTTCGGAGTATCGGGTCGACCGCAGCAGTGCAAATCCACGGGAACCACGAAATATTCCGTGCCCACAATCCTGTCTCATTCCCACAAACCGACTGCTGCTATATTTTCCGGGGAAATGCCGATCGACGTTACGCCCCGGATACTTTACATAATATTGGGTACGGGCCGCCGATGCCGAGATGCAATTTGCTGGACCGGTCGAACCGCGCTATCTACATGAACAACCGCTGCGAGGGGTTGGAGACATATATATGTTTATGTGTATAGTATATAGGGTACGTTGGAAGAACGGAAGAAACGAAGGAAAAGAAAAGGTCGTTTCGATTGGAGGAGTCTCGTAGTTTTACTTATTGTTGGCTAGCATGTGGATATAGGATCGAATGAAGCTCTGTCGCACATGAATCGTATTTACAGTCGCGACTTAATCAAGATTGATCCTGGTCGGATCGATCGTGGCTATTCTGTCCGCGTCACTTCAGGGATCGACTTACTTGAATGTGTGGTATGAACGATGGTTTACTTGCGTAATAGGGAAAGGAGCCGTGAAGTGCTTTCACAGAAATAGGATGTTTTGGTATTTTTGTGATGTTTGAGTTCCTTCTTCGATTTAATCATATGATAGTCTCTGCGCTGTGCGAGCTCGCATCGATGCCTATGGGGAAATAATGGATGAGTAGTATTTAGATTTATTCCGATTGTGCAATTCGTATTTCGAATCGTATTTCCTTGGAACAAAGTATGAACTTAAATGAATTCATTAATATCGATGCAATAAAATGATCGCGTTGCCAGTATATTATCATTGGTTACAAAAAAAAGATCTTAGACAGGCAATAATTCGTTGATCCCCTTCGATAATATTAAAGCAGCAATATATTTTCCACTCGTCCCATAATACTCTCAAATTAACTAACCCTGCTAGTCTTCGATTCAACTACACAGTTAAGGACTTAAGGAAATACATCTTAATATGTGAAATCAGTATTTTTAAAAGTACAATGTACAAAAAAGAATTAACGCGAGAACATTCAACTGAAAGCTACCATTCACAAATATGTACTATTCTAACGCACAAAACATCCTTTATGAAAATAGGATCCAGCTAATTACTCTCCCTCGAGAACTTGATCGATCTTCCCACGTCAAATCTCAAACTTCCAAACCTCCGTTCTATTTAGTTTTCCATATATGTATGTATAAATATATGATGACTCGAGAAAAACGGCGCGGAGGTTGGAAGGCGACAATCTTCCTAAAGAGAAAGAAGATTTAAGGGAGAAATACACCTAGGAAGGAAAGAAAGTCGTACCGCTAGGTAAAGAAGGTGAGAGAATATAGAGTTAGGCGCGTGACGCGGGCGACAGCGCCGAGTAACGCCTTCAGAGGGTGTCTCAGCCCCTTTTCCGCTCAGCCCCTCGCACTCAAAGTGCTAATGAGTGTCGCCTCGTAAGCCAATTAATACTCCCCCACCCCGAAACGGTTGGTAGCCTACGAACGAGTAAAACAGGGTCGCCAGAGTGAGACAGAAGTATCTCCCTTCGAAAGCTAGGACCTCGTAGCTGCTACATGACCAGAATACCTCGCGGATTTGGTATGCCGGCCACGCCTGACCGCCGTACACCACCACCTCCTCGTCAAGTGAACTTCGTCGTAAGGTGCTAGCAAACCACCTCCTCGACTTCTGCCAACCTCCCACGAAGGTTCGAGAAAGCTTCAGCCTCGTCGATGCTTCCTTTGGTCACCATCAACGACAACGACTTCTCGAACGTCTCCTGTTAAATCTTCTGCCTCTCCGCCTCCTCTCGTCTTTCCCTCTTTCTCTGCCTCTCTATGTATGTATCTATCTGCCTATCTATCTATCTACCTCGTGCCCTCTCTAGTTCTTACTGTATCCGTTTGCCCGTGTGCGGAGCAGGCGAGGTTGGTCGTATTCCATCGAGCCTAGAGTACTTACCAACTCGAATACTCGGTCGTACGTGAGGGGACGAGGCGTTACTTCTTACTTAAAGGCGCCAACGACTTATGATGCAGACGTGACAGAATTTCAGACTCGTCTAGACATCCTCGATAACTCGGACCAAACGAAACGGGATCACGATATCCCCCCCTGTACAGTAGATAAACGTTATTTTAGTTAAAAGAACGTTCTTTCCATTGCACGATTAGATAAAAGAACATTGACTACTAATTCTGTCTCTGGTTTTTCATTCTTCAGTTGGTCTTTTTCCTTTTACTTTCGAAATACCGGGACAGGTAGCATCTAGGAGAAGCGTATTGCAATTATTGTCGCAGCTTTAATAGTGATTCGTTGGTGTTTTACGCAGAGCTGACACGTCGCGCGTACTTGCGGACCAAGGCTAAAGTACTTAGGATCTAGAGTGTACGGGTAGGAGTTACTTCTCACTTAAAGGAGCCGGGGACTTATGACGCGTACGTGACAGAACTTTAGACTCGCGACGAGAACGAGAACACCGGTTTTCTTGTAGCGGGTGGTCCTTTCTTTTCTTCGCCTCTGTTCCACTGGCTTTCGGGGCATCCCATTCGTCAGCGGCATCCGCGACAATAAAATTACGGGTACGTTGAGTTCTTGGGAAATTGAAGTTTCACGCGTGAAATTGTCACCGGGCCGCAAGCTTTACATCTTGCTTCTCTGTTCGACGATCTCTTTTAATCTCGACCCTGGGATCGGCACTGGAAAATGTATCACGCGGCTTGTACATTATTTTAACGATCATAGCAAGAAAATTTGGAAAAATTATGTGACAATATCTCAAAATATTCTAGAATGTCCGAAATTTACAAATATGTTTTAGTTTTCACCAAAATCTCAATTTAAATAACAAATGGTAATTACCTTTCTCCCATGACGAGTATACTCGTCATTACGTACAAAATCACCAGTTCTTCATAACGAGCATACTCGTCATTCACGACTAAGGGGTGAAATGTCGTACAAAATAAACATGATTCTAAGAGTAACACAAACAAATGGTAAAGTAACGAAATTAAAATTTGTCTTAAAAAGATTGTGACGTCATCTTTGTATTGCCTCTGAAATGGGCCACCAAGCAACTTGGTGCCATTCTTTCTCCCAAATTGCGTTCATAGCGTGGATCACGTGTGCCACGAGGGTTCCTCTAACATCCCGCCTCTTGTTTCGGTAGTTTACGAGCGGCATGTTCATCCGATTAACTTTGAGCCAAATTACGCGTCTAGCAAGACGCTACACTTGTCCCTTCGTGGTCGTGGCTTAGGTGAAAGTGCTGTCTGATTGGTTGATCAGATTACGCGTGCAGTTTGTGTCTTTATAAACCGTTGTTGCATAAACTGAATTGAAAGAAACAATTAAAGTCTCGAGGGTTATATTTTGCATAGATTTATCGATTCTCTACAACTTTAACAAACTAAGAACGTTTATTATAACTTTATGCAGATTTATTATGAAACAGTTGAGGATAAATAAGACATATATTATATTATCTTTCCTTTCATACATTGGAGTTGTGGTAATTGTAGTACAAGTAAAAAACGGGTGATACTAGAAATAATAATACCTACGTGATAATATTACTCGTGTGTATCTTATTTATTCATTTATTATCCCTCGCTTCATGATTTTCAACCAATAAACGCGTGAATAGAGTACTGCTGGAGACGCGGTATATGCAGAAACTTTGGTCTCCCCCATTCCATTTTTGCATAAGGTACCACCTCGTGCACCGTCTTCACTCGAGACTCGCCAATATGAAACACCAACGCAATCATCCACACCCACGAAAATAAATACACTCACCGTTATCATCGAACAGTGGTTAGACTGTTGAAAACACGAATCCCCAAAGCAAAACGCCATTTATGTCAACCTACCCACGTAGTGTGCATGTATGTGGTACACACGCAAACTAAAACTCTACTTCCCTCTCAATAGCAGTAACACCATATTAAGCCAGCAACGCGAATTAGCCCATCCAAGCGAGCCGCAGCGTCCACCGAGGCCAAGAAAATCGTGACTAAACCCTGCAGTCTGGGTAAACTGGTAGAATATCGCGAGAGCACGCTATAAAGGGTTAACGATGGACCCGTGTCGCTCAAATCGCGAGGTTTATGGAAAATTGCCGTGCGAGTCGTTACACGGGACACTGCCGTTCCTCTGTGGATCAGTTCACGCGATTCAGGCCACCGTTTTCCTTTTGTAGACATCGGTGTCGCACTTTTGCCGTCGACCACGGGCCGACATTATAGCCTTGCAATTTGTCGAAATTAGATTCGCAACGTCGTAGTCGCGACCGAGCACGTGTACGGATGACGAGAGTCGTTGTACAGGCTCCGTTTCCCGGCCCGTTGCTTTACGACCGACATGTGCCACCAGCCGAATTAGGCTTCCAGCACACCACCTGCCGAACCAGCCGCATTGTCATGCGAGGGGCTCCCTATAAACCGAGATTGCCAAGGGATCGAAAGTTATGGCTGGTCGTCTGCTCCCTGCTGTCTGCTCTCTTCGTTTTATCTTTTCTGCTCCTGCTCCGTGGACTACGAGGAAACGTAAGGTCGATTCTGTTGCGCTTGTTCTTCCGGTACCGTTCGATGCTGCTTCGATTCCCCTTCCCCTTATCTTGCTCCCGTTTGCGATTTTTGTCTGTATTAGTTTTGGAAGCACTAGTTGGCCGATTTTGACGGAAATTTGGATTTAAGGGTTTCAGCCCGTTTCGTTCGCTGGATGAAGGAAACGAGTTTTCTGTTGTTTGTCCCTTCTTTGGAGAAATATTGAGTGACGGGGAGGTTGTGAATTTATGCGTATGGGGCTAGATACAGATGTGGGTGTTATATCAGGTATTGATACTGTTTTCATTTCTTAATTTCGAGGCAAATGAATTTCATTCGTCGATTTTTTATCCTATGTGACTTAAATATCTCACACGTTATCCCATTGCTATGGAGGTTTTATCATCGAATGACAGATCAGGCGCGACGTATGATAAAATCACAAGGAACATCGTTAATTTATCAAACAGAATTTAGAGCAGGACATAATAACAGATATTTTAATGCGCAGTAAGCTTTAATCGATAATCGTAGCTGTATTTGAAAATATAAGATGTAACAAAATATATGATTTGAAACGTAATCTGCAGCAGCAATATAATCAAATGTTTCTCTTTATTACCTTCACACTACAATAGTGCTGGCATATGAAATACAAATACCATATAATCCTTGAAATCTTAATCTTCAACTATAAATTATCAAACGTAACCTGCTAAGACAATACAGGAATATTTGGCAATCGGCCATTATCAATTCGATTTCGATCTTTGACCCTTCAATCCAGGAACCTAGCGATTACTTACCGAAACGGAAAATAAAATAATCACGAACGCTGCCGGGCAAATTCGGGGACGGCTGTAAGGTGGCACGTTTCGGATCGCAGGGCAGGTGAATCGAAGGTAAATACGGCAGTGTGAGTGAAGAAGCGAAGCCGCATGCATCTGACGGTCCTGCAGGCGTCGTCAGACCGAAGCGAGTTTAAGCGTTGAAGTCGACGAAGGCTCAGCAGATCGAAGTAGGCTTCAGAGCTGCCCGCGACGGATTTTCCTTCGCTGACAGAAACACCAGACGAACAGCGGGGGATACACGGTAGAAGAACCTCGAATCCACTGCATATGACGGCGGGTTTAATCGTGCACCGTTTCAGAAGCTAGTCTGATGAACAAATAAGGAAAGAAGATCCAAGGAATGTTCGAAGGAAAAGCGGGGTACTAAAATGATGTTAAAAACACGGAGATCGAACAGGGAAATCGATGGAAACAGTTCATGAGAGGGTAGAAACGTCGTGTTCAAGAATCGGCTTACGAATTCCCACGTGTTTACCACCCCTGTGCCATTCGCCGCTGCTTTCCCGTTAAATTTAGTAGCCGCTAGATTCTTGTTTCCTTATTGCGCCGGTGATAGATCATCTAGCCCTCCTTGTGGAAAATCAGACCACCTGCGCATTAATCCGATTGAACGTAGGAGAGGGAATGGTAACAGATTAATCGCAGATAACACAGGTTGTTACAGTTTGTGGATCCAACATGAAATTTCTCGGCTGCCACCCACGCAGTATCTATTTAAAGATTACCCCGAGTGAAAAATCGCCGGCCGATAGATTCCGTGTACGTATATACGTACCTATGTACAGCTTAATCGAGGTCAGTCTGAATGGTAAAACTGTAAAGAGAGTTACGAATTATCGCGCCGTGTGACGATTCTCAGTGGGACCGGAGCGCAGTAAACCCGTTGAACGGAAGAAAGAAAAAAGTGGAGAAGAATAGGAGGGAGGGTATGTAGTCTGAAGAAGAAGAATAAGAAACAACTAGAAAAGTATAGCAAAGACGCAGGATCGAGGAAAGATATTTCGTCTAAAGAATCAACGGAGCGAGTCGTACTAACTGCTCTTTTTCCCCAGGCCCCCTTTACCTCCCTCTGAGAATCCGTCAGCCATGCCTATCTTTGTACTCGCGTTGATTTCTGTCTTCCACGTTCCTCTTCCTCATTCCGCTCAGCCTCGATTTCGCCTGTCGGTTTTGTCTTTTGCGAAACGACGACGATCGCTCGGTCCCTACCATTCTCTCGTTTCCGTGGGTTGCTTCGCATCGCGACGAATGGCTTGACATAGCATACGTTCATGTCACACGCGATAGTTCGATACGTGAATCCACGAGCGGAATTGTTCCACACAGGCGAATTGTTTGCCCTTTAAAAAACGTTCGTTACGTATGGCCTAGTTGCAGAAGTGATTGCCACCGTGTACAATACATGAAGCAAATGAAAAGATACTAGATACTAGATGCTTGGCAAACAAGCGCAGAATAATGAACAATTTCAACATGTTTGCTACCGTAACCATAGTAGGTTAATAGGTGAACTTTACACTATATACACTTCAAAGTATATATCTATTGCACTGCAGCAAGTTTGCTACAATTGCACATCAGCCGAGTTTCCTAATTTTAGTAGAACCTTTATGATCTCTTAGGTTCAGTTCAAAGTTCAACTCAAATTACTATCATTGATTCGAACTATGTAATATAATCATCGGTGTTAATACTGCTAATAAACATGCACTATTCGCGATTATCGCAATCATTGGATCAGGATAAAGTCTAATAATAACCAGAAATAATAATTCCACCCACTGATTACATACTTGTTTCCCGGTGTCTATGTATGCTTTCGTATAGTGAATTAGGTGCAAGCTGTCTTACCTTTGATCACGCGGCTGATCGGAATCTTCGAAAATGCTATTTATTATGAAGGGAATTCACGAGTGATTTGGCTCCGTCGTATCCGACCGATGGTTGCGGTTCATTAATATCGGTGTACCGCCGTAACACATTGGAATCCGGTGGAATGCCGGGTCCGCGTCGAATCTGCGGCGAGCAAGTAATTCGGAGCGGATGAAAGCGCTCTTCCGAGAAGACTTCATTTTCAAAGACGAGCACTCGAACGGTTTCGCGTTGAAGTCTATTGCTTCTTGGTCTTTGTGCTTTGCCATTAGACTTTGGCGGAGAGCAAAAGAGATTTCGCGGGAAGATTTCTCTGGCTAAATGCTTCTGGATCATTTGATGTTGAGTTTATTTTAAATATATGACGAGAAGTATCGTTTACAACAAGGAATAGAATTTGATGAGGTTTCACATGCCTGACTGTCCTTGATATTATTTGAACAATTGTTAGAAATGTAATATATGCTAATATTTTGCGTCCGCAATTGCAATTAAACTACCTTGGGGAACAGATTAAGTAAGTTTCACCCGGATAATAAGGCGCGCTTAATTTCCAGTTGTTACAATGTACATTACTGTGCAGTGCATAGTTTTCTAAAAACCTACCGTTAATCGTGTCTATCGTATAACCGCCAACCTGGCAATAACGTTGCAAGACAAAATTTTAGCATACGAGTCTAATTCTCCTTCCCGTTGATCCACGATCTTCGCACCTTACCGACGTGTATTTCTTCCCGAAACCATGTACAACTCCTTTCTCCAAGGAACGCTCACCACAAAGTTCCAGCGTGTCCACCCTTCTTACGCAACCATCGTTTCCACGCAATTGTGCGTATCGAGTGGCCACAATCTGGTGAATGTGATCAGCAAACTGTCCGCAACATTTCGACAGAGGACAATGGCGACTGAACCGACCAAAAAAATCTCGCGGACAATGATGTATAAAGGAGAAGGTAAAGGACCTTCCCCGTTCTCTTACAATTAGTTTTTCATTTCACCAGGCAACGTGGCCCGCCATCTTTTGAGATCGTTAACCTTCTTCCCCCATAATATCTCCTATAGTATACCGTACCCGATGACTCGGGCAAGCGGAAGAAAGACAAGGGCCTGTAGTTCTCCAAAGGCAAAGTATATGTTCGACGAAGAGAGCGGCTCAGCGCGGTTAAATATGCAGGGTGTTTGCTGAGTCCCTTGACGGACGACTTCATTGGCTCTAATTGCGGTAATACCTACAGCCCAGGGGTGCTTTGCTCCGTCTAACTTTGGCCTGCCCCGTAAATCGTAATCATGGTTCACGGTTCGCATGATTCGTTCACCTGTGTACCCTTACCTGAATAACCCTTCTCTGTATTTATCCTTTTCGCGACAATCCTGCGACTCTGACGTGGCCCCCTCCAACGTTTCATTCTTCGATGGAGTGTCGTCGTTCTATTACGATGCCTCAAGATTCCTTGTCAGACTGTTCGTATCACAGGTAACAGATGAAATGATGGACGCATCCTATCGAATCGCCTTGTATAACTTTTTCAATTGTATTTACTTAATCTCCTCTACGGCACGGATCGTGTTTATGAAAAATAAATAACCCTTATTATGTCTTGAAATCTGACGAAGCTGCAAAAAAGAAAGAAGCAATAGTAGTTCCTCTGTTCTGTTCTCTTACCACTAGCAGCGTTAACACATTTTGCGTAACCTTCACGCGCCACGTCCAATCCGCTTTTTCCACCTGTTAAAACAAACAATAGCGCGCACCAACAACGTTAAACGTATTTCAAAAAACGCAGAACAGGCGTGCAACCCTCTGGCAGCCCAAGGCAGTCTGAAATGTGTTAATAAAGTTGGACGCATCGTTTGGTCGGCCGTAAAACGCAAAGCTAGTTTCTGACGTTTTGGTTGGTTGCTCGAAAGATATAGAATAGAATTCCTTTGAGTCTGGGCTACGTTCGTTCTCCATGGCGGCTTGCGGCTCTTCTCCTCGCCCCTCTTCTCTCTCTCTCTCTCTCTCTCTCTCTCTCTCTCTCTCTCTCTACGTCTCGTGCCATGTAAAGTCCTATGCACTAGATGAAAAGACTCCTCTTTCCTTGCCTTTGTCCCTGATTCAAAGCAGCCGCGGTAATTAGATTTGAGTTTCGCAAAGTTGATTTCCGAACGTCGCCTACGGGACAATAGAATATTTTATTACCGTCGCAAAAATAATGGACACTGTCGAAACAATCGGACAAAAACTAGTCAAGGAGTAAAACACGAGTGTAAGTTTTCGAAGGGATGAAAAGAGCCTCTTTGGTGAGAAAACGCTTTGCTCCAATTCGTGAATAGCAGAACCGTTTGTATCGTCAACGACCAACGACGCCAGTGACGACGATGGCAAGAGCGACGAACATTTCGATTTAACGACCACCAACTGTGTTGAACAGCATAACACCGTAGAGTCGCGATTCTACAGACTGAATAGCGGTCTCGCTGTTAGAGCAATCAATCCCTTCGAACTCTGCGGAACGATGGTTAATTGCGTGATATCGCGTTCATCTGGCACCGTCGAAAAATGTTAGAAACTGTTCCTCGCGGTGCAACACGTTAACGCAACGTAACACGTGTTCAATTGACGTGGCACTTTAATATACTTATCGGGGAAAGAATTACCTCTTACTTTTCAGTTCTCTACAATTATTCTCCCTAAGCTTTGTTATTTGTCGTTGCCATATATCACCATCGTAGGTTACTTCTAAGAAGAAGCTGAAGATGGAAGAGCATTTTCCTAATTTGTTCTCTGCGTATTAACATATCAGATTATTAAATCACTGAAGACATCTTCCTTTTCGAAAGCGTCAGATAAAAATAATTTCTTGCTTAATAATAATAATTTGCAAATAATATCTTCCTACCTCTATCTCTTTTTATCAAACTGTTTTTTTCGTTACGTTTTGGAATACACCAGTCCCTTATAAAATAAGCAACGCGATATAAAATGCAATAAATTTCATCCTCACTTGGAGTCCGTGCCTGTATAGATTTAAATTATAGCATGAATATTATCGACAGCATTGTAATCCACCCTTAAAATTGAAAATTTCGAGAAATTATCGAACTCGTCCCATCCGTCCCATCATAATGCCTATCATCCCTTAATTTCTACTCATCAGAAATCTAATTGCAAGTAAAAAAATATCGTACATTTTCGTCCACGACCCTATCAACTGCTTACACCGGGACGGTAATTTCCTTGAATGCAATCGCAAGGATCGTTAAAAATAATCAGCGGACCGTGACAAGCGGTTTTATTTTCACGCGAGTCCAGCATCGTGGAAAAAATTGCGGCGAATTAAATTCGAACGTTAATAACATCCTCGGCGCACCGCCCACCCGCCAGAGTACAAAAGAGAAGAAACAGATTTTCAGTAACGTCGTTGCAGACTGGCGTTGTCTCACGAGCGTTGGTGACCGCTTCCCGTTAAATTGGAAGTTACTCGTGAGGGAACTTCCGTCGCAATAGCAGGATCGGTGCAACCAGTAAACGTATTCCCTTCGTTCCAGCTTTCCAACTCCTACTCTTTTTTTCATCTTTTTTCAACTCTTTTTCTGACTTTCTCTCTCTCTCTCTCCCTTTTTTACTTTGCCTGTTCATCCTCCGGTTAGATCGTCCTCTGTGCTCTTCGGTTATTTTCAGCCCCCCTCTCTCTTTTTCTGTTTCACGGTGCAAGCTTCGTGGCGGAAAACGCCGTCAGGTCCGATTTCACTCGTCTCGCGGAAAACGATGTCCTGATTGCGAGGAGAAATCTTCCGGCGGAGTCTTCACAGTCCTCTATTCCTCTCGTTTTCCCTGGCCGACAGTATGTACTCCGTTTCTCTCTCTATCTGGTCCTCCCTCTTGCCGATTTGTTCCCACCACAGTCGTGTATACGTACGTCGAAGGGTTTTGTAGCCGACAGTGAACACGTTTGCCTGACGTGTCTCCTCTCGTCGAGACGGAGGACAACCTTTACACACAGATGCACACATGTAGGCACGTTTGTGTGCACGTGCGGTTGCGAGTGTGTGTGTGTACGTGCGGTGAGGCGCGGGAGAATAACCGTTTCGATGGGCAGAACGGACGTTTCTCTGCAGTTTATCGAGAAAGGTCGGTCCTTTCTCGGGAAGGATCGTTGATTCTACGGAACTGCGATTTTCGAGATGAAGAGCACTCGTATCGACGAGAATCGTCCCCTGATCCTTTCCGATCCTTTCGCTGATAGCGTTAGTTTCCCCCGGTGCTACGGCCAGGTTACCCAAGCTGATTGAATTATTAAGAGGGTCTAAGCGGCTGGTACAGCTTCGGTCTTGTGATTTGTAAGTAGCTAGTTTTGCGAAACATCTGATTCATGTAAAACGATATTATCATTATTATCATTATAATAATAATAATAATTATTATTATTATGAATTTCCAAGAGAGGAGATGTCACTTTGATTTGAAATCACATAGTGTGAACTAGTGATTTAGTGTACTCATTGCATAAATGTTCTCACCATGATTTGTGTATAATACATGTTCAAAATTATCTGTATATACATATGCCGTGTTCAGTATAAATGCTTTTTGTATGTGTAAGTGGATGAAGTGGTAGATTACTATTATTATAGTCTGTGTTAATAATAATAATATTCTCAATCATAATAATCTGTTGCTTGGTGGAGTCCAATTTTTAGTCGAACCTAAAACTGGCTAAAAAGATTCCTTTTTTCTTCTTTTCTGGCAGACGAATATTTCGCTATAGTTAAATAAATAATCTTGCTAGGTTGGAGGGTTGGAAAATAGTCATTCTATTTCGCGCAATTATAACCGCATCGATTTCTATATTGAATTTCCTCATTGGTATTGACTTCGTGGGATTGCCTGGGCTGTGACAGCTGGTTAACATATTCATTATCATACACCACAGATGTGTGACGTTTTGATTCTGATTACAGATCAACGTCACACGTGCTTCACTACAATAATCGGTGCGGTACTTAAATTCTAAATCATACGTCGTACATGCGCAGCATATGGCCTCCACTTCTATATTCTAACTATTAATACACACATGTATACACGTGTATATACATAATTTATCGAAGTAATAACAATAGTTACATTACACCGTAGAGACACATTTGCGAATCAAGGCTCAGTTTCGGTTTTGCAACGATGTAGTCGTAACGCAATAGTTAAAATAGTAACTATAAACCTCTGTCCCTTTCTTGATCGCCTATAAAAATTCTTGACAAAATTCATCGCTCTCTCCGAGCACACCGGTGACTGATCATTTTCTTAGCAACGCGGCAGGACTCGAATCGAGAGCCTGTTTTCGGATCTTTTCAGTTTCTATTTTCTCAATTTTGCGTTCTTCTCGTTTCTCTAGATGAGTTTCGCAACGTAGTAGGAGCAGCAGCAGCAGTGTCAGGACGAAAGCGTCGTTCCGTCTGGTTTATCGGGGAACGTC
The DNA here is from genome assembly GCA_963583965.1 of Nomada ferruginata. NCBI lineage: Eukaryota > Metazoa > Arthropoda > Insecta > Hymenoptera > Apidae > Nomada > Nomada ferruginata. The sequence goes on from OY757213.1 coordinate 17,161,170, forward strand.
GATCGCTGCCGCGAGGAGAAGACTGCAATTTTGAAGCGAAGCTTTTCGCACGGCTTTTCGTCGACACTTTCACCCCCTTTCCCCTGCCCCCGCCATCCGTTTTGCCACCCCGAGGCTACGTCCTACTCTTCTCTGTGTGCCACCGTTCTCGCCTCTTATCGCGTTTATCGCGCTTCTCGTCTGACACGTTTGCGCGAAAGTCATTCCCAATCGATAAACGGCGTCTGGCCACCTCCGTTTCGGAGAATGTTTTTGCCGAACTATGTCTCGACGAATGTCGATTACGCTTTCGAGGTTTTCCTCGGAAAAATTCGTCTGATCGAAAAGTTAGCTGGGAAGATTGGTTCAGCAATTCGCGGGGCAACAGGGTACTGGATAACTGTTTTACGAAAAAATCCATGTCGATTTCGTGGAATAACGATTTCGCATGTTCGTGTTTGTTTTTAGGAAATTGGCTTCTTCTTTCGATGTCTTGTACGGAAAGAAGAGCGGGGAAAATGTTAATTTGAGTGTGTATGACACATCCAAGGAATCGAAGGATACTGCGAATTTGTTTTTCTTTCTTGTGGTTGAATAGTAAGCGCTTAGATAGATAGACAGAGGCTTTTCGAGATGGAAAATGAAGATTTCACGACACACTTTCTGATCGGTTTCTTTTTTTATTTAGACAGTAAGAAAATTTCTCGAACAGGAATGAAACAAATATGTAGCTAGTACACTCTTGTCGATTTGGCTATTAATTCGCTATTTGATAGTTTACAGTGGTTATGAAATCTACCACTTTGTGGATAATAAAAGCTGCGTGTTATGATCGTGGATAATATACCCTCGGTTTTGTGTACTGTCAATTTTCGTAATTCACAATACCAAATACGAACCGTGACACGTTATTATGTATATACATACCAACATTTTAGCCAGTGATTTTAAATTTATTCATATTAATATTCGAAAATCGTGTTACATCGTTAATAAACCGTTTATTAGAATAATTCTTTCACGAACAACGCAATTGCACATTGGAAATAAATAGTACTACAAAATTCACCGTTTCCATACGATGCATAATATATCTAACATTCAACTGGAAAAGTTAGATTCGACGTATAGGATCTACTAAATCTACTACTTTCGCAAGTTACAAAAGATCAGTTTATCCCACAGCAAATACATCACCGAAACCCTCCAACATAAATCCTCCAACCTAACGTAACTAACCAAACCCACGAGCTTACAAACCAAACCAGCGCCAGTTTGAACAAACAAATTTTGCAAAACATCACATTCAGAGCATCTAGTGCAGTAAACGGACCGCCAATTAGCTGAACTCATCCTACTTTCCATATTGGCAGCAATGGTCTACGCAAAAAGTATCGGAAAGCATTGAACTGCATTATTGAACAGTGTCGCCTTTATATTCCGTTTGGAATTAATCATCGTTCAAAATCGTCGACCGCGAATTCCGCTTTACAGGATGCCTACTGATACGACGAGTGGAAATATGTACGTATATTGAAGGGAATTTTCCTAAGTATAGGTCATTATTCAGTTGACACAAATTTTTGTTATAAATTTAGCCACGTATCACAATCAAAGAACAAATATTATACGTAAAATAAACTTACATGTAAGACAGAATATATTCCTGTTGCCACTCGTGTTGAAATATAATACCTTCTTTAATTGAGCCGCTTTAATTTTCTTAAATTCTATCGTCAAAGCGCTTGATTGACTCCTCCCATTTTTACATTTAAAATAAATGTCTTCTTTTTATCTGTGGAGTTAACCGATTTAGCCAATGCGCGGCTCAATCCTTAGGAAAAATTATGGATACTTAAACGCCTATTACATTTGCATCTTTCTTATGACCTAAGCTCGTTGCACTAAATAATATCGGGACAGTGTATGGTTCACCTTTAGAGATCATTTTACGCTACTCTACTTCTTCTCATGTACCGTTCTTTACCGTCCAAAACGGAACGGAGCGAAACAAAACGAAACAAGAAATCACATACCATTCTAATTACACGGCACACTCCGTAGAGCAATTTCGATTTTACTAACTTCTCGCCAGACATTTCTTTCCATCGCCCTATTGAATGATGTTATTAAATGTTTCCCTACTCGTACCTGGTCGTAGTCAGATAGTTTAAGACGATGCACACACTTAATGCAGATGATGCCTTAGCCTTATTCTTCCACGGCCGTGGTGGACGGGGAATAATTGCGAAGATAATTACAATGAAAGCTACATCTACCGGAGTCAGCGGTGGGTCTATCTTTCGCTGTTATTTTTCTCCCCTTTTATTTTGTTTTGTTGCTATTCGCCCCATTTTTCTTTCCTTTTTTCGCCTCCCTTCCCCTTTTCCCGTTACCCTCGCCGTTTATATTCCTCCATGAGCTCTGTTTTAACCGTCTCGTATTTTTGTAACTTTAATTATCACGCGTTCCCTGCAATTCCAGGCCACCGGAATTTTCTACCTGCCCCTCACCTATCCCCTCCTTCCTTTTCCCCACCACCGTACATACACACGTTTACCCATTTACCGGCGTGCCCATTTACTGGCAGCCGTACTAAACGTAGTTATTCACGATAGCAGAGGCGCAACGAGCCCGTTCAATCTCCATTGGGAATTCGGTACGGCCAGCTAATTTCGGAGTCTGTTATCGACGTCGTAGGATTTTCAGCTCCCATTTATTTCTACGCTCTACTTCGGCCCGCCTCCGAACTGGCCCGTCCCGGTCGCACAGCTAAAGCCAAAATTCCACGCGTATCGCGACCTCGTTGCTGGCTTGCGAAAATGCCCTGACCTGCGACATGGTCGAATGCGAATCGTGTGAAGAAAGATGAGTTTTTTTTATCATCTAGAGAGGGATAATCAAGGGAATCGAGGGAATCAAGCAGATTCGTTTTTCTTTTTCAGACGTACAGTTTCGTACATTTCAGGAAACGTTATGAAAAGTGTGTCTAAATCTTCGGTCGTTGTCGAATTGTACCTCTCGGGTATCAAAGCGCTTCGGTCATTCAATTTCTGTTGACACGAGCTCTGATTGCACTCTTGTATCCGCTCGAATTCATTGAAAAAAAGGGAATTCCTTGTCGTGACAAACGATGGCATTTAAAAAAAAAATAATAATGGAAGAGACGACCATGTGTAGCTGGATACTTTCTTATCGAATCGCTGCGCTGGTCAAATAATAGGAAAGTAAAATAAAGAGATCATTAGTTCTATCGCACAGCCCGAGACAGAAGGTAATTAAGCGGGAGAAGAAGCCAATCAGCCTCTTCTCGGTCGGTTATTTTGCTGTTCAGGGTGACGTGGAATTTATGCGAGGCAAAGAAGCGAACTCGGTTAACCGGATTGAAGGGTGAATTACTCGGGATTTTCCATGGAAAACACCGACCGGCCAGGTTCGATGTACGGACCACGTTTCGATGGTGACTATTCTTAACTTCACGTACTTACCAACAACTTCTTCCTTATGGATGAGACGCAGATTTATTATCGATCGTTGCAAAGTATACAGTGTTCTTACAAAAGCATTACTCACGAGCTCATTAGGCGTGTGCTGACTTTTAATTAATCATTCGCCGTATCAGAGTCTGATGGAACCACACCGAAGGCGTTAGGGTACTCGTGAAAAATTGTTGCTGCATAATTTGGAGAGCCATGTCGATCGCTACTGCTGTTGATTAATATTTCTGATATTTCTTACGTTATCTTCCACCACAGTGTTAAATGTTGACAAAGCATCAGCATAAAAATTACTGTATTGCGTATAGTCTATAGTATTATGACTATACTGAGGTATTATCGACATTTTACGAGATTTTGAATACAGAGGGGTGGATACAAGATGTTGAAGATATTACAGGTGTGGCTGAAATTATCTGAATGTAGTGCCTATATCACTTAATATTATGAAATTACTTGAATATAGTATTATCATTATACAGAGGTACGTATCTACCAATTTCGACGAGGCATTGAATATTGAGATTGGCAAAAGAAGTGAAAGATACGACATACGTGACTGAAATTATTACTTGAACATATCACCTCTCCTATTGATCGTTTTACATTTCAAAACCGGTTGCGTAATTTATATCTGCTACAGCATTAATATTATGTATACTGCTAGTACTCTAGTTACAGGAACAGGCATTACCTAAACCTAAAACCCTATCTTCACGACCGATCAGGTTATTATCGGTGCTATTATTATGCTTTTATCGCCGCGTGTCGTTTGTCACGAACCATAATTTCCTGTAAACTTGAAAAATTCTTATTAGGTGAATCCTTGGAGAATCCCAACTAAACCTACTGGATAGACGAATATTATATTCATAATATAAATACGAGTAAAATGGATCTTGACAGATTAAATGCAGTACTCTTGAATTTTGGAAAACGTTGATTCTTAACAATAAAAATATCAATGCATTTGCGACGCAACATTTTAATCGCTGTCGTAGAGGCAAATGTAGAAGAAATAACTTCCCCGTTGCTTATTTTCTAAATGTTCAATTTTCTTCAATAATCCGTTTCCTTACGAAGGAGGATATTTCGAAAGACAGGAAAGCAGCAATCAAATGTCCCAGCCGGGATGTTGTTGAGACCATAATAAATTTCGCGAATCCTGTTTGTCACCGGTCGCCAATCTCTTTTTTTTTCCTTTCCCTCTCGCAGCGGATGCTTTAAACGAAGAGCCAGGAGACGTCGGCTTTAATGCCTATTAGCTACGTCGGAAATTGGACACACCATAAAAATTTCAGTGCGGCGAAATGACAAGAGGTGGGACCAGCGGGCTTCAGAGGATGAAAACGGAGAATGAACGAGAAAACTAATATGAGAGAGAGCGCCGGAAGTGATATAAAGAGAGAAAGGGAACGAAAGAACGCGAAAGATCGATGAAAGAAGAAAGCAGGAGAGCAGGATGAACAAAAAATGTTGGAAAAATTGGAAGAGCCATATATATATATATGAGTTTCAATAAAAGCTTCTTAATTAATATGTTGGGTTGGTTGGAAATGAACGTTCGATTGGCATTTGCATATTTGCAGTCGCTATAGTCACCATGCATTTCCATATTTTGTTTCTCACAAATAGCCAATTGTGATTTGTACACTGTGTGCTAACGAGAACGCAATGTATTTTTCGGAAACATCTAGTATCATAGCTTTTCATAGACGTGATACAGTAATTCACTAAAGACGAGATAAAATTTTGCTGATTTAAATTCAATTAATTTCCGCGCTATTTGAAGACTGTCCCGTACTTGTTGGGAAAGCGTAAGTGCAATAAAAATAGTAATTTACCGACGTATTTACACACAAAAATAGCGATGCTGGCTAATTTCTTTCGCGCTTGAATTAGAGATCATGTTCAGCGTTAGTTCTATTTAAAACTCGAGCAAGGTTCTAGGCTCTATCTATGTCCATGCCAAAGATACTTTTTTTAATGATTGAAAACACAGAAGTACCAGGAATGGCGAAATTTTTGTCGAAGCGAGCTTGGCAACGGAAAGTATTATTCACGTGTCCCGCGGTTCTCTCTCTTCTCGCCACTTTATTACGAGCAAATTGGCAAGTTACACGGCGTAACAAGTTTCCCAGTGGTTCAGTAAATTCAAAACGCAATGAATTTCTCCGGTGTCGCTGACCGACGTTGGTAACCGTACCTGCCAAAGCTAATTGAATTATGTTCAAGATGAACGAATACGAGCAAAGGAATATATCATGTCCATATGTTTGTAACGGTTGTGCGTTCTAATGGGGAAAGTGTGTACTTAAATGCATGGTCCACGGTTACTTCTTCTACTAGGGAGGATGGGATTGATTTTCATAAATTTAATAAATTGATCAAAGATTTATCCAAGTTAGTAAACAATTTGAATCATTGCTGAACCAATCCAGAATTCTGTTCGGAAGTATTTGACACTGAAGTAAATACAGCATCGGTCAAGAAAAATCGATCGGGAAAATATAAGTTGTGTTGGATGACCAGCCCTTGAGTCACCTATGAGTGTAAGGCTCGCGGATCCTGGCCTAGTCAGAGTCAATATTATGCACTAGGGCAGTAGCCAGCGATATGACTACTGCCAAGGGCCAGACTCCGCGTCGGCTAAGGCGACAACAACAAGGCTAAAGTCAGCCTTTCCCCCCTAAAAACCACAATATATATAGTAGCAGAATAACTACTGTAACCAGAATAGTTTTGGACGCGACCCACACCGTTACTCTGTCGCGCACACTCGCCGCGGTACTCCTAATATATTAAAACTCTCATTGCAAAATTAATTGTGGAAACACGATTTCGTTTAACCCCGGAATCCAACAGTTGCTGCGCCAAATTTAGCCATCGTTCTCTAGAGAATCTTGAGCAACGGACACACATTTCCATGGTATCCGACACCATGCAAAAGCGAAGGTAAATCCGCGTTATGTGTGCTTGATAGTCGAGCCCCGCGAGTCGTCTCGCGGCTGTTTACTTTGCGATCATTAATTTAATCGACGAGATCGATCGGACAGAGTACGAGCAAGCATAGAGATTGGCCGGGCTGCAGACTTCTCCACAGCTCGGCCAGGATCTTCGATTCGCTTGGGAAAAGTTTGCAGCCACGTCCATGGAGCGCCGTGTTTCATCCGGAGTTTCCACGCGACTTCCCATATTTCTCTTTCGCGAGCTGGTTTACTTCTCCGCGTAAATACATACACAAGTCGGTAAGACAGTAACTCAAACGTCCGAACACATCGTTGCAGTCTCGCGTTGCTTCTTCTCACGAAACATCTCTTGCTCTCGGAACGTCAACGAGCCGGAATCGAACGTCGTGAAAACTGGTGTAACGAACAAGTATTACCTTCGATTTTCATGACTTTTACGTTTCCATCTTGTATCAGCCAAGTGGCTGGTTTTTGTAATCCGTTGATCGGGAGATCCAGATATTTCGAGAAATCGTTTAAACTCGTTGGATTCGGGCTTGAGGAAACAAATAGCCCCTGGATGAGTATGCAAACATTATTGTAGGTGATTTTCGCAGAATGTAGACAAAGCAGGAAGTTTGTTTAAGAGTTTATTCTTCCAAGAATTGGTAATTGGCAGGCTGAAGAAATTGATATCTAAAGTGAAACGATTAAAAGCGAATCTTTTCCAAATATTGAGTAACTGGACTCGAAACAGTACCACCTTTTTGATAACTAATTTTACAGTGCGATGATACCATTTTCAGTATATTCTTGTATATTTTATGAAATTTCATTTAGTTCTGAACTGTGCGAGAAATATAATCAAGTTATTTGATATGCTAAGTATCGTACTATTTACTATATTGTAAAGGAAGGTAAAAACAATTCCTACCGGATGGTAGGAATGCTTGGACAAATGACAGAATTATTTTTGCGCGAAGTTTCCAAGGCGATAAGGATCTACAGATGTTCCACGCAATCGTATCAGTCATTCCACACGCGGTCTCGTAGTATGCACTTTTAACTTCATAAAATATGTACCTATAGTTCATACATCGAGGGCGCATCGGCATTATTAGTTTATTTGTACAGATGAAATAAAGAAGTTTCATAAAGAGATGGAATAAAAAGATCACATGAATAATGTCGTGTCACAGGAAGTTTACATTTCTTTACACTAATCTTCGAATCTACGAAATCTACAAAACATACCAACGTTCGATCTATCAACAGGTCATTACTAAATCGAATAATTCGTCGCGATCCGGAAATATCCAAACACGTTTGAAACTCCTTGAATGGACAAACTTTTTTCCATTAAAGTCACCTACCACCTTGCCAATTACGTAACAAGCGTTTCACCCTAGCAGTTGAGGTTGAACACGTTGCGTCCGCAATAGTGAGGCCGTTTCTTAATTAACCGTGTCCTTGAACGTCTCGCCAGCGTTAATAACGCTGCTCCCTCTAATGGAACGACAACGTAGTCGAGTCGTTGGGATAATTTCACGCTGGAAACCCAGACACCAACGATGACCAGATGGCCAAATTCATTCAAGATTCTTCGTCGACTGGAATCTTCCGAGATAAGTTACCATCCTCGGTTAACCGTTTGTAGAATCACGAGCCGTAGGTAATATAGCCGTGCTGGGTGTAGGTGGGATGCGCTGATCGATCGCATGACCCGCATATTGAATAATTACGCGCGGATATACGCAGCTTCGTTCATCGAGGTCAGCGGTTTTAACGACGATCGTTTCCCGGCCCCTTGTACGGTTCGAATTCATTTCTAAGGGCGCTGGGCCTCTCGTCGATTTCATATTGCCTACGAAGATTTGCGGTCCACGCTCGTGTCCGTGCATTTGTGCCAGTGTTCATATTGCTCCTGCTACGAGTCGGCTATCCGTGCTTTTACATTTTATATTAGCCCACGCCTTATTAGAAATTCTTCACACTTTTATCTTCCCTAGGTGAGATGTAAGCAGGGTGAGCGCGTGAAAGTTTTGCAGGAAAGACCAAATTTCATTTAGGCGCATTTCGTTCTTGAAATTGTACATGGAGAATCGTTCTGAGCGTAGCTTCTGTTGCTGAGGCGAAAGTAATCAGGAAAGGGAAGTAAAAAGGGATTGCATTTAATTGTGAATCGGTGGTATAGAAATTCTGTACCATTATAATTCTGTTATTGAACTGAATCAGACATGTTGTTAATTTTCCAAGCAGTTAATATATCTGCCTGTGACATACAATTCTCCTCATTTCGACAACTGTGTCTTCTTTTAGAGCCCTGGGAACTTCAATAACTTTGACAACGTCCCTCTACTTATTTATCTGTTGTACAGCCCATAATTTTGTCGAGCACATTTATGGACAAAACTGTGAAACGAGACTTTGGTCGGTCGATATACCCGCCATCGTATCACTTTACATTAGACTGATCAATTCGTTGAAAACTTTCTGTTCTCGCAGCACCTAATGATTCCAAACTTGTAACCGACAACCACAAGCTACCGAAATCCTCCGTTCTTACAATATTCCCTCGGCAACGTTTCTTAGCCGCGTGTTTAACCGTCGCAGAAATATCAGGTTAGCCAACAAGGGAGGGTCGATCGTTCGTGAAGGCAAGCAGCGCAGATATTGTTCCCTGACGGAAGTTGGGAAATCGTCGAAGCGTTGAAGGTTGTCGCGTGTATCGTTGCCTTATCGGCATGGCGGGCAGGTACGAGACGGTGCGGCGGGCTGACGAGGGTGCTCCTCTCCGCTTATCGTCCTTCCTCGCGGAAGCGAGGCACGCGTTTTATCAATTTTTTCCTCCCCTTAGTCAGCCGTGCCTGGTTCACCCAGTGCCGCCAGAGTTTTCATGGCGAGAAGGTGGCCTTCGACATTGATTGAAAGCTTCGACCCGAACACACCCCTCCGTCCCTTTGCCCACCATCGACACTGTACTCTCTAAAGACGCTCGCCATTGTCCTATCCTGTCTGTCTATTCGCGTCGATCGCGGCTTGATTAAATTTATGGATGGTAAAAAGCGTACAGGCCGGGCGGGTCCGCTCGTAAAACGAGCAAAGGGCGAAGCTTTCGAGCGTGCGCTAACGTTCTATAGGCCTGGTAGCGGCTTCCTTCTTGAATTAAGGGCCGCAAAAGTATTAACTCGTGTGTATACGACCCCTTCGCGAGCACGACCCGACCGATGTCCTTCGATTTTCCTCGTAACGCGACGTGACTTTCGGATAAGCCCGTATCCACGAATACGAGGCTCATCGTAAAGGCGGCTGTTGCGCCGTGAGCCTTAACGCTGCACGTTTCCTCGTTAACTTTTCTCCTTTAGATGTACGACATCTTGGGACTGTTACCTTTGCGCGGTGGGTCGGACGGTTACCGGTGGCAACGTGTACACGGCGTATTACATTTTTATTCTCCGCACGGCCGTAAACGAGACTAATAGCCGACTGGCTTTTCGGACGATAATAAAGTGGGGACAAGCGCGAACGATCCCATCGTCACGGATATCCGTCGTGTATGGGTCTCTGATGGAGGTTTTGCCCGAACCTCTTTTCAATCTGTCGTCCTCGGTACCGGGCACGTGGATTTTTATAGAGGTGTAATGTGTTCCGCGGTAGTTAACTTTTAAGAGGAGACTATTGGGCACTGTCAAATTGACTATTCTGGCCGAGGGATAATTAAGTTTATAAGCCACCCGTTCTTCATGTACCAGGGTGAAAGTTAGAGGATAGATGGTTTTTAGAATGGCACTTGGTTGTATTTACTACGTGCATACAATATCCGATTGAGAAAACGGCACGTGTATTTATCTGGGTTACTTATTGGACAAGAAGTCTGAGAGTCATCGATATTGTCTCTTTAAAAGTGGCCAACTGTCTTGAGAAGCCGGCAAGCACTTATTATGTGCCAGCTAAAACACGCCAGATACGTTTTCAATCTGTAATGATAATAATATAGTAGCCCGAGGGTATGAATATGCAAATGTGTTTGATTAATCTTCTGTGATGAATCGCGTTTTGTATTTTAGTGTTCAAAGTTCTTGAATTGCTGAGTAAAAAAGGGTTGCCCAGCGTACTGAAACTTCAATTACATACCTCAACACCGTGTAACATGACACATTTGTTAGATTATGTAAGAAGTTTTAAGTAGGAGATAAACCATGCCAATACATTTTTGTATGCCTGAAATGGATTTTTATAAAAATGTAATTCGTTTGCTATTTATTTCTTCATTTTTTCCTGACTGAGTGAAGCAATAACAATTTGGCATTTCAGTTTCCGTGTGCGACTAATTGCTGGCTGGATAATTAACGACCAGGGAATTGGCACTTTCCTGTATTTAGAAGCAGCCAGTGTACACGTTCAACTAGTTCTGCGGCATGCAATTACGAGAGAGATCAACGATTTTTATTTACCGACAATAAATGCATAAAGAAAAAGGGTAAAGATTTAAATCGAAAGGAATATTTCTCTGCCGTTCCTTTACCTATGTATAATATATAGCATTAACTTCCAATTTCGTACTCGGCCAGGGATATCATTTTCTAGCAGCGTCAAGTTAAATTGTTTAGAAACTATCAGAACATTCTTAATTTCTCGAATTTCCTTACAAATCTTGGGACAGATCGTCCTAACGCTCGGCATATTTTATTAATAAATAGACAAGAGCTACAGATTTAATTTACCTGTTCAATTTTCGATTAATTTGTGATAGCGATTCCACATTAACACAATGCAATTCGATGAGAATTTTATAATTACGTACCGACACTATTACTAACATTGCGATTGAATGGTTCCATGCCATTTCTTCTTTTGCATTAAAAACTACCGAGTCGCTCGCCGATTTCCTTCTTATATATACCTACAAGGAACATGGCAGCATTCAGGAATGGCTGTCGCCCATTTTCGTCCCGTTTCCACGTCGCGATCGCGTGACTGCGAATCTACAAGTCTCGGTGTATCGACTGCATCTGCAATTACAATCGGGACCAGTCCTCGGATCCATTAGTCACCTGACGGCGGAGGTGGATCGGTTCCTGGGCACGCCGTGGAAGAAACGAGTCCAGAAGAAGGATATACCGGGCTGGCAGTATTAGAGCAAACCGATCGGGACACTAATGACTAGGATTACTTCTCGCAAGATATTGCTACCTTCTTTCCTCTTTTATCCAGTCGTTCAAGTTGCCTTTTTTTTCTCGCCCTCCTCTTATTCTGTCTCTTTGGTGGGCTCAGTTTGCCTTCTCACGCATCTGTTGCGAATATCGATGAACCAGGCCCACCTTCGCCTCTGTATTCGTTCGTGTACACGTTTATCGTTCTTTTTGCGTTTACTCAAGATCGGGCATGGACTTCGTATCAGGGCGAGCTCGACGGATTTAGATAAGTGACTGATAAGACTTTCTCTCTTCGTAAGACGATAGTCGCTAAAGACGACTCTCATATTCGCGATGCAAGATTGTATTTGGGATCATGAAGTACTCGTTCTTATTTCTGTGTGTGTGTGTGTGTTTTTTATTTCCTACTTGGGTGTTTGGAAATCGATAGAAATAGGAAAATTTTCGGTTATTATTTCAGATTATTTTCATGTAGGTTCAACATTTTTAAACATTCACTTTCGTTTTAAACAGAATGCTAATCTCTTAAGACTTGGCTCCACATTCTGCACTCATTACGTCACGACGAACAAACCTTTTCTTTATTATACAACGAATCACACTTTCTGCAGAGTCTCAACGAATAAACATAGCAATCTTGTTCGAGCAAATCTATGAGTCACTGCAATTGCGTCACGTATCGTCCCTTCTTAGCTGTTGCTCGTAATCAGTTCAGTTTTCATATACAATTACACTCTTGTGCAAACGTTCGCCTCACTTATTCTATGTAACTCTTTAAGCTCTCGTTAAACTTTATTCCAGAGAGCTCAAACGAACAGTTAACTTTTGTTTCTCGAATATTAAAGTCAAAATACCAACGCTATTTCTATTCGCTGTACGTAAGTATATAAGGTACATCGTGGCAAAATTTTCACGACGGAATTACACGGCTAAAGTATCATATCTCTTGTCACGTACAAACTTCTATACGCAATTAAAATCATACCACTCGTGAAACCGAAATAACCTAAGAATCTATCGTTCCACTTTTCATTACAAATACGCAAGCTACATACAGACACTGTTCACTCGCGAAGAAAGTTTCCAATCGCTTCCTTCATTTTACGAATATCGAATCTCTCGCGAATCTCCCACCAATTTGAAATTGAAACGAGGACCGACAGTGTCACACTGATTCTCGCCATCTATATTTCAATATTTTCAGAAGTCTCCAGCCTTCGATACAAATTTCTAATTATTTTTCCACGATACCAATGCCCGCCGTACCTACATAACCATAATAGATATTCTGTCTCAATTATTCTTCCTTCCTGCGCGCAATCGATTAAAGCCTCCGATGATCTCACCACCGCACCGTCTCGAAAATAGAAATCTGCCGGAGCAGACGGACGGCGAATACTTCGATCACCGAATTAGTATGTCGAACGTAGGCTCCGCAGTGGAAATTTGTTGCACGGCAGGGTCACGTAGACGGGGATGAAATCGGAGACGAAATCGACGACTTTATTGGATAAGTTTCGGAGCCGGCACGGAAATGAAGAAAAAAAGGACGATCGTTGATCTTAACAAAAGTCGCGATTAGTGGAGCGGACGTGATCGAACAGTGCCCACCATTTCTTCAACAAAAGCCAGCCGGCTTCGTTTTACATTTCTCATCACTGAGCCTCCTCCTTTTCTTCGTCTCTTCACTTTCTTTTCGTTTCATTTCATTTCACCCCCCCCCCCTTTTTTTGTTGCGCAGCAATTGACGAAAAACGCTCTCCGCCGCGACGACGATCGTCTTCCTCCCTTGAATTCCACTCTTGCTTCTCTTGTTCCCTCCATTCTTCCGCCTCTCCTCCTCTTCCACCACCACCCCCTCTATCAATTTATTTTTCTCTCTACGGAGCAGTGGACCGCGTAACGAGCAACGTAAATCAATCGATTGGCATTGTGGCTTCGTTGCTCCGCCAGCGGTTCTCCGTTCTTTCTTTATTAGTTTTTACAGCGACCCCTCTGCCATAGACTGCTCCGACAGGAAGCTGAGACAGGTGCCGAGGAATGTCCCGTTTTTCCCTCAAACACCTCGTTCGCCCTTTCGTCCTAGCTGAAAAACGAAACAGAGTATAATTGGGAATGGGTTTATTCGAAAAATTGTAACCATTTGATAGCAACTTACGTGCGTCGTTTTTATACGGAGTACATATTATTAAACATTGGTATCAGAATTTCGAAGCGACCTTTCCTCGATACTTTGTGATGCGCAGCTACGTGGCTGTTACTTGTAACAATTTTTCATAATGTTGCGAGTAACTTTTTTCCCTGTCATTTGCTCATCATTACGTAACACGACGAAAGCGATAAGTATGGCAGTGCAGCGAGTTGCGCTATTAATTATTATAGCTTGTTGCGGTATATGTTGGCGTGGGTGGATCGTTTGTAAGGATCCATCAAATTTTCTCCGAACCAGAAAATCTTGGGCCACATTCCCTGTTGCTCAGAATCACTGTTCCGTACAGAATCATCGTGCACCAGATTGCTGCATCGATTTTTCGACACTTCGTGCACTAAAATCAGTGCAAAGTATGTTTGGTATGGATTAGGCATGGATTCGGCTTGGATTCGGCATGGAAACTTGGGGGCAAAGAGTTGAGATTTCAACGCCCGTGCTGGTCGGAAGCACCAACTCTGATTCCAGACTCATGAATAGAAAGGGGGAGCACAAGGGTTGGACAGAAGAGCGATCTTCGAAATATGACGGGAATAAAGGTGGGCCGAGGCTCTCGTAGGTTCGATCAAGACCGTGCCAAGTTGAGGATCGTTTCACCCTGGTTTCTTCGGGGCTCCCTTACTATGTGTCGAACGGTTTAAGAGGCTCGTCCACTTTCAGAGGGAACGCTTCCTGCGGAAATCGAATATTTTCAACCGCATTTTTCTCTTTCCCCGTGTTGGTCAGAAAAGGCTGCCGGTAGCACCATCCGCGTTGTACGCCGGCATTGAAACTCTTGTTTGGCGTTTTGTTCGGATTCTTCGATGAATTTGTTCGGGGGTACGACTTCATTTTTGGCGCAAAGGAGAAAAATACGATTGGTCTTATAATTGCGTTGAATTTAAGAGTACAGAAATTTACGGATCGTTAGCCTATGAATTATTCGTACACCGCGGGCGCTTTTGGATATGTCTTAAAGGACGAAGGGGCTTCTTCATAATCGATTTGGTCGCACGCTTTGAAAATGTATAGTGAGTTACCGTTACAGATTTGTTCAGAGTTTGAAGTTGAAATAGAGAAATCGAAGAAGTACGATTATATTGAGAATGACGTAAAGTTCAAGATGGGCAATTGAGTTCGGTTATTATTAAATAGTACTCAAAGTAGAATCATCGATCATTCTGTTCCAAATAAACATAGCGAAGTATCAAAAACCCAAAATGTACGCGACTGAAATATTTGTAATACTTGTAACTAAGGTAGAAATATCAGCGCCAGAAAAATCCTAATCCCGTTGAGAACTCCAAGTTAGTAACAAAGGAACCACCTGCAAACTGATTAACGCATGGAATGGTCTGGCCCGAACGAGCAGCAGCGGCAAACTGTGTCGAAGAAAGAAATACGAAATTAAAAGCGTTTTATGTGGCCGCGGTTTAATACCATATCTTAGCTAGAGGAGGAACAGAGTGAACAGGTAGAACGAAAGAGAAAGGCCGACGAGGGTGGCAGGGGCGTTACGAGAGATGGAGACGAGGTTGGTTTATGTAAGGTTCATGAGGCCGGACCTCGTTTCGGTTTGACTCTCGTGTACAGGGTGAGCTATGATTTATGCTATGGTATGGAAGGGCGAGAGTGTTTTTAATTTGGTCGCTCTATGTAATGCGACGTGCAATGAATAGGGCGTGATTCCTGAAAAAATTACTGGAAAGATCAATCTACATAGTTGCTTGCACTTGACTGGCATTCGAGTCCAATGCTTGTACCTGTTAATTAGTTATTAAAAAAAGTCTGCGTATATTCTAAAAAGGGGCACATATATTTATTCTTTATTATTGAACTGTCTAATTGAATGTAACCACCCTGGGGGCGGTTTGATTGCATACTCCTTCTATCGTTTCATTGAATTCATTTATAATACGTGTATAGGGGCAAGTCGATTCAAGTACATTTTCTTTGCACGCCGAAAATATATTGATCTTGTATTAAAGAAAAATATTCGTCATTCGATCCTGCAATCCTGATATGAAACATGTCCTTGCATAATAAATCGTGTAATAAGATAGTCATAGCAATGGTTTGCACTGAAATCTCCTTAGAAGTATCATTCACTCGAACACACGCGGCATTGATTTATAGATCCCCTTTTTTATACAAAAAGAAGAAGAGTACGATGAAAAACTTGTTCCATCACTTCGACTTATCGTGAGCCACAGAATATCCCTCACCTGTATATAACTTGTATCACGAATTACGGGCCACAGTGTATACGAATCGCGGACCTTGATATCGATGCCCCGATCTCTCTTCCTCCCTCCCGCCCCGCACGATGCCCTCTTTGTTCCTTTCTTTTTCTTTATCTTTCAGCTTCTCTCTTTCTCTTATCAGCGCCGCACCTCTGCCTACCTTTCGCTTTATACGCCCGGACCTTTCGTGCCCAGTTTGCATTCACCTTCGTTACGTCGCCCTCCTGCTTAATGCGATTCCAGTCTTTCGCAACGATTTTCGCTGGATGGGTCGTAAAGGAGGCGCAAGGGTCTGTCTCGATGCGAAAGAGAACGCCGACTCGCGAGCCCTTTCCCTCGATCGATACAGGATCATTGAGGGGCGTTTCGATCGTTTTGCGTGTAAGATACCTCTCTAAAAGCGATGTTCCTGGCCTGGCTTGTTAATTTCAGGCCAATACTGCCAGACGTAAAGGATAGACTGAAGAAAATGAAGTTTTATTGATCAAATGTTTGAGGGAAACAATATTGAAGGAATTAATCGGGGAAGAAGTGAAATAGCGCTGATTTATTCTTGAATGCTTAGAGGACGATTAATGGTACACTTCTCTGTGATGTTTGTAATTTCAATAAACACCTAGACGATGTCTAGTATTTGTATTATAACATTGCATAACATTTCCACGCTTTTTATCATTCGAGTTTATCGTATAAACATTGATTAATTGAAGCAAATATTTTCACCACATCGCACACGAAAGTTTGCATGGGAAACCCCCTTGAGATAATTTTATAAGGGCGCAATTAATCGAGAAGGAAAGCTCGAGTTGATTCGAAGAGTTTCTCAAAGCTTCTCATCTAGGTAAGTGATCCTAAGAAAATTCAGTAAAAAAATCATTAACTATTTCGCATCGGTGCACAAACTTTTCCCTGGTTCTATGCAAAATTCTTTAGAAATGCTTTATAAACGTGTCATTCCGAAATATTTCGGGTTTCAATAACAAAAATGAACTGAATTCCGTTCAACGACACAGTTATCAACCACCAATCAATGGTTCAGTCGATGGATCACAAAACAAGCGATGAATCCATTCCTTTCTTATTTTTTACTTGAACCATTTTCATAACCGCCAAATTGTATATGCACAGATGAATCTCCGTCGTTCCTGTAAACATTAAACAAAACGACACGAAAGAAAAGATAAATAACTACGACCGAGTCACGCAACAGATTGAAGGGACAGCGGCATTATCCCGATGTATAGTACAAGCGAAATTGTGTCCTGGAAGCGTAATAATTCGGTCGGACGAGCATACTGAATACAACGTCGGGTCAACGTGTAATGCAGGTACGGCAAGATAGAGAGAGAGAGAGAGGCGGTCCCTTCGAGTTCGTTCCGCGTCTACGATAAGAAAATATTAACGGGGATGCAGAGGTTATTTCGTGTGATAGGATAAGGCGAGGCGGAGGCGTTAAATAGGGCGCGTTACCCGCCATTACTTGCAATTCTCTGTCATTAAACGTTCCTACCGTTCGCCGAAGCTTGCCTCCCCCTCTCTATACCTGCAATTTATTTCTTACACCTCGTACACTGGATCTCTTCGGACAGATTTTGCTTCTATTTCCGCTAGACTACACCTGTTCTTCAATATCGCCTAGCATGATCCTCCATCCTCTTTCATCCCTCTTCGTGTTCGTTGTTTCTGCTTATATCCTCTGGCTAACGTATTCCTCGCGGCCCAGCCCTTATTATTTCCCTTCTTCTTTCCGGACCAGTGTGACTCGATTTTTCGGGACGACCATTATACCAAATATACCGACGCGTCCAATTGGGAAGCACGAGACGTTCCGTCTGTCTCCGCGACCACACGTTCCATTCTGCCGCCACCCTTCGACTATCGTTCCGCGAACTCGAACTCCTCCCCTGCGTCTTCTGGCTTTCTTATTCTTTTTTCTTTTTGTTTCTTTTTTCATCCTCGGCGCGGTTCGCTCCCCGGCTGATATCCCGGTACACCGGAACAAATAGGAATTTCAGCGGGCGGTGACGTGCTCGTAAAGCGCAACAAGTTGAGCCCGAGCTGAAGGGTGTGTCTCGAAAAAAATATTAGGAATTAAGGGAGCGGGTTGCGGTCTTTTGCTCTAGTTCTTCCACTTCACCATTTTCTTTCGTTCGTCGGAATCCTCGGGGGATATTTCACGTTGGTAATTTCCTTGCCCGCCGACTACGGCCCGTTTACGAGTGCGAAGCAAGAGGGCGAAGGGAGGAAAAGCCGGATGTGGAAGACGTTTGCGTTTAATTCACAATTTCCCGGCAACACTTTTCGGATTGGAAGCGTGCAAATATTTTCGCATTCCTTAATGAAATTGGCACGCGAGGTGCTTCTGCAGATGGACGGAACGCGTCGACGACTGATATACTCTTCTTTTTTAATAATTTTCATGTTTGCAGTTAAACATTGGAGAAGCAGCTTTACTCTATTTCGAGTCTGCAATAATATTTCGCAGCGCTATTCCTCGAATGTTTCTGATGCTCCAGAGAAAAAACAAGTTTGCATAGAAAATTCTGCTCACAAAGGCTTTCGAACCGTCTGCTTCACGCATACATATTGGACGATCGAAATTCATTTCAGTTCTCACGCATAGACGTGACGTCTGTTTTCCTTCTTTTCTTCCGGAATGAACAGTGTACTGTTTTCTGCGAATTATCAATCAATATCAACAGTTACGTTTCAGATCGAATTTTTAGTACAAAAATTTGTCTCAAATTCGAACGGATTATATAAGTGAACGTTTGCTAATATTCGTACGATTTTTCCCCAATAAGCAGGTCCATTTCGCGTACCCTTTCGTTAACCATTGCATGTAATATTTCAAGCTCAGAAGCTGTACGTAGAGCCCACGCGACTGTCTGTATGCACAATACATTTGAACTTCCGTTCGCCTCGCAGATACACCGATTAATCCGTTCTCTCCTCGCCGGAAGCAGCCTCGTTTTTCCGCATAAATAACCGCATTCACGCAACGGCGCGCCCTCCGCCAACGGTCGTTGTTCGAAACAAAATTACCTGTTCATTAAACGCCACTCGGCTAAAGTCACGGGTTTTTTTTCCCCTCCGTTAGCAGGGTTTTCCACCGGCGAACGGGCCAACGGCGGCGTTGCAGCGAATTACGGTTAACAAACACGGCACGTCCATCGGGCGAACTTCGTGTCCAATTTCGGTCGCGTACGATCGAATTATCAACGCAAATGCCTCTCTATTACGTCGCACTACATATCTGATCGGCCATTGTAGCCGTATAGTGTTAGGGGCTGGCAATTTTAGTGCCAGCACCGCGACTAGCCAATGGCACGGTAGTTACCGGCCCATGAAAAAGGTGTAACCCCCTTTTTCCAGCCGTATTTCGCCGTTTTACGCCTGCCTGGGATTACCCGGGGCCCTTCGATCCCCTTCACGGCGTCGTACGGGCGGCGACAAAACTCTCTAGCCGCTAAAGTATCTCGAGGCGCGCGTACGACTTACGAGGCGACACCGAGCGCTCGTAAAAGCCACGAAAACCACCCCGTTCGTAACCGCCTGGTAGGGGATGTTGTAGCTGGCCTACGCGAACGTGTATATACATATATGTATATGTATATACGGAGGATACGCACGTGCCGTGTCGTCGCTTGCGTCCGGGTCGCAAATGCAAGGAAGGAGTGTAGTGGGGTGGATTGTTGTCGACGGGGGTACTTGGAATTAAGGGTGTCCCTGTGTTTCTTCTTTTCGTTTTAAAACGTTTACCATAACGGTGGCAATCAACGGTGTAAACGATGTTAAGGCGATCGTGCCGTGGAGCTGTATGCATTTATGTTCAATTTCCGTCGTCACTGTAAGAAAATGTATTGGTAGATGATGGACGTTCTTGTTTTGTCACAATAGAAGTCGTAATAACGTCAAATAGGTATCCGTGGGTTATATTCGCGTGTGCTCGCTTTGAATCGAAGATATCCGAGACAAAGGAGAATAGTAGATTTTAAGAATGCTGTTGATTTAAATGCTATGCGAAATGGAGCGCTACAATTGAATTAAAGAGTTAACAAAGAAAGAAGCGCCTTCGATATATTGTTCATGAAAAGACATGTAATACTAACACGTTGAATACCACGTCGGGTCTCTAACGACTCACGTTTCAAGTTAATAACTCGATATACACGAAGCTTCCCGCGTACCTCAAAGCAACAAGAACAAAGCCTAATGTCGATTTCTTTTCTGTTTCAGGTAAGCCTCTTTTTTACCCCAACCTAAGAACAGAGTGGCGGGTAAGTTACGCAATCGCTAATCGATTAAAATATAAGACCTAAAGAAAATGTCCCCCAAAAATATGACTAGGTAAGAACTTATCGTCATTAATACCTAGGTAACACTGTCGACTTTAGGATCGCTAAACACTCCGAACTCAGATCTTTTTTCAAATGATCGGCAGTATTAAATAAACCATTGGCAAGTTTTCCTTCGGTCTCAACGTAGCTGTAGAAACGAAACAAGTGACCGGTAGTCCCTGTACTGTCAATTTCTAACTAGAGAATGACAATAGAAAGTTTCCAAATATTTCTGCGATGGCACAATGTATTAAATTTAAAAAAATGGCCATGCACACAGGCACAGCTGGAATGGCTGTTTAACCCCTACGGCGGGCAGGCATCTAAATTCAATTCCTCGCGTCGCGATGGCGGAAACTAAAATTGAAGCCGAGGCACGCCAGCCACGACGGAGTACGCGTTGCTCGTCTCGGCGCCGAATCCCCCAAGCGGATAATTACGCGCGTCCTGATTGATCTACGAACCACTTGGTTTCGTCCCAGTAAGCCGGACTTTCTTCTTATTAGGCGCGGAACTTCGGCAACACGACGACGGCGATTCGTCGCGCCAAAAACTCGTGCCACAGCCATTTCTACTGTTCCAATGAATTATTCCCGCTCGAGGCAGCGACGCGACGCGTCGCGATGCCTCGTCTCCTGGACGGCCTCGAATCGTCCCGATAATCGCATTAATGAAAATGCTCGTGTGTATCGGCACGGAATTTATTCGATATTATTGGTACATTCTCGCGCGGCCGATAATTCGACGTTTATAACGGCCGGCGAAAATTGTATTTATGGACGACACGTCAATATTTGATCGCGAACGGCCGATTTTCTCGCGGGATTCTCTGTCTCTGACGGACTTTTACGATAGCGGCGATCGTTGCGCCCGTTCCGTTCCTGGTCCATCCAGTGCGGTTCATTTCTTTCTTTTTTGTTCCATCGTGTTTTTTGCAAGAGGGCTGCTTTTTCGAATGGCGGTATTTGGATTTGTACGATCGAACGTTTGTTACACTGATAGGAGATTGGTTTGTTCTCTTTTCGCGTGGCAATTTGTTTTTCGTGACGTCTTGTTTAATTGCGCGGGTACACCGAGTGGGAATTGTAGTCAAGCCTGGATTAGAAATTAATTAATTAATATATTATAGATTCTGCATTGTGTTTTTAATTATTTTTCATTCGGTTGGTAATAGAAAATATTGTCTCCGACTTGGATAGAAATATTTTCAAAATAAAAATGATAAGAATATTTTTTGAAAATTTCTCGCATCCGTATTATAGATCACAAAGAGCCATCCAACTTTGAATTAAACTTTTATCCTGTATCTTAAAAAGTTTCTTAATTATTCACGATATTATGAAACGTCGCGATTTTTTTGTCGAAGGGGTGTTTTCATCCCTAGGAGTATTTTTCACCAGCAAACAAAAATTATTCCGTGCTTAGCATAATGTCAACTACATTTGTCCAAAGTTTCAAATTTTCCTGAATTTTCGAATCGCCGAACTTCCATTGCAAGTAATACAATTTTGCAAGGAAATAGTGGATCACTGATTTAATACGCCTAATATAAATCTCGATCGGGGGATATTAAAATTCCTTTTGGTCCCTTCAGGGTACCGACTCTTTTTACCCCTTCTGTCCGCGATCGTTCGATCCTTTCGCGTCGTTTGTCCAATATGCACGAGCAACATCATGCACGATCGGGCGATTCGCCCTCCGATTATTTTATAACTCATAATAACTGTGCGCTCGTGGATTACGTATCTGGCGTGTAACGTGTTCGATCGGCGTATACGAGCTCGTCCAGCTCGATCACCGTGAAATTCTGGCCATCGTGAGAACTAAAACCTGTTCGACCAAGAGGAACCACGTTCTGTCGTCCATTGCCAAGCCTCTTCCTCTCTAAGGACGAAGATTTTTCTTTGTTCCTTGTTCTTGCTGTTCTCGATGAAATCTTAGACACGATTTACGACGGACCATTTCTAGTCTTTCGTTCTGACGCGATTTTTTTGGGGCGACTTTCTTGATGCATTTGCTGCAGTCAGGCTTATTTGAAGAATGTTGTTTAATATTTATAATAGAGAAGTGGATGGTAAAGGTGACCTTGAGGAATTTTAGGGCTTCTAATATTGCTGCGCGGAATCTATCTTAACTTTTACGTGATACTCGATATTGGTGGACAGTCTGTTTTATCCCGAATGCGACTATTGTTGCAACCATATTCTTCATTGCCTTCGTACTGGACTTTGCATTCTCGCGAATGATAGGATTAACTTTCGCGGTTTCTTTTAACATTCTAGGAGAAATCAAGCTTATTTCTTACAAGGAAGGTTAGGCAACCCGAAGATTCAGAATCGTATGAAACTTTGCATACAAGTACAGTATTTCATCCGTAATACAACCCCATTTTCCGTTCGTGCCATAATTCGGTTTTAAGGGGTTAAATCAGCCCTTGAAAAAAGTTCAGAAAGATCTTTTTCGTGAAATACCTCAAGAACGCTGGGAAATGTTTAAAAAAAGTATAAACAAAACTTGCATCGATTTATTGCGTCTACAAAACTGCGTACATTTTTTTCTCGAAAAACCCACGGAAAAAGGAAATGAAAAAATCATGGACTATTCGAAAAATTTGTTTACGCTGTCTGGTAAACACAATAAAGTGATGCAAGTTTTGTTTAGAATTTTTTTAATTATCACTTATCGTTCTTGAGATATTTCACGGAAAGGATCATTCTGAATTTTCTTCAAGGGATGATTTCACCCCTTAACACCGAATTATGGCACGAACGGAAAACAGGGTTTTATTACGGATGGCATATTCTACTTGTATGCAAAGTTTCATACATTTCTGAATCTTCGGATTGCCTAACCTTCCTTGTTAGTGCAATTGAAAAGATTGTTGCTGGTTGAGAAATTGTTAGCTTGAGTATTTGAGAAAGCTTTGAAACGAATGAACGGTTGCGCTATAAACAGTGATTCCATCTCCTTAATTCGAGTATTACCAAGTTCCTTTACTCGTCGAATTTTCCTCACAGTTTGATGGCAAGGTTCTCCTCTCTGTGGATTTTCGTTTTGGAGACTTTGCACGAGGGTAAATCTCTGCTTGTGAATACAGATTAATGTATTCAGGAGTAGTCTTAGTCCTGGGAGGAATAATAGTCGAGTGTTTGATCCACTGTGTAGTGGCTTCGCCCCGTGGGATCCTAGAGCGTACCTGTATCTTTCGTTAATTATTGATTTGGGTGTGGTTTAATGCTTGGCCTCAGAATTAACGCTGTACTGTCTGTAAGCTGAATTTTTTCAACAATAGCAGACTACAAAAGAATTTAAATCGTTCAATAACAATCTCTTAAATACAGAGGCACGACAAGGGTATCATTTTTATTGCTTCACACTCGCAATTTTCAGTCATTTCATTAATTAGATTGAAAGACATACATATCTACTTCCGACTATTGGAAATATGTTTTTCAATCGCGATTGCTTTGTTCGGGAAATAATAACGAGGACAGATTTTTAATTTGTTGGCCAAGTATTTAATGCGCATTAACAATTATTAAACTGGCAGAAGAAGAACATACACGAATTCCGCATAATTATCATTTCCTATTTTCATATTTCGCTATCCGTCATAACATTTACTGTTACATGCTGCACGTCGACTTCTCTTTGCCGCCGATAGAATTGATCGAACGTCGACTCGCGCTAAATTTCGAAGCAAACGACGCGATGAATTAATTTCCAGATTAGTTACAAAAATGATTTCGCGTAGATATAAAAGATATTGTCGAAAATCGGACACGCATGCTCGAATATTCCAAATTCTAGAAATCGAGGGGGGTACGTACGGTTTCTCCACTCTTGTGGTTACACGAGAATCGAATTACACGGAATGTATAACCCACCTCTCGCATGCATTGATTTCATCGATTGCGCCAAGATACGCTTCCGCCCACGCGTGTTGCAGAACCCAGCGTAATACCTCGTGGAAATAATACGTGGTCCCTGAAATTGGCCGACGCGAGAAAGTAAAACGTATCTCGTGGAACGTGAAACACGGAAGGGAGCCGAAACCGGGAAACGTGTATATACGCTCGTGCGAGCACATAATCCCCCCACACATATGTACATACACGCTACACCAGGCACATACCCACCCAAGCATATATGCATATATGCAGAAAGGAAGAAACGCGCTGGAATGCCAGGCGAACACACAATATTGCGGATCAATAAACCTCAATAAAGTCAATTTCTGTCGCAAAGCATCTGAATACAGGAATTTTGTATTCTGCCGGTTAGGCAGCCGACCGGGCAGGGAGCGTGACCCGAATACAGATTAAGCATATTTTATACGGTATCTCGCGGAACCGTGCATATGCTTCACTCGCGTGCTTTTCCGTCCACCTACGACTGCTCCCCACTTTCAACCTCCGTCGAGCTGCGAATTTTTCGACGTTCGAGAACGCGAACTCGTCCTGCTTCGTCTTCCCAGTTGTTTTCTCTCAAACGAAATAACAGAACAGGATTTTCCATGTGTTAGAAAAAAACAGAATAGGAGAAAAAAATGGAGAAAACCATGGAATTCGGGTATCTGCTCGAGATTCAATGGCTTTGCCTGCGTCCACGGTATTCGACGTGTTTCGCTTCGTCTTCTATCTCCATCCCGTTATGCCTGGTTAAACTGTCTTCGTCGTGTCTGCTCGTATAATTTGTTTCAGGCGACTTCGCGACATTAGACACACCCTCGACGCGGAATTTCGTTTTCTTGGCATATTTTCCACGGGAATACCAATATCTTTGCCCTTCGATCGGGGTAGGGTGGACTAGGGGATGCGACTTACGGGGAAAGCGTACTAAGCAGCAACTGTATTACTGTTCGCTGCTTGTTTGCCCAATTGTTTATACATTCGTAAATAACTGCTGTCGATTTTGTGGTTGTCGAGGGACGGTCAACATAGTTTCGATGTTGAATTTTCGGGGTTATTGGTAAAAATTGCGTAGGTAAATTGATATTAACCTTTCTTTTCAAGTTCAATTATATACTGGGTTAAATATTACATACATTCTATGAATATATAATAAGTATATCTTTATCTTCTATAATTTCAAGTAATTAAAACATTCAATCCTCACAGCTGGAATTCAACAATTGTCCAGTCAAGCTTTCCTGGTAGTCTCCGAAAGTACGTTGAAGTTTCTCTTCCCTTAAGCATATATTCAATAACATCTGAAACTTCCCAACGTAAACTGATATATTTCCTGTTCGTGAAGCCCCTTAAGGTATCCAGCATTTTTCGTTCACAGTTTTCATTTGAGAAAACTACATAGGGACTAGTTAACCGGTGCCAATTTCATTACACGGGAATCCTCAAGAGTCCCGACAGAACGAATATTTCCAATAATGTACAAAGTAATTGAAATGAATCGGAAGTAATCGAAGCTTCATACTTCCCAGATCGGAGTTCCAAGCAACTGGAAAATCATTCGAATCCCGTATAATGAACAGCACGCGTACATCCGATCCGCGGAACGAGGCTGCATTAAAATTTTTCGAATGAAAACCTCGAACAGCCCTGACCCACGATTCCTTGCCGTTGGACGTGTGCACATACACGCGTGACCTGTGGCGGGCCTTCGAGCGGTTCCTCCATTAACAGACCTCCAATAATGAAACACCGGGCGACCCACTCACGGAAGCCACAATGCTGGATGAGCGTCAAAAACCCAGAACCTTTTCATTAGTCGCACAATTCCTCGTGACATCAGGGTGACATCGTTCACGATCCAGAGTAAAGTGTATCGTCTTCAGCTCGCTTCACTTGTTTTCCAGATATTTCGGATGACAGCGACAGTTCTTCAGACTTTTTCTCTAGGGCATTCTAAGTGTCAAGGAAAATTCTTGTGAATTCTTTTTTCTGGGACATCGTTTCCATATTAGCTTGTGCAGCGTTTAACCCTACACGTCGTCGGAAATCCAGAAGTGATTTGTTAGAGTTTTGTTCAAACGTCCTTCGAAACGGCTATTATTAAACCCCACGACATCTCCGCCCTCGGTGACGAATCGAAATACATAATAAGAATATCGTCGCGTGAATTAACACCGAACTCACACGCGCATACACAAAACCATGGGCTACGGGGAATTTGATGCGCGTGCCGCAGAAACGAGGAAGTAAATGGTCCGGAAAAGACGGAACCGCGTGAAATCTTGGTACAGAAGAACCCACGGCGAAGCGACAGGGAGCGAAGGTAACCCCTGTAGCGAATAGGAAGAGCTGGCAAAGAGCGAAATAGGAACGCAGAGGGAGCGTATGGAATGGGTTTCTGTCGGACCCGAAGATTATCGCCGTGAATATCGCCGGTCACACGAGGCACGAACACGCAGCCACGCGTGCCGTCTCCGAATGTTTTTTAGGGGATCTCGAAACACTCGAACCAAGGCAGTAAAACTACACGGTAAAACACTTACAAACTATTGGCCGACGTGGCATTAAATGCAGCTCACGTGCGATATAACCGTGCGTCCTGTACGGGGTCGCTGGTGAATAGTCGCGTAAATTTTCATGCGTGGAGCCCGTTGAAAGTGCACGGGACTCTGTTGTTTTACGGGAATTCGTCGTATCCTTCGGTGATTCGCGTACGAAGTGTTTTTGGGAACGGCTGTCGGGAGAACGGGATAACGTCTTCCTTTACTTCTTTGCTGGGAAATTCGGTCACACGGGGTGGGGAATATATATAGCAAGGACGTATTGGGGTGCGAAAGGGCATGGGTGACAGGAAAATGTCGCAGTGTAATATTTGCTGGTGGAACAGGAGGTTCGTTTTGATCTCCGAATGTCGCATTTTTCGTCATTATTATGGTAACGTGGTTTACAAGATTGTTTGCTGATTTATACCCAGCGAAGAGGAGTACAGTAAGAGGCATTTTTGGTGCGAACGTAACTTTTACTTAAGATTGTTTTGCGATATTGAGCTTAGCTTGCATTAATTCATTTATAATTTTCCTCAGTGTTAGAACTCTTTGAACTATGACCAAAGAATATCTACCTACTCGAATTGAGTGTGACCGAACATTTGGGAACGATGCGAATTATATTCCTTTAAGGATTGAGCAAATAAAAATAGAATGCAATCTTGTTCACACAATAATGCTCTTGCTTGCTCGAATTACGGTATCCTTCTAAAAATATAATTGATAATTTTTCTGAAATGACACATTTTTCTGTACCGTAAATGCCGTAGATCGTCCATTCCATTTTGTTAAGTACACTAATTTAATGTTCGATTGATTATCGCACATGAATCATTACTGTGCCGCAAGTAGTGCCTATGGATTTAAAACTGTATATAAATGTATGTAAATAAGATGACACTGATGCCGAAGTAATCCGCTCGATCCAAATATCTCGACGCTAATCACGATCGCTCGCTTCTTTCACATCGAATCACGTCGGTGCAATATGTTGCACACATTCCTCTGCGCGGCAGAAACTTTTTCTTCACCTTCCAAGGCTCGTATGATATACGTGCGTCGAATTTACCCGCGAACCAGCGAAAGCTGCTCGAAATTGTATCGCTCCGTGAATCTCTGCGAATTTTCCATACGCCACGCGGATGATTCACGATTCCGGCCTGTTCAGCAAATCTCGCTGTTCCTCCCTGCACTGCCATCTTTCTCCCCCTCTCGCTCTCTTTCCCTCTTGTTCCCTCTTAACCCGTAATAAACGTACCAATGTCCATCTCTGTTTCTTCAACGCGATCCCGTCCTTCGCATCGCGGGAGGGAGCAGTCAGTGAATACACGCGTTGTGTGCGGTGTATTATCT
Organism: Nomada ferruginata; assembly: GCA_963583965.1. Lineage (NCBI taxonomy): Eukaryota > Metazoa > Arthropoda > Insecta > Hymenoptera > Apidae > Nomada > Nomada ferruginata. Next base: position 17,189,331 of record OY757213.1, read on the forward strand.
ATAGGGTGGCCACTACAAACGGCGTGGGGTCGGAACAGAGACAGCTAATTATTTAGACACGCTTGGACGCCACCCCATCGATCACTCCTCCACGCTCCCTCTGTCTCTCTATTCCTCCTATCCAACCCTTTCCCTCTTACTCTCTTCCTCCCTCGCGGCTGTTCGCCGTCCCTTTCGCCCCGGTTTCCTCTTCCTGTTACACCACCTGTGTGGTGGTACTGCTCTTTCCACGGACGGTTATGTAGGCGGCCACGCAAACGGGTTAAACGCGCGCGAGCGCGTAACTGGGAGCACTTTCCGCTCGGTTCCCCGAAGAAGGAGGACTCGTGAAGACGAGCAGGGAAGAGCAAAAGTGAACAGAAGGGAATGGAGGGAGAGAGAGGTGTAATTTTGGAAGAGGACGGCTGAGTGACGGCAGCGTGCGGGACGAGAGAGGACGCGACTCGGTGCCAAAACTATCGTTTCCTCTTAGCGCGTCGCCGTTGGGAATAACTTCCGGCATATTTACACGAATGCCCCGGTACACTGGTATCATCCTGTGCGCGCAATATTGTGCTGGAACAGGGGCGCAGAGGAAAGGGGGAACGTGTTACATACGCGCTTGAATTACAAGCGGGGCTAATGTATGAGCGCATCGTAAAACGAAAAGTTTACGTAAAATGCAACGCCGTGCTTGGGCATGTCGCGAGATCTCGCCGGTAAGGTGAAAACGCTTGATACACGACGCTTTGCGCTACGAAGCATAGCGACACTCTCGACGATTTGACTTTCCCGTACAGAAAGCTTTCCCTTGGAGAGCGAGCCTGCAATAAATTGTTCGTACGCGTTAATTGTTCGATGTTTATTGACAAACTAGTTTTCACTAGTTTCAACCCTTTCGAGCTTTGCCATGCGAGTAGGTGTTAATGGAAGACCGATTCGTAAGTAGACTTTTAAGGTGAAACAATTAGCAAGGTAGGCAAGAGTAGGTGAGGGAGTTTTTCCGATTTTTTGGGACGAGAATTCGATTTTGTTAAGGATTGCAGACGTTTGTTATTTCATTGAGAAAGAGGCTTAGCGCAATAATTGGATTACGTTTTCTATACTTTTATCAGGCCTTTTAGAGCCGCCGCGCCATTATTTGATCAATAGGAAATACTTAAATGTTTCTGATTCGTTTGTGAGGAGAAGAATGGTAACTCCTTTCCTTGATTGGAACTTTTTGTTCATTAAATGATGCGCATTGTGCAGGTTTGAACTTTACGTTATTTGCTTATCGAGTGAACTGTTTATTAACAAGCGAGACACGTAAACTCGACCACACTTGGGAACATGAAATAATAATAATAATAGCAATAATAATAATAACACAGCAACTGGACATGCATTGACGCAAGAGATGCGATAATATGGAAACAGAACAAGCTAATAATAGTCCCAATTATATCAGTTACAGGCATCAATCCGCAAAGCTTCCTATAGAATCTACACCTACTAAAATTACCAACGTGCATCCACTCGCCCATACAGAAGTTAAACGCAACCCTGCAAACAACTGTTAGATTTGTACGGCAGGCATATTAATTGAGACCAGAGCGAAATCCTCTGTGGAGGAAAATCCGCGAACATAACAGTAATAACTGTTCACGATATCATCGTCACTGATAAGAAAAATTCCATAATAACGGAGATGTAATCTATTCTTACTTTTTGCACCATAAGCGTCGCGCTAGTGCCCATTTCTCAAGACGTTTCATTAAAAAGTAGACGGAGATCAGCCATTACTCGAGCGATGATAAGTTCAAAAACGCAGGCTTTATCCGCAGCTTGAAATATCGCGTCTGCAAGTTTGACTGGCGGAATCTTAATGTCGAAACGCGACGTGGCCCCGGTAGCTTCGACGCGTCGATTCTCGTCTCGAGCCTCGTTGCGAAACGGCAATGGATATAGGAAACCAGATGCACAATGCGTATCGTGCACGCGTTGTACGACGAAGACCGGCTGTGAATCGTTCGAAACTCCATTATCACTGGGCGATGCAAAATGAAGATTGAGAAGCAGAGGCAAGCTTTACGACAGCAGATTGCGTTGAAGAAAGCAGAGACGGAATTAGCTGGGCTGTGGAATATTAATTAGTTATTTATCCTGTTTTTGTTATTTTCTGCCCACTTTGCTGGTTCTCTTGGATATGCCCAGCTGAAACTAATCGGAATGCGATTGTACGGGACGCATACAAATGAAAGTTAAATGGAAATTCTATTTGGCTCGGGCAGTTATTTTTCTTTGGTTAATTCAATTAATCGGTTACGCAGAAGAGAGGCACAGCCTATGACTAACATCGAAGGAGAATTCATCGAATTTTTCGAATTCGAGGGACAGATGCTGGAAGTCGTTCCTTTAAGCAAAGTGTAAAATTCTTCAGATACGACAGCTATAATTACAAGGGCAATGAATGTCGGATTTCTTTTTACGGGGTGTAATCGCCCGCTTGGTAATTTTAGGAAAAACAAGCGTGAAGAAAATGGTGCATCGAACACGTTATTGAATAGAATGTTCAAAATAATTAGATAATAACGGGACGTGTGTCTACAAATTAAACTTGGGAACAGGCCAAACTAGCCATATCCTTTAAAAATATAATAGGGATGCAGAAACCGACAATTCTATTGGGCGCAATATTTTTTTCAACACCCAGGAACCCTCTCTCTAACCCTCGTTCGCTATTCGGCTCAACGTTCCACCACCTTTTCTCCCTTGCGCGATCTATACACCGTCGCGTCGGTGTACCCCATGTAACCTGCAGCGTATTGTTCGATTTTTTTCCCCTCCCATAGTCGATCAGCTGTGTCACATCCTCGATGCAATTCTTGCCACGCTGGGATCGATAATGCCTCGAAGTTCACGGCTCGTACGTCCCGCGAGTCGACGGATAATGTGTAAATCGGGCAGCATAATGGCCTATTACACGGAATCGATGCCACGAAAGGGCTGCTGTTCGTCGCACGACCGACGTTTCACGGCCCACGCACGTTTGTGCATATGCATATGGCCGAGGTGCTTTTCATCATAGACGCACGTGCACAGACATCACTCGCGTACGTGTGTACACGCGCGTGCACAATGTAATGTATCACGGAGCCAGCGCCCTTAGACGACCCGTGCTCGTGGCCGTAACCGAGGACTCGCGGCCCGTGAAATTAAAATCAACCATCTTTAACGGTGCAATCTCCATCTCCCTGCCTGAGAACGTTTTTTTTCCCCTCGTCTGCCTCTTCTGCTTCGTCGCGAAAACTGCGAGATTAATGGAACATCTCACCAGTTTGACGGACGCCCCGTCAAAAGCGTGAACGATGACACTTTCGTGAGATGGATCTCTGGATCATTGACGAATTTTGCGTCACGGTGACCCGGAATTGCGCGCGGGTGCGTGGAATGATTGGCCTTATGGGATAGACCGGTTTGGTATTTATTGGTACAGGATCGTATTATCTATCTGGGTTCGTAAGGAGGTGTTTGCTGTTTCGAAATTTGTAACATTTCTTTTTTGAATTACTAATTACGCAAATAATTGAGCTTACTCGTAACGAGGTAAATGGACCTCTAGCTAAATGGGGCTCAGATGTTTGTAGTTGAGTTGATGTAGTTGTAAATCATCTAACACGTTGTTGCTCTAGCAAAGAAATATCGTATAGTATAATAATTCAGACAGTTTTACAAGTCTTATCTCTATAATCAGTTGTACCTTGCGAAACACCATTTTTTCGAGAATAATTTGCAATAATCGTCTACAACATTTCGATCCAACAAAGTCCACTTACACAGACAATTACATGTTGTCCATCCCCAAACAACTATACGTTGATCAACTAACTCGTTCACCTATTAATGTTTCTGTCACGATATGTTTCATATTATAGACGAGTCAGGTGCGATCAGCGTTATAGTAACGACGTCTTAAGATGTATGTAAACCTCTCTTATCGAGTGAGGCAGGCGTCGTTGGACTCACCCCCGCGGCGGTTTACTCGTTGGCTTACCGACGAACTATCCGCCTCGTTTTCCTGACGAACCCCTCTGTTCCCCTCTTTGTCCCGCGTAATTTCATATCGACGGCTATTTATTTTGTATGCGTAACGCGGTGCTCGTTCTACGTGAGTTATCGTGTCTCGCGTGCATTACGCGTATAGAACGTTCGGAGGAAAAGTTTTTCATAAAAACGTAGGCCTGATGGATTTGCATGCTCACTTATAGATTTCTAACAGAAAATAAAATTTTGGTTGCTTGATCGGTTAGTTACTGCGCGGTACTGTAATGGATCACTTGTTCTCTCGCGCTAAAAGCTGCGTACATTTTGTTTATGTTCGTGTCATGTTGCCAGGATCGTTTCGAATTTTTTTAATAGAAATTCATAAAAATATGATTACTTATTTAGATGTTGCTTTATACTAACGTAGATATGGTTAAATATATTTTTTCGCTATGAGGTTGCTAGAAGCTGACGTCCTTAATTGCCATTTTATTTTCAAGTTGTAATGGACACAGAGAAAATTTGAACTTCCAACTTCGGTTTTTACAGAGATTTTTATTAACACTTAGACTTGTAAGAATAATAATGAATGCGCTTGGACTTGTAAGATAATAATGAGCGAACTTAGTCTTGTATGATGTGAGCTTGGACTTGTAGTATGGTAATAATGAGTATAAAGAATCTGAGGAGGAATGGTCAAGGGTTTATAAGGGATCTGAAATATAGGAGTAGGTGTGATAGGAGAGGTCGAAAGTAGGAATGGAAAATAGTTAGGGACATAGGTCAGGAGTTGGAAACATTGGACGGGTGACTAAACGGGGTGACTCACAGGGTACGGGCAAGGATGAGGAAGGTTTGGCAAGATGCAATAATATTTGTACGTATGAATCCTTAAGCGACAGAAGTAAAGAGGTAAAGAATAATACAGAAGTAAAAGATAAAGAATAATACAGAAATCTAGGTATATCGTAAGACTAATATAGATATTTAGGGGCGAATACATTACAAAGTAGAGTGTCTGCGAAAGTTGATCCAGGTCCGAAAGGGATCAATAATTGAGGATTCTATGGAACCACTTGTCTCTGAGGTCTAAGTTTAGCTCGAAAATCGAGAAGATTTGTAAATTTGCTATTGTATATGTAGGTATCTGCATAAAGTACAACTACAGAGCGGCATTAAAGTTTCTTACTGGTTAAAACGAAAGAATTATCGTTAGAGTTGGATACTCAATGTATGATTTCATGCAGACAACGTTGTATATAAAGTACCTGCACAGTGAATACTAGTGATACTTTAGGTAGGTCTCAAACTTCAATTTTTAAAGTGGGCATTGATAAGTCTCCCTTAGACCACGCTTTTTGTGCGATGCGCATTCTGCTATCTACGAAAGTAAAAAAAAAAGTATATAAATGTATGGTTGTGGAGCACAGTAATTGATATTAATATATCCTCAGTTTACATCGCAATCGACAAAATTAATTTTGTTTCTAAATTTAGGAAAAAATATTCATTCTCCAATATAAAATATATGTCACAATATACCTCTCGTTTGCCTTAAGGTCACTCTATGTTCCAACTGAATTGAAACAGTTAATATTTATCCTCACCCTATTAGCCTATAATGATGTTCTAATTTTCCCCCAGGAAGCAACAGATTACCCCCAAAGTTCCCTACATTTAGATTCAACGAGGAACGTACAACTTATCGTTGCCATTTTATACCGTCCTCGTTAGGTGAACGCCCTCAACGAAATCCTTCCATTAGGAGACGCCAACAATTAATTATTCCAATGCAATGTAATTATTGTAATGCTCATTCGGACGTGAAGTTCAATTCGCCAAAACTTCTTCACAGTTTGTTACTCGTGTCGTCGTTCCACGAAGTTACGTTTCAAGCGTACGAATTCTGCGCAACGTGCATTGTCGTCGTCGTCGTCGTCGTCGTCGTCGTCGTCGTCATCGTCATCGTCGTTTCACTTCCTTCCATATGAAAGATCAGTGCAGCGATGAAGCACACTGAAACAGCCGGCGACGATAAATCCGCCAGGAATTTTTCGCCGGAATATTTATCATCGCTCTGCTCGACGGGCTGCTTTTTCGAATTACCCTCCTCGGCGGGGGTGGAGGGAAAGGGCAAGCCTGTCTCGTAAATATCGCTACACGCATTTACGAAATTATCGATCTACTTCCGGGGACGAAGTTGCGAGTAATGCGCTGCATGTTTGTGTATTGGTACGCCTTCTGGCGATTTACGGGGAATCGGTGTCGCAGGAGCGAAAGAAAGTGCACGTGGAGGCGGTACTTGCTTCGAGGTTTGAGAAACGACTTTTGTTTATCTTATTTATGGAGGAACGATTTTTGCTTCTTTTTATTAGCTGGAAGTGGCATTTAGGACAGAAACGTGAATATACACTGTCGACCAAAACTTCGGCACCACCTAGACATTTCAAGGGGTACAGAAATTTTGATTAAGAATCAATACGTTTAAGTTGCAAGTTTGAAAACATTTCCAAGTGGAGACATATCGAGGCAGACCTAATTACTACCAATATTAACGTCGAATCAATTAATCGTTAACAAGTCGTTCAATATTTGTACAACCAAAGAAGTGGTCCTAAACTTTCGGCAAGCAGTACACGTGTATAACATGTAAAATAAATATCATTAATATAAATGTATATGCATTGAGGATTTGAAAAATTTATATTAAACATTCTAGTTAAATTTCTGATTATAATGTAGTATGATATCAATTATAAAATCGTCTTTATAATGCGGGGATCTAATATTTTAAAGTACATACACGAAGAAAGATCCGTTTTGAACGATACATAATGAAGGACAGATTTAATTTAGAATTAATTTTCTTATTTCGACCACTGAAACTTAAAGTCGAATAAATATTAATTCAAACATAATCGAGGGATACATTAGATCTAGTTAAGTGCTGCCTAGTTTAATGAAATCTAACCCGAGCATAATTTAGCATAATAGATTCCCAAGTTGTTCCTACTGAGGAGCCGTTGCAGGTTTAGTCAAGGCTTAACCAGCGAAATCCAGCTTAGAAAAACTCTCATTCAAGTCTAATTGAAATCTAGATAAACTTAGTTTGGTCTGGTGTATATTAGTATCAGGGCCAAGCTTAATGTAACTTGAACGTAATAACCAAGCATTATAAGCTTCAGGAAAACAAAATATAGTTTGAAGCACAATGCCCACTACTGGATAGAAGAAATAATCTCTTAACAAACTATTCAACATTAGCTGAAAACAGAAAGGAAAAAAAAATCAATTCATCAATCATAAATCAAATTAATTAAACAATTAAACGCATCGACGCAGCATTGTCATATGGATTTACAATTTAACAAATATCCACCTCAAATCAATCCTTGACATCCGCAAAATTAATACCAAAACCAAGTTCTGAGATAGTCGTATCTTACATTTAACCGTTTCAAACCAACGTAAACCGTATCCGCGTTTGACTTACCGTTTCTCGCATTTCTGTTTCGCACGGTGATCTGCGGATTCGAACGCAAGATGAATTTCGGGATTGCGTATCGACGATTAGCGTAGCGTGCACTCGATGTAAGCCGATTTGGTAACGGCGGCATCGTGATGCTTCCCAATCGTCCACGGAAAGGGGATTAGAGTTGGTCGGATTCGAGCATTCCTGAAACGTGAGGTAACCACTTTCTCTGGTAAACGCGATTACGTGGCTCCGTTTATAACGGCCGGTCCTATCAAAAACGTTTCGATCGATTTGTTTCCAGCGGGTCCCGATCGAATTTAACGCAGACAGAACGCCATTGTCGTGTTCAAGCGGGCCGTGTCTACTTCGTACGTTCGCAAACGCGCCAGCATGAAACGTGAGTCGAACGAGATTCAACAAATATTGTTTCGTGGCTGTTGCTAAAATTAACTTTCGCGATTGCGTCAGTTTACGCAATCTCTAAGCAGGAAGTGATTCGCAGCTTTAAACGAAGATAAATCGAAGCTAAGGGAGTAGGGAAGTTGTTTTTAGGGGGATATTGTTTGCCAATTGATGATTATTATTTATTTTCGTGGAATAAAGACTTGAATGCGATAAATGTTCGGTGAGAAGAATTGTTCTTATCTTCTGAAAATAATGTTTCCTTTTTTTTAACTGAGATATTTTCCAATTTTTGTTTGAAAAACTTGGCACATTTTGTAAAAAGAAGAAAAATGAAGAAAATGGAGAAAACAGAAAATAAATTTATTGGACATATATTGTGTGTTGCACTTTAAATCAATTACTGGTATAAAAATATCGTGGTACATTAACTAATATGAATTGCACCTTGAAAAATACATAATAGTCAAGAATATAATTTTACATTCATCAGAGTATTTAACCGATTCATAGAACTGTTTGAAATTGAAACTGTTGGAAATTCTTAAAATTGATCTTTGCAATGATTAAAGCTTACACTGGCTCGTTTTCAGGGATTTTTATAAAGGACACTTGAAAGGCGGGACATCTGCAATAAATTCGGGAAACCTGGGCATTTCAATAAACAACTAAATAGGATCGTCTCGGGAAAAACGGGACAAACGTGGGCGTTACAATTAATGTACTTCTGTCATCGTTTCAAATCAAAGGTGCCGGTTTCTCTCGTTGCTGATACATTTCTGGCACGCATCCCTTTTCACCGCGCACGTGTACAGCCGATTCCGTGGTCCTAGAAATATATAATTTAACCAGGCAGGTATTCAAGTTGACAGAGACTGTAAACTCATTCCAATTGTAACTAATATTTATCTCGCTTTTGGAACGTGTTTGGCAACACATTTCAATCCTGCAGCATCGTTCGTACCTCTTGCATGGTTTAGTTTCACATTCCTTTTACATATATATAAAATAAAGAAAAGCAGCTTCGCGAATTTTGTATCATCGCTATCAGATTACATTTCTCTCATCAGTGGAGAACGTTACACGTTCACGAGCTTCAAAGTAAAACCTCAGGTTCGAAAGCCGCATCATCGAATGGGCAAAAATAGAAGTCTGCGTAACGTGAAGAAGAAAGCAAAGATTGCAGGATAGAAGATGGTATAGAAGTACATGCGTCATAACGTACTGCATAACGACGGAGGGTATTAAGACGAAAAGTTGAGAAAATAACATACGGTTCCGGAAGCTGTGCGGGCCGTACGCTTTTCGAGTCACGAAGAAGATCCAATAGTAGTTGGAATTGGCACCAGGAAACTGTAACGTTCAGACGTGAAAAAGTCGTGCTCCGAAAGCGTAAGGACTTTTGCTCGTTGCAGCCGTTTCCATCGTGGCTATCGTCTTCCTCGTCGTCGCCGCCGTCGTCTTCTTCTTCCTCTTCCCTCATATTCCCCTCTTTTTCATTTTCTTTTTCCTTTTTGGCGCACTAGCAAATTCTCCGTCTCCGACGTTACTACCACAATTCACCCGCCGTACTGGCAGCACCATTGCTTCCCAGACGTTCTCATAAATAACCTCAGAACGTGCATTATTTCACTTGAACCGTGTCGTGAGTTTTGACTCGCGACAGTGAAATACGAGACACCTGGTGGCCTCTCAGGTGCTACCACGATCGACTGCCGAAAGAACCTTTTACGAGCGTGACTTTTGTATATGCGTACAGCGGTGCGTCATACGAATGTAATCGTTGCTTTGGGGAAAATTAATGTGTATGTACGTATGTGTGCACAATTGTTTTTAGCTGATGTTGAAATTTTCTTTGAATTCGAGGAAACGGCTGTCGTTCCATAATGAGTATCGGTTTTAAATGGCGATTTATAAAATTCCGACACTATTTCTACGAGTATTTAGAATTTTATTCATGTACAACACCTTATTGATTTTTGTCAATTTTTAAAAATTGTCTGCAACTCGAAGGACGCTCCTTCGTGCATGCAATTGAGAACATTGAAATGCTTGTAATACTAAATTATTTAATATTGAAGTCGATTTATATCTCTCTTCTTTCTCTTCTTCTTTTCTCTATATTATATTTATCATTTATGTTCAATAACTCAGTAACTGTAAGACATTACATTTTTGTTAGCCGTTTCTGTATAAGATACAAAATTTACGTAATTTCTCGAAGTCACTATAAAAATCTTAATGAATTACATTCTTCGATACTTTTTCTGGAAGAATAACTTAGTCGATACAAAATTATATTATCTACTAAATTAATGTAAAAATAAAATAGTAAGCATCTAATACAGAACACGAAATTATTGTTAAATGAATGAAAATATTTCGCTACCTTATGTATTCAAAGCACACGAACTTCAAGTACTTAATTACTTATTAGTTATTATTATTATCATGGTCTGTACTACAAGACGACGAGACTGCTTTCAAACATCTGGATCTAAATATTTAATCCTTCTACATAGTTAGTTTCAACAGTCGCAGCATGCTGCGGAGTCTGTGGCGGTGAAGTCTGTGCGATTTCCCTAAATTACACTGAATGGCTCGCAATAAATGCATTTCGTCTTTCCGCGTGGAATCCGACGACTCATGGAACCTGAATAAATTCGATAGGAGTGGCTTCCGTTCACAAAGTTCCGTCGGTCTCAACGCTCAAAAGTTTTCGTATTCTGAACAGTTCCACAAAAAGAATAATATGTCACACAATTTAAAATCAGCAGCTCTAAGTCGTGTTTACCTCATGTTTAAAAAACGGTTATTCTTATTTTATTACTGGATTACAGAGGAGGAAGTGGTTTATTAAATTATTTATTTCCCATAATTTTAGCGAAAGAAATAAGGAAAAATTGTGGTAGTTATTGAGGTTCTCGTTATGGAAGAAAATTGATTGGAGACAGTAGGTACAGTAGATACGTTTCATTGGCTGACCAACATCTTAAAAATGTAAAAGAATATAACCGAATTTGTATTAGATATTTCTATCCTTACGTATAGTATACAAATTTTATGAAAGGAAGTACATACACATTCCTATTTCTGAATAAGGAATAATAAGAAAATCAAGAACAGTCATTTCACCATTATATGTTGGCTAATATCATTTCCATGTTTATATTAATTACTGTATTATATTATATTGAAATGAGCACCGGTATAGTTATCTGCCCTTACCAAACGTAAAGTCTAGATAACACAATACATATACTCAAATTTCTAAATTTTAGCCAAATTTCCTCCGTTTTGAACATACGATCCTTGACTGTTGTTCTTGTTTCTCCTACCCAGGGTCGATTTTAACAAGGCCGTGACTTTTTCACGAGCTCTCGCTGCGTTGCTGAGAAAAGCATCGCCGGTGGCGGGCACGATAGTCGAGAAAAATATGAAAGTTGCCGGCGCGACTTGAAATTCAGTTATTTGGCGAAACGTGGTCCCGCGGGTTTCGACACGCTCAGGGCCAGTTGTTACCTGCACGGAACGAACGTGGACACGCACTCGGACGTGACGTGTTTCGACGCTATCTAAGTGAAAAAGAATATTTGCATCGATAAAACTTCGCCATGAATTTGGTTTTCTTTGATGGGCGCGCCCCGGGGACTTGCCTCTAGCTTATTTTGCCGAGAAGCTTTGGCAAACTGGTCCGAACGACCTTAGTAGGTATATCTCGGCCAATACGAGATATTGTGGATGTGAAAATCTCTCTTGTCTAAGGAACGTTATTTCTTTTTCACCAATTATTGCAATAACGATTCAAGTGTAGACATTGTTGAAAATGAAATTTATGATTGAATATGCAGTCTTCTCGTAGTTTCATACTTTTCGAAAATTCTCACAGGCATGAATTATTATTCGGGCGAATTTTGTTTCTCTTATATTGCTCGATTAATGGAAATTTATAATGGATAATGAAAGTTACAGTGGAAGTATAGTATATTTTTTCTATTCAAATATGCTCCTCCACAAAGGCGGAGGCAAATATGTAGCTTTTATTGTCCCCGAATTGGCTAGGAACGAAAAATGTGCGTGAACGTAAGGTAACGTAGCAAACGGAGCTGAAAATTCGTCTGTTTTCGAAGCACAAAAGGATAGGAAATTTCTGTTTTAAATGGTGTGAAAAACACTGTGCAACAAAATTACCTTCGCAGTGAAATATTTACCGAAGAAACTCAGTGTTCCTTTTGCTCCGTTCTTAATTGCAAATGGGGCTAAGAATATTGGGAAACGATCAACCGTTTATCGTTGGATCTCCATGAAATAGATTGAATATGAATGGATAGATTAGATTGGAATAGGAGTTTTGGTAAACGAACTGGACGAAAGAAACGAAATACAAAGAATTTTCTCTCTACAATAAATCTCTCTACGTATCCCATATCTCATATATCACATAGCTCTATACAATAAACGCGATAGATTATTTACAGCGATTCGGCCTGCAGCACAATGATTTAGCAATCATTGATAAAAGAATCGAAGTTTTATTTCATCTTCGCTCATTTCTCTGCGAAACGTTCGTCTCCTCTGCTTGACTGGTATTTAAACAGGATGCCGATTGTGCTTCCAGTGGAAGATCACGAAGATATAAACTCATTTGGTCGCTGTTTCAGCGGCAGGTATGCGTAACAATTTTGGACTTCGCTTACCCCCCTCGAAGGGAGGGCTCTCGATACAAAATTTTGACCTCGAATAACGATTCTATAATTGACACACGAACGCAACATATACATATCCGTACCTCATCAGATAAATGAAACATTAAGAAGAGAAAAGAAACATGCCGCAAAAAAAACAAAAACAGAAAACGCAGCTACTGCTCATTAACAACGTCCACCAGGGGCTGTCTGTCGTGGCAAAGGGGATGGTACTCGGGAGGATTAACCCTGGTGAAATTTAGTGGCAGTCGAAAACACGTGTCACCCCTAAAAATGGAACTTTCGCAGCACTCTTAAAAGTTTCTCCGTCAGTTTATGATGGCTGTTTCGTCGGATACGTTAGTGGATGGTCTCTATGAAGCTATTCGGGGGGTGCCTACGCTCAGGAGGAATAACTAAAGGGTGCGAGGGCGGTCGACATCGGGGGCACCAGGGAGAGAAAACGTACGCGAAGGGCAGAAGGTGTCGCTGGCCTAGGCTAACGACTTCCTGATGAGGCAATGTAAACCGCAACTTCTTCGTAATGGACACCCCCGTCATCCAATATCGTCCTTAAAGTGGCTTTGCAAAGCTGTGCGACTATCGTACAGACGCTAGCTGAAACGCTGTACGAACTCTGTCACGGCTATCAGAAATATCGACGCAATTTGTACCTTCTGTCCTTCTTGCACAAGCGTGCGATACGTAGAGACCGATCCAGGCTTCTTCTATCAAACTGTTGCCTGGTATGCTTCGCAAACGTTAAATCGTTCTGCGAATAGGGTTTGTTAACTACATTTCAAATGTGGAGGAAAATGTTGCACTTTTATTTTAATTAAACAATGAGTGGTTTATTCCGAACGAATTTTATGTCACGTTTAGAATTATTCATTTTACGCCAATGCGACGATAGAAAGGTCAGTTTCTATTGGCCGTTATTTGGTGTTGAGTGGCGTAAAAGACTAGTAATGACTACGCAATGTGTCGTGAACTTAATCCTTGAAAGTCTGAATCAGGTCGAAGTTACTTTTTTTTATCAGATTTTTTATTCTAGATTACTTCTGAAGTGACACTTCAAATAAGACTTATTCCGACGGCAAATATTTTTACAAACCTTTGATCATAAATTGCAGCATGTCTGAAGATTCTAAAGGAGCGATTCCTGACTTGCACGGAAATTTTAATATAATTGGCACTGCAACGTGGTTTCCCAAATGTTGGGACAACATGAACGTCATAAATTACCAAAAAAAGACACTTATGCGAAAGCTTAAAATATTAAAGGATAAAATAAATTCCCAGAATTCTTATCGAGCGTATAGAAATTCATTATTTTGTTGAGAATTTGCGTATAGCACGCAAAGCATCTTTTCCCAACAAGAAAAATCGTACCTCCAATGAGTCGTAGAAATTTCTATCAATCGTCCTATCGACTGTACTGATTACCCTACAAAAGTTTCATGTCGCGTCAGAATTACAGAAGAATCAATGCGATGGAAAGTTAGTTTTGCGCAAAGGGAAGTTCATTTCATTGGCAAGCAGAACCGAGAGAGTAGATTCGAAGTTTTGGCACGTAAGAAACCGCCCTTAAAAGCTCGCAATATCCACTTAGCCGGCAGTCCGTCCAATTGAATATTTTACGACTTTATCTCGTTAAGTGTCTTCCCGAAATGCCGTTGGTTAAAGTGGGCGTTCGCTAGGAGTTACTGCTAGTATTTCGTTGCACTTTTTTTCTTGCGACTGGCTTGTCTCGTGTGGAATCTCGTACGATCACCGCCTACCAACGAGTATTTTATTCGTAATACTGCATCCGATTTTGCAGTACTTCCCGTCGAAATTGAAATTATTCAGATTAGTTAATTCTTCAGATTTCTCGACACTCGTCTATTTATATATTTATATCATTTGTATGATTTGATTTGCAGTTCGGAGCAGGTTATTGGGATTAAATATTGTACAGATCGATCGGTACCTGTCGACGTACATTTTCTACAAAGTTGGGCGAACAGGCTAGCTTAAAATTATTTAAGAATCCATAGGTCTTTGTCGATCCACACTTTCACTTTCACGTATAATTTTATATTTCATTTAAATAGCGTACGATACCGACAATAATAATGGGTAATAGAATATCCTGTCCCTTCCAAAAATTTCAACGACTATTTTATATAATCATTCGCAGATACACGAGCCATAATTTGGTATTCGCACCCTCTCGCACGTGTACTCGAAAAAATGTCTTCTATTCGACTCAGGTTCCCCTCAATATTTACCATCGTCCTTTAAACCAACCAAACTACCCAATTTCCTACTTACATCCTCCAATTTCTCAATATTCCTTCAATTACTCCTTTTTCTCATTAAACTGCCTCCTGGCCAGACACTTCGGTGCTCCATAGAGGTTCTGCGAAGGTGCGGCAGCTAAACCTGGTCCCTTTGAAATTCTCACAAATCACAAGGAAAAGATGGCGGAAAGGTAGCGGCGTAAAGAGGAACAGTGGTAGGAGTGCAGGATGAGGAGAAACACGGATATATCGTAGCATGAATTATGAAACAACGTGTTTAATGACGCGCCGGATCCAGCCCGCTGTAAATTTTCCACGAGGGGTTGAAGTTTTAAACCCTCCCTCTCCCCGTATCTCGCTCTCGCTCTCCCTCGGTGGCCCCGGCGAGCATTGTCATTCCTCTCGTACGACTCTCATTCCTGGGCCGCGCCGTCTCGACGTCCGCAGCCGGCAGCAGCTCATTGACTTTCCGCGCACGTTTTCCCAGCCGTCGGTGCTCGGGATACCAGGACACATTTTTCAGTTATTAGATACTCATTCCTAATTTTCTACGGTTCCCTCGTTTATTTTCCCGTTTCCTCATTTTCTATTGTTCGCCCCGGCTCAGCCGAGGGGGAAAGGAAGTGGGGTAGAAAGAGAAATAAAGAAAGGCGGCGGATAGCCTCTCGGTTTGTCCGTCGAACAACCATCACGGCGAACCGCATTTCTCTCCGTCGCGGAAAAATATCCTTTTTTACTTCCCTTTCACCCCCGCGTCTTGCCTTTTCTCTTTTCCCATCGCCGAGCCCCCCGGCAGGTTGTTCTCGAATTTATTAAGCGGCGAATGCTCGCAAATAATAGAGATCTACTCCCCCCTCTCTCCCCGCCGTTTTTCTATCAGTCTTCCCTCCCGTTGTTTTTCATCAATTCACGAAGTTCGATTCGTCCCGAGCCGGGCGATAATAAAAATCGTATTAAAGCCGAAATGAAGCACGTCCGCCGCGGCGAAGCAAGTCTTTACCCGTGCACGAGACACGGGGATTTTTCTATAAAACGAATCGATTTAAAGAGTATTGAAGATTTAATTAATGGGATCAACGGCACGGGGGAGCCGACGAGACAAAGCTATTCATCGAGGGATGAATCAGGGAACCCTCTGACGTATTAGCAAAGCTTCTCCGTTCGTTTCGGCTGCGGTTCGCTGGTTTATCAGTATATAAAATTTCCCATTCACCGGCCCCGGTTGTGAATTCCTCGTGGTGTGTTCGACAATATAAAGTCCGACGAATTATACCGGGAAACGCGAAATAATCTGGGGGAGAGGCTTCGAGGGTTACATCGTGCCGCATTAAAGCCTTTAAAGTCTTCCTCGATGCTCTTTATTATGGGGACCGCCGCTTTATAATAAGAGCTTTATATGAGCAAACGATTGGTACTCTGACGAGCATTTTTATTTGCTGGTGCCTCTTTTTTTCGAGGGGAGTGACACTTATTTGAGTATTTAATCTGAGCCAGATATTTGTGAAAATCTATAGAATTTTGGATTGCAGCAAAATAATACAATATAATATTGAATGGCTTCACGGTTGTTGCTGCTTGTCCTCAATTAGTCGTTGCCCAGTATTCGGTCGCGATTCATTGAACGAAGAATCCTGTTATACATACATGATTAGTATGAAATATAATTATTATTTTTAATGTAACGATTCGAATGTTCCACGGTACGAAAAAGTAGGTTGACTCGAATGCACATCGAGAAAAGGTGGATGTGGCCAACTTGAAATGGCCGGGAAGGGATTCCTGTCGTTGGAAATAAGAACGTTAGACCCGAAAGGAAAGAATTCATCAGCGACCCGAATTGCTGAATCAGATCCAAAAGACAAAGGATTCACAATCCGTTCAGCAATCCGATCGGTCGATGTCTTTTCTTCCTACATTTTTTTAAAAGCCGTATTCAACCACGAACTTTTACGTTTGGCGTTGGTATCACTTTGAATTTCGAGCTCTCTGTGATATCTTGGAGAATTCTATTGTTGTCCGAACTGCAAAGGCTGTAAAACCATCTCATTCCGACTGGACAGTTCCGGTGATAGACGAATAGCCTCGAGATTCTATTCAGTGGTCTGGCTAGTCGGTTCCTTTTCTCCTAGCAGCAATATTGTAAGGAACGAGACGTGTAAAGTGATGATTCAACGCGATAGACCTAATTCATCGTTTACGACGATCATTACACGGTAAAACGGTAGTTGTACACCGTTGTTAGAAATCGTATTGCCATGCCATGTTCGTGGTTGTCATATTACTGCACGTTCATAGGTTTCAGTCTTGCAAGTAGTCATTACATTTTCTGCCATTGATAATAATAGAGTCGGTAGGAAATGTACGTGGTGAATTGCGTGTTACTAGTTGTCTCTGTATTTACGATGATTACTGCATGACCATGAATCCATTCAAACGAAGAAACGATGAAATTGTGCTTGAATGTCTTTGCACAATTCTGCTTGTGCGTCTTCATAGTCGACTGATGACAGTAATTCGATGGCGAATTGCTAATCAAAGTAGCAGAGCTCGTGTGGACTGCGTATAAGCAGTAACAATCATTGCTTTTACTTGCTGATAATATCAATCATTTGTGACACTCGTTACACAACGTACGATTTTTCACTTGAAACGTAGCCCTCGATTTAGTAGAGATCCAACATTAATATTCATCCAACAATGATCCAACATATTCTGCAGAGGCGCTGACACACAAGTATGCACGTACGCGTTTAATTACTATTCCAATGCACAAATGCCTGATAGAAAATAATGCGAGTGCCGACAGACAACTATTCTCTTCAACTATTCACTACAAAGCTTCCTAACAATATCTCTAACAGTTGATTCTACTTTACATTCCCAGGCACAAGAATGTTGCACCAAAAGTGAAATCAAGTATTCCACCTGACTGTCGAATTTGTAGTGAATAATTACCCTTCGGATTCTAATTACTTCGTCCCACCAGAAACATGTGAATTTAAAAGGTGCAATACAATAATTAAACTTACACGCATATGTCAGTGTACCTACAGAACATATTCGAACCGCAATCACCCTGCTACATTCAAGTACAAGGGATCCAAGTAAATTGAATGTATCCCTCCAACGAAGAAATACGTTATTACCATCATTGAAAACCGTTGTTGGCTCGACAATCTAGCACGTCTACGTTTGATATCAAGGTAGACACCAGCCAAGCTACGCCATTTCTCGTAGCCGGTGTTTAAAGTCACGGTTGGCGTGTCCTGAAACCGATGGTTCACTGTTAGTATTCTCCAGGTTCGCTCGGTGTCATGGGGATCGTCTGATCCTTAGCCCGTCAGATTTTTACGTCAGCGCGAAGACGTTTGAAAAATGTGTCGTACGAAGCAACTGGCCGTCCTACGGTGTGAAACGAAAGAGGAGACTAGAGAATGCAAGATTTCTCCGGCGCAGAACGGACGAGACTTGGTCTTAGGGTTGCGACATACGTTTTGCATAATTTCGAAACATTTATATGTAGGTGCATACATATAATCGTTTGGCAGACATCATCCAATAAGAATAGAATTTTCGCGATGAATCATTTGGATCTTCCCCCTTTTTTCGCGTAGTTTCAATGGATTTTATTCTGGAACGTATTGCTTTTGCGGATAATTCATGAATGTATAAAATGAAAGGGCGGAATGGTGAATGATTTGTAGATTGGTAATTTGATTTTGGTGAAAATATCTATATAGATATTAAAAGAAACTTGCAGCTCCGTTGTGAAGAATAATTAGTAATTAATAATTACTTTTTTGAGAGTTGTGAAGTAGGATATTCTTAAATACAAAGAAGTACTTATCTTAAACGTTGATTAAGTTATGAAGTCTTCTTGTTAAAACCACGATGCTTCCCCCTTGTTGATAATGTATTGTATTATATATTTTCAAGAGAATTTCACTCATTGACAGGTTTAGAGAACACTTTTCATATCATCAACATACAAAACTGAATTTTCATTCCAATTTTCTTATCAATGATATTCCATAAATAGTCGTAAAATATCGTTGAACCTGAAGCCGGCTTCTTCGTGAAAAACCAGCTTTCGCCAATAAAATCTCAAGAGCATTTCATAAGTTTCCAAGTTTCCATACTTCTTGCATTCAATAACTCTTTTAAACTTCACCAGTAAATTAACTATGCGCGCAATTGTTCCATATGTAGCCGACCGCGTGCAATACATTTTTATCGGCAACGATTCACGAGATGTCGCGCAACGAGGACCTGTGGAGATTGTTGAGATGTTCTCCGTGAAATTTACGTCGGTGTGTCGCCAATTATCGTTGAAGATCGCGAACGGTATCGATATGTCGAATGCACCACAACTTCCGTTTAATTGAAAGTTTTCAGTAACGAGCCTCGCGCACTCGGTTGAATAAAATCACATCGCGTGCTCAACCGGAAATTATGGTTAAACCAAATCGGAATCGAGCCGTTTTGCAGCATGAATGGATTCGCCGATGCAAATCTAGCTAAGCGCGTATGTACTCACGTAATAGCTGATGAGTAGAGAATAATTTGGTACGGCAGGTTATTTGTAAATATGATTGAAGAAAATTCAATAGACGTTACACTGATTGCTCAATTGAGTTTTTAGACACAATTTTCTGTGAGTTACATGTTTTTTGGCCTATGAATAATTCTTTTAATTGCAGTACTTTCTCTATAAAAAATCATATAGCAATTGTTCTGGCAAGGTTTATTTCTAAATAAATTAAGATTTTCTAGATAAATTTGCATTATTTATTTGTTTTTTTTCTGGTGCATTCTTTTGCTTTATTGTGCCAAAGAATTTCGATTGACTTCTTCTAAATTCAATTTATCCACAGCTGTGCTTCAATTTCCATCAGACTATCTAGACAAAAAATTACGGTGTAACACACAGTTCGCGATTGCGTCCAATTGAAAAGAACCCTGTGCAATATAAATATAATTCTGCGAAACAACGAAGCCAGACAGCGAAAAACTTCAAATTCCATGGCGTTATTAGTGACCAACGCGTTCAGCGCCGTGGGCACAGTGTCCCTGGCAAATGAAAGTCGTTCACGTGCTTAAAAAACAATTTTAAAAAAGCGCGTAAAACAAATACAAACAAGGGCGTAAAGCGAAGGTAGGCAAGAGTACGTAATATTAAACGTTGAAAAGAATCCAGAACGAGGAGAGTTACAGTTCCCCCGGGCGAATCCGCGATTTTTATTTTCCTACGAAAATCTGCACGAAAAGAATTTCAAGTGGAACACACGAGCGTGGTCAAACATAAATTAACAGAAAACTGAATCGCGATGCCTGGTTGGTGTGCGTGAGCTCGACCATCTTCTTCCTGGTATCGGTCTTGTTCGCATACAATTCATATCTCTGATATCATTAATGTACCTAATTAGGTTAATGGAGTGATACTGAGCAGTATCTTGGTTGACTGCGAGCTGCTAAATGTGAGCTATGACGTTGATCACTGAGGGTAGAGTTTTTCGGAGCGGTACATTTTAATAAAGAAATGGAATTTTAACTAATCGTTAACTGCATCGTCGTCGCTTCTGATATTTACGAAGTGCCGCGTGTTTTAAGCGATTGGTAATAATTTCTGATAAATCGTGGCACAGTTTTCGGTGAATTGTGTAACAGAAAAATGGAGCTGAAGGATTTATCGCAGGTCTCTTTTTGGAAAATTAAATTGGCTCCCCCGAAAATATTGCGAACGTACGAAAGCTGGTTTTGAATTGCTGATACACGCGTGTCTGCCGCACGGAGGCACAGACTCTTTATTAGTAGGTAGAATTGAATTTTTGTGAAATTCAATTTACACTGCAAACGGGAGAATACTAATATAATCATAGATGTCTACTGTTGTACACTTATTGCATTTGCAATGAGTGGGGATGTTAGACCGTTTCGAGTTTTCTTTACCAACCAGGAAAACAGGTAATATACCTACTTAAAAGCACTGTAATTAATCGGCGACACAGTATTGAAATGAATCTGTGTATAACGTGGCGGACTATTTTTAATTATATTTCATCTATTTTAACCTCCCCGTGTTTAAAGTTCTCAATGTACATGAAACCAAGCTATATTTCTCAAATCCTGCTCGAAACATTTCATTTTCCTCGGAATGAAATTTATATCTCCATAGGATGCTGTTTTTTCAAATGAGATAAATTCCGACTTCTAATTTCTCGACTACATAGTTTTTACGCGCCTGAATTCCTCCACTCACATTCATCTTCGCATCAGCTTTTCCCTATATTAAAGTTCAGCTAATTTACATCAACGGAGGCGCGGTCGTCACCGGCATAGAAAAATAGTGCAACAATGGTGCAACTTCCGCGGCTTACTCAAATACCACATTTGCCACGTAGTCGTCCGGCGGCGACGCGATATCTATATAAATACTTGAATCTCGTTCGTAGCATTCGAGTGGCCGCGAAATATTCGTATATTAAATTATTCAAGCCTTATCATTCCCCGTGGCGCGTACACGCGGGCGCAGCTACGCGTTCTCCGCTTCTTCGTATCGCATCCCAAACCCTCCTCCCTTCGCTCCCCCCTTCACCATCCACCCTCGCGACTCCGTCCTCAGTTTCTGAAATTAGAAAACTTTTTATGTACGCCAATTTTTAACCAGCGCGCCCACTTCACCGGTAATTACTTTTTAAGCTTCTCTTTTGCATATTATCTTCGGCGTTTCCGGCGGAAGCCCGTAATTTCGAATTTGTATCGCCGCGGGATCACCACCGCTTCATAACGTTATCCCGTCCCTGTCGCGCCTCCGCGTCCACGAATTTCTCTCACCGTTCCGCGGGAACGCCTGTTACCTCTCCACTTCTCTGCCCAAACACTTCTCCCTCCATTCATCCGACGATCCGCGCTTTCGTCTTTGGACTTTCCTCTGGGCCGTCGGAGAAAAACCGTCGGATTAAAGTAAGCCGAGCAGCGGCCACTTTTTTCCCCGCGTTTCGTTCGTCATTACGTAATTATTCCTGGCCCGCGAGCCGCCGGACGTTCCCGTTCGTGCCGCGGAACGAGTTTTTTGCCGCGATCCTTCGACGGTATTTTCGCCGGGCGGGCCCCGTCAGAAATACATCTGCTAATTTGCATGGTAAATTTGCCCACGGCAGCGTAACGCTTCGAGCAGAGTCTACGGAGACTCGGTAAGGACGTCGTTTGCGGCCTGTTTGCCCGTACCCTGCTGCGTTTTCACGGTCCACCTCCGCGACGCCGGTGGACGATGAAAAGAATATCGTTTCCATGAATGTTCCACGCCGAAATGGAACAGGGGGGAAGGGACATATTCAGAAAACGGGCACGGGGTTGTTAAGCCGGACTTCTGCACACCGACTGGGAATTATGTTAACGAGAAATATAACGATACGATCGTACGATGTTTGGATGATAATTCGTTGCATTTGGTGGGAAAGAACGACTGGTTCATGGATAGGAGATTTTTTCCTGTTTTGTTACGAATGAGATGTCTTTATTTCGAATTTATTTGTGTGCCCATTTTAATAAAATTCTGGTCGTTCGTTGCGGTTGTTGCGGTAGATAGTGCATTAGGGTTGTCAATTGAATTATTACTATTTCTTCTTCTTGTTGTCGTATGTGTTTGGTTTAGGACACTGGATGGAAGGTAGCTGGGCCATGCATGGTTTATTTAAAATATTATGTATGTTTCTATTTATTTCGTTCATTTTTGAGATATTTACTTTTCAATTTTATTCTTTTATTCTGTTGTATATTGGATGCTATATTTATGGATATATATATTTTATATAGAATTATAAGAAGCAATCATGTTGGGATGAGACTAAAAGAAAGGGACCAGCAGGTTCAAAGGCAGGGGCAAGGCAATGCAATAGAGAGGGGCAGATACAATAATAGATATAAGCACATAAGGACGGGGGTGCTAACGGAGTACCTGGCCAAGGAGGGTAGGTAAAACAACCAAAGGCTGATAGCAAGGGCGAGGTGCGGGAACACGGAGACGTGGAATACATATTGGAAAGATGATGAAGAAAGGAGATGCGAATTATGCAAGGAGGGGTGGGGGACCTTGGAACATATGGTAAGAGATTGCAGGGAGCTGGAAAGAGGGAACATGGGGGTTGGAGATCTGGTCAGTGGTAGGAAACGCGAGGAGGCAGAAGAATGCTTAAGAGAGCTGGAAAGGAAAATAAGAGAGAAAAAGAAGGAATAGGGAGGACAAGAGTGGGGATAGATGGCATTGAATGTGAAAGAGAGATACAAATGCTATAACTTACAAATTAGGGTATAGTGTATAGTATTAGTGTACATTATATTAGTGTATAGTATAAGGTTATAGATAATAGTTTAGGGTTATAGATAATAAGTAAATAGGAATAAAGAAATGTAGCGTAAGGCAGATGAAGGAGAACGTAATGTAAGGTAAAATTAAGAATGTAAAACAAGTTCCTTTTCATGGCTGTGAGGCCGAAAAGCAAATAAAATTCTATTCAATTCTATTCTATAAGAAGCAGTCGTAAGGAAAGTGCTAATCTTTTCAGCTAGAACTATTACGAAATAATATGAATAATGGGTTATCCTATCTTTCTACTTCGAACTTTTCAATTCAATTCACGAACCTACTGTTTAAATATCGTTCTTTCATTGTTACGTTCTTAATAACTTGCGCGATGTTATTGAAGGTTAATGTTAACGCTTCACGAAACACCGGTTACGTTATTATTCGCTATTGTTATTATTATTTATTTTAATCCTGCTTACAGCCAACACACAAATATATTTTAAAATCACCAGCAATCAATTCATCGCATAACCTTATTACTCTCACTACCTTGAGAATTAATCTCAATCATTAATCTCTAAATCTCTCCTCCTTTAACAAGTTACCAAGTCCATTTATTCTTTTTCTCTTTTTTCACCAATACAATTTCCGTTTTGTTTGCCTCGTCACGAGAATGAGCAACCGTTTTTCTCATTGAACGTAACCGGCGACAAACTTCCACCCTCTCTCGCCCCCTTTTCTCTAGTTCGTATTAACTCGATCGCTCTAGTTATCCCGGGAATGTCCCGTTTTGTACCCCCAGGAAAAAAGATAATCGAAGAAGTACCGATCGCTGCCGGCTGGATTCCTAAACCCGTTCAAAGGAACTTCTGCTACCTTTCAAATTATCGAGCCAGCGCATCGAAGCACGAACCGAATATAGAGTTATAGGTATACTACTGGCGATTCGTTTGAAGAACAATCACTTTCGTGTGATTTCACCCCCGCAATTGTGAGCCCGAAATTATGAACGAAACCGAAATCAATAGGTTAAGAGAATACAGACTTTTTTTGACGATCGCGTATTCATTAAATGAGTAAATGACTAATAATAATGTGTTGTCCTCTGGTTTTGTCAACAAATTGAGTAGTTTAATATATTAATCTAGTAATTCAGACGTTACGATATTTCGCTTAGTAGTTGATGCTTTTCCGACGTGTCATCGACATGGATCCATCTTATAGTACATAATTCGTGCAGGGTCTGCCTACCTTCTCGTATTTTGTCGAAATTAGAGCACGCAGCGGTATTAATAACCCCGATTTCGTCGCACGCAGATATTCTCGGCGTTGACCGACTTCTGGACCGTGAACTTTCAGGGAAAATAGAAATGCAAGAGTGCTGCACTTTCTGCGGTGGTATCGCATAAAGGGTAACTAGAATCGTACGCAATAGGGAAGAAAACTTAATGAGGGAGCTGCGACAGAAACATAATTAATTTAATGGCAATCCTTTCGTGCCACGATTTCTTTTTCTCGCAAATTCGTGTATGATCAAAGTATCCCGAATGGTTCGAATGTAAAATTAAGTACAGTTCTGTGTTGTCGGTACGTGAAATTTGAATTACTGTGAATACGTACTGTAATTGACATTCGTTTTCGCACATTTCATTCTTGCATTATATGTATTCGCGCAATGCAACTATGTTTGAATATATTCGACAATATGAAAAACATATTTACGTTCATTTTCTTACCCCGCTGCTATTTTTATCTTCCATCAATCAGCAATGAATACTAAACCTACGCTCATTTGAATCAATATAATCTAAATATTATTCTGATATTATCCGAATATTGCGCCATTATATTGTATTATATGATTTATCGCAAACATTCACAACCAATGCTTACTGTAACACTCAGACAACGCATAACAGAAAACCATTTTTACTTCATTCACCGGATCTAGTTCATCTTTTCATTAAATATTTGTCATCCGTTGCCGGCAATGAATTTCAACATCCCCCGCTTGATTTGATCGCGACTAGATCGATTGTCACAACTATATGTATATTTCGTTTCACGATTGCGCCACGAAAATTCAGTACAGTTCCCAAAGTAATCGCGGCACCAACTTATGTACAATCCCCGCATCATTCACGCGACCCCGGCAAGCCACTCAACCGCAAACCACCCCGCTGAACATACGCGTTATCATGCCATTTCTCTCGCCTACCCCGTGAACACTGCGAAACAACAATTTAACATATTCTTATCTTTCTGTTTCAGGTAAGTCCGGCATATATACACGACGCATACGAAACCGGGGGGTGTATCGAAAGCAGAGGTATGGGGAAACGGGGCGAACAACAGGTCGCGATAATGCGGCAATTAACGCGAAAAGCTGGCTGCTTCCGAGGGAAATCGCAATGCATTCTGACGCTGGCGCGCGAAATAGGTACGTCGTGGAATGAAAGCATAAATGGGTGTTAGGGGGGTGGGCCGACGGGGGCGAGGGGAGGAGAAGGAAGAAAAGATCGGTGGAAAGTTGGTTTCGAGCTGGCGAGCCACTTAGAAGGGCGGTTTCGTGTAACGACGTTACGCGAGGAACGCGCGATGGTCGTTAACGACAGTTTAAACCCTGTCCGGAATAATGGATCGTACGGTTGTTCTGTTTAACGATATCCGGATAATACGCGGCCTTCGTATAACCACTGCTATAAATAAATAAAAATTTCCAATTTTCTCCCACTCTGCTTCGTTCGGGAGCGTCCGTCTCTGTACGATAATGCCCGCTCAGATCTTCACTTGGCCGCTATCCCCATGTGTACGAGCTGTCGGACGAAATGTAGACAAGGGCGGATAACACGGAAGAACAGTGGCCGCGAAAGAGGCACGAAGTCTGTGCGTATCATTTGTTAACGGTGGATTTGTATGTTTTCGTTAAGGCCTTTATGGCTGTCCTCTTGAAAATCGAATGGAAAATATGCTTGAATGGCTGGTTAAATGGTATCCGTAAATTATATCAACAGGTTTTCCTTTGCAAGATATTCATCGAAAGTTTTTTTTTATCAATTTTGGAGTTACTATAACGCGTTAGGTATGTTGCCTGACGATGGCGGCGAAATTAAGATAGCAGCGACGAGATTTGCTCTGCTCCTGATTTTTCTGACAGATTCGTGAATTAGAGGCGTGAACTGAAGTTGAATTGCGGCGAACGAGGACTTGACTATCGCGCATAAACTTACCCTGTTTTGTGTTGTGTATACGTATGTACTTACATGTATACATTGGGCTGGGTATGAATGTATCATATTTGGTTGGACTTTGTAACTTAGGTGCGGGTGGATTGACAGGGCTACAGGTATATGCTTAATTTATGACGCTGGCTGCGCAAGGGTCGTGGAATTATCCCCTGTTGGGGCTCAACACAATACGAGAGATACAGATGAGCTTCTGCGTTGGAAATTGGTTGAATCGCAAGTACAAAGTTTCAGTCAGTTCCGTATTTTCACATAACTGTATCGATTTAATCAACTTGGTGCAACTCAGGTGTAGGTATAAATTAAATTTTTCTTTTTAAATGGAAAATACCTAAATTATTCATTTTCAATGCACACATAGCAACAGTTGCAAAGCGATACGTTGCTTAAACTACTAAAAGGTGATACGGGTCAGGGGAAATTTGACTTGAACCAATTCTTCAATATAAGTATGCAATGAAATATTGTCGGAAAATGTGAAGCAATTGATGTTTGATAATAAGTACAGATTCAGTGAATTGTGTCTGTAGAGTTTTCACATTTTCTTATCCCTTAATTTCGTAACTATTCAAATCATTCGTATATGTCAATATTACTGTACTCTCTCTCTATCTCTCTCTCTATTTTTAGTCTATTTGTTATTCAATCATTATACAAATATAAATACTTGATTTTGCAGATTTCAGTTAAAATACGTACTTTAATTTAGAAGCGATCCAACAAATTAAAAACTTCGTATTTCAATTCTGGAGTAACACGCAATATTTCAAAACAGTTCGAAAATTTTAAAGGCAGCAGATGTTCTAAATATTGGCTTTTGTAAATATCAGCTTTTGTAACACCTCTACGGAAATGTTCCACGCAATTTCCGTTCGTCTGGACGTAAATGTTACTGCTTCGTGACGAGACGGCGGCATAGCTGAACAAAAATTTCTATTTTCGACCACTCTGCGTCAGTTCTACGATAACAGTAACGTGACATTTAAACGGTATCTGGCTCGAAATATCGAAGTTTGCCAGAAACCATCGAAACGCAGCCAGTGTCGCGATTACTTTGCCGCCCCCAAAACACGACTGTCTTCGTGCCGCCCTTGTCAGAAAAGTTTCCCTCGTTAAGGGACAGAAGTTGGTCTAATTGCAATTTGGCCCTGTACTAAGAAAAAAGGCTACGTTTCTTGATCCACGTATTCGTTTTATTTTGAAGAATAAATAATTCAAGCAGAGAAAAGGGAAGAAAAGGGAACAACATTTCGTCGCTATTTCGAGTTTCGAGGTATACTGATAGCACTCTCGCGATCGATTTTTTTTTTCATTTGAACGACCGTTTCAGTACTGTGGCAATCCTTGACGAATTTCGCAGCAAACAAATTTTTAGCTCGAGACCTTGATGACTTTCAACTTTCGGTAACGAGGCTTGAAAAAGTCAATTGTTACCAGGTCGTAATAAATGCTTGTAAACGTACAGGTCCACGAGCAACGTACCATTCTTGACGAACATGTTTCGCACGCGTCGTTATCCCTTCTGTGCCAAAGTGGTAAACGTTCTGTTTTAAAATTTTCTCCAATTACAAGCGGCGCGCTGGATTCAAGCGTGCTCGACAGTTCGTCGAGTTTTAACGAATCGCCACGGGAAATTAACTTCGTTATTATTATTGCAACTTGCAACTTATTTTTTAGTTCAAATACTGTGCTCATTGGTTGCAAATTGATTGTAAATTGATTGTAAATTGTTTATCCAGACCGGGGACCCTTGTCTGTCGCTTCCAAATTATTCTGCACGATGTTTAACTACGTGTCGTTGTTCTGGATTGAAATATCCCCTGACATCGAGTAGCAGTAAATATGCTGTTGAAAATGGATTAGTGGATTATTGATGCAGCACCATTCTTATTTTATCGTTTGATGATTATCGGGGTGATTGATGCTTTGTTGATTTCAAGCTTCTGGTATAATTTCATATAGTTTAATTATTTAATTTGGAATATAAATTTCGAAATAACTTATGCTTTTCAAACTGGTTGTCGTCGTAGATTGTGGGCCATGAATACAAGTATTTTATTGCTGCAAACTGTTATAATTACAATTTCGTAACATAATATAAATTCAATACCTTGATTTTTCATTAGTAAACTTCTCATTTATATTTTATTGTTCTATAAGAGTTGCACCCTTAACAAAGGCACTGCGCATTGGAACGTCCAATTCTACTTTTATTTGTTGTAGCCGTACTATGTAGTTAAATTTTGCAATGCATGCAATTTCATAGTATTTGAACAGGATAAAGTTACATTCCTAATATAAATGCATGTTCTACGAAATTCTGGGTAGAAGCCAGAGTACCTTGCTTCGCTAAGAGGTTCACAGAAAAATAAAATTTAAAGTAGCGACCTTAATCTTGCAGTCTGTATTATACATGCAACGTAACCGTCCCTATGTCGTAACGAAGGATTAAAGAATATTATTTAAAGTCTTCCTCTCTGTTTTTATTCTCCGACCTTTTCGCCTCAAAATTCTGCAATCTCACAGAATAATTAGTAGCCTTTCTATTGCTAAAATTTTTAAATAATTCTACTTTTGCAATTCTAATACACAATCATTCAGCCCATACAATCTCTTTCTAATTGTTCCAATAACTGCGCAGTTTGGTAAATAATTCCAAATGAAACCAAACCACATTTTTCCCGAACAGACCTCCGAAACGGATTACAAACGAGATAATAATTATTCCCACGAAAGTCACAGATCCGCGCACGAAAAATCAACGTTGGACCCCAACATCCGCCTCACTAATTGGCAATTCGTTAGGGCGGTATAATTTTTCGTTCACGACTTTTGTAAGTCGCGGATTGGAAAACACAACAAATAGTTTTCAATAAGGAAGTTTTCTCGTACGCGGTGATGCAGGTGCGCGGAACTTGCGCCACGAGAGTTTAAGACACCGGGGGAATAAAAGTTGGGCCGAGTTTTTAAAAGAGTTCCGTGCTTTCCGTCGCTTAAAGACCGCACGGTTCGAATTTCCCCCTTTTCTCGTCTCGTATTTTCTCTTCTTCGCGACCGCGAAGGCAAACCCAGGACGTCCCTTCGCCGAGATCGACGTAATCCCCTTTGTAATTTTGCATGTTCCGTGGAAGCAACGTTTGTCTTGAAATCGAATAAACGCCGGCGCGATAACTTGCTGACAAGGGAAGGAAAAATGTTGTGTCGGTAAGAATATGTCTGTGCAGATGGGTATGGAAAATAGGTTTATATAAAATGGGATTTTTGTTACGTATATAGTACAGTAAAGTTAGAAGAGAAATGGAATGCAAATTTGATTGTTTAATATTAATTATGATAAAGAGCCATTAAAATATGAAAGGCTTCCCTTGTAGCGAATTGATATCTCGTTGGATTAATCACATTCGTAACTAGTTTTCGAATTGAATGCTATCTGTATTACAAACCTTATATTAGCAATTTTCCTGTTAAAATTTCCAAAGGGAAAAAATGGAATTAATAATTCTTTCCAAGGAGACTTCTTTCTGCCTGCGATTTCTTAGTTCCAATTCATAATTCGACCTAATTCTAAAAAGGCTGGCTTAATTAAAATCATTGATGTAAGAAAGAAATTCTTTTGGTTCTCTCATATACAGTAGAATTTTCCAATTCAATATGTTTTATCCATAACTATTTTTTAGCTAAATTTAACAAAATGTTTGGGAAATAAATGTGTGCATAATATGCTTCAGCGTAAGAAATGGATAATATAAAAATACGTATTTTCAAAATGTTATCTGAAAAATAATTGGTAGTCGACTTTTGCCCGAGTGCTTCCCGAGTTATGTACATCGTTTACACGTGGCTTTCTTGAAATAAGTAGAGCAAGCGCAGCACCTATGGAATACCAGTTTCGTCAAGATCAATAAAAAAAATGATAGCAGAAGATGGGGACAAATAAAACTATAAAATCGTGAGGAAACTAATAAACGATTATATTTCAAACTATGAATAACCATAAAAAACATAAGCTGTCTGAAACTTTGGTTTAATTGAAAAGTGATACAAAGTAAAGACTCGGCGGTATTCCAAATTACCTTCTCTTTGTTAGAATTTAAAAAACAATATTTACATATTAAAATTGTCATGTCTGTCGTTTTCTTCAAGTAACAAAAGCACGTTCGCTTAACAAATGCAGCTGGCATACGATCTCCTCTTCCCCAGAAATTCTCGTGCGATCGCTGGGAAATTATCATGCGACACGATCGTCCTCTAGTAGCCGGTTCAAATTCACCAGGGGAGCCAGCGGCGAAATTAAGGTTAATACGAGGAGGAGAGCGTGGACTATTTGTCGACGAGGTCAACAGCAGGAAGGAAGGAGATGGTTCGACGCGTTTCGATGCCATCCAGATATTCCAATAGCGTTCCTCGAAATAAAATAATGGTGGAGTCGCACTCAGCACTTTCCTTCGCTTCTGCTTTTTCGACTTCTCGCCCCCTCTTCCTCTCTCTCTCTCTCTCTCTGTCTCTCTTTCATTCTCTTTCTCCTTCTCTTTCTCTACGGACTAGCAATATCCGATTAACTTATGTTGTTCGAAAATTCCGTGGATAGTGCTTTCGCTGGTACCTACATTCCTATTATGTCTCCCACGTGATTTTCTCTTTGAGAATGCAACGTAACGTGCGCACACCGTCTCGCTCCATTTTATTACAATATTCCCCCGAACGTGTGTGTGATCGAAATTACGCTTTCTGATTAAACTTTAACGCGTCTTTCACCTTCTCGCCGCAGGTGAAGTTATCGTTGTAACGACGGGAAACGAGCATTTTGTAATTTTGGGGGTTACTGGCGAGCAGTGATACGCCAAGGGTGTATTATAGCATTCTGTGAGCTTGAGAAGGTAATTAACGTTCACGTGAGTTAATGACGTTAGACGTAAATTTCAATACATGAGATGAATTGTTTTTTAAGGATAGGTTTTAACGACATCGCCGTGTTACCTTTACACGCGCTTAATTAATTGCAGATGCGATACGTAACAGATAAGTAAGAAATGATATTTCCTTTTTCGAAATTTCTAATAATATCACAGTATCAGTAAGCGAAAATAATGTTAAAATCTCAATTAATACGGGGAATAATTTAAACTATTTTAAAGTACCCCCCGGGGATTTGACTTTTACCAAACTCGAACGTCTTGCTCGCAACGAAACAAATTCCCAAGAATTGTATTAAATTGATTGAATCGATTCAAAAATGGCAAACGTTTATCGAAATTCATTTTCGCGGTTGTCAATAATTTTTACAAGGCTATGTCCCTTCTAAGAATAGGAAGTGACATAGCAATAGACATGAATAGCAATAGACATTAGCCATCTGATGATGAGGGACAAACAGAAGCGTGATGCATGAAGGAAGCTATGTCCAATATATTATTTATTCGCATATTGAATCATCGCGTTCGTGACTGTGCCATCTCCACTTTTATTAAACAATTTTAATATCCGTGTAAACACGCGCCACGATATATCATCCGGTAATACTCTTATCGCGAACCGTGAAGTAGGGAGAATTGGATAGTAGCGGAACATTTTTCACTTCCCGAATGATATACCGTTCCTGGCGCGAAGATGCTTCTCCGTCGATCTTTTATGCACAGGCGCGCAGTCCTAAATTTTCGTTTTTAAATTATGAAATTCGTATTTCCCGCATGATAACAGAACGTGCTCCATTGTTCCATTTAAATGATTATTTTATCGCTAGATCGTCGGACGAAGAAAGTGATCAGTTCAATGAATTGTTAAACCATGATCATATTCTTGTATTAACTACACTTTGTTGTACAGCTTCCCATAATTTCTCGGATAAATGCGAACTAGTTACTCCACTCTTTGAACGAATTTTTCAATCCGCCTGTTTTTAATATCCCCGTTTCGTTCTTTATCCGCGATAATCGTGGTTATCGATCGACTGACAACGGGATCGAGAAAGTTCGAGGGGAATTTACCAAGAATTTCGATTCCCGAAACCCCAGTTTCCATGGAAAAGGTATCCAGATAGTAGAACATTTCAGACACTCGACTATTCGGATAATGAGAGTTTGCATAATGGCGATTCTACCCTGCTTCGTAAACTCCCATTTCCCTGCAATTCCTTTTCGCTTTTTCTTCCCTTTTCCCTTCACGTCCGTTTAAATCCATTCGAGGTCTGGTATTTATTAAACCCCGATTGGCATTCGTAGATACGTTTAATATACGAATTGTTTCCGCCTTTTCTATCGAACAGTTCTCATCTCTTCGTTTTCAACCGGAACGCGCGTTCTTTAGAAACGCGTCCACGTTGTTGTTCTGCTATTATGGTTGTCTACCTTATTTCCCCGTCCTTTCATCCTGCTTAATTGGAAATTCATTCCGATTTAGAAAAGAAAGCCGTTCCATGCAGCTCGTTGGAAAAATAGCAGGAGAAATAATTACTCGCCCGTTGTTAAACATCTTTTCCGCTTCAACGCCGCGAGCGCTCACGTTCTGTCACTCTGTATTCCGGGCACAATGCGCCACGGTAATAACAGATCGTTGAGATAACAACGTCTGACAATCGTTGTTGCACTCGTGACACAGTAATTCCCGATGACAAGCACGAACCGGCTATCACGGGATAATAAGTGCATCAGAAATGGATGGAAGACGAATGTTACTTGCATGAGTCATACGTACGAAGCAATAAAACATACGGCAGACTGCCATTGCGCATGTAACTCTCGAGATCCACGATCGTTGATGCTCCGGGAAAGGCAGTTGATTACCTTGTTACTTCGATTAAGACTGTACATTGTGCTTAAACGACGGCATACACTATCGGCCAAAAGTTTAGAATTCATCATTTCGCTCGTGTGCCCTCGAAGAGGCAAATGTTCTCCATACACGAAACCGAAAAGTAATATTTAATTAGTGACGAAGAGGTGTATGTATAAATACATGGATACTTTGTATATTCGATAATCTCAGATACAATTTATATAAATAATTGCAGTAGATATGCATTCTAGTGAAGAATGTTTGTAAGTCACTTAGCTTATCCGAAATGAACAATTGTTTATACCTTTTGTAGGGGATTCCTTTTGATACTTTTTCTTTGAAATTAATGACCAGTGAAATTATAATTTCGTATTCGGATAAGTAATTTCATTAACGAAATGCTTCACTGAAAATACTCTCGCGTTTGATAATCATTTAGATTCCAGCGGGGCAAAACGGTGCCTAACTTTAAACGAAATGAGTCTGTAGTCGAATAGGAGTTAAATCCGTTGCTAAATCTTGTTACATTTTTGCACGCATGTCATCAGATTGATGCATTAACATTCGAAGAATGTTTGCTTTGTTGTATGTATACAGAATAATATAGCTCTTGTGTTCCTACATACGCAGTGTCCTTTGAATAATTATTAGCAGTACTGGACATACATGTGTCTGTTATGACGAAGAGAGTAGAATCGCAAGAACGAATGCAAGTGACCAAGTCTATGATACGATAATTTTAAAAGTACAATTTTCTTTTAAATATGGTGATCGCAAAAAGGGGAAAGTACTACATTCTACCCAATAATTCTAATTCTATTAGGAACTTAAATAACTCAGATTCAACGATCTATAATGTAGAAAACGATCGGCACACAGCCATCCTGTAATGGAATTGGATTGTGAAACCAAGTAGGTACCATACGCAACTGTGACACTAGAAATTATCGACAGGTCTTGATATATAATTTAGGTATAAGTTCGACCGATTACGAAGTTAAAAATGGCTGAATGGAATGATAAAACTGTTCTCTCGTCTTATTAAATATCATAAGTTCCTGCAACGATTCCCATATGATGTTAATAATGTTAAAACAAGAAATCTGGAAATCATAATTTCGACGGGCTTAGTAGTTCTAGTGTTAATAGGACGATCCATTTGTCTCAATAGAAGATAATCTTGAGGGGGCCAGAAACAGAGTCGCAATATTTTTCGCGAGCTGCCGCCCTTTGTTCATCGCCACTAACTCGCGTCTTGTTTTCGTTTCTGGCATTCGAAACGATCGAGATATCCCGCGGCTTTCGGTCATGTCAACCTTCTAGGGGCGCCCCATTGTCCTGCACCTTTCAGTCTTGGAAATGAAGTAATGGAAGCGCGCTTCGAACTCCCTTTTCGTCGCAGCACGACATGGCCCTCGCCCTCTCTCTCTCTATCTTTTCTCCTTTCACTTCTTAACCCTTCGTTTCCTCTTTCTCGTCCTCCTTTCTGTTGCTTCGAGATTGCATTGGTCCGAATAGCTAAGTTGAAATCACTGTTGTACCGCGACTTCATGGTATCTTTCGAACGAGAATTGTTTGGCACAGTTCTCGAGATGTGCCGGTGGTTTGAGTGAACGTGAATTTATATTTTGCAATAATGCTAAATTGATGGCGGGTGGCACGATTAATTCGAATTCTGCATTGCACAACGGTCTGCTAAATATATTCGTACCTGTGATAATGTAATTGTGTATTTTTAGAGAAGGACGCCTCGCAGGAATAGACGTAATTACAATTGAATGAATAAATATCCTCCACTTGGGAATTTCGTTTTAATGAAAAGATTACACAATTCAATAGATGTTCAATCATTTTTCTACGACGTCGGTGAATTATCTCTTCGAGTCTGAGTCAAAGTTTTTAAAGATATAATTATTGAATGTAGATTTCATTTTTTACATTGTTAGAGTAATTTGACCCGGTCGTTACGGCTATGTCGTTCGTGAGTATGATTCCGCCGAACGGATGCTGTATTCGCGAATAAGGTTCTCCTGCAGGCATGGGGCAGTTACAACGCGAACGCATACTTTACTGTGGGGTGGGTATAACATTTGATGCATGGTAAAATAATGTAAATTGCTGTTGAATTGTGCGAGGAGTAGGATATTACAATGTAATCCATAGTGACCGGTAGGATACAGTGAGTGTGCAACAATGGGCCACTGTAGTCATCCGTAGTATCGAAAGGGTTCAATTCATATTCCGCCCGCCCTCTGTCCCTCTATTCAATCAATATTTATTCCATCTCCCTCAAAATATTTTTTCCATTTCCATAACTTATTGGAGCAACAAACTGCTACAGCACAACCTATCTCCAAATACGCTCTCGAAACTAACAAGCATCCGTCAGAAACACTTCGCTCCACTACAAATACAACGACCATAAATAACCATTTTCCGACATTCAATGATTGCCTACGTTCTCTGGCATTTCGGCAATTATGAAATATAATGGCACCTCGGCATTCGGTACTTAATAAACAACAATTAGTTTCCACCTATCACTCAGCTTTCCGACCTTATCTACTTCTTTCCAATATCGCCTTCGTTCTCCTCTTCCCATCATGACCAACTACTTCGAGCCGCAGCGTTCGTTTTTAAATAGTCCTCCTCGTCGCGTTAGAAGTTTATATCTCGCGCCACTCAAACTTCCTCTACCTTCCTCCACCCTTCTATCTCTCGTCCTATTTTTCATCAACTCCCTTGACCGCCGGACTGCTTTCCTTCCATCCGGTAACACGTTTCTCAGACGAAGGCCTGAAAATACAATGAAATTGCACCTCGCGACTTCTTGATCTCCGGGACACGTGAGGTTATGCGGTGGGTGGGTAAAAGGCTTTTGGAGATTTCGAGTGGTAATTTATTTCCGGCCAGCGTGGACCGTCTGGAACGTGTGTGGCGAGACACGACAATAGAAAACTATCTTCTCTCGGGTCCAGTCGATGTGTCGTTTCTCGATCACCCTCCTCCTCCTTCTTTCATCCCTGAACTTCGTTGTCTCGAGATCCTGACCCCGTGCTCCTTCAACCGGAGACTCTCGATCTTTTGGTCTTCGTTCAGACCGGAGGATTCTAAGGGACGTCCGCTCCAGGGATTTTGTCGCCGCAAATTAGGATGAAAAATCAGTCGACGATGGTGCACGCTCCATTAGAACTCATCCCGTCTCGAGCTTAGAACTTCCACGCGCGCAAGCAAAAGCTATTCGCTGTTTGTCCCGAGTCCAAGAACGACTGGGATTAGGTGGGATCTATTTTGGTCCGGGATTTTTATTGTACAGATATTGTTTGCCAGAGCAGACAAGAGGTCTTCATGTATCTCCTTACGCAATGTGCATTCGTTTATTTGGTTCAGAGACACCTTAATAGACGACTTCTGTCGCTCTACAGGTGTAGTTTCTTTAACACGTCGCACACGGTCACAGGTACGATTTTTGGGATCGTTCGTCGTCGATTCGCTACGAATGTTAATTCAAATTGCATGCTTACGAAGGGAGACAATTTTGGTTGACGAATGTCGCGTTCGGGACTTTTAACAGAACCTGCTCGATTAAATATATATATACATATATGTACTTGTACACATGAAACTTATTTACTCTTTTTGCAATTAATTTTATTCCTGAATACACCCCCACCTTTTACTATTTCTAACTTAAGTTTCGCAACATACAAGGTAAATTTTAAGCACCGGTAACGTTGCCGCAAACTGCGTTTTATTCACTAGCATCGTGAACCAAAATAGTCTGCTTGCGTGACAAATGTCACAGCAGACGACGCCCAATTGAAATTCAAATTATAGTCAAACTAAACTTTCGAACGTGGAGGCGACGATATCGATAATCAGAGTTCACGTACCCCGGGGAAAAGATCACGAACGTAAAAGTGAACGACGAATATGAGATTTCTGTTCGTCGTGTCACGTTCATTAATTATTTGCGTATGAAACGCATAGCGAGCGGGGGAAATTTATTGTGACAATGAAGTAATTACTTTCCGTCGTGTAATGACAATAGCGATACTAGCTCGTTTTATATTAAATGGCGTATCTGGTCCATTGTGCCGGAGCATAATGGGATATTATGGCATACGGGAAAATGCTTTAGCGTTGTTTGTCGCGCTACCGTTTCAAACGCTCTTATTCCATGCGAATCTCTTCTGCACTCGTTTGCCAAGGACGAACTGCCTCTCGTGCCCCATTTAGACATTTTACTGGCCGCATTTAGTTGTCATCCCGCTGTTCTTACATCTACCTTTTGCTTGCCTGGTATATAAATTCTTATTACAGAGTAAAGCATTCTTCTTCGTTCCGTTTGCACTGCTTCAGAACCACCAATTAAACGATTTATTTGTTAAGTGTTGCAGAGCGAAATTTGTAATTTTAAAAATTTCCAGTGCATTCACGTTAGAATCATTTTACTTTTAGACGTTCAAATATCCAAATGAATTTGGACTTTCAAGCAATAAGACAAACCATCTGGACTTGCGAAGGAAAAAGGGGTGTTTTTGCACATACAGGGAATCCCGTATAAATTTTAACGAAATATTTCCAAAGGCGTTGCATGAAATATTATGATCCATACGATAGTTGTCTATGTGTACTAGGCCGTGTTACATCGAACCAGTGTTATATGTGTAGAACAGCTTTTATACAGGTTTCGCTCTGTTCTAAAGGAAAAGCAAAATCCTTCGAGGATATTTCACAATTTTACAATAGATTAATCCCCATAAGATTTCCTTAGAAAATTTCTCTCCTAATAAACTGTACCAAAGTCAAAGTAGTTATATAGTAGTCATTCAAACCCAACAAAATTTCTCCAGCGCATCCACGCGAAGGGAGACGTTTTATTCGGGCCTTATTACAGCAAGTTTATCGAGCCTCGAACCACCGCCAATTGTTCACAGCCGAAACAACAGGTATATACATATACATATGTATACATGTATCGCAATCGTAAAGGGCCCAGATAGTCGTATAACTCCGGCAAGAGTCTAATTTTTCTGTCGGCGTGCAGAACGCCGGTTGTCGTTTAAACAGACATGTCTGCTCGACAAATACACTTGCCTCTCGAAAGTTCCTTTTAAGAGAATTTTAACATCGCTACGACATCCTTGAGGTAGAACCGTCCAACGATCATCTTCCGCGACACTCAGGCCACTGTCTCCTCTTCTCTGTTTCTCATTCTCTCTCCGTTTCACGAACACGGCCATAAAGAGCGGTACACGCGAATACGAGTGCCAGAATTGACTCTGTAACGAGCACTGTAATAACAAACGGGCAACGACGTAAGTCAAACGAATGGCTCTTTTACGAGTTTCGGGGTAGATAGCGTGGATAGCGTGGCGTAGGTGGAATGGAAAGAGGGAGCCGGGGTAAGGAACGGCCGGAGGAAGGGAGCAGAATAGACGATCACGTATTTTCTCTTCCGTGGCTCGAATATGTGAGGGTCGAACCATTAAAAGGATGTTTCGAACAAATTTTTCGTGCATCAGGAAGGCCGATTCGATAAGACGGCGAGGGGCTCGCGAGAAATAAACGGTTTCGTGGTAACCCAACGCCAGCGATTTCATCCCCCTTTTGTTCCACCGGTGAGCGAACATGTACCCTCGTTCTTCGATAATCATTCACTCCACGTTTTTCGTTTGCGTAATGAGAAATACGAGACTTCCTCTTGAAAGGAATTGATTTCTCGTAGAACAGCGGGAGAATGTATAGGTAGATGTGTGCTTTTCCTCGTCGCTTCGTCGGGTCTCAAGCTATCTGCTATACTATGTTTGGGGGGGGGGGGGGGGCACAGTAGCCAATTAGCGTAAGTTCAACTTTCCCTGAACATGAGTTTCGTAGTTCGAAAACCTCTTTATTGTTAAATCTTTCAGTTGATAAATCAATTAAGTCAACATTTTCGTACGTAAGCAATAGATGACGGTACTAACACTGTCATTTTTTCCCAAGTAATTTGCGAAAACCTTATTTACGTCGGTTTGAGTGCTAATGGACTTACACTGATTGGCTTCTGAACCCTCCACCCTACGTGAATGCGGTTACTGCATCAGAATTTATTTCAATGTACTTTACCAAGCATTGTTCAGTACAATTTATATGATTTGCTTGTAGAATTCACAGAAAAACGAATTCAAGATCGCTATTACAGTCACGAGTGAACCACACACGCGCGCGCTCGCTCTATCTCCAAATACCAATAACATCGGGCTTAAAGAATTCAATCTGCATACGTCTGGCTACAAAGTAGCATGCAAAGCAGAAGTAAACTCCGCGTCTCGCGCCCCAAAAGCAGAATAAATAATCCCAATATGTATAATACATTT
The DNA here is from genome assembly GCA_963583965.1 of Nomada ferruginata. Taxonomy (NCBI): domain Eukaryota; kingdom Metazoa; phylum Arthropoda; class Insecta; order Hymenoptera; family Apidae; genus Nomada; species Nomada ferruginata. Next base: position 17,228,866 of record OY757213.1, read on the forward strand.
CCATTCGCTTCCCATCCTAGAGAATCCATCCGCTTTCGGCTCGCGGCGTAATTCACGCCTGTTCATTTACGACCAGGCGGAAGAACCGCGTACTGCCTGGAAGCGGCGGAACGGTTGCGCTAAATCGACGTAATCGCGTCGGACGTTTCCCTCCAACCCTTTCTCCGCCGCCGCCCACACACCCCCCAGGTCTAGCACGGCCCACGAATCTCAAATCCAACGGATTTTACACCAGCCGTCGGATTTTACGAGGCGGGTGCCGCTACTAGCTCGCGCTCCTTTCTTCGCAGAAAATAAGCCGAACATTCCGCTCTTTTCGACGCAAATTAACACCGTAAACAGGTTCTGCAAACGCTCCTTGCCCCACCGAACGGGAAATACGGGAAGGAGTGCAAGACTTTACCCCCTCTGTCTTGTCCAAGGAGTATTTGTGCAGGGGTGTGCATGCAAACGGTTGCACGTGAAATAAGTGATAAGTGTGAGGCAGCGGATGGCGTATCGGGCAGGGAGAGTTAACTCAGCGATACGCACGGGGGCAACGGGTGTAGTTACGTATATGTAACGGGTGTTGTTATTAACAAATGTGCCAGTAGGGTGGTAGTTTTCGAGGGCATTATGCGGCTGTTCGCTGCTCAGCGCAAACCGACAAGCATCCGGCTAGACTTTGTACTTCCACGTGGAACGCAGACTTCAATGGCGTCGAACGACCACCACGAGAGGGGACGTTACAGCAAGCCGTTGGTAGGTGGGTCATGGGGCAAGAGGAAGCGCCCCTTCCTCTGTTCTTCTTCTGTTCCCTTTCTCGGTTCGACCTTATATACTTTGCTCCCAAGGAGCCTCCTCCCCTCGTGGCCACCCTATCACTCCTTCTAATTCAAGCACGAACGACCGACCCCCAATCTCCAGCCGCCACTCGGTTATTACTGGTTGGTCCCCCGGGAAGAAGTTATTATCCGTGCGGCTCCGTCGCGATGAGTTTCTTCGGGAAGCTGATTGACGGCGCGGAAAACTGCATCCGAGAATGTCTTACGTATTGACCCGCGACAGTGTTATCTTATTATCTTGCTGGAATGGCTTCTGTGAATGCCTGTCGCTCGCCCTGCTCCTCTGGTTGCTTTTGTTCGTTGTGTTATAGGGAAAATCGCAGTTTTCGACGAATTGACCGTTTCGTTCTCTGCCGTGATTAGTTGCGGCTCGAGAAGTTAATTTATTTTGCCGGCGGAGTTGTAGTTTTGCTTTCGCGGTCGCTATAGTTTCAAAAAGTGCCCGGCAGGGATGGTTGATTCTTCGGTAGGAATTTTTGCTTTTAATGTTACTTCTATTAGAATAGTCTTAGGCGAGTTTTCCTTTCTTTAATACGAGTACAGAAGTGGCAGTAAGTAAGACGTTCAATTAGAGCCTACTTCCCCGGGTGGGAATTGAAGGTTGAAAGTATTTTTAGCCGACATGTAAATTTTGATAATGTGTTGCAGAGTACATTGAAAGTGGCGTGGAAGATTTATTAGCTTTATTCATGGAGTTGTCCTCGTTCTTTGAGGATGTACGTACATAGAAAGAGAAACTTTATCGGTCGATGGTGCGGCTATTGAATTGGTAAAGAAGATAAATTCTGGTGTACCATTTCGTAAATACAACACTTAAAACTTAGGGAAATAATTTTTCAAATAAACGGAATAATTTTTTGCTATCATCTATAGGTTCACCAATGAAAAGCTTTGAACAGGTAATGTTAAACTTTGCATCAATTTCGAAGCGTATTCTACATTCGGAAGTAAATATTCGTAAAGCCAATATTTCATCTCATAAACTTCGCTTACTTAACATTCAAAGCTACATTAAAGTTTTCGCATTGCAACAAAATGAATAAAAAGCAAATGCGTTGTATAAACTTTTCGAAAACTTTTTAATCCCCCCCCCCCCAAAAAAAAAACACTTTAGTCCTCGCGTTAATTGCATTGTTCCATTTTTATCTATTACAAATCACTTGAAGCAAACCCCGTCTTCCTTTGGCAATTAAAATACAAGAAATGCACGAAACTTAAAACATAATTACACAAGATCGGCAATGCAGTGCATTTAAAATACGACTGTTTCGTCGAGGTTGGTGCATGCGTGTTATTTAATTCGAATGCAGAAATGCAATTGCCCCGCGAATAGACGTGTTCCAGGAATGAACGATCGATAGTAAATTTCAGTGCATTCAATCTTCACTGCCTTAATTTAGCTCGACACGAAAGCTGCCACCGTTTTTACTGTAGAATTTCCTTGGGAACGAGCTGACGGCGTGGAAAACTTACGGAAGACATATCGTATCGACTTTCTCGTCAAGTCACCGCATTAGCCTGTTTTCCGTCTGCGGTTTAACTTCTCTCGAAACAGAGTATCGCTTTCTCGTTAATAATCAACTTAAGAGATGTTCGAGTCTGGCGCTGTCGCAGGAAGTGGGACGCTTGAGATGAATCGAAAGAGTTGGAATTAACTCTTTCTAGCTTCAACAACCTTGTTTAACATTCGCTGAGATGTCTGCAGTTTTTCTATACTTTTCTTGCGCGAGAAGGCTGAATATTTAGTACTCGATTTGCATCTATTTTCGTCAAACTGCTACCATGCCTCCTGAATTTTTGGAAAATATTTAAAAGCAAAGCAATAGTTTTGTTAGATTTGCAGTTAAGAGAAGTAGCGAAAATAGAGTTTTAGAACAGGGAAGGAATTAAATCATGCAATCGTGATTTTTTAATTTCCACTTGTATTTGCCTTATTCTTTCTAAATCTGTCTGAACAGAATGATATGTATAGCAAATACTCTATCCTGGCGAGACAATGCCAAGATCCACAGAATAAACACATTACATCTAAAACACTTGTGTAATACTTGTGTAATTTGGGTATAAAATAGAACAAAGAAATACAACCTCGGTCTCGTAGGGTATTTTGAATTGGTCAAAAATTTGAAGAAAATTCTTTCAATAGCCTGTCGCATATTGCGACGTCATTTCTTTGCGATCGTTTCCACGAGTTTTCGAAAATCGACGTAAAACTATCGGGGGAAAAAAAATAACAGCTGCATTCGGCTCGATAAATACCTAAAATAGCATGGAACCATTCTACGCTTGACATTTGTTATCGAATGACAAGCTTCTCCCCGTTGAAACATTTATCTTTCCATAGAACCGGACGCCGTAACTCGAATTAATCCGTAGCCGCGTATCAAATATACACTATTATTCTGTACAAGCGATTGAACTTGTTCTGCCTTCCTTTGTGGAAAACGATTATCCTTTTTCGCTTGCGAAACGCTCCACGGATTGGGAATAACGAAAGATTTTTAGGGGCCACGGTTTTATTTGAATTACTATTATTTATTTAACTTACTCTTTGTTTAATAAAGCATAGTTGGCGATATGTATATCGTTCAGAGCGAAGTGTGTTAGGGGAATTGATTGAGATAGTAAAATATTGTCACTAGATTTCTTAATTCGGATATGTGATGCAAAAGATTCTGTGACTTATAACATTTTTACCAATAAATTTTGCTTCTGTGCATCTAAACTATAATCACACTTAGTGGAAGCATACAAAAGTCCGTAGACTCTGGTTGTCCGTTCGTTCCACGAACCTAGCTGGATCTTTGCTAGCATTAAAGAGTCAGGATGTAAAATTACAGTTTACAAATGGAGCTGTTAATGAAGTATAAATATTGCAATATCTTTATACCCAACGGGGGAAAAAGTCCCGTCACCATGGTTACCTTCCCGTTCCCTAGGGATCGGAAGAATCGCGTTTAAAAGTTTTTCCCGAATCCCCTGCCTTAAATGAACAAATGTTTGACATTCATTACCAACTTCGTCAACTTCATAACTAACTGTAACCTGGCACAAAAGCTTCTTCGCATTCCGACGTTTCACCGAGACACCCATTTAAATCTTTCGCAAAAGGCTGGCCCGAAAAATTCCACACCCCCGTCAGCTTAATTACACGGTACACAGTGTCCGCCGAAACAACAAGCAGAAGGAATCGATTCAACATTTCGAATCGATTCGCGTATCAACGTCCAATTGCATCGAAGCATATGGACGGGGCAAGAAGCAAGGCGATAAAGATAAAACAGCAGAGAAAGGAAGAGCCGCACGTGGTGGAAGTAGCGAGGGGTTGAACGGAGTGACTATCAACAGATGGCGTTTTAATCGTGACACTCTGACTGCCGGCGGAGCAGGAAACAAGAGGGCAACCGGACTGGATGGATAGAGAAACACATGGAAATTGGGGGTGGTGGAATCACGGCGGACCTCTGGGAAAGGGATAAAGAGAAAATGGGGCAGGGGTAGGGGGAGAAATGTGAGGAAAAGAGCGAAGAGTGGCGGCGCTGCGCAGCCGGATAGTAAATGATTGTCGATTAAAGTGTCCCCCGGCCAGAAGCGGGCAGGGCCAGCGGCTCGATTGACAAATGGTTTGCGAAATCTGCATTCGCTGCGAAGTATTCGCTTGCCAATTCGGCTGGAAGTCGCGCGCGTACACGTAGCCAGCTATTTGTTCGTTGTCCGTTCTACCGTGAACGAACGGAAGAAATAAAAATGCACGCTCTTCCGGGGCCCGTGGGTTCGTTTGTCCTCCTCCATGGCTCTACCGATCTATCCGTCGATTCTTGCCTCGCGACGCGACGATCGATCCACCGCCGGTCTGTGCTCCTCTCGATTACCGGCGAAACATTTCCTGAAAATGTCTGGAGGGACGGAAACTTTTAATTATCGTTGCATGTCAGGGCTTATCGTTGGTTAAATCGAAAATGATGACGAAATGCGGGTATACAGAATTCGGAATTCATGTTTCGTAATGAGAACGCTGTTGGGCGTACGGTTGATGTTCACTCGTGAATTTGATCGGAAACTTTATCGGTTTAGCTTTATGGAGCTGATTAATCAGACTGTTGCGCGATTCGCGGGATCGCCGCGAGTTATAGCGTGAACGGAAATTGTACCGAGTATTCTTGCAACGGGGATATAGACTTGTTTAGCTATAGCAACAGTATTGTCCCTTGATTCTCGATTTGAAAGATGCACGGGGTGTAAAGTGATTCAGCATTGTTTTTATCTGGCTGATTCATTAGGGATAGTTTGGGGGATCGAAAATGAATGATTGATATGTTTTGAAGGAATTACAGTAGAATCTTCGGCACAAGTACGATGAGAAGCGTATGTGTCTCGAAATAATTCACGAAACTTGAATGCTGGGCGAGAATTTCACTACGATTCTCCTTTCTTCTTTTTTTTTTGCATGGCGTTTTATTGCGGCGCAGGATTGTCATTTGCATTCCGAGGTATTCGTAGCGCTCGCTTTTTTTGTTCCCAGAACCGACGCAAAGTGCGTTGGCGGTCTCGCACGGTGAAAATTATCGCGACCAAATGGATTTTGTTCCATCACGGTGGCGTTCCATTCGTTCGTCCTAGTATGTAGTTGAATTGTGTAAGGAACAGCGACATTTCTATAGCGGCGGAGATCACCGACGAGGAACTAACGTTACAGAGAAACGGATAGACCGTATTACATATTTCCTTCGACGTCCTGCATATTTCCAGAAGTGATTCATTTCATATGCTTTTTATTTGCCATTACCTTCTTCCGTTGGAGATACGAACGAGGCAAATATATTTCGCCGTTTTTACCGTTCCAAAGATTATTTAAGCGTTTCATCTCAAATGATTTCGATTTATTTACAAATTTGTTTGGATGTATATCGCATTTCGGTAGTGACATTTATATTAAAATCAACGCATCAAACGAGATTGGTTTATGAAATGACAAACAAACATTTAATTGGGCATAAATGAAACGATGAATTTCATCGGGCTATAATTGCGAAGATCAGTAAAGTTTAGCATAGAGGATCATCATTTTTGTTTCTTTCCTTAATAATTTTGTACTAGGTTTCCGTTAACTGAAACTGTGAAAGTTTTTTTCGAGAATGGAAACAGCGGTCCATTTTAGCAAACTTTCTACTTAACGCATAATTAACATATAGATATCTGTTGTACGTATTATTATAATGTAGTTACATGTTGTCGGCAAAATTATAAAAGAACAATCATATATTGCGTCAAAAATATTTAACGTGATCTTGATGTTGCTATGAATAAATATATTTTCAAAGTTTTTGTTACTGTAGTGTATTACCTATCCAGAGCGGATATGAATGTTTATTAATAACATCTTTTATCGCCCAATCGCAAATGGGTAAATGCGTACTGTTACAGTGAGTAGCCTGTATATATCAAATCGATGGTCTTTTGGTCAAGCTTTTTACGAGTATTTTTACTACCCATAATGCTAGGCGTGCTACTGTCGCACCGCCCTATCATAAAAAATTGATCAGCACGTATGAAACCAGCTGTTTATGTCGCCGTCTCTCCCTTTATCCGGAATTGATTGCGAATCAAAACGGTAATCATTATTTGTAAATGGCATTCGAAAATGACAGATCGTATTTGCACTTAAAATACTCCAATCGAGTACATATACATATATATACAAACATATTGTATATGTTTTGAGTGCATATAGTACTTATCAAAATAAACATAAAAAATTTTAATGAACGCAAGTCAAATAACATTAATTCTGGGGTTGCAATTTTTATATTATGTACTTTGATTTTTCTATGTATTGCAAACTATGTCTTTATAAATGTTACCGTTGTGCGGCGTGATTATGATACAATGAGATACAATGAGATACAATGCACCAAAGTTGTATTTGTATTAAACAACAATTGATTATACCGTTGCATAATTACTTAAACCATCGACTAAGATTGCACGCGACGAAAACGAATTTTAGAGAGAATTATTAAGATCTTGGTTTATAACATTTTTCCAATTGTTTAAACGATCGAGAAATCGCTTATCATTTCGTAGGTCTAAATAGAAGATGTAACTTTTGTCGTAAAGCTTTTCATCTGTCTTCTACAAATTGTGACGTAGAACATAAAATTTAAAAAATAGCCGAATTTTCCAATTCGCACCAGAATTGTGGTGCAATCAGTATGGGGAATTTTTGGGAATTAATTTCAACCCCTTGTGAGGTGAGTGATTCAGAGCAGCAAAAAATTGCGTATTACATATTCTGCATAGTCTCGAAGTTTCATAATTTTCTGAATATCCGGGTTGGGAAGCTTCCCTAGTGAGTTACGATGCGTCATTCACGATAGCAAGTTTCTCCAAACACTTGGGAAGAATCCAGTAACACCGTCTATCCCGTTGGATAGGAATTGCCGCAGATAATGGGAGCATAATATCGGTGAAAGTTGAACGTTTTACCGCTGGTCTCACTGTACAATTTAGAACATTCACCCCCTCTGCCTTATTGGGTCTCTGGTGAAAATTAGAAAGCCCCCGTCTGTACTCTGATATGCATTACGTGGTCGATCAATGGTTATTTAACTTACCTCGCGCAATATTGATGTGTCCTCTCTTCTCTTCAGGAAATATCAGTTCTAATTTCAGAAGGGATAATATTCAACTTTCACTACCTGTTTTACTCTTATTTTGCAATCATACCGACGAGCCTGTTTCCGACTGTTGCATTTTCTCTTTCTTAAGGTCGCGATGCGCCGTGTCGGTTGTTAATTTGCAACACGATCTTTTAATTGTAATAATTAAAAAGGATTTATACACATAATAAATTAATCGAACGATGTGTTCGTGATGTCAAGAATTCACTGGTTCGTAATGAAATCGTTTACCAGCGACGCGATGCGAGTACACAAGATCACATTTGGATACACATGTACAAACAGTTTTTTGAATATATATATATACACATCCAGAGATGTGGTGCAATCGGTATGAAGACGATTTCTTATGCAAAAATAAATAAAAAATTGTACTATTCGTCACATATACGAATAATTGATAATCCCAGCAGTATAATTTGCTTGATATTCATCATTATTTCTGCTCGCTAATTTTGACGCACTTTAAAGTAAGGCAGTACGTTTCACTGATGCATTCATTTTATAAACTGTAGAATAAATATGTTGCTGAGTACAAGTTACTGCACGATAAAATATAGACGCGTGAAACGATAATGACGCATTCAGATATTTAAATACGAGTATATGTATACTCGCGTCCACGTAACGCTTAAATTCTATTTTCTCGACAACGCGTTGTAACGGAGCGTACGTGTGCACAAATCTGATTTACGTTTTCTCACTTACTTTCGCACGTGGGATTCTCTTTCTGCCAGTTGTACCGTGGTACACAACCACGGTTTAGGAAACCCCCTGTATATCTGTCTGCAATTTCGACATGGATTTCTCTAGCTAATATTCAGCGTTCATGGTGGTAAACCGAGATTTGAACAGAGGAAGTTCTGGTTAACGGGAGTCAAGCCACTACCACCAGCCGGACAGACTGGCCATTCAACAATCCAGGTTTCCAATCAGCGGTATTAAAGCTTATTCGCTATATTATTCTGTCTGTTTCGATCCGCTGCCACGATATTCATTACCAAATATTTGACGTTAAAATAGGGGATGTATCTGGATGTTCTTTTTTCTTTTTTGTTTGCACCGATTGAACGTTTTCCTGAAGGATACACGTTTATTTTGTTCGTGCCGCTTTTAAGCCCTACTTTAATATCAGTTGCATTCTTAATGTTTCCTCGATGGAAAGGCTTGTATTGTAAACGAAATATTTGGTATGGCTTTAAAATCGTCGAAAGATATCGGAAACCCATTTTAATTATGACTGATGGTCTTCCCTCTATAGCTTTAGAACTATAAATAATCTTGGCTTCAATATACAACGCGATACGAGTCGCTCAAGTACTTACTAACACGACGAAAAAAGAGGAAAACTGCGATAAATTTCACATCGACCTTTTTGGAATCTGCACATTTACTTACGTACCATTGAATCTATCGTCTTTTACACGCAATATGCAGCGTGAAATAAAATTATTCACGGTAGAAATAAAAGAAATTATGCTTTTCTACGTCATTGAATACATTTCAATGCGCATATATGTACGTATGTAGATACCTATCTATGTATACATGTATATTTAATGATGTGTATTATACACAGACATTAGTAAATAACAAATCTTTCAACGCACAAGTTGACTGCATTATTTAGTCATTTATAACAATTTAACTCCTGTTCGAAAAGGGTCAATTTGACCCAAACCCGAGACAAGACTACCCTTCGTTAATTATTAAGATACCATCCGAATTATTACATTCGAGAAAAAGAGTAAATAATTACGAGGTAAATTATATTTCTTATTTATTACTATTCGTTCTCTACGAATATATGAGATTGACTTGCTCTGGCTAAATATTTCTCACCTATCGTGCATTTACAAATTCTATTGGAAGGTTGAACAGTTCATAGCGCAACTTCCCCATGCTGCGACCGTATCTCCAAATACTTACTCTGCCCCTTTCTGTAAATCAATGCTTTAGCAAGTATACCAACAAAAATCCGTGGACCCTCCCCACTATTCATTTACGTTTAGCATATAACATCCCTACCAATCCATCATCACATTTTCTGCAAACAAGCGTTCGCCTAATTTCGTTTTACCAAGAACCGTGAAAAGCGAAAGCAGCACCGTAAATTGGTCTCGGTCGACAAGAAATTGGAAACGGATCAGCTGGCTGGTTTATTGGTTTTGTAAATCGCACCGCAACTGTGAAATCGAGTAGCATGCCGCTTGACAGGGTCGCAATAAACAAAAACGTTCGCGGGGTTGAGGTGAACGCGAGGCGTAACGGTGCACAACACCTTTAAACCGCGGTGTCCTAGGGCACACCCTCCCGGCCGTCGCGTCGAGGGTGATAAATCCAACCAGGCCGTACTAGGCGTCCGCTGCCTTCAAGTTTTTAACTTCCGCAACTTTCTTATTTATGTGCGGCACGTACAGGAATAGATTTTGCCCGTTAAAGTTGCCCCGCGCCCTGTTGAAATAAGCGAGAACTCGACGAATCGATCTGCACCGTCCCGGCCACGACACCTTGTCCCCTTCTTCGGTATTCTTTTTCGTTTTTTCAACTTCGGTTTTCTTGTTAACCGGTTCCTTCACGAGGAAAGTTGTTTGGCAGTGGTAGGAAGAAGTGGCGGGCTGGTGTAATTTTGAAATTCATACGCTATAGACGCACCGTGGCGGTGGAAACTTGGTGAAATAGTTGCTGAATTAAACTTGCATTGTGAGCTAATAATGGGTGGGAAACTTTTGTGAAGGATTATTGGAAAGACGTGGAAGCACGGTTGGCTTTTGCTATCGTGGAAATATTTCTTGCACGGAATTTCGGATAATTTATGACAATTACTGTTGTTATTTTCCGTTGGTATTTTGGAAAATAGTCTGGAGCAGTGATGAGCAAACTGCGGCCCGCGGGCCAGATTGGCACTGCTGCCATAGACCTGCGGCCCGCGAAAACATGTGACACGCACGCCACGCGTGATTTAAGCGTATACCCTTTTACACTATAAGATGTATTGTATATTAGTATGAAATGTTAAAAAAACAGAAGAAAATTTTGCTATAAATCAAATAAGAAATGGCTAATTTGCGTCTTAAATTAAATTATACGATTACTATATTTGAGTATTTAATATTGCGGCCCGCGTAAAGTAGTAGATGTCAACTGTTGGCCCACTGCGAGCCAAAGCTTGCTCACCACTGGTCTGGAGGGTTTGAACCGATAGTATGTACGTAACTGTATGCAATCCTAAGGTTTTACGTGCCCGGCCGAAGGTACACTCGAGTTATAAAAGTAACAGATAATAACCCATGGAGCGTCAATCAAAATCATTCAGAATCAGTTGGTTTAATGGTAACTCAGTATCTGAAACATTCATGATTTTCAGTTCAGAAGTTGAATGTTAATTAATTGTTTGTTATTTGTCAAGCTGAATGCGATGGAATCCGATTAGTTCCCAAAACTCCTTCCGTAACGCTTCGAGAGGTGTAGGTGGCAGGTTTCATGCAATATTCAGGGCTATCAGAACAGAATATCGCATTGTAGTTCTGGCACCCAAACATCTAATACAAGCACCATAATTCAATTGATTTCTTCAGGGCATCGTAATTAAATTAAAGACCACTACAATTTCGCAGTGTAAAACAAATTTGAGACGAACCGTTTGTTGGTACAGCATTTGAATTTAATGTTATAAACGATTGAGTTTGTGCATGCATACAGACACTTTATTGTGCTGTACTTTCGGTTGAGCACACTTTATGATCTGTTACGTTACACGCGTCCATTCGACATTTTCATGATTGTGCATCGCCATCGATTCACCTGCCGCATATAGAAATTTGGAAATGTCATTCACTGTGAACGTATTCGAATTTGTTAACATTATCGGATTTCACTTGTCGCAGTTGGATCTGTTCTGAAGTGGGGACCTGTAACTATGCGCGCAATTTCTATGGTACGGACTTTCACCGAATCCCAATGGAAAATATTTAGTTTCTCGAGGTGAAATTGTTAGCAACCACCGAGCGAAATCAAGCGTATACGTAAAACTTGTCAAAAAATAGCCAACAACTCTCGAGCGTTGTAACAAGAATCACGCTGCACAGGAGTAATCTTTATCATTCTCGCACATCCACATATCTTCCCAGAATCCTTCCATCGAAGCAACCCGCGATGCATCAATTTCTCAGGTTCACTAACCATAAAATTGTTTTTCTGTGTTTCAGGTAAGTGAACGGATCTCGAAGCTTGGCATTCTTATTTCATGCAACATGGAATGGTACGACGTCGAACTATCACCAATAGATTGTGTTCGGCGGTATGTAGTACAATTTTGATAGATACCAATCTATCGCGTCGCAACATTGTCGGCGACGTCTTCGTGACGGTATGTAGTATATACTTCCAACCTATGAAAACCTTCACGTACATGTCCAATATACATATGTATGCAGAGAGCGTCCCATAGGTTTCTGTGTAAGCATAGACAGCATGGTGCACGATCAAGAACAAAATTAAAGTGTCGTATGAACATGGACTCGTAAATATTGTACATTACTAAAGGATTAATAAGGGACGGCGGAACGAAGGCCGACATTTATATACTTGTCAAGGATTTTATAAAATAAAAACAATCGAGGTCCAGACAAAATTAATCAAATATAAGAATTAACGTTCTTTCTGTACATTCTACAATGAATTCAAATACGTGTGAAAATATTGCAACGTTACATCGATGCCAGGCTCACGCTGATAACTGACTAATCAAGCTTATTCTAAGCTTTTAAAGGAAGAATTTACGTGCATATGTTTATATAACTCATTTTTAATCGCTCGTTTAATCTCGTCAATTTCGCAAAAGTGGTTTATACAACGACCTGCATAGATAGAGTCGTGTGACACTTTACAACGTAAACGTAACATATGTATGCATTATTACTTTGTTACTCATGCTTTTGAAATTTAAATCGTGCCCATATATTTCGTTCTTTTTATTACATTATCATTACCATTTTTATTACCGACAGTTACGTTTAAGATCCCCGAGAATTTGCAAAACATCGATCCACTCTGTGCATAGTTTGAAACGTGATATCAACTCCAGCAATTTCTTTAACGAAGCACACAAAGTTTCTTCAACTCGAAGACGAATGGGGAATGGTCTCTTAAAGTTTGACCGTCTATTTCTGTTCCACCTTGCGTATCTTTTACGCCCCTATATTACACGTGTCTCCCTTCCGGCGGAGACAAAATTCTCGGCGTGCAATTAAATGCAGCCGCGAGCCTGTTACCCGATTAAAGTAATTCCAACGTGTTCCGCGACCCACGCCTCGTAATCGCGTGTGAATTGTCGTGCGACGCGCGTTGCGCAGAGCGAAACGTTTCGTGAAACACAATTCGTTGGAAAAAATTTGTTACTGCGGGGCTGATGTCGTACAAGGGAAAGTTGGTACACGCTATTATTGTGTGGTTGGGCGGACATTTAATCGGGGACAAATTTCGTGGTTTTTATTATTTTTATTATCGCAGTTCTGCTATTGCGACGAAGAAACGTGCCCTCTTCGTAATTTTGCGGCATGTCGAAAATGTAATACGTAAGTGTCGCTGGTTGATAGAAATTGGCGATACAAATAACGAATCAATCACTAGAGAAGTAAAGATATTGGATTTTAACACGCCCTTTTTCGTTGAAGTTCGTTCGAAAATTGGCATTGTCCTGTGGCAATGGAAACAGTACAAGTACTTTAATTTATACTTGGTGAGTTCACACGAAACGGATAATATATTACTGAAGGTGACTCTAGTTAAGAAAACTAGTCATCGTACACTCGTGGGACGTAATTTATTGGACAGGATATAAATCGTGGAATAGAATTTCGATTAAAGTACGAACATATACAGTGTTGGCAGCTCGCAATAAATTCTAAGGATAACGTTATGTGAAATGTATTTCTTGTAATTGACGTGCAGCATGATAAGGAAAAATTCTCAATCGATCTTTTTAAAAATATTCGATACAATGCACATTTTTACATGTTTTTCTTTATGGAACAACTACGGTATAGTTTGTTTCACGTGGTAATGATTGCGAGTTCAGTTAATTTAAAAGGGTCGATACATTCTTATACAATACAGTATGTTGAAAGTACCCAAAGCTAGAAATGAAAGAAGTAATTTCTAAAGTTACGCGGCTTTCACGTTTACCATATGGTGGAACGCTGATTATCTCGGATTACTTAATTTAGCTCGAGTATGTAATTAGTAATTAACATGTTTCCCTGCTCCATTATCCTGATGAAACCGTCCTAAATGGGATGATACGCAAAGAAGGTAAGAGATATTAAACGAAGGAAATCTTAGTTCCGAATAAATTACAAATGTTACAAAAATAATATTCTTATAATTGAATTTCTAAATGAGTTTGGAAACTAGTTTTACCAACTGGTGGAAAGATAATTAGAAAATTAATTTCAACATAATCGGAGCACTGGAAAATCACTTCTCAGATAATCAGCGTTTTCCCTTATGACGTTCAATTTGCCATAATAACCACTGCCATACAATTTACTAAGTATCAACTACCACATAAAATTTCGTCGAATGAGGTTAACGTTAGTATGCAATGAAAAATTTATTTCCACGATTCTTCCCGAAGGACCAAGGTATTTCGAAATATTTTTCTTTTCTTTTGACCCCAATACATACTGGAAAAAGCGATAATTAATATTTCATACGGTCGAAATTAATTACGAAATACCGGTTTTCTTTGTATACCTTTGTAATTCTGTGGAAAATATATTGCGTCGTTCTTTATCGTCAGAGTCAGAGCGCTTTTATTAATCTGCAGTTGATAGAATGTACATTTTAGTCCATTACTTTTATTCGTATCAAAGTGTAACACGTATTCCATAAAATTCGTGGAGATTCGTTGTGCAACTTTAACGAAATGTAAAAATGTCAAACTGAGCTACAAATTAACGTAAACATTTAACAAACCCCATCTGTTGAACTATACAGAACACATTAGGTGAGAATTCGTAGCGCTTCGAGTTATCAGCGTACAAATTATTACACGGAAATTCCAAACTATTAATTAATTAGTTCGAAACAAGTAATTGCATATTTCGAAAACATTCCAGACAATGATCAATTAAAGCCAGGAACTCTTTCAATTACTCCAATTAGGAACACGTTTAACGCTTGCGAAAATTCGTACGAGCATATTGTAGGAAGCACCTTATTTCTATTCAATTTTTGAAAACAGGTATGCTATTTTGTAGCAGATGCGAAACATTCAATGCAACGGTTATTCCCTACAATGTAATATCTTGGAAACAGTGTTTCACAGTTGATAGGTAAATTTCAAACACACTGCAATTTTGCAGACCATTTTTTTGCTTATTGAAAATTATTAATTTGTTGCATACGCTTAATTTTTCACAAGATACAATTTTAACCAGATTTCTCTTACAATTTTTTTACTATGCAATTCGTGCAAATGTAAACGGTATCAAAAGGCATTCATTTCTCGGCCAGGAAAGAATTTGCTTTGTACACAATTGTAAGTCGTATATTTTTCCTTTGGAGATATTCAGAGTTTCAATCTTGCGTCAATCACCAAGACTGTTATCATTTTTTTAAACTTGTAAGTAAATATCTGTTGCTAAAATCTTCATCTCAGAAATAGATACGAATGCAAAACTATTCAAAGAATAAGGATGTCGCGCGATTTTAAATGATCTCAAACAGAAACATAATAACATAATAGGTGTGCCCGATTTTTATTCAACGACACAACTACCAATTTCATTTCACAGTCCAATCTCCGATTATTTCGTAAGAATGCTTTCACGTTATTCTAATGTAAATCAAGGGAACACAAAATAAGAAATAAATTCATTTTTCTTTTCTGAATTCTCACTTTTTAGACCACTTTTATGATCACCGGTCCATTTATCATCGCCAGTTATTGAATTTCCATCAAATTAACCTCGACAGTCTCCTAGAATCAGCACAATGTACAGCACACTTTAAATACAATCATTCCGACTCAGTTCAATCATCGCTGCATCTCTCTGCCCCTTTATCGAGATAGCCAAAGCAGAAGCCCGTCTAGGAGATGAATTTTTTCATTACCGTATATTATGCATCCGCGTACATCGCTGGCGACACGAATCGCTGGTGGGGTCGCACGCGACCGATAGGAAAGCCGAGATAGCAGACAGAGAACGCGGAAGAACGTGGGAGATCGAGGACACGAGAAAGAGGAAGGAGAAAGCGAGAGAAGAAGGCGGGAACTCTCGCCCGTGAAGATCTACTATCGCTGCTGAATTATTGAACAGTGCACTCTGGCTTGGCTCGTTCGCATATTCCAACATCTATGCCGACTCAATTCTGCCCGGTATTATTGTCTCGTAGCGAACTGATGGGGCGAAGGAGAAGATGAGAGGAGAAGGAGAGTGTATGTACGTGGGTGCGTGTGTGTTTCCTGAGGGAGAGAAAGAGAGAGAGATGAAGTAGAACGTGTCGTCGGTAGGATCCGGTGTAAATTATTTCACGATTCTTTTCGAGGAAATTCGCACTCGGAATTTGCGTAATGAAATTCCGCGGCGTCTCGCGGAGGCTTGGTTAATATTTTATCGACGCCCGGTAGATGGGATCTTGTGCGCCCCTCACAGTTTGCCCGAGATTCCAACTTGATCCTGGACAATGCATCATCCATTGCGATCGTGCGATATGAAGGCGGGAATAAACATGGCGAATAGAGCAGCCTGTTTGTTTGATTTTTTTTTTCGTTCTTTTTATCTTCTCTTTTATAGCCTAGCCATCGATCGTTCTGACAGCGATACAGCAGAGTAGAGGGATTAAAGGGTTCCGTGGCAGAACACGATGAATCCTTTAGTACCTTTTTGCAACCCGTGGTTTTGCGCATCCCGTGCCACGCTGATCCCCCATCAAATTTAGTGCTATGGTTCGGGCACTATGTTTCGCTTTTGGATATTTAATCGTGATCGTGGTCAACGGATGAAATCGATTTGATCGTCGTGCGAAATTCAGGGCAGCAGAGTGTTGAAACCGATATAAAAGTTAATAATTCTCGTACAGAGTTTTCCGTTTGATAAGATGCCGGTCCTCGTCCGTTGCTATCCTCCCGCTACCAAGCAATTCAAACCGAGAAGGTGTATTCCCATTGTGTCGATAAATAAATAAATGGCGAAATGTTCGACCACGAATATACTACAATATTTAGCCTCGTATGTTGTTAATGCGTCGCTATCGAATTCTTCGATGTCTCCATCCAGATAACTGAACCCCACGCGTAACACTGTAAATCACTGATCTCGTACTCCTGAATTGGCAAATTAAAAGGTTAATTAACTCACGCTACACTCGCCACGCGTATAAAATATCAAATTAAATTGATTGCCATAGCGGGCCACGCTTACTCGCTGCTATTTAGAAACTGTGCGAATGCAATCAGCTGCTAGTTCCAATTTATTAAAAAAATTGCGACAAAAAAGTTCCCCGTCTTCGCTATATAAACTCAGCTTCTTGCGAACTTGCCCTACGACGTTCACCTACAACGGGAATCCCTTAAGCCCACGGCTGGATGACAGAGCTCTCTGTCGTGGCACGTTCTTTTCTATGGTCGTTGGAGCGCAAACTCCGCGCTGTTACTGCGGGGGTCGAGGCGCAAATTTCAAGGCACGAGCGGCGGAAAGCCTCAAGATTCAGCGGTGTCATTACTTTGCGCCCGCTACGATCTACTCGATCGAGTTCGAGGAAGGGTGGAACGGAACGGAGAGGTAATTCAGGTTACACGCTCGTCTGTAATGGGCGGTTTGACCGGGTTGCCTGGCAGCAAGTAGCACGGGTATGTTGATGGTCAGGGGTTACCTCTGCTTGGAAAATGTTCGCTGGCAGGGGGGAAGTAGGAGGGCCGAAAATGCGCGGGGGTGGTATGGGTCGGCCGCGAGGGTGGAGAAGAGAGATCGTGGGAAGAAAAGGAGGCGGAGAAGAAAGGGGGATGAATGTATGGGCTTCGGTTTCGCCGTCGGGATTCCTGCTCCCAGGAACTTGCCGCTCGCTCATAAAATGCAAACGGGCAGCAAGTTTAAGTTTAGACAGCCCCTTGTGCACGGCCTGCCGCAAGCCTCGCGTCAGTCCTCTCAGCCACTCCGCCGAGCGTGGCGGCGAACCGTCCTAAATAGTCACACGGTAGGTGTAACCAACCACGGCCAACAATAATGAAATCCATAAATCCGGAAGAGCGGACCAGCCGACGGAGACCATTTTCACGAGTGTTCGTACTTCCTCCACTTTAGTTTACAACGCGTGTCCATCTTCCTTCTGTTCGTTCTTCATCTTGTATATTCTGTGAAGCAAGTGTCCCGCGCCTTTCTTCCTCTTTTATCGACGAGTCTGATCCGCTTTCTTCCCTACGCTCTTATCCCTTCACGTTGCTCCTGTTTTGCCTTTTCGCGAATACTTCAGCGTCCCTCCTCGACGCATAGGTGTGATACTTGTAGCGGTACTGCTGGATATCTTGTGTACACTTCACGCGCTGATCTAAGTTTGCGCGAATAGTTGGGAGTTTGCGCAAGCATTTCGCTTATTATTATCAATATTTTATACGAACAGCCCATCATAAATTGTAGCTTGTCGCAGGGCTTCAAGAAGGCAACACGTACAACTTTCATCCGGATCCTAAATCCGCGGCAGCATCGAAATACAACCAGCGCTACGAACCATTGCCAGGCAATAAAGGGTAAGAAATATCCAAATTTCCCTTGGCGGAAAAGTATCGCGAACCTTGCCTACATCGCCCAAACAACATCAATTCCCTTAAATCTATCTTCGAGTTGCCAACCGCGATACTTGTTTCACGGGTCTGCACCGGAGCGTCGATTCAAGCCCCGGTCGAAATCTTATTCCGCTGGAAGCGCCTTTACGACTTTCCATGTGTCGCCAGACAGGATTACATATGTACGTACACACGCTGTGCACCGAGGCGGCGTATATCGGTAAAGGCTCACCCATATCCATTCTAGGTTGGTTAGATGTACCCCAGGAGAGAGCGCGTAGGTGGAGTGAAATATCGATTGTCACGTGGTTTCGCGGCTCGGTTCTCCTGCGACGCCGAACGTGCCCCTGATTGATTCGACGCCGCGCTGCGCCGCGACGCGGCGAGGCAAGCGATCCGCCATGCCGTCGAGAGAAGAGAGAATTGTGTCGGGGAGAGAGTATTGTTATGCTAACTGAATCTCGATGACTTCCCATCGATCGGGCTTACCGATACGGAACACTTGGGAATCGCAAATTTTTCCATTCCCGGGACCTCGTATCGTAGACTCCTTTGCCCTTTCGTTTTCCCTACGTACCCGCTGCGCGAGTAAAGAAATCGTTTCGTTTTAGGGCCGTCCACCTCAGCGTCTTGCCTCTTTTCCAGAATTTCTGGTTATTAGTGCCCTTCGTATTACGTTTCGATAATATTGGGGACCGTATTCGAGCGCATTCGAGAGCGGCAGCTTCTCTGAAAATTCGCGATCGCTGATGAGAATCTCTTGGCAAATCGGCTGTAAATACTGGGCCGCTGCGACCCAGGAATAATAACATTTGGCATACGGGAACGCGGTGCAGTCGGGAGATTTTCAAACCGCCCAGCGTCCGCTTGGGAATTCGAATTTCGCGAATGGAGGATAATAAGTTCAATGACGATAAGGGATTGCTCGCAGCGAAAATTGACGTGGACGTTTCAACGATGCGGTCGAGTCTTTGAAGTATAGTGCGGTCAGTTGGAATTTCATGCGATTGTACGTGTTTAGCTGTAAATTAGTTGAATTTTCTTCTCCTTTCGCCCTGGTCGTTATACGTGAATTTGTGTATTGAAATAACTGCGTTTCAGAATATAAAATGGCATAATATTATAATATCTAGCTTCCTACTTAAATTCTAATGGAACAAATTCGTAGCAGATTAATATTTGTAACATTCCTAAAGGCAGTAACCGCACAGTAGAATTAGCAACATAAACCGAAGCGAAGTGTACATACGTGAGCTAAATTTCGAGTCGCTGTTCTCGACAACAGAGTTCCCTATTTGTAAAAACTTTATGAAACTTTATGAAAATATGCACATCTACGAAATATTCTAAAGAAATGTCGAGATCTGTCCTCAAAAACGAAAACGCACGAAGCCTAAATCAGATCGTCGAAATGGAAGGGCGCACGTGTGAGCTAAGAGCTAAAGAACAGGAAGCGTTCCAGTAATTTCTGTGTGGGCAAACTTTCGCTGAAGTTGTGCACCTTTTCGATCCTCCAGCTTCGTTTATTCCTCGCGCCGTATTTTCAATAAACTGAGAATAATTGCTGTCTCTTCGCGTCTTCCCTCGTGGTCTCCGTTGACATTCTCTCTACGCCACGAAACAAGTCGACGAAGAAAGTGGAATACTGGCCGATTATGACTCCCCTCGGGATTAACGTTTCACACCTGGACGACAATTGCGAACGCGCAGACGTTACTCCTTGGAAATAACCTGCTGGAACTTCTTCCTGCTTCCTTCTTCGCGAGGCCACACTGCCGGCCAAAATCCTGAGAAAATTATCAACCTGCTTCGTTGCGACGTAGATTTCCTGGTAAAACTTACAAGATCGGACGTGCTGTAAAGTAGAACATCCTATATAAGTTGTTATCCGGTGTTTTCTATAGTATCGCAGCGCAAAGTTTGTTATCGCCCAACGACGAGACAGGCGGCTGTCGCGAATCAACATTCTCGCAAGCAAAGATCAATCATCTCTCGATGCTGCTGGAATTTGTTGCTTGGCAAATACGGCATCCCCAGACTGTTCACAATTCATCGCGATAGAACAATACGATTGACAAAGTACATTTTAATCCGTAAATACACGAGCAAAACAGCACCCTCAGAAAAGATCCAGACCTTAATTATCAGGCAAGCGAACTCCGCGTTACACACATTTCATCGGCCAACCCGTGGACTATAAACAGAATACACACTCCTAATCCAGACAGAACCGAATTGTCAGGATCTCGACAGCCACGTCACGCTCGAAATTACTTAATCTATATTCGCCACGTGATCTCTCCGGAGACGATCGAGGCTGCAGAGGGGTAGTAGACAAAAAGAGATTCGTGGAAACGTTGTTCGTGAAAAGAGCGAGGATACGACAGCGCGGCCCCCGGTTCACCGCGTTACGCGTTCGAACAGGATAATATACACGATTTTCCACCCTTCCCGTCTTCTCTATTCATATAAATGTATACGTATACTTGTGTACATTTCGCTATCGGTGCACGTATAATACACGCGTCTAGTCATCGTCGTAGCGGGGAACGAATGGAAGGAGGAAAGCCGGAGAATAGAATGTATATTTGGGAACAAATACAATTTGAATGAATTAGCAGTAACCTGAAAATGGGCAATCCAAGGTTACCTGACCCGAGGGTTGCCCCTTGCCCCCGCAGCCCCGAATTCTCTTCCCTCTTCTTGCTCACTTTCACTCCGCTCAGTTTCGACCCATCTCCGTCTTCCTTCCTCGCGTTCACTCACCGTCCATTCAACTCTCTCCCTCTCATTCTCTATCGCTCGGGCCTTGGGCTACGCGGGTGTCACTCTTCCTTCCGCCATCTCGTCGCTTAGACTACCCACCCTGTCATACTGTGGAACCCCTCGACCGATATAAACGATATTTTCGAAGGCAAATTCCGCCGCAACAGAGGGAAACATTGTACTCGAAGTGCTTTTCTCTTCTGCTTACTTTTCTCTTCCCCGCCCGCGACGGGCAGCACCCACTCCCTCTTTGTCTCTGTTTCCTTGCAATCGGTTTCACCCGCGTGCAAACAGAATTCGACTTCTCGAGGCGTTGGTTCCGGCCCCATAGCCGCGGCATGGCTCTTACTTAGCCTTCGAGGGGTTGCCCTCTCTTGTGCCGCACGTATGTATGTACGTAACATACATATTGATTAGCTTCCACGCGGGAAGTGTAAGCCGATCCTACGCCTCGTACAGCTCGTCGGGGTTGCCTTCTATGTTTGGGCGATAAAACGCGACACCTGGAAGGCACAATAGCACCTTGAGACATACATAAGTTTGCGACGTATGTATGTATGTATATACATATAGAGAGAGCTTGTTAGAGCGCCGTATTACTGTTGCAATGGAAATTAATCAATGAGATCACTAATCTCTCGTTAAAGTAATGATCGTATCTAAAGAAATTTGAAGGAAAAGGGGCTTGCCAGCACTCTGTTGAATATCGTTTGATCTAGGGTTAATAAAAGCAATAAGTAGAATTAACGGGTAGAGTGTTCACACCTGAACCAATTTTTACGTTTCTTTTACTGTCCTCTTTTTCTCGATTCTCCGTACCCCGATTTACTTGCCCGCCCCGAAAGTATTTAAAATACTTTAGAGCGAGATTATATTATGGAAAACAGCTTCATTAATTATAATACGTAAAATGTTAAAGAGATTCATCTTCAAAGATTATTACAGCCAAGTTGCCGTACAGCGAGTCAGAAGTTCGTTTATCTAACGACCTCGTCCTTACGCTCTGCAATTTTCCAACAGATAAATGCATCAACTGTTTTGAACAAGTAATCAAAATAATCATTTCAAACGTGAAATATTATACATATGCACCGGCCACTGTATAATATCTCACTTGTCGAGCACAATATTCCTATTGGCCAGACCGTGCGCGGGGAAAAACTCGTCGGTGACAATACACTTTCTTATCGCTGACGCTTTATTTCTCTAGGGCGCAAATATCCTCGATTTCCACCGAAACTCTTCGTAAACGCGCTTCCGAAGGATTTGCATGTCGGCGACGTCGGCAAAACACCTGTCAGGACTAGCGGTTGAAAGCGCGAGATAGAAAGGGGTGGACGTTCTCTCGCCGCGGAAATTATCATTTTCGCCCGGGTGCAATAAGTTTCCCGTTAATCTGGTCGCGGCGCGGACATCTTTGCATTATTCCCGGGAAAGGATTCGTAATGCTTACCCCATGAATAATGCACCGATCCCCGCGGGTGAAATCCCGCTGCCACATACTTTCAGTTAATCTGACAGTTCGAAGTAGTTTTCAAATAGTTCCGGCGGACGTAAGTCGAGTTGAACTCAATCTCCGCATTATCCACTTTCGCCGGGCTATCATCGTCCTTCCCGTCCATGGTGAGGGGGAAGCGTGGAGAGAGAAGAGAGTCTTTCCGTGTACGGAATCGATACGTGACGTAAGAGAGTCGACGGAATTACTTACGTGGCGAGAAAACGCGTGGAGTTGGACCTGTGGCAGAAATGCGATCGTTTCAAGGGTAGGACTTCCGTTACTCGGCCGATTTCCTGTGAATTTCGCTGGTTTCCCGATAAATTGTCGACGATTGTCCTCGTCCCCTTTGAGAGCTGGCGCCACGGAAAGAGCGAATGGACACAATACCCGACAGGAGAAAATATTTTCCACGGGAGGTGTACAATGTGTTGTGTGGAGCGCCGTTTGATTGTCGTAATTAAGTGCATCAATCAAACTCTAAGGTGATGATTGTATACAATTTACAGGTGGATTGACTGAAAAGTCAGGAAAAGTTTGTGTGCGATATGTGCATGTAGTTGAACGAGTTTTTTGTTTTGTTTCTCATTCCTATTTGATTTAAGTTATTACTAAGGTGAAATGGTTTGAACATTAATACCTCGTGGGACGTTGTAAACGAAACACTTGCATCGAAACAATTTACGGGCGATGCACGAACTTTTGTTAGGAAGATATACCATAAACGCTAGTCCCTGGGGAACTTATGCATATATATACTGTATATTCTCGTCCAAGTGTAACCGTGTTACATATACGTGAATTCGTGTATAGCGTGGTAGAGAACAACATACGTTGGTTGTAGACTTGTAAGATGTAATTGCACGATTGTATGGATTATGCCGATTGATTATGCAAGACTGTGTATGTAACATTCGCTGCAACATTGAATAAAAAAAGAAACTTTGAGTAAAAGTTAGAATTCTTGTTACGTTTGTGATAAAATATGATAGGATCACGATTTCTACTCTGTAATGCAATGAAATAGCTAGTGGCATTAGAAGCTGATTGATCGTTAAATGCATAAAATATACAGCGGGCAGGACATTATATTTGGCTAGGATTCGATACATTATTCAACGCATGCGATATACAGAGAGTATCGGCAATATTTTATTCTATTGTTGTATTATATTTGAAAACGAAAACCTCTGGCACAAATATATACCATGCATTCCAGATTATAAAATATCTTCTCAAAACGTTGCTCAGACGAAGTTGATTTGAGCGTAATTGAAATTGAAATATAATTACTATTTTCCCAGCAATTTGTCGCAACCATTGCAAGCGATCGACCGCTTATTCAACACAACTTCGTAGAAAGCAGGAATCTTCAACGTATTAAATTTAAAACCCGTGTGATAATAATTAATCGAGAAAATAGAAATAAAACACATGCGATCAATTCAACTTATTGTTACTGGCAAATTTTCATTGATATTAATGGGGATAATGGGATGGGGACTGTTCCATTCGATTCCCGTATAAATTTTTCATCGCGGGCACGTTTAAAGCGTTACTCATCCACCAAGAGTGCTCTCTAAAATTCTCTCCCGTCCCCTCTCCGTGCCCTTATCACCACCTCTACACCATAGATCACTTCGCTATAGGACATAGGAAAACGCAGGATGTCCACGCTGGCGGCATTGACCCCTTTCGGGAGTTCATAAACCGTAAACGATCGTGTATCTGACGATAATTACTCTCCACTGTGAAACGTCATAAATTTCCCATGAAATTTGCCATTTGCGCCTGACCTTATCTCTTCCTGCCCTCGTATGTTCGTTCTCCGCTCATCTACATATGGCGTCTCCCATCCCCTATTTCTCTATCTATCTCTATCTCTCGTTCTGCGTGCACACGTACACACGTATTAATGTTAAAACTACGCGGCAAGCCTCGAGGGTAATTATACTGTGCGATGAATGAGACAATACGGAAAATTGAGGTATTGAACAATACAATGATCACGCCCAGACTTGTCAGTATGTCCGTTCGCTTGGCTGCTCTATCCATCTGCTTTCTCCGTCGCAATTTCTCCATTATCATTCGTGCTGCTTCCATCGATTCCGCCAGTTCGTATATCTGTCTGTCTTTCTCTTCATTCTAGCCTCTCCTCCTCTTTCTCCTCCTCGTGCTCTCCTCCTCTTTCTCTCCGTTTCGCGAAAACAGTACCGCTGGAAACGTGCGTCTGCATTTTCCACCGCGCGAAAATCGATACGGAACGAGCGTCACGGTTGTTGGATTTTGCAAACGAGGTTTACGTTCGGCCGCTGTTTCGACCGTAACGACGGCGACACTGTGCTCACGATAGCCGAAACCTCGTTTGCTCGAACGACTTTCCTATTTGCGAAAGGAAGAACTCGCGTGAGATGTTTGTGATCGATTTCGAGGGAATTTCGCGTATTCGGAGAATTTGGCAAAACTCGAAATATAAGGGTTTGTTAGACGAAACAGAAAGCGGCTGGTTTGCGAGATGGAATTGAATCTTTATACGTTGCGCGGCAGATAACAGTTCCGAAAGTATTGGGAACGTTAAGTAGTGCGGGTAGAAACATCGGTTTCTCCTGTACGTGTATATTAATTTATGTATTCAGATGGATCGGTAATGATTTTCGTGTCTCCCTAAAAAAATAAGATAATTAACGCGTGGCTAAGACAATTCAATAAGATACTAAAGATTAGGAACATCGAGTTAAATAATTTCTCCGTCATACGGAAAAGGAATGCCCATCATTATGGAAGCATAATACAAGTTATTGCAGGACTCGTTTAAAAGAAATATAAACAACCGTTCTATCCTATTATAAATATATTCGACTCCTATTTGACGAGAATATTCAGTGTCTCACAGTAGGTTTCTATATCTTTTCTGAAACAAGCTTACGCATAAAACGCGAGCTCCTCCACACCGTTGCCAACAAATTGTTATCACAGCTTCCATTGAAAACATACACACGGATAAGATGCAAAAAGGGAGTAAACGGAAGGCGTGTTCGAAGAGAAGCATTGCGTAAATGTGTTACTCCCTGTGAAAACATATCCAGAGCGAGCCCGCGATATCGCTTCATCCATTAAGGCTGTATACAAGCACTCACGTACAGCCCCGGGACAATATTGTGTTTCCTAGCAGTCCCCGTGTACCCCATGCGGGTAATCACGACAATTTCTCTATTTCGCTCTTTCTCTTCGGAGTGACCGTTAAAGCGGCGGAGAACTTGGCGATCACGGGCTTCGATCAAAACGCCGTGCAGGATATACGGGTGGAAAGTTGCGGTTTGTCTTGTGCTGGGAACACAGCTTCCTGTTTAGCTGAACAACCCCCGTACCGTTCGGGATTCTCGCGGTGAAATCGTCTATAAAGCCGTTTCAAGTTCATCGCGTTGGCTAACAACGGTACCAATTACTCTTCCTATAGCGAAGTTTGTGATCTTCTATTGATTCTTTGCCCTTGCCATTTAATTGGAATCATTTAGTTCGCTGCTTTGGAGGAAGATTCGAGTCTTTAGGGTCTTTCGAGTTTGTCCTCGTTTTATTTTGCCACTTGGACATCGAGCGAGTAATCTACGGATTATTTATTAATTAGTCGGTGGTCTTTGGCGGATAATATTTCGTTGAATTGCTGTTCTGAGTTCTGTTTAAGAAATTGAGAATAAGCAGCAGCGATTGATTTTGCACGTAATTATTCCGTTTTTTCTCTGTTTCTGGTTTTGCTTATGCGTCGATATTGTTTTGTACGTGTTAACGAGCATTCGTAAGCGTTTGAAAATATGCTTCAATGAAATCAAGACATAAGTCCGCTTTATGTAAACAGAACAATTTGCTGAAATATAAATATAAGAGTTCGTTTTTAAATAGTTCGAATACGGAATCTGCAGAAACACTTGTTTCTTTAAAAGTTATACGAGATTATTGTCAACTTGCTCAGCTACGACAACTTCTGCATTAATACTCAAGAGTGTGGCCAGTTGTTACTATTAATGGATGCTGTCGTGAACCCGTAGGAGTGAAAAATGAGCCAAGTTTAAAAGTATATACAAATCGCCTTTATTTCTTTGATTGTGAGTGAAGTTGATTATCTTAGGTCTATACTGTTTGACTGTAGGAATTATTCTGGACTCTCGGTGTATTGTAAGTAAAAATGTAAACTATGACTATCGAAGGAGTGGGAATAGGAGATCGTAGTGGTGGTTGATAGGGGTGGAAGTGGAATTGGAAGGAGTGCAAGGATTTTTAGGGAAGAATGTAGTTTATGGTTTGCAAAAGTCTTTAGGAAAATTCCATGTGGTAATCAAAAAGGAGAAGGATAGTTGCTTTTGCCAGATGTGTGCAGAGTTAAGGTTTTTCCATGGTTCTACAGGTATAACGTCCTGCAGACGTGCAGGGTGGGCGGTCAGGTATCTAACAATGCAATCAGAAATAACGCACATGATAATCAGTGTACGGTCTGCATCGATTGTAACTGCTTAATAGTTGTTTTGCAGCGGTAACTTATTGCCATAGCGGGTGTTCTACTCTTATACAGGAACATAATCAGGTCCGTGTCCTCAATTGCCTGCTTGTTAGCCTACTTGGTTGTTTTTTTCATCTGACACGAGAGAAGTCATTTCCGTGATATACGGGTAACGTCGTACTTTCCACTATGTTCATCATTACTTACAACGATCCATCATACTTTTTTTTATACATGTTGCTACATAAACGTAGTAGTCGGAATAGTAGAAGTTCCACCCGCCCGTATTCAATTTTTTACAAAGTGTATTTCAACTATTTTGCATGTTCAGAACCATTACAAGATGCTTTCGATTACGCGATTCTTTGCTGGCAAGGAGCAATGCGTCGTTCGTGATAAGGTAAAGGTGGCTTGAAAATAGGCTATCGGAAAGATAGATCTAACTGCAATTTAAACGCGACAGCCAATGTTCCATCAAAAACGAACCATCCTTTAATCAAGCGCAACAATGCAACACATGGAGCACCATCAGCCAATCGGCAATAAACTCGCGACAATTTAAGCGCGAACGTAGAAGCCGCGAATTCCTAGTAACGGAATCCAAGACGCTAGTAATCCTCTTGTGGTTGGCGTATTACAAATTCACCGGCGCACGCGAATCCAGTCGATACTCGAAATTCGCGTAAGCATCCCGAGCCTCGGTGAGCACACCCCGATTCACGCGTTTCTGATTAATTGGCCTGCGTAATGGAAGGGGCGATCGTCGCACAGAATGCATTGAATTGATGAAGCAAATCGTGAGACCGTTCGTTCTAATGCGGCAACACGCGAGCTAGCGGTGCACAGTAGCCGGAATTGACGCCCGTGTTTCGACGGTTGTATTCCGCAGAGGTTTTATTTATCATAATTACTAAATTACAATAGTGATATTGCTGCATTATGTATGAATGAATCTATTTGTGGCCGATTGTAATTATAAAATTTTATTCTTTCAGGTAAGTGATGGAAGATTTTACTCACAGTTTTAAAGATACTTTGTGGATTGAAGAATGAACTGAATTGAAACATGATTGGTAAGTTGAACTGCGCCTCATTATTCAGCAATACATATGTAGTTCTAATACGTACTATAATACGTCGTTCAGATAATAGATACGAACAATACAATATTCGAATAGAAGTCCACGTAATAGAGGATTAATATTAATGTGTTTCAATTGTAAGCAATACTTGTCTACGGGAAATCAGAGCTGATCAAATAGAAATAAAATTGATATGTGTATGTAGGAAACTAATCAGTTTCATTACTTGCACGTCGCGAGTAATATTCTTATCAATGGCGAACTTTAATATTCTCGTGCCTTCTTCTCTAGCCAAATCGGTTAACTCCAATTTTTTAATTTTTTTAAAATATATCGTCAAATCGCTTGATCGACTTAACTTTTTATATTTAAAATAATTATCTTTATTATTGGGTTTAAATCACGAAATAACAAAAATTTGTTTGGCCACAAAGTAATACGCGGAAATAAATCATTTAAAAGGGATAATGTTCTTCTGCAATAATAATAATAATACATTCTACAATGATTATTCGATTTTCTATTTGAAAGGGAATTTTAATAATGTATGTATACTATTGAATCAATTTTCTCCACTTTTTGTTTTATGGAGTTAACCTATTTGGCAAATGAGCGGCTCATGTACAATTATCGTCTAAACTGTATAACTTCTACAAAACTTTGAATAACCTGAATCTAAAATTTTAAAATGACCATTAAGGCGTTGTTAAAAATTCTGTTCACTTTCTACCACGAATACAGCGATATTCCTGAACGAATTTACATTACATCCGTTATCCTTTTATCTTACTCAAAGTTGTTCTTTCGTTATTATATCTACATGCCGAGTACTACAGTTCGAACTCACGGCAAATATTTCTCAACACATTGTTATGTTTTTCCATTACTACACACCATCGACACAGTCGATCCTGATCAAAGGCATTCTTCAGCACACATTTTTTTAGGTCTACTTCGCCCACCAATATATTTCACCGTGGTCGTGCTTTTAACGTTCCACAAGTTCGCCATTCGTCAAGTTTGCATCGTATCTGAGAAGTCCGCTATTCGCTGAAACTCGCGAATCCGCACGCAACGCTGTCGCGAGTAGACTGCCTGTAAACGAGGTAGCTGTGTCATCAGACGCGTGCCGCAGCGATGCATCACAGAATGACGGGGAATCGCGGCGAAGCGTCTCTGGCCGCCCACAAATCACATCGCACGCCTCTTGCTACGGTGAATGTGTTCGCCAGGTGTACCTGGTGCACGCCTCGGGCTGTCGTTTCGATAAAAACGTCGCGGTAAGGGTGTTACTGCTCAGTTTCCGTATCGCGCATGAAAATAGTGCCCATTGCTGGTGGAACTGTCATGTTCCTGTGATACACGTTTCGAGAAAACTGATAATAGAACCCTCCTGTAACTGTGCCGTGCTTTCTGGTAATGTTTACAAATTTTTTTTATACATATGCAGTAGATTCTCGGTTATCCGGCCCCGCTTTAACCGGCGACATTTTTGCTGACATGAAAACAATCTACTAGAAATTTACTTTTTGTCGCGTTTGTCATTGTTTAATTAATCTTTCTCTTACTTATTTTATTTTCTATCCATGCTAAACTTTCGAGTACTGAATTCCGTATAACTTTCCCTATAAGATGCACATTTTCTGCGTAATTAATATAACGTATATGTTAATCTTTGTTCAGTAACGCCTTTTTACAAATAAGTTACAATTGCTATACATTAGTAAGAAAGAAAAAACCAATATTAATTCCACCTTTCAACTTCAGAATATAATATATTATACGATAACAATCACCAGTCCCAATAATACAAAATAGGGAAAAAGGTAGATCCTGTTCCATGCTGACCAAGGCACGGGTGCCAGTGGTCATTCGGGGGTTAATATATTTCTCCGATCGTCTTTGGTCCACGTGATATTCAATCGATGATCAGGTGTACACCTCCGTTGCACCCATAAGCCGGCACATTTTCAGATTGACCAAGACTCGAGTTAACTTTCTATCCGAAGTACACCCGGGACGTCAGGTTAACGTATGGTTATCCTGTGTCAAGTCGAATTACATTTTCCTCGTTCCTGCGGCCGTTGCTGTGCAATGAGCTCGTTCCTTTTCTTTTGCTTGGCTCCCCCCAGGTTCGCCTCCGTAGCCTTCGTGATTTCTCGAGTGAACAGGGACGAGCGTGCTGGGACTGCCGAGTCACCTGGCGATACAAGAAGATCGTTTTTCGCGCGATGCCGCGCCCTGACTTTCAATGCCCCTATTGGTTCCTTTTGCTTCACCGATCGCGAGCTGAAAACCGTCCCGAATCACTTTTTTTTGCCGATGAATTATCGCCTTTCGTCGAACCATCCACCTTTCGTCGAACGATCAACGAACTGCACTCGTAGACTCGCGATATTGCCACTCGAGTTTGATTATGGAATTAATTAGGACGTTTGATATTTTGAGTGCTGAGCTTCTGCTACGAGCATACGTACAAAGAGGGCGTACGATACTAATAAACGTATCGCAATTGGTAACGTTCATATGGTGACTGTAGTTCACTTTCAGTGGATAATTGTGGGCAACTTTTACGTTACAAGGTGCATTATAATGTGTATAGTTCTAACATATGACACAAGAAAGTAATTAAATGTTGCTTCAGAAGGTGTACAACTCGAGGATTTCACGATTTCTTTTAGCCGTTCAATGTTAAGACGTATGTACGTATGTACACAGTCGATCCTCAACGCGTTAACATCTTCAAGTCCCGCGTCCCACCATTTCCAGCCAGTCGTCGATGTCGTACACGGTTTCCCGCAAAAACTCGCACGCATTCTAGAACAAGATCAAGGTCAACCACTTGCTAACGAGCTAGCCACGATCGTTGCTGGTCTGTCAATTAAAACGCGTGCAACGTTCGTTGTTCGATCTCGGCGTGAGACACGGGAGCATCAGCGTCGTGCTAGTTTCTGCGCATCCTTCTCGCTGTTCGTTTTCTTCGTTTCTTCGTTTCAGTGTCAGTGTTGCCCGTGTGAGTCGTGGGAAGCGTAGGTGGTCTCGATTGGACTACGTCTGCCTCACGATCTTTATTCACGATAGCAGGTCGTTGACTCTGTTCCGCGTGTTCCACGTGCACAGCGGCAGAAAGGGCGCCGAGGTGCCGCGGCATGCCGGCCAGGTGAGAATTCGGCGCCTAATTTGGGAAGATTCCTTTTGAGGTATCCCTTCGAGCCTCGATGGGTCGTCGATAGAACGAGATAACGCGATTCGTGACCGTCCGCGGGCCCCTCTTCGCACAACCTTTTTAAATGTCGTGCGGTCACTGTCTTCGTCGAGGCTTGGTTGGAGTATGCATCCGGCTGCGTTGCTTTTTTTGGCCACTTTTTGTCCTTTCTGGCCACGGAGCACGTTGGGAGAAATCGTCGACACGGCGAGATTGAATCGGGCAAACAGCGTTTTTGATGGGATTAAAAGGTTGGGAAGTGTTATTGGTTTCGATACGTATAGACGGCTATAATTAGCTGTTATCGATAGAAAGTACTCATGACAAAAGCAGTGTTTACTATTGGACACGAACTGCTCGCTGTTTTTAAAAAGTGGACTAAAAATGGGGTGAACTATACTTGCGGTAATGTAACGTGTAGTACATTGTAGTTCAATATAGTATTGTGTTGTTAGCTAATTTCTGATTCGCTAACTGAATCGTCCCTTAGGCAGACAAGTTTTTAAGAACAGGATGAGCATTATCAACTGCGAGATGATACATCCTGTTCGGTAGAAAAGTTAATACGATAATGCATCTTGAATGGAAATAGAACGAAGCCAAAGGTATAAGTAATGTCTGTGGAAATATCTCGTCGCAGCGAAAGTATTGACAATTCATACGACGAGTTATGAGCCAATGGGAGAAAAATTCCATTGTGCCGCATGTGCCATTTCAAGGAAGCCTAGTTCGACATTGTATACACACCGGCGAATAAAAGTTTAGGACCACTTCCTTAGTTATACAAATGTTGAATGGCTGGTTAACGGTTCATTGATTTCAATTTAATATTATAGAGGCTGGTGGAAATAAACTTTGTTTCAATATTTTATAGCTTGGATATGTCCTTCAATTTTCAGCTCGAAATTATTAATCGATCATAAAATTTCTGTACAGCTTGATATGCCTGGTGGTTCCAAACTTTTGGTCGACCGTGTATGTACGTGCTTATAGATATGCGTACGTGAAAAACTAACGTACTAACGTAACACTAAAAATTTGCTTGACCCTTTCGGAGTTAGAATTTTTTTTTCAATTCCGTCTGCCGGAGTTTCATAGAAATTTTGAATTTCGACGCGACGAAGCCAGTTGAGGGCGCAGCTGGGTCCGTTTCAATCGTTCCAAGATAGAAAATACCGTATCCCCGGTAACTTTGCAGCAAACAAACGCTTCGTTAACGGCTATTTACCAAATTACTCGTTTGTTTTTCATTCTTACCAGCACTGCAGATCCCTCCCTTATTCAATTAAGCTCCGATTAGCTGCGCAGTTTTGTGCAAATACTTCTTTAGCGGGGCACTGAAAACGCTCATTAAGGGGCCGACTATCGAGTTACCGTACCTAGTAACGAGCACCGATTGTTTACGATCTTAGGTAATTCCGACGCGTCCACGACGTGGATAATTCAAGTAGACGGTCATCGTCGAGAAACTCCGTCGACGGTGTAGTAGCTGCACGTTACGCGTCTGTCACACTCGCGTCTGCCTTTTCGTGTGGTTGATTTTCGTTATCAGCGAAAATATTGACAGGCTGAATTCGGCCTGCGTTTCCCGTTCGGACGGAAATTCGGTGGCGAAAGCAAGACTTTTGCGACGTGACAAATAATCTGCAGACGAAACCCGTGGGGGACGCAAATGAATCGTTAAACTGATTAAATTAATTCAGGAAACTGCGCTGATGTGTTATCCACGGCTGTAGTATTTATTCGGTGGCCGGTGGAATTTTCAATGCATCTTTGCGTTTCTAGGAATGTTTATTGAATACCCGAGACATTCACCATTAATCATTTGGTAAATATCTGCGTAAATGAGTGGGCAATTCGGTGTCAATTCAATTGATGAATTAATATGTTGCAATCGACACGTTCCATCGATCAGTGCTGCATTGGATGTGTAATGTGTTTCTAGTCTTCGGTGTTGTCTTTCGGTTTTAATATTTCGCGTGCCTAGAGTACAAGTTCGCACAGAATTCGACCAATCGACGAGTAAAGTATGAAGCTTGTCAATTACTCTTGTAGAAGTTATTTTTCGTAAACCTCACGTAGTTTGGAATAGAGGACAGGTGGTGTAATAAGACTTCAGTTTACTCCAAATAAAACACTAACTTTATTATAAAATACGTCGACACACGACGTTACTCAAACACACGATTCTTTCAACAATACTCTCAGCTCGCGATACTCTTCACTTCGATCCTCCCTTAACTCTGCTCCAACTCTCCCTTAGATCTGACTCTTGCACGCATCATTCATTCTTTATATTCTTTCACTCTTAGTTTCTCTCTCATTCTATTCCTCATTTGCTCTCTCTCATTTAGGACACACCTTGCAGTCATTCCTCGGTGATGGTCGGTCCCGACCACCCGAACCCTTGGGCCGCTGTACCCTCCATGCACACGACCTTCTCAGGTACTCAGCGCCGAACGTACCTTTCATACATCGGAATCATTCTACACAGAAATGCAATATTTCCAATCCTACACTCTTGATGTATAAATGTTTCCAATGCACACTTACGACGCAAGTCCCTTTCGATAATAAACTCTGCACCGCCAGATCCGTCACCATAATGCCATATAACCGTACATTCAACCGAATACCATTTCGCGTTCATAAACGAATTTCGCCATAAGCAACGGTATTGCCAGGTCATTGTGCTTCACCGCAGAAAGAAAAGAGAAGAAGAAAAAACGAACAAACGAGGCTCGCAGGTGAACCAAGGAAAGGTGGGTAAGAGATTAAAAATGTAAAACGAATTTTTCTCGTGAACGGAGGCGCTGAATTTGCTATCCGGATTAAATGGCACCCTCCGCGGTCCGTTTAATTCAAAATCTTGCCCACCGTCTGATTAAATTGCCAGTCATTCACTCCGCTTGATTATTTACTCCCCTTAACTGGGATTAGTCGCTTTCTTATTACTATCCCCCTTGTCTCACCCCTTACTGGTTTCTTGTTTCCTGGACGCGTTCGCCGTCCTCGCCGCTTTCTTCAGCCTACGAGTCGTAAATGATCGTTGCACACGATGGAAACTTTCCCGTTAATAATGAGTTTAATAATGAGTTAATAAATCTGAAATAAAACGAATGTGGGATTATATTAAATAAGGAAGACAGTTTCCAGATATGATCATCGATTGTGCCTTAAAAGCTATTCTACAATTATATAAACCACAATATTTCAAAACGCAAGAGAAAAAAACTCTTCCACAACTCTGTACACAATTCTTAAAACTCTCACCTCGCCTCACACTAATTACCGAACCCTCGACCCCTCCGCTCCGCCAGTGTCTCCCACAAGTTTCGTCGATTTGAAATTACTGTGCATAAGGGAAATGTTCGACTGGCGGGACACGTTTGTATCTATCGATTGATGGATTATTATCTGTGCCGAAACACGAATATCGTGTTTCTCGATCCCCGATTTTCTCGCGTCTTGCCGACGTCAAATTGCCCGCTAGAAAAACAAAGTTAATATCTGACGAGAAAAATACAGCGATCCACGCTCGACCGATTTTTCTATCGCGGCTCGATGTCTCCACCCTCGTTTGAAACCTACTGAGCTTGACTTCGCGACCGGTTCGGGGGAGTCAAGCTTTCACGGAAAGGTTACGCGTACACGCGATCCTCCGTGCAAGAAGAAACGGATCTCAAATCTGTGTTCGAGAACGATGCTTCGTTACAGTACTTTTTGGAGAGCAAAGTGGAAGACGAGTATTTCATTATGTGTACAACGATGAATGACGCGAAGGATGTTTCGTTTCTCTGTTCTGACGAGAATTTAATGAAAAGAGATGTTAGGAATTGGAGAATGTTAGGGACATTTAAAGTAAGATTAGTAAGATATAGGTTAGTGTCAATATTTTTATAGAAATTGGAAGTTTTATTAAATATTGGGATACATGGAATGAGAAGTCGGAGTTCAGGAAGCTGTATTTTTATTGAAAGGGAAATGTGAATTATGAGAGGGCTGAAATGAAAGGACACGTTTTGAAATTAGAAATGAGAAACGATGGAAATGTTTTCTCGTTTATACTGGATAGAATGTGATGTGATGAACAAATTTAATGAAAAAGAAATTGAGTAATAATTGTTCGGTAGCGTTTTCAATTGTCTATGTCTACATATAATGTTAAGGAGGTAATTAATGGCAATGGACGCAGTTGTTTCTTCAGTACACTTAACCATTGCTTTCATAGATATAAAAATATGGTTTGGTTTAAAATTTTATTTTATAAAATAAAAATAGTACTTAATATAACAGGAATCATAAGATATGGGTGTAATATGAATAAAAATTGTGTAAAATATAAAAATATATCTACAGTTGTTAAACCAGAGACGATAATGGAAATTCTAATACACGTATGAATTTTTAAACTCCAGCTGGAAATTTTGTTTCCATTTATCACTGTGGTATTTAATAGTAACTATTAATCAGAATAATTATCCAAGACTACGCGATTTCAGCAATAGAGTAATTCGACTTCCTGTATTTCTCTCTGCCGTGAGGGAACTTCAAATCACTTTAAATATTATTCGAAAAGTATTACAAAATTCCGCTTGATTTAATAGGTTTAACGAACTTGAGTGTTTCAGAAGTCTGGAAAGTTCTGAATGTTTCCGGAAGCTCTTGGCTCCTAAAATATCGGAATCTTTATAAGTCTAAACGATGAAGCGACTAATCAACTTTGCACTTATTTCTCAGCATTTAATTCTGACCTAATAGTACCTCTACAAAATATTAAGGAATATTCATTGACGGTGTTTCTGCATTTTTTTCGAGTTGACACAATGAATAGTTATCCTGGTGTATTTTCATATTTTTGCTACCAGAAACCTGCGTATTATAAATAATCTAACTTACATATTTATGGCAAACTGGTTGAAACGGTCAAAAATTGCAATATGCGTTTACTATGTTAAATTCCCCCAAAACTATAATGGAAGATAATGCCCCCCTTTTATCTCTAAGTACATACACATATCTAAACGATTTCCTAATTATCCAATATCATCATCAGTATTGATTACGAAGCATCGGGGGATATCCCAAAAGTGATGTACTGTAACTGCCTCTTCCATATTTGATATTCTACAAAAGCATTTCCCTCCACCTCCTACTTTTCAAAATTCCAACGCACCCTCCCACCCTCCCCCGTTGCCACAGCAAAGTTCGCAAAGAAATTGCCGGGTTCGGAGCGGGCAGAAATATCGATCCATCGGGGATCGTTTTACGGCCTCGGTACAAACGTCAGTGTGACGCGATCGGACCGCCTATCGGGGACGATTGGCATGGGCCCGGCCGTTTGAATATCGGTCCCGCGTCACGGCCACACGTCAAAGTGATTTTTATGCGGATGGGTCAGGATCTTTATCCGAGGGGGCGCGCGGATATGGATTCACGGGGCGAGCTCGGCTACACGCACAAATTTAATACGCAATAACGAATCTGCTGTCGCGCGCGCGCGGAGGCAGGAAGAATCGGTTGACAAATTTCGCGTACAATCCTGCGCCCCTCGACCCCCGGCCGCCCCTTATGAAATCGAACGGGCTTCGCGGCGGGCCGCTGTAAATTCGCGTTTGATGTCAGTTCGCGTCAGTTCGCATGATTAATGTCCCATGGCCCCGCAGAGGGATGCGACAACACCGACGACTTCTCGTCCAGGGCCGGAACGCCAACCGCCTAGCCTCCTCCGGCTGTACGCCGGTTTTCCCCTCCGCGAATTTTAATCACCTCTGAACGGACACGTCGAGAGGGCGTGTGGGCGGGGAAAGTACGCGACGGATTTTGCGGCGACTGATGCGCCGCTTTATTTCGTTAACGTTTCAATCGATCATCGCACGCCCCTGGGATCTCCACGCCGCACCCTTGCCCGCTTCGCGCCGTTCATCCCTTTCTACTTCGGCCGTTCTGCACTCGCCTGCCTTTGCACTCTCTTCCTCTCGGCCCTTTCTGTTGGCTACACGTGGCCTTTCGTGTCTGTTCGTCTAGCTGTATCAATCAAATCGAGCGTTGCATCGACGACGTAATCGCGGCGGCGGCTTTCGCTTCTCGCGAGCAAGTGGATACGACCGGGGGAAATGCTTGAAATTCGCGGGGCGATTTTTGTACGGGACTTATTTCTGATGGTTAATGTAGCACTGTGATTTCTAATATTTCGGGCGTTGCGAAGTGTGTGGAAACTGAATAGGACACCCTGTTGGTACTTTGGACGGTGTTGTAAATGGATGCTGAAGTATCGCCTGGCATATATGGATCGAACAGTTACTAGAAGTATATGTATACTTGCGTCGGGATTTATTGAGTAATCTGAGGAATATATTAATGAGGATGATAAGTCATCATTATTTATGTGTATGAGAATACGGAGAATATACATATATTGAGGGAAAAGAGAAGATCATCGTACGTTTAGGGGCAGCAAGGAAACGAGTAAGAATTATCGTTAAAATTGATTCTGTTAACATAAATAACTATCTCCTGTTTATCGTCAGCACTTCGCCGGTTGATTTCGTATTTCGTATGCCACCAAGGAACTTATTACACGACAAGACATTACACGACAATTCATATAAATCCGCCTTGTTTTCACCTACATGAATCGTGCAAAGAATAAAAAAAAACAATCCAAAAGAATGTACCGCCCTTTTACACGTCTCCACTTGAATCGACGTGTTAAATTGTTCATAATTTTGTAAAAGCGCCAGAATAATTTAGCGGCTGGAAAAATTCAGTTTCGCCAACCAGTATAACATCATACCTGCTGAAACGTCTCGACTCTTCGACTATTGATTAAGATCGAAGTAATAGAAAAACCGTTCACTCGGATAACGACCATCCTCGAATTGAGTCGAATTAATTCATCAAACTATAATATCGTCTCCGCGTAGACAGTTATTAGCTGATGCGTAGCGATAACCTATCAGGACAATGGAATATCCGCGACAAAGGATTCAGAGGGATCGTTCTGCCCGAAAGTTCATATTTCCACGGCGCCGCGCCGCGACGCTATGAAAATCGTCGTTCCCGTGTCGATTCAGTCCAGTTTACGGCCGTCAACGGGAAAATGTGAATTTGACAGTCATCTCCCCTTTAGTTGGCAGGGACGAGCACGAAGAGTTCGTCTATCGACGATGATCAGCGTATCCGTGCCAATCGGTCTCTTTTCCATTCTCTTCCCTCCTCGCCCACTCTCTCCCTCTCATTCTCGTTTCCTCTTTGTCCTTCTATATTTGCCCCTTTACATAGCAGCTCTGACAATCGGTGAAATTAATGACACCGAAACGACGGAATCGGGGTAAAAGAATGTCGAATTGGCCAACGAAAACGCAGTTTATGGGGAAATGTCAAGGGTGAGGTGGAGTATGGATCGCTTGACTCGTTCCCCGAGTACAGGGGCGTTTTGTGATCTCCTATTTACGAAACTAGGAGACGGTGACAATGCTCAACGCCGTTGGAATAAATTCAGCGATAATTCTCATTGAAAATGATCCCGTAAAAGCACTGGAAAAAGTAAAGTGCATATCGTCGGGGAAGAAAGCAATTGTCGCGGAAGGAAATTTTTAAGCGTTGTCTGTCGGGTTTAATTGTCGGGACGCCCATTTTATACGATTTGCGTACCTCTTGTATTTCTGTACTTTTAACTTGAACACGTGTGCATTTGGGAATCAGTTTATTCAATTTGTTTGCGAAATTTCATACAGACATTATTGGACAATTCGGGAATTTCTTTTGGAATAAAATTGAATGAATAAAATAGAAGAATAGAAATGTTATTTGACTAGTATTGGATTCTGTGTCTTCCATTACAATGTTTCTAATATATTGTATTCCAGTTTGAAAATATAAAACTGTTTGGAATACTTTAAAAGCTGAATTGGGAGGAATGTGCCAGCCCGCAGCTTGCTGCGCCGAATAAATTTTGTATTCTTGCGAGACAGAAAGAAATGTTCCGTTTACTGGAGCATGTTCAATTCTTGGTATTAATTTTTCACGAATGCCATAATACCGTAGCTTGTAAAACCTCGGGCTAGTTTTCTCGAATGAAATTTTTTTCATAATCTCGTATCTACCTCACGGACAAAAATTGAATTTGCATAATTTAACATTTACAGCCGCGTAGAGTTTATGTTATGAATCGACTTTCAAGTACGACACTTATTAAAGTACGCACTTTGGATCGAAACCATGTCTATAAACAGGTATTCGCGTTTCAATTAAAAATAAACTATTTCCTCTCCTGATACTCAACATAAAACACGATTCAAGAAATCATATAAAGTTTTATGCAACTCAACGCGCTACAAAGCTTTATTTCCTTTATTATTTGATTTCTTTCTCGCAGCAGCTCCTTCTTAAATATGTGAAAGTTTGTTTCTATACGCGAACGGGTTACGTACCATTCCATAAATATAAGCGGATATAAAACACAAGTATCGCGAAATTGGCGAATCAAAGGGCCAATGCATTTCCAAGTTCCGCGTTTCAATGTGTTTGTCTGTTTTCCTCTAGACTCCCCCTCGTCGAACTTCATTCGAATATTCGGTATCGGGCGTCATGTTTCTAAAATATCTCGTCTGTCGGGTCAGCTCGCGTTTGTCAATGTTCCAAGAGTCGCGGTGAGACGGTTTTGTCTGTTCCGTGGATCTTTCTACAGTGATTACGCAACAGATCGCGTTTGCACTGAACTTTTTCCCGTGTTAATGCAGTTTTGTATGTAGTTTGTAAGTAAATGGGTATTAATGAGTCAATTTCTCTATATTTGGTGTTGATGGATAGCGTGAAAGTTGAAGAACATCTTGGAATATTGAACAAAGAATAGTTGCAATGGTCAGTAATCTGCAGAAAAACTTCTGCATATTAGTCGGATCTGCTCCGCCTGCTGAAAATGTGTAGGACTAGATCTCACACTACTTACAGCCATTGTTATATTGGTTCTACTTGTTTGCCATAGACAGTACAACTTGAATCAGAGTTTCTGCTAATTACAAATAATCAGATTCTTCAGTGCCATTCATCGCATGGAATATTTAAACCAATTGGTAATAATTTAATGGGGAATTCAGCAAAATGTATATGCAATATATTACGTGACATATTACAAATATATTATGCGTATCTCACGCCGAAGTCGTTCACCTATTAGTTTGATCAGTTCATAGTTCTTCGGTTCAATTTCACGAAGACACAATAATGAAAGGAATTTCAAAGAATAAATTCACACCTTTGTGCAAGCACGTGCAAGGAGAAAAGTAATACGATTTAGCGTTCAAAACTCTCGAGCACCAAAAAACTGTATACGGAATAAAAAAAACCCCACATTTCATTCAGGCCTCAAGTATTTTATCCGGACATCAACCGGAGCAGTACCTCAAACTTAAAAATGAAAAGGTTTACCGTTCAAATCAGCCAGCTAGGCAGTTCTCAGAGTCTCCTACGCGCTAAATTACCAAATAGTCCGACTAATCTATACCGGCGCGTGCAATTATAACCCGTTAATCCGATTCACGTAATTATACGTCATTTCCCGTGGCCGAACGTCGGGTGAACAAGTTCTGTGGCTCGCGGGGATGGCGAGAGCGACACGCGAATCGCGGCGCGACCAAGTCAAATGGACTGTCACGGTGAGGGAGACGTCCAGAGAGACGTTGGGAAAAGAGAGAAAGAGAGAGAGAGAGAGAGAGAGAGAGAGAGAGAGAGAGGGGGGGAGAAATAGAGAGAAGCAGAGAGAGATAGGGTGATGGAGAGAGAGGAAGAGAGAGGTTGTGGAAAATCGTGAGTGGAGGCAGCTCGAGAAGCGAGAGGGCAGCGTTATCGAGTGTACCCGGTATTGGCAGACCGTTTCCCAGCAAATAATTGGAAATGCAAACGGAACGAGCCTCCCTGTGATAGTTCGATAATTGAGTCTCTTATCAGTGTTTGAACGCCCTCTTGCCCTTTCTTCGTTTCTCTTTCACTAGTGCCTACCATTTCCCTCGGCTTCTTCGTTCGTTTCTCCATGATTCTCTGTGCATATGA
This sequence comes from Nomada ferruginata, assembly GCA_963583965.1. Lineage (NCBI taxonomy): Eukaryota > Metazoa > Arthropoda > Insecta > Hymenoptera > Apidae > Nomada > Nomada ferruginata. Next base: position 17,270,249 of record OY757213.1, read on the forward strand.
ATCTTCACGTTACCCCTGTTCCCTCGTTGCGTTACGATTTTCCCGGATTTACGCGCGTTCACGACGTAAACGATGGAGAAACGATCGAGTTATCAGACGATATGAAAGCGAAGGAGGCGGTTGCTCCGTCATGGCGTGTACAACGATTGTTCGTGTCCCGTGGAAGAATCGAGGTGACAACAATCGTCGAGAATTTTATACGCGTTTGACTGTTTGCAGTCGAGGTCGATCCTTCATGATTGGAATTGGATGGCATTGTGAGTTGCGATTTGGGATTAATGAAGATGTGTAGAGAGGTTGATTGGAGTGGAATGTATAGTGACGCAATGGGGACAACACTTTCTGCGAAATGTATATTTCACACATTCTATTTTTCTTGATTCTCCGTAATTAATGAAATAACGTTTTAGTTTATTGGATGAATATAATATATATATATATATATATATACTCACGTATAATTAATTATATTTAGTTTATGCATATAATTTTGGTTATTAATAAGATAATAATTAATCAAATATATTTATATATTAATTTGTGTACATAATTTATGGTAATTAAGAAAATAATGATACTTCCTTCTTTATTGTATAAATATGCATATCATATCTTTCATCATCCGCCAGGAACACTTTCATGTGCGAACAATATATTTGTAACAACAAGTATTTGTATGAACATGATCGATGAAATCATTGTCGACAAAATGATTGTCGGTGATTTAAAGGTAACTCTTATTTTAACAATTGTCCACTTTCTTTTCACTGATCTGTGGATTATTTAGTATCTTCGGTCTGATTTATATTATTATCACTAAATCACACGAGAAATTGTCAGTCCACGTTAGATCATGCGCTTAATGCGTTAGAATGCGCACTTAACCGAGCGTCATTAATAGAATTAAAAGGGGCAACTGAAGGAAGTTTGTTACATTTCTCATTTGTCATAGCTGGATATATTGCACAATGTAGAAAGGAAGAAATAACAGAAACATTCCAGAGAACTCAGTAGCCGGTGATAAAAGCTCTCTTCCATGCGGTTTTCCACCTCATTTTTCATTATATGACAATCGCTGCGTTCGCCGGGATACAAAAGCCCAACCGCCAGGGTAAAATAAAGGAAAAACCGCAAAGTAATGATGTTGGATTCCGGGATTAAACGAAATCGTGTTTCAACAATTAATTTTGCAATGAGAGTTTTAATATATTAGGAGTACCGTGACGAGTGTGCGCGACAGAGTAACGGTGTGGGTCGCGTCCAAAACTATTATAGTTACAGTAGCTATTCCGCTACTATATATATTGTGATTTTTAGGGGGGAAAGACTGACCTTAGCCCTTGTTGTTGTCGCCTTAGCCGACACGGAGTCTGGCCCTTGGCAGTAGTCATATCGCTGACTACTGCCCTAGTGCATAATATTGACTTTGACTAGGCCAGGATCCGCGGGCCCTTCAATAATCGGTGACTCAAGAGATCACTTCCTTTGTCCATTACCATTATAGCATAGTCCTTCCTGAACACCATCATTCTCGAGTGTCCCCCCTTATCAAAAACTCCTAACAAAACACTTTCTGCGAGACAACAAAATCGTCACAGTCACGTAGAAATCGGGTGACTTACGTTTCCTTCGGCTATTTATTAACTCACGCTGCCCGTAATAGCGAATTTGATCAGGATCGTTGTCATTCATTGTATCGGGGATTTAACTTCTAACATGGACTGAAAACTTAGGTAAAAACAGAAGATTATTTTCAGTCATAGGCTGTCATGCCGATTGTCCTTGTTCTCATAAAAGATTCGATTCAACGCGACCATAGTACGATTATGTCAGAAATAATGTGATTACATATTTCTATAAGTTCTTGAGATTTAAGAAGTGTATGCTTATTCGCTCGAGGTTCTGGGGTAAGTGCCATGGAGTTCATCGCAGTCCTTTTACCAAAAGGCACAGCCTTCCCACTCCTGGCCAGATCCTCCAGGAACAGAATCCCTATTCTTTAGCAGTACTCTCCTCTTTCTCATAAACAATCCCTCGACACTCGATAGTTGGAAGACCCAGAGTGTTCGCCAGCCACCGCCTGTCAGGATGTTTGGTCCCTTTCATTCACTTTCAACACATGCAATAAATTAGTCAATCCCAGCGCATTCGATTCCCAAACCACTCTTCGACCACTCGTAGGACTGCGTCCCCATCATAAATTATCCACAGGGTGCGTAACACTTCGCCACCCCATCCTATTCCTTTCTTTATAAATACGCTATCGCTAATAAGTATTACTTGGGAGGACCGCTTATGCTGCTCACAATACTTATAAAGTTCGAACCTATCTCGTCTACTTGAAAGTATTGCTTTCCTTTTTCAAAGTATCTATAATACTTCTGAAACGTTCGAATTTGTCCAGTTAAATTCGAGCCTACCGGTGAATTGACTTTATCCCATCTCTGCTCACGGTGGCGGCCACCATGGCCAGAGTAGACTTGCCGCGACTAAAGGATGCAGTTTCAGTTTTGCGGTGTCGCGTAGCATCGCGGTATTCGCGTGAACCGCGTGAACCGCGTGGCCAGCCGTGTCGCGTTTCCCGTGTTTGCTCCATCGGCCGTGTAGAAACGTCTGCACGGGCATAAATACACGGATGGAGCGGAAAACAGCGGTACATCAGCGGGACGTACGCGCGCGAGCGCCAGCCAGCGTAACGTTACTTATGCCGAGATGTTCGTGCGTGTACGATCGAACTGCACGTATGCGGCCGTGTCTGTGTGTGCGTGCGGATGAGTGGGCGAACGTAATGTTCGCCACACTGTTCGTTGTGGCGCCCATAAACACCAGTGTGACGCCAATTACGCAAAGGGGCGACCGCGATGTTTTGTCGCGCGAGAACCGAAATTATCCACCGCTTTTCTCTTTCCCTCTCTGCCACTTGGTTACGCGAGAACCGTCCCTTCCGCTCCCAATTGCGCCGAAATTTCGGATAATTTCAGCTACTGTTGCCGCTCGTCGCGTCCACCTGCCCCTCACGGATTATTAACGCGCGTTTATTCCACGACCGCCGTCTCCAGGCCGAAGTAAAAAGGCGCCGCCGTACGCACACTTGTGGAATTGTTGTTCGAGCAGTGAACTCGGGTTCGAGGCTCTCTTAATTTCCTGCTGAACACGCCGGGATGATTTAATGACTGGCTAATTGGTCAGCAGCTATTCTTCGTGGAACGTCGTGGGCGTTTTGTGTTTGATACGTGGTTATTCATGTTCGGTTACTTTTGTAATTGCATTTGTAGCGCGCGTTTAATGCGTCCTATAATCGGATTGAAGTCTTATTAATTAGGGATACATATGCGTACATTCGTTGAATATAAACTGGTATCGATAATGGACGACGTTCTATCTTCACGTCTTCTCATGTGCACATCGCACAAGCAACAAAATATCGCATACAAATTTCGGTAGCGTATCAGTAACATTGTTAATAAATTTATAAAAATACCCCTTATTGAGAAGTTTCTTGCGATTACGGAAGCGCGAAATGTAATTTAATTAAAATTAGATTGAACGCAGAATGTTCCCGAATATCGAAAAGCTCATCTCTAAAGAGTACCACCTTCTTCTTTCTATAGTCAATCCTAGAGTGTGACGATGTGATCGTAAATTCGACCACCTAGGAAAAACACGATCCGATTCATCGAGACTCTACCGTACAATACGTATTTCTTCGCGCACAATCGATGTTTCTCTGCATTTCGCCTGAATATATCCGAACCGCCTGGTGTAATATCTGCCGGTTTAGCCGGCGAACGTGAGGCAGATAGCTTTCGTCTTATTACGGAAGAATGTCGAGTACGGTCAGTTAATTCTGCAACGCTGGGCTAGGCCGTGCTGAGCGGAGCTTTTCCAACCGGGTGTGCGGGAACGCGAGCGAGCTTAATCAAATTCAAGATTAAACTTCGGAGTTCCGTAAGTCGTTCCGCGCCAATATTTGTCGGGGAACTGTTTTAATTTCCATAAGTACCGTAATCTCCAAGTCCACCCCTCCATCGAGCCGTATCTGCTATCCCTCTCGACCTCTGCCGTGCGTATTTATTAATATCGTTAATAACACGCGTCGCGTCGCGTGTAAAAATATTAAAATTTCCACCACGGCTGAATAATTTGCGCCGTAACGAGCCGCAGAGGCGCCATAGGTGGAGCCTACTATTTTTTTTTTCAACGAGAATAGTGTAAGCAACGGGTTTTCAATGTTTCTTCGATTTCCTCGATCCTTCTCCACGGTTCGGTGTTGCGTACGATGATTACGTGCGGCGGAATATTAGTTGTTCAAAGGACGACGACAAAGGAGAATTTGTACCAGACTGTTAACACTTTGAGGTGCAGACGTGAATCGCTCCCGAGGGGCGCAAGCTGATTAAATTTCGGGCAATATATGTAGGCAGTTGGATGCGATTAAAGATCTCTGCAAAAATGGAATTTATATCCCCGTACGATTTGCTCGTATTTTGTTCTTGGTTTTTTGTTTCATAGTACAGCGAGAAGATTTTCATTGCGATCAGATTGGAAGTTGATAAGTGCTAAACCTATGGTTGGGTGGCAATTTTATTACTTCATTTCCAATATCTTGCTATATATGAGGTTCGTACTTTGCTAGGTATTATTTGGAGAGTACAATATTGCAATTTAGCCCTGACATTTTTAATAAATAAAGAAACGTCCAATTTATCGTGCCACCGCGCTTAGATGTAATTTCGCTTTAAATAATATATTCTGTTAAAAAACTTCTCTGTCACGTATTGCTTAATATCTGCACAAAGCTATTCAAATGAAATCGCCGACAGGAACAACTGTATCGAGATCTTTATTAACAATTTCTGTCTTCCATCTGCTCTCACCTGTGTTCAACCAACATACCGCATTCCAAGAATTTCACAATACGGTAATGGAAAAAGGGTACGCCGTCGCAGCACGCAAGGACAATGATAATTGAACAATCCCCCCCGGACGTTATAATACGCGCAATTTGCTTGAGAAATGTGCGTGCGAAATTTCACGGGAAATACAAAGGCGGATTTAACGAAATTTCATTTGCTCGAATTCGAGCCGCACAACGGAACGTGTCGTCGTCGTTGTTCGACTGGATGGAGCTCTACGATGCACCCGGTGACTTCTATTTGCCGTTCGGGCCAGTTATTACGGCGTTATTTCACCGGCGTCCAGAAACGCGGTATTAAATTCTCATATTGTCATGCTCCACGAGCTCCCGGAACTGTGGTTACCAGCATTGGGCGTACTCACTGTCCCGTGGATACTGTAATTTTTATTGATGGACCGACGCGTGCAGTTTAACACGCGGAAAAGTGGATGTCCCGAAGTATGAAGAATGTCTGGTGTACGTGCCTGGTGAAAGAAGGCTAAAATTTCTTGTATGTTAGTTGAAAAGAGGTGGGAAAAGTTGTAGAACCGGATTGCGGACGTGTTGCGTATTTTCATTAATTCTTGTTAGTCGGACGGAAATCGAGAGAAACCTATAATAATTCCCTCGGCGGCGGTAGGGCAGAAAATCGATCGAATCTGAAAGTATTTACGTACTACTGTGACGCACACGTTTGTTCGCACGCTTTCAAGCTTTCGTAATGCTGTTTCTACCCTTATTCTTTGTCAACTTAAGATGAAAGTATTTTCTCGACATATTTCCCTTTGTTGAGTGTTCTTCTTGTATGTACGTAAGCTTGGGCATGACACAACAGAAAGTACTCATAATATCGATGCAGCTTTTTAGAATCCACCATTGGCGTGAAAAATTTAATTCGGACAAATTTTAAGCGTAACAAAAATTATTAATTAAACCGCCGTAGAGAGTACTTTCGGAGGCGTGCCTAAAGGCGCGAATTTTCAATTATATAAGTGCATCGAATCGTTAATTTGTAGATGTTATTTTGGACACACTGGTGTCGTTGACCGTTTTGTTAAAAATTCGGATAATTCCCCTACAACAAGCTAATGCATATTGTAAAATGCTTGAACTAACTCTTAAGTTGCATACTTAGAAAATCTGCAAGCAACTCATATCGAGCTATTTGTCATCTTAGAGACCAGGATCGAAGCTTAACTTCCTGCGAGGTAATGACAAAAGAGTAGAATCTGAATGAAAATATTCATCAAACGTCTGTTGCTACTAACATTCGATGCCTCGTATTTTATATTTTAATGAACTGCTTCTAAATTCGCGAGAAAGTTGCTGAAAAGGAATGAGCCGCTTCATGATACCGTTACGAAATAGTAATGCCTATTAATTTTCTACTCCCTTATTAATTTCGATGAAAGTAGATGAAACCATGAAATGAGCAAAACTATTTCTGTTGTATAACTATGGTACAATGTTCCACAGAGCAACGAGTTTAGCACAGCTGAAATTCGGTTAGATAAATTTTAGAACGGACAAGATGCACATCCGAAGAAAACTGGGAATCGTATAAAGCGAACTGTATGTCATACGAAAACTGGGTTGAGGTAATTTATGTTCCCCATTTCGTTAGACATCCACGTTACATCTTACGTGTTTGCAAAGTCGAGAATCGATATTTCTTTGGGCGATCTTGCTTTTATTTTCGCGCGGATATTCGATGTTGTGATACGAGAAGTAGGTTCTCGACGGAACGACCAACTTAATGGAACCTTTCCATTGCATTCGTCTACTCCACGATTTGCCTGGTAATGTTGTAGAAATACAAAATAACTTATATTCATATCGCAACCGAACATTAATGATTCCTCAATTCAATTCCATCATTGATTAATAATTATTCGTATTACTTATCAAAATTTTGATATTGAATATATGTATTTATATACATATATGCAAAGGTAAAAATTTTTTCCCAATATCGTATAAACGAACTATGAATTTCAAATTGTTCGCCGAGCATTTCATTCATTCTGGCAATAGAATGAATAAACAATCGGGACACGTGAAATGCAAACGTTGAGATGTGAGAAAAATACGAACAGGGTACTAACAATTAGTTACGGAACAATATTGTTCTTTAAAACCTTCTGACACTGATCTTCCTCCTTTCGAGAAACAAATCGCAGAATATTTTTTACACTTCTATCGGATGTATATTTTTCTATTAACCATAGTCAGCCAGAAATAACCCACGGCGCAATGGAACGAGTTTATTCAAATTCCTCCTTACGTCTGTAGAAAATATCTCACGGCATGATTTATCGTGCCATAAAGATTCCGCTAAACAAGCAGCAGGGATATTGAGGTCGGGGAACACGCGATTTCCTTGCAGCACCTTGATATTCTCGAAGTCTCGAAGTTCGCTGAAAGTTGAGCGAAGGGCCGCGCAACTTCGAACGATGTTCTCGCGAGTTTTGTTCCGCCGAGCTTTTCCATGATCAGGTTTATCGTATGCGCAAAATCGATGTTACACGCTCGCCCGAGAAGAGAGATTCGGTTTGCTCGAGTTAATTGCATCGCAACGAGTAACCTTGCGAACGAATGCGTGGCACGTAGGGCACCGCTCGTGAACTATTTGTCCAATTACCACTTGCTGCCACCCTTATGCTAGTGGAGTCGATTATTTGGCGAATAGGGTTGAGCCAAATAAGACCACTTTATTTATACACGCAACAAATGTATTGTGCACACGTGTGTTAGTGGACGGTGATTCGGGAGTGGCGGCAGTAGAATAGGCAGAAATTTACTGGCAAGTTTAAGGTTCAATTTGGAAGTTTAGTGTTTTAGAATGTTGGGAGTCCAAGAAGTTTGTTCGCGCAAGCGGTTAATAATGTTTGGATAGTTTTCATCAATCGATCCGCAATGAATTAAGCAGTTTCTGTACTCTTTAATGAAATTTATTAGTAGGTGTCCTATTCAGTAGTCAAACGCTACATCGATTACAACTTTATTACTTCCCAAACGTCCCGGGCAAGCAATCAGGTGCATACCAATTCGTGCACGTACCAAACGTTTACTTTCAGACAATCAATGTAGTTTGTCCAATTAACTGCCACTACACATTGCATTGAATTTCCTTCAAATTAAAGAAATTTATCTTTAAGGCCTGTTTAAGTATACGATAAAGAAATTGCGTGATGTACATTGTGTAATGTGCCTTCATTTGTCGTTAAATTATTATTCCTGGTAGAACAAGTAAAGCAAGGTCAGCTAAAGCATTTTCTATTAAGAATCACGAGAACCACTGCGTTCCTAATTTACTGCGTTTTATTTATTTAAAGAGCGTTGCAATTCCGCGAGAAATTGTTTGTTAACAACACACCGTTACAGAACAAAGAACAGAAACAATTTTTCCATAATGAGCTAATAGTAAAAGTCATATTCGAGACCTGCGTAAACCAAAGTATTCTACGAGAAAGATAGCTTTTCCAATTTCAAATTTTATGGAACATCAAATCTCCATGGCGTGTACGTACACGTCACCAGGTGCGAACGTGACAATGATAATTGATACCTCGGTTGAACATTTCTTTATTCACCCAGTTCAGTTTCGCTCCCTACTGAATATGCGGTATGGAAAAGCTGTGCCACAGTGTCTCTAGGTGGATTACTGTAGCGATTGGTTCAAACGGAGCTCAAAGCTGCGGTACAAAAGGTGGGGCGATACAAAACATCTTGTCCGGGACAGTACTTACGCCGTGCAACAAAAAGCGTCGACACAATGTGTTCCATCTAAAGCGGGGCTAAGTTCTAACTCGTGGACCATCCTCGTTTACCATCTTTCTCTGTCTTTCGTTGCGACCGTTTCCTCGTTCCGTCTTCGTTGGGCTGTTTGTCGTGTGTGCCGAGCAAACTCACGTAGGTAATCGCGTGTACGTTTACATGCGTGCTGCGAATCGCAGGTCCTAATTCGTGAGCACGTCCCCTCGCGATTACGGCGTTTAACCGAGCGATTCATTTGTTACGTGCACACTGCGCTGCCGGCATTTTCTGCTCGATGCTCGACGCATTGGTCGCCATCAATGGATCACCGTTTTGCCTTGATCACGCACAACGAACCAGCTTCGATCCCTCGACATTGCTTCTGATGTTTCGTTTGGCACTTCGTCGCAGTCGTTCGATCGCAAGCAATCTTTGGTATTTTGGTATTTTGGTATTTTGGCGTTGGTCTTCTTTGGATCGGTTTGGTTCTATAGGATACGTATCGATACCCACGACTGAACAATATTATATTGTTGAGAAGCTATTCGATGCTTAACACGTTGAATACCGGGTGGAATTAATGCACTTAGATCTCCATTCACATATCATGGGTCACTGATGGTCCTAATTTCGCTACTTATTGTGTGTATACAGGGTGGACCACCACATTTTACCATCTAGATTTACGTCATTATTATTACGCATAGCAAAAAATGTTTCAGAAGAAGTTGAGAGGGTTTTGAGGGGGAAATATTCTGATGGTACATTTTTTTTGTAGGTGGACGTGTGAAGGACATGTGAAGGTCATTAATGTTTTTTTAAATGGAATTATATATTTTTTATTGAATCAGCTGATGCTCCTCCATATTCTTTATAAAAAAGTATTAATCTATTTGTGTACAAAAATCATTAGTTTAGGAGATATTTTAATTCTAATTTGTGAATTTGACCGTCCACCCTGCACGTCTGCAGGACGTTATACCTGCAGTACCACGGAAAAACCCCAACTCTGCACACATCTGGCAAAGTCAACCATAGCACTCCTTCTCTCTTTTTTATTACAGCATGGAATTTTCCTCAAGACTTGTGCAAATCATAAAATACCTCCTTCCCTAAAAATCCTAGCACTCCTTCGCTTACTACTTCCACCCCTATTAACATCCAATAAGATATCCTATTTCCACTCCCTCACAAAGTAGTAATAAGCAATAGAATTTTAGTCATAGCTTACATTTTTACTTACACTACACCGACAAATTAGAATAAATCCTACAGTCAATCATTTCAGTCCTAAGATAATTAACTTTGCGCATCAAGCAAAGAATTTTTTGTGTTGATAATTCGTGCTCTCCTACTTATTGTGAAATTTAGTCTTATTGGACTTATTGGTCCATACTTTATCGAAGGAACACTAACCGGACTAAAATATGCACATTTTTTATCAAACACTCTATGGACGTGCACGGTCAAATTCACCAATTAGAATTAAAATATCTCCTAAACTAATGATTTTTGTACACAAATAGATTAATACTTTTTTATAAAGAATAAGAAGGAGCATCAGCTGATTCAATAAAAAATATATGATTCCATTTAAAAAAACATTAATGACCTTCATATGTCCTTCACACGTCCACCTACAAAAAAAAATGTACCATCAGAATATGTCCCCCTCAAAACCCTCTCAACTTCATCTGAAACATTTTTTGCTATGCATAATAATAATGACGTAAATCTAGATGGTAAAATGTGGTGGTCCACCCTGTATATTTGCGAGATACGTGTAAGTATATTTATAATTATACAAAAGAATGACATTATTTCACGATAACGTTTCTTTCTTGTGGCTAACTTACCAAGATGGCTTAAGTCGAGCATACAGTGTGGCTCACTACGTAAGTGTATGATAGAATTGTTTATTCGTCCTATAAGTTTAGCAGGCAATGTCTGATGGATGTGAGATCCTTGAATAATTTTACGATAGTTTCCTGGATTTTGTAAGATTGGCGAATTTATATGATACGTTAGCCTGATGGGATCGTTAAAATATGATTAATGATTAACATACATGCATATGGAAAACTCGAAGGAGTTATACCGTAACGTTCATCTCTAACAACGAATTAGACACGAATACAAAATTTACTGTTTCTTAATGTTTGCCAAGAATTTCTTCCAGCAACATTTTCTAGTCAAGTTTTTGTAATACTTTTATGGCGTTTTCCCATATACTATTTACTCTACCAATATCGCTGTGCAGAAGTTTACCGCAGTATGATCATTATATCCTCTAGAATTTGTAGATAGTTTTGTGCCGAGGATTTCTAGCATTTGTACTAGAACATTGATTTTAAATTATTAATAAAAAGTTGTCTTAATGCAGCCTTTATAACTGTGATATTACAATATTTTCTTTCGGCATAAACGAACTATAAATGATGTTAGAATTTCCATTTACTGTAAATATGTTTATGCTTGCCTGCTTTCTTTTAATAAATGCCTGTATCGTTGGCACTCGCCATACTTTCAACGTAAAAAGGTATCAATAGAAAGTGCCGGCGTTCCTTTATGAGCGTAATATTAACGGAGCGTTATGGTAGAGTTAATACGTTCGAAAAATAGAAAAGAGTATTTCGTAAGAACAAATTGTCGAGAAAATTGAAATACAAATTGTTCAGCTTCGCCATATTAATTCATTCTAGTGATTTACTTCTGTTCGGTCCTTTGCCTATATTCTAAGACAAATTAATTATGTACACCGTTTCAGTATCAAGGACATGGTAAATTATAAATTAGAACAAGACACCAATGAGAACGTTACAACTCGTTCGCAAAGGTATTAATTATTCAGTCCAGTAGCAACGTATTGTAACGAGACTATCGTAAGCAATTACCACAAAAATATATTTAATTTTCAAGACCTGCATCTGCACATTATACAGTGTGCGTAATGTTTGCAGTTGTTCAAGTAAAAGGAATCAAACATGTATTTACTTTCAATTTGAAATACATGAACACGTGTGTGATCGTTAATCGGCGCCGTTTTGCGTTAATCATGGCTGCAGTTACACCGCCCACTTTCTCCAAATGACATTGCTTTAATTAATTAACGGAGCCGCATTGATTCGTGATAAACGGCAACTGAATGTTATAGTAAACATATTTACATGGGCACGTCGATGTTTGCTGTGGTCGCCGTTCCGTTGTGAAACGCCACTGAATTTCCTTTCGCGTAAACATCTACGTATAGTTTACTCAATAATAGATCGATATCATGTTTTCGATTTCTACACGCTGCAACACTTCGTGTCACAAATTATCAAGTTAACAAAATTTGTATAGAACTTGGGATATAACTCAGATTCGTTGAACAAAATTATTTCTCTGGAATATTTAGTATTTCAAATACTCGTGACAAAGTGAGCCTCACTGCGAGCTTGCTGGTTATATGATGCATAAAGTTTTCAATGATTAATTATAAATATCCAAATAGACTTACTCGACGTTACAGCGCGCCGCGCAATGAAAGGCAGTTAATAAAGAGAAATGTAGATTAAAAACAGTATCTTTACAGAATGAATGTTACATCCTGCACATAAATTTTCCGGAATATGTTATCTAGAATCACGATACTATCCACGACATTCATACATAGATTCAACGTTATTCAACAAAATTATTCCAAGGGAGTCAATTGCATCTCGACACAGGAAAGATATGTATTTACAGAAATGCGGAAGCGTATATCAGCAACGGCGACAAGACGCGCGGGACGTAATTTCAATTAAACACATTCCAAGGGACGCCATTCACCGTGAACCGAATTCTCAACCGCGGAATATCGACGTCGCTGCCCTAAGTGGTTTCGCCTGCTCGATGAATCCACCACGATCAATGGCGCGAGCGTGTTAATCAGAGTTGCACATCTGGATCGTTCGAACAGCCCAATCGAATTATCCTCGTCACTACTCGCGATCAATTGTTGCGAGCTTTCTTGCCGCGGTTAATATCCCCTGAAAACAATCGTGGGAACTTCTTTTTGCCCGATAAACACCAGAGACGAGAGGCGACTTCCCGTGAAACCATATTACACACTCATAATAGTGCTTCTCATACACCGGGAAACGTTGTTTCAGCGTCGGCCAACTTATATAAGGATTCTTCTTTGTTCAATTACTATACTTCTCGGCCACCCAATTACCTGCGCGTAGTTTCGTCGCTCTTTTTACCTCGTTCACCCGGAATTATTGCCGTCGATTATCTCGAATTTCCTCCGAGCATTCTTCCTTCGAAAGCCCCATGTGATTTATTTGAGGCAGCGATTCCAGGCCGTGGGAGAATCTACGAAAGTCCAGGATTCTTCCAAACTTTCCAACGGAAATCGGGCTGGCTGAGATGAGTAGCGCGTGATAGCCGAACAGGATTGTTCGCCGAGTTGACGTGCTTAGGATGGGTTTAGTTCGAACGGAGTAGGAACCGATACCGCTATTGTCATCGTAATTTCACGCCTCGGCTGACTGGCCCGGGGAGCATGCTGAACGTATTTCTGATCGATGACGTGCGTATCTGAAACTTCTGCATAACTGAGGAATGGATATTCCATTGGTGTATCTGGTTGATGAAGGACGATCGGACAAGCGCGGACAATCGAAGTAAATGGGAGGAAGAATTTATTGAGGTAGAAGTAAGGTGAAATTGTAGTAGTGTTGTCACTTTTATAATTCTCTAGTCTGTGTTAAGCAAATATATTGTGGTGTCGAGTCGTGCCTCGAGTCGGCCTTTTAATAGGGGATGTATTATTAGTAATGATTCGAGGGACTGGTATCAGAGTAAATAATATTTACTGCTTTTAAAATGCGATATTATGTTTGAATTAACAAACGCTTCCTATGGATTGATTAATGACAAAAAAAAAACAGAGGAGCGAGTTTGTGATGACAAAACATTGGGAGTACATATTATTACTCTAAATTCAATACCAGGTGGCTATATTTTTCCCTATCAAAAAACTAAAAAATGTGCTAATAAAACTTATATCGACAAACACATTAACCAAAAAACGTATTCTACCTGCGGCATAAATAATTTACGAAATAAATTGTTTCAGGCAAGAGAAATCAAATTGTATCTTCGAGTTAATCTTAATCCGTCCAAGTATACAATAAACTTTAACTCGGCCATGGAATAATCACAGCAATCCCACGTAGTTACAAAATCCAATTAAAATTATAAAAGCAATAAATATTACCATCGAAAGTTCCCGAGCCTGCCCCTATAATAAGATAGATAGAGATAGTTTCACCAAACAGGTTCTGTTGATAGTTAAAAGCAATTTTGTTAATAGTATTCTGCTCCAATGTATACACCGTCTCTTTGTTGAAAATTCCTTGCTCGCCAATTCATTTATTTTTCTCGATTATCGACAATATATATTAACTTATTAGCTAAGACAATGTCTCGACCTAAACAACGCAGCCGTAACAGCACTAATACCACCAAGCAATAAAAACCACGCGAAATAAAAAGTTACAATGATTATGATTACACACGTCGCGATACACCTGTCATTTGTTACCGTCTCTCTGCGTACAATGTGAGCGAACAATAAGCTGGCAATGGACGGTTCGTAGATCGAAGGGTACGAGGTCGTGGTGGCTGTTAAAAATCTAATCTGCCGCGGAAAGTGAAGCAGGGCTGGGCTCGCCTTATGCCTAACGCGACCTGGTCCTCCATTGTAAGCTCGTGCTGGGTTCTCACTTAAAGATAGCCAGCGAAGGCTGTATATAGCGTGTAATATTGTACGAAGGAGATAAGGACGACATGTATGTCGACGAGTCGGCCAAGATAAGCCCAAGAACCGGGACGGTTACCGTGGGGGAACTTCCTCATTTCTCAACCCCTTCCGCACTTATCGTCGGGGTTATGCGCCATTTCCATACACCTAATGGTGCACCGCGAATAGCGAAACAGCGTTTCGTTCTAATGGGGAACGGTGTACATAGCCATCTTACGGGTGGGTTTTGGCAAGTTCCTGTCGCCGTTCACGTCGTTTGCCTCCTCGTTCTCGTCGTCGTCGTCATTCTAGTCTCCCAAACTTCTTCTTCGTTAAGTACTTTGGCAACACGTCCTTCAGCGTTTTTGCCGTCCATGAAGTTGAATTTTCTTTGCGATCACCTTTAAAAGTTCCCTAGTGACGCCGTCCTTCCAGACATTCTGTCACCGTTCGACCGACGGGATTCGCTAGCAAGAAGAACCTTCCGCTACTAATTTCTATATTCTCGATGCTACGAATTAAATATAATAGACTTTCGTTCGGGTTTGGTTTGGAAGCATTTCCAAAGATAATTGTCAGTGTGTACCGAGAGTCGATTTGGCTGGAAGTGCGCAGAGTTTCTCTGCAAACTGAAAAAAGTAGATGGTGTGTTTTTCAATTAGGAATCTTTCGGAGCATGGTAGGTGGCATCTCGAGGCCAGACATACGGCCTGGAGAGCTACACCTCCAGGGAAATACACGTGCCGAAGTAAGTGGTCGACTGTGACGATGCTAACGGATGATGTGCTATCTTTGAAGAAGAAAACAGCGACAAAATCAATAGACGTCGACGGTGTGGTGGGTTAAACCCGCGTTGGTATATTCAGCGAGCTGTGAACCTTCAACGAAATACAGAAAATTATTTTTCTTCGCGGCTCTATTACAGCAAAGAAGCTAAAAATGTCGTCTGAATATGTTACCAACTCGTCGCAACATTGTTTTATTTTCCACAGAAATTTTGTCTTAAGGTATTTCTAAAAAAATTTAGTCGTTGATCTATCTTCAATCCGCAGGGTGAAGTGAGCTTTGGGTGGGGGCAGAATCGTTAAAAATATCCATGACAGCAAATTTTCATGTCGCAATGAATAATTTTTTCCGCTCATTGGCGAGATCGTTTTACTCGGTAAACCTTGTTATTTATTCGCATCGTTCTTTCGCACATTTTATCGTGCATGTTATTTCCCTGTGTGCACAATGCATCGTGCAGAGTTATTCATACGACACGCGAACGTCGCTTTATTTCTGTACGTTCTTCTGAAACTGTTAGGATCGCCCGCACAGAATTATATGAATAGGCTTAGGAGTAACATACGCAGACTTTATTTGAATAGCTGTTCTTCACTGCGGCTTGTGCATTATACGTTTACAACCTTCTTACTCTACATAAATTTCTTCTAACTGCAGGCATTTCCAACTTCTTACATTATCATGTCGTACGCACACTATTGCTTGCATATTTCTAAATTTTCGCCCCTTTCGTTTATTCGAGGAAGTAATATGCATACGAAAACTCTACCGCCTATGGTAATGAACGCAGCGAATTCGAAACCACCAACGGCACGCATTAACAGTTAGTACAAAACAGTAAGAAGAAGAACAAATTAACCCAATGCAACGCAGTCGTTCCTCCACTGTCCAACGTTCGAAAAATCCATAAACCCGCCGCCAATGTTACCCTGCACACCCCTACTTCCCCCAAAGGCATACGATTCTTCTTAACACAAGCATCCCTCTGAAAACCATAACTCCCGGCATGCGACCACCTTGCCGACCATACTCACCGCGGAAAACACAAAACGGATGCTGTCTAGCCGCGGCGCATCCTCTGCCACGTCACGGTCCAGCACGGAATCGTCCATTATTTCTGCCGGAAAACCGGCTCGATTCATTTCACGAGCCACTGTGCGAGAAATGAGGGCGGCTTGGAAGCCTCAATTTAGGAAGAGTCACCGAGCTGAATGCATGCTCGAGCGTTTATCAACGCAATTGTGGTAATCTCAGAATACGTAATAATGACGCGAGCATGTGCACCAGCCGCAGACGTTCGCGACGCTTGTAACGCACACGAAAGGGGGCTCCTCTATTCGGTCTCAACGTTCAGGAGTGGCTGTTGCCGATCCGTTCAGCCCGTTCCTGCTGTGCCCACGGATACGCGGTTCGTTGATTGCCTTAAGCCACATCCGCAACGGTCTGTCAGAGAAACCATTGGTACGTCTGCTCTGGGTGTGGGCAAGTAGACGAAAAAGAAGTCTCCGTGCACGGTCTTCCTATGTTTTTAAACGAACTAGGAGAACGTAAGCGAAGAGTCTAAGACGGCATTCGTGCGTACAGCGTCGAGAGCTTTGTCGATCGATGCGAGTAATCGAATTTTTCTGAAATTGGGAAACAAAATTGGTTTTTGGGAAATGGTGTGACACATGTCTCATTTTCTGTCCGTTTCTACAGTTATTAAAATGGGAATAATATGCCGTTAAACGGGGAAAAAGTGTTCAAGCGTGGGCGAATTTCGTCAAGCTTGCTAGAATAATTAAGCTGATGCAGGTGTTGCTCCTGCGAGTCGTATACTTTTTGAAGAAAGAGTTCCACTCGGTTTAACTTTCGAATACTTGAATATTTCAAGTACTCGGATAGCTTGTCTAGTGTGCTTTAACTCGACGCTTCGAAACAAGCAGGTTAAATCCTCCTGAGTTCCGCGGCTTCGACGCGAACGACGGGCCACGATATCGTTGTTGGCTAATTACCGTCATTCCGTTAATTGCGCATATAAGGAATCGCATTTTCGAGCAGCTGATCATCCCTCTATCTCCTTTTCTCTTTCTGCCTGGCTTCGCGTCTGGTTCTTGAACCACGAACGAGTTTAAAACGTTTCCGCGTCTACGGAGTAACGAAGTGGGAGATCGGAAGCGGCCGGAAATTGCACGGTCTAAATCTCTCGTCGCAGAATTTATCGTTTATAGAATTAGAGGGGGTTTGTCTATCGGTTCACAGTGATGCGATTTAAATGGTCGTTTAATTCGATGCTCGGCGTGTCTGTTTCGCCAAGTTTGGAAACGCTTTGGTCGCAAGTATAATTCGTGGTTCTGAGATTCTTTTGTTGATTCAGCATTGCTGCATGCCATTGGAAATTGGATGAAAAAGTTGCGTTCTTCGAATAACATTTTCGACATCTGTTTAAATCAACTACGGATTTGTAGTTTTTAATCGTTTTCTTATGCAGGATTTCGAGTAGGTGATTGCTGAAAAGGAAGAAGGAAAGGGTTGAAACGTGGGGAGGGATTCCTAAGTGGTATAAGGCGTACGTATTAAATAGAATTTCACCCATTGGAACGAAGATATATGGAAATTGTAGTGACAGTCTATTCGTTTGCAATATCTGAAATGCAATTACGATTTCGCACTGAACAATTTTAATTTACCCAGAATTAACGCGTTACTAGCGAAACGTTCACGAGAGCAATGTATGTTGCGACGTCTTGAAAAACATTTCGCGACTTTCAATCCTCTTCGAGTAATAAATTCCATCGAGTTCCCAACACGTACATAGGTGATTGAATAAAAAAATTCAGAAGCAATATCCAATACGAGTGCTTTCATCGATCGGCAAAGCTCTCGCGGGTATGCGCGAATTTCGCCGCATCCTAACGCACGACCAATTAATCAAACGATGCGAAACGCAAAAGGCCGATGGAATTTCCACGAAAAAACATGGAGGCGGTCCCACAAATGTTGCGAAACGTGACGTTCACCGAACCATCGTGGCCAGTTGAGTCGCATCATTGAACGGAGTAAACTTTATCGCATGTATTTCAATTCTGTTTCCACCCCCTTCCCTCTATGTCTCGGCTCGCCCATACTCCTTCTCCTTCGTCCTTCGCGAGTTCTCGTTTAACGTCAATTTCAGTCGCGCACAGTTAATTGACGTCTACCGTCGAAAGAAATGTATTCGATGGCGGGTAAACGAATTCCGTTTTTCTCCACTTCCACGGAAGGGGCCACGACAACGAACAGAAAGGGGGTGGAGAGGGGAAACGGTGAAAGGGTGAATGAAAGGGGCGGAAGGAACGTGAGAGGGTATCAGCATTTTATTCCGTCGTGAGAGACATTCAAGGACGAAGAACTGTATGCATATAAACGACAGGTTGGTGCTTTGAATACGCTTTGTTTCCGCGATGCGAAAAGGGGATTTCGTTAACGATAGGTGCGCCAGAGACAATTCAGAAACGGCGTGACTACTGTGGCCTCGCCTCGATATTAGCGGGACCGTTACCTTTGACGATTCAACCAACTAAGCTTGATAATATTTTGTCGATTATTCGTTTCATTAAAACGTTCCCATTGTTTTCTTTATTGCGGGATAAAAAGTAGCGAAATGATTCTGTCTGATAACGGTTACGTTCCGGTTAGTTTCTATTGATTATTATCGTACTTCGAATAATACGTGCTTTATGAGTGGTGGGAAAACAAAGGATAACGATACAGGCAATTATTAAATACTGTATCGTAACACGTTTGTTGTGCAACTTCGTTTAAATTTGGTTAATAGAACATTTGCGGTATTAATAGAAATTACTGACAGTGATCGAACAAAACGATCTGATTAGAACAATCTTTCGGAATTTCATACGACGGAGGAGAAAAATCATTCATTTATTTACCGCGTTAATTCCTGACTAATGCCGTTCGTTGTATTATCGTGAAACTCTGAAAGCTTTTAAACCGGTGCAGAATCATTTCAAATCCCAAATTCTGATGCAGTGCACAGTAAGAGCCGCTGATAATTGAGAAACCGCGAAATCGAACAACCGCTAATGGATTATTATGAACAGACACTGCCGCGCTCATACGCAAATTGAATTTGTACCTCCTAATAAAGAAGCGCACGATATTCAATCCGTTCTGTTCCACATTCTTTTAACAAGAAAGTAAAACACATGTTATCAGTCATGTAATGTATTCGTTTCTGATAACAGATGACACGAGACACGAGAAGCATACAGTATGTAATTATACTGATTTCTTCAAATAAGGAAACAATAATCAATTACAAACATTATTTAACATTGCTTGAATATGCAGTGAAACAGTGCAGTGAAAACAACATGTGGGACAATCGTTGCAACATTCGAAAGTACACTTTCAATAACGCACTAACGAACAAAGCAGCTCATCATTTTCCCATACCACTCTCTGTGTTCACGTAGAGAATTAAAAACTGCATTCCACGATGCTACATACTTCAGAATTATCCAGCGTAATGGTATCAGATTCTGCATGAGTAGTTGCGACTTGCGCAACGGGCAAACAAAACCCAAAACCATTGCCACGTTCAGTTGCGCGAGGGAAATTTCGGCATGTCGCGAACTCGTCTCCTAACATTTTCTTCCTCGGTAGGGGGTGGGTGGGTTCTACTTCGTTGACGTAAATAAATTTTGCCAACCCTTGGCCGCTGTGGAATCAAAACGGGACGGGTTAGAGAGGAAGGAGCGGAGAAAGGAGCGAACACAGACAATCAGAATGTTTTATGCCGCATCGTGAGACACTTGAGGCCACGCGGCGAAGGGTGTAGCGGTATGCATATAGACGAAGGCTCTTTCGGCGGTTGAATACGCTTTGTTTTTCGTCGAAAGACAATTCAGACGTCTATGCGAGTGTAGAAGAGGCGGGACGATGAATTTAAGTCGAGACCGCCTATACGGAGAGGGAGAGGGAGAGATGGAGAGACAGGGAGGAAAGCTTGCATGGTTAGAGCAGGAGGAAGGAGTGCCATACACGAAAACGAGCACACGCGGAGAAACGGTGGAAACGGTGTAAAGGAGAGACAGGCATAAAGAAAAGGATGTGATTCGAGTCGAAAGGGAAGCATAAGAACACGTTTGCGCTGCTGGTAGCACGACAATGTTCTCAGGCGCATCCTAGAAGGGTGCTGCTATTGGGTGGAATCCGGGTTCCCTTAATTACAACGACCCTCTTCTCTCCCATTAATAAGCGGCCTAAACAAACTGCCGTCATATAAATACTTGGATTTCTACCTCGTCCACTCTCTTTCGTGTACAGCACAGCACAGCTAGCTAGGAGCAGCAGCAGAAGCATCAGCTTCGTTTTCTCGTTGCCCCCACCCCTTCCCTCCAGCTTCCGAATCTTCCCTATAATTAAATTTGCACTGCGCTTCGCGAGTTTGGCTCCTCCGTTCATTTAATCGGACACCAGGCGTTAGTATAATTAAAAGCACATCTCTTTTGGAATTCGCCTCATCCGAATTGCACCCCGACCCTCTCTTTCCCCGGGTCTCGAGCATACACGAATGTTCCTCTGTCTTTCTGTGACCGATCCAACGTCTATGCCTCCCCTTTCTGTCTTCCTTTAACGCCGCCACCCTGTCCGCCTGACCGCCCTGCTCTCTCTTTTCCAGATGAGTATCCTTTTATTCCCTTGTTCCCTAATTGCGAGCCACTCCGCCGTCTGTATGTGTTTTTGGCATTTCTGTACGAGAGGCACGCTTCGCTTCTCGTCTGTAAAACGATCCGCGAAGTGTTGCAGACTAGCTTCATTCGCGAGTCAACTTACAGCACGGCTACGCGCGTAGATGCCTCTATGCTGTATACTGAAAGCAAAAAAATTATCCGCGGACCTTGGTCTATTCTGGGCGTTGCAAGGAATGCTTAACCTTGTTTGCGACGCCTGCCTTGCTTAAAAGAATGTAACCCCTGAATGATGCCACCGAAATTCAATTATAAAAACGAATGCGATAAGAAGCTTATAGCTGATGCACTATATGCTAGTTTATTTTAGAATTACATTATCGCTATTATTATACTAATATCCAAAGAAACGGGGGTGTCCAGTTATCAGATTTGTAAACAATATTGGAAGAAACTTTGCATAGGGTGAAAAATATTGCAATACTCAATACTTCTTACCGTACGACCTGCTTCACTGTGAGTGACTGTACATCGATTCACTTGAATGATTCAGTGAATCATTTTCGAATATCTAAAGATCTATGTGACAGTATCTCGATCACATATTATGTTAACGAAATGTTGAAAAAGTCGAAGATAAGTAAAATCAAAGATTTTAGAATACACATGTATGTATGTATGTATAACGTATGTCACCGGAATGGGCGAATAGTATAAATATACTATAAATAGTATAAATATCAAATGATCCATACTTTGGTTTTACATTTTCACTCTGAATATCGCATCCCGGCACATTTACCAGCGTGTTTCTAAAGGCTGATGCAAACCTGCCACGACAAAGAGTTATTAACGACGACCGCATCCCGTAATATTGTAGATTTATGTCCCTTTGAAGATTTGAGAGCTGGAAACGTTATGGTTTGTTGTTTTTCGATTATGGTGGCTTTTGATCTTGCTTCCTTAACAGAAAGATTAAAATAGTTTCGGGTGCATATCTCATACAAACACATCAATGAAAATATCATTTAGCTCGTTTATTTCTTTAATATTAATAAACCAAAGGGGACAGAAGTTTTATTGCTACTTTATTGCAATAATTTTATGGGGAAACATTACAGAAGTTTCGAAACGTAAAAATAAGGGGAAGGTAGGGAATATGAAAAGTCGGATACCTGACGGCATAAACTTAAACCTTATTCTAGAACAGTGAAGTCCAGTTATGAAACGCGTAAATCTTGTTATTAAAGAAGTCTTTTTGGTTGAAACTATTTAAATGTGTTTTACGTCTGCTTATTCTGTCCTTCTGTTGTTTTTGATGAGATTATACTGGCGACTTCTGTAAAGCCATATATGTGACATTTAAATAAAGCACTCCTTTAAGGAAACATGGTACTAACAGAATTTTCATGGACCTAATATAATTATTGCATTGATAACGATTTGTGCATAGGTTGAACGAGAAGATGTGTAAATAAAAAAAATAAAATATTAAAAATGAAACATATAATGGGGTAATACTAACATTTCATGTTTTTCTCAATATTACAACTGATAGTTTGCTTTATTTTAATACGTACCCTGCGATCGCTTTAAGCTTAAGCAATCATCAAAGCGATAGAAAACAGTAGAACATATACTCAACGATAATACTCAACGATCGTAAAGGTTAACAGTGGTTTACGACTTTGCAACAATTGAACATTTTATATGTCCTTCTGCAAGCTTTCCCTCCAATTACTACAGTTGATAGAAAAAAGGGGCACGCCGCCTTTTCAAAATAAAATCAAAGAAATCATTCATCTTACAATACCGGTAATCTAAACTTAAAAGAACGCAAAGTAACACCATTCTACCCTAGCCCACTCAGTCGAGTACATTAGGCAATTATGTTCCGGATAATCTGGATCCTCCGCAGGGGCGACCCGTGCTGTCTCTCGTTGGTTTTAACACGCCTCTACGTGACACGTACTTTACTCGTTACAAGTACCTGCTCTATTTCGCCGTCCTTTTTTTTTTATCCTCGACGAACTTTCTCGACGTCAGCTTTCGTCAGAAAGTTCCATCCAGGATCTCCCCAAGCAGACGCTTCTTTCTTTCTATTCAAGGCGAGCCTTGGTTCCGTGATTGCTGAACGACAGCTTCGAAGCTGCTAGCGTTTCTCAATATTTAACAGCGTCTGGATACGAGTGCTGTCTCGACGCTCGTGAAATTGCAAGGCGAGAGCCCAGCCGGTCGGAGCAGTGTGCGCGAGTACAAGCATGAACGGTAAATAGACGAAAGAGAAGGGAATTCGTCGCTGGCTTGGGACTTGATGTTTGCACGCGTGCCAGTTAAGCAGTCTTGAGAGGATAAAGGAATTAAAGATCAGACAGGGGGTTCGATGAAATATTCAGACGGGAACATCGTCGTTTCGCGATCATTAAATTACACGTGGCGCGTATCGCAGCTGAAGCATTAAGGGACGAACACGAATGAACGAATAGAGTATAAATAGGCGCGATTTAACTATCACTGGAGGCATGTTTAACCCTTTTAGTACTAATGGGGCATGTGTATCCCACTTGGGTGGAAGTAGCAGAAATTCTAGTTGGTAATTTTATAGGTGAAACAGGTAGACATTTCGTCCCGTTGGTACGGTGATCTTTGTCCAATAATTTCTAATCAGAAAATATTAGCTGCAGTGTTTGCTAAATTTTTTAAGACAGCATCAGGTTTATACGTGCAATGGGCTAGCAATGGTAGTAGACGATTTTTAGCACGTGGTAGAAAAAAGGACAGGCGATAAAGAGAAATTGTGAAAGTTTCGTTCTCTCCATGAGACACTTGGTGAAAAGGGTTCATTCCTGAAATGATTATAAGTGGCAACAAGTTTCGTGCTCTCCGATCTGCTCATCTTCTTCCTATCGTATGTGTAGGATAGGTCGCGGCAGATTTTGGAGAACACACAAGGAATACTAGTGCAAATAATATTTAATACAAATTTGTCGTCCTGTACGCTCGAGTTAAATGTTTATCCTCAGCCCATTCAGTGTAGCTGAGGGAATTATTAAAATTTAAGCTCCGAAGCGCTCTTTTTACTCCAGAAGCATTCTGATGCCGAATGAGCAAACTTTCTGAACTATCACCCTCTTGAACTTTGGCTTTATTAAAGTCCTATGAACGAGGGACCTAAAAGCTCTCCAACTTGCGATCTTATAATGAGCGTATTTTCGATTCTGTCCAAATTCCATCGTCATTTCGTCCAACAAATATCATAAGTGCGCATCCAATTAAAGCTAACAACCATTCGGCGAAACTTAATTGACTCTAACTACAAGTCTATTTGAATTGTGCAGCCGCCAATCTCTCCTCCAAAAATCCAATAGAACGATATTACATTAATTTGCATTTACGTTTAGACTTCTCATGAAAATCACGATCTTCCCTTTACTTTCCTTTACTCTCGGCTGGCTCGTGCTCTCCCTTCGGTACTGTTTTCGTTAAGTGGAAACGATCATCACCATGAAGAAGTCGAAGATGTCGGGCGCAGATTTAAAGAGATAGGAGAGAAACGTCGTAGAGTATCGCGGTGACTTGGCAGCAGCGGGACCAAAAGGAAAAGAGCGAAAGGAAAAAGGAGCGTAAAGGGGCGCCGG
Source organism: Nomada ferruginata (assembly GCA_963583965.1). Lineage (NCBI taxonomy): Eukaryota > Metazoa > Arthropoda > Insecta > Hymenoptera > Apidae > Nomada > Nomada ferruginata. The sequence continues at coordinate 17,294,771 of OY757213.1, forward strand.
TAGGGAGTGAGGCAACATAGGGGAGATTGGAATACCCATCTACGAAGAAGTCAGAGAGATGGAAAAGGGAAAGGAAGGATAACGATCCAAAGGAGAACAGACGGAGCACGGAGAGAATGGAAGGGCCACGGCGGAGACACTTTCGCGAGATTGAGCTCGAATTCAATAAGGAATGAATAAAATATAAACCGACAAGCATTGCGATTCCTGGGTCGGGGGTAAGGGTGGCCGATCCCTGTGTAAATAAATAAAAACTATATCCGAATGGTCTCGCGCGCACAAACGGGCACGATTCTTCTTTGCTCCTCTCCTTTTCCCCCCCAGTTACATGATTTATCCACCGGGTTAAATGTTGGGCGATTAAATTCCTATCCTTTTTCTGTCGAGTTTCTTGGAAAAGTGGGAGCAGTTATTGAGTTTGCCGGTTTGTGGTTCGTTTACGGTCGGTTGGGGCAGTTAGTGTGTGGTTGCTCAAAACTGCAGACAGATGTTCTCAATGTTAAGCATTAATTGTTCTCTCTAATCTCTATACATTTTTTCCTATCGCGATCGTTACATCGTTTTCGAAGTTTTTGTTCATTGGAATTGTTGCATCAGTTCGATTAACACATTTGCACGTATTAAGAATGTACGTATGTACATTTGTATGTGTTCGTTGATCAGTAATCGAGATTTCATTTAGTTCTATAATAGTTTAAAACCTCTTGAGTTATTTGTGGCACCTTTGTTTATTCCAATAATAAATTTAATATATCTTTGTTTTCGATATTTCCATTTAAACTCCGTACAAACAGATTTTGCATTTGAATTATTGAATTCCTGATAGCTGATGTCTAGTACTATAAAGAAAGCCTATGTACACCCACGATTTTTCTTACAAAGCTTACTTTATCCGATCAAAACTTATTTTATCCCTTCGACTTTATTTGTTTATGCAAATAACGATAACATCGACAAGAACCGCTATTCCAACGTTGATTAATATATTGCAACGAACCTCTGGCATAATTATCCCCCATGGTTGAAGGGTGTACGTCGCTTATATTTCATCGAATCACGTCTAAGACTTTCTCAAAGAAAATTTTATCTCGCGCTGAGACTCTCGATGTTCTCCGCCGTGTCTCACTTTGATCTTGGTTCGGCGTTAAACATTATTCTCCCGCTGAATTACTCCTTAATTAAGACGAAAGTACTGCACCAGAGTCGAGAGCGAGTAACGATTCCGCAGGGAAAGTTGCGGAAAAGCGTTCCAAGAAAACAAAAAATTACTTCCCCAAACGTACGAGCCCACACGGCGCGGAATAGTTATTTAATAGTCGGCGTATTTTAAACATTTAAAAATAAAAAGGTGTATTTTTTGTATAGTCGTACAAGTAGATCTATAAATTGGTTTGGTTTTCTGGTTGAATTACCGAAGAAAAGAAAAATCCTGTACCTAATCATTATCACTCATTCGTTTCAAAACTCTATCTACTATTTCAACGACTTCAGCGTAACATACATATTTATTTCGTTAAAATTTGTACGTCTCCAAATACTTTAGTATACATATAAACTACTGTGCAAGATCTCAGTCACGGTCCATTGAGATAAAAGAAAATATTGGACACGTATGGCGCATGTTCTCTTACCTGCGAACCACCAGGGGATGTTATACAGATACGGTGATGATTCATTTTTATAGTATACGAAGGAAGAATCACGTTATCAAAATGTCGAAGTTGCGAGGTATCGACCTGGATCTATTCTGGTATTAAACGTTCATGCAACACAAGGCTCGTGCAGCTTACGGAATGGTTAGGCCGGCGGGAGAGAGAAAGAGAGAGAGAGAGGAGAGGTATGGCGAAGCTAGCTAGCAATATTTCGCGTTCATAGCGTTGCTAAGCCGCAAGTAACCACCTTGTTAGGAAGTTACTCCACCTATCGACCTCTCTCATTCTCTTGCTGTTCTCTGCACCACCTCTTCCGGTTCCTGTTTTCATCCTTCGCCCTTTCCCTCTATTACCGTCTCATCTCTTACCTATGCTCCATTCCTTCCTTCCCCTTTCCGCATTCTCAATCTGCTTGTTCCACACGGGTATACGGTACGGGTACCTGTACGCGGCATATTAGATTTTTGGCCTTACTTTCCCCCTTAAGCATGTATCCTCACTTCTACCTGTTCTACCTTTTTGCGCATTGCGTCTCGACTTTGCCACTCAGCTAGTCGCTTTTGCTTTCCATGCTTTTCTATGTATATCTCCCCTCTTTCTCGTTTTACAGAAATTATTTAACAATCCCCTTCCGACGCATAGCACGCTACAGAACGTAATTCTTGGAAGAAAAATGAGCACATTCGTATAAAGTTATAGAACCTCATTTTCCCCGGAATAAGACTCGCCAATGTCATAATTCCAGGCTCATACATTCGATAGCCGAGGGGCTGCTAGTCGTGAAACGTGATTCCTGAAAACTTTGGACAACTTTCCATTAAATAATATCATAATGCTTTTAACTAAATAGACACCTGTTCGTCACTCCCTTACTTCCTTCTTACTTGAAAACTACTACCTATAAGAAGCTTATAAACTGCCGGTAACAACTATTTAGCACACTATTCCTGTTCAACACATTTCCCACAATACTCAAACTATTATTTTGTACCAGACATAAGGGTAAGATCCACCGAATTTCCTAAAAACAATTCCAAGACAGACAGGGCTGTTTCTCTACCCCACAAACGTTCCAATGTCTATCCAATCAAATCGTCCTAATTTATTTAATTCATTTGCACGTCCACTTTGGCCGACGTGACGTTCCCGTCTCGGTTGAAGTCCCTGCGAGTTTTCACCTCTGTGTTCGGGCCGACTGGAACAACTCGTACCGCCGAGCTAGCTTCCTCTTTCGACCTAGCTAGCTGATACTAAATCACAACTTGAGAAATTCACGTGCTGCGCACGAAACACTTCTAAGGTCTTGCAGGATGTTCGGGGGAGGATACTGCAGCCCTTGCAAACCTTTGATAACTAAGTACGTGCTGCCTCGTAGCTTCCTACTCCTCATGATACACACTGGCGTCTCTTGATACTTGGAAGTACCTATCGTTGCATATACCTTCCAGGTCGATCACGTATACGTATCCCTCTTGCTTATTCGCGTTGGATATTACAGTTTCTAGATAGATAGTCTTTGAAGCTTCTGGCGTTTATGCATCATTTTTTATTTAGGTGTTAGAGTATTATGATTGTTACGTTGCCTTGTGATAATTGCTGTATGTTCGACCAAATTATTGTCTAGGGAATATTAGATGTCGGTGGTTTTCTCAAATTCACCGAACATTATTTGCCTCTACCAATTCACCAATCGTATCTTTTACGTTTTTCTAAAATAGGAGTTCCTTGCATGTATTATTCCGAATGTTTATTCTATTCCAATGATGCCTTCTGAAAATCTTGGTACTATTTCTCACTGTGTCACTGTTTTCATTCGTTTCAATTTCATTGACCCCATTTACAATCTTCGTGATCCTGTTCATGATTACACTTTTAATTGCATACTTTAGAGGAAGGAAGCTGGTTTCTCCCTCTTTCATTAAAATACTCTCGTGGAACAAGTTCTAAATGTCTCAGTAATTCAAACACATTGATTGCGAGTCATGTCTGGCTCACAGTTATTTGTTAACACCTTTTCGACACCTTACAACGTGTGCAGAACAAGTCGAATCGCTGCTACACAGATCGCTCTGCCTCTGTTTCCAGCGCACCGCACCAGACTACTTTCCGATGTACATTATCACGTCACGCTGCACTGGCCAGGAACGATAGGCTGGTGTCCCTGGTTTCATAATAAAATCGTATCCGCCAAACAGATTGCTACCGTTTGCAATATCGTTTTGCGTCAGACATGGTTCGAAATGTCACGGATTAACGTCGAACGAAAGGGTAAAAAAAAACAAAATGTAAAAGTCTGTAGTAAAGGCAAGGCGGTATGTCGCGTGCATAGAACATAAAACAATGCGTATCGACTGGAGTATCGGTAAAGGTAGAAAGTGAACTGGGCTCAATCGCGTTTTTCAACTGCGCGGGCGAGATCGAGTAGCGAGCAGAGAAGGTGAATTTGCAACGCACTGTTTCAAGGATCAACGTTTATCATCTCTGCGCAGTGTCCAAGCTGCGCGCATTAATCTTGATACAAGTCTTATCCAATTTATCTAAACCGATATATGACGTTATTAAATACGTGACTTTTGTCGGCTCAAGCTTCGCACCGACGCGTCGCATTGTAATTCTGCTCCATTTTCTTCTCGCCGCTGGTCATAAGTTACCCCAAAAACGCAATTGTCGGACGAATAAAAGGGCAACATAGGGGCGTTAAACGCCGGGGGATTATTTTACAAAGCGCAAAAAACAGTGAGATATACGAGGCACCTCGGCGCAGCATCTAATTCAAATAGTGAATCCTAATTTCGCCGGTGTTACGGTGTTCGTTTTTTTCTATTTGACAACATTATTAACTACAGATGAATGTCTCTTCCGGTCTTATTGCATTGCGGAAATGCGAGAGCGTACGTCTGTGTTTCTATGATATAAATGTACGCACATTTTTTTAAATGTGATAGTCATACTTGAAACATGATATAATATCATATCATATAATATGATATAATATAATATAATATATTTTGTATTAGCGTAAACTTTATGTTACATTTATTAATTAATTGAAAGTGTTGTCACTTTGAGATGTGCATGTGTAGATTGAAATATTAAGGAGGCCGTCAGATAAAGCTGTTGGTCTTTCGTTGATAAATGTATCAGGCTACGAGGGCTTCAAAACCATGTTTTCTTTATTAGAATTCCGTACCTACTAGATTGTGAACATCTGATTATTGAAAAATTTCATGCATATGTACCAGCATTCGTAAGTCATACAAGTATCTGTAATCATGAATGTTACGTTACATTCAAAACAATAAACTATTAGCATTTGGTCGAATCGAATTCTTCCTTCGTTTAGAACATACTATGCATCTCGATTCAAATGGTAACATATAATTACATCACCGCATACAACTCACATATTTCATAACAGTGAAGCGCATCAACCAAAGTTCCGTGCCAGAAATATAATTCTTCCTCTATCCACTAAATGCCCCAAATAAACGGCCCGATCGGCGCCGTTCATTTTGCCCACGCGTTCACGGATGATTAACGTTAACCGTCGTTGTTTTATGTTTCAGGTACGTAATTCAAATGGATTTCTTGTGTCCCCGTCGTTCATCGATCGGTCAGTGAGTAAATGGAATTTATTAATTAATTGAAGCGACACAGACCCAACGAATATGGCATGCAATCCGTTCCTCCGTCGCCGCATTGCTGGCGAAATCGCTGAGAGTTTCAAAGCGTCCCTGATTCTTCGATTTTATCGTTCAAATTGACGATTATGCCATTTGTGAGCGATATTACGCAAGAAATTAAATATCCCCGCCCATTAACCCCCTGTATTCGAAGTGCAAACATCGTGGTATCGATTAATTTCAATTACAAAAATATCTGTACGGCGCCGCAACGTTCTAGCATACGCTATGGCGATAGGTCGCGTGCACCAGAGCCACTAGACACGACGTCGCCACGTATTTCTAAATTTGCATCTGCCAAGTCGATAAGACATGCAACGCCAACTGCGGGGCATACTGAATTCGCGAGCTCCGGCTCGCACGGCACAGACTAATCGGCGACACATCGGCGGAGAAATTTTTTCCACGCGATACAGTCGGCTAGCCGTTTGTTATTAACGATAACCTCCTACGCCCCCGTCGCGTCGAATCGTCTTATTCCATCGCGTTTATTCCCGACAGGACAATTTTTGACGTTAATCGGACGGGCTGCTGAAAAATTGTAATTACAGTAGAGTCCCCCCTATCCGTACACACGCGGTCCGAATATCCTAATACCGGAACGTTCTGTTATCCGAACAAACTGTGACTTGGCACTTACAGAAGCTTTCTCCCGTTGTTTCAATGAAATGGTTATACACGTTTCATAAATATGTAAAGAAACTGTCCATTTTCTTGATGCCTTTTTAGCCCTCGTATTGGAGTCGGCTCTTATACGAAGCAATCTCGATTTTAGATTGGTATAACTTTTATATTTAACAGTTTCAAGTTTAAGTAATAATTAATGATACAACAACCGTGTTGAATTTGTTCAAGTTTTGAAAGTTAAATATTGAGACATTTTAAATAAAAAAGACAGTTATACTAATGGAAAACCAGGATCGAGTCATATACCCGAACACTATATTAGGGTGAATTAAATGAAGTTTGGCATCAGAAAAGTGATTTCTCTATCACCTGTAAATCCCTTTGTTCGAATCCTTATTGTCTCTCTGTTAGCTCGGTTACGAGATGCTCAACAGTATACATACAGTAAAACAACTACAATATTGCCGCACATTCGTCAAATCGAAAACCCCACCCTTTGAATGTTTTAAATTTTATCGGCGAAGCGCTTGATTCACTCTTGAAAAAATAAATTTCATTATTTTCGTTTTGTGAAGTTAGGCGATTTAGCCAATGACTGGTTCATATATATTGTGTATGTATTATAGAACAAGTGGAGACACGAAGTACGCTGGAATTGAATACTTAGGAAGTATCTTGCGCATCGGTAGTACATAACTGGTTGGTTGGAGGGAAACGAACAAGTGGATACCTTGTGTTCCATCCTAGAACAATCTTTTACAACTACGCTGCAGTTTTTCCGCATGGAGGTTGAACCCATTTGCACCATTAGTGCATGTATACGCACAATTTTCCTGGTTATTATCACCAGAGTGTATATAATACGCTCGTTCACATTATGAGCGAATAGTGGTACAAAATTTCAGCGATACGGGCATATTTTTCATTCTGTCGTATGATGCAAACGGGTTAACAAGAACTGTCAAGTTCGCTGGGCCGTGACCGTATAACTTAATATGCACTACCATAGAATTTCTTTCGACAGACGTTTTTCACTAACATAAAAAACGGAATAATTGAAAAGCTAAGTCACATCATCACCGTTACATAAAATATTGAATCGAGCAACCACTTCATACTCCACACAGAAACATAAATAGTAAAACATTTTTCTTTACTTAATAACCCGAACCCCATGTATATATTCTCGATCGCGGCGAAAGGACTGGAGCGTTTAATTTCTTCAATTTCCCATTAATATTCGACCTCCCACATGTGAGCGGGGTTCGAAGCTCTGTCGCGGCACCGGTCACTGAAATTTGATAGTTGGTTGAACGCAAACCTCGAGTCCACCCCCGCCCCAGTGTTCGGCCTCTTTTGCAACGACTGGCAGTCTTCGGGCAAACAAAAGAACATCTATACGCGGCGCTGTACACGCCCTTGGCAAGCAAAGGGCCACTCGTTCCGTGGGTATACCCTCCGCTATAATCCAACACGGTAGGGTTAAAGCCTTCGCCATGGTCTGCTACACGAGCTCGTGTACTCCGTGTGCGTTCGCCAGCTATACGTATGTACGATTGGTAATCGGGAGCGCACAAAGGAGTGGCCGTCAGTGACGTCGCGGCGAACAATGACGATGGTGACCTGCATGGCAACACGAGGTTCCTCGATATTATCGCCGCCCATTGATTGCACGCTTAATGATCGCGAACATATCGAGTGTGCACGCCCGCACACCACTGCACTCTGTATACATCGTTCAATTATTTCCTTATCGCGACCCTGTCCCCCCGACCGTCTTTTTTCCCCGGTAATGACAACTTCAGCCGCATTTTCACAGAATCGTTAGCCGCGCAACTTCTGGCTAAAATTATTCGACCGTGGTAATGTCGTTTTTTCTACTCTGTCCAGTGCGGATTAGCATGTGATGCGGTATGCATGAAGGAATAATATTAGATGCACTTTCGATTTGGTATCAAGGTTTTTGTTTCGGTAATATTTTATAGGAGTTCTGGTAGACGTGGTAAAGCTTCTACGGACATTTCAGGTCGTTGTTTTTTGTAACTGGTTTTGTGAGACTGGTTTTTTGAAGCAGTATATAGTAAAAAATAACGACATGTAATTTAGAATTACATTTTAGAAAAATGTTGTTGGGAAAAGTTGGTTAAAATCGAGTAGGTAAATAGAATTCTCATTATTATTGATTAGTGTGATAAGAAATTCATAACCTGCCGGAATAATTGGGATTGTGTCAATACGTTTTGTTCCAAGACCGTGACTTCTCGTGAAGGTACAAAATGGGGTATAAAAGCTGTGTTGATATGTTTAACAATGGGATAAATCAATATCGTTAGACCTTCATAATTTCGTTTGCCTTATCATATTTCTTAACTTCGTTCTAATTTCGCGAATATTCTAGATCGTCCCTTGGCAGACTTTTCATTTGCAATAACTGTAGAGAATGGCTGGTGGTGCGCGTGGATCTGTCAACCCCTTTACTGGCAAGCAGCTTTACCTTACAGCTCGAGTTACTTATGTTTTGTTTGTGCATTCAATTATTAGTGAAATGCAAGTAAAACAAATTCATGAAGAATATGCTGACATGAATTCCGTTTGCCTCTGACGTGCAATCTGAATTTGAGGAAATAAAATACATAGATGTGGGCAATTATTCATGGGAAACTCACCCTCATCGGCCCCCTTTTGTACGCTCAATAAAATATAAAGAATAGGCACTCTTAACTTCGGAAGTGCCGCGACAAAAGGTTTAACGAATGCACATAGGAAATTGTTTCCAATTCCAAAGACACGAGACAGGTTTCCCACAGTGAAAAGTTCCCTTTCAAGACAGCAATCGATTAGGAGCAATAGTCTTTGGGCGGCATACGTAGATCTCAATGCTAATCTGCACGATCGTGACTCGCGAAGTTTCCTCTTATCGCAGTTGGGCCTTTATCTATAAGTTTACTAGAACTACGAAGGCCAACACGGATTTAGACATAGGGCTAAAGTTATCGCAGTTGCTTTCCGTACTTGAGTTGCAACATGGACAGAATCTCGGCTGCTTATTGATTTCACTTGTGCTGGAACGTGGCGAAGAAAAAAAGAATTAAATATTACGAGTCGACTTCGAAGGACGATGAGATTTTAAACGATGCGATAAAAAACGCCATGGTGTAGACGTAACACTGCGGTTGCTAAATTCCGGTTACGAGTCTTCGGGTGCTAATTCGCTTCACCTATGCCGGTAGGAGAAAAACAATGTTATCGATGAAACGTCATGTATTATTCAACCTTGAAGTCTAATAAAAGCCAGGAAGCAATGCCAGAAAATATCGTGCGCTCGATGCCCTCGGTTTCTATCACGAAACTTCTCAAATGCGCAAAATCTTCGATCTGGTCTGGACGTCTGGTCAAATGAATGTGATGTGTTCTGAAATTGGGAATTAAAAAAGTGGAGTACCGTTAGCTACACTCTCGTAGAAATGGACGAAAAATTTGAGTACAACTTCGTATAATAGTGATAGTAGCAAAGCAGATCAACAACAGTTCGGTAACATTGTAACATAATATCGACAGTATACTAATAACCAAACAGTAGTTCCATGAAACAATTCAATTTACGAAAATCATTTCGTTATTTCATTTCGATCATTGTTGTCGTCGCAACATTTTTACGGCTTATGGAAGAATTCGTATGCATTACGTTCCAGCGTTCTCTGCTCGATATCTCGTTCAGTCTTCGCTGGAATTGCGACCCGGTGTATTTTAATACACCCTTTGCTTACTTGTACCAGTAAATAGCGATAGTCTGTTCATGATAAAGTAGTCCACAAATGTCTCTGGCTACGGCGGTTTCCGTGAACAGTCAGCCTGTAAGTATAGTAAGCTGGAAGGAACGTCTACGCCTTGCAAATATGACACGCCAATATCAATATCTGTTTACGACATTGGCCAACGCCAATGTCCTGGGTTAACGTCCCTCTATACGCCGTCATTATTTTATATGGATACAGCACGAACCGCGTATTTTTCCACGTATCTATGCCCGTTTGTCACGGGCAGACCTTCTGTCGTATTATTTTTTTTTTTTTTTATATGAAAAACAATCCTCAATTTTCCATTTAGACATCGCTAGAAATATCGGGAACAGATTTCATATTGCCTCCACGACCCCCATTATATCGTTCTTCCGCTTTTTGAATTTATTTCCATCGCTGCGTTCTTTTTTTTGCTTCTTCGTTCTGCTCTGCTTGTCCATAGCTGGCAGTTTATCTGGCGGATAAGTTTATTCTGTTTCCTTGGGACAAATGTAATACGTGTTAGAATATTTGAGGTACAGGAACGGCCGAGGCGGGCCATGTGCATTTTGCCGATGCACGCTATCTTTGTCTAGCGTAGCTTTCTTTTGGGGAAGACCCTAAAATGATCAAAAAGGGCCATGGTGACATAGGCGTCCTCACGACCGACGCTTTTGCCAAGGAAAGGCATTCTTGTATAGACTACGGTCGAGTGAGCACAGTTTTAATAAACAGAATACCTTTTAACATATACACGCCTACAAACTCATTGTAATAAGTAATACCTAATCGAGACGGAGACTACTCCTCTCCGTTCGATTATCTTACATAAGATAATATAAATTTTATAATGGAATAATGTATATTGTCGATGGAAGTTTTTCTGTGATGAATAGTATTGTATGTATATAGCTGTATATTTAATGGTAAATGATGTACATAAATTGGACTTGATACGTTCTGGATAAACATATTGTTAGTTAGACGAACTCCTATTTAGGAATAATAGTAGAATCCTCAAAATAACCTTTTCTGTTCAGGTATATAAAGGAAATTTTAAGGTCGAAAATAATTTACATTACATCAAATACTTCTACGTAAAATTTTCACAGAACCCTCTTAATTCCCGTACACTTTTCGCCTTGAAAAATGTCGTGTAAACCAAATCCAACTTGCCAGAGCCAGAAAACAGCATCCACTTTGCCAAACGTCGAATCCAACTCGAACGAAAGGGTTTAAAAACGACTTCCGTAGTGCACACGAACATTACAGCATTCCCCATTTACATGCGCCAGCCTCCTTAATCGCAGTTGGGTCGAACGCGTTTAATTCATTCCCGTAGCAAAAGAACCACCCTAGCTCGAACTCTTTCCCACGGCCATCGACGAAGAAATCTTTGCGAGATAAAGATGTGGGTTGAAGTGGCCGAAGGGGGAGCGATTTTCCCGAGAAATCTCGTCCGCGTTGAAAGAGGAAGTATTCATGAAATTGAACGGCGACAGGGAGAACCAGGCAGACGCAGGGATGTTGATAAGAAAAGAAAGGGTACAGTAGCACAAAGTGGCGTGAAGAAGAGCGACGGAGAGAGGGAGAAGGGAGGAGAATATAAAGGGCAAGCAGATCAACGAAGCGGAGAAGAAATGAGCGAGTCGGGCAAGCATCGACTGGCCGTAGGGATCGTAGGCTGGATTCAATTACTTGGAGAACAATACTGGCACCGTCATCATTGTTTGCTCAAGCACTCGGTCAAGTTTTCCCGGTTTGGGACCCTGAACGTCGTAGTATGTATCTCGTGTTCCGTTAGGCCACGATATTTTCTTCACCCGCCATAATACCGGCCACGTTGATGATGTTCTTACACTCGTACACTTATACGTACACACGTCAAGCTGACCTTGCAAGCACAGCCATCGATGTACCTTTCACAGTTAGACCAGGCTTCTTGTGTCTCTTTTTGCTCGTCAGCCGTCAGCGTTAATGGATACGAGCTTTGCTCTCGCGAGCCGACCGGTTGACAGGTCGTGTTGCTTATGGAAGTATGTATGTATTACATACATACATAGGTTCGAATTGGCTGATGATGGGCATGGAGTCAAGATGGATGGACTCGAATAGGTAGCTGGCTCTGAATCGCCGGCTCTCCTTATTGGATTGTCCCTTCTGATGCTGCTAATTGATGGGTCACTTCGTTTAGAAATTAGCAGACCGTAGTGGGTTTAGGTTTAGTAGAACTGCAGGCTAATGGGATTCGATATAATCACGGTGTAGTTCAATAATTAGGTATAGCCTGCGGAGCGAGCACTAAATAGAACAAACGGAGTTTGCATTACACAGAAATTATTTTGCAATGATTGCTTATGAGTAACGAAAGTCGAGGGAGGTGTAGAAAGATTTAAAATCGAATAGATAAGAAAGAGTGCCAGGTGCGATGGAATATGTACTTAGTTTGCCTCGTTTAGGAATTAGATTTTAGGAATATCGCTTGTTATGTTAGTAAATGATGTTTGGTGCATTTCTTGTGGCATTCATGATTAATCCGGTTCGATACTCACACGGTTTAATTATAGTTTTTATTGCTTTTGATTTGGCGGTGAGAAAACCACAGCACCTTCGAATAAAACAGGGCTGAAGATGTTGGATCAGTGTTACACTTTCTAACCTCGTCGTTCGAAAATTAGTGTGTTAGCAATTTAGATGTGATTGTTAGAATACTATGAGATTTCCAATGCTTGCACCGCAGTTTGAAAATTAATAGAATAGAGTACTTTGATTGATTGAAATAGCAATGGTCGCAATAATTTCAAATAATATTGCAGTTTATGTTATAATATAGTTAGCAACTAATTCACTTTTTGATACGGAAATTAAACGGATAATTCGTCCGCGTTTCGCAATTTCTTTCCCGCGGACAAAAGGCCGCTTTTTATCACACACAGCCGTCGAACTAAATGGTCGTCATAAAAGTCGATTGCCAACGTTTTCGTTGTTTCAGCAGAAACCAACAGAATCGCTGGGAACTCGATAGCGCGACATTTCTCTAAAACTCGTCGCAATTTCTGCGCAATTTGTCACGATCCGTCGTTTACTATTCAGAGCGTTCGGTCCGCGGTCGTTTTTCGGTAACTCGCCTTCCCAGTACGCCTGGCAAACAAAAAAACAAAAAAAAAAGAACAGAAACGAAGAACGAAAGAGGAAAAAACAGAAGCTCGAGGTTTTCTCGAGTTCCGCAAACTCTATGGGCGGATTTTTTAATGAATTTTTAACTATTCAATTTTTCCTACGGAACCCGTCCCTCCTTTTCCCGTCGGCCGATGTAACTTTTAGCAGCCGTGGTGGGTTTACAGATGAAGTTGAAAAGTGAGCGTCGCGAAACGGGCAAAAGGGGAGCCACGACAGGGATGAAAAGTGTAGCGTGAACGAAACGTTGGCTACACAAACTGGGGAGCGGCGAGGGATGTAAATGAATAATTCTGAAAGAGGCTCGTCTTATGGCACGACTACTTGGCCAATACAGAAACCGAATCCCCCTGGTTCGGCTGTTTGGCGTTGGAGTAGAGGATGCCGAAAGCGAGTCTCCATTCAGGAAGGAATGCCAGTTTTAATCTTGCGTCCTGGCAAAATTGCGACGAATCTGGGCCGATCGCCCGCTGTTCGTCTCCGATTCAATTAAAAACTTCCCCGGATTATTCGATCTTTGTTCGAAAGAGTTGCCGAAAAAGCTTGGTTAGGACGATTCAAAGTTTTCTCGAATTGTCAAGAAGTCGCTTATTGGTGAACATTAACCCTTAAAAGCACAAGCTGTTGGTAGGTTTAAGGTCAGCACAAGGGAGGGTCGTTTTATGCCCGTACAAACAAAAAGGTAAATTATCAAAGTTTTCTAATGGTGACAACGTGTGAAGGTTTATTATACTCAGCAGACAGGTTCCAAGCAACATATTTCCAATTTTTTCACGTAATTAGCATTTTCTCGTTGGAACTTCAATAGCGTTGCTTTTAACAATAGTTTATTAAAACTGCAAACATATACGTACATAGGGGATTGTCTTCGTAGAAGAAGCATAACGATCCCTTTGGACGTTAATTAAATTGCGAAATGAGCATTTAATTCATCAATTAGTCGTATCATTAACATGCATTCGCGTGATCATATGCTTTCTAGCAGATACAGGTTCCAGTTATCTTTCTTTCGATGAAAACTACTGTGTGTAAAAGAAAGCAATCCTAATTTGATAAATAATCTAGCGATCTGGGCATTTTGCGCAACGTTTACCGGCGGGAGCGCGAAATCCAAGTTGTGAACCTCTGAGTTAACTCAATGATTCTCGCGGTACTTTGCTCCAAAACTTCGCCGTTGCTCTTGGGAAATTTCCAAGCTCGATTAAAGTCACCCGCAAAATTTTCTTAAGTCCATAGATGCCGGCCATTTTCGAATACCAGACTTTAGTGGGAGAAATCTGCAAGCGAATTGTTTAGATTAATTCGTGGAATGGTAAATTGGAGATCCAAAGTTGGATTCCAGTAAAGTCAATGTACAGTAGATTTGTAATTAGTCGGCAAGTAAGCCGATGGAACAACTATCCAGATGTTCTAAACTATAAACAATTCTCATTCTACTCATATAAATAATACGACTATCCTTTGCCATTATTTATTCCCCCTCTCTATGTTAGTGACGTAAAAAAGCAAAGGGATACGGTACTAAAAAAGAAAACAATTTCAGCTAATTCAAATCGAAGTAAAGCAATTTTGCTCTCCCCGAATAAGAAACAAGGTCTTCATGACTATTTTCCCTCTTCTATCTCTTCACCATCTTCAGCCGCCCGTAGTAGCAGGATCCATTAATCGCAATCCGTCTCCTTCAATCAACACATTATTACCTCCCGAACAACTCTCTCTACTCTCCATCACCCTCAAAAGAAAGAAAGAAAAAAAGCGCAGCTTTAATGCATTAAAAATGCATAGAATTTGTTCGGTCCTGTTGAATAAAGCAAACGATATACGGCTGCAAACTTCTTTATGGTTCATTTCCATCATTACAAGTGATACTGAGTTTTGGGTAAAGATAACTGAAGTGATTCACAGAATTTTTCACGAATCGAGACTCCATCTATATCTTAAAGATACAGTCATCAGCGTTACACCCTTTCTTTACAATACTCCGTCACGCCTTTTCGTTACAAAAAATCACTCTACCGAGCTGTATAACATATTCATGTTCAAAAATATTATGCAATCCACCTAAGAAAGCCACGTGATTCTCCCGCCTTACGATTGTTCATCTCAGAGCAAGAGTCAGAGTCGACTGTTTATAATAATTCCTGCTTACTTCGAACGAATTCATAGCAATTGAACGCAGCATCAAGAAATCACAACGACGCACGCTCTTATTTATTAAATCCTGTACACCATAAGTCACCCCCGTGTTTTCCAATTTCCACATTCCGCATAATAAAACGAGCGTTACACGTTCTTGTAGGGCAAGGGGTTTGGAAAAAAGGTACCCTTAAATTATCCATTAATATTGGACTGTAGAGAGGGCAAGTGACAGGGATGGCTCGTTTTATCGGCGATTTCTGTCACGTGGCATGTAATTAGATTGCACGGCATGGCGTAGCAGGAACCGTGCTGTTTTTTTTTTCAGCAAATTTTCCATCCCGAACGTGCCACGCCGGGCCACAGAACCAAAGCCACGCCAGCCAACCGTAGATAAGGAGTGGCAAAAAGCAGAAATGAGAAATGTTAATGGCATTCCGTTCTCACTGCTATCATCTTTCACGACCTGGCCAGGCGGCGTGCGGAGAAAAGAGAGAATTAAGAGTAGGAGGTGGTCCGGTGTTTGCACAGTCGTAAGAACGGTGCAGCGGTAAGATATTGGGGGTTATTTTATGGAAGGACTCCGCGGTTCGTACTGCTCATCTTGAATATTTTATGTGACGCGGCCGAAATAAGTTTTGCGGCCCGCCAACCTCGCTCCGCGTCAGCGAAATTCTCTGCTCTTCTCGCTTTTTTCGGGAAACCGGCAGATTATTCTAATGGAAATTTTGTCGGCCCGATACTTGTTCCTCGACTTTTTTCTGTTCGAAAAGATTCTTGTCTCACATCTGATGAGCGTATTGCTAAATTGTATACCTACTGGCATTGTGGTGTTCGGAGAAGAATACTTTTTGGAGTGGCCTGATATAGAATTATAAAATTAAGCTCGCATACTGAAGTGTGAAACACCTTTTTCTTTAATCTGTTTACACGAAGATTGTCATTGCAATGCTCATGTACAGTGAGATAAAAGTTTCAATGAAGTATTGAATACAAAATATGGAAAGTGTGTAAGGTTTCGTTCAACGCATGTGGACGGAGAGTAATTTATTGCACGAATTTATTTTTCTTTCTTCTCAACTTGCGCTCATTATAAATTCTCATTGCGTTGTTAATAAACTGTTCTTCATATAATACTGCTGTTTTAATATTTTAGCAGCTCCGACGAATCGATAGGCGAGAAGTATTATTTGTTTATTCGCACAATTAATTTCTCGTTTATATCGATGATTAAATTGTTAATCAGTCTTGAAGTTCGATCGAAAACGATGTTTCGAGTGTTATTAAATGTGTTTTTTTCCATGAAAAATATATATCCCATGTTCAACAATTCCAGTGTATTGATTCTGCCACGTAAATTTTGATTCGATTCCTGCGCTGCCTGTCTTGAATTTTTCACAATATTGACGGTAACACAATACCATTCTGCTTTGTTCCGGCCAGCGAAAATAAAATAACACTATGAATCGTAATAAATTGTTATTCATTCCCCAAACTATTCTAAATAAACTCCAAAAATATTTTAGTTGTACATTCAAAAATTTGTTAGGGTCGCACAAGCACGAAATGTTTCATAGCCAGCCATATCTGTGGTACTTATATATGTAACTACCAACATGAAAGATGCAAAGTATATCGTACGATGAATAAAAATTTAATAAAAAAACACACACACAATTGATTCACAATGTAGTCAACTGAATAAACTTGTACACCGCATATAAGATGTATTAACATTTCCAAAATATTTGATTTACTAAATAGCAATAACCTGTCGAGTCTCACAATTTCGTTGCAATAAGAAAACGAAGATCAGTCAACATCTTTCGCAGAGCTCATCCCAATCTTTAGTTACACACCCTGTGGCAATATTCGACATTTTCCCCAGATATTTACCACCCACGGAACACTTATACCATACAATTCCGCTTTCTGTTTATCGCACCAACGATGTTACCCCACATAGGTTGTATCGAATACGTCCCCCTACGAAAAACCAGGGAAATGAAACGCGAGCAGGGGGCTACAGCAAACAATGAGAAGTTACCTATTAATTACGTATAGTTAGGATGGCATTATCTGCCGTCTGTGTTACGCACAGTCGCGAGATTTCGCCCGGATGAGGCTACACCAAGAATTATAAAGGGTGAGAAAGAGGGAGGAGGGGGTGAAAAGTGTGAGAGAAGCCGCGGTGGAAGGACAATGCACTGGATACGAACTAATTGCCGGATTCTCCTACCTAGTCTAGTGGACCGGGAAGATTAACTGCACCCCCACCCTCTCTTTCTCTACGCCCATACCTCTGTTTCCCCTTGCCTTGACCCCCGGTTCATGGATCGCACCTTCTGCTCTGAATGAGGCAGTGCATATATGTATATAAATTAGTCGGGTTCACCTGCTTTACCGCGAGTTATTTTCTCATGACGCCACCGACGGATTTGTTGTGTAGAAATACATAGATGGAAAGACATCGTTCGATTATTTTTCTTCTTGATTGGGACCGTTTGGACGCCGGTTTCTCTACCCTTACCCAATGGACAGGTTTTTTTTTCATTCTTGCCAGTCGAAATTAGTAACAGAACACTTAAAACGAGTGCCAGCGCATTATACGTATGAACATATATACATATATACTGGACACCCTTAGTGAGTACGCGATCTCGAATTTTCCTACGGGCGGCCGTCGAAAAATCCAACGAAGGGTTCATTTTACGTGACGCGCGTAAACGCGAAAAGAAGAAACACCGGGCGTTCGCAATACAATGGCCGGTCGGTAATTGTAGCCCGGCGCCGCAAAAGGCCAGCTTGTTAAATGCTGCAGGCTAAAACGACTTACGCCCGTTTAATCTTGAACGCGAATTCTGCGGTATCTCGCAAGGGGTTGTAATTCAGCGTGGCTCGTTCTCCGTTCCCGCCAGCCAGCCGACAGTTAGCCTCTCCCACGACGTAAAGGATGAAATGATGCCGAAGCACCGCGTTCTCGCTCGCCCTCTTGTATTCTCCGAGTGTGCCTGTGCATGCGTCGGTGCCGAGAGAAAGCGGCGTATCTTGTAGCCTAGTCACTACCATCGCCTTCCACCTTAACCTCGAGCACCGCAAATTCTACTCGCCCGCCTGTCCTCCTCTCTTTCACCTTCGCGAGAACAACGATCCACGCGGCGGTGCTCGTCGCTGGCCGTAAATCGGCGAACAATTCAGCCGTTATTGAATCAATATTGTGCAAACCTATCACCGGCACCGGTATCGTCTCCGTCTATTTTTCTTTCTTTTTGGTCCATCATCCAGCTCTTTCGATTTTCCTTTCTGTCTTTCCTTCGTTCTCCCTTCGATTTCTTTTTTCATTTTCTTTTTTTTTGTTACTCGTCCCTTGTTTGCTTCTGCTCTCTGTTCGCGCCGCCTGCCCAAAGGACTCCCCGATATGACGCCGCTGAAAAGTATTGTCTACTCGTCGAGCTATCGATCCGTGTGTAAATATTGAACGTGCGAGAGAGAGGGAGAGAGAGAGGGAGAGAGAGAGAGAGGATCGCGGGAGAGAGGGAGAAAAAGGGAGAGAAAGAGTAGCGTGCGAAAGCGCAGAGAATAAGGGTGAGAGGGTGGAGAACGAGGATGGATCGTCCTCGTTACGGAAACTCTGCTTTCGTATAGTCTTTCGAATGCAGATGGATTTAATGGAGTGGCAGCCTCGGTACGCTTCCCATCCGGTCGCAGACTGGACGAAGTGGACTCTTAGGATCAATTAAAGGAAATCTCTTTGGTATCGCGTAGCGTTTCTATCGATTACTGTGTTTAAGCACCGGTGAAATCGTTAGCCGCGCTAGAAACACTTCGACCTAGCCTTCCTCTAACTCTTTCCGCAAACCTTCAACTCTACGCGCTGTTTTCTGCGGGCTAGATATTTCGATGTCACTGAATGGTAAGACTCGGATGCGACAGACTCGTCTACGAGCTGGAGGAGTTTTTAACTGTTGTCCGATTTGGATGGAAAATATCGTTAAATCTGGGCGACTATTCGTTCTCGTTTACGGGGATTCAGTTTGCAAGAATGAGATATGGCAAGCAGGTAGATAATTATTCTTCATGCTAATTTTGGGTTCCGTTCGAGGAGAATCGCCAGGTATAGCTTTTAGGAGGTACGTTTGTCTTTAGAATTGCTTTTCCAGCGAAGTTTTTTTCTGAAGGGAAATGACTCGATAAAACGAGACTGCTTGAATTACGAGCCATGTGGTCGCTGTATATTTAGTATTAACTACTTAGAGCATTCGTACCGAGTTCGATATTCAACGGGCAATATTAAAAACTGATATATACGTCTATTTTCATATCTTTATCGATAGGAGGCCTACAGGATTTTAGCTGAATCGATTATAATTTTTAAGGAACCAGGAAGCCGATACATAATTTATCCGACGTAATATTATTAGAGGAGTATTATGAACGTGATGTCAAGAAATTTCGATGGGATGGCGCGTATTATTCTATGTAGTTCAGCTCGCCTTGATGGGAGCATTAGTGTGATCGACGTACTGCACTCTGCTCCAAATTAAGGAAATAGAGACAATTTCAGTTTATGCTACTTGCGATATAACCTTCAGGGCATGCTGTCATAGATGTACTATAGCCATTAGATGTTGACAGCGAACTATAAACCATGCAACAGCGTTTAAATTATAGTACCGTCTTCTAGTTTGTATTATTACGTAGTGATATCTAGTAACACTTAAAGTTAAATCAGTTCGTATTATCAGACGACGCTTTTCCATTTTACTCAAATAAAGAAATTGTATTTGCAATTTTCGGAATGGCTCGAGCCCGGTATATATTCAGAAATTGGGTAAAAGTTCTGAAAATAACGAATAGTGGAACTCAGATTGTAATCAAGATTCAAGCTATTGATCTTCTGCGCCATCGTTTCTTCGAAAATTTCAAATACCCTCTCCTAAATTTTCTGGTATCTCATCGAACGCGCAGCTATAACAGGTTAAACAAAAAATTGCATAAAAGTAACAGTACTTGTGTGCATTAAATATGAAGCCGGAAATAATTTCTGTAACGCTGGTCACACGGAAAATGAATCAACGAGTCGATGAAAAATTTCTTTATTCAAATTCATCAGCCCAAGGCAAACAAGGAGAAACTTCTATAACTCAACGCTTTACTTTCAATCAAAATATTCGAAATTCAATTAATTAAACTTCCTTTGATACTCCACGTCGGACTCACTCGACCGAAATCATAAAGTCCACCATATTTGATATACTCTTACCCTGCACTCCGCCTCATGGCGACGTGTATACGAAAATTACAAAATTTGCAGCTCGCAGCGTAACGTTTTAACGTGGCCAGTGTCGCGTCACGTGTTTGAATAGCGTAGCGCGCGGAAGTCCAGTCAACGATTGGAGAAAAATCGTGCGTGAACGATTCGAGTTCAGCTCATTTGGAGCGGGAAAAGTTGATTTTTCGCTCGACCCGCGTACATCCAACCCCTCCAATCCTGACCCCCGATTTCTCTCTTTCCCACCCCTTTTTTTCACTTTCGCTCTTTGTCTTCTCTCCCTCCGTCTGTTGATTTTTTTTCAGTCGACACAGTACGCCAGAACTCTGACCGCACGCGGTCCGCCAACACCGTCATTATAAAACACGCTTCTGTTTATCTTTCACGCAGTTTCTATCGATATTTTTCATACCCCCAGGTTTATTTGTTGCCCCTTGATTAGTTCCGTCCGCACCACCACCGCGTTATTACGTTCCCCGTGATTTTTGGCCTTTTACTCGCGCCCCATAGAACGTCACACGAGCAACCCGTTGTCTCTTAAATTCTTTTTGCCCTTTCTTCTTCTTACTCCACCGAGTCGGCCTCGTTGCTAACTCGTACTGTGATTCATCTTGGACTTATATATGATCCGATACTCCGGCGAGTATAATTTTGCGAATCGTTTGCCATGGATTGTGAATGCAGGGAATGGTTCTTAAGATTGATCTTTCAGATACGCTACGTAGATATAATTTTATTACGATTTAATATCGCGATACATCTATCACTTAAATTTCTCTCGCGCTTTCGAAAACAAGTTTGATCATTGCTTTACGATCGATTCAGCGAGCATTTACATCGTCATTGAAAGAAATGATACATGCACCGATTTCTACTTGAATAATTTTCTTCATAATGTAGAACACAAATCAAACGCTGCTTCCCGATGTAAAGTGAATAAGTAACTAAACAAACTCCAGATTATTATTAATGTAGCAACGTATCGTTACTAAAGCCGCAACGCATCTGACGATCTTCACGTGCAATCAAGTCCAACGTCGGCAGCGCGTTCGCCAGAAAATGCAGCCGCTTTTATTTCCTCTATGCAAAGAACACTAAGTGTCACTTGTTTAGGAACAATTGGCATATCTAACAGGTAGACTACGATAGCAAACGAAAACGGTCGTAAACGATTAAATCCACGCCATTCATCACGATCGAATACGTCGCGACGGAATTCTAAGAAGTTTCAAAGGGAAATCCTGCCCCACGAAGCGACACGTTCTGTGACACGTTTATCGATCCCTCTGCGCGCTCTTTCAATGCGGAAAAGCACTCTTTTTTCCGGTGCATTGTTCGCGGCACGTTTTGTTCCCTTGCTCTTCCATTAGAGTCGCTGTTGCGACCACAGCCGTGAACGATATCCGCGATGAGCGATGATCTCTGTTTCCCGGATTCTCTGCCATCGCCAAGTGGACAGTTCTGTTCCTCCCCTTCATTCCTCTGCCCCTCGTCGTTGTTGCACACGGTATCACGGTTCATCGGTCACCGTTTGATCAATTGGCCATGTTATTTCTATTAAAAGTAGGCACGAGCGACGGGAAACCGTGGTGCATCGACTGAGAGTGGGTCGCGCGAACAACGATGGTCGTCCGTTTGAAATTATTTTTCCCCCTTTCGCTCCTTTTTTGTTGATATTTTTGTTTCGTTCTACCTGCTCGTCATTTTTCCCATACTCTGCCCAACCGATCCGGTTGAATTTGTATTTTCCATTCTGTCGATCGTATTACACGCGGGGCGCAGAGAGCAATGCCGCGTCGGTAGATGATGGTGAATTACGGTAATGGCGTTTCCCTCGTCCATCCATTACAATTATCGTGCAACAACGATTTCACGGATCGAGCGGAATTTTCATGATGCTCTCGCAGATGAGAGAAATATACAGCGGAGGCGTTGATTGTCAGAACATCGTTTCATATTTTGGTCACTTTAGGAAGTTAACCCTTTCGCTGCCCGGTTAACCCGGCCGCGGCAAAGTTGTGCACGGTGCGCGACAACGATAGTCAGCAAACATTTGATGATAAAAACAAAACACTGATGGTACATTTCCAGAGAAACAAGCGCCCGTCGTATGTACAATACGTGGCATCTTGTGCAGAGCGACTATAATCGCCCGTAGTATGTCAGTGTCATTTTATGGAGGGCGACTATAGTCGCCCGTAGTAACGAAAGGGTTAATACTTTTCGAGGGTAAAGTGTGTGGCCTGGTATGTATTGTTAGAATAGTTTTGCCTCTGTAGCATTTGATAATTCTGATAATCATTGCAGTCTTGGGATCTGATACTATTTAGACGAGACTGTAATTTTCTGGGATTAAGTCTACCCTCCATTCTCCGTGGAATTTAAATAACACTTATTATTATTATACGTACACGATATACACATAATAAGAAAAATGGCGATCAGTGAATAGCATGAGAAACAAGCAACAAGAAACCGACAAACATATTCTACCGTGTAACCGCAAAACACCTGAGCAATTTTCCCAAATATTCGCCCGATTTTCTTCGAGCAGAACTTCCTCCTCGCGGCGAAAAAGTTCGAACATCCGTCACGAGAAGATGCATCTCGCGAATACAACGACAGTCAAGTAACTTTATTTTCCACCGGTGTCGTGCAGCGTTTAAGAAGCCCCTCTCGACGCGTTCGGAAGATAAAGAAAGTCCTCTTAATGCAGTAGGAGAAAGGACAAGATGGCGCGAGCAACTTTCAAAGTGTAAGCGTACTTGGGAATTCTCTCTTCCGCTGCGCCGTCGAGAATCGAGGCACGCGTGTTCTACGTGACTCTTCTTCCCTGTCTAAAGAGAAAGAAACAAGCAAATGGTAGAAAAAAATCGTCGTCCTCCACCACCGCCACCCTCGTCGCCTCCCTCCCGCCTGCCCCCGTAACGAAAGACGAATTTCTCTTTGTCGTCGCTTGCAGGGTAATTAAATATTTTGCAATTCAAATTCACGTTCTCGCCTGGGCTTGCCCTGTCGTTCTATCGGTCGCGTTTAAATGGCCGTGGAAATTGCTCGTTATGATTTGCTGGTAAAAGTAGCGATGGGAATTCGGGCCGCGTTCTACTTCGATGTTCTTATTTTCTATGAAAACTTCGGGGCGGTCGACGGTTGTTAAAATTCTCCGGGAACTTTGGACGAAACGGCATTGCGTACTTCTGTCGAAGATTGAAGCACGTTCCGGCTGCAATACTACGTGACTCCTTTCCTCTAAACACCAAAAGCTTTCGGCCCCTACCCCTCTTCTCGTTTTTTTTATACCTTTCCCTGCTTTTATTTAAACGAAAGTTTTCTTTGAAACCTCGCCGCAAGAAAAATGGCGGAAGCTGCGTTTGCAAGTTCGCAGAGGGGCGGGTTGTATGCGATACGAAGTCTTCTACGGATTATTGGATGCCGGGTCCTTGCATGCAGTTGTGAATTGGATTATTGGGCGATTCAATAATAGGTTTAATGAATATTCAATATCTTTATTATGTATTCGTCAACAGATCCTGCGTCCCCATAATTTTTTCTTCTACACTTTTGGCCCGTAAATGAACCTGTTTAATATAACAGCACTTCGATAATCTGTTCAGTCGATCAATCAGATTTTTCGTCAGCCCTGCAATTGTTACTATGTACTTTTCTTCTACTCTTCGTCACCCTTCGAACAAGGCAGTGTAACCGCGTTGTCTAACACGTTCCCTCGCGTAACTCCAAAGTGCAGGTTCACAAGTGCCCCAACTTTCCGAACTCGTCTCAGACAAATCAACACCGAAACTCTAATCTCTATCTCGTGCTAGCCGCAGCCTGTTGGACTCCGAATTCTCCCAATAGCATGGAACAAATCTTACGACGTCAATCAATCCCCTAGTCCCGGCGGGTTCGCAGAAACGATCCGCGGGGGTCGTCCAAGCGTAAAGAAATTCGAGGGACGCCCGAAGGCGTTTTCATATTTACCGGAGAACGTCGCGTCGGCCGTTAAGATTCCTCGGTAAGTTTCGCCGACGAAACGTGTAGTATTATAGTTGCGCGTCGACGACGACGACGACGACGTTACTCGGGCGACGCGTTGTTCGTGAGTGAGAATTGAAGCACGTTTCGGTTGCAGCACTACGTGACGAGTTCCCGCCGCCTCCGCTCGAATACGCGACGAAATACGAGACGCGAGGTACAAATCAACCGAAACGTATTCATATTTCACGTGTCCCGACACCTTCGCTCCATTCGAAGCAACTTTTTCGCCCTGCCCCGCGGGCCCTCCGCCCTTTCCACGGCTGTGAATCTAATAAACCGACATGTAAAACTCCTTATGTCGCGGCACGTGTGCGTGTAATACAGGCGTTCCAAGGAAATTCCTTTCACGCGTGACGCGAAACGATTCTTCTCGTTACTTTCTCGTCTGTGTACCTGGCTACATTTGCGCGCGGTCTTTGGAAACTTCTTAGCGAGCGTGGAAGAAGAACCAGCGTTTGACGCGATACAAAGTTTAGACGGGATTGCGTTGACTGGCGTTACGAATCTTGCCCGCCGGCTTTATTTTTCGACGCGGTTTTATGTGTTCCTTTGGCTTCCCCGCATTTGGAGGGAGAAGTGTGCACTGCTGGAAATATGTATTACGTTAGCTAACGAAAGAAAATGTCGAACTGCATTTAACCAAGTTTACGTTCAGATTCTCCAAACAATTGCCCAACAATTGATTTTGATGAACTAATATTGATGTACGATTTATTTCTGGTGAATATGTGTTCACTGAATTTTCGGTGACATCTTGGGATAATATTTTTTACTGATGCTATTATTAAATAAGATGGAAATGACAATATTGTAAATATCTGAGCGATGCATACATATTTCCAGCACCGTGTGTAATAGGAGCGAGGGGTTGGGTTGAACTTGCTATGTAGCAAAAATTTTTCCTAGAATTGATGTTCGTTTTGAGGATTGGCAAATTACCCTCGATTGTTTCCTTCGTTTTTGGCGAAATGCTTTGTCATGGAAATACAATTTGTAGATTGTAGTTCAGCGCTCGTTAGGTGAAAGATTCTTGTGTTATTTTATTTTAACGGATCCAATTTATTTCAGATTAAAGAATAAGATAAAAGGTTGGATGGAATTATAGTAATATTATGATTTGCAGCTGAAAAAAGATTGCAGTGCACTCTGCACCCTGAAACGTTCCGCGAGAAAAATTTGCTGCATCCACAGAATTTTAGGTTGTGTTTCCTGAAATTCCAATTTTATTGAATTTCAAAATATGTATACTCTAAATGCTTGAACTTTCGATAGTGACGAAAACGTTTCCATTTTTCAAGTCCGCCAATGTAACCGAAACTAATTGCGAGATGAAAATTGATAATACTCCATAAATATTTGCAGCCCGTTAAAGCAAATTGCTCTACTCAAAAATTAATGGGAAAAATTAATTTAATTAATCGCCCCACTCTTTTACTATAGTAACAAAAAATTTAACCCTTTAGGATACAGCTTCTTTTAGTACTTCTGCAAATGGTATGTCACCAATTTACCATTTATTTTAAGCACTGTAAAAATATGTACCGCGCTTTTGACTGATATTGTACAAAGGTATCCAACATTTAGATCCTGTTTCATAAATCGTCGCAAGTTCTGCCACATGTCGGTGGATACACCTTAAACAACTCGGTAAATATTATTGAGTTGTTACCGTTCCTTTAATGAAAAGTTTACCTGCGAAGAGAATATGAAAAAATGAAGGTAGAGTGGGGACAGTTGAAATATGGCCGCGTTTCATGCATCTGGAGCAAACTTCAACTGCGATCGCGTTCTCTGCAAATTTAATAAATAAAGTTGAAACTGTTTTATACCGCCCGGCACGCATACTTAGCCTTTTTGTGGAACTTTCTGCACGTCCACGTGGAACACGCGAGATCAGCAAGCTATTACTTTCCCCTTGCTGCAGTTATTACGATATCGGAACGATGGGACTCGTGTTGTTGGCGTGTCAACGCACTGTCGGTGGACACGATTCAGATCGTGTAAACGTAATGTTTCGTTACGTTTGATTATTCTGTGTTAAAAATGAATTTATCACTAGGGGTTACTTTTTATTTCGTTATAAATTATTAGTCGCGGATGAATATTTACTCCATGACTTCGTCACGTGTTTTTTTTATACATTTTTAATAGAAATCCTTTATTTTAATGTGAGGTATGATTTGTATACGTGTGTGCATTATACAATATCTATACATATATGAGTAGGTATGTAGGCAAATATACAACCGTAAAATGAACTCATAAATAAAATAAAAAATATGTATATGTTTCTTATCGAAAGGATTCACAAGGGTATGGTTGCACTAGGTACTGAAAGAAAACATGACAAAGAAGTTCTACACTCAAGATTTAACTCGAAATATTCCCGAACGGCTACTAATGGTTTAAAGACACAATGGTTTCCAATGACAAAAAATTGGCGCATCAAAGCGACCGTTGATTGCGGCCTGTGCGAATTCGAGATTGTTGGAATGTTCTTCTAAGGTAAACGTTGGCTACAGAAATAGACTCAAGTTGTAGTTCCGGAATTCGACAAAGTCTTGCACTCTTTCAGGAAAAAGCACAAAGATAATGGCACGGGTTAACCGTGATCCTCGAATTAAAGTTGTGTAAGATAATTGCAAAATCTAGCAACTTAAAAAATCATAGAAATCGATAATTAGTTGAAGACGAGAATCATTGAGGAGTCTCTGCGAAAAGCTATTTCCAGACATTCAAATATCAGCGCGAAGGTTCGACCGCGGGTGATGTTTTATGTTTTAATCGTGCACGTACATTCTTCTTACTGTGTAATATAGCGTGGCGAATCTACGGGATGGAAATCGGGTCAAATCGATTGAACGTTCTATGTTCTAAATATCCTCGAGTTAGCAGTCTCTGGTCTAAATCCTTGAAGAACTTGCTCGAGGAATGTATCAGTCGACGACAAATTGGGAGACTAATGGATTTTTAATTAATTAAAAAATAATTCGTGTATTTTCAAATCTCAGCCAATTTCCCGTGTAAAGTGTTTAAAAAAAGATGACCTTCGTTATCTAATCATTGAAATGTTTCTTTGTAGATTATACGAAAGACAACATTTTAACAGATG
The DNA here is from genome assembly GCA_963583965.1 of Nomada ferruginata. Classification (NCBI taxonomy): domain Eukaryota; kingdom Metazoa; phylum Arthropoda; class Insecta; order Hymenoptera; family Apidae; genus Nomada; species Nomada ferruginata. Next base: position 17,322,244 of record OY757213.1, read on the forward strand.
GGATTTTCCAACTTTGCTTAAATTACAGAGAACTAAGAAACAATTGCTGCTCAGTACGTATATGATAGTCTTAATGTTTGGAACTGCAATTGTAAAGCGTCTATGTACATGTAACTCGTTAGGCAAAGTTGTCAAACAGTACGTTAGTAAAGTTGGTACAACGAAAGGAACATTTAATTAGTTGAACCAGGCAAATGTAGTATAACGCGACACATTATAATTGCAGATCACATGGAATACAGTATTGCAGCATAGAAGATAGACAAGCAATAAGTTACTGTACTTCAGCTAATTGGAGCCACCAAATGGTTACGATGCGTCCAATGTTCTTTTGGACATGCATACTGAACGAATTTCAATCAAAATCCATACGGTTGAAAGATTTCCAAACAATACCCCAGACACTACTTATTGACGAATAAAATACTTTTCAACAGTTCAAGACAAACAGTCGTGTTTATTCCCACTTTCTTGGCCTAGCTTTGTGAGTGTGTAATAACAGATCAAACGAACAATTGCCGTAAAAATTAAAGACCCAGAAGTTGAATAATGCAGCGCATCAGTTTGCCGGAGCATAACTAGTTGCAAACAATTATCATGCCCACCCCATTTCATTAACAATAAATTTCCCACACCGGACTCCGTATCTATCTGCAACTTGTTTCAATCGAACGTAGCCAAGCGCTACCACTTATCCGTACCCGGTAATTAATTGTCGAGTCACGAGAGATCCTTCGAACTTATTTTATATAAGCCACAGGTTGACGCGTTTCCGTGGTCCAGGATGTAGCGATAAGGCGAGGAGCATGTTCAGAGGGGCGATTCAGAAGGAGACTTACAAACCGCGTTCCAGCCACTTAATCTTCTTTAGTTACTGATCGATAGCTTCATAATCCTCCCCTGGTGAGGAGTTTTTTCGACTTAGCGACTCCGGCCGAATGACTGGACGATTTATCGCGTGGCTAATAGAAAGGTGATTGAGAAGATGATCAGGCGACAGGGGGAGAAAGAACTCACGATCCCTGTCATCCAGGATTTATTTTTTAAAAATGAATTTGCCCTTTTGGTTGAAAGACCGTCGATTGAATTGACAACGATAATGCCCATGATGAATCGACCACGGCCTCGTGTTGCACAATCGCTCAGCGAAGGTTGTCAGAATGTGCGTAGAACTGATCGTTCAGCGTACACAATGGATACTTCATTCGCAATTATCGAAGATCTGTATAAATATCGACATGTGTTAGAAGTAAATGGTAGCGGTAATTAGTGGTGAGATCGAAGTGTGATGTCTAGATATGCTGTGCAAGGACTAAATATACATAAGTAAGAACGCCCAGGAGCCAGGTATATTCTGAGCTGCGTGCGGTTTTAATATTGAAACCCGACTATTAACTAGCTTCGTAGTTGACCTAGTTTCAGGAGTGCCTTATTTAACCGCCTACGCGAAGGCAGAAAAATACCAGTATGAAATTAGGGTAGCACTCTCGTAGGTAATATCTGAAAGATATGTTCTTTGTACCTGGGTATTACAGTAACAACGATTCAATTATTTTCAAACACTGATGACTAATGCAGAAAATGAATATAAACTGCCTCTTTTATGTACACTCGCTTCGATCTTAAAATGGTGTTTTGTATGAAAATTACTTGCAACGCAAGCAATATGCAGGAAAACTAAGTTACCTTATTACGATATTGAAATTTCAAGCATATCGTTTCTGCTAGTTAGGGTAAAAGTTGTTTAAAATTACCAAAAAATATAGCAAAAGTTTGGCGTGTAATTTTATAAATGTGTGCTTGGTATATTACGTTATTTATTTTAAAATTGCTACCGCCTAAAGGAAAGATAACATCCGAACAGCCGCTTGCAATTTCACTATTTTTCTGCAGCTCTAGTATATCGTACAGTATACAGACATTAAAGTATTTAGATGATCAGCTACTTGTCATGGGTAGAAGTTAAATTTTAATAATGCTATCGTATGAACTGTAGGTTCTATTTCTTTAATTACTTTTGAAAAATTGATTGCAATCATATTATCAAATTTTTCTATTGACATTACTATGCACGATACTTGCTACCTTGTTCGTCAGTTTTATTATGCGCTTTCAATAGCAACGACTTTTTCAATTATTTTTAGATTAGTTCATTGATACACATCAATTACTGGATTAATATTAGATTCGACATGATTAAAAATTTAATTTATAATTATGTTTGTTGGTGTTTATATATATTAAGGTTAACGTTTACTCCTCAACATTTTTTAGGATTAATGGTTATACTACGACGACGTTCGGATTATCCGGTCTCTTATTATTTTTGAAACTTAAATTCAACCATTCGATCAATTATATCTGTAAATACGATAGATTAATTTGATTAATATTGCGCAGAGCTTAACGATATGTTATATTCTATCTTATCTATCTTATATTCTATAATAACCCGGAAGGAAAATGGCAGAACGGAGCGATGCCCTTTTTTTTAATCTGAAAAAACAAACCATTAAATTTCACCAGGAGAATGTACCAACCTCGACGACCATTAAATTTCCATAAAACGATCCACGTTCGTTCGCCGAACGGCTGTTCTCGAAGTGGTCGTCGATATCGCATTTATCTCTGTCCTCCGTTTGGCCGAAACAATTTTTATCGAATCACGGGGCCGGAAGTTACGCGACCGTAATTTTGAGTTGCCGCTTTAGGGGGACCTGGGCGCGGCGAAAAACTCGGAAGAACTTTATCAATTCCACGATACCAGAGAGCAGCGTGTCTGTATCAGCTTTCTGTCTCGATAGCTCGATGTCCCAACGGTAATGACGCGTCCTTCCGGCGCACCATATGGTGTCTGCCGATCTAAGAGAATATAACCGTCCCTTAAGATTTCAATATAACGTCGATCGGGGTGTCGTTTATCATGTATTTTCCGGACTGTCTGCCGAACAGTCGCGTTTTTCCTAACTACCCTGGCGCGTGCCCCGTGTAATCATTATTTTTGAATGATTCGGTCGTTTTTTGCGTTTCCACTGGCTTACACGGACCCCACGAAACGTGGCCGAGGGCGGGTGAAAAATGGCGTGCAGCGAAGGGACACGGTCGATTTGTCGAGTCCAAGGAAGATCCGCCGGGCGAATTGAACCGCGATTCTTCTTCGTTCGCTTCAGCCAGCCCTTCTGCTCCCAATTTCCATGAACGTCTACGGGGATATTCGCAGTGAATTACGTTGCGGCCTGTTGAAAAGTCTCCGAGCCACGTCGGCGAGAGAACGTCGGCGAGAGGACGTGGCTGGATAGAACGCGGAACAGATAGAGCGCGAAAGGAGAAAGGAGGGAAGTGGAAGAAGCAAAAAGGGGAGAAGGAGCTGGTACGCCGGCTATTAGACGGCACTAGCTGCCGCAAAACTTGGGAAAACTTATGGAAGTGGGATTGGGTTCGAGTACCATGGCGGGCGAACCACCCTCTACATTTCCCCACTCCACTTCTGCTGCTCGTTCTTCCTTCGCTTGCTCCTCGTTGTCTCCCTCCACCACTTGTCGCGAAAAAAGAACAGAAAAAGGTACTGGGAGTCGGGCCGGGGGCAGAAGGATTAAAGTGGGATACACGAAACATATTAGAGCCTACAACACGTTCGTGAGTCGTCCAGAATTTCTTTTTTCTTTCCCACCTCGGTTACGCTATCCCGGATCCTGGCTCGACCTTTCCTTCTTGCAAACACGCGGGGGGGTTCGCGACGCTGAGGAAAATAGAAAAGCCGACGAATACAGGGAAATGGGAAGTTCTTCGCCTCGTTCGTGGCGTCGACGAAATTGAGCTATCGAAGAAGTTTCGAAATCGTGCGTCGAATTCTGCCGCCTCCGTCTCATCGGACATACTGTCCACGTGGCGTTAATTTAGCGACACCGGAGAAGAAATTACTCGAAAGGTCGTTAACGCCGTCGCTGACTTCGTCCTCGCCTCGCGTCCCGTTTCAACTTCTTCCTCTCGACTTGCGACTCGTTTCAGCCGTGGGTCGATGAATGCAAATTCTTCGAATCGATTCGGACATTCATGAGTCTCCGATATTCACTGTGGACCTGTTTTCATGGAGACTTAAAATTTCGTTCTATACACGTAGGATCACGTTGGTCGAAGACTATTCAATTATTTTACGCATGTGGACCAAATATTTGGGAAATGTGTATAGGAGGATTCCTGCTCGATAAATATCTGATAGTTTCGAACGAAAGTAGGCAATTTCCATTCTACTTATTTTAATATGAATTCGAAACAATAAGGGAATATAGAGTGGGCGAGATATTTTTATTTAAATTTGTATTAAGCGGGAAGCAGAACTGTATGACAAATAATGATTAATTTAAAAAATACCGTGGTATTACCTGAAGAATGTACCAATTCGCAAGTGACAATCGCGTTCAAATTTCTACTTCCCACCGTTCCGCTAGTTTCATCTTAACAATAGATTCATAATACATATACGTTAAACGGTCTCTACCATTCAAAAAAAAACCAATTAAATTAAAATAAAGAAAACAAACTTTCAGCGCAATCAACGCCCACTGCGCATCCCCCCTGCCCCAATTTTTCTTTCTCTCCGTTGCACATACTTTATAATACACGCCACCCACCTGCACGCAATCTGCAAATGAATTTAACCGCGCTCTGCCACCGATCACGTGAAAATATTCCTATTACGAACTCGATACGTGAAGGATACACTACGTCACATAGCGACTGCGTTACGCTTGCATCAATCAAAAGCATCCTGGTCCATTTTAACCCCCCGTCTCCTTATCGTTTTCCTTTGATTTTCACGCGGCGACGATGACCGGGGGTAACGAGGTACGAACGCGACGCAACTCGGAATATCTTCGACCAACGATAGCGATACCGGGAATTGGAACTATCCGCCCTTGGCCTGGCAAAAGGCACGCGAGTGACAATCCTATTAGCGAGTAGGCAGCCGGCGAAATAGCTTTCGAGATAATAAAGCGATGCAGACGTGGTTGCTACGGGGTTGGTTGGCTGCTACGGAACTTCGGTACCGCATTGGCGGCTACCCTCTCTCTTTCTCTCTATCACATACTATCTCTCTCTCTTTCTCCCCCGCGCTCTTCCATTCCGTCTCTGCCTTTCTCTCTACTCCTACAGAAATAGAAATGAATTTACCTTATTACTCGTCTTCTACTGGTACTCAAGACCACGCTGTCCCCACGAAATTAATATTAACGAAAAAGTAAGGCGAGCCGGCGATTTCCGCCAACTTCTGTAGCTACTCCTTGGAAATTAGTTGAAGCCTTTCCGCCACTTGAGCTAGAACCGCGCAGAACAAATTTAAAGGTTGTTTCACCGGCACTCTTGTTCGAGTGAGTTCACTGGTAATTCAAGGTGTGAAACGTTCCGCATGGAGCGATTAGAGTAAGGCGGGGATTAAATGTTTCTGCTTCGTTCAGCTTGTCGTTGATATGCAACGTATCCAATTAAGCTTGACGAAGAGTTTAATCGATCGTCGCGTTGGCAAGCCCGTTTGCCTCGTGAAATATGTTCAGCTCCAACGTTAAATTAATTATGTTTCATTTCTAGATTAAGTGAATTAATTTTTTTTAAAGAAAACGCGCACTTTGATTGGCAATCGTTAATCTGAGGGGAGTCAGTAAAAATAAGTGCTCAAACAGAATAATTGTTACTCTTTATCCGGGTAACGTATATTTGCGTTCATTCCATTCGGTATAACGGTTTGAGAGAAACGCTACTCTGTTTTCGTAAAATTTTAGTCTCCTTTGCAAGAATAATTATTCCCAATAGATGTAGTGTGTATATTAAGTCCACTTTTTTAACAACATTACATGTTCACCGTAACAAATTTGTCACCCTTTCCAGTGGCAGAAATTATTTTGTCCCAAGTCCTGTTGTTTTTAATGCAACAGTGCAAAAATAACGTTTGTTTATGTCGCTCCGAAAGCCACTCTGGCTCTGGTGCCCAAATATGTATAAATATATAACGTATGGAACGAACGAAATTCTCAGACGTTGAACCCCATTGTTCATCTCGCTAATTCGATAAAATGTGCACGTTCAAAAAATTAATTCCCAATCCGGGCGTTGTTTCTAACAAACGCGAGAAGCCCTCGGGCCCTCATCCCGTTTCAACGTCGCGCGACATTACATAATCTCGCTCGTAAATACGAAACGGTATAAAATTTTAATAAATCCTCGGGTTCGCGGGGTCTCGCGGGCAAGCGAATTTCGTTCGTGGCCGTAGCGCGCGCGAGACGAGCAGTAAAATCTAGAAATATATATCTTTCGAAATAAAATAAAATGGTAAACGTAGCGTGAAACGGCTTGGCCGTCATATAACCGTGGCTCTCTGCAACGGCAGCAGTACGGAGCCTCTGTCTTTCCTGAAATACATTTTCCGTATTGCTCCCTGCCGGTCTCCCTTTCGATCTCCCTTTCGGTCTCCCTTTCGGTCCTCGTACGTGGTCGAATTTACCCTCCGCCCCCATCCCGCGACCCCCCACTCCGTTTCTACCCCACGTCCCACGTGCTCTTTTCATATATTCGATCCGACCTGTATCTATCATTCCTCGACGTGCTTTGTCTTCTATTTGACTTCAGCTCCGTTGCAATGGCTACGCGTCTGCCTGGGTCTATTCGCTACCGAAACGCTGCGCTGTGTAATATTCCACCACGGTTTCTCTAATATTCTCCCCGCCGTTCCATTTACCGCCCCCTTCTGTTTTTACCGCCCCAGCAACGAAGTTGTCCTACCCAATTGGCCTACGATGCTCCTCTAGGTCGTCCTTAATGTCGGCTTACGTATCGTGCTCAGTTGCGATATGATCTTACTCCTCGGCTCGTTCTTCCGTTTCCTTGTTCGGTATCGAATTTCCACGAAATTTTCATCCACGAGCGTTATACGTTCGGCGAACAGCAACGGTTGCGTTGGTTCTGCCGCGTGAAATTGCTCGACATACTTCACAACGGGAAGTGGTGAACTCGCGAACCACTGCAAATGTGATATCTGTGAAGCGACATTGCTAGAAATGTTCTCTGCGGTTCTGCTCGTTTCTGTTCATTGGCCCAGTATGCGCACGTGTACGAACGTGGCTCTTTAATTGCAAGCGGTTAGCGGGCGAGGGCAATTAATCGTGACTTTGCGGTGGAATATTTTAATTGTGTAAATGGTAATAGGTGGATGGAGCCTTGAGTCGATAATTGAATAATATAGGTAATATGTGTTTTGAGGCAAGTGTAGACATTTGCGGTGTTCGGTAAACGAAGACTTTGTTCGTGTTAAATAGTTATAGCTTTTAAAATTGTGACATGTAGGGGAAGTTTCGCCTTATTTTGTTATCTTTCTGTATGCAGCAGCACGTTTTCTTCGGAATCTACATGTTATACAATATGATGTATTGAAAATTCTAGCAACGAGAAGGTCTAGTAATAGCCGTTTTAAAAAACTTTCGTTGAGCAGCTAATGGTTCGCGTAGGCCTTCCCGTAAACAGAGTGCTTTCGATTTGAATGAAAAGCTTTACGAGTATACAAAGACACCAATGAAACGAAAGGAAAAGTTCGTGTAAACAATGGTTTACGATATAGATATGTATTCGGTTCCCGCGATGCAAAGAAAGGCTAGTGGTACAGGTCAACGTAAAAGCAGACGCGATGCAAAGAAAGGCTAGTGGTACAGGTCAACGTAAAAGCAGACGCGTGGACAAAATGATTAATTACGAATTGACATTTATGTGAAATTTTTCACCGAATATACGTTTTCTTATTCTACTTCACTTTAATTTGACTTAATATTAATTCTATTTAATTATAAAAGTATATACGTATCTACTATATAGATTGCAAACAGTTCAAGTATTTTATTGATTCTTCAATGCCCAATATGTAGTACCCAAATACAAGTTCACAAGTTTTAGAAAATATTGCATTCGTAGGAATCTAATAAATTAACAAGATTATTGCACCTACGACGAGATCAACGATTTTAATGAAGATTTGAACAATGTTTGAAGCCCATTTCGTGGAGTTAAAGTTATTTCTTTAATTTCAGTGTTACCTTTTAATTCGTTTAAAGGAGACAACTACATACAGTTCAATCGTTCAAATGAGACAAATATTGTATACAATCTTTGTAGCTAAGGTTATCCTCCTTCTTCCAATGGTTCTAACTGAATAATGCAGAGTTAATTCTCCTCTTTGCAAGCTATCTCGTCGACGACTTCCTCCCCTTCGCACCGTTGCGTCTTTTCACGCTTTTATTTGGGCAGTCATTCATTTTTTCCCTTTTGTGTTATCATCCAATTCTTCCCCTGGTCGTTTCGTCCTGTCTACCCTGCTGAAACGACGCCAGTGGGCGGGAAAAGGAGGCCGTGTTCGTTTAAGCATGAATCCCCTAGTCAAACAATATTCAACTAAGTTTCCCGTAAATTCGATATTCGGTCTTGTCCAGATGCTTCTTATCCGCAGGAATTTTCATTATTTCCAGGAAATATCGACCCACCCTCGTGACCATCCTTTTTTAAATGTTTTGCAATCTTTTTGATATTCTATGGAAAAAGCTGTTGATAGACTTAAGAATGTTTTAAATATGCAGGGCACCAAGTTGAATATTATAGACTGTTATACAGAGAGGACTCGTTTATTTATTTAGTCTTTCTTTCTTTTTATTCATAGACAACGGTGGTTTGCTTTATATTTGATGGAAGAGAATACGTTTGATGCAAGTTAATTAGAGCGTATTTAAACAATTTTATTGCACTTATGACACTGGCAATTTATGCTGGACAAATGAATGTTCACTTCTATGACATGTTAACGCATCTCAACTTAATAGAATTCAAATCACAAAGCCCGATTTTTAACAGGACTTTTAACTTTACTTGTATTGTTACCCCGTCAGTCTATAGCTTCGAATTCTTGAATAAATAATAACATCTTTGTGTAACAACATTTATATTACAATTCCACCTTCGCCAGCATTCTTCTACAAGTGTTGTATATTAATTGACATACAAACGCCGCACTCTTATATGGCCCACTCGAGCATTTATCCTAAATTATCGAATCACTCAAAATAGGATAGCCAATATAATCGGGGTCAAACTATTACCTCTGCTCCGAACTACATACTCTGCCATCAAACGTAGCCAGTCAAAATCTTTTTTCCCGAAATCAGAGGAACAGTAGCGTATAAAAGAGCCCATAACAGCCACCGTCACCATTCTACAGTCAAGGAGTTTTGTAAGAAAAACCATTCTTCCCTTCCATTCGCGAACGCGGCAGTATCGCTCCTCACTGTCAATTATAATCTCCCTCAGGAGAAACCAAAATCCCCCGATTCTGTCCTTCCGACGCATAAACATTCGAATTGGACAAAATAAACCATCCGATGCAACAGCCCGGAAACACGAGAAGAATTTCGTTTCGGCTCCTTCGTCCTCCCTTCGCGAACGAAGGCAGTAATTGCGTTAAAGTGGACGTGGGATACACAGGGGCCACCCTTTTTCGTACACGGAATAATAAATTCTCAGCAGCGCACAGTAACGAAAGTTAGGGAGCACGCCTTGTTTCCCGGTCCGTTAACGGTGTACCAGACCTACGCCCAAACCCTCCCTTTCTCGTTTTACTTCCTTTTCTCTTCATTACTGAAAAATCTACGACTCCGAGCGGGGACATAAATTTCGAAATAATTTGAATATTGTTTGTTGCCTTGGAGCGCGCCGCCGAACGTATCCCCTTCTTCGAGATACGGAGGCGCTTTTTAACGAGCATGCAATCCAGAATTATTCGAGAAGTGGCTGAAATTGGTATCCGCCGCAGAATCATTTCGGTACGTTTACGGTAATGGCATTAGTTTCGCGATTTTCAGTTTGTAAAATTCTATATTGTAATCAATATCTACATATATTGCGTATTGCATAGGTATTATTCTGTAAATTGTATAAATATATCTGGTTAAAAAAAGTTGCGAGTACTTTTGCTAAAAAATTGAGTGCCGAAAATAAAATCATATTTCTACGTTACATTCATCAGACAGCATTCCGTAAGCATAATGCCCTAACCTCGTATCTTGGACAACAGGGGGCGACGAAGGGGAAAATGTCTAGCCACTTTGCATCTTATAATGGGTTTTCCAGGCGTTCGTTATTACACTGCATTACAGAAACATCGAAAGACGGAATATCTATTGCGTATCAGTTCGATCCACGCAAAAGGGCCCCTCTTTGTTCTCCGGGGATCCAAAAATCTCGTTCCTCTGACCTCGTTCGAATCCCAGTCAGGCGTGGTGTGACGAGAGAAAACACAGACGGGCCGAGGAAAAATCAACGTCTACGTCCGGCACCGTCCATCGGCAGTAAACAGAAAAGATAAAAACGAAGGGAGGTTCACAGGGAAAGCTAGTACATACAGAGGTGGAGGCAGGATGGTCCGGATGGTGACGTTTGTTGGTCAGCCGGGAAGAAAATTCAAATAAGATTTTATAGGAGAAAGAAGGCATCTTAAGGAAATAAGGTAAAGAAGAAAAAAAGAAGAAGGAGCGTCGGAGGAATCCAAAGATAGGATCGGTCTGTGGAGAGAAATTGGAAAGGCGTCGCGGGACGATGGGAGCAAAAAGTCAACCGGCTCCACCGGCGGCGACGACATCGCATCGTTGCCCGTCGTTGTCGTCGTCTGTTCGACGACGTCGGCGGCGCTGCTGTCTGCTGCCGGCGACTGCATTGCGCCGTCACGTCTCACGGGACTTCGGGGGTCCGTTCCAAGATGGTTCATTAGTTGTCGCAATGCAGGACCTTCCCTGTGCCCTCCCTTCCTCCACGGCTACCGTTCTCCTTCGTCACAGGTTCTGCGGCACCCCCTTTTTCCGTCGATTCTCGCGACGAGGACCGCGAATCCGCCTCTTCCCTCCTTCACAACTAAGAATCCGTCGGCCCGTGCCTTCTATCTTCCTCCTTGGGAACTGTCTAGCCCTCGAAACCCTGGGAATAGCAATGAAGGATATTTTACTCAGTCAACCGTGCCCGAGGATTTCTCTGAAATCCCTGTTTCGGATGCGTTCGTTCCCCTTTCCCCTTACTCTTTCGCCGCGACTATCGCTCTCAGTCGTTACCCGTCCTTTCTTCATTTCCTGTTCTCTCTCACCCATTTACCCTTTATATTCCAATCGAAATTTCGATTCTCCGGTTACCCTTTCTCCGCGTGCGTTGCACCTTGGCGTAACCAACAGGAAACTTCGGATCACGCGAACCAGCATGTGCACCCGTTTCTCAACTCCGTGCCTTTCGCCTTCTCTCTGCCCCCTTCCTCTCTCTCCCTCTCCCTCTCTCTCTCTCTCTTTCTCTTTCTCTATCTCTCCCTGTGATAACGCGTGCGATTATTCCAGTGGCTTGTTCTTATCCCTACGTAGTCGACGCCGAGCACACGTCGTTTTCTTGGCTGGCCCCGTGCTCCAGGGTATTACGAATTGCCGCAGTGTCGCGGTCGCCGGGACTCTCGCAGAGTCGCGACGACGAAACAATGGCGCGTACAGCGAGTCACTCGCGCGGAATTGTGCTCTCAAAGGGCTCTATGATCGAGGATAAACCGAAACGCCAGGAAGAGTAGTTTTCTTGCGCGACGTACGCGCCTGGAGAATATGGCCCGCGGCACCTCTTACGGGATCCCTGTAATATGGATTCTTGTGAAGGACACGCGAACCGTGAAGCGATTGTTCCTTTGACGATGACTTCTTGGGACGGCCTTTACCCGGCGCCAGGCGAATCGATCGCCGCAGCGGCTTCGACGAGTCACCGAAGGAACGGGGTTATTGGTTCGGCCACGTTAATCGGGTCCCTTGATCTTTCGCAGGAATAATTTTCTAATATAGCCGTTGGTACAGTTGGAGCCGCTTTGGAGAGATCGTTGGTGTTTTATTGGCGGGCAAATGCGCTTGGGAAAGTTTGTCCTCCCCGGCTGACGATGTCGTTCGGTTTGCAGTTTTACAGCCATGGGTAGCTGGGTTACTTTTATTGAATGGAAGTTACTTATAGCGAAGTGAATATGAGGCCGTGGAAGGGTCAAGTTGGATTGAAGAGGAATAATAGCCGCGCCGCTTGGTCCTCTTGCAGTATAGAACTTGTATATTTGTATTAATCTTTTGATAGACTTGATTGAATTCGTTGGTCTTGGTATTGCGTGGTTGAGGATTTTTGCTTTCTCAATCATCTTTTATTATATTCCCTTGCTTCAATTTGTTTTGAAGTCGTTATTGAAGAGGCTGCTTGTCTATTAATGCTTTGTATTATTTGCTCACCGGCTAATCTTATTATAGATCCAGAGATCTGCCTCGTTTAATTGCTACTTTGCGCATCCTCTTTATACCATTTATTATACATATATAAATGATAATATCTGCTCTCTGAAACAATCAACTCTGAGAATAACGTTTAATTAATCGATCACTGGCAATCTACGAAGGAAGATCTTACTCGATCAGCGATTATCGTAGCGAGAAAGAGTCGGCAACAGGGCCCTTTCTCTTATTATTTCTTATCGCGCAATTTCCGACAAACTCGCGGCAAACTCGAAACAAATATCCGTTTCCTTTCTGCTCGCTTATCTCGTTCCACGGTCGGCAAACTCGGCTTCGAACATTCTTTTCTGCTCGAGTCCTTTAGCCCGCCGTTCCCGTCGTTCGAGCAATACATCGTCGAACTTTAAGAGCCTGGCTCTCGCCTCTTTCTTTCCCTATCTTTAATCTTTCTCGCCGGGAGAAGATAGTATAATCGTTTAAAGTGAAAGAAAATGTGGCCCTCCCCTTCTCGAAGTAAGTACATGAATGTCTACTCAAGTTTACGGGAAAATGGCGATAGGTTCGCTGAATTCGCACGCGGCGGCCTTGAAACTTCAGGATTATTAAACAGAAGAAAATACAGGCGACTCGTAAACCTTTAATGCGACAGATCTTTAAGGAAACCAAGATCGAGTTGAATAAAAGTTCTGTATAAATTTAATGCGATTGAATATATCCTACCGGCTAGGGTGACTTTTTAGATATCTTTATAGCCTGTCTTGGCACCTGAAAAATGATTGCATGACTCTTCTTCCTGGGTTTCTATAAAATTCCCAGTTTTAGTAGCTGTAGTTTAACAGCGTATATAAATGGTAGATTTGCCGAAATCATAGCTTGTGCTGCAAGTGAGATATGAATTGGAAATGTCTGTTTGAGTGTCTGTGGTCTTCGTAATTTACGTGCTTCAGACTTCGGCCTACAGCATTTTATCCGTGATACCTTTAAAAGTGAGCACTGGGAATTTTCTTCTCAGCTTTTAGAATTTAGTTCTTTGGGAATTTTCTTCTATAGAAACGACTTGGCAAATATAATACATACTTCGTTGAATATAATTTTCGAAAACAGCTGTGCAGGAGCAGTTAACAATTCGTAACCTTTGCAAAAACGAATCCTAGGGTAAGCAGATACATATACACACACACCTATATCCAGATCGTCGTTACATTTTAGCAAGAACCGGCTACGATGATGTCGTCTTTATGCAACTTGGAATATCGGGCTCGTAAAGTCTTTTAGGAGAAGGAGCTTATTGCCGTGCATGCAGTTCGATTTTTCATATACTTCGCCAGACCCCGTTTCGCTGACCTATCTTCACATTTACTGCCAGTGAAAACCATCGGCCTGGAAGACGACTGGCGAACTTGATCCCTGCTGGAATACGTTCGAACGGTAATTCGTCGTTTCTCAGAGTTGTCCCCGTTTATCGTTGTCCAAAAACTGTCCGGGAAAACGTTTAGGGAAATATTGTATTAGGCTCCCGTGCGCTTCGAAAATTACTTGTCCAACAAGGAATAAGAATATTGTGAAGTTCTAGGGGTGAGTTCGCCTTGGAGAATGAGAGACAACCAGGTTCGGAGCAATTTTGGCGATCTATACTTTGTGGAACTTATGCTTGATGCAATAGATATTTTTTTATGTATCAACGTTGCTTTGTTTTTTGTTTTCCTTTTTCATAGGAAATAAAAATTAATCCTGTGAATGATAAGTAAGAATTTGGGATGATCCAATATGAATTTTGCATTTATTTCAATTATTGGTAGAAAATAATGTCAGCATTGAAATAAAGTATGCGAGATGTGTGTTTCTTTTTTCTGCCTTATTAGACTGTATGAATTCGAATATTTTGAATTATGAATTCGGCAGATGGTTTGCTCTATGTTTTACAGAATTTTAAACGAGTCCATCTTGCGAAGAAAATAAAGAAAGGGAATGGTTGGCGTATTTGTGCTTAACGATGCAGTACTGCTGCGAAAAAACCATACCCTCGGTACCATCGGTAAAAGGATGTGTCGTTAACGAACTTACTTTCTATTGCATCGGTAATTAGCTGGCGGGCTAACGATAATTATCCTCCATCTGATCGGAAAAAATTCTATCTGCTTGTCGATAAGAAGTGCCTGCTCCTTTATTGAATTTCTACAGTTACATTGCTCACGGCGTTTTCGCCTTTATTGTAACTAATGAATTGCAAATGAAATTGTTTAATGTGCAATAGTTTATTTTGTGTACCTTCATACCCTTCCTAACGCGTTTCTCATTTGAACTGATTAAATATATGCAGTTGAATTTGCGTACACATTTTATCGTATTACATTTTTACCAAATACAGTCACGAAATCGTAAGAGCCTTTAAAACACTTTCGATCCATGACACTAAATCCTATTTCCTCTGAATTAATGATTTTTAACCGTTCTCAAAATCCTTGGGTAACTTTGTATCCCATTGTATTGTCTCGAAACATGCCAAATTTTTTTTCAATGGATGTTCTTCACATTCTGGCATGTTTCTGTCATTTACTTCTTCAAATTCACATCGCTTGAAAATAGATCACTCTTATTAAAAAATGAACCATTTCGACTGGCGAAAGAAGTTCTTACCCCGCACGTGAATGATCTTCGTCGCGTATCACGGACGACAAGCAATTTTCATCTCGTTTGATCGCGATATAGTTAGAGGCTTTCGCGATCCCTCGTCTAATAATGATATACATTCAACGAAGCCACGGTGTGCTCAGGAACGGACGAGGAATCTCGGCAAACGCGAAACTACCTGTCACGTCACTGTATCCAAATCAAACACAGAGTACGGAACGTGATAAGTTGTGTCTCTTTCTCTCCACTGCTCGTCTCTCCTGTCCCTCACGTGCTCCCTGAATGGGCAGGCGGGGGCGACGAGTTTTCAGCGAAACTCGATCTCGGATTCAAGTCGATCTTCGAGTTAATCAAAACTCAAATCCCGAGGTCTGTTACACAGTCGCGTGAAGCAAACTACCTAGGATAGGTGAAAGCTTCCACAGTTGAGCAGATTACGTTTACTAGTAAGTAAGGATCCATTTAAACGAAGAAGAGTTTCGTGGCGGACAATCGTCCACGTGTTTGGGATGAACGCAGAATTCACACCTTCTTGTCACTCTTCAACAACGAGAGGGTGCCAGTTAAAAAGAACGACGGAAATAGAAGCCATTCCCTTTTGTTCTACCCTCCTCGACGTCTTTTTCGAGACTTCTTCTCGCGTTCTCCCCCTTTATCATTCAGAAGCAACGAATTTTTCGCTGCTCTTCAATTCGCTGCCCCCTCTTTTTCTAGTCAACCGTTTGTACCCCTTCTATTCTCCGCGCAATGAATTCCTTGTCCATTGGTTTCAACCCGTTTCTTTCCTTCTTTCCAGGCTGTGTACCTGCTGCTCGCGACCTCCCACCTCACGCTCTCTCTTTCTCCCCTTGCTCACCGTGGAGTGGATTTTCTGTGTTTCCCCGGTGCTTTCCTCCTCTCCATTGGTGTTTCCTTATTTCTTTCTTCGGCCGTGAGTCGTAGTCAAGTTAAACCGAGCGCAACAACCGGTGCCTGCAGATGAAAAAGGGATTTGGTCGTTGTTCCTTTCCATCCCTCCTCCTCCTCCTCGTCTCGCTTTCCGTCCTCTTCCCATCCGTTTCTGTACCCATGAGTATTACACTGTTCCTCTTCCTCGTTCTAGTAAGGACGATTGTGCGCGTGCTTTCTCCAAGAAGAAACGCTTGTGCGGCGCCCGCCGGCAGCTGAGAGGACTCCTTTCTTAATCTTTCCTGAGACAATCGTCTCGGCGTGATAATTTAATCCGGGAGTTACGGAATTAAAAGTTTCCTGCTGAGCGGCGCACGACCAACAATGTTTCTGCTCTTCTTCCTCCTCCCTTCCTCCCCCCAACCACCCTACATCCCCTCTACCCTTATTTTTCCCTTCTCACCCACACCGACTGTGCTCCCCTCTTTCCCTGCTGGCCCACGGCTTTTTAAGTTTGACTATCTACTTTTGCTCCCCTTGTACCTTCTCCTTTCTTCCACAATTACGTCACCCACCGCCTTGCTGTAACTGGATCCTCTCGCTCGCGTCTCTCGCCCGCCCTCCTTTGGCCAACCCCTCGCACCATTTTGCGTTCTGATCGCGGCCAGCACTTCGCTAATCAATTTGTACTTTCGCGACTGAGACCGTGGAATGCTGAACATGGACCGCGAACGTGACGCTGCATTTAATCCTTCTAGTTTCTTCTCCCCTCCCTTTGGGGGCCCCGGTTGCGCTGCCTGCGAAATAACTTTTGCCCGATTTTAGCCGCCGCAGTTAATCAATGGATCCAAAACGTGATCGTCAGTAACCATTAATAGTAAGGTTCCCTTCTGAACGTTCGTTCCGTACGGTTACGATTTTCCGTACGATCGATAAGCCGGGGCTGCGGGGTTGATTGAAAGGGATGCTTCAAATGGAAATGGAATACTTTACCGCTGCTCGGCAGTTTTAATTTGAGAGTTCGGGAAATATGGGCGGGGTTGAAGAAAAGACGAAGGAATTTTCTTTTCGCCAATGAGGCCAATAACGAGGGCATATTTGGATATTAGTGAAAACAGGAATTGGAAGTGTATTGTAGGAAAGGAGGTATGGTGCATTAGTTGGGAGAGTGGTATAATATTCTTCGAATTCTCGTTTTCCCCGATTTATTCGGACTTTTCGAGATAATTAACGTTCAATATCCGCGATAGAAATAAAACATTTCAATATAATTGCTGCAATAGAAATACCTCGTGGTTAATAATCAATGGGGCCGTCGCTGTAGAAGAGAAATCTACCATTATAGTCGAAGTTTGAATCACCGGTATTTTCAATAAAAATAAGAAATAGATGGTCGGTAATTTCGAACAAATAAATTCTAGTACCCTGGTACCCCAGGATCCAGTTGCTTCAATTCCAATTGAACGCGAGAAACTGCAATTTCTTTCCCCCGCGGCAGTGAGCAACTGCGCGTATAAACATTCCCGTAACGAATTCGTAAAAAGAAAGGGGAGATGGGGATACTAATTACGCGACATCCACACCCGCTTCCGTCGACTCGGATTATTAATATTTACGACAATTCGTGGTGTTCTGGCCGGCGCCTAACTGCGCGATATACCAGAAACTCGTCGACTCTCATTTTTACGGGTATTTACAGCCGGCCAGTTGGCTCGTTGTCGACGTCTCGCAGCGCAAGGTACTTGTTCAACTACGAAACGAGCAGAAAGGTAAAACGGTGGGAAAGGGAGAAAGAGAGAGTGAACAAACGGGAACGAAAAAAAACGGACGGAGGAGAAGTGGAAGATATGATAAATAAGAATGAAGCGAAGTTATTAAAATAACAAATGTGTTCGCGCACGGGAAAAGGGTGAGTCGCCGTTTTTCTGCCGTTGCACAGCTCTGCTCGCATACAATGGTCCATGTGTCGGCGAGGAACGCTGTTTTGATGAACGAAACTTAACTCGTTTAACTCGCATGATAGTCGGCTGGAAAGCGACATCGTGAAGGAGGCACGCGGAAGACACGGAAGGAGCCCACATTTTTGTTTATTTCATCTGCAAGTGAGTTCTTTGAGAGAATTCAAATTAAATGTATCAAAACGTGTTTCATTCTTTGTGCGAAAATTCGTTTTGCAAATTTACTTCGCATCTGACATATCTGTTCTCGTTTGCCGAAAAATTAATGCTGATTAACATGAATCTCAGTTGCATTTATCTGTACCATATAATAATTATTTATATGATGTGTAGCTCTTAATGCGACACCAACGAAGAAATATACAATCCATGTTGAGCGTTTTCTCAGTCAAACACAGCACGCAAATTGCACTTCATTTCATTAATTAACAGATAAAGTTTATTTTTGTCCCGATATCAATTAGGTTAAACGAAAATACCAATGATGCCAAAGTACCGATTTTACTTCGGAATATATTTTACATTGATACCCGGTACATCGTCGAAACGAACCTCTGATTAATTGAAACACAAAAAGTACTCCACATTCATCGCCCATTTAATTAAACAACCGTCCCCTTCGTCCATCCAGCGCAAATTATTTCACGCGTACGTCCTACTTCGATTTCATCGCTGGGGTAATTGAAGACATTTGAACAATTTTAAGCTCCCCTTTGAAATCGAAACTATCGGCTGGCTGCCACTGAACTGCTGCGTGAATTACGGATAATTAGCGTTCTCATGTCCACGAGCGTGGCCGAAGTTTTCGCCAAAGGCACCCCCTGGCATAAGACCAACCTCGCGCGATTCTATGCTAATTAATGAGCTCTACGAGCCTCTAATCAGACGTACCTTCTGATTGGTGGTGACGCGAAGCCTCTGGTGTCGCGAGCCGACAGTAAACACCAATCTAATTTGAACGTGTCGAGGGTAACTCATACAACATGCTAATTATCATGGAAACAGAGAGAGAGCGTGAGATAGATAGATAGATGGGATAGCTTTGCCCGTTTCGAAACGCATAGTATGTACTAGGGACCTCGGTTTTGGTAATCATTTCGAAAATAATTAACGCAGTTACACGCCTCGCGAAAGCCACTGTTTTCCGCTCGCTGAAATTTCACGAGCAACTGCGTAAATGATTATTATTCGCGGGTGTGTTTCGAAAATGATTTTCCCTAAGCACCCACTCCTTGTAATTGCGTTCGGGTATCAATGAATTTATCCAGTGTGTTTCATTATGCCCGATACCACGATTGCTGGGCATTGAATAACAATTATATTGTTATTTATGACTTGAGAATTAATTTTCTTTTTCTTGTTACTTTTATTGTGGTATACGAGTGAACGCCCACGGTTTTTCGAACGTTGTTCCTCGAATGATTTGAGGTTTTTTACAGTGTTTCCTTAAGCTTGTAAATGCATGCGGGTAATAATGATTAAACAAGCGATTTTTACTATTTCTGGGCTTATGTCTTCTGTTTAGATGTGTATGATATTTTTAATAATAAAGAGATTGAATGTTGATCGCATTCTTTGTCGCGTATTACGAAGAAGACTAATAATCCTGCCGGGGTAAAACGTAGAGAAATATGCCCCGGAACGAACATTCATTTGGATTAATATTGTTCCACGTGGTTGTTTCCGCCGACGGGCGTAAACTCTCCTCATTGTGTTTACCGGCGCCAAATAAGATACGATTCTCTTGCTGGCAATTTGTTCCTCGTACGCCCAAATCTCGCTAATTCTCTCGAAAAGATTCGTTGCATTTCTTCGATCGAACGTCCTAACTTTTTTAGCAAACACAAAAATGGTATCGGTGGATTCCCTGAAATCGGTGCTCGTTTTTATTGCAATCTTATTAACATGAACTATAATAAATCTGTAATATTCTAATATAAATCTTATTATGATGAAATATACCAATTTTCTAATATTCTAATATAAATTTTATTATGATGAAATATAATAAATTTCTAATATTCTAATAAAAATTTCTTAAAATTCATCTTGCAAACACTTCTGTTTTCAACTCCTGCGCGTAAATAACTGTCCCAGTTATGGATATCAGATATATATTTATAACATTTAAGAATACGCGCCTCAAGACAAAACGAGATTTTGACGTTGGAGTATCATTTACGGTACGTTCAATGATCATAAAAGAAATTGTATAATACGAATTTGTAGCTCTTCATTTGAAATGGAAATAGAGCCAAAATTCAGAATGCGCCAATTGGAAATGATACTATTATTATACATGCATGCAGCTGTGCCCTAAAAAAGAAACTTTCGCGCAACACGAAAGAAACATAAAAATGCAAGATCGGCTGACGCGATGAAATGAAAATCCAAGGCGTTCAGAGGTTATTTTCAAGCGGCGAAAGTAAGGCCCTCGTTTAACTTCGACCCTAGTCGCTGGCTACAACTCCTTTTGGAACGTGTTCAAGTGTTGATGGAGGACGCCAGCTGACGTTTATACCCCTTTTCTCGATTCCACGAAATCGACGAGCCTCGTGGACGGATCGAGCAACACACGCGCGAGCGATGATGCATGGCGCTGTATATTCTTCCAACGCGAAACCAGCCGCTCAAAGTTCGTTAGAGATGGCCATTGGCGTTTTATTGTTTTGCACTGAAAATTGTGTTCTCTACAAATCGTTTATCCTTTCCTTGGTTAGTATTGCTAAACCTTACTACGTTTCGAGTCATGCGAGTGTACAGTCACGAAACATCGAGTGATGTAATCGCAGGAAATATTATTATACAATATACTTTTCAGTCAGTCAATTCGACGATCACATGGGAGTTGTGAAAAATATCTATCTGTCTTGTAATATTATTTGCATCTGTAAAAGCAGTGCGAATGTAAAGTGTTTTAGTCACCGTATCACAAATTCTGTCCTGTGCTTTGTAACTATTTTGTAATGTTCCCCGCCCGAGAGGATTGGGAGGTAAATTGTATCATATAAATAATCGGGAATTCAATTGCAGAGCGGAGAACAGAAAAGATTCAGAGTGATTCCACGGGCTGCGAAGCCGTCATTATGTAAATTCATAATCTATGAAGCCCCGCGGGAAACAGGAAAAAATGAAACGCCGTTTCTAAAGTGTCGATTTGACCGAGTTTTTAATAAAATGGAGATAACGAAATATACGTGCATGAAAAATCGAAATGTGAGCGGGAGAGACTCGGGTGAACGAGTTCTAACGAACGTGTTTAATGCTTTGCAAATCCGGGAACGAATTTTTCATTATGCGCGACGGAATTTCAATAGCATGCGAAAATAATGGTGTAATTATACGCGATTTGCTTGTCCCCGTTATTTCACGCGGAAAATTACTTCTCGTTCAAACTTTCATTCAACCCGTAATGATGTTTTTATTTGGTTCTGGAAATGAAATTGACAATTTATTGAAGCACGATGTAAGTGTGTGAATATTTATTTCATCCTTGAACTGCGTACTAAATATAATTACTTTTCCCTGTGCACGTGTGCATCATTTAATATTTACGTAATTGCTACGTGGCCTGGAATTCTGTAAAATGTTTATTACGTTATTGTCATTTTTCGCATTGAACTGTTTAAAATATTTCTCGACTGCAGCCAATGGGCCAATTAAACTATAAATAAAAGCAATATCATATGCCACTTGGCTTGTCGCGTAATTTTCTTTTTAATGGATCGATTCACTTGTCGAGTGACTGATTTGTTATCAGACATAAGATTATGTTTCATCGTATAATTAACTCGATACCAACAAATGTATCTACAATATTCGACAAGAATCATACATCTAATTCAACGTGCACCCTGTCGTCATTAAGTATGATACGAAAAGAAAAGGAACAGGTTCAAAGGAAGAATAATGCTACCAACAAGCACGCGTTTACTGTCAATTCTGGAAGTACTCCATCTCCTGTCGAACAGTTACTTCACTCAGCACAGGAGTTCTCGAACTTTGTGAACTTTGCACACACTGGCATCAATATTCCTCGCGGAACCATATGGCACATGCGTTTCAGAAATTTCGCACACAGCTGACCGAAGGGGCAAGCCGAGAGAGGCAGAGGAGGACGAACGATTCAGGGGAAAGTTGTCCGGCGCATCCTGGTGAACTGTGACCCGCCGGTCCTTTAGGGTGCGCTCGGTTTGGTGTTTGCGAATGCAGCATGCGCGTAATAATCGCCTCGCGACGGAATCGCGTGCGAACCATAAAGGGAGCGTTACGACGTGAGTCACCGAAGCTAGCGGTGTGTATGACTCACCGTTGCAATTTGCCAATTAGCAAACTCAGGCTAATCAGATAGAGTTGCCCGGTACCGAGCGTGTTTCCGTTAACTACCAAGTTGTCGCGGGTCTGAACGTTTGCGACCTCGTTCCCTTGAATTCCCGCGCGGTCCATGGACTATCTCCTTTTGATATTTCGGGGGAAAGGGTTGAGCGATGCTAGTTTGGCCGAATCATTAACCCTTTGAACGAAGACGGCGAATCTTTCGATTTCGTCCATCCACGTGAAACAGTCATTCCTTGCGGACAGACTGTAGGCGATTAAATTGTTTGTTATTATATGTGACTATATCTTTCAAAATATATGTTTTTTAACTTATCACCAAAGCACTTGATTGGTGCTTAAATTCGTATTTTTAAAACACGTTTCCTTCGTAATTAGGTTCGACCCGCTAAGTGACGAAACATTTAAGGAAGTTGATTGATAAATAGTTTACTACAGCAGCCAATGTGATTAACCCTATACGCTAGATTAAATGAGATAATTGTAGTGGTAACGTAAAAGGTACATATGTAATAACATATTGTACTATATTTTTAAAAAATTTAAAGAAGCAGTATACATACATGAATTACTATCAATGTTTTTTACTTTTTTGTTTCGTCAATTTAATCACTTTGGCAAAAGTGCGACGTAAATACGAATCGGACATCGGACATGGATAACATTTGTTTAATCGATCCGCGATTAATAATAATTTTTAACAAATTTTGGAGTATCGATACATTTTTTATGTAATTCGTGACACAGCTTTTGTACTTTCATTTGGCTTAAAAGTCCCATACTTTAAAATATTCCAGTCGAAACTTGATTAAGAATAACGGGTGAAGCAGAATGTCCAATAAGAAAAAATGTCAACTTCCACAGCAACGAATAATTTTCTTCGTTATTTCAAGGAACAATTCTCTTCCGTTCTGCTTTTATTTCTGTTTCGTATCCTTTTACGCAATTGACGTTACCTTTTATCACCGAGGGACAACCTTGCGAGGACATTTCAAGACCAATTTAGCCAAGTAGAGGAAAAAGACTCGTTCGCACCTGTTTAAATATATACCAAAAGAAAACGCCAAATGAAAAGATTTCAGATGAAAATTTCCGGTAGGTGGAATATCCGATTAGTCTGAAAAATGTGAATAAGAAAATAGTAAAGTCTCGTTTTCAGGCCTGGTTAATACTATTTTGCGAATGTTATAGCGTTTCTCGCGCTCGTCAGGCGTGTTAAATGTAAATGTATTATTTCAATCGAATACCGACTGTCCTAATGTAATGTCATTTGTACGATTTGTAAAAGCTGTCACTTCTATTCAAATTAAATATCTATTAATTATTCAGTCGGATATTACAATTGAATTTGTATGTGAGAATAAAGGATACCGAAAATCGGTGATGGAATGGTTAGTTAAATTCTAAAATACATGGCAATCGAGGAAGAAACACTTTAATGTGTAGTTGATAAAGAGTTGGCTTTTAATAGATGTCTGTATAATAGATTCTCGTGGATGGTACACAATAAATAGTTTAAATGTAATTTATCTGTCCATATTATTGTTCTCATCTGCCATTGATAATTTTTGTATACTTTACAAGTGACAGATCAAGTTAAGTTATAAAAGTAACGTAGATTCAGAAAATATAATTCGCAAACATATTTAAAATACACAAAGTATTTAACTATCGAATTCAACGAAGCTTTCTGAAATGACACTATGAAAGTTGTATGCATCGTTACTCTTTATTGAAAAGGGGAAAATTCTAATTCAATTCACTCAACACTATGAACAATTAGAAGTGCACGTGAATAATGAGACATATCAGGAGAAATTCAATTACAATTCAATGAAGGCGTCCATTAGCTTGAGTAGTTCCTGCTCTATGTTTCCTTTATTGTATCTTCATAATTTTGTTGTTAGATAACACGAATATGTGTTCCCTTCTTCTAGAAGATATTTCTAGAAGATTCCTTTGGAAGAAAACATTTCTACAGGTTGATACTCAGTTTCTAGTTGGAAGGGCGAAAGTTTGGTTGATTGGTAATTGGTAAAGGGTTCTCGTCTATATTCCAAAACGTGCTCTGCAATTTCCGTCGGGGCTTACCTAAGACGTAAATTGACCCAATTAAATTTCCATAAAACCGTTCGCTTCATGTATGCAAATGCATGAATTATCCGATGGTATTATGAAGGAAGTTCGTATCATTGGCACTTGTCCTTTATTTTTCCAATTGGTCGATGTACTGGATACGATGGCTTTCATTGATTGCACTTTACAAGGTTGGTTAATCCATGAAACGAAATAAGTCGTGTATTGAGTCTGTAATGTTAGTGTTTAATGGGAAACATTTAATACAATTTAAAACCAGAGAAGTCTGTGATAAAATATCTTTAGATTTCTGAAACTATTTACTGATTTGAAAGGCGAAACTAATATCATACAAACCACTAAGGAAGTCACGGTTCTGTAATAATATGAAATAAGAATAATAAAGAATAAATAATATTCTAAAGTAGTAAAAGTAGTATTGTAAAGTGTTATACTCGTATCTACTATTTCTTGCCCCTATGAAGTTAAGTTCTCAAGCTAAAAGGCTCTTATACATATAATTTTTTAATGTCGATTAATGCGCAGCACAAAAAGATAATTATAATCCAGCGGATGTGGTCGTATTGTTATTACAATATGGCTTTCATAATCCTACAATAAATGCCCATTCCACATAATCTGGCCGCTGTATTTCTGCGCCAATTTGAATACAAAGAACCGTGATAACTGGCTCCGGCTCTATTGTCATGATTCATGTGCCTGGATTCGTGATACGCGGGAATTAGCTCGAAAAACGAGTCTTCTGGAAATTTGACCAGCCCGTTGCTACACTTTTCCTCTTTTTTCAACGGCGGCTTCAAACTCTTGTGAGCAATTCGATACGTATTCGAGAGAGAAGGTTCTATGAAAGTGGTCTTTTAACCAATTTTAATTACAAGATAAGTATATTGCTAAACAGAAAATGTAGTGCACGTTGCTTTTATGGATGCTACACATGCTTTGTTACAGTAAAATTGTCCTATATCTGATTCAATGCATCGCTGGTTACACTGTTAAATGGGCCAATTAAATCATGGAATTGAAATGAAAGATCATTACAACTGAGGCGATGTTTCAAGCGCAACGAATTTAAATTCGGTAATACATTTTTCAGTGCCGTCTCTTTACCATGAATTGGGTACAACATTCGATGCATGGCAGAATAATGTAAATTGCAGTTAAGTTGCGCGGAGAATAAGATATTACAATGTAATACGCAATCACCCATAGGATACAGTGAGCGTGCGGCCATGGGTCTATAGTCTATAGCGGACTATAGTTATTGGTAGGACACCGTGGGCACGAGATCATGAGAGATGACTAAAGTCACCGGCAGTATCGAAAGGGTTAAAGATTCCAACGCCACCGATGAACAGCACTACTGTAAAATATCCTTGCCGCGGAAACGGTGACGCAAGGGGCAGCGTGTAACAGGCTGATCTCTGGTGCTTTGTTGAGCAGCAGGATAGACAGGCGAGGGCAACTCTTCCCGGCAGGAGGACACGAACGGCGGGTACGACCGAGTTGGGCAAACTTTTGCCGGCAGGTAACTTTTGATCTGAAAAGTGGCGGCAGGTTGGCAGGGGATAGCTGTGGACTTGAATGGCGAAGTGCCCGGAGGGCCGTTAGATGCATTTTTCATGTCTCGTCCAAGATATACAGAGCGGAGGAGAGAGAAAGAGAGAGGGAGAGTGAGCCAGAAAGACAGAGAGGGAAAGTAATAGGTGGAGAGAGAAAAGGAGAGTTGGCTAGCTGCTGCAACCTTCTCTTCATTCCACTATCTTTTTCTCGGCTCCCTTTCCCCGTTCCGTAAATCCGTTTCCCTTCCCCCGCCGAACAATTCGATTCTTCGGCAACACGAAAGTGCGGACTATGTACAGGGCTGCCCGCTTCTACTCGGTTGCATCGGGCACGAAATGTCGTCTCGCAAGATGGAATCCCGTATATTTGAACGGCATAATTTCTTCAACTGTTCTTTATCGCGCGCCGGCCGCTTTATTCCCGAGCTCGAACGACGGTCCAACTTTCGAGACCGATGGATCGCCTTGGCTTTTGTCTCTCGATCCGCGTCCTGCCGTGGAATTTATTATTCTCGATAACTTTTCCCCGACACGGATAGCGCCGCGGCACGGCCCTCGCGACGGCTGCTCGTTTTCGTTCTGCAGTTTGGCTTCGTGACGCGGCTCGGACTTTTTTGCTTCCCCTTCTGCGCGATTTATATGTATGTATGTGGCGTTTATACAGGGGCAAGTGTGGGTCCGCGATCGGGTGTAGCACGGTCTGATCGACCGTCGTGCTTCTCTTAAATTCAATGGGGCATTGGTCGATTGAATAAAATCGAAATCCGCTGGCAAATCGACGTTAATAACGTTTAAAGTTCGTAGACCGAGATAAGGGAATC
Source organism: Nomada ferruginata (assembly GCA_963583965.1). Classification (NCBI taxonomy): domain Eukaryota; kingdom Metazoa; phylum Arthropoda; class Insecta; order Hymenoptera; family Apidae; genus Nomada; species Nomada ferruginata. Next base: position 17,348,841 of record OY757213.1, read on the forward strand.
TCTTCGCCGATAATGCTGACTGCTAGCGAGCGTCGCCTCGATAACATTTTATTGCCTCCCCGTTTCCCTGCTGCAGCACGCTGATCTTTGATATTTACGTCTGGTGTCTGTATCGGATCTCGTTAATGCTCTGCTCGAACGCGTTGCTAATTGGAAACGTTCGATCTCCGGATGGATAAAGTGTTGAGTGTTCGTTGGTTGAACTTGCACTGATCTGTGAGTAGGAGTTGATTGCCGGCGAAGAGGAATTGGAAAGACTTCATCGTTTCAGTACACATGTACAGTAACTCACAGTTTGTTCATGCGAGGATAATGTATTTATCCTTTCTAACCACTTGGGTTGGAATTTCATCGACGACTACTTTGACCATAAGCGTCTATTTAATTTTTTATCATGATTAAAGATATGGTACAATCGTATACAGTAGAAGTTCTTTATCCGCGATCTCGATTAATCCATTTGTTGAATTTATTAATAGTATAATTATTTCCTCTAATATATTAATATTACATATCACAGTGTAATATATATTACAGGGGATCGTAACAGCACCCTTAGAACAAATTAACACCGTGTTAATATTCACTGCCCTATCAACTGCGTATGGACGACGTCTTTGGATTGCTACGGAGACGTGCTACTTGTGCTCCAAAATTAATATTATCAATTTAAGAAACGGAATCGTCGTGTCTAACATTATTTCTTGATAAACCCAGTTCAGAATTCGACAAGAATACCCCATGTTTAAATCCTCATTTATTATTAAATTATTATCCACTTGTCATATGTTTACACTGTATTTATGTATATGTTTCCCTTTTTGTTGCAGGTAAGCATCTGCTGCATATTTCAAATTCTACATATCACGCTTGAACACTGGTGACTGACTTTATGCAGGTAAACAAGTAGAAATTTGTGTCAGACATTTTATGCGTTCCTCGAAATAACTAATTAGGAGGGAGGACAATATTGGATATGAAAAATAAAACGCCGTATGTTTTGCTTGAAAATGAATCATGGCGCGAGAGTCTAATTTGCCATGCCATTTTTCTATTATATTTCTGTTCTACTACACATATTCTAGTTTTATCTCATACTAATGACATACAGCGTACATACTGTAGAAGTTATTTTTTATAAACCTCACGTAGTTTGGGAATAGAGGACAGGTGGTGTAATAAGACTTCAGTTACTCTCATTAAAACACTAATTTTATTATAATAATATGTCGACACACGACGTTACTCAAACACACGACTCACACACGATACTTTCCACACTCTTCGCTACGATCCTCCCTTAACTCTGTTCAAACTCTCTCCTAGATCTGCCTCTTGCACGCATCGTTCATTCTTAATATTCTTTCACTCTTAGTTTCTCTTTCATCCTATTCCTCATTTGCTCTCACTCATTCAGGACACACCCCCCAGTCATTCCTCGGTGATGGTCGGTCCCGACCACCCGAACCCTTGGGCCGCTGTACCCTCCATGCGCACGACCTTCTCAAGTACTCAACATTCACGCAGTATTTCCAATCCTACAATACATATATGTATACTCGCTAAATCAACCGGTTGACGTTGCGGCAAATCACAATAAATTTCAAAATAAACGTTCAAATTGTTCTGCTGTAACGTATGAATTAAATGTACAGCTGTAAAAACGAAAATTGTTGTAAATGTGCACATAACAGGTGGTAGCATTTTATGACATGAGTTTTGCCCGAGTAAAAACAGCAATTCATATTGAAAAATAAATACGGCTATGAAACTGAGTAGTCGAATTCATTTAAATCAATTTTTGTCAGTTCTGTACAATTTAAATGAATATTTACCAATGCTGTCTCCGTTCATGAAATTTAATAAAGATATAAATTTACGATTTTCGAAAATACTAATAACAATCTACTTCTATAGAGTTGTTCCTTGTAATGTATTACATAGCCCAGACCATTCGACGCTGTAAGAAATTTATGTAACTCCTAATTTATTGTAACACAAGTTTCAGAAATAATCAATCGACTAAATATGTGATACCTTGTAAAAAGGTTTGCACGTGCAATCGATCGAGTTTTTCTCGCGTCTCGCGAGTGAACCTGTTCGCATTACATCAGCCTCACCTTTTGCGCTCGTTCTAATAGTTCCTCAATTAACTGAGATCCAGACGGGAACGATAGTATGGCGATTAGATAACCCGCAAACTGGAACCGTTCGCAATAGACAACTGTGTTGTTCGTTTATCGCGGTACCATTCGTCGATAAGCAAAACCGTTTAATCCAATGATGTATTTTACACCATTGCCCGAACAATAATAGCCCACCGGCATGTGCAGCAATTATTTTGACCATATTGTGACATTCAATACATTTGTTGTGATTCTTGGCTTCTGCAAACGTCAGTTGGCAATTTTCATAACGATACCCAGCTTTCTCAAATTCTATTTTACCCTTCAGCAAGAAGAAAGTTATTAAACACCAATGTGCATAAAAGAGACCCTCAGTGATGAAAAACATTCAACAGCAGCAGTCCTGTTCATCAACGATATACACCTCAGAAATTTTATCTGATAGAGAAACTCCACTTGGGTTTAAATAGAACCCAATACCATGCAGTCGCTAATGCCCCGTGAGGTTATCGCGACTTTAAACACAGAAATAAAAAGAAGAAAAAATAAGACAATTTCCACGTTGCTAAACGTGTACAACTGTTCGTCGAAATCCGCAACGAACGCTTCTAAGATGGAAATCCATCGTGGATGGTTGTATCCACGAATCGAAGAAGCTAAGCGTGAACGTGGCGGAGGGTGGATGATCAGTAAAGTGGAAAGCGTGAAAGGGGTGGTGGGCGGGGGGGAAAGAAAGCGGAGGGAAGTGGCTACGGTCGACGATAGAAGCTGCTTAAGATTTTGAACGCGTGCCGACTCTTCTTAACCTCTGCCTCGTCCGCGTTTTTTAACGCAAAATCTGCTTCCCGCAGCCTCCAATCTCGCCCTGTGGTTCGTCCACAGAGGGTCCTTCGTGTCCTTTCAAGTTCTCTCTCGGGTCGCATCGAACTACCTACACCGTTGGGCTTCCCGGTTGCAATCCAATTGAACCGGGGTCTTCATCTAGCGCTACGCTGAGGTTTTTTTACTTTTCATCGCCGTTTGACCCTCGAACCCTTCTCGTCTCCCTTCTGCTTGAACTTTCTATGGCGGGGATAACGATGAAACGAGCAACCCTCGATTCCACCTTGTTAATCCTTGTTATTTGTTTTTATTGCAATCTAAAATGACGTGCAAAATTGGTCAGAAGTTTGTCTGGTGTCTTACAGTAGGTAGTTAGTGCGTTGGCAAAAGACTGTAATTACAAAAGTTTTGTATAACGAGAAAAAGGGGTTTTGTTACATTTAGAGCACGTATAAAAAGACATCGTTCTCGGTGACGAATTCCGTGCTGTTCACTCGTGAAAAATAAATCGCTTGATGACGATAGATTTGAAAGAGGTAATACATTTCGGGGGTGAAATAAATAGAATCGTTGTGTAGACGGAACCGATTGCTCAGTGTGTCGTATTGCGTAAAACAATAGATACTGGTAACAATGGTTTGTTACGCTACATAGTTTCGAACCAACGTTCGATCACTTCGTAAAGATTTTTACGTGCTTACTCGTTAGAAATATTACATTCCTTCATTGTTCGTTTTAAAAATAGAACAGTGCTTAGATGAGTGTACGCGCGCATCAAAATGTACTGCGACGAAATGTTTGAACGTTAATCAACTGACAATTCTTGACAAATCATTTAATTCTCCATGGTTATATGTAACCATTAAAGATAGACTAAACGAACACATCAACTAGATATCATGGTAACCTCGTGCGATTGCGAATTTTCTAAAATTCAACTCGTTCCGTTCCAGTCATCTCTACGGTTGTCAGAATTTACCCTATCCACTAACGTTCCTCCTATCTTCAACATTTCGTTTCAATCCCCTTCCTGATTCGTCCACCGATTTGCATGCACGCTTTATCTTCGCTTTTCGGCGTTAGCCGTGTCCCTCTTCATCTCCAGATCCCTTTGTTCGACACGATGGAACGGTGAGTCAGAGACGGGCTCCTCGGTCTTCTTGGATACATTGCCCGACTTCGTATCACTATCGACTTTCACAAGCAACTTATCTCGCCTCGTTCGACCCTGACCGAGCGAGAAGGCGAGTCGAATCGTCCAAGATGAAGTGCTCGAGTCTCGGCATTAAGAATCCAACTTCTTCCCGGGTGTTCTGTCGGACACGTAGCATACTACCCACGCCCACTCTTTCGCCGTTTTTCTCCTTCGAGAAAGTTTTGAAGCTTTTCTACATCGGTGTGCACATACCTGACGAGCATCTACACGTACCATCGAAAGGGAATACATATACACGTATACATAGCTGCGTATATGTAGATGGGACTGGTTTGCCCGCCGCCACCCTTCGTACGATGAATAACGACAGGCGCAGAGCAATGAAAGTTTTACCGAATGTTCGACGATCGAGGCCAGTTTCTCGTACCAGCACCCATGAAAAAGTATTCGTAACACTGGGAACAAGGGACAAAGGAGGTTACGGAGAGAATTTCCGGAAATTTCAGGAAATATTTCCTTCGCAGAGCAAGAGAGTTTGTCTTCCTCATTCGGGTTAAATGCGTGCTACAATCCGCCGGGGAGCAACCGGTCGTTCGAGCGAAAAATTGAAAGGAGTTTCGGTAAACAACGCGATAAATATCGTGGACGATACCCGGTGCGCGGGGTTTGTTATTCGTGTGCGGAATTGGGTCGATGGAAATGGCGAGGACAGCAACGATTTCCCCCCCTTACGATCGATTTCCTCTTTGTTCTTCCCTTTTTATTATTTTTTGTTTTTTTTCGTTCATTTTGATCGCGTTTCCTATTGCAATTAAAGCGACCACGACATCGCACGGTAACCGAGTGATGGTTCGAACGAAAACTGCCAGGTGTTATGGTGAATTTAAGTGGATTTGGTTTTACTACCTGGCCGGCGTAATACGCCATTATTAACGGTGTACTGTTACCTTGTGCGAATATTCGAACGTATAACACGGTAATTGTATTATGTGTAACGCAAATGACTTCTGTCCGGTTTTTATTTTTTGTGCGAGGATAGAGTCTGGAGACAACGTTGGATTTTGCAGATTTATTGGTATCGGTTCTAATGATTGTTCTAATGAAACGTGCAATTTGATTTTCATTGATCACCCTGACTGTACACAGAACATGTTTTCCTTTTTTCTTAAATTGAAGTCCCATTCATTCCCTCCGCGGTGAAATATGTTATTCACTCATTGTGAGGTTCTATTGATTTCGTTTATTCCCGTGATATGAAAAACGGGATTCGTTACTTTATAATTTTACACGCACACATATGTCCCTGCATTGATACAATGTCGCTAACGAAGCAAGTGGAAGGATTCTCTCATCAAGAGTGTTGTTAGAAACATTAGTTTCTACTTCACGCTAATCATTATTACCTACTTCTGATTATTTATATGTCCTCAACTGTTTCACAGTAGCTTATCAATCACGCAAGTAATTCTGTTCGCTTCGATCGTATGTACATTTAACTTATCGTAGAAATGCTCAGTTCTAAAGTTTAAACAATAGCTCTCTCAACTTCATTTCGTCCCCATCGAAACTAAATAACAGCGTCCGTTTCTCTTCCTTGCTATCTCTGCGTCCTGTAAAGAGATCGCCCTACGTTTCGCTCTCTTTTTACTTCCTGCTCCGGAGACAATAGTTTTACATCTGTTCGAGCGGCCAGCACGGCTTTATAGTCGCCATTGCGAGCAAAGAAATCAGTCCTCCCACAATTACTTCTTGGTCCGTTCGAAGAAGTTTGGAGGGTGCGCGATCTCGGGGTTTAAATGCCGCGGTTCGCGATAAGAAGCGGAGGAAAAAGAGGAAGAGGGGAACGATGGGGAATATCGTGCAGGAAGAGGTTGCGAGGTCACAGAGTATCGTAGGGACGGCACATCGGTTTCTATATATGTTAATTACCAAGGCGAACGTAAATTACAATCGCCCAGGTGCTCGGTTGGCAAAGTAAGTAGCACAGGCTGGGCTCCTACGAATCAAGGTGGGCCGCAAGGATAAAGCTCTAATTAATTACACAATTATCCAACCCTCATCCCTTCTCCTGTTTTCAAGATAAAAACCGTATTTTTCGCTTCGATGCGGATTACCAGCCGCTACAATGCTTCTCCCTTTCTTTCTCCCGCGTTCTTCGGAATTGTCCGCCTGTTACGTTCTCTTTCTGTCCTCGGTTCGTGGATTCACGAAACGATAGCTAGGTCTTTCAAGATTTCGCTGCCTGGAGAAGCCGGCCGTCGTGTATATTCTCTACCTTCCTCTTCCATGGCCCGTCCCTTCGACTCATCCTATTTTCTCATTTTTACCGATTCTCCCTTGCACTTGGACCCGACTATCGCTGCTCGGCGGTACATTCCCGTAGCTCTTTTTGTTACACCCGTTTTCCCAGGCATCCCTGATTTAGAGCTCATTTTCGTGGGTCGAAAGCTGTGCCGTTCTCACCCCTGAATCAACTTTGCGCCCTCCACAAATCACCGTCGAGCCATTACGTCGTTCTCTTTCTCGGTTCCTCTCATTCCCTGCCTGCATTGAGCACTCTCTTGCCCCATTTCTCTGGAGAGGGAGAACTTGCTCCGGCGAAAGGGCTACGGTAACGGCGCAGCAAATTCTCGGGGGTGGAACGTGCGTCGCGAGTTGTTTGGGTCATATCAAGCCGTTACCGATCTGAAACCGGAGATTTAATCCGAAAACTTGAGACGAGGTCTGGTCGTTGCTTTCATATCGATCAACGAGGCTCGTATTGCTTTTATAGTTGAGCGGGAGTAGTCTGTAATGGATACAGATAGATTGTACCATCGCAATTTTTGATTATTTCTTTAGGCTCACACGTTGACTGCTCGTGTCCACAGTGTTTAACGAAATTTTCATTTCTGAAGATTAATTTTACAGATAAAAATTTATTACGCGATATTCAAAAGTAAGACGATGATTTGTAAGATCTGCAAGATTTGAATAACTTTGGTGCAACCTGCACTATTAACTAATGGATGCGAAAAATCTAAATTTAGTATCATTTATAAACATTGAGAGACTTCAAATTCAACTTAATTTTAAAAGCTTCCGAACTTTCCGTATATTTACGCCGAATCGTAAAGCATCGAACTTTCGTGGGATATCTAAAGCAACCAGGCCGCAGGTGAAAAATACGTTCAGGCTAGCACAGGTTAAAAGAATCGATGCCGGCTAAATTGATCTTAAGCCGCTTTGATGGAATTACGACTGGCTGCGCGTTATTGCTCCTCCTCGTGGCTGCTTCCCTACACGGCCTCGCGTTACGACGTAATATATCGCCGTCTTGGGATCACCGTCGTAATTATCCTCTAATACCAATTCATAAGAGCGTCGGCCATTTTCAAACCCCCGCACGTAACTCTAGGAGAAGCACGAGGTTGTACATTCTAACGCAAGCAACCGGGCTGTAAGCTCGCCCTAACTAACACATGAACTGGCACGCCCGCACACACTGCTACTCCTCCCTCGAGAGACCGATATACGTGTATCGTTTTCCACGATAAGAGGTCACGAAGGTACACAGAGGAAGAGCGCCTTGATCCTGGCCAAATTTTCTTTTTCCCACCTTCTCACCTCCCCCTTATCCCTCTCTTTATCTAATTTCGCGTCCACCCACCCGCTTCCAGTCGTCCTTCTTCTTTCGCCTGCAATTCCCTCTGTTGCTCCTACCCTTCCCTCAGACCCCTTATATTTCGTTCTTTTCTTTTCCCTCTTTTCTTCCGGGATGGCGATTTTCGTTTCCGGACAGCTAATCAGCCAAAAAGGACGCCGGTCGATTACCGAGGCGGACTTAGGCAAGCGTTTGAGCAAGACAGAAACAGCAGCGAAGCGCAGTCCGTAATTCGAGCTACCTTTCAGGATACGGAGAAAAGGAGAATCGAGTCGAGGCACGCCCTACGGCATTTCTGATGTGGCCATCGGTGCAGGACATGAATCTTTCATGCGTCAATCGCTCTCCACCCTTTTTCTCCTCTTTCTTCTGCTTCCTTTGGTACCTTTCCTCCTCTGCGCTACCGACGCTGTTTCCACACGGCCCTCCGTTTCGTTTTCTACCCCAGGACGACAAGGTCCCCTGGTTCCCTTTCGTGAAATCACGGCGACTCGACGTTTCTTCGAGTTATCAGTCAGCAGAATCTGCCAATCGACGGGTTAACGTATTCTGGCCGACTGTTCCGTCATTGCCACCAGGGAGCATGGATATCGAGGCTCGGTTGATTCTCTTCGTCTATTTCTTATTCTCTTTCTTTCCAACTTTGGTCCTTGCACCTCCATAGTACCTACATATTCTGAACTCAGACTTTCACTATGAACTCGAGATCAGGGGCTGTTATTTGGACGACTCCTTTCGAAGAAGCTGATAGGTCGACAGGTAGACTTTTATTGTTTCCAATTGGGGATCAATAGAAATGTTGAAATAATGTTCTCAATATGTACTACAAGTTAGTCTGCTTTTTTTTTATCAATTTTGACCTGTTCTGCGTTTTATTGGTCCCTGTATTTTTTATTGGTTTTTCACACTGACAATGAGTGACCCATCTCTTTAGTTGAAGTAAGATTTTTTACATAGTCTTTCCTCAGTAATATTATGTTGTATTCTTTGCAGCCTCCTCGCAGATTTCTCGCTCGTTTCGTTGCTCGAATCAACTCGGCTTTATTACGCGGATTAACGTAGATAATATGTGTTTTTAAATTGAAATGAAACTTCGCGTCTTTTATTATTGCCCAAAATTCCTCTAGAGCTCTACACTTTGAATCGCGTTTCAGCTTTTTTATTTCGTGAGTTTGCTCATTCAATTGCTATTACGTTAGATTGAAAAGCAAATTCTCATTGTATTCAACTGGTCGGTTTAAAAATCCGACGCTAATTCGAAAGAAAACATTTCTATGAAAATAAAATTGCAGCGGCCGGCAACAAGGGTGAATACGTTTCGAAGCGTTCATTGATTCAGTATTCATTCCGTATACATATATGTAGTTCCGTTTTCGTGGAATTCCACTGATTTTTCGGCTTTTGATTTCGCTCGGAGCTAGTTGACGTCCTGCCGAATTGCAGGATTCAGTTTTACCGATTTTCAACCGTTACGCTTGAAGCTCTAACGTGGTCTATCTATAACACACGCTGCAATTAAGCAGAGTGCCATGACTAACCCTTTGAGTGGTGCGGTGCATATACGTGTGTGTTCAATGAACTGTGGCCGCATGCATGTGCAGTGGTCGAGATATCCGCCGTTGTGGACTACGATAGCTCGATTAAAACTTTCAGACATTTTGTCTGATTCATCAAATTTCATGCAGCAAATATTCAAACTGACTTAGCTCGTTGCGAATTGTCTGGTTGAAGTTTTCAGATTCCTGCCATCGAGAAATATCATCACGCGCGTATATATCGTCTGTACTGATCTTTTAGCTTTGAAACGGTTAGTGCTTACAGAGTTAAAGGATTTCACGATTTTATGCTCCAGGCATTGAGAGTTTTTTTTGAAAAAGCGGTATTTCCCCTTTCGTTCAAGTAATTTTTTCGCTCGTTTGTGTCAAAGTTTTTTAAACCTTTGTAGACTACTGCGAACTTCTTTAATGCTGGAAGGCTTCACTTTAATTATTGCCTTCTCTCAAAGCAGAGAAGCGAAATACCTTAAACATCTAATGCCGGATCAAGGGCGTATCATTAATGCAATCTTGTTTCAAAATATTAAAAAAGCTCTTCATCATTTAAATATATTTTTGATAGCTTAAACTAGTATTTCTTCCAAACTTTCACAACTTCTTCGTTACATTTTGCTTTACTTTAATCTTCATAACACCACTAATACCTATGGACGTTTCATGCAACTATATGCAACGGGGTTAATGTGATTCGATTGTGAGACACCATATTACCGGCCTGTTTTCAAAGTACAATAGACCACTTCTATAGGAATAGAAAGAAAAAGGGATGGGTGGATGGGTGTCAACTGGAACAGAAAGTGTACTCGAAATGATCCTCAATTATCGGAAAACGGTCCATCACATTTCCTGTGAGAGAGCCGCACAAATTGTACTGTCTTTTTGCCTTCTTGTTCCCTGTGTTACTTTCCAAACTGATTCCAACGCTGTGTTAGCTGTTACCAAATCGACCATTGATCTCATTGATGAATCGTACAGCTGGCGAATAATATTGACTCAGGAATTTTGAACTTGAATTACCGACGAGCAGGTATATACTACGGTGGAACACGCCTTCCAAGAAACTTTAGTTGGAAAAAATTGTAACCCTTGCTTCAGTCACCTTAAACGAAGAACAGACATTGAACAACCCAATATCTCACAATTCAATACAAGGATCTATACAACCAACGCACAGTGCGAAGCAAGGAATTGAAATCATTCGCGAAAGCATTTCCATTCTAATACTCTAATTTCCTTCTATTCTCACCACTAACGCCATCGTCTCTCAAATTCACGCGTATCCACTGCTCGTCCATAATTCCCTAAAAGCTAATAAGGACGCGTATCCTTCGAAGGTACAATCTAATCGAAATTCCGTGGAGGCCACGGGGCCCAGGTCGAGTCGAAATACGATTCGAATTCGCAGAAAGGGCGTGCGTGGCCAGTTGGCCTGGCAGAAGGAGGCCGAAACGAAAGGGGTGGAGGCTAAAGAGGAGGAGGATCGTCGGCCCAAGGCTCATCGTTCATTCATGGGGCATTTACTCGCTATCCCCGTAAAGCCAAGCTCTAGCAGCCCGACCAACTCCTTTCCTTCTCCTGCCAGCCCCGTGCGCCTTCCTCCATCATTGTCTTGTCCTCCGGAATGGATCGGGATCAGGCGGATATAATATCTTCCTGAAGGATTCATTTTCGAGCGCGGCTGACCACTCGTTCTCGGCATTTTCGTGCCGCAATTCGTCTTGCGTGAAACACTGTCCTGCGTCGTCGGTTCACCTCCTTCGGAACTATTAATTCTGCTGATGTGGAACCCGCAATTGCTGTGTCGTTTATCTTTATCACTGCGGCATATAATTGTCCCTGCGATACAGCCAAGCGAAATTGGTGACCTCTTAAAGTACACATGTCTCGGGCATCCGGACAAAGCGAATTTGTAGGAACGTGTACTACCGTCTGCTGGTATAGCACCAGGCACAATTTGCACGAGGGAAATGAGGTACCAAATTTGCTTCTGCTGTTTATACAGCGGTCTCGATTCGTTAACGACACAGGAAGAAGTTCGAAATATTCGAAATGGGAATAATGATAATCCGCCTGCGCGATCAGCTATTCTCTGCAGAGAGGAACGTATCCAAAAGGACGTGCCCGCAGCACCAATTAGTACACTAATTGACAGGACTCAAGTTCCTAGCGTCCAAGTTCTGTAATTCGATCGTCCGACTCGCCGGGCATCTTACAAGTTTTACCCAAACGTTCTGCAGTGGCCTTTGCCTAGTCTCGAGCTCGGCCGAACGAATTTGTGTAGCTAGGCCAATTGAACTGGTAATTGGCGCAACGTTTTAATTATTAGAGGCCCTATCTAGCCCGTTGGCCCCAAGCTTGGAAAGCGAGCAACTGAATGGAACGGTTAGGCGAATAATTTTCGTACGATAATCGCATTCGGATTCGAATCCATTAATCCGTCGTCCGATCTTTCACGCGGAACAAACCGAGGGAGCAGACATAGGGGCGATTGCTCCGCGGACATAATTTCAATCGAACCGGTTACAAAGCCCTCCGCGAGCAACGTCATTTATCATCGATGCCGTGAGTAAGAGGTGCTCGAGAAAGCGGCGAAGGCAGAGACACCGCCGCTAATTGCCACTCTTTCCCCTGGCCCACGGTATCGACTGAAATGCACAAAGACCGCTCCAAGTAGGAACTAAATCTTTGTGACTCCATTATTGGATCCTCGTACCTTATAGCACGGCGTCGGCGATGGCGACGGCTAGCACCGTAGTCCGATATGATATCCGGAAAGTGCAGCCCCTCTTGGCGTGTGGAAGTGTGCACGCGCGCGCGCGCTAGTGCCAGCGACCATCGTGTGGTGAAACGGCACCCGGATCGAAAGTTATTACAAATTCCAATCATAAAGGCCAGTCGATAAGCCACGAAGCTTCAAAGAAAATTATAAGTTGAGCATCATGGATGCACAGGATAGGGGTAATGGGATGGGGGTTGCTGGCGCGAGGGTGAGTCAGTTGGGTGGGGCAGATAGGGGTGGGGGTAGGTAGGTCGTAAAGCCATGAAAGCGCCTTCAACAAGGCGGCATTGCAGCCAGCTTTTAAAGTTAATAAATTCCTCGGCCTGCTCTACTCTTCCAACGGTTTTCCCTTCCGTTGATGGTGTCTCACTTCTTCATTTCGGTTCCCCCGTTTTCCTGTCTTCATCTCCTTTCCACTTTCCTCCCCAGGTTTCGTCGACCCTACTTCCGTCTTTCTTTCCCCTTTTTCCTTTGGTTTTTTTGTTTTGTTTTATCAGCGACGTAGCGGGGCAAGAGATTTAAACTTAGTTTGAGCAGGAGAACGAGGTAAACGGATTTAATAATATCCTACGGCAATAATAAATCAGGTTTGTATTTGGCGGTATCGCGGCGTGCTCCTCCGTCCCGGAGGCGCGTGCTACTGATTACGGCAAGCTCGGTTTGATTTCCCTGATTTTTGCTGCAGTCTGTTTTAGCAGAGATCCCTTTGGAATTTAATTCGGATTTTTCGTCGATGCGATGTATCGATATATGATATTCGAATTCCTGAGGGTAAGATTTGAAAATGATTTTCAGAAATGTATTCGAATTATTTTAATGAATTTAAGCATACAATTTTGATAAAACATTTTCAAGGTGCTATTCTTCAAGAAAATACAATAAGTAGAAAGTCGATCCTTAAAACGCTACCTTTCATCAATACATTACTTGCCTGACATTTGCGTTTATAATATTTCTATCCGTTAACCCTTTTAATCCCCGCTTAAATAAAACTGAATAACACATATGAACCATGCATATGAAACGGAAACTATTTATTTCTTCATATAATAAGTCGCACTAAATTATATTACGATTATTTGAAGTTTTCAAGTTCATGATCAACAATTTAGAAATTATCCTATTCGCAACAAATTCCATTCGTTTCAGAAACTCGACGGGTAACAAGAGAACCGCAGTGAATTCAGTGTCCCAAATTTCGCACAAAGCGCGGACTGTAGACCGTTCTTCCTGTTTCTTTGATTATTCGTCGTCCATTTGTCACGTAGCGCCCATTTGCACGCCGAGGCGAGCCGGATGTTACAATTTGCGGGACGACTTTGATCTTCGCGCGTCATTTTCACGGATTCAAGCGCGCGATCCGACGAAAACGCATCCATATTCCACCCGGAAGGACCATCAGGTGACCGGGCTTTGTTATACGATTATTACTCTAATACCCAGGTGGACTTACCCCTGGTAATCGTGCCAGTTCCGAATTCACCCTTACTTCAGTGGTGGAAATCGCGCAGAGCTACGTGTTTGCGAACCTTTTCATTGCGGTAGTATTTTAGTTCTTGCATATTATGATTATTCCATAATACGGATATCCGACTGTTCGTTCTTGTAATTTCGAAGAATTCGACGTATATTGTTTTAGAAGTTTAGAATGAGAAAATTGTCTCATGTCGATCATTAATCTCATTCACGATCTTCAACGAGATGCAAAATATATAATTCTAATAAATAATTGGCGATACCGCTGATGAAATAATTCCTCTGCAAAGAAAACAGTAAACGAAAGTTGGTACAAAAAGAATATATCTAACAAGATATTGTTTCGCTCTATGCATAAGAAAAATATAAGTTAGCAAGTATTTTATACGAGCAATAATCTAGATCGCTAGTATAGCAATATTTAGTCCCAATTAATAATAACATTCAAATCTATCCTTAATAAAGAGTAATATTAAGAGTATCTCGTAATACTCAGTCCAGTAGTAATTATTTTCAGCTAATTACGGGCTATCGTCATGACTATATTGTTGTTGAATTTTGCATGTAACTGGAAAACCTTTTGCGAACTTTCATTTATTGCAATCAAGTCAACCTGGTTACCAACATTTGTCTACATTATCTTCTACGTACTTTACAAATATCGTCAGTCCCATAAATATTCGTCCCCTCACAGTCCACACAAGTTCGTTGAAATTAAACGTTTAAAAGTAAGTTAAACATCATATATTTTTGCTATTAATTGGAGAATTTTATTTACAAACTTTGCCCAAATAAACTTTATACATCTGTGTATTTATAATAAACAATTTATCCAAAAACCTCAAACGCATCACTCGATTTCAACCAATTTTTTTTATTGACAGCGAGGGCACAAATACTTGCGAGACTGACTGTACATGACAGTATCACAACAGTTTTTGGAACATGCATTTTTTAGTATTCTACAATTGTCAATAGATCTGTCTGTGCATTCGCACGTGTCGCAGAATGATTGACATTTCGAGATCCCAGAGTGTCGATAACTAATGGATAACCCCGAAATGGATGTCTTGTTTGGGATTAGCTCCGCTCGCGCTTCGATAGAACGCACCGTACGATCTACGGTACGTGTACATAGTAATCCTGCAAGCTAATAATTTACACTATATAATCTGAATACCTACGAAACCTCCGGAATCGTTATCCTTTTCCTGTTCCAATCCGCTTCCATGCCGCCGATTATTTATATATCTCCTAACTATATCGCATAGAATTTCATCGTTCACCTAAACCTATTCCAACTCACGGATATTCAGTGTGTAACAAAATTTCACTCACTTGCAACCTATCTTTTTGCCCCGGTAAACGGAACAAATCGCAAGGTTCCATCAGCCACACGGACACTCCAGCTGGAAAGGGAGCGTCCTCCAAATTTCCTAACGGACCGGGATAGTACTGTGGCCTTTCGCTGCGTAAACTTCATTTCGCGACTATTTCGGTACCATCGGCTGTGTTACGGCGCATATCCTTTTAATAACTCGTAGAAAGGGCGGCGGGCTGTCCGCAAGGATCGTATTATATCAAAAACATCCGACACGAGCGTGAAAGTTTAATCGGAAGGAAGCACCGTGTGTCGTATAATATGTAGAGGCTTTGGACATAGGCGCAACGAAATATTCTGCGGGTTATATTTCAATCCGTCGAAGTGTGGCCGCTTTATGTACCTGCCTTCCTATCCGCCGAGGGACCACGGATGGATAACTGATAGGGGGGCGAAATGCTGCTGACGATATTTTATGGGGTCTCCGGCTTTTATTGCGCCAGAATTTTAGAACATCTCTTAAGGGAGGGACCGGTTTGTAGTTACATGAAATATCTCAAGGCGTGCGCCATGAGCTGCTCTTTCTGCCCAGGTCGAGGCGAATGCTCGCGCAGTTGCACGGGATGTGCTAAAAAATTCAATGGAAACGGCAGGAGCGAGGTTTCGCTTAAACGTGTCATTGCTACGCGGAAATAATCATGTTGGCTGGTTTTACCGTAGGCGAAATTTCATGGTATTGATTTTCAGAGAATTCAAGGTGGATTTATTTTGTTGCTTTCGAAGGAGATGTGGCTGCATCATTTTGCAGAATTGATTAACTCTGCGAAACAAAGAGTTGAGAAATTTGGAAAATTGAGATACATCATTTTTTTAAGATTTCTCATAATATATGCAAGTAGTTACGACTGGAATATTTTAATTTATTTAACGTATAGAGTTAATCGCTTTGGCTTCTGAAGTAAATTATTTATTAATCAAAATGCGGCACAAAGCTTTGCCATTTGGTGGTATTGAAATAATGATCGAAGAAGTTTATTTTAAATATAAAAAGTCAAGCACAAATCAAGTAGAATTTACTTGAGTAGCTTACTCCAGTAGAATCTACTTATGCACTAAAATGTGTAAAAATTCAAAAAGTGTAGTTGGACGCTTTGTCTACGAAGTCTACGAACAGACATGGTATCATTGTCATTAATATTGTGGGTGATAGTGATGCAAGGTATAAATTTCATTGATAGCTGTATATATGCCTCTTCTTGAGTTGTTTTATTATCGCGTATACATAAAAATTCATCAGAAATAACAAATTATTAAATCGTCCGTGGAACGAAAAATACATTAATTGTAAATACCACTACGAAATTTACTGTTTCTAAATAAAGCATAAAATAAGGCCAGAATACTGATCGATAAAAAACGAAGGAAAGCAATAGGAAATCCCATCCGAATCAACTACAATAGAAAACAATAGATCAGCGAGTCGCAGATTCAATCAAAAGAGAAACAGAAAGAATGCGGCAAAAGGGATGAAGCCGGTAACGTGGCGGAATGAAATAAAAACGGCTCGCAGAAGAACGTTCAAGAAGGGGTTGAGGCAGCTCTAGGAAGCGCAAGGAGTAACCATAGTAGGAGGAAAGTTGAACTGTTCCGCTGATGCATTAACCGCAGCCGGCGTAACGAGTATTATCCGGGACGGCTGGTCGTTCGCGAACTTTGAATCAGATTTTAATTAAACGAAATTGCGGAATGATATTTCACGGTCAGTTACGCCACCTAAGATTTTCATCGTATTTCTCGCGGTGGCGAGAAAAGGATACAGGCTGTGGTATACGGCCCACGGCGCGGCAGGCCGACAGTCAGGTGTGCCCGAGAAACGAAATTAAGTTTGATTTCGTTCCCTCGCTGGCAGCTGTAACAACGGAATTGTTCGGCCGCCATAATTTTCGAGATAACCAGAGCCAGTCACCGAAAACCGGAAACTTTTCAACCGATACCGAACGCGAGATTACGTGATATTTCAATAGCTGGCTGGGGCCTGATAATTGAATCCTCTGATGATAGCTTGCGGCTTCACGCTGAATAAATACTACCAAGATACGTGGAACAATGTAACGATAATATATGTATAATCGTTGATATCGTCGCTCGGAATAAATAGGCAGATTGAAAATCTTTTGGGAAATTCGTGGCCGTGTGCTTGATCGATTTAATCGCGGGTGAAATTTCAATAATTTCCCTCGGCACTGCCCCAGTTTCTTCCTTTCTTGGTTATCCTGAGCTGCCAATTTGCATATATGTACGCTTTGCTGCGAGGTTTCCCTGTTTTCGTGCTTCGCAGCACTTTAGAAAATATTCACCGAGATACTCTAGATCGTGTATATAATTGAATGATTGTATCTTGAGGTAAAGAATGATCGTGAATTTTAATAATAATTTGGATAATTCTAGACGGGTCATACGATTTGAGTAATCCTCTTAGCCTTGTTTCGATTTCTTTCAATTACCAATCTTGTGACATGTTTACACCTTTTTGCTGTAGAGTTATCGTAGACTGAGTTTGAATTACTTGATGTATAAAAATAGATAAAATTGTTTTGATTATAGAAGTTCTTTTTGACGGTGTAAGAACTTTGTTGTGTGTATCTGCCGGGTATTGGAAGAAGTAATTTTGCCATTCACATTTAGCAAAAAATTTTGTTTCTCTTATTCATCCACTCCACTTAATGGTAGGTAACAATTATTTCATTCACATTAAACAGTCTAGTTTACATTGTCTTTCATGGTCTTTCATGGTCTTTCACTGTTGGCGTTTATTCACTGACTATGCAGTCCGAAACTACAATTGCATTCCCTACAAAATTCAAAATCTAAGTAATTAAAAATTGTTGTAACAACGGAGAAAGGTGACCAATTGAAGTAATCCATCATGTACGACATTGAAACCATTCATTTATATTTATAGCATATAAATGACCAAACCTAACCCAAGCCTAACCTAAATCATATTAATTTTATAACATATAAATAGAGCTACCAATTAATTCAATCATTGTACCACAAGTAAAAAACAAATAAAATTGTCCTACCTGCTATAAATACAAATATGGCATAATTTAATTTCAGAACGAATATAAAATGAGCAGTCTTCAAATACTCTCATGTTTGCAAGCAGAAATATGTAAAATAATCACGAAATTAAAAATTGTAGAAGAAATGAAACATGCAACAAAATAATCGTAGACGACATTCTTGCACACTTGACGCTGCAAAGTTGCCATCCTCGTCACATTGTAGACGCTCGAATAAGACACGCAGGTGTTTCAGCAGCATTATCAAGTTTGATTCACCGTGTATCCCATAGCTTCGGCGGTGGTTTCGACGTGCGCTAGCCATAATTTCCATTGAAACTTTTCGTTTCAAGTTTCCTCGGAAACTCCGAATATAATCCGTGAAACGATATTGTGTTATATTACGCGAACGATTGATCCCCTAAATCGGTATCTGCGTAGCTGTTACTGAGCTCGTTTTACAGTCTTCGCGTATCCGTGACGTAACTGCATTCTGAACACTGAAAACTTTTCCTTCTGCATATTTCTCAATAATGGCTGGTATTCCATTTTGCATATTACATTCCTACGAATACCATGGCACTCGAGTCCGCCGCATAATAAAATACAATATCTTTGTGTACAATTGAAGGTTGCATTGAAAATACGTACTACCGTTCTGCCCTCCGCCGTATCCAGAGCATACGGAAACAAGTACACAGAAAACCTGAATTTGCAATCAAGCGTCGCAGCTCGTTTGTCACGATTTATCGATATTCGCTCAATCACCCTTAAAATCACCGGTCCATTTGACGAATCATTCCGATCGGTGCTCGACACGGAGAGTCTTGAAAACTGTGCATGTTCTCCCTCCTGACGTAGCACTTGTCGTATCGAGAGTTCTATACGTATCCGTGCACGCACACACTCCAACACACGCGTATACGCGGCCGTGTATGCGTGCAACGCACAGCCCATCCTCCGTGAATAAAAGGTAATTGCACGAGAACGTTTTTACGAGCAAGTTTATTATACGCGCCCGAAACAGAAATCCGAACGAAAAACAGGTGCTCCAGCGGCAGCCATTGTGCTGGATTATCTCCCCTTTTTTCCCTAACTATGGGACTCTATTGCTACCATTCGCAATTTTCCATTGCAATTCTTCGCTGAAATCGTGTGTCCCTGCAAGGGCACGTTGGTCCACGTTGGTCCACGTTCGTCCTCGTTGTCATACCCAGAGAGAGGAGCAACCCTTCGAAAAGGGGCCAAGAGGAACGAAAAAAAAACGAGAAAAAAGACGGTGGAAGCCATTGGAGGAGACGGCGGAGGAAGAAGAAAGGAGAAGGATACGGTTTTACGAGGCTGAGGATGTTTTATTCATGCCGCATACAGTGGGACAGAGCCCCACTCGTTTCACTAAACGCGCACGCCGTCAACGTCGTATCAAACTTCAACTATAAGCCCGGCTGAACTCGAGTTTTCCGAAATGCGCCGGGCATGTGAAACTAAGGGGTTTCGCCCCCCTTAGTGGGTGGCCTTTGACCCCTTGGCGCGTACCTTTCTCACGTTCCGCGTTGTTCGAGTGTCTTACAAGCTTGCAGTCGCGATTCGTTCGACACAAACTAATCGCAACCACCCTCTTCCCCAATCTTTCCTGATCATTTGCATTATCCGTGTCACTTGAACCCGATCAGAATGGATTCATCATCGTTTTGTCTTCGTAAGAGAATTTAACGCAGCTTTGGATATGTCCTTGATCCGATCGTTCCGCTTCTGTGATGGATCTTCGAAATGTTTTTATGCAATATCTTTCGCGAGGGAGAAGGATATTGCCTGAGCTTTTAAGAGTTGGGATGGTTCGATGTTGGAACCATCTTATTGCAGCATTAGCCGTAGGGTGTTTGAATTTTTGCCTTGAAAGACAATTCCTTCTAATGCTATACTGTGCAATATTTCTGGTACTGGCAAGTTGAATTGATAGTTAACTTTATGTGATTTCTGTATACTCGATGATTGTTGGGAAATATTTATTTGTAGGTAAATTGTTGTGTCTTGTTACCCGAAAGGACGAAGCCGTTGGTTTTCATATTTCTCTCTGACTTTACCGTCTATTATCAATATCTCCCACTGAAATAGTTGATCTGCTTGCGTTTTGTTTTCTTTTGTTTGCGTGGAAAAGAAGGATTGTACATATAAATTTTTCTGCAAGAAAACGAAAGGACGCATTTTTATGAAAGAAAGATTTTTTTATATAAATAATTGTAAACTGAAGGGCTGCCAGCTCCCTTAGTGAAGGGTTTTGCTTCTTTTTTTACGCAGCCCCCGGGAAAGATTTGATCGGGATAAGATTATCCGCCAGTGGACGATTATATTTAACGCAGATGTTAATCGACCTTGGTACACTATCAACGAAACAGTTTGCAAGCTCGGGTGGAGAATGTGTAAAGAAAAGAAAATGGAAGGTGGTTTATTTTCTAGCTTCTGCAAATGTCCGATATTGGTTCGCCTAATTTTGATGACAGTAGAAATAAGCTTATTTGATATTCAATTCCGATTCGAGTTTCCTTGTAATCGACAGAGCAGAATGTTTCTTATACAAGTGGTAAATATATAAAAACTCGCATTAATTATTTTAATGAAACGGGGAAACGTACCTTACGAACGGGAAATACGGTTCACTTTATCAAGATAGCCCCTCCAAATTATCGCCACTTTTATCACTAATGTAACTACCATTTTCTTCCATGATTACTGTTATCATATTACACATCAGGCAAACGTGAAAAATAGTTGTGAAACTGCAAGCTTGTATACAGTTGTTGGGTTCACTGAATGTGCAGAGTTTTCGTGTACAATGAATAATTATTGAAATTATAATTATAAAGATTATGTTTGGTAAACTCACGTGTGTGTTATAACATAACGGAACAGGGTAGCTAATAAGACGTCAGTTTTCTATTAAAGCGTACTAATTTATTGCTAAATGTCTCGCTCAAAGTCTACTGCCGACAACTCTCAACAACTCAACATACGGCCCAACTCCACCATTCTCTAACAACTCACAATTCTACGACTGACTGACAACTGCCCCGCGCACATTCATTCACCCTTGGTATCTTTCTCATTCTATTCATAATTTGCTCTCACACATTTTGAATATACACACATATATGCAAACTTCCTCGGCCACAGCCGGTCACTTTCATCTGAATCCTTCGCACATCATTTTCAATCCCACAGTATCAATACTAATATTAACATATCTAATTTAACTCTTTCAACCTCTCAGCAAATTCACCGTCTCAACGTGTGAATTCACTTGTTTCAAAGACGCACCGCGACCGTGCATCCGCGACGTGCATCACCGTGGCTTTCCTTACTTTCTTAACGAGCGGCACGACATAAACGATGATTTATACGTGGCGAACGTTAGCAAGTGCGCCGGGGCTTAATATAATGTGCCATTGGGGGATTTAAATAATTAGTATAATGAGGTGAGCGAGGGTATCTAAACCGACGACACCTTGCGCACCTCATCGGAAAACGCGACGTGCTCAGGGAACGACGCGACGCGACGGGGTGAAATAGCCAGGGGTGTGGGGGTTGAAAGAGAGGGATGCTCCAATTTCAAACTCTGATATCAAGGAGAGCCAGTACAGACAGGACCAAGCTAACCGGCCGTTAGTGCACCTTTCTCTTATTACTAATTAATTATTTACGGGTACACACGACACCATAAAGGGATTTACATTATCCCATCTAAGAGTTTGCTACTTCACTGCTGGGACGGATTGCGAATTTATGTTTCAGATTTTATCATATAGCGATATTTGGTAGTAATGTTGTCATTCGTTTCTTTTGTAGATGCATATCGTATGTCTGAATCTTCTTACGTATTTTTCCGTATAGTTCTATCGATTGTCCTTAGGATAGAATGTAATCGAATATTTTGAATATGCATAGATTAAATGCGAATGTTGTAGGCGATGAAGTATAAATTGTCCAGTGCGACATGATTCTTATTGTGAGCAAGTATGTAATTTCTCGACACTAGATTTACGGAATCCGTCAATTTGACGAATTTCCAATTTCGAAACTAAAGATTAATGTTTTAATTAATATTGTGAAATTAAATCAGTCATATTTTATTTCTGTATTAAATGAATTAAATTTTTAACGAAAATTCGCATTTGCACTGCCATCCGTTAATATGAACCGTGTCAGTAAAAATAAATATACAGACAATCCCCGTAAATCTAGTGTTAAAAACCAGATTAAGAGTATATTATGCATAAATGTAAGCTCGTCACATCCGTTTTGAAAACTTTTCACGGATTAAACACATTCCCTGGATAATGCAAGTACGCATTCTGCACACATGCACTGAAGCAATAGTTCTCTGCAGCATTATCATGTTTCCAAATCTGTTAATTGTATGCGTACTTGTAGATTGTTTCAAATTGTCTAATCAATAGCTCCCGCGACGATTACCAATAGTAACAATTGTTCAATATTTATCCAACCGACCAGACTGTCAGTTACATTTTAAAAAACGACATTACATTAATCATATAAAATTACATGGTACTTATACGAATTCATTCTTTCTGTTACAGGTAAGCGCTTTTCTCAACCTTCATAAGAGTTCCGACACGCGAAAGAACCTGCAGTTTAATGATCGGAAAAGGTAACGTGTACAAGTCATATTCGAAATACACACCGTGGCGTGCTAATATTTCCAAACGAATTGCGAAACGTTTGCCATGGTTGTTGAAACCATGAACAGGCTAGAACGGAGTTACCCATCTTTTCTGTCAGAATATTTCGCGACTGTGTTCGTTAATTACCGCGGAGTAACGTAGCGTGAGTAATAATATTTTTGTGACTACGTGAATAGACGCAGAGAGAGGTGGCAAACAATGGCCGTTTTAATTAGCTGACCTGTCATTTCGCGGTAAAATAGCTAAAAACTTGCTGACTATAAATCATTTAGAGCTAGCCGTGGCTAAAAAAAATTTACCAATTTGTATGTTCCCGTGGCTAACAAACTGCGGCGACCCCGTTTAATTGACTGACCGTTATTTCCCCCTATAGCTTGCGTTAATAAAGCGAAAGCAACGAGATTTCGTTTCTACATAGATATAACGAGCGTAGAGTAAGCCGGGACTGCTAAATGGTTGCCAGGAATGACTCTAAGGACAGATATAAGAGAAAATGTTACATTATGTTTCAAATCGTCAGAAATATCAGAAAACTACAGGATTCAACTGTTGTTGAATTTTCTTTTTCATCTCATTTTAACATATCGTTTGGTAATTCAATTTAATGTCGACGAAAACACATTGGGAAATATATCACAATGTTATTTTTCACAATTGATCAACGGTGTGGGTAATCGGTTATTAATTTTACTTCGTTCTGATTCATCGTGATAAATGGAGGAATTTCTAAAGCATCAGCAATATATAGATACCTATATAAATGTACAAAACTATTGAACGCCTCTTTGGTAAAGGTGATTCCATAGTAATTTTTCAAGAAACATCGTGGGCATACATTCATTAAATATGATATATACTTTCTGTTTCCATGAAGGTAATTATAAGTCAGTAATTTTCGCAAACGTCGACACTTAATATATTCACCGATCACTCATTACCTGAAAAGCAACGAACCAACATCGTGCACGCAGATAATCGAGTTTTATGTCCCCTTTCACTGGGCAACAATCGTTGTCGCGTATGCTACACTCGTTGCGTCAATTTGCATAATACCACCGTTCGGACAGTTGAATTTTATCGCAACATTGCACCGTATGGGAACCGGTACACCTTTGGAATCTTCATTTTTTTAATAGTTAGGCGTCACGCCGTACACGTGGCGTACCTTTCCGCGATTGTCCTGGCACAGAGCACACTGAATGCGTGACTACGGCCTATTTAATCGTATCCAGAACTGGGCTCACCGTAAATTAGATAAAATTGCCCATAAAGTTCTGCCTATCTACCTACTTACATTCGGGACACTCCTACATACGGTTTCGTGACGGTGAACGTGAAACGTTGGATCGAACAAAAATATTTCATGTTATGACAACGTTCGTCCCGCCTGATTTTTCGTATCCCTTCTGAAACGGGGTTCTACCTCGCGACCTAAACGGTCCTTCGACAAGAAAATCGTTGCGAAATATTTTATGGACTCGTTCGCATACTTAACGACCGACAAATCGGTCTCTTGTTAGCAGTGTAGCCGATTACTCGTCGCCCAGCTTTGAAGTTCAATTTGGAAAGTTTTATTTTAGGGGGCGGTTATATTAGCCTGCTAGTTTTGACCGAGTAATTAACTCTGGCTGGACGAAGTGAAAGCTCTCGCGGAGGAAATTTAGCGCACGAAAGTGTTCGAAACTTTTCAAATAAACTGTTTCTATTATTTCTGGAGTGACTAAGTTGTAAACGGGAGGGTGGTATTTCATGAATTTTCTTAAGTTCGTTCAGAAAAGCCGGGACGTAGTGTATGCTATAATAAATGTACTGGGCTAAAGTAGCGAGGCATTTTCATTGAATTGTTCGAGTAATCGAGAATTTATTATATACTTCTAACGACATTCTGTAATTTATGATTCTTTGATTGTAGTGGATAGCAATCGATGCTCGCACGATACTTTGCGGTAACTTTACTTAAAATTCTAGAATGTTGTGCAGCAGTGCACCTGTAATACGTACTTAACCCAGGTATACCTAAATCTTGGTTTCTGTATGTTTTCAAAAACAACAGCATTTTTCCTTTACTCTGGGTCTAAATAGAACCTACGATTACATTTCTTGTCTACTACTGTTAAATATCAAATCCAGGCCAACGATATTATTATTATTTTTCTTTATTCCTCTTATTACCCAAGAAATAAATATTTAGAAGTCACTACGACAAGGATGCGCAATATGTTAGTACACTTTTTCCTTTGCAATTTAATATTACGAACGTCTCGAAACATCCAGGTAGGCGTTCGAAACCTGTCTGAGGCTTCCCCAATAACTGCCTCGCACCCAACAATATTCTATAACAGTAGAAACTTCTCTCAGACCAAGACCATCGTAGCATAATTCCCGTTAAACTCATTCGTTACCAGGCGAACTGCAGCGTTTGTCTAACTACACGAGTATGCTGGTCTCGGGTTAATAACGCATTCTCGCCTTTACAAGGATCATAACTGCAAGGTTCTCGCGTTGGACAAAAGAGGACAGAAATTTGAGTCTGGCTTCTTTGTAAGGGGTTTGTCGGGGAATACCCACAGGGTGAACAGGGATGCATGTGTACTTTGCTAGTCAGTGCGATCTGAAGTTTCCACGTAATCGTGGATCGTTTATCCTCAGCTCCCATTGATTATGAGAGGACGATTTGGAGAATTTTTCTGTAAAAATAACTCAGTCTCACATATTCGTAGAAAACCGAATATAAAATAGAATTGACTAAAATAAAATACAATAAAATGAAATAAAAAATACAGCTTATAGGACGACCAAATAATAACTTCCTTCCATCTCGCGTAACAAATAATAGATAGTGCAACGTTAAAAGAATTTTTATATAGCTACCCTACATCCCCACGTCTCGCGGAATTGTAAAGAGTGAACGTGCTAACGGTTAACGAGCCGACACAGCAAACAAACTAAACTGGCCATGCTGTAGTATCACGCGAGTCGAAAGTTCGCAGCTCGACAACCGTAGCAAACGTCATTATTCGACGGGCCACGAGTCGAGATTCCAAATGAAGCCATTCGTAGCTGAAAGTGGCCCATTCTCGGATTAATAACGTTTGCATATTACGCGACGATCTTAACGCTCGGATGTTTCTCGCACGTGTCGTGGGTGTCCAGAAGGAAACGAGGGGAGTCCGGACCCATTGAAACTAACAGAGGCCGAGCTTGGACCGGCTCCGTGGAAACGCGAAATGGCAAACACAGTGGCTCTAATGTCAACCGTGCCACCGGCCTTTCCGTATTCAAGCGCGCGAGCTCGAAAGCTCACGAGTTTAATAACGTTTTGCCGCGTTTCTCGTTCCCGCGTGCATTTTCCAAACAGCCAGAATTTCCGCGCCATGCGTGGAATGGGTGGTGATTAAGTTACCGCGAACGTCTTTGGATAAGTTCTCTGTTAGATGAAAGGTGAAAGCTTGAAACGATAATTCTGTCCTTCGGTGTTTCGTTCTTTGTGTATCTATCCGATGGCACGGGCAATTTGTTGCCCGAACTGGAGCAACCAATTGAAAATCGTAGATGGAGAATAAAGTAGGTGGAGAACGTTTCAGAAAATGCATTCCTCAGATATTTTATTCAATCCGATTACGGAGATCGGATACAAAAATGTCTGATCCGTTTTGATTTGTTGCTGGAGAAAATCGTTTTTTTTTTAAATAGGTGCATGCATGTGAGAAATGATAAGAATTGTTACGGAGCCGAAAAGTGTTGTGTATCGACTTCGTTTGTAATACGAAATGTTAGACCACGTTCCATTCTCCCTAAACCTCTCGCAATTTAAAGTATTAAAAGGGAACTCACAATAGGTAACTTCGTTTACTCACAAGTAATTTATCTTACTTAAAAGAGATACTATTTTCCATATACCGCGTTACAAAACAAAGGAATTTACCTAGATCTCCCTTGACTTAAGCAACCCTTTTTTTCTCCATCGTGCCACAGGTACTAGACAACCCTGTGTAAGTCGAAACCGTCATTACGCGCGGGCAGAATGGATGGGAAGTGGATAGGCGCGACAGAAAAACAAAGTGTAACAACTCTGGTGGAAAAGGTGTTCAGAGGAAAAGGAGGGTAGCGCAGAAGGAGGGCTGATTCGTGTAGAGACTGTAGAGCACTAAGTACAAGGGCGAAGTATAAATGTTAGAGTACACCCTTCTGGAGGTGGCCAACGCGTGTTATGTGTCTGACATTTAAATATCGTACTGAGAACTTCAGGTCGGCCGTATCGATTGCAATTGCAGATAGGGCTGCTTGATCCCCCCCTCGTTTTCACCCTACCCCCGGTTGCCAACACCCCCGTTTTCAACCTCGATTCCGCTGATACTGTCTTGTCATTGCCGGCTGAAGTTCCGACGTTCGGATAAATGTAATTAGGGGCAATCGGCGGTCGACAACTTTGAATGAACGTCGATGATGGGAGATACGTTGTCCGTTTGTACGTTCGAAAGGGGAATTATTTTTTTGGTTGGAAAATGTGGATGGTAACGTTAGGCGAATCGGTCGTGTAGACAGTAATTAAAATGAACGTGATAATTGTTTTTGTCAGTCCTTTCTGTTTTACACGGTCTCATAAGGATCTGATTGGGAATTATTATTGTAGGAACCAACAGTGATTTACTTCATTTCTGTATGCATTTAAACGTGGAGAAGCGTTCACTACTTGATAAGTTTCTATCTCATTTGCAAAGATCGGACCAAAGTTGTTCTGTGCAATTTTTAAACTGGGAACACTAATGCGTCCATAACATATAGGTATGCAATGTTTGTTCTGCTTACGCATATTACCACAAAAACATAAGAAAACTGACAAATCCATTGACTTACACAAATAATATTAAAGACACAAAAAAAGAGTAAATGAATTTCACCTGTATAAAATCTTTTTTTTACCAAATCAGCTTTGAATTAAGCCGAATAGCTCCCTATAAAAAATATCGTTAATTAGAGCAGCCCAGGCGATGCACTATGACGGAAATCAATCGTGGCGAGTGAAGTAACACGCAACTGGTACGGTACCAGCTGCATTGATACTGACAATGAGAGAAGGGAACTTTCGAATAGGTATTGGTTTCGTAAAACTCTAAAAGGGTTCGCGGGGGCGTGCGCGAGCGATAGAGGGATGAGGTAAGCGCTGAATCAAATCCTCGATCGTGAGGAGGGGTGAGCGGTAATTTCGTTAGCTGACGAATTTTCCAAACGAATCTGTGAACTTGCTCGCCAACTTTTCGCCTAACCGGTATCAATCACCTCTTCTTTCTTTCTTTCGCTTGACGATTTAGTAACTTTCGATTCCCGCGCCACTGAATCAAATGATTAACAGCGAGCGATTAAGATCGCATTTCAGCTTCTATTTAATGCTTGCTCGACCAAAACTTATTGCCTTAAGCGGGCATTCACCTGTTCACGGTGAAAAGTTTAACAATTTTCATGAAATTTTGTCAAATCGATGTGAAAAAGTTTTTTAGGTGAACGTCAAACGTTATACTTTTATTATGTAATTGATTTAGTTACTTCTTCGTAAACACATAACAATGATTTAATTTATCTTTTAAATTGGCAAAATGGCGAATAAAAAAAAGGATGACAAGCTCAACGTAAAAATATAATTCTAGTACCGACTAAAGCTAGTATTATACAGAACAACTTCAATTTCAGAACAATCGGCCATATAGTTTTTGAGATTTGTATGTACACCAGGTGGAAAAAGTATGTTTCGAGAAAAACACATTTGAAATTTTATACTGAAAAAATACCAAGTTTCTGAAAGTATTACTCACACAATTAATACTAATATTAGTTGAAGTATGAAATTTTGGGAAAAGATTTTCCGGATGTTATATTTTTGAAAAATGTAATTTAAAAAAATCGATTTCTTTCGCTCTTCCACATGAGAATATCTCCTTATTAGGCAACCCCTCGTTTTCCTTTACTCTTCACTCTGATAATTTACTACAACGCGAAACGGAAGTTTGTGAATCTGAGAATTGGCCAAGCTTCAGATTTCTAATGAAACAATAGATTACGAAAGGGATTTGCACATTGCTTGTATTTTGGTTAATTCCCTTTAAGGATTTGTCGTTGAAAATAGAGGATGGAGACTTTTGTCTAAAAGGAAGCGACTTTTTAGTAATCCCGTTACGTTTAATGCGTTAAGTTGGACCTAGTTAATAGCTAATTGATTATTTAATAGTGTAGGAAACCTGTATGAGAGTTTCGTTGGCCAGTTTTAATGCTGGTCGTAAATATTTATTGTGAGTTTATGGATAGTAAAATCTTGAAGTGTAAGTACCGTATTTGGGGAATATTTCATTGCACTGAATTGATTTTGGTACTTTGATAATAGTTTCTGTATAATCATGTTCTTAACTATTGCGGTGTAGCAAGTTTCTTTTTGTCCGCGTCTCAACTTCTTCACATGCCGTATAATAATAATAATAATAACCATATAATATAAGTGTGATTATTACTTTCAGTGTTCAAATGTTTAAACATATCGTTCCTGTATAGCCTGTTCGAATTCATCAAGCTACATGCAATTGCAATGGGCAATGGTTTAGAGCTAAATATGTCCAAAGGATAAAATAGAAAAACCTTTTTTAACTCGTTCACTGTCCGGTTTTCTATTGTAATCTTCGCTTCTTCTATGCTCTGCGAAACGGCAAAACACTCAGCTTAAATGACCACTTTATCATTTATGACCGTGCGTAATATACATATATTATAGTTCCTTCGTCGTAACTGTTTCCTTCAGTTTTGTACTCGCAAACGGATACGATACGCGGTAAGTTAAATGTGGTGCATGAACCTGGCAATTGAAAGTTCGTGTATCACATACAATGTACAAAGCAAATGAAACTAACGTTTTCTTAGTCTTTGAACTGAATTTGATTTCATCAAGAAGAACACCGTTCTTCCCTTCCAAGTACCTGCTAGCCGTGTACAATATTTCTACCAAACATTTCACACATTGTTCCACGGTTCCATCCTGGCCCAATTAATTGGAAAATAGCTGCGGTTCTTGCCATTCCCTCAACCATAGTCTCATCATAGAGTGCCCATTGGTGGACGTAATGGTCGTCGGTTCGCAGTGGTCGTATCACTTCCGGTTGGTGACCGCGAATTACGGGAATATCGTTGATAGAGCAGTTAATCATAGCAATTATTGCTACTTTCCGCATTAATCGGGCACGGGCAATCTTGCACGTTCCGACTTGTCGCCAGAAACAATATGCCCGCGCTAATGGGCTTTCTATTACGCGCGAGGATAATCCAAATTCTCCGGATAATGCTCGGGCCACAATTTCATTTTCCATTAACGCACACGCCCGCCGAGAGATCGATTGCTTCACGATCGTTACTATTACTGCTTCGGCGCCGATCAATCTATCCGCGGGCCCGTATTCATGATCAAACGCGATACACTCAACTAGATCAAATCAGATCGAACGATGACCACCGACTCTTTTTTTCTGTCCTTCCTGTGCTCAATGGGCAGCCCCGTTCGAATATCCGTTCCGCGATCTGCTGTTCCGTCCCGACATCTCGTCTGGAACCGGACAGTCCAAGGCTGACGTTAATTACAAAATTTTAAACCAGTAATGCTGCAGCTTGGGCGGAGGCATTATAATTCGACGCTATCGGCACTTGTGCTTCACTGGGCTGTCTTTCTTCGAACGAAGGGAAGCAGACGTATAATTGGAAGGGAACAGAGATCCGGAAATGGATGCCCGAGTATGGTCCCGTGCGAAGTTTGATTCGACGGATTTTTGTCCCGCTTTGAAAAAAGTCGGTTTGCAACACGGTTTAATTAGATAATAATAATTGAATAGGGAAATTCAAATTGTGTATTGAACACTTAAAATGTACCATTGTGGAGTTCGTTTTAGCAGAAACCGAAGCGCTGAGAATTAATAGAATGCGTACATTTTTTGCGAAATAGTTTCAGTGTCTTATAAGACAATACCTGTTCGGTTTCGAGAATGGCGACTGATCGTTTCCACCGAGCAATTGTTAAATAATGATTGCAGGATAAAATTTCTTTTGCGTTTCAAATAAGATATATGGTATACAGACAATAAGGACGAATATCTCGATACATTGTCCGCTAAGATGGGAAAATCACTACCAGAGGACGGCGTGTACGGCGAGGTGGCTGGATTCTAAAGTTAATAAATCTAGCTTGTAATTACCTGTAATTTCGCCGGTGCCCATGGCATGGCGCATCGCTTTCTGGCAAAACTTTTCGTATAACCGGCGGTAACTTCCTGCAAGCCGAAGAAAGCTTTCGTTCTTCCGTCGAAGAGAAGGTGTAGCAGATGCAGCGAACGAGGGGGTGGAACGAACGCGCGGAACTCTAATAAGCCGCGCAAAGAATTAGAGTATATTGTCTTCGCTTTTATTTTTCCCAGTTCCGCGTTACTTGCACTCGCGTTAATACCACTTTCTGTGTATCGTCGATTGCAAAAATGGCCATCACAATCTTCTCTTATTGGTTCGAGAGTTTTCAATCGTTTTAAGGGAGATTCGTAGCACAATAGGAATTGTAAATTCTCGATAATATTGAGCGCGTGAAAATATTTACTAGTATAAATCGAACGAAGAAATCAGTGACTATGTTGCATGCCATTTCATTTCTCATTCACCTGTTATTAGGCCCTTCGTATTCTAATATACAGTACAGTTAGAAGACGGCGCGACAGAAATGGCATTGCAATCAGGAAACATTGTTCAACAGTGTCTTATAATTGCTGCAACAAAGATCTCGTTGCAATAATTTCGTTTAATTGATTTATCCAAACAGAGCTATACAAACTATCAAACATACAAGTAACCTTCTACATCACTATTACTATCAATACACGCAGAATAATTTCGAAACATGTGTCATTTAACTGAAATGAATGCCTATATCCACCGGCGCAAAGTTTATCGATTCCTGCGAAAGATCGGTCATACTTCAGATCGGGCATTTCTTCGGCCGCTCAGCTGGAAGGTAGAGAAATCGACAGAACGAGACAAAGCGGATGGTCCATTCGTATGGATTAGGAATGCACCCCTCTTATAAACGTCCACGTTGGTCTCGAACAGGCCTAGATGTTAAATAGATCGATTTCCCCCTTATCTCCATCCTTTTTGCGTTCGATGTTGGGGATAAAGCCGCTCATGGGACGGCGTACCGTGGAGCGCATTGCGCATACCATTCCTGAGTCTCAAGAAATTTTCAATCAAACGTTCGGAATGCCCGGGGCTATCTGCATCGAATGCCACGGCGGGAAATAATGCGTGGTCCCGAGGAACCCCTTTCCGCTTTCTCCCTTCAGATACGTCGGTGCACCGCTATCGTATCCCAAAGACGACTGGCGATGGCGTTGGTAATGGCGGCACTCTCTTGCCACTGAAGAAAGCACCCTCTTATTCGTGACGTACCAATAATGGATGTGGGATTAAAGGGGCCCAAGGTTTACGTATTCGACTCGCGTATACTGCGAACGGAGTGCAGACACATTTGATTTACGAGCTTGTTCGTGTTTCTGGATTCTTTTCCGCGTCAGCCATCCGCCGCGGGATATAAAGCAGCAGCCATACTTCGAGGAGGGGTGGCGGGCGGCGAATCCATTTTTGTTTATTCTGGAATTCCGTCGACACGGTTCACCCAACAGAAACGACTTTCGGCTACCCGCGCTTCCTCCGCTATCTACCCAAAGCTGCCTCCTTTCCTTTCGCGTGCCTTTTTATTTTCTTTTCCCTTTCTTTATCGTCGCGATCGCGTCGGTCCTTCCTCGCCTGCCTAGGCCGCCCTTATTTCCGTATGGTCGTCATGAAACTGCGCTGTCGCGCGAATAAAGTACGGAGCGACAGGTGAGGAAAGTTTTGCGAACTGGAATCCGTTGGCTTTTCCCGGTCTCCGCTGCTTGCGGTTCGCCCCAGAGTTCGCGAAGAAAATATGGGTTCCCGAGGATGGATCGTTAAATCGATTTTTAAGCGTGAAGGATAAATTAATATTGGTAAGCGGAAATGCGAAGTAGGAAATGTAACAGAATAGTTGGACAGAGGGGGGGAATTAAGCGGAAGAATTTATGCGGGGAATCGGTGTTCAATTGTCACACGGGATAATTAAATTTCGAAGGAAATTCGGAATATTTCGGCGAATCTGGCGCGAGTTGTAATAGGCAATCTACGCTCGAAATATGAATTTTCCTTTCGTAATTGCGAACCATTTTAATTAACGTAATCCCGGAATTACTCGTTCTGCCCTGCAGTTTAGCCTTTGTTACCTGATTATTTGTCGAGCGTCCTTCTTTAACCTCTTTTCATTTACGTTAATTCTATTTTCGTATAACTCTAACACATGGATTATTCATAGGTTTACAGCGATACCTATATAAATTCGCTTTGTATCTCGGTGTTCAATCTTTCCAATATTAAGTTCAACATTTACTCCGCCACCTTACTCCAATTATTTTTACATACTACTGCATCTATTTCCCGGAATCGGCTTCCACTCTACGCGAAAAGGGAAAGAAGATTCTCAGTTCTTCAGAAAATTAGAAGAGCTTCTCGTATTAAATTCTAGATCACGGAACCACCAAATGAGAACAAGATTGCTAACGAGAATTTTCAAAGTGTCTTACTCCAGCCTCAGGAATTCCAGTTCACAGCAATATTCGTTCCACGCTTCCAACGACAATTTGATTCCTCGATCCTCTGCGACCATTCGCGGATATTCGCCCTCGCCAGTTCGACTGGTGTTTTTTTCGTTCACAAATTTCCCAATATCCGCAATAGATATAAAGTCACTTACGGTCGACCATCGGCGCATCTCGGGGACGAAATTTACTTAGCTCGATTGCGATGGCCGACTTTCAAATCAACGCCATCAAGTCACGTGTTTACGGCGGTCAAAGGTAGTTTTATCGATCTGGACGAATAATATACTGCCGCCAAGCAACGATTGATGGCTATTTAATCGGCGACCATGTTTCTCGTCCGTTTTACGCGATCTATCATTTAGTACAACTACCTGGAATATCGAGAAATCGGCAATGCTTGACCGTGCAGTAAATTAATGTAAACGTTCAAAACATTTCGACGATCGTACAGAATAAATGTTTCTGTTTGGATTGCTATTATAGCCTGCAAGGATGGAACACATTGATAACAGAATACCGGTTTGAATATGGGAATCAATTCGCTTATTTGATGGGTAAATCGAGTAATGTAGGATAATGAGTACACAGATCTCGGTAAAAGTTGGCACTATTTCTGCTGACTGTATTGATAATAATTTTTAGGGGGATCGATTGAAATGAAATATTTTTGTAGCTAGTCTAAGAACGTATTAGTAATTAATTTTTCCTATACCATTTCATTACTAACAGGTATAATTGGTTGGATCTTAATTTATTTTGACCCCGATAATAAATTCAGAGCTTATCTCATAAGTCATTTACACTTATTGCAGTATTAAGAATGAAACCTTTTCATGAAAAGCTTTTATGTCTACAGCGCCTGTAAGTAGCAAAACGCGTGAAACTATGAAACAATTAACAGCACAAAATCAAATATAATGCTTCCCAGAATGCATAGAACACTGCATCCTGGGTGCATAAGAAAACAGGTTCAATCATTGCAACAGCTCGCAAAGCGTAACAGAATCAGGAGAGAAGTTTGTAAGTCCGAAGGATGAATTAAGAAAAATATGAAATGAAAGGGAAAATGAAAAACGACTTCACGATCGATGGCCGACTTTCGATTCGACGCGGCGGGTTAAGAGTTCATAACGATCTCGACGACTAATGGCCGTTCGTTGTCGATGTTCCCTAGCGTACAAGAAGACGGGCGATGTTGGGAATTAAAGGGTAAATAGGTCTCGAACCGGAGCATGTACAGCGACGTGGAATTAAAAACGTAACGACGAAACGAAGGGACACTGTGGAAAACGACGACGAAAAGGGATTGAAAGCGCAGCGGTAACCCGGTTGGACGAAGTCCAGGCACTCTGGAATCCTGACGTTTTGGACCAGCTGATCGACCAGCGTGTACGAATGAACGGACGAAGGAAGAAACGATATTATGGACCGCGTGGGAATACAGTTGCAGTCTGTACGGCGCCGCGACGCTTTCCGGCTGCTTGACGCTCTGCACCGCGAGCAATCAAGAGAAAGGGAGAGAGAGAGAATCCAAGCGACCGCTCGTAAAACCGGCTTATTAGTTAGCAGCGCGCGAGCACAATTCGCGAAAACATCTAGTTAAATCACACCCTCCGCTCCCTGCGCCTTCTGCGCCCGTTCTCCAAAAGCTCTAGCGTAGTTATTCTTCTAGATTTACCGATTAAGGGGGCAGATAGTATTTTACTTTATTGCTCGAGGTTCTTCAGAAAATTCCTAATCGTACACTAATGACGCGACGTGAAAGTTATTTACCAATTTACTGCAAATATGATATTTGACCCAAATAAATGGCAACGTAATCCCCAGCGAACCAGTTAGTCGACTACGATTTTCGTGTCGGTGAAGAATCGAGATGCCTTATCGTTTCCGTCAATTCAATCGAGACGTCGACGGGCAATTAGAGGAGAAGCGTCGAACGATCGAGGCAAGAACAATCTCGACGTACATCGTTCGGCGGAGCACACCTGTCGAAAAGTTTTCATTGCGTCGACAAATATTCGAAGACTCGGTCTCTGTCGATCTGCGCGGTGCTCTACACCCTAGACGATGGCTACTCATTAGCGGGGTCGATTTTCTGTCGTGCACAGAGATATTGCGAATGCAGCAACACGAGGCAGAAGTTTTTCTCAAGTAAACCCAATTAAGCGATGAAGCGGAGTCGCATGTTTTCCAGAACATCGACAAGCGGAGAAACTGTTCCAATGCTCAGATGGAATAATATCGGGAGGAAAATCGACGGTTCGAGAACGAAAGCGATTACTCGAGACTGCTGATTCTCAGATGCATCGTAATTCGTGGAAAATTTTGTACAATGTTTTGCATTGCCGCTGAACGAATGCCCAGCGCAGAGTGTGCCGAGGCAGCAAACTGGGCGCACAGAGTGTTTATTAAAGCGACCGATCCGTAAACGACCGACGACTCGATCTGCTCGTACTCTCGATCGAACTATGTACTTAAGATCCAGAGTCGCATAAGTGCACGGAGAAAACAGGTGCAATAAAAAACAATAAAAGTGGGTTGTCCCATTGGATTTCAATTCGACAGCCGATCACCAGGCTTGTATAGAGCGAGTAGCGAGCGAAGGGGCAGGATCGAGTAAACGCAAAATTGCTCGAAACCGTCGGTGGGGCGACGTAACGTTAGAGTTCGTTTAAAAGTAAAGCTGCTTGAAAGGTGTCGACGAGTGGTTTGGGAGAAGAAGTAGGATTGCTGGTAGCGATGGTCGAGCAGAGAGAAATAGAGGGATGCAGAAGAAAGGGATGAACGTGAATTGGAAAGGGAAAACGAACGGAGTAGATGCAGGGTAAGAAAGAAGGCAAACACTTAAGTAAAGAATAGGGGGGAGGGGGTGTTATAGAGGGAACGGACAGAATAGAAGACAATGAGAAAAAGAAGTAGGCAGAGGGTGGATGGCGATAGATGGTGGAAACAGTCGAAGTCAAAGGAGGGTAGCGTGCGAGGGTGGCGAGAGTGGGTAGAAAGGAATCTTCCGATAGAGGCTGCGGAAGCCTGTCTCACCCCCTTCTGAGCGGGTCGTGCACGGTGTCGGTCTTTCGTCCGGGCATCGGCAGAAGGAAGCACCGAGTGCCCGAAAGGCGGCGTGCTTGCGCGGCACCGGTGTGTGTCCGATGTTATCTGTGGTTGCCATGGGAATGCTATTGATTGGCCGTCGCGCCGACAGACGTCACGAGAGTCGTGGCGCCACTCCGACTATTGCCTGGCGCTTGCACCCCTCCTATATATCGCCGTCCGCCGCCTCGTCCTCCGCCCCCTCCTCTTTTACCCCGATTCACCCTGTTTCACCAAGCGCAGAGGGCAAGCCAGTCCGCTACCCTCCGATCCACCTACTACGTTTCCCTCGCGCGTTCACTAGTCCACTCACACGCTATGCCAGGCCCTGTTCCGCGCGTTCGACCGCGTACAAACGCATCCGAACACACGAGAACGCACTCTACACACGTCCATCTAACTGACTCGCTCGCGGTTCCTCCTTCCCTTCTAGACCATATAGTAGCTAGCAGCCCACGCAGCACGGTAACCTGAACTCTCTCTCTTTCTCTCTCTCTCCCTCTTTACTCCCTCCAACTGGTGCAACTAACATCATCGACGACCCCTTCTGGACCACCGCTGCCAATGTTCTCGAGCTGGAGGAGAAACGTTCCTCTTACGCCAAACAGCAGCCACCATGCCGCTGGGAATAATCGTGCACCGTTGTTTGCATGCGAATAGAGCCAGAGCTAGGTGTTCCCCTGATCATACCTGCGGGTAACGGACGTTGGATTGACACCAGCTGACCGGCGCGACGACGTAGTTCGATTACCTGGTTGCCCGATACGACTAGTTCTGCCTCTTGCTACCTCTCTGTCGTGCTTAATGTTTCCTCTTCCTCGCGACGCAATTGGTAGGTTAGCATTGCTCATAGCTTTTCGCAGGATCCTTTTCTATTGGATCTTTCGTAATCATGCAGACTTAACGGTGCTCGTCGATAGGGCACGGATATCGTTCCTTCTTTACGACGTACCATATTTTTATATTTGCATCCTAATAACTCTTTGAACTGCTCTTGAAAGGGATAAAAAGGGCTAGGGCGCAAGCGAAGGTCACGAGAGTTGGAGAAAGAGTTGTTGAAGCACATGTGTTACTCAGCTCCTCTTGTACGCCGCACGTGCCCTTATTGTGAAGAGAAACATTCGGTATCAAAATAAAAATGATGATATTTGCATGCGTCAGTCGTAGGTAGACAATTCATTTCGTCCACCCTGTACAGGCAGGGTACAAGCCAGGCTTGTGAGCCGAGGAAACCGCCATCGCGACCACGTACTCGCCATCCTGGCGCCTAACGAGTCGTATAAAACACGGCAGCTTGTCCCCTTGGTAGCCACGGTGCACGCACGCGACTTCCTTGGAACTTGTCTTTTCGTCAATGAATGGAACGAAGAAGGGGCGACGGAACGCCCTCCGCGGGCGAATTTCACATCGCAAACAGCTTGATTAGAATCTGCTTAATGGATCGAGATCGATCGTGGTCGTGAAAGGGGACGGATTTGGGGGATTGATAGACGGGAACCTACTGCTTTAGGGTGGAATTGGCAATTAGAGACAGACTTTCGGCCGATTATGTGTGTTAATATTATCGTATACAGAGAATGAGATTGTCAAGGAAGGGACATGAGTTTCTAACGGAAACAATTTAATTTTACGAGTTCTGCTTTTTGGGGGACGAGAAGAATAATGCAAAGGTTAGATTGCGAAGGAGTTCGGCACGAAGAATAATAGTCATTTGTGTTTCATATTTGTAAAATGATGACACCTTTATGCTCTGAAACCTTGAATTGTGTACCTGCTGTACTGCGAAATCGGAGTAATTATTACGACTACGGCTCTGTCTTTCTAGTTAAAAATATTATTACTAAATAATGACAATTCAAGCTCAGCAGAAAAAGGTCACCATTACAAACTCGCCATAAACTTAAGCCAGGTGTATTTAAATTACATTACTCTGAACAAAATTGTCGGGCAATTGTTTGCACCTCTACTAAAAAGAAAAGACGAGCCTCTATATGTACGTTACGCTCCCACTAATGCCCACCAGAATTGAAGATCCACTGCTAACGTATGAACAGTTGGCCTCCAAATGTTGTATACCCCAAATGTACCTGCACACAGCAGCGGTATAGACATACATGCACACGCATGATATTCCGCGCATCGATGGCTTGGAATTAAGATTCTGCAGCTAGGGAACAGAATTTCATTATTCAACTTGTAATTAAATTACACTCACTGGCATCCTCCATTTAGATAATTCAACGAGCACGACGCTTGTCGTAATATGTGCGTCTAGAAGTCCGTGCTATATTAAAGACAAGTGTGTTTATACACATAGGCGTTGAATTACAATCCGCAGTGTCGCAAACTCAGATTAAGTTTCAAAGACACATGCAAAGAATAAATCCTTTATATTACGTAAGTAAACCGCAGAAATACATCTGGCTCGCGACTATTGTCCAAGTACAGGTTGCTCGAAATTAGAAAATAACAGCCTGATACAGTTTATGTATGCGCTCGCGAGGCGAGGAAATCGCGATAACAAGTAATTACAAACAAGCAGCTTACGTGTATATAGATGTATCGATACCTTTGTTCCACCGGAAAATTCGTTTCGGTAATATTTCAACGTTTCGCGTTCATTTACGAGCTATTCATACCTCACCACACCGAAGCGTTTCGTATCGTTCAACTTCTGTGGCACAAAAGACTTGCGATTCATTTATTTATTCATGCGAGGGAACGGGATGTCTCTCATTGTCGACGATAATATCGCGGATAAGCGTCAACAGAGGAGAAACTAAGTGGACAAACTGGCCGATAAAATAAAATAAAATAGCCTTTGGGGTAGACGATTTGAAAACATAGGCAAAATCGTGGTAAAAGCG
Organism: Nomada ferruginata; assembly: GCA_963583965.1. NCBI lineage: Eukaryota > Metazoa > Arthropoda > Insecta > Hymenoptera > Apidae > Nomada > Nomada ferruginata. Next base: position 17,388,127 of record OY757213.1, read on the forward strand.
CGACTAACGTTTGTGCATGTAGCGGTTGGACTATGGGATCGGATAAAGTAAATGGTATTACCTACACACATATCGTTTTGCATAATTAGAAGCCATTCGCTAAATTATAGATTAGTTACTGCAAATTATAGTTTCTTCGATATATTTTAGTCTTAGGTTTGAGTGAAAGGTAGAAGATAAATTTAATATCGCTGGGGGTAGTACCAAAACGTGTTCACAACAAAAAGGACACTTCATTTCCCTTTTCACCCAAGAACTATTTCATTCCTTTCCGGCAAATGAATAATTATAAATACAATTTACCATTACTTCTCCGCTAACGAAACGCATTAAATGTTATCATTTATACATTGCACCAATATATTTAAGAAGTGTAATAAATGAAATATTTGCAAAGGTTCATACCAGCAAAACAGTCATTCGAACTGCAAAAGGTTATGAACTTTGAATCATACGCAAAGATAGTATGTAGATAGTTTTCATTTTGATCAATTCACGCCTACAAATTTGCACAAACATTTGCATTTGTAATTGTACAAGAAAGAACGAAACTTTGGATCAAACGTAACATCTCTTTGAGTACATATGTATCTGCCGGAAACTGTCTCCCCTATTCGTACCGTTTTCATCGCCACTCAGGCACCGTTCGACATCGTTAAATTTCGCATCGGTTTTAGAATATTCACGCAGACGGGTATACAATTTTCACAGAATTAGAAATAACATTGCGCGACCGTTCCTGCACCCCCACGAGAATCGTAAACAGATAGATTTTATGGCAGGAGGTACTTTAATATGCGCTAGGACCGTCCGCCTAATGTAATGATTATTAATTGCCACGCTGACAATATTCACTGCATGGGAACACTGGCGCCATCGCCGCTTGCAGCTGCACCAGTTTTATTAGCGTCCCGACGACAGTTTGGAAGGTCTCCCAACAAATATATATACATCTTGGTAGGCGAATAGTAATTGTTGTTTCGAAGTTGCCACAGCGCGGCGTCGACAAGCAGGACATAAGCTTCTCGGCTAATGTGGTCTGTGCCTTAGTTTATCCCCGCTAAGTGCGAGCATGGTGAGCGTCGTCGTTTCTAATGCCTCAAGTGGAACCTTCTACCACTGTTCCTCCATCTTTCACCCTTCCCTGCCCGTCGAAATCCACACAGATGTCGCTTGAATGAGGATATTTGACATATGAACCTCTCACACGCAAAGCGAGAATGATGAAAGGATGCTTGCAATTTGCACATATACAGCTACGTGAATAAATGACTTCTTTTATTGGTTTGCTTCACAGCAGCGTATAAATACATTTTAGGAACGTCATGAATTTGAGCAAAACTTTTGTATTTTTCGTATTAATTCTGCGCGGTGGTATTCTTATCTTCATTTTTAAAGGACTCGGTTAAACTCGCAGAAAGTCCTGAAAAAATACTACGATATTAACGTAGCTAGAATTTATTCCGTTAGAATATTTTACATATTCCCATTTATAATAGGGAGGTTCCGGTCTAGGAGTGTAGAAACAGTTCATTTCTCGAGAATTTTTTTAGAACGTATCTCACAATATATATCTTCTGAAGATATAAAAAGTTGTGCAATTTTTTTGTTCATTCAAGTACCTATTGAGTGCCCTAGACGTTTTTCATACTGGCGTTCGAGAAATTTCCGAGACAGTGAACCTCGCAAATTGAAAACAAAAAAGAAACTTTTTAACATTTTCTGACAATTTAAAGTTAAACATCCAAATTAAGCCTTTTACCCATTTTTGCGCAATTCTACATCCCTTAAAAATTAGTAATTTTGAAAGAAAAACTGGTACCATAAAGCAGTAAGCTGACATTCTACAAAGTGGATCGTCGACACAGTGTAACGACACTTCACACTATTTCCCGTAAACTTTCAACCCTTTTTATCAATTTATCACCTGGAGCAGTATATGGTAACGATATTAAATTAAAAAGGAAAACGCGTCGAACGTGTAATGCATAGATCTTTCGCGGTTAAATAAAGTTTCAACTGCTATATACACATTGACCGCACGTCGCGCGTGGATTGCTCTAAATCGGTCTTAAGTGGGATAAGTAGAGGAGCGTGCAAGGACTGTCAAGTGTAACGTGACGATTCTTCAATTTTTCTCGTTATACCTCTCTCATTTTCTACTTCACAGCTTCTCCACTGTGGAGGTGCGGAGTGCAAGGCGGTCGAGTAAAAAAAAGTAAAAGAGCCCGGCCGAGGCGGACGGAAAAGAATGAAACTAATTGCGGTGCCGTCGACGAATGACTCTGTAACGACGACGACAGCTCCGTTTGTTCGATCGAGTCCCGTCGTCTCCTGGCGTATTCTCGGTGCTGTAAATCTTTTTATCCGTAAGATTCTAACGACGTCACAGCAATCGTCGCAACTGTTTCTCCTTCGCTAGACGTCGACATTGTTAAGTCGAACCGGTGCGTTTTCAACTTTCTCTTCAGCTCGTATCGCTGGGTGTATTTTAAAGAACGGATGCCGGTTTAATGGTACAGCTGATTATATTGCAAGTAAAGGGCAAGCTTAGCTTCCCGATCATCATGGTTGACATTGGTCTTTGGTATATTATTATATATGATCAATGCGGGAATAATAAAATATATTGATATCCATGTGGATATTAATATTACTCCTTAATTAATTTAATTTCGATGAAAATTGTTTCGTCGGTATAAGTATCCTCGTCTCAATTGAATTGGGTGCCAATTGTATCTTCCTAAACATTCTTACGATTGTAAAAGTCAACAACAATTAATTTCAGGTATTAATAACTTAGAAGTAAATATAGTGGGTACTGCGCAGCTACGATACACTGTAAGATGGAAACTATTGCAAGGTCCGACCGTCTAATTAAATGATAAAGTTGGTACATACATAGGTATAACCAAATACCTGTTACAATCGTTTGGCTTGCGCAACAGCACAGGCAAGTACAGTTCATGGGGCCCAGAACAATGTTAATACACATCATGAATGTAATATTGCAAAAGTTTCCGTCCACGCCGACAAGAATTTATGTACGTGAAGCATAAGAGTTATAAACGCCGCACTGAATCGAAAGTCAGATCGTTTGCCAAATAACTTTTTCTCGTGTCGAGCTGGCCTCTCCATTAGTATCTATATATCTCGCAAGGGTTTACATTCAAACATCACCGCTGTATACGCGGACCATTTCTTTCACCTCCCGGATCCGTTTCGGCCGGCCTCCCCCCAAGAAACCACCGCCAGCAAACACAAACCCAAAGTGTTTCGCTAAACGAAACGACATTCCCTAATTTTTTTGCCGGATCTCGGTTAATTTACAAGCGACCTGGGGCCTGCCAAGAAGAGCGCCCGATTCGCGAGCAGATAAGACGACAAGTTCGATACGCGCCGCGCCGGTCTGTATGATTTAGATATCGCGTCCCCGTGGCAGCCAAGTTATCCCTTCTCTTTTTTTTACATCCCTCGCAGCTTGTTTTTTCCCTCCTCTCTCTCTCTCTCTCTCTCTCCATATATATTTTTGTCCTTTTGTTATTTGTATACCGAAGCAAGCCGAGATGCTGCAGTACCAGCAGCAGCGTCGCCGACAGTAGCAACAGCGGTGACAGCAGAAAATCTCAAATAAATCCTTTCGTAATCCCGCATCGCTCCTTTCAGCCAGTCCGGATTTCCACTACTCGCTTTTATGCCACCTCTGCACCCTTCGAAAACTCTCCCCGCTCCCGTTATCTGTTGCCTTCTTTCCACTTCTCCCATCTCGCTCCCTCCATCCGTATTTCCATCCAGCTTTTCCTATTCAACCTGTCTATCCCGGCTACCCCACCGCTTTGCCTTGCCCCCCCAACCCTTTCCCTGCCAGTTCTCTCTTTCTCGATCCCCGTGCCTCGAATCTCCGCGTGGTACCCGCTCACGTACACCACGTAGCTCGTTCTGCCGTTTCGTTTACTTTTTCCGTATGGCCGTCAATAGCGACTTCCTGCCTGCATTCACGGCCACCGTCATTACGATATCTGGCGACGCAGACGAGCATTCGTTCCGACGAGCTCGTTCCGAAACAATTTTCGCAGCAGCCGGCACACCGTGTCCTCGTCGGAATTGGATATTGTAAGGTCCTTACCGAGCCTCCGGGGACAGAGAAAAACGCGTTTATTCCGCGAACCTGCACACTTCTATTTCATCGTGAGCTGCCTCGACGAGTTTCTGGGTTACCATATCTATTCAACTCCTCTCGGCCCCTCTCTCTTTCTCCCTCTCGATCTCCCTCGCGCTCCCTCTTCCCGCCTGTATCTCTGTCTCTCTGTGGAATATGATAAATTTGGTTTCGGCACGGAGGAAACGTCTCTTATCAAGATGAACTTGTATTACACAGTATGGAGAAAATTAAAAGGGCCCACTGGAGTCTAATGCGGTGACTCGTACGGGGAAATTTTGTTGGTTTTTTTTTTTGCCAGCCATATAGGTACACTCGAGCATATTCGGAAGAAACAAAAACGAGCGTCTGCGCGTTACTTGGGTCGTTCGAGCGGTTGTATTATTGTCGGGACAGTATCGCGAGGGCTTATTGGGGCGGTATATTCGCTTCTTACCGCGATGCAAAAGGTATCTCTATTTGGCAAGCACGCGAAGAAAACCGTGGAATGTTTTTCGGTTCTCTTTTCTTTCTTTTAGATGGAAGAATCCTTAGACGGAAAGAGAGGTAGAAGAAGAGAGAGAAGAGCCGTGTTTCTAGGCTCGCGTTCTGTCACTTCTATCCGGCTTACGTTAAGCCACTTTTTATGCTAGCCCTTATTCGAGGCTTATCGTGACAAGATGAATGCAATATGATATCAAAAGAGGTAGAAATTCCATAACGGGGTACACACAGTTCGGTACAAAGGAGACGGGGCCCTCTTCGATATCTCGACGCTCGACCCCTGCCTCCTACTTCGCGAATTTTATTGCAACCCCTCCGGGGACCCTGTTGGACGTTCAAAATGGAATCCTTCGAATTAGATGTCGGGGAAGCCGATTTTATGTAATAAGATATTACTCGTTATTAAATTTGTTTCGAAAAACACGCTTCATCTCAGACCGAATGAAAGTTTTAATTTAATTTTCAGAATAAGTGTGTAATATTGTTGGGCAAGTGTTTGGGAGACGGTTGTTTCTTTCGACACTTTTGTGTACTGAAGCAAACACGAGTGATGATAGTACACATTTTACAAAATTATAACAAATCGATAGTGTTGTAAAGGTAATATGGTTGCTATTTAGAAAACGGGGCAAAATTGGTTATTCTCGAGACAAATGGTGCAGTAATTTCTGCTAGATATGTACCGCACATTAGGTACTCAATTTTTTACTTACATTTTTAACGTGTTAATTTCTTTTTAATATTTTTAGTAAATATTCGATAATAATAAGAAGAAACGAATGTCTTAAAAGAGCGGCAGTTTCTTTACAGATCAAACTTGTCAAATGTAGCTTTGTTTAAAACTCAAATTAATTAACACAGAAAATTAGTTCCTCGTAAGAATTTCCTATGATTCCAAAATGAATAATGACACTTGCATTTGGCATGGCTCAAAAAGAAAGCACTGTGCAAGAACATAATCACAGTGAGCCTCTAAAATTCATAAGTGATGGTATTCACTAACCGTATTATTTCTGTTAAAAGGAACAGAAATAAAACAAAAGACAATTTTCTTAGGACACAAAGTCTGGCAATAAGAAACCTTCTACAAAATCTCATCGTTCGAATCTCCTACGGTTGACCAATTTCTCGAATTCATACGGATTTAAATACAATCAGAGCTGACCCGTTATCCTGAATGTTTGATAAACGTCGACGAAATGGGGTGCAATTTCATTGGGTATAGCAGGCCATACTTTTGAATTATCCGAGACAGCGACTTAATTAAGGGAGAGGAGAAAAGACTGGCCTATAAGCTTCGAGCACAATGGTCACGTCGTGTTTGAACGGTGGGGAAGGAATCGGTCGACGCAAAGAAAACGACCAGTATTAAGGCTACGCAACATAATTTCTTTCGCTTTTATCGCAAGACTCGGCTTCGGACGCGAGGAAATGTTTTAATTCACCAAAATTTTAATTAAATTATTTGATCGCCTACGGCATATTATTAGACTTGCCGGTAATTATATCAGAAATATGAATCAGAAAAATGTATGCTGCTCGAGGAATTTGTACAAACTATTAATTATTAATTCTTCGTGAATTCTATGCTCTCCAAGTGTAGTGTTAATAATACAGGTGCATCCTCCTGTCCTCGTAGGTATATAGATTAAGAGACCTTTGTACTTATGCTTAGGTATGCTTTTGTATTTTATAATTGCACCGTAATTTTTTAGAGAAAGAAAGATCTGTAAATTAATGACACTATGAGCTGCAATGAGGCACGCTAGTAATGCTTTTGGCAGTTTCTAAAATAGTCGGGGGAAAATTCAGTCTCTTGTTTTTTACTCAACGGAAGGTATTTTTTAAAATATATTGTTCGTTACATTTACATTGATATCTTCCATACTTTGATTTCGTGCAAAAGCTGAATGAAATTGTCAAGATAGAAAGTACATATTGAGAATGTATACCAAAAAATTCAATTCATTATGGAAAGTATACGCTGTACTTCATTTTGATAAAATTATGGACATTACTCGTTCTGTCTTTCTTGTTATTCTACATGTGGAAATATGTAATACAGAATATCCGCTTTCGAATATTTTATCTTCAACATTTGGATACCGCGTATAATTATGAAATGGATTTAAAAAAAGATATATTTGTCTGTTGTATTACATTCACAAAATCCTGCATTGCAGGATTCATATACTATTTATTTTACGAAATTATAAAATCCCATTAAATTCTAGCTGCTTTGTTGCAGTTAGATTTAATCAAAGAACTTATTATTATACGAATAACCTCCAACACTCACAGAAACGATTTCACCCCGGCCGACTGTCGAACTACATACATACCTACATACTTGCATGTTTCACGTGCTTCAACAGCTCAACGAGGAGCACAAGTTATACATACATAATGAATTTGAGTATCGAACCAATCCCCGAAGTACAAGTTCCAGGCATATAAAAGCAAATTGAATCTGTTCGCCTAAAACTTCACACCGTCGAACCAATAAATTGACAGCTTCTACCAAAACTGGCTTCACTTTTAAATCACGACGACAAAATGCGCGAAAGACGCGACAGGGTGCCGGTAATTAGGTGGAACGTTCTACTGCACAAATTTGAAGTAACTGAACTTTCTAGAAGCTCACTGTTGAAAGCAATAGAGCTCAGAATACTATCATACGTTATCGTTCCCTGTATCGAATTCACAAATCTGTACTCGGTGCATGGCAATGCTCCATTTAAGGCCACTTCGAACTCTCCGCGCAACGACATTTACTCAGAAAACAAAAAATTTTCGCTCGTGGAACCTAGTAAAGCTAATATCAACCGCGTTCGTTCGTTCATTTTCGATGTGGCTCGCGTTCGATACCTGGTACCGGCATTCTCGGTAAAAATTCAGTAAGCCCGGCGTGCTAAAAAATGGACGAAACTACAGACAAACCGGCCGATGGAAAATTTACACGGTTCGCGCAGAAAGGTCGACCGGAGCGTTTCAGCCGTGGAATATAACAAATTCATTCCAAAAGCACCATAAACGATTCCCGGTTCAGCCAGCGGGGGCGGGGGTGAGTGGCCACCGAAGGTATTCTAATTTATTAAAACGTCGCAGATGTGAAATTCGAGCGGATCTTGCACTACAGTACTGTTACCCCCCCCCTCTCTCTCTCTCTCTCTCTCTCCCTTTTTCTTGCACTCGTGCCTGGAACTTCTCTCCGTAGTTTCTCCGCTTCCAGAACGGTGTAAAATTTTCAAGAGCTCTTGCGCAAACGAAAAGCATAGTCGGGTTGGCTGTGCGGAGCTCGAGTCTACCATTTGCACACGTTCGACCGTGTGTAAACGTGTAGTCTGCGCGTAAAACGACCACGGTGGCCGGCGAACGGTGTACGAAAAAGACGGAGAAACGTAGGGTGGGACTGAGAGACAGGGAGAAGACGGCTGGCAAGGGATACGCGGCATAAGAATCTAAAAAGACCGAAGCGAAGACTCGACGACGAAACGACTCCCGTGGGCTTTCTCCAATCAGCCAGTCTCACTCCGCCACGCCGCTATATACGACTAAAATGCACTTCGCCTCGTGTATTTCTGACGTAGCTGCTCGCATACGTGCAAACTCGTTAATGTACCGATTCCACCACCACCACAACCACCACCACCCCTGACCCGAATGTGTACAAACGGTAGCCAGCTAGTCGACCAGGCAACGGTGGGCAACTTTTATACGCTCGTATGGATTCCATTAGTTATCTTTATGCGATCTGTTAATGCGCTGTGAAAAAGAGGAAAAGTCCCCGGAGAGTGTTTCTGTTTGGCACATTCGCCGTTTCTGCTTCTTATACAACTGTCAGCGACCTTGCGTTACGCATTAAGCAAGACACTCGAGTCGTTTTCCGCAGCTCGTTTCGTGAGCCCAGAATGGCTCGGTATATAACTCGCTGTGGTCTTCGTGTCCTTTCTTGCTTTCTCTTTTTATTGTTCATACCTTGCAAAATACCCTTTCGCCGATGTTCAGTCAGTAAGTCTTATTAATGCAGCTGTCGCGATGCACGCAACAGACAAAATGCAGATATTCTTTGCATAAGTGTTTCGTTGTTTTTATTGTATTTGTATTTTGGATAATGTATAATGTTTGGGATGTTGGTGGCGAGAATCCTGTCGTGTAACTTTTATTGGTGGACGCTCGCCTGAACGTGGGGCGGAAAATTTTTCAGCTGTTTCGCTTGAACTTTGCGCTGCTGGGTGAATTTTTGACGATGTCCACGGGGAATGCTTCACTTTATTATATCAGCGATGTTTTTAGCTATTCACGGGCCAAGCGCGCACCCCCTGCTTCGCGCAAGATTATTCGAGGGAATTTGGAAAAAGTAGTGCTCTGGGTTGCGATGTTTTTAACCTCGGGCGCAATTTTGTATATTGCTTGTTCATGATTATTCAGAGTCGAGGGATAGAATCAAATTGCCTTAAATAATATAAATTAAAAATTAAAGGAAATAATACATTTTAAGTATTAAAATCGGTCATTTCGGGAATGGGTTGACCAGGGTTATTTCCTTGAATTTAAATTGATCACAGAACAATAATAAGAACAATAATTGGACACCTTTCCCAATAAACATCAATGTTTGGAAAATAACGCGTACAGTATAAATGAAACTTTTAATAGTCCCTGGGTATGTTTATAATATCTACAATATTGTCTCGGTTCTTGTTTCTAAATTTAAGTAGTACAGATCAATAATAGGAACTGTTCCACTGTTGCGCGTTACTGCGTTGCGACAATTCAAATATATAGTAATCAGATCTTACGTTCATTCCCTCTTCGCTCAGTCACAGTATTGTTTCCAAAGACAAGGGTAGTAGATAAAAATAAGCATAGTCAGTGACAATTATTAATGAAATGCTAACAAGCATTGCACTACGTATAAAGCGGTGAAGAAAATATTTCGCAGCGCTTTGTTTATACCTGATATCTGGTTAAGAACTTGCGCAAATTAACATGTATTTTCAACAGTGAACCATTGCAAAGACATTATATTTAACATATTACGAATTTTCCTATAAAACCAAGTTTCAAGAAGAATTCAGTAATAAATAGACTAAACAGAAAGTTCTAAAAGAGAAGTCAAGATAAAATGTACTTCAGATAAATAATTTATAATTTAACATAAACGTTCTATTCTCTTTTGTTCCATTTCTCTTCGATTGGTACACGTATCGATGCTAACCACGTGTTACAATTATGCTTTACCTAAAACACCTGCAAAACACTTACGTCCATACTTTATTTTTTGTTTCAGGTAAGCAGACTAGCATGTTTCATCGCGTAAGTGCTATTTACGTTCGATATAAGTCACAATAAACGACGGCGCAGATGTAACAAGGTAACGAAGGTAGCCATAAGAAATGTTAGTAGTGAAACACCATAATTAACGAAGTATCGATCGTTCCACTCGCAATTGTGGATATTACAGTTGAACATGAATATCCAGCCAATTGGTAATGCATCTCGTATAACATCTCCGCGAGTAATTAGTAATTACACACTAGATTATTAGCCAGGTAAACACATATTTGATTAAACTGCATTCGCGGCGTATTGTAACGACCATTGCGAATTCACCGTGCTTAAATTACTACTCGAATTATGCTCCTACATCCTCTCCAAAGTCCTACAGTTCCCCAGCAACTATTGCACTTCCATTCAAGTGCCAATAGAACGAATCGATAGTGTATGGTTTCGTGGGTTCAGCATCTTTGGCAATGCAATGTAGGTATTGCAAGCACTACTATTGGTCTACAATATTGTTTCATTAGATATGAACAGTTATGAGCACAGTAAAGGTTCATTCCCCCTCGCAAGATATGCGTTTAATTTTTTTTGAAACTGTGAAATCAGGAGTTGTGTATATTTATTAACCAGAACTCATACGTAGTTCTTTTAATCCTGTACAGCAGTGATAAGCAAACTGCGGCCCGCGAAAACATGTGACACGCGGGCCACGCGTGATTTAAACGTATACCCTTTTACACTATAAGATGTATTGTATATTAGTATGTATATGTTAAAAAAACAGAAGAAAATTTTGCTATAAATCAAATAAGAAATGGCTAATTTGCGTTTTAAATTAAATTATTCGATTACTATATTTGAGTATTTAATATTGCGGCCCGCGTAAAGTAGTAGATGTCAACGTTTGGCCCACTGCGAGCCAAAGCTTGCTCACCACTGCTGTACAGTATTTTATCGTTCACTTTATAACCTTTCCTTCCGGCTTTACAAATACACAGCTTTTATTTTACTCGATCATCCTTTCTGACACAGATTTAATCTCCTATTTTTTGTCTAATTTGATCATTTTCTATGGTGAAAAATATCAAACATTCGCCCGAGCACTATTCGTTCTGTCATGTACATTTATATTGTATCGTTCAGCAAACGCCACAGGAAATCCGGTCTACATTTTTTACGCGTATAAATTCAGCCTTTCGTACAGCCCAAGCCGCATCTAATATAAATTAATGCCAACGATATTAATTACAAGTAAGATCGTATTCGTGTTTCACGTGATGCGATTTAAGATTGCAGAATTAATTATATGACACGTGCGAACAGCTTTAGGCAAAATATTATTCCGCGGTCGAGCCGTCCAGGAATTTTGACGATGCTTCGTCTTCTAAAGACGACCATTCGTTACTCCAACAGACGGGCGCTTCAATGTCCCAGTTTAACGTGCCCGAAGAACGGACCGCGTCGTATCTCGTTCGCAGCATACCAATTCCATCGTGCGGCATTTTCTAGCTCGTTCGCTCACGAGGTAATGCGCTTCACGCACGGCTACGTGATTACGCGGAATTGAATTTAAAGGTGGAAGCGACAGAAGTAGGAGAGGACGACAGAGTTGGGAAACGAGGGACAGTGGCGGCGCGTGAATCGATCGGTCGACAACGGGACAACAGACAAAGGCTTTCGAACTGGTCGAACGGAGATTGTTTCCACATTGCACGCTCTAAGACGCTCCAGAACGATTCGAGGCACGGACAATTAGGCGTTCCGGATCGATCGAAGCCGCAGGAGCCGATGGATCGGTCGGACGCGACGTTGGCAAACTTTGTGTGTTCCCTTGCCGGTCGTTATTGCCAATGCACGCAGACTGTTCTCCTATCCGCTCCCTTTCGTCCTGTATATATATGCCCAGCTTCTCCCATTACTTACGGATCCGCAAATACGAGGAGGTTGACAAACTCTGTACACGGCCAAGGTATTGCCGCGCAATTGACCCCGTATCCCGTCCGTGTTACCCTCTATGATATTAAATTAGATTTCGCTGAAATTGGACCCGTCCCCGAAAATTGCGCGAACGCACTATCTCGGCTACAGAGTACTCTGCCTGCTGCTTCTTTATCTTTCCGGAAATTAATACCGAATCTTCTGCACTGATACCGCGGAAGATTGGCGCCGCGCCGCAGTGGCACGAAACCATAAGAGCGCGAGCTACCTAAGTTCAAAGTTTCGACCTCATTGGCAATGTTACGGGATTTTGGGCAGAGATTTTTTATATCTGTAGAGTGAACTTTGGTGTGGAATTTGTAGAGTGAAAAAATCCATGGTTCAGAACGATCCTATTATTTTCTGAAATTCTTGAACTTCACCTCGCTGTATTTTTCAGTGGCTTGTTTGAAACAAGAGGTCAGTCATCTAACAGCAATAAAGAAGGGCTGAAGTCAGTGTTTTAAAAGCCATTAAACGCGCAGTTTACTTACTAGGGCAATGTGAAAAACAATTACAGACCAGAGAAAATATTAGTTAGGTGGTAGCATTTTGATTAGAGAATATTTTACAAAATATTGCAATTAATATAATGCAGCAAGGGAGCAGTTTATCAGAATCAGAGTCTGCGGCTTAAAAAGTATCTAAAATTCCCCTTCTCATAATGAATAACGTATAAACGTGATACTTGACTTTCTTCTAATTTTCTTCGCTGAACAAAATGTCTGCAACTAGTATATTAATCCATAGTCCACTGTTTGCAATTATTTATCACAAGATTCCTATAAACTCAGCAAACATAGATGCCACCAACTAACCTTCGACTTCCATAGTTACGTCTAATTCGAACGGAAAGTTATGCAAATCTTAAACATCCACTCAGAGCGTGCTACCTCTCACGAGTCGTTCTCGGCACGCAATTAACCAAAGTGACCGCGTTAAATTGTAAAAGTAAAAAGTTCTCTCCGCTCCGCGTAACAAAACCAATCAGCAACCAACCATAATTCCCGACGACCCCAAGAAATTTTGTCAATTTTCTCCTCCCCGTAAGCCCCGCCCGTAGCCACGCTAAGCTCCTCCAGGATCACGTAGAAGACGAGAGATTTCCATCCGTCGCGCCGATGGATGGTTTCGCGTGTCGTGACTGAATTCGAATCCGAATCGCCCAGGGAAAAGCATATAACTTCCTAATAAAGTATTTAGTGGACGAACGGAAGCGCGATCGGGCTGGTTACGGGGTTGGTGGGTACGGGTCTCGAAAGCCAACGTTGTAGAGGGTGGTGTACGGCGGGAGTTTCAGTTTCAGGGTGATCTGTGGCTCCCTCGTCGTGAGAATCGATGCCGCCAGCCGGCCAATAACCATACATCGTACGACTATCACACCCCTGGGGTATACACTGGCGCACATACCACATACCGTGCTCTCTTTTCCGCTTTTCGACCCCCAGATAGTCGTAGGCACGCGTGCTCCGACTTTTGCAGGATCTACGTTTGCATCGCCCACCGCCCGCCTTATTACGAATAGCGAGCTGCGGCTCGAGAAAGATCTACGGAGTACTCGAGTCATTACTCGATCTCCACCCTTACCAGAGATTCAGGCGGGTCTGGATGTGTTGTACACCTCTGCCCCATAGACGGGATTCCGATGACGCGTGATTCGTTGGCGAATGGACTGGCTTGATTTCGCAGATAGGCCTTCGTGCGGTGGTTCCGTGTTCTCGTTATTTTAGGGAGGACGTAGGGCGATCGGAAGGTAGATAGGGGTGAATGAGGGGCACCGTTTTGTAGATTAAAGGTGTGCGTGCTATACGCGTGATTTTCTTTCTTTGCAAGTTTGCTTCGAGATTGTTCGAGTATGTAAGGCGGTTGTCCGTTTAAATTTCAAGATAAGGCGGTTTTCTTGTAAAGTTGGTAGAATTTGTTGTTGGAAGTGTATTCAGACGGTAAAAGTATGTTGGAGACAGACTTATTGAGATTAATGGGGACTTCTGGGACGCTACGTTGTGATTTAATATTTGGAAGAAATTATGCCGGAGGACATAGTATTAATATTGCACTGCAGTTCCATGAATAGTTCACAAAAATAACAAATGCGTTCCATAAGAATATCTATGAAACTGAAGAATATATACATAGACATGTAAGTACGTATACATATGTACAAATAAATATACCTTAACTTTTGCCTACAGCAGTCAATTGAAATTGCAAGAAAGAGCGAGGCTGTATTTTGAGAAACATTACATTTCGAAGAGCTTGGGTAAGGTGGGAATAATAGTCTGTAAAATACAATTTCTTACGAGGTCAATTCAATTTTTATTAGCAAAGTTCCACTTTCTGCAGAAAATGGTATTACGCTATCCTTTTTACGATCACATTTTCACAGAACAAAACAACACATGTATATAGTGATGTTTCCTTTACAAAGATACTAATACTACGTCTCAGCAAATGGGAAAAATACATTTCGTAATATAAAATTATATTGTAGTATGTATGATACCTACTTCGTTTTCTATGAGACTCCTGAATTTTTCGGTAGAACGAGTGTAACATATTCGATAAACCAGAATGATATTATTTCTTTGTATCTATAAAGGAAATCGATGTTCAGGGAATAAAAATATTCGTTTTCGCAAGAGAATGACGTTACATACTGTTTCTTGCAGGGTCATCAATTTCTTCATTATTTGTAAAGGAAATATCATACACAAGGTAACATACAATTGCGCTATAGCTTTCTGGTAAAATTACATAATACCATAATTCTCCATGATAAAGGGGAATGATATTTTCAAACCAAAGTAATATACAATATTTATACGATGAAAAACGCGTACATACTGGTAATTTGGATAATAGTTTCTGCAATATCAAGAAGCAAGATATTCTCCCATAGCTTTTCTAGTTTTACGATCACACAATGACCCACCTATTTTTACTACGGCGTTGAAAATAATTTCATCGCTGCCTTCCAGCTGCTTTATTAACTTTCCTAAGACAATTTTGCAGACATTTTGTAGACAAATAACATACAACCTACTATCTACCGCTAAAAAAATTAAAAAAAATAAATTCCTCGTGGCCATAGGCGTTTCTGTTCTTCTTTCAAAATCCATACCAGTGTGCGCTCCTAAGGGGTGATCGAACGAGGTCGAAACATTCGTCATTTTTCTTCAAAGCGTCGTGCAACAAAGATCTCTGCCCGATCTGCCTGTCCGTCGGCTCGTCGTAAATATTCATAGACGCTTGGCGAATGGAACGGGCCCGCATGACAAACGATCTCAACCTTCACCCGAATTTCATTCCTTGATACTGCGTAATTGGAAGTCACTCGCGGCAAATTGGATGCGGCGAAGATGAGTGGCTCTCGCGATTCGCGTTGACTATTCGGAATCAGAGAAAGAGAAAGACGGGATGCCGCGATCAGTCTTTGTCCTGTCGAGGGCACCCTCCACCAATCACTATCTCATTTTCTGGCACCTGTCATACTTTGGAAAATTGCGCCCTCTCCGGCGTCGAAATTGGAGGTGTAACCGTCATTGTAATGGGAATATTGAGAACAATGAACTTTTCAGTATAATAGGGAATAACGACGGGATGCCATTTTAACACATCCTGTTTGTGTACGCATCGCTTGATGTAATTATTAAAGTACACAATTATTGCAAGTTCTTATTACAGTGTCAAAGAATTTATATATTAACTACTTTCCTTGTATTTCTAGCATTTTAGTCGCCATAGGATATAGCCGACGTCAACCCCATTTGTACCAAATGTAGGACTTTTTCGTCATTTTTAGTCATGATTATAATCGGACGCGTTGTCGTGTTAGTAAATGAATAGCAAACAAATCGATTTTTGCGGTTAATTGAAATTTGAATACCGTAGTTAAGCGGTTAATTAGTATTTTCATACCGCGGCATATTTGAAAATAAAGCGTTGCAAAGTAAAACAGCCAGGCAACAATTTGTTAATAAGTAGGTAGTTGCGTAAAATGTACGAGAGTGTTGCTATGAATATACGTATAAATCATTTGCAATTATTTAGCTGTATTTTAACATAAATAAATTATTTTAAATAATGTCTACTCGCCACATTGTTTGGTCATCTGAAACACATTTCCTTTCGAAACAAAAAGGCCCGGTTGTCGAATTCGCGTTTTAAAAAAAGATTGCAATAGCATCAGCTTTCAATATTTCAAAAAAACACTTTCATGTTGTCGTCCTTGGACAGATAAAAGATTTATAAAGTAGTCCATTAAGAATAGAAGAGAATAGAAAACTTCATGCTCAACTACTAAGCATATGTATACAAAGCGACTAAAACTGTTGTTTCGTTGGCGGGATTAAAATTTAAGCAGGTGTGTATACATACGCCAGTATGTCGATCACTTTCGTGAGAGGAGCTACGTGATTTCGAAACTCCGAAGCGGCAGCAGTTACAGAAGTCCTATAAATTGTTGCAGCCTCGCCGAAACTGTTTCAAAATTATCTACTTCGTGCCCTCGACCAAGATTCCGCCTTGTTCATACATCCACCTGAAATTCCTGCTTACAGACAGCCATATTAAATATATTCCTGAACACAGCAAGTTATTTCGAATAGAGCGCAGTAAATATTAACGCAGTTCTTACAAAATCGTTGCTCAAGTAACAAGTAAAAAAAAGCGTACATATTTTTATCATTTCATTCGATCAGTCCTAATTTTAAACCTTCATCACTGTCAGCGCTACGCTATTAAATTGAATAGACCTTATACGGTAACTGATACAATAAAATAAAATTAAAACAGACCGAAACCCACGAGAATATAAAATAGAGTTTAAATCATTTACACGATACCACGTTTCTAAACACCCGTTTCCTCTCCGCGAATATCTCCCGGTCCCGTTGCGATTAGCCAGAAATAAAGTTACGCTCGCGGACTACGGTCACTCGAGCAACCATAATGCGGTTTGAGAGGCACAACCGAAACAAAGTCGGAAGAGAGTACGGCGGAACGGGATATTACGGGGTCCGATTTACCATGAGGGAAGAGTTCGCGGTTCGAGATTCTCGTGAATAACAGGGAAGAAGGGCAAACCTTATATACAAGCAAGGGAATGAAAGAGGGACATGGGGGGAAATGTGAAGAGCACGAAGGAGTCGAGACGGAACGCGATAATTGCTGAGAAGGATAATTTAACGGGCGGCTCTTTTCCGCCTCGACTTCTGCTGAAATCCGCTCCTCTTTCCCATTCTTCTTGCACCACCGCCCACGCAGGCTGTTCTGTTTCCTTCTCCTCTTTTCCCCGTTGCCCTGCCGTGGTTGCTAAGTGAACGATAAAACTCGATCTGTCGTGTTACGTTGTCTGAGATAACTCTGCGATCGAATGCGTACGTGGTATCTGGAAAATAAGAGGCCCTTGGTATTTTTCTTCTTTTCCATCTTCTCTTCTCTTCGTTTGATTCCTCTGGAATTCTGTGCCGAATCGAGAAGTAAAGGAATAGAGCTCCAGTGATTTCAGTAAATCTGAGTAGGCAATATGATCGATAAGTAAATGTATTGTTTTCACTCGGTATTTTCACAGTGTTTTGTAAGGAATTCAGTACGGTGAGAAGTAGAAATTTCAGGGCAGCTTGAAAGCCTCTAAATGGTAAAAGGTGAACTTTTAATCTAACCGCTGTAAACCCTGCTGGAGCAATCTAAGCATTCGAGAAACTATCTCATTGCGCATAACGAAATCGAATTGAATTCACGGCCGTAGAAAACTTCTGATACAATTTCTCGGCTCCTTCTCGCTTATAGTAAACTTTCCGAATAACTCAGAGTGCTCGGTTTTTCCGATCGCCCACCATTAATCGATCCACCAGCCGGAATCCAACACTACCCTTTCCTTCCGGAAGCATGGCCATGCGAAACGGCAACAAATATCTGATAAGCAAATTCTGTAATGACGACGTTCTCCGCCGCTGTTCCCAGCTTCGTTTCCGTTGTCGCTCGTCGTCTGACACGTGGGGGAAAGGGGATAATCACCCCTGTCGTTGTATACAGCCTGTGTAGAACAGTACGATGTGTTTATGGAAATGACCCAAGCTTGTTTGATTCCTCTTTTCATCCGGCGTTCCCCGCCATTCGAATAACCTAATCTAACCCTTCCAATGGCTCCTTTTTCCTTCTCTTTCCTCTGCCGTCGCCGTCCTTCCAACTGCATTTTCTGCTCGCCGTCAACATTCTCTATCTACGTTGCCCTCTCGCCTCGTTTTGCCTCGTTTTTTTCGCACGTTCCGTCCTTCCGCGGATTCTCTTTGCCGCGACGCGGCGTGCCTGTGTTTCGCTGGAGAAATTCCAAGCCCAGCTGCAGCCGCTGTTTGGCCACGTAATTACGTGGATTCATAAGTTACGGTGCGGCACGCGTGCCACCCAGCCTTGTCTCTTTTCTATTCTTGTACCATCATTTAAATCAGCGAGAGGTCTTCTCCCTTTGCTTATCGTGTCGCCCTGTTACCGCCTCCGATGACTTTGCGCCGGATATATCACTTTCTTCCTGCCCACTTTCCTGCCCCTTTCTGTTCGACCCTCGTCCTTCGTTCATTACCTTTTCCCATTTCTATTCCTCCCCGATTGTCTCTCCGACGGCTCGTTATCGCGGTCTTTTTATCCCCGATTTCAGGCGCGAGCGAGCGGGCGTGCGTGCGCGCCTCTGCCACCGTACTCGCAGAAATACCGAATTAATTGTGCCTCGAGTTTCGCGAGAGTTTACCTTTTGCGATAAATCCGCTGGACCCGCCGTGAGCTTTAATGGAAACGCGAGCACGCCAACAGTTTCGGTTTAATGACCCACGGTCAAATAAAGGGTCGTGATTTCGCCGAACGCGACTAGAGGCTGCGGTGTCATATAATCGAATCGAATTATTGTACCCTGGCACCGTGTAAAGGGCACGACGGGTAATTGCGCGCTCGCGCAAACGAGACGTGCGTGCGGGTATTTTTTTTTTTCATTGCGCCACTTACCGACCGGTGAGGGCCGCGTCGATTTGATGTTACAAAAATGTCGAAGAGCACATTGTTTACGTAATTAGCGTCTCACTGGCCAGCTGTTGTTTGCGACAAATCGTGGAAATTGTGGTGCAATTTCCTCTCTCTCTCTCCCTCCCTCTCTCTCTGTCTCCCTCTCCCTCTCTCTCTGCCAGTTTATTAACAGGCCCTCCTAACCCCTCCTTCCTCTTTTTGCTGCCTCTCATTTAAACAAATCAATTCGCCCTTGCACACACGACGGGATTGACAAGTTCCATGTAGAGTAGGGTACATATACAGTAGGACCTCCCGTATCCGAACCCCCATTAGCCGAACGTTTTAATTTCCGAATATTCTGTGTGCAATGTATGTATAGTTTTCAATAATCGGTCGAACGAATTTTTATCGTAAGAATTTAGTGCGAAGCTAAAATATATGTATTATAATTTAGCAGCCGAGAAGATTTGGGACCCTTAAATACTAGACAAATTGTGAAGTCCCTTGATTTTTATTTAAATAAATGAAGTTTAGTATGAGGTAAGTGAACGCTTTTGTCTCCCTATTAGTTCGGATGTGGGAGGCTCTACTGTATAGTATTATATGATTAATCGGACAAGATGTACGAATTATTTATCCAGAACTATTGTTGTTACTATTGTTATTAATTTCGAGTCGCAGCTGGCGCGTACTAAAGGCAGAAGCATAGAAAGGTTTAAAGTATATCAGTTACACAAATGACAAATTTTATCGTACCTATCGTAAAATTATATCTGGAACGCTAGTTCCCAACGTTGTTTCACCTGCAATTGGAGAGCTTTTTAATATCACAGCGATGTTAAATATAAAATCTCACTCCAAACACATTTAAACGCCTAATAGGTAGGTACAGTAGTATATTCGTGCATAGCTGCAGTTCCATTATAAGATATTCAAACAGGTCAGTCGTACCTACTTTAGGATTTTCAATTTTCAACGGTCCCGATTTTTGGCCGAGAAGATCTTTCAGTCTTTGCTACGTCGAATACATTTAAATTTAAAATGTAAGTGGAATACCAGGTAGGTCAGCAATTTTGGTGGAAATAGCTAGGCTAATTCGGAGTAGTAGACTTCTGGCGTGTTCTCGCGCGTAAAGGATACGTTTACATTTGGAATCAAGGTAAATTTCGCTTTCGCTAGCTTGCAAGGGGTTCGCACAAAGAGCCGAAGCACACTCGTATTCTGCGAAATCGTGTGTGAACGCGTTGGAAAAGATGAAACGATGGCAAAAGAACCATGCCGCTCTTCAATTTTGATCGAACTTTTCGAGACATTTGAGAATTATATGTGACACGACGAATTCTTTGCATTATTATATCAAAGAGCAATAAATATGCAGTAATATATGTCGCACTTGACAACATTCTTTTCAATGTAAAGATTGTGCAATTAAATGACGCTATCATTGCTGCTGTATTGATGTTTACTCAATAGTATTACACTGTCGCGTGTCACAAATGAATTGCAATCAAAATATAATGCAGGAGAATTCATTTCTTCATGACTACAATTCAAATAAATATAATTACGAATACCGTTGTATTCAACTTCGAGAAATGAAATATTCCAGTGAAATGATCGACTGCTGTCGACGCTTCGCACACACCCCACGTCGCGTACAAGACAGATATTAAAACGCGGGGGAAACGCAAATCAGAGATAATCCCGTTTAAAGGCCTCGAACACACTACCCGCTCGAAATGCGATATCAGTCAGAAACGAAACGCTGAAAGCAAAAACGTGTCTCGATTTAAATCCCGTCCAATCGTATTTTGTCGCCGCTACCAACGAAAGATTGTACACACTCTAAATACGACGCGATAAAACAAGAGAGGAAAAAGGAGGCTGCGAAATGCAGCGAGTCGATAGGATACGCTTGTAATTTAAGCACTCATAAGGGGATCAATACAGATCGCCTTGAGCCACTCTGCGCTGTCTTCCCTTGGTTAACGTTCGCGGATTCTGCTTGCAACCTGTTGCTTTCCCACTTCTCTCCCGCCCTCTCTTCCCTTCGCGGCGTCCCAGTCGCAGCCATCTTCATCCCCGAGCGGAGTCCAGAGATGTATCCTGCACTTTAAAATCTTACTGCAGCGTCGCTCCTTCGCTCTTTCATAATCACCCCGAGGTATCCGTGCACTCGAGAGCGCGAAACTCGCGAAGTGCACATTTAAATTTGCTTACGGCACAGACCGCGATACGTACACCGAAGGCGGCGACAAGTTTCAGAAGGTATTTCGAGGGCTGCGGGGTATGAACCCCGGTGTTTGTTGGGATAACCTCTCGCGATTTCGTTGTGGAACGCAGCTGTTCTGGCGAAACTTGCGTTTAACCTTTATGCTACTTGTACGCCACTACAGCGGCTTCCGATTGTATCGTATTTCTGAATCGCACGTCGCTACGGTGGATCACTCGTTTCTCTCTCGTCGATAGCTGTCTAGATTATCGCCATGAAATCGTAATTGTCATGGCGAAATAAATGCCGTCTTGATTTCCATTTCTTTTTCGTTGGAACAACATTTTGTTTTTGCGCAGTCTGCGTCAATTTCGCCGTACAGTGGTATAGCCTCGCCGCCAGTCCCGCCCCAGCTGAGATATTAAAGATCTCTTCCCTCCTGCTTGTTGATTTACTTGTGTTCCCTTTTCTACCATTTTTCAAGTTTATTCCAGCGACCGTTCGCCACATAATGAAGTGTACACTAATTGACCGAGATCGTTGTGCTTTGCGATTCTGGTAATAAATGAAAGATACGTTGATTGTAACATTATCTTTCGCGCCTTTTCGACGTATGTCTATTGCGTAGGCTGCTCGAAGCCGATCGCGCCATAAAATCGCATCCATCCTCGTGTCCCATAGTCTCCGGCGGTTGAAGTTCCACGTATATATGTCGCGTCTAAGCGGGAAATTTACATGTCGCCGCGACGACGGCAGGTTGCATGTGACGGCGCTATACGTTAGCCAGCCGACGACAGGTCCGGTTGACATCTGTGTGTGCCGCTGTTACCGGTAAAGTCCTCGCGACCGACACCGCCGTCGGCCTCAAATGGAAATGGCCGTGCTGTGGATACAGAGCAATTTAACATTCATTGAAAGAAGCCACGGTTCCGCGGGTGCAAGCGACGCCGTGCTTCCGAGAAACCGTTGCCCGCGGAAACTGCCTGCCGTTTCTGTGTTCTCTTTCTCTTTAATGCTCCCTCGCTCTCTATCTACCTCGACGATTACCACCGGGAAGCTCGTTATTCTTCTTGACAATCGGCCAACGAGCCTGTGATAATAAGCGGGGCCAGTCGAGGAATTATTACCGCTGTTTAATACTGATTACGTGATCGTTACGCTCGCCCTTGCGCCACGATGTACGAGCGTGCTCGCGTGGAACTTGTATATGTAGGACTAAAGCGATCATGATTGGAGGCTAAAGGTAAGCCTGCGAGAGTCCTTCGGATGGCTTAATTAGCCGAGGTTTGGACGATAGAAGTGCGATAGAAGTATGATGCGCATGCCATCATTGTTAGGGGGATATTGAGGTTTGTAATAAATTCGTGTCGTTTCATTTGTGGCATTCCGTTTTCGTTCTCGTTTTTTGTTCCTGTTAGTTACGATTTATATTATACAAATCGATTAAAAACTGCCGGCTAAAAGTTTTGGACCAACAGATATTTCAAGGTGTACAGCAGTTTTATAATTGATTAATAATTATTACTACTAATGCATATATATTAGAATGGAAGGAATAATTTTATGTTGGAAATTTTAGAAAATTTTCATAGCTTTAAATTTGATATCGAGTTCGATATAAAGTTATAATAGTTTTTTTTTTCTACTGTGTATAGTGTTGCTTGTTTTTTTACTTATAGTAATCTTTATTTTATTTTCTACTTTGCGTTATTGTGTTGTTCTTTGTTCGATGGAATCTGCATTTATTAATTAGTATTGACGGCGGTGCAAAAACGAAGTTCGTAAAATTCGTAAAAAGTTCGATTACTGTTAATCGTCTCGTAAAATGATTTATGGACTTACCCTTTCTTTATGCCTAGAAATTCGATAATTTCCATCGTGATATTTACCTGATTCTACTCTATACCGGCTAAACGCAAGAATAATTATTCCATATTCTGGGACGTCGAAAATAATAGCTACAACTCATACGTACTACATATTATAAATTCATCTCGGCTAGCACGAGATACACAGTATTATCAGTTCCATATTTTCATATGAATGGGACACGTTCGTATTACAGATCAGATCATACGTTATGCAAATGTCATCGCATGTTCGTCGTACTGAAACGTTGAGAAATTTCAATCCAGTTCTTATAAATCGCTTGAGAATCTCGCTTCGCATGCTCATTCGATCGCATCGCTAGGCAGACACAAGTCGGCGATATTTTTTTCTTATTGCAAGAAACGAAGGCAGGGAATCAAGGCGGAGTTGTGTAATCTTGGGAGGAACATCTGCACGGATCTATGTCCGTTGAGAATGGAGGCGTTTCAAGCCGAGACCAACTCATCTTTTCTGCTTGGCTCCCCTTCAAGGTATTTCAAGCCATGCAAACGTTCAATGTATATAAAGGACCAGATGTCCTGCCACCTCGGCGCAATCAACTTCAAATGCCTTCTCGAGAATTCACATGCGACCGTAACAAACCCTCTACCTCGCCTTGATAAACCTAGAGACTGCCAGACTTTCGAAACGGTGGAGTTGAAGACGATAGAAAAGAACATCCGTCTGCAGGATCTTCGCTAGACAAAAGATGATACAGGAAATTTATTTTGTTCAGAATATCTCTTGATATTGTTGAGTCTGTCTCGATGTTTATGTATATTTTTCTACGCAGTAGTCGAGTTTGTATTATTTTAACGATGCTCTACTTGATTTGTATTCATTTTGTACATTAACAATTTGTCGAAATTGCAAGCAAAAGATGCAAGTGAAGCGTAATGGAATTGGGAACTATTTCGTGAAAGGGCGACTTTTGTATTAAATGTTTTTTAAATGAGTAAAATAAAATTACGTAAGTAACATACATATAGGTGCTTCGCACGTCACGCTATATATGTTTTTGAATGGAAGTCCTTCCTTAGATATTGCAACATTACATATTACGTTTTTCTACGGGAAAGGAGTCAAGGAAGTTGATAGGAAATGGAAATTTTATACAGGTGGAGCTTGTAATGTTACAGGATCCCTAAATATTAAAATATTTAAATTAAAACATTAATTACGTTGAAATTCAGAATATTATTTACATTCTTATCTCCGACCGAAATTCCATATTTTTATGAAATAGAAGGACTTTGTAGGATAAGAATTCATAACCGAATATTCCAGCTTTCGAGGTACGAGAAAAATCGTGAATTTTCCACTTTCGAACATTCTTTTACAAACGAAGCTATGCAAAGCTTTCCTTCTTCTTTGCGGTAAAATAATGCAAATTGTAGACACGCACACAGTCACACAAGTAAATATCATTTTGCGGTAACTCGGGCAGCACGAAATCTGCCTGGACGAGTATTTTCGACAAGTCTAATTTGTGTGAGGTTACACAGACAGTATTTGGGGTAGAATTGTGTGAAAGTTGCGTTTGTATAAACTTCGTAGCATAATCAGAATACTTGGCACAGGAACGAACCAAAATGAATACGATGTAAATGTGGTTGTTTCCTGTTACTGCACATTCTGTTCCCATCCGGACTATGTTTCACAAATGCTATGAACCTTTCATTAGAATGAAGAATATTCTATCAATTATAGTTTTTCATTTCTTAGCTGCTTAAGTAGCTACGAATTTATTAAAGAAACGCAATCGTTTTATTTACATAAAATTGGAGAAAAGTACGAGGAGATTGGCGTGTACATCTTGTGCATATATTTATCCAAAAATTTATCAAACTTAACTTTATTCATAGAAGAAAGGCATGCATTTAGTTATCATCAATATTTAATGGTGCACAATTCATACAGTAAAATTTCGATCTATCATTGAGAATACAGGGCATGAATTCAAAGACGGTCGACATTCCTTTCTACTCAAGAAAGCCGAGCACCAGATGTCCTACTAGTTCGGGCGCAATCTACTTCGAATCCGTCCCCACGAATTCACATGCGGACGTGCCTCATGCAAATATATTTCTTACCCGTTGCATCCGTGAAAGAAGAGGCTGGGCGACGTGGCGTTCATTAAACTTATTAGTTTTGCAAGACGGTCGATCCCGTATTCTCAAAGGGTTGCGGTACGAGCGTTTCGTGAATATTTGATGCGAATGGCGGGCTAGAAAAACCGATTTAACCATATATCAAAGGAGGCTAACTTCGGAATCGAAATGCGTTTCGTGCCCACCACTAACACGGCGAAACTTTTATCTGTGAGATTCGAAAGGGGAATTGAAATTTGCGAGCAATTGCGTGCAAAAATGGATGACTGGACTGAAAAGAAATTGCGATCGCTATAGGGTACAGTTACAGTCTTGTGTAAACGAATATTATGTATTGGATTCGAGAATTCATTTTCAGGAATTGGTTATTCAGTCTTATGTCATGTTTTGTTAGACCGAGGCCCAATTTATATATATTTGGAAATAGGGAGACGTTAGAGAGGTATAGGGAATTAAATCCATTGGTTATTACACTTCGTTATTATTTACTACAAATGAAGAAGGTATACGGAATTAGTAATATACAGGTGTAGAATATTCGTTGACAAATCTAGCGAATGATTTCTACAATTAAGAAATGTATGCATATGTGTGAGTTTTTTAACTTGAAATTACTGCTGTATCTGTATTAAGTATTAGAGTAATACAATTTAAGGTTTTAGGTAAATGACAAAATTATTGGACGATCTTGCAACAATATTATTTGCTGCTTGTAAAGTAATAAAAGTCCTTCGATATCAAGTTTATTATCTGTTATCGACTTGTTTTATGCGTCACATTGCGTGCTTGATTAAAACGTGCAAGTTTCTATTCAATTGCATAGTACATACTCTCTATCTGTTCCCCCACAATTCACTCGTCACAAGTTCCAACTTTTCCTCCGACAAACTCTCGGCCCTCTTGAATTCTGACATTGAAACCATGCTGGTACAGCTTGTCTCAAACTTGATCTGTTCAAACGTTTTCAGGAACCTACTTTCAAATATTTACGCATTGCCCCGACAACGATATCCGAGAAACGGTTAATCGAGTTTCTCTATTACATCGATCCAAAGAAAATGCTTTCTTTCAATTGTTGATTCAATTTGTTTCAATTGGTTGCGGATTAAAACTACCGTGTCAGAATTGATTAAAATGCGTATTTTAATTTTGTCGTGTTATGCAGATCGTTTGCTTTTCAACTCAAGTTACTTGGTGATGTTTAAAAAAGTTGTTGCGTTAAGAAATGAAATAACTGAGCACAGGTTTCACGAACACCTTCACTGCCACGTGTACCATTTTTGATGCGCACTGCACTCGATCTCCATTCCAAGTGATCAGGAAAGATGCGGTAAAATAATAATTATATTCCGAGCAAACACTTTTATAGTAAATGAATCTCTAATTAACAGGAAACCGTGAATTAAATCATCACAACGCAATTATTAATAAAAAAAAACGTTAGCAATTCTAGGCCAGTAATAATTCCTATGAAATCGTAATATCAGAGGTGCGCGAAACACCGTCTAAAATGCCTGTCAATCGCAACCAATTAAAATCATTCGACAAATTCGTGCGTAACGTTTTCCCCGGCAACGAAGTTCGGGTAATTAGAAATTATTCATCTCGGTTCTCATGCGACTTCGTATGATAATGCAATTCAACCCACAAACGCGAGTGGCAGCGGGGCAGGTGGCCGGCAGCGCGGAATAAAGGTGTGGAGTCTGCCACGAATCCGGCAGTCTTTATTCAAATTTCGCGTCACTCGATTAAGCAGTCGATTTGCTCTGGGTTTGCTTTCGCAAGAACTTCACCGGCTGTGACTTCGGCCACGTGCAAATTCGCAGGGATCTGCTCTAATAGCTCGCGCTTAGACGCACCGGTCTAACGTAGAACGACGGAAACAGTGTGGCAGCAGGGGGTGCGAACGGGTGGAGGATGAGAGTGGAAGGTATGGTAAACTCACGGGCGGTAGCCCTTCCACTTGGTTCTTCCCCCATCGTTTTGGAAGTGCTCGTCTTCATGGCGACCGAATGTCTTTCCCACCGTAACGCAATCTGCTTCGAGCACTTCCGCGTCCCCATGAATACGCGTCGGACGAGAACCACGGCTCCGCGCAAACGCCACTGTGGTATTCGCATTCATTAATATAATTAGTTGAAGCCGCTTTGGAATTTCCGCGCGAGCAAATCGGTTTGTTTTGTCCATCGTCGAACGTCTGGCTAATTTTAATCGGTTTCTTTTGCGCCGGTGCGCTTGACTGGATTGTTCGCATTTTATGTTCCGGTCGAGGGTTTGTCGGTTGAAGTTTGTCGACGATCGGGTGTATGAGTTTTTGTTGTTTTCTGTTCATTTGTTGCGTCGTGTGGTTCATGTAAGATTTCCGATCTCAGCATTTTAATTTAACGATAATACGTTGATTACTATAGATTGGCTTAGGTCTCGTATTATTCGCAAAAGTTTTTTTTATAATTTGTGACAAATTTCAATTATCTAATGCCCACCATTCATTTACGGTACCTAGCTTTAATAACAATTGTTCAAGGAGAAGGCAATTGTAAAAGATTGTAAAGCGTATTACTCATTGCGTTCGCGAAAGATCCCATGTTGAATACATCGCCTTATCCACATTCCCTTTGCCTGATGCATGCACATCTAAGGGAGTCGTTTGAAAGAGCTTCAAATTTCCCAGCAATTCCGGTCAATCAGCTTTATTTACTTAAACATTTATCGTTAGAAAGAAACTGACGTTCGGCGTGGAAGCCCTCGACGTTTGCTCTGGCCTGAAAAACGAATAGTAGCGGGCGTAAAGCGGCAAAGCATCGAGACAATGGCGGAAGGCTTGCCCGACCCAGCCCTTTTCACTTTGAAATTGTGGATAAAGGGCACGTCGACGGCACTTCTCCCTGTGGAGGGTTAACGTGGTTAGCCGCGTGTGTCGTTAGCAATTTCGACTCCCTTTCTCTGATTTTTCCCCTCAGTCTATTCACCCTTTCGCGTGGTTAGTAGGCCAAAAAAAGGCGAACGATCGCGTCTACAATCTACGCGAGATCGAAGGATATTGTGGTGCGCGCCGTATGGCGAATGAAAGTGGCCAACGATTGTTCTGACTCACTTGTCAGTTCGGTTCGATTGGAGTCAGGGATAATTAAATGTCGTAGATAACGAAGGTTCTACACAAAATCAATTAGTATTATTATTATTTGTTTTCTTGTTGCATCGATCCATTGGGGCCACTAGTTACCACCTTAATTTACGTGCAGGTACAAACAAGAAGATATTGCATTAGATTAAATAAAACAGTTCAGCATGTTTGAAGAATTTCAGTACATTTAAGCACAAGAGAAATCAAATTTCGCAGGTTGCAGTGACTTAAGTTGAATCCAATGGAACCGAGCAAATTCTGCTTGCATGATATAAAAATCAATACGTGTCCTGCGGCACACAAATAACTATCGTAGAAATTGCAATTATCTACAGGGCAACTTAATTCCACGTAACTAACGATTATGAAACATAGAGGTGGTAATATGTTAGAATTCGATGTTATTGTGATATTACAGTGTCATTACAGTTATATTACTGATAGCTCAATTACATCTGTTTTCGAATATCGCGTTGAGTTTCCGTTCCGCTTCTTAATTACTTTTTGTGCAAGTCAAACGTTATTCTTTCGGAAAATGGTAGTACATTGCGAAAACTTTTGTTTAAAGCGAAAGTTATTCGCAGAAATATGTCGACACAGACAAAAATGAGACAAGCCCGGGAATTGTTTAAACATCTTATGGATACTGTTTTACGTTAAATCCCTAACTGATTATAAAATCCATCAACATAATGAATGGGAGAAAAATGTGTGTGAGACACAAATTCTTACGTTCAGTCTTGTAAATTATAATAATAGTAGCTACCCACCTATAAATACAGTAATAAGATTACACCTCATATTCACCTTAAAACCACCAAAAAAAGGAGATAATATGTACTTCTACAAAATGATACAACAGCCCCGAACAACCGCAAGCTACGACAGATTAAAAATCTGGAAATCATTTCACAAGCTATAACGCGAACGAGTCAGCTGTTAGCACAGACTCGAAAAAGATTCCTTATTGTTTGTTGGTGTACATTCCGATGAATGTTAATGAATGTAACAGTAAACGACTTTTGTCTATGAAACGATCGTTCGAATCGTACTGGGTAGGAGCCGCTGTAAGGAAACGAGGGCAATAACGGAAATAGAGGTATTATGCTCAGCAACCCCTTATTTTTCGGTTTCCGGGCGGCAACATTTCGTCCGTCTTGCAAATCGCGCTGCGAGTTTCGAAGGTAGCTGGCGTCAGCAGCAGGTGGCCACGCACCTGGAACTGCGGCTGTTTCGCACGATTGTCTCGTGTTCCAACTAGGACGGTATTAAGGGATTCGTGTCTGAAATATGTGACTCACACCCGCTCCTCCAGAGATCCCGTGTGCTACGTATTTTACATTAAACACCCTGGCCACGGTGCTTCAAACGTGCGGCCCTAAATATCGTCTGGACATCTTATTCGCTCGCGTGTGGGTACGTTTAAGTTGGTCTCCTGAACATGAATCAGAAAGGTAAGTACAAGGGAGAAGGGTGATTCATTGCTTAGGTTTTTTGCGCCGACTGTTCGATAAGAATTTGGTTTTATGTCAATCGTTACCCACTGGAGGAAGCGAAGGTGGCAATTGCGTTGCGCATGAAAAGTTTACGTTTGCGTCCATTTAAAAAGTTAGTTGACGGTATTTACGATAAACAAACCTCTTTTTAATTCCTTGGCTACCATTAGATACTTATCTATATCAGATCTCCCATACAGTTTCGATCTAACATTTCACCAGACAGATTGTTACGTTGAAGATTATTTAATAAACATTTCAGTAGCATAAATTGATTTGCTTTCGTTGAGAAAGGGAACTGCAGAACTTTCCAGTCGTCCTTAAATGCACATATAATGGTGCACGCTGCTGTAATTTTTGCATTCACATCCTTAACATATTTTTCTCAGCGGCCTTCCCGCACTCATGACCTACTATTACTGTACACGTTCCTTTTCCTTAGTTTATAAATGATATTATCCATAGAGTTTCATGGTGTTGTACTAAATCGATCTTTTCACGAACTGTTATGTTTTCTATTCTGTTCTCCTTGTTTAAATACATGGACGTATACTGAAAATAGTTCAATGACACGTATGCAATTTCGCATTTATTTATTTATAAAAACAACCGTGTAACGTGATTACAGTGTTCAATGTTTGCTACTGATTGGACGGGGATTGTTCGTGAAAAATTCACAGAGACGCAGTTACTCTGGTATATTTCCACTCATTACCTTTCTTAATAGTTTAATTGACGTGGTCGTTATTACCGCGTCGTTTCTATTATTCACGCGAATATACATATATAATTTGCATTACGCTGGTTTTCCGTTTCACGGTATCTCGATTTGCTGATGAAATTCATCCTTATCGCTGAATATCATTTCCACATCACAGCATCGAAGTTTTCGAGTTAGAAACATGCGATACTATTATGGTATATATGTTAATGATACGTGCTATCATTAGTATGTAGATTGGCTAACTTTGATTTTATTGACTATGTATAGTTTGTTATCGTGAAACGTTTACATATTACATCAAATTGCCCCAGGCACTATCAGTAGGTATTATTCCCGTATATGTATATCATTTTTACAGTGGATATTTCATATAATTAAATTTTGTATAATCTTTTTTAAGAATGCAATTAACCTGTGCAGTATGAATATATACATATAGGCTTAAATTCGTTCGAGCTTATAATTGAGTTCTACGTTATTTATTCATTTTTAACGTAACATACGAGTCATACTGGATAGATAATAACTTCAAATTTCCCACCTCGCGTTAAATGTTTTATCGTGGAACATTGTAGTTTCCATAAAAGTTCATCCGAAAATATTAAATTCTATGCATATAACACAGAATTCAACATACATATGTATGTGATAGGATAGTAGTTTAATATCGTATCAACTGTGATATTATCAACGACAATTGCTACATAAAATAAAATTTTCTACATAGTATGCTGTTACGCCATTCCATGCGTAAAATAAAAATTGTATTTTCACAAAGTCTTAAAGAAAATCAAATTTCACCTTGGATTCCCTTATCTACAATAATTTCTGCAAAAATAGTCTACCAAGATCTTGTATCACTCAAATTCTTGTTTCATTTTCACTAAAAGACAAAACATAAAATGTGAATGTCGGGTTTGGTTGGCTATTTGTGATACGTTGCCGGGGCGACGTGTCGCAGGCAACACCTGGTAACCAGGTGATGAACTTTGCCGTAACGTTTCATTATTACCTTCGTTGCGCGACTCCGCGGCTTCATGGAAGTCCTTTTAATAAATGAACGGCTACTTACACGCGTCACGCTCCAGCAGAGAGATTCGAGGAATCACCAATTTCGCAACGCAGTATAATAAGTAATGAGGTATTTTATGCAGTTCTGAATAATTAACTATGCGAGCAATCACGTAATTTAAGGGAAGCAATCGAACGTCGAAGGCGATTGACAAAAATATCGTACATTGAATATTATATTATAGTTCTACAAGTGTCGCAACTTCTATATAGAGAAATGTGAAACAATTATACATATGAGTAAAATTATTCATTAACAGCAGGGAGCTGTGCGTGATTGAAAATTAAATTCAATAGGATTTCGAACAAGTCGGGAGCAAGATGTTAAATACATAATGCAGACATTTGTATTTATTGGAATACTTTTACGTTTTATATACATTTACTCGAAGAATATTTTATTCTGTTGTTCCTTAACATTTCACGTTCAACATTTTGTGAAGATTTCATTAATCGTTCTTTTGACAGAATGCACTATTAATAACTAACTATGTACAACTCGACAGAAAGGCCAATTGTCTTTTGCTTATAGCTTTCGTGTTCTGAATATGTCTGAGCAATAGCGTACATGTATTAGGACATGTTGCATAGTTAGCAAACTAGGGTATTTACGCCAACGTTTCATCCCTCAAGCTTACAGCAATCCTTTGCTAAATAATATCCAAGAAATTTAGTTGCAACGCGAGTCTCCTTAACCGGTCGCAATAATAATTACAGAATAAATTAAGTAGATACAAGTGTGTTGTTATTAGTTTCGGTTTCACGAATCTGTCCTTCTTCCTGCACTTAATTCCCTATTAGACAAACCTCAGACTTTCGCTCGGTGATTTAGTTTTCGCAAAGGGGAAGAAGTGGGAAGATTCACTGGCTGTTCGACGAGTGCAGTGTGTCGGCCAACCCAATCACAGGGATTTATTCCGACTAATAAAACCGGAGATGACTTTGGATAACAAGGTGGCCCTTAGTGTGTTAGTCGAAGGTGGTCCCCATAAAGCATCTTTTTCTTCTCCTCTTTCGTTTCTCGCTTGTGGAGAGTCCACTGGAGAAAGTCATCGGCCGAGGATAACCTTATATTCGTCTATATCCTGAGAAGAGGTTCGTGTCTTTGCCTCCTAGTCCTGGCCACGAGGGACCACTCTGATTTTCCTACTCATTCTGCCCGACCCCGACGCTTATTTATTATCCTGGTAGTACATGAGAAATAGCATTTTCCTAACTTAATTTCGTATCGCGACAAAAAAAAACAGGACAATATATAGCTTTTCCCATGGGACTCGTGTTACGTTCAGGATTAATGAAGTTCTACTCAGTGCAGATAAAATAAACATTATTGAAAAAATATGGGGGAATGTAATATTGTTTAATAAAATGAATGTAATATTGTTTTGTACGTATAAGTAAATTTTAATGGTCAATTATTCTGTGGAAATATATCTCAAAAGTATTGAGATATTAGCCCAGCGGAATTCTCGTTAATCTATTACGTATTTATTTTCATTGTAATTTACTTTATACTCGCTTACGGACAAATTCGTTCATTTAATACTTAAACAAGAACTTTTTTGGGAACCATTAATTTATATGTATTGGTTCAATTATTTTGTGATTTTCCTATCGATTTTCGGTAGTTCAATTTTAAACATTCATTGGCTAATTATGGGCTTTTTTATGTTCAATGATGCACGACATTGCAGAAATTTCGCCCTTTTAAAATTATTAATCCCAATAGCAGTCGGCGATCTCGCTTGTGAATGCACGATAAAACTGAAATTTATCGACTGCGGTGCTCGTGGTAATAAAATTTCAAATATAAAATGAAATTCGACAGATATAAATTCACATTTCGATATATGCGTGAAACATAGTTCAATTTTATAACGATCCCTTTAATTTGAAAAAAGTAAGGTAATTGAGCCAAAACACAATGTATGTAGATGCTGTGCAGTGCTAGCGGATATTACATTATGAAATAGTATCGCTTTACGCGCAAAAACGTTTTCGATCAGTTTATATAAAAATTCGTTTCCTACGCTGCAACAGAGGCTATTTCAGTAAACAAATTTCAATGAGAATATCAATTTTGTGGTTCATCTCGAAATTAGCCTTGCATTAGGTACAAAGACACCAAGCATTCTTCCCTAATTTTCCCTAAAACCAGAAAAATGTGCAGGTACATATCTGCAACTGTTAAGTACTCCAGTTACGACTGAATTAACAACAAGGCCTTCGAAAATAACATGAATCATCCCTTAATGTCAGCACAAGTTAAATACCACGTTCAGACCACATTTTTATGACAACCATCTTCCCAAAGTATCGTTCGAGGGTTACCTATACAAACACTTTCAAAGAAATATCTCGCCCAAAAAAAAGTCGTTCTTATACGTTTCGTTTGATCGCATTCCATCGTGCATCCACAGCATCCGTTTCGCGTCAGCCGATAATCCAGATCGAAAGTAGATGATGAACACCCATCCCTTCGATTGCTTTTTTACGCGACTGGCGCACGACTTCGATATAGAATCCTGGATTAAATCAATGTAGCGTGCGTGCGATATGAGCCCATCGAAACGTGTGTAATGCGTTTACGAACACCGGCAACACGCCGCGTATCCCGCAGATTTCGAAGTTTGTTCTGTCGGCCCGTTGCCCCGGGAATATGCTCGAACGATGACCGCAATAATGAAAACGGTATTACACGGGGACTGATTTATTTTCATTCGAAACGTTCAAAACTCAATCGGCTTATTTTTATCCCTGTTACCTGAATAACAATCAATCGAGAGTGTGTGTCTCGTGGCAGGGGTTTTCGATATGCTTATTTGTGAATACCTCGACATTTCAAAATATAGCGCCGCGGTCTCATGGCGAGGTAAGAAAGATAGAGGTATTGAACGTAGCGCAAGATCTGTAACAGATGAGACGAAGGACATGTTTTATCGGCGATAAACTGGAGGAAAATTCGCTGAGAGTTGTCGTTTGGAAATAATGTATCTCGATATCATCAGGGTACTTCTTGCGAGAAAATGAAATGTGTATCATTGTACTAAACAGTTGCACTAAATTAAGTTGATACTTGAAATTAGATTGTTTAGAAGAAAAATTGCCGAAGTCCTTCGGTTCAAAAAGACCCGAAGACCGCCTAAGGATTAATGAACTGTCGTAGAACATATTTGAAAAACTTTCTTTGCACGGTAACCCTATCCTTAAATTTTATATCTTACTTCTTTATTATTGAATCCTCCAAAACCATGGATAAGGAACCCTCGTAAATGATGAATATATATTTTGGTGAATAAACGCAGTTTTTTCCCTTGTTCAGTTGTGTATTTGTATACACAATAAGCAATTGTCCCGCCTCCAGCTCTTTGGCCTCAACAGACAGCAAGCAACAGCGTACAATTTGCTCGGCACGCGTAAATGAGTGTCAAGGAAGAGTGGCCTGGGTCAGTTGGGTCACCTGTAAAACAGGCTGTCTGCTGGTCTGAATCCAGTCTGAATTCGGCCACGCTGGTCGTGGTTGAAAGGGAAGAGCGCAATAA
Organism: Nomada ferruginata; assembly: GCA_963583965.1. Classification (NCBI taxonomy): domain Eukaryota; kingdom Metazoa; phylum Arthropoda; class Insecta; order Hymenoptera; family Apidae; genus Nomada; species Nomada ferruginata. The sequence goes on from OY757213.1 coordinate 17,423,177, forward strand.
TTATTGCGGCACGTCGAGGTTGATCCGAATCAGGACTTTTCGTGACTGGAGGCTTAGTGGTTTGCCTTTGGTGCATCGTGCCTGTTTTAGCCATCGCGTAGAAGGAGGGATCAACGAAGCCCTTTGATGTTCGACCGTACGGATGACGGGGAGGATTGGGCAAAGAAAGTGAGAAAAAGAGAGAGACATGGGTACTCGCGTCGGTACGAAAGAAAGAGAACAAGGTGATGCGGAGAAACACATCACGCTACAAGCTCCTAACGCTTCGTTTTTTTTGATCACTTAGGACTTGGAAAATTTTCCACGCCTTTGCACCAACAGCCTTTATTTCTCTTATTTCGAGTTCTCTTCATCTCTTCGCCTTCCACCTTTGTTCTTTCTTTACATGTGCCCTGTTTCCCTCTTTCCTCGCGCAAGGTAGAGGTGTTACGAGGCGAGGCTTTTTCTTCTCGCGAGGATCATCGTGGAACCGCGTCCTTTGAAGCTCCTAATTCGCTAAATTGTTATTCTATAAAGAGGGCGAGCTTCGGCCTTCCTTTGTGTCTAAAGTCCCACCGCATCCCGAGCACGAAAAAGAACTCTTGATGACGCCGGGAGTTAAGGTGCAACACCCCTGAAGCTTCCTTCTTCCGTCTTCCTTTCTGAACTTCAAGTTGAATTGCTGCTGATCTTTGATCTACCAAAATATAGAGGAATGGCGTCAATGTAATCGTGTATCTTAAATGCGATTTTCGCAACGACGTTTCATCGTCCCTTCTTCCACTTGCACTTGTAGAGACGTTTGCACGAATAACAACGTGGTAGTTGCGACTGTTGTTAGTACAGTGCTTCAATGTAATCCCTTGATCAGCTGTTAGTTATGGATTAACTTCCATAGAATCGAAAACAAAGTTTGGAAGCTGTGCATATTTTCTTCAGAACCTTCATTAGAAAAAAAGAACGACATCAAAGACATAATTTAACCCTCTCCCCGCGGTATTCCCAAAGAGAATAAAGCCTCTGATGCACAGAACAGGGCAGTTTTTATTAATATCGAAAAGCAATACGTATAGACACTTAGATAACCTGCTCAATTGCATGCAGTATGATTTACGTAAATAATTATAACAATGATACACTCTTGTAGAGAGCTCCTATATACGTCATACATAATGAAAGGGTTAATTCTAATTAAGAACCAATACATGTACTGTGACTCACGTTAACCCGTTTAATTATATGTACTTCGTTTGATCCGTATATAATCTCTGAACAATGTACACATCAGCAATCCTTTTCCTAGCGAAATAAGGGCAAAGAAACTCTACCTTTCCAACACACAGAGAAAAACAAATCGATCCGCATTCGGCATCGGTTCCAGTGCGTCAAGTTTTTTGGCTAGCCGGCTGGCTACTTGCGGCGAGCGAAAATCGGTACACTTCCAAACAAGCTTCGATTCTAATTATTATCGTGTCTGTAGTGGAAGGGGCGACCGGGTTAAAGTCCGAGGGAAACGAAATCGGCATCGTCGGGCAGATTAAGAGAGAAATATTCGGAAAGAGATTTGCCAGGGAAGGAAGGGAAGCTGAACGGGGCCGAGCGACGCCTATTAATTCCTTCAATTGCGCTGACGAATCAAACGCTAAGGACTCAAATTTCTCTTTCTCTCACTCTATCTCTTGCCTGCACAAATTATCGCGACTTCTCAGGACCAGTTAACTGGCGAGGCTTGTATGACATCGCAAAAGGGGGCACTAACGCGGCAACAAGATGAAAGAGAGAGGGAGAGAGAGAGAGAGAATTGGGGGTTAGCGGCCCTTAGCACGAGTGGCAAGGCGAGGCCCGCACACACCACTAGAGTCTAGGGTGCTTCAGCGTCCCGAAGTCGAAGAGGCGTTCATTAAACGATAACTCACACTCCTAGAAATGTCTTGTTAAATCGTCAATCCAACTACAATCACGGCACCAGCGTTGCACATAGTTGAAGATCGGTTGCAAGACGCGTGGCACGCGATGAATTTCCTTCCACGCTCCGAATGGGTCATTCAGGCTTGGAACAGGGAGAGAAAGAGAGAAAGAGTGAATGGAAAGGGTGGGGTTAAGAGGTTTGCTCGTGAGCTTTTCCGCATAATTAATCCGACGCTCGTTTTCCATCGGGATTAGTCTCAGAAAATGGATCCATACGACTTGAACTCCGTCGCGAGATCCTTGGAATCGGGCTAGTGAATGACAAAGAATGTTCAGCGCGAAATGTAAGTGATGATTTTTGCTTTTTATATAATAGATGTTTAGTATTTGTTTCGTATTATTATTAGATGAAAAACTCCATATGTCGAAGTTTATTCCGGCATTGTTTAGTCTCACCGGCTCTGTTTCTGCTTTTATTGGTATTGGAATAGTCATAAAATAGGTATGAGTTGGTCTTTCTCGCATACATAAATGTTTCTTTTTCATCTGTTCATCCATTCTACTGTGAATCGAGTTGATGAGACGGGCATGATCTCCTTGTTGGTTTCCGAGTTCAGTTAAAAAGAAAGGATATTGGTACAAAGGAATACAGTAATACGATTTTGAAAACTTTAGCAATTTCTTTTAACTCTTAATAGAATAAAATAAATGGCAGTTCTAAATCTTACGGACTGCAAAGAAGTCACGTTCGCCTTTTAATTACAATTCTCGTGAAAATCGTGGCCATTTCTAACGGAATGTAAAATTGCAGCCACTGCAGGATTTTATTTTAGAATTAAAGAATGGGCAATTATTTATAATTCTTGATGCGAAGGTGATTGGAAAGGACAAAGGTGTTTAAAATAATTTCCTAAATACAGTCAGAGGTTAATGAAGAATCGTTTGCGTCACTGAAAAACGGCGAATACAATATATTTAAGAGGTTTTAAAAGTTTAAGCGTTTCTCAGGTACGCGTCACAACCAACGTGGACGAACTAACATTAGACGACGCGACTCCTTTTACACTCGATCTAATAGGGTTCGTGATCTACATAAAGGATCGCTGGCATCAGAATTAACTTTTACGCATTAATATGTAGCGTGCGAAGGAGCCATCCTCACGAACCTCCGCCTCCTTTCCCCTTTCATCCTCCGCGCCGGCTTGAGACTCAAAATTTGTCAGAATAATGAGAGTCGCGGGCGGCCGACTTGTTCTCTAATTTAGTTGGAAAATCTGGTGTCCTTGCAACGGTGTCGTTAATAATTCCACGTCGTTATCATGTCGGGCTACCAGTAAAACGAACGAACCACCGCACCTCGTCCCGTCGCCCCCGCCGCCCTGCACCCGACCTCGTGGAATTGAAGTTCGAGACTCTGGGAATTTCCTTTTGCATATTGCGCGCACGTAACAGCTGCACCCCCGCCGGTCGGATCATGATACCCACTGGAAATTCTGTCGCGATCAAGATTTCATTTCACGATCTTTCGCGAGAGGCCCACGCGTTTCTTCGTTGATGTTTCTTGGGGATTCATTGGGCGTCGAGGAACAGGATTATTGCGGGCACCGTATGCCGTTCAACTATGTACTTCGTTTCGACGGTGAATAATCATTGGAGGGCTGGCGTATCGAGTCGATGCAGAAACGATGAGGATCCTCTTATTCGGAGGACAAATATTGAAACAGTTGCTGGCTTGGAATAATGTATGGCTGGTTTAAAGTGGAATGGAAGTGAGGCGATGCTTCTGGAATGAGCGGGGCCGGCTGGAAATTTCATTGAGCATCGAATGGGTTGCGTTGGAAAATGATTTGTGTGGCGTTCTTGTTAGAAATTTTAAGTGTGATATGCATCTTAATAGAACCATTTACCATCTTATCTTAATAGAAAGCAACTGTTGGGAAGATTAATACGTTTGGATTTCTTTTTGGTTCGAGGTTTGAGAGTTTGTAGTAGACACACTTGAAGTGTTAAATATTATTTGACTATTTCATGTCCAAGTGTGAGAAGATTGTGCATAGCCTTTTTATCTTTGACGCGGAAGTACCGCGTAATATCTTTGATTATCATAGAAACAAAAGAACAATGACAGTGCAATACTAATGAAAAATTACTTTCCTTTATAGTTACTGGAACTATACATATCAGAATACTGGATAAATCGTTGCTTTATCTTTTCGCCTATGATCGATTCATTGAATATTCCCCTTCATCGTAGCATGAATTGTAGATTCACTTTGTTAGACGTATTATATTGGAAATAATACAGCAGGCCAACAATTCCTGGAGCACTCGTTCATGTCTTTACAACTAATGGCCATTTTCTATGTTTCTATACCGATAATGCAGATCGCCGTTGCGCTTAATTATTATTTGCTTCGCATATCAATTAGGCTTCCTTAACCCGTCGCCATCGTTGTCGATAGGACTGAATGAATCCACTTAATTTTATGACCGAGAGAACGATTTTAGCCCCTGCTCTGAAACGTTTCCTTTCGTCACTTCCGATCCAATTTGTTCGTTATTAACAATTTTCGTTTGTTCGTCGCCCGATTAATTCTGTGGAGAGCACTTCATGGGCTCGCGTGCGACTAACGTGCTGTTCTCGTGACGTTGTTCGATACGAGATAAAATATTAGAAGCGCATTCTGTAGTTAGTAAATGGTTAATGGGGTTAATAGAACATAATACATATACAAGTCCAAAGTTACTCAATTGCGTGAAACTATATTTCTTTTATATTTTTAACATTAATAGTTGTTTTTTTTTGGTAAGTGTACCAAAAGTACACTTTTTGTATTGTGCCGATATTAAGCATTTGATTCTTTTATTCGATTATTATACTGGTCCGTATTCAAACGCCTTATTTTTGGGACGTCAATCAGTTTACCATATATTTAGTTCTTATAGATTATTTTAATTCGATGCAAATTCGCCAATATATAAAGCAAAGACTCTCTTTCATCAATTAACAAAAACTGAGCTGGATGTGATTGCAATAAGGAAAAAGTAATTAGAGCATCTACCAATAATTAAATTCCAAGATTAAACAGAACTCAAATTCTCAGTGAACAAGTGATTTACTACATTCTACTGATCGTGCGTAATCAATTTGATTTTTGTACATTTAATTGGAATTTGAATTGACTAAAGAAAGAAATACACCTTTAAACAAGGTGTCAGGTAGACAGATGCTGTAATAAACCGAATACAAATACTTTTAGGCAAATAGGTTTAATCCTAAGAAACGGAATTCGACACGCAACGATCCGCCCCTGTTGTTGATGATCGAGAACACTTCCATTAAGTAGAAAGTTGATCAAATTATGCCAGTGCGATTGATGAGGCGGCAAACAATAGATTCTCGTTCGTTTTCTATATTTGACGGAAATTGTTGGCCCGTTACCATTTGCCTGATTCGTTGCGTACCTTGATGATAAGAAATTCAATTAATTTTAAGCAATTTTATGGCACGTTGCTATAAATATCAGGAAATTTTCAAATACCATACAGTCGCGTGTTTAAGCGACCTGTTTAGCTTTCCTTACCAACTGAAACGGCTGCGCACGACAACTGCAGACACGGAAAACCAATATCTATGTTATTCGCGAAACGTGAGCGAGCATAACGAACGAAAGGCATATAAATATTGTATCCTGCAGATGAAGGAACAGATAATGCCGAAGAAATATCAATCGAGCCATAGTATACGACACGTCCTTAGAAATTTCTCGCCTTCGTTTTTATCAAATGCAGCTTGTCGAAAGCTGAGACAATAGATATAACGAACTTCCCAGCGGTGGGTAAAACAAAAGACAGCTCTTCTGTTCCGATAAATATCCCGGGCGCAGCAGCTAGGAACAGAAAAACGGGGCAAAGCAGGAAGAGAAAGAAAATGGGAAATAACGAAATTCCCTTTACACCACGGGTATAGCCACTGACTCAGCTGGGCTTTCACGTCCTCGACGTAATGAAACGGGACCCCTGATGTCGTTTGACCTGGCTTTCTTTCTCCCAGCGTCAGGGAGCTTTTCTAAGACGGACCTTAGCTCGAGGAATACTGTATACGTATACACGTGGAGGATGAACGCACGTATTGTGCCGGGCACTTTTCGAATTAACCAGCCGGCTCGTCTTAACTAAAACTCCGTGTTCGTGAGACGTCTGAAACGGAGACGAAAAGGAAAATAGGGTGGCCTAGCCAGAAAGAACGAGCAGGGAAAAGGGAGTGCGAGGTGGTTAGGAGAGAGGTTTGTCAGTAGTTGTAGCCACAGTTCTAGGAGCAGAGCGTGACAAACACGCCGGGAAACGTATGAAACTCTCTGCCCGAAACTCCTCTCGTCCCTCGTCGTCCACTTTGCCCCTCCGTCTCAGTCGGTATTTGCAAAACGGTATAGGCATCCAGCTGTTGCCCAGCCATCGACGTAGCTGAGGAATTTTCCAAAAAATTCCTTATCGTTGCGATCCCGTTTCTCCTTTTATTCGACGAACGTCAACGATGTTCGTTATGTATACGTAATCTGAAATCGAAAATCTTTACCTGTGTGTATGTATGTATACACATGTACTTATATATGTATATTATCAAAAAGATCGAAATATTGTTTTCAATACAATCAACGATCCCAAAACTATGTCCTAAGAAAAGAATGCAAGAAAAAAAATGTGTTTGCGATTACGTATGTATTCAAAATTGCATCGAGTAATCATATATTTTAGATATTTTAGAACAATATGAACCAAATTTCTTCAAGGTATGTAGGAGAATATAAAGACGAAATAGGAGAGAGCCGTATTAGCCAATATGAGATGAGATTGGGAAATGCGTAGGGTTGCGAAATGAGTGAGGGGTCAGAGGGGGAGAAAGAAAAGTAGTAAGAAGTTTTCCCGTTTATCCCTAAATTTCCAGTGATCGTAAGTTATCCAACAAGCATGTATATACATATACATATACTACCAGTCAAAAGTTTGCGGTCACTTCCGTACTCCCAGATAATATAATATATTAAATGTCTTGCCAGCCGTCCATTAATTTAAAAATGATATAGCGAGAAATATATAATTATTCCCTTCGTTTCAATATCGTTTTTAGCTTGAAAATTTGATCGACCGTTACAATTCTGAATTTGTTTCGAAAGTTTCCACACTCCTCGAATAGGGTGGCAAATTTTTAGCTAGCAGCGTACACGTATAGATACCGGGAGTTTGATCAGGGAACAACGCCATGTTCTTCCACTCCCCTGAGTAATCCAGATAACAAAGTTCCTCTCAATCTGGCCTATCATCACGCCAATATCCGCTACTTGCGTCCCGTGCCACCATCTCGATATTTCCTTCGACAAGGAGGCTCTGCGTCTGATCGTATTACTTGCTCCCCAGCAAGGATATTACGGAATAGAAAGTTTCTTCGTCGGTTTTTCACTTCTACACGATTAGTTGTCTACTTGTGTACAATTACCGCTTCTTTGCATAATTCAATGCGCTGATTTTTTTTTACTCCTCGCCTTCCTCTTGTAGTTTATAGTTTATAGTTATGTTAAGATATTATTGTACGTTCTATTGAACAAATCAATTATTTAATTGCAACTTTTTGCGCTCTGAGTCCCGTGTAATTAATATTTCTACTCAATATTCTCTCGATATACTCATTGTAATTCAATTACGAGTAATAATCACCCAAAATTAATAAAAATGCTTGTTAAAGTCAAAATAACATGCATTTGTTTGTACATACACAATTACAAATTGTATTATTCTTCTATGCACGTATCTAAGTACATACCTATGTATACGTGTTCTCTTTCGCTGCTTATCGTATCCTACTGCGGTTTAAAATCAAAAGACCATATTATTCTTTGGAAGCAGTAGTCAGCTTCGAACGATAAATGCAATTTATGGTATTCATTTTATAAACAAAAAATACAATATTTCAGTGCTATCGCCAAGTGTGGTATTTCAAGCTACTTTATACAACGAATGCAGCGTGAAATTTCCCGCGCAACAATATAAATGCCCTGATAAATCTTCTGCATTGGTAACTTCTTCGTCTGCAGGTTTCGTGAGTTTGCTATGGTAATTTAAAGGGACAAGATGATGTAGTATCGTCGTGTAACGATCGCGTTTAACGCAGCCATGCGACTAATGTAGCAGATTTCCATCGACGTCCGGCCATTTTTCTTCGCCCCTGAAAAATTAAACCGAACCGTGCACCTTCTTCGCCGAGTTTCCAATTCTACTGAACGGCACGCGTTCTTCTGGCAATTCTTCAGCCACTCGGTTATCTCCACGTCGATAACTCTCAGCTTTGGAAGTTAGCTACGATCGACCATTCACGAGATTGTCAAGCTTTAATCCCTTTAATGTCGAGACTTTTCCGATCACTTGAGGTAGTTAATTTCTGAGATCTCAATTTTCTTTATTATCAAAATCGTACTCGGGGAACTGTAAGCTGAATCGAAGCATATAAATTTGTATTTTTTAAGTTTGGCATTCCAGCGTAATTTAGTATTCTCGTATTCTCTGTTCTTTTTAGATTTATTTTTCTATAATTGGCGAAAAACAATTTTTTTTATTAGCGAACAGCCTTACGTTTCATTATATGACATATTAATTTCAAGTAAATCCACGATACTGTGGCAGTATAAAAATGCTACAATTGTTAGAATATTCGAGGTACAGGAACGGCCGAGGCGGGCCATGTGCATTTTACCGATGCATGCTATCTTTGTCTAGCGTAGCTTTCTTTTGGGGCGAACCCTAAAATGGTTAAAAAGGACCATGGTGACGTAGGCGTCCTCACGACCGACGCTTTTGCCAAGGAAAGGCATTCTTGTATAGACTACGGTCGAGAGAGCACAGTTTTAATAAACAGTACACCTTTTAACATATACACGCCTACAAAATCATTGTAATAAGTAATACCTAATCGAGACAGAGACTACTCCTCTCCGTTCGATTATCTTACACAATACTGACCGATACCACCCTAGGAATATTTACTTAATTAAAATTAATGAAATTGTTTCCTTTCACAATGTAACATCTTTCTTTTCTACCAGCCGACAATTTTAGGCTAAAGCAACCGTGCATATAAAAACAATATTTCAGTTACAAATAGCTCTCCACCCTCTGAAACATTTCAAGCTTCCGAAAATTCTTCACCAATCACCTCTGTACACACATCTAAAACGGATAACGATAGAAATTACAGCCGTCGGTTGACCTGATTCGATTAGACTCGCCAGCGCATCCGTCACCTCGTTGGTATACGCGGTACTGCTGGTTTCTGCGCGATTTAACGCAATTCATTCGAGACCAAGAAAACCCTCAGTTGGAAGCACAGACGGAAAGACAAAGGTACAGATTGCAGAAGAAGAAGCGGCGATGTATCGGCATGAAACAAGCATGTTTTAAACAAACGTAGAAGCTAATGTGTAGTCATAGGTATTCCCTCGACGAAATTAAGGGAAATTGCACCCCTTGCGCCATGCGACACTGTTCCAGGGAAAAATCGATATGCAAATCTATGCGCAAATCCTAGTAATCTTGCCCGCCCAGTATCGTAGCCCCTGCAGCCGCTCTGCGCTTCCCTATGTGTGTCTCATTTTCTCTCTTTCCTGCGATTCACACTCTCCCGCCCCTCCTTGTTCTTCTTCTCCTTCCTCCTCTTTTTCTTCACCTTCTTCTTCTTCATCCCCGTCGAACGAGTGGGTTCAAAGCGTTACATGCGCCACTTCCTCTCTATCATCCTGTCTTCGACACTTTTGCTCTTTCCACGACGACCAACCTCCCACTCTCGGCGTACACCTCTACACTGGTGAACGAGGTTGGCGAACGTTGATGAAGGGGGTGAGTGGTTATAAAGCGGAGTTAGCCCCGAGACTGAAGGATCGTGTTCGTCGGCCACCTTCGACGACAGGACTTTATCGAGGTGAAAAACATTGGCTGACGTCGACCCTCTGCCACCACCAAATGAGCATCATCCCTTCTACTTCGCTCCTTTCCATCTTTCTGCTACTTCGTACGTATAATGTGCATATATACGTGCGCCATCGTGCTTGTCTACTTCTTTGGTTTCTTTTTCCGCGTCGGCCAGTTTGTCGAAATTGAGTTGGTTCTTCGTGGAAGTGTCTTTAACATTATTCCGCGAGGTGATAATATTTCTTGTTCGATTATTTAATCGTTTGAATGGGTGCAGACCTTCATTTTTTCATTCATTTTCGCGACCTAATGTTACTCGCGAATTCGCGCCACGACTTTGCAATATTTATGGAACGATGCAATCAAAGAGTTCTTAGTTTTGAATCTCTTTAAAATTTCAACGAAGAGTGCTACACTTCGTTTTCAGGCCTTGCAATTTCGCCTTCCCCCCAGCTTCTTGGGGTCTCTTCCCTCACGGCATCCGGCCTTCCGAATTAACGTTTAAATACGTACTTTCGTTCGACCCACGCAAACAGATCCCCTAATGTAAACTAAATTAAAATTAACTAACACTGCAGACCCGTTATTTACGCTACTTCTGTTCACAACTGCAAATTCTACCCTTGAATTATTCAATTCACTACTCGAGGCGATTAAAGGCGTCTGCGATCTTGAAATGTTACAGCGGGGCAGCGTTTAGTAAAAATATTAATGGTGGTATTAATATTGCAAGCCCAGAGAGGACAGTCTTTTAAATTAAATCACTACACATTTTAAAACACTGGGTAGCCTGCAAATTAAACATTTCGTCCCTCAAATGAATACTTGGAGATTTATTAAAAGATTCGATTGAATGAATATATCTCCACCCTTATATTCTTGGAATATATTACAAATGCCGGGTCACCTATACCAAACGATCACAGGCTTCTGGAGACAATTTGTCCGTTGGCCGCGAACATTCGCACATTTCGTTTGAGAATAGGAGCAGAGAAAAGAACAGGGGGCAGTTGTATTCTGGCTTGTGAAAGGTCAGAGCGAACAGAGGGAAGAAAGACAATCAATCTTGATCCCAATTATCGCGTCGTTCAGTGACTGTAATTGAGTCGACCCCTCCTTTCCCATGCCTTTTCTCAACGGTGCCAGAGAGTCGAAACAACGGGACCAAGGGGGTTTCTTCGCCACCCCCTCCCCCCCCTTTAGCACACCTGCTCGCTTCGGCCTCTTTTTTTATCAATTAACAAACGAATAGCCATCGGTGGAAGGTTATTCATTAACCCGTGTCCATCGGTTTAAGATGTTCGTTTCTTTCCTTTTTCTTCCTTGGTTTCGTCCCTATTCTGAGCCGGTGCTTTCTGCCAATTAGTTTGTCCGTGAACGCGGCAAGCTTGTTATGAAATAACGAAAATTCACCAGTTCATATAATTAATCAACTTCTATCCCATCGACAGAATCAATCGATTGACCGAAGGAATCAATACTTAATTGCAGACAAAGTGCGCGATATATAATACAATTTGATCGATTTTATGAATTCTTTGTCTCGCGTGGAGAATTGCGCGCTTATGTTGCATCAAAGTACACTACACACTACAAGAATGCCTAATATTAACCAACGTCTTCTACGTGTAAAAGAACATAGTTATTTTTAGTTTAATACATTAATCACGTCCATCAGTCAATCGAAGACGATTCAATTCGAAATATAATAATAACGATCGAACGCCATCGCTTTGTCAACCTTCATTCCCGTTAACCACTGTCACAATCGCCGTGGCGTCTACAGGCAGAAGTCTCTTTCTGCCTGAAGATCTCTTTCGGAAGTTGTCGACGAAACGCGAGATACGTATGATCGTTCGAAAATGGATGTATATGTACAAGATATTATGTAATTACAAGCAGGATTTATTACGTCGCTCCGCTCTCTACGGAGATTCTCTGAATATCATTAAAGTTTCATTAAAATTAGGAGGGGAGAAACATTTCGCATGGCTCCCCGGAGAATGCTGTTTCTTATCAGTAGACCCTTTAAATCAACTTTAATACTGCGCGAGCCAGTTACCGTCACCTAAAATACACGCTGCCTTAAATTCCACGGAAACTGCCGCTATTTGCAGCCCGGCGATAATGCGTGTCTCTGTTTATTATTAAGTACAACCAACATCGCCATCCTCCGGCTGAAACAGCTATTAAAATGATTAGAACGGGAGAATCGATCATTACCGCTTTTTGTGCCATGCAAAGTGTACAGTGTGATGTTTCAAGCATGCTTCTGCGGATAGGGTTTAATAGGAAACTTGCTTTCCACTATTGAAGTTGTGAATTATTAACTGTTTTATATTATTCGAGCGATATATCTGCATGTCCCTTTTATCATGCTACTAATTGGAAGTGCAGTTGCGTAATTTTGACAAAATGGGTCATACTGTACGGTAATATTCAAATTGCAATGGTAATTCTACAGCCAGGTTGAGTTGATCATGTAACGAAACATTTGCAGTATTAAAAAATGGAGTAACATTACTAGGATGTAGAGCGTGCAATTCCTTCATTTTATATACCTAGTAAAATTCGACTTCTTATTGAAGAATAGTGGACGATATATAAGTTTCTGAACTATCTAAATCAGTAGTACGTAATAACTTTGAGTGCTCTGTGCTCTTTACGAAACATTGATATTTCAATTGTATCATCGTATTCTGTTGTAGAAAATATTAAAATACTTGTGACCCTATTAACGAGGCTTAAATGTTCATAAAAGTTATCCTACTTATTCCTAATGTTATCCGATATTATTATAACCCCTGTCGCTACGGCTACCACACAAATTCAATTATGTTTAACCGAGATAGCGATAACATTTTATTGCAACATTAGGGTAGTAAATATGCAATACTGTGACGAGGCAAAAACATAACAAACACTTATAATAAATTTGAACAACAATATTAGTAATGTTTGCTGTTATCTTACAATTTAATAAATATAATATTACGCGACAAAATCACCGTTACTTTATCGTTCACCAACGCACTAATCAAAGCAACATGAAAGTTACACATGTGTAATAATTGCAAAAGGTCTACAAAAACAGATACTCCACCAGCCAACGCCAGTAATATTCAATGAAAGATCCTCTGATTCTAAACATTTTTATCGCACCAACTGAAACGAGCAGCATAAAAATCAGTTCTCCTAGCGATCCAGTTACCAAGCAAATTGCCCTGCCTCTCTGTTGCAATCGTAAAACCACTGAAACGTCGTAAATAGGGTAGCCAACGTTCGTAGTGCTGTTCAACTCGTAGTTTGTTCCGGGCAACGAGTTCCGCCTCGACGTTTATGAAAAAACTCGTGGCTTGTTCGCGTGCTGCCGCGATGCTTTTCGCCCCCGTCCTCGTTGTTTACTTTTCATTCGTCCATATTGCTCCGCGATTATTTAAAACAGTGTACCTACGAGACCTAGCAAATGGGCTCCATGGTCCATGAGTCTATTTTCAATTGGATGTTTCATATCACAGGGCAATTATCCGGACAATTAGTTTGCTCAGAGCTTGGGGAAAGAAGCTTGAGTTGCGACCAGTTGTGTGCGTTCGAGAAACGGTAATGCCAAGAGCGTGCTAAAGGGAGAAACGTAATAGCGGTGAAGAGGAAACAGACTGCAGCGTGGAATTGCGAAGGAAAGGATGAGCGGTGGATAAACGTAGGATTAAAGCGAAATACCAATTAAGAAAGAATAATCGAATACGAGTATTTGTGCATTATCAGCGTGAGCACTTGAGGATATCAATCGTGAGATTAAACGGATAGCGAGATAAGGGCAATGGAAATAATGCGAGGGAAAAGAAAGTGTGAATAAACAGAAGTGGAAAAGTAGCCAATGAAATACACGTTTGTGTGTAAGTTAGCGAGGATTGGATAATTGTGAAATGCTATAATCAACTACAATAAAAACAAAAAAGAACGGAAGGCCGAGGATATTCTGCTGGGAGTAGGTCGAAACTCTTGCTGGTGAAAATCTCGAATGTGCTTAATTAGGCGATATTTAAGGAGGCATCCCTTTACCATCAGCCCTATCCACCGAGGTCGGTTTCACGCTCGCAAGCTGCTATTACGGAAAGCCGCTGGATTTCCGTAAGAAAGCACGGCTGCTAGCCGACTGCTGCCACCCCCTACCTTCGCCGTCCTAGGCGTCTTACCTGAACTAATATTGTTAGGGTCTAATTAGTACCATCATGACACCACCTGACCTTATTCCATTCTCCTTCTTCCACGTCTAATCTTCTTCGTATTTCGTATCCTTCCCTGTCTTTCTTGTCCCTATACTTCCTCCCTTTCCTCCTTCATTCCCCAATTCCCGTCTACGCTGTGTAGCTTTTCTGCTGATTCGTATTTATTCCTTTCCTGTGGCCTACGCATACCAGCCTTCATTGTCCTCCACTCCGTTCGGCACTGAAACCTTGCTGTGCCCCGTTTTAACGACCATTTCGGAAGCGACTTGCATAAGTGCCAGGCGATGTCTGAGGCAAAGGACACCCGATGCCCCCTGCTATCGTGCCACTGTTGGGTTTTAGTTGCGGATGAATTTTGCCCAACGTTCATTAGATTATGCGCAGGTACTGCTTTAGTTGCGTTAACTTGATGGATATGCAATGTTGTTAGGAAACTTTCATGGCAAGTAGCGTCTTCGGGGCAGTGCGTGTTTAGTTGGATTAATTTCCACATGATTCTGCGCGGCTCTAGATAACTTATTGTGTAGAAACTTTAGATTGAAACTTGATTCGATACAGTATACATAATCTGTGTACTGAAAAAGTTGTTAAACCGTTCGTCTAGAATTCGTGTAAATCGAACAGGTTGGGAATGAGTTTGTCTGTGTATGTATTATATATACGAAACTCTGCGTGCGAATTAACCTAGTCGTTATACATATACGCGTTAATAATTATAGGTCCACTGAGGATACTGTGATAAACTGGATAACAATACGTATTGGTGTCACTCTCTCTCTCTCTCTTTATAATTGTATGTAAAATAATTGTAGCAATTTAGTCATTTATCGGTGAAACGTTATTCATGCAACAGCGAACACTTTGAAGACAATAACATCGACGCATCCTTCATTAATTCAAAATTGATATAATTTTGCAAAATTCAACAAGTTATAAACGTCAAGCCGCCTCAATATCTCAATCACTTGCGAATTAATATAACACGTACGAGCATTATCCAATGAATGGTTGTATTCGTATCATCGATATTATCACAAGTTTCTAATTTATAATAATAAACTCTTATTTAACCGTATATGTATCTCCATTTTGTCCACTTAAGAGTTCTGCAATAATATGCAATCAATCCTATTCCACCAGCACCAAGAATTCTGTTTACCCCGTTTTCCCTGCGCGCATATTATTTAATCCTTGTTTCTTATTGAAAATTACAGTACTTGCTTCCAACGAAGTGCAACGATGCGTAGAAGACCGAAATCACGTTAACGCTCATTGCGACGCTCAAGTTACGAGAGGGTAGAAGGAGAGTAAGAGAGTTTCCGATATTAGCTGCATTATAAACCACTTGTACGTGAGTGTGTTTCACTTAAGGCGGTTGGCGCACGTAAGACTGCACGCGATTATGTATATTACAACCCGTGTAATGATATCGCGCTGTTACACGCGTGGACCTTTCACGTGGAATATTGTTCACAGCAGAGAGCAGGGCATGTGATTAAAGTTGAGTTTAATCATATTTCCACGCTGCTAGAACAAACGCGATACTCGTACCAGGCTGAAGAGAAATTTCCTGCCTTAAGACTTCTTGTCAATTCCTAAACCTTACGTGCCTACCGATATGCCCGAACCAATACATGCCTAGTACCCTTTATACTAACCCCATACTAAACTGCGAACAAAAATCTATACCTATAATATTCGAAGTAAAGTCAATGCAAATTGATTTATGGAACACGCGTGTCAATTGTAAAGCAATCGTACACATGAATAGACAGTATTCGATTTTCATTCATTAATCTATGAATAGCTAAGGAGCGTTACATAGGTTGAGTTAATGTAGTGGTGAACGATATAATTATTGGCTGTTATTCAATAATATTTCGTATTATTTTGATGAGCGATTTATTTACAATAAATAATCATCCGTGTGCAAATAACTGAGTTTATATGTGTGTTTGTGTACATTTAATATCTACGACCGATTGTAACATATTGGTGTTTATTTTTCCGTTTCAGGGTCGATGTAATCGGGAGAAACCCCCATGCAAATATTTCCATCCGCCTCAACACCTGAAGGACCAGCTTTTGATAAACGGGCGTAATCACTTAGCGCTGAAGAACGCGCTGATGCAGCAGATGGGTCTCACACCGGCCCAGCCACTAGTGCCCGGCCAGGTACCAGCAGTGGTATGTCCGAAATTTCACACATTCGTTGCACCAACGTCTTCTGCTGTTCACACATCCACACATTTTCTTTTTATCACGATCGAAAGATCTTAATTTTGTCTATGTTAGTCGACGACTACCACTAGATTATCCTTTTGGTAGGCAACACCGTGTAAATGGTTAACGATGTGGTGTATTTTTCTACCTGCCGGTTATTGAAAAGCATAAAACCGTTCGAAAAATGTTATTTTCCATTCAATAGTTATCACCGATGTCTTCCAGGCGAAAAGAAAAATGATCGCGAGTGACGATTTTAAACACATATTATGATAAAGTTTTAAATATTTTCCCCACTGAATTTTATTGAGAACCATTTCGACATTTGTGCTTGTAGTATATGCACTTGGATTAATTATGGTAGTTAGAACTTTCAAAGAATATGTACACCCCATCGTGCCTGTTTAGCGGTGTCCTTTATTTGCGGGCATTGCACCGAGAGATCAAATCTCAGAGAGTAAACTTTAGCACGCCGCATGTTTTTGGTCAGTGTCACTCCCTACTCCTTTAATTTGCCCATAATTCTTGATAGACAGTCAATATATATATATATATTTATTTAAAGATCAAACTGCCAAATAGAAAGAACCGTAGTTATTAGTCTATCCCAGATTGCCGTCGATTATCACAAACTATAAGTGAAAGAGCAACTTATTTTGTTGGTTCGTCATGTTTCATTTATTTATTTATCTGTTCAATCACAGTATACATCATTTGGCGAATCCACAAAATCAATTCCTTTTTATTGGATGAAAAACAAAAGCAAAAAAATAATATTTAATTTATATTTCGATAAAATCTCTCTATGTCTCTCTCTCTCTCTCTCGCTCTCTCCCTCCCTCTTTCTATGTCTCTCTTTCTTTCTCATATCTTGCACGTGTCGGAACGTGCTCGTGCAAGCAATGAAAAATCAAGAAAAAAGAATTCGTTTCCCAATTTTTTTCAGCGACTAAAGATATTTTTTTTTTTTTAAACGACAAATCAGACCATCATATAGCCCACCCGCCTTTTATTTCATGACATATAATTCATAGTCGTTGCTACGTGACATCGAACCCTATACTACTTGTATGACTGCCTGTCTGTCCCCTATGTTTGCCGCTGTGGCTCTCGTGGTTGTGGTTGATTGTTGGTGTGTTCTCCAATTACGTCATTGGTGAACAGGAGGCACAGGCACCTCCGGCACCACACCATCACCTTCAACAGCAAATCCAGCAGCAACTTCTCGCTACCCACGCCTTTATGGTAACTCCTGGTTTTGGTTGGCTTCCACTAATTTTTTAGTTAATTATATTATAGTACCATGCGATGGTGGTGACCGGCTGCGAAATAAATCTGCTCAAAGTAATTGTATCTTTTTCTTTTTAATTATCGATCGATCTATTTAAATAATTGTGCGGACCCAAAAGTAAAGCACTTGGCTACCGGTAGTCTGTTATTGTGAAGTAAAATTTAACGCGAGGAATTTACACTGTTCTCCATATGAAAGTGAATATGAGATTCGGAGATGAAAATGGTGAATTGAGGCAGATTTTGTTTTAATTGACGTCGCTGCCGCGCGTGTTAGTGTGCCTGTAAGATTAGTAAGCGTTTGTATGAAAGCTTCGACTTGTTTTAAGAGAGCCGCACTGTAAATTAAGATTGAGATATGATTTGCATGCTTCACGAGATGTCTCGTTTTGTTTTATTCAAAAAAAAAAAGTTTATCTGTACGTTCCAACAGAATTTTTCCTTTAGAGAGTTTTCCTTGAAAGCATGAATTATGTTGCGGCCAAGTTGGATCGTCTCGTTTCTCTCTTTCCCTCTGGGTAGGTTTTGTAATTCAAAAATATGTTACTACTCTATACGTTTCGTGTAGTACGTTTGCTATAAGTACATACATATATGCATGCAGTTATTTTTAAACGTATTGGAAAGGTAAAACGGTTGTTCATGTATACACTGTTTGATTGGTTAGAAGAAAATATACCGAAACGTTGGAAACTCAGTGAATCTGTATACAGCTTACAGAAACGAGGAAAAGCCTGGAAGAAAAATTCGAATATCTCTGGCTGTGAAAGCTTGGAATTCTAAAAATTTAATGTCGACACGACAGAATACAATTTCCTACAAGCTTCGATTCAAGTATCAGTATTGTCATTATTTCACGAAACTTTGAAAACAAATGTGTCATCTTTCAAAAGTATGATACTTCTATTTTCAAACTAAACGACCAATGTACTTTTCCAACGACCAGCAAAATAATTGCATGTACGCACCCAATCCTGGGCTATTGTTTAATTATAATTGAAACAACTGTTTTCGACAACGTCGGTCTTACTTGCAAAATCGACACGTGAGCGAGAGAAACGTGCGTAACGATCACGAACGTACGAGGTACGCTAGCTTCGCGGTAGAAAATTTGACGTTTCCCCGAGGTACTAACGTGAAACAGTGTTCCATTCCACCGAACATTGTCGTGGAATTGAAAGTTTTTCGGTGGTTAGCGTGCCTCGCGCGTCCGGAAGCTTCTGTACGTCAGCAAAAGTTCGAAAAATACAAGCACACAGGTCCTTAAGAAGAAGAAGGAACGGGCGTTCAGCCCATTCGGCTGCACTTCAAATTACCTACCTTCGCTTCTGGGAATTCCATTTTCTGCAAAACCAAATGCTTTTTATGGGAACGCGCGCTTGTCGTTCAAACGGCGGTTACCACCAGAAATACGTGAACGATTAAAGCTTTGCGAGGGATAGAACAACTTTTCTTCGCGGGTTACCTTTCGCTATATTACTATCACCTATTAAGTAGTAGTTAAGTAAATTAATTCTCGAGAAATGTTAATCTTATTGCAGTGGAAATACTATAGCGATCGGCTAAAGTTCAAATATTTAAAAAAAAAATAGGGGATATTTGTTGGTTGAAATGAGATTCAATACTTTGAACCTTTCGTCACTCTTGACTGATACTACTTACAAGGAAAGGTCGCGAACGGTCAGACTCCGATTTCAGTAAAATTTTGCAGGCTTCAAGAACAGTCCAAAATATTAGATACGTATTTTTCTTACCTGCGGTAACTCAAGCTTAAGGGGTGATACCACCCTCCAAAGTTGAACCCCAAAAATGTTATTTTGGAAATGGTTTGAGATGGATAAATTTTTTGTAGTATTTTCTTTCGAAGCATTAAAAACCACGTAATTTTTATTTATCAAATTTTGTTCTATCTCAAGCCGTTTCTAAGATAGCACTTTAGGGGTTCAACTCTCGAGGGTAGTTTCACCTCTTAAACTTGAGTTACCGCAGTTTAAAAAAATACGTATTTAATATTTTCGACAGATTTTCAGGTCTGCAAAGTTTCATTAAAATTGAAGTATGTTCGTTGAAGTATGTTCGTTTTAATTTACATAGAAATTTATGCAATTTACACAAAAGTTTTGTGTAAATTCGCTGTAAACTCTGCCATTAATGTTTCGGAATATCGCATAATAGAGACGCAATATTAAATGCAATTATATATCATCCAGTTCGATGGAAATAAGTTCGATGGAAATAAAGTCAAGCAACAAAAGTACCAAATTATGGTTCGTCAAACCCTCGCGAAGTTTTGATCACGTTCACCACGCGCAATACTACACGAATCGCGTTCGCGAGTCGCACACCTATACTGGGTGGGATTGTTATACCGCGCTTGATGCAGGGTGGTGTACTAAAAACGAAGGGCTCTAGCACGATAATATATAAAAACCGGGGTGATAAACGACTTACGGTCCGCGTGGAGCGAAGGTGGGGATAGGTTTGTTCTAATCCATGTTACCTGGATACCTTCCGGGTCTGTTTTCGCAGGCGACGAATCCGTACCTGACCGGTATGCCGCAGGTTGGCAACACGTATAGTCCGTATTTCGCGCCAAGTCCCATCATGCCAGCGATCATGGGCCCAGCGGATCCCACAGGAGTTGGAAGCCCGTTGGGCGTTGTCCCGCAGACGGTGGCGATGCCGCAGAAGATGCAACGTACTGACCGCCTCGAGGTATGTCTACCACCAAACTACATTCAACAACAACAGCAACAACAACAACAACAACAGCATGGGGCCCAACACGGCGCAGCCGGGGCCTCAAGGTGCCCAATGGCCGCGCCCAATACCGTGTACCAAGTGCCGGCCGGTCCCCCCAATCAGGTGTCGCCCGTTTCCACGATGCAATCTGTCAATCATCCACCATCCCCCACTACTATCACTACAACCCCGTTCTGTACCCCCTTGCATAATCCCCATGCTCACCACCATCCGATCCATAACCTGATCTACGTCCACGCGTACTATTGAAGTCGATCGTCGTGCGGATTTCTCTTCTTTCCCATTCTATCTTCTCTACTTCTTTTCTTTGTTTTATTTCGTTTTGTTCCCTACTTTCGTATACTTCGTTATTTCTTGCTCTCTCACATACGTTCCTTTTTGGATTACTTTTCGGTCGCATTGACCGTCGCGTTCAAGTTTGTCGCGCTCGAGAGTACAGTTTATTTTATCCTTGTTCACATTTGGGGAGAAGAGATCGGTTATGATTCATTTGAGACAAATGGAAACGGTTTAACGAATGCTCGGGAGAAGCACGATCCGAGGTGTATCGAGATGTTTGAATGGGAAAAGAAACAAGAACCTAGGCTGGAAAACGGTAATCTCGCTGGCTCTCGTCGGTTCTCCCATATGCTCAGAGTCTTTGAGGGCATAAAGTATGTGTGTTCGATTATCCTAGGGAAAGTGTCGTATATTTATATACATTTATTCGATAACAGTATAACGCGTGTATGATGTAAAACGTATTACGAGACGAGCCGCGAAATGTTCAACTTCGGTTTCGTTCATTCCGGCCGTGCGGGCAAATTATTTTTCGATTCCGGTCGTTCGAGGTCGAGATTGCTTAACGAAATCGCGCCGTGTGACGCGTGCGAAACTGTACGGTGACGATGATTTCACGGATCGCTTGTAGCCGGGCGAATTGGAGCGAAACGAGGCTCATTAATGACGAAACGGAAACAAAATAACGTTCCCACAAAGGAACGGCTCTCGATTGGGATCAAACGATCCTATCGGTTGCCTCACGAACGTGTGGCTCCAGGATTTCTATGTACTCTTTCTAGTAATCACTTACGATTATCGTAGCACTATACGTATGTGGTGTACGGAAATTTCAATCAAGGAAATTGCATTGCACGACGATAGGGATAGAATTCTAGTGGGCTGTCTTGAACAGTCGTTTTACGTGCGGAGATTGTATACTGGATAAGATACGTTCGAAGCAACTATAATAACAACGACAACAACGTGATGATAATTACAATTATTATTAAAAGGAGGATAAGAAGTATGACACTGTGGTGAGATGCGAGGGGTGGATAGGATCGAGGAATGTGCAACGGTTCTCGATGTGTGCATTTATATTTAGAAAAGTCTCATCGTGTCCCGTTTGTCTGATTAATCGAGGATTATCTTTTTTACAATTTCGAGCTTGTCGATCATGCATAAAGATAGAAATAATGAATGACATGGAAAAAGATGGAATCGATGTGGCATATACATTGAGCCAACTTGAGTCCCCGCGGTGAAAGGACATAAAACATCGAAAACAAATTTCTTTTCGCCAAGTAATTTCACCAGTAATAGAACCCTATTTTATGTATTGGAGTAATAACAACCATAGAGACACTACAAAATGAATGTATTGATAAATCTCTTTCTCTTCGAACCACAGGATTGTTTCGAAAGAGAAGTTAATATTGCTCGCGGAAAACAGTATCTACGAAATACAGAATAGTGTCTTCGTTCGTCGAAGATAATTACCACCGGATTTAATTAACTATCTCGAATTTCCCAAGTTCTGGTTAAACACGCAAGAAAATGTTCAGCGTGTAACAATAATGTTTCTTACCGTACGCGCGCACCACCAAGCCTTGCGAAAGTTCGTTCATCTGTTGGGCGCAAGTTTTATTATGTTCGAGTTTACAGATTTCCCCGGAGCCTGTATTGCTTCTTTCACCCGGCGGCATTCGCGGAATTAACAAGTTTTGCGCGGCGGTTTCACGGTGAAAATGAATAAAATGAATGAAGAAAGGGTGGCCGGGGTTGGCGCGTATCGTCGCACGAAACTCTCGCGGATCGTTTGTGAAATGGAGCTTTCGCTAGTTTTTCTGCGGAACAAGAAATAGCTCTTCGTAGAAAACGAATTTAACCCCCTAACAGTGTACCCCGAGTGGGACTCTGGCAGAGCGTCAAGTGCTGAACAGTGTACCCGAGTGAGACTCGGGCATTCCGTCAACTGTCGAACAGTCGATCCGTCGTTTTATCACATATAGAAGCGTTTTAAACAATACAAAAATTACACATTATTTGACCGGAAACACAAATTTTATTACACTGTTAAAGGGCTAATACGGTTTC
The DNA here is from genome assembly GCA_963583965.1 of Nomada ferruginata. Classification (NCBI taxonomy): domain Eukaryota; kingdom Metazoa; phylum Arthropoda; class Insecta; order Hymenoptera; family Apidae; genus Nomada; species Nomada ferruginata. Next base: position 17,445,883 of record OY757213.1, read on the forward strand.
CGCGTATTCAACTGGTAACGAAGCCGACACTTGTACCAATGCAATGGGCAGTAACAGAAATTTCTATCGCTGTTTTTTCTGAAAATCAAAATGCAAGCTTGGTGGTTAGTTAAACGATTCTATAACTATGTGTTTCAATATCTGGATAACAGTCTGGAATTTAGTAGGTTTAATAAGGAGTCGCAAAAACAGTAGCGGAAGGGAAAGACGTTTGTACTAATATATTTTATACGAAAAAAGTATAAAAATGTGTACAATTGTTTCGTTGTCCTTGGTATCGATTTTTTTCATCAAGAATCTTGGGTAAAATAACCTGCAAATTATTGTTCTTAAATAAAAAAAGGAAGGAACAAGATTTATTGTATACGTATCGACTTTTATTTTAATTTATTTTGAGTGCCTTCGATTCACCTTCGTACTGCATGATGGACATTACTTAAAATCTATTATTGTCTATTATGGCATCAATTTCAGAAATGAAGTTATTAATTAAAAATGTAATTATATAGTTAGTATATTATTAGTTTAAATATGTCAAACATTTATATATGAAGGAATAATTATAAAATATTTATTGAATTTTAATTCATTTATACAAATCACGTACTAAAAATTATATCTACCTAGGAAATTAAGAAGTCGGAATTCAAGCGATATTTTTATACTGGCCAAAGAAGTTCCAGTTGATTCTCATTAAAACAACAGTAAACACTTTCCAATCAGATACAGGTATGGAACAAAATGGTAGAGAACTTTCGATAGCTGCCGAATGATTTCTTTCTAATAAGTAGTTCGACAGAGGTAGTAGTTCGATACACTTGTCAATGTTTCAGGATAAATAACAATCTGAACAACAAATCTTTTCCTAACAAATAAACCGAAATCGCTAACGCATTAGTGTTGTACGAAAGCGAAATCCCATGTGATTCATTACTCGTGATTATAACGTATGCTTCAGGTGAACAAAGTCGAACTAAAATGATATCACTGGAGACAAATCAATTTCTAGCCACATTAGGATACATAAAAATTACGACAAATTTGATTATTTCATTCTGCAAAATTTCATGTGCGGCATGATATTAATGATGTAGAAAGTAAATGTTAAAAATATTGTTAATACAAAATCGTACATACCTTTTTGTTACGAAATTTGTATAAATTTCTATATTTGTCCCGTGAAACTTCGGAGCCCGTTGCACATTTTTCCGATTTAGTATTTTAACAACGTTTTAAAGAATCTATGCACTTATGTACGTATGCAGAATGCGGTTTGTACACGCCGGTCCATCCATGCATACGCGCATAATAACACGTGTAAATATTAGGTAGGTTAACAAATTAACTGATTGTGTTTCGTATCAAGGAGAACGAGAGCAAGGGATAAAGAATAACACGATTAAATATATTCACTCTCGTCGAGGCACATCCGATTGTTCCTCAAGCATTAAAAGATTTCTCTTTACGTATTTCTATAGTGAACCTTCCAGCCTGGGATTTAAATAAATGACTTTTCCTTTTATTCACATCGATGTTTATTATCGGATGCGAAATAATTTATCGAACGATTGTTTTTTATATTTATTATTACTTTTTTGTATCTGTACGATATTTCGTGGCGTTTTAACATTTCCTTGTACTTTTCACAACTACTCCTTCTCCAAGAAAACACGATTGAAATTTTTCTACTATCCTTTCTCCCTCGTTTAAAGTAATGATGTTAGGTCCTTACGAATAAGTACGAACGAAAAAGAAAAAAAGAGTACGGAAAAAGAATATATGAATTATTATGCAATGTAATGTCGTTAATTAAACACTATTGCAAATAGAATTCGGAATTATTATCGATCAATTTATCAGCTAATCATAATTGGTCTTTAACGGTAATTGTAATTATTATAATATTTGGTAACATACGATAATGATGATAATTAGTATATCGTAAACGATACCTATTTGTGATGTAACACTCGATGACTTGCACTAAGTTCGGGTCAACATGAAACTTATTGACGATGAATTCAAATAAAAGAAATATAATTGAAATTTAAAAAAAAACAATGCACAGACTGTTTATTGAATCTTTTTTGTTTAAGTTCTCTCAACGACCAAGAACAGCAAGATAAAAGTATTGAAAATTTGTGTGCTTTTGTGTCTTATTTCATTTATTAGACTTCTTGTACGTTGCTTTATTTCCACGATTACATATATACATAATTATGATTTTGTTTCTTTTCATCTTTATGTAATGCCTTGCTCTTTTAGTCGATCGAACTTGTGCCAAGTATGCTAAAACTATACTACCTTTTGTTTGTCTCCTCTTTGAACAGTTACAAACGTTTCCGTAGTGCATACATGCCGCTTGCAAAAACAAATAGTCTCTGCATATCGTAAAAGTGACTTTCTCCATTATTTTATTATTATTACTTTTTTCGATATTTTCTTTTTGTCTCTTTTGTTGTACTTTTTTTCTTTTCGATCGCAATTGTGCCGTGAAAAACCAATGCCACCGACTACTACCGATCGAGTAGGACTTGTACACACAGGTCACGCTGAAAAATTTTCGATAACTCTGTTACTAACGACGAAAGAAACCGAATTACGCCCAATTTCACTCTGTCTCTCTCTCTCTCTCTCTCTCTCTCTCTCTCTCTCTCTCAACTCAATCCCGTCTGGATAATCTCGATGCTCCTCAATATCCGATCCTTGTTACACCCGTATGAGGAAAGAAAAGAAAAAAAAGAGAAGATATACATATTCTCCCGGACCTTACATCGTTAATGGTCTTTTCAAATTAATTGCCTGCTGCCTGTTTATATATATATACATATACATATGTATATATATATACATCTATATTTACATATAATGTTATTAATATTCCATATAAACATATGTTTGGATTTTTTGCTATTTAGACACATTAATAATCTCTAACCTTGATTGGCCGAGCTTTCTTATTATGCATAATTTTGGAATTGGACATGAATTTATCGATTGAGAATTATTCACACCATTATCATTGTTGTTTTCAAATGAACAGAAATTTTTCAATGAACTTGACCAATCGAGGATCTAAACGCCGTAGAAAGCAGAAACGATGACTCATTATTTATTTCCTCTAATTATACAAAGTAGTGCCATGACCATAGAGTGAATGCAGCGTAATTATATTCATATTTTCGTTTCTTTTTTTTTTATCTGCTCATCTTCGTTTTCCTCTTCATCTGTTTGCATCGATGTTACTTAACGAACTTTAACGTGTATACGCTGCGCACACATCATAGCAAACGATTACAATAATAATAATAATATAACAACACTGTTCATTTTCGATACGTTATTTACGTGAGATTTGTTTTACATAGGCCGGCACTTAACTATTATAGGTTCCTCTGTTTCTATTTATCTTACCCTATTAATTGGTACCGTTGTTTCTTTTTAAGCAATTATTCCTTTCTCTCTCTTTCTCTCTCTCTCTCTCTCTCTCTCTCTCTCTCTCTCTGTCTTTATACATTGGAATCATTCCGATGACACCTGCTTTGTTTACAGTCACTCGATTTACAATCTTTAATTTCACACATCATTTTCATTTGATATCTCGATTGTATTTCTTAACAAATATTAATTTGATTTCTTTCTTTCATAGCCTATACCTGCACACTTGTATTACTTATGTTAGCTAGCCCACTGCTGCCGGCTCGTCAATGCTTCACCATCGTACAACATGCAATTAACGTTTCATTTCACAAAATGAAAACCACGTGCACACGAGTGAAATTTCGATGCCCCAAGTCTGCTCGCCTGGCTGGGCACGATGCACGCCGTAACGTTGGAGAAGCATTGATCGTCCCGACGTTGGCGTTATTGCACAAAGCTAATGCTCTTTACAGCTTTCTCGTAATTTTTCCGCGTCTTTTATCACAAAACATATATGTATATCTTCGGCAGTATATACAGATTTTTTCTGTATATACGTATATGTCTATATGTATCGGTATACATACATATGTCTATATTTAGCTGTCTCTATAGATATACATACTATATACATCTATACATATACGTGTGTATCTAATTTTGTTACAGCGCAAGATTTCTATTGTTCATTCGTTGTTTTCCTTCTTTTTTTTTTTTTTTTGCCAACAAACACACACCACGCACATATGAACAAATAAACACACGAACGCGCACACAGGAATATGCACACACCCACAGACATTTACTAATTGTATTAATTGTTGAACGTGAAATGCGATTTATGTGTTTACTTTTACAGCTAGGAGGAGGTGCTTTTACATTATGTATACGATCGCATGCAAGTTTTTTGACATTTTTATATGCATTTACCCGCAATACACGTACAAAATCTTATATATATACATATGTATTCATATATTAATGAGCATACACTCTGTACAGATATACTTCGGACGCGTGCATATACAGCAAATATTCAAATACACACACGCACACAGCAACGCGCGCGTGCGTTCGCGCGCCCCTACACGTGACAACTTCGAAAGACAATCATTATGTTCATTTCCACGCCGTTGTGTTCGAATTTATGTGTGCGCTTCAGCGAGCGGTATGCAACTTTCAACCTCTTCTTTCTGTCTTGGTTGTATCTTATGTTACCTTCTTACCTTTCTTTCTACATTTTCTCTCTTGTCTCTGTCTAATACGAAAACCTGGGCAACCGTATAGCCCGATCGTGAAACGGAAACGGAACGTAGCGTCTCCAATCCGATTCCCTGTGTCGGTGGACCGACGCCGTGATCACGCTCCGATCGCGACGGTATGGCCGTAACACACACGAACACACAAAGTGAGCGATTACGCGCCCCGTAAAAAAGCTGCCACAGGTTTCCATGAACGGGCTGAGAATTTCGTGGCCATAGAACACCTGCGTAGAGACGTAGCATTCTCTACCCTTATCATTCTCTATCGCCCTCTGCTTTCTCTCTGTATCTCTTTCTTACCCATTTCGTGCCGTCATCTGCTCGTTAATCACATGTTCCCGTCGCAAATCGACGACTCTCTGTCCCGTGCACGGTGCTGCGTATGTCCGGTTCGTTCGAACGCAAAACTTGCGAACGTCTGGTCGATGATAATTTTCTATAAAGAAACTTCGAATATGGAGACGATTCTTGAACAGTAAGGAGTTGATATTCCTGATTCTCGTTCGAGCAACTGAAGAAGCTCGAAGGACACGTTCGCGTTTAAGACGGGGATGGTAAACGCGCGCATGACTCTGCGCGGTGGAATATTGAAAGTAACAGCTGAAAATTAAAGGGACCATTCATCGTATTCGTTCTCCTTTGCAATCTTTATCTGACTCTTTCTCTACTTCTCTCTTTCTCTCTGTCTCTCTGACTGTAAATACTTTGCCATTTTTTTCTCCTTTCTTAATCCCTTTTCTCTCGTACGATATACTTATTTGTCTCTCTGTGTATATCAGTCGATATATTTCGTATGTCTGTACTATACATATCCGCATTCGTATTTTTATATCATTTATATATACATTGTATATATTTTTTATATATACATAGACATCTATATGTTTGATATTTTTATTCGCCGCATACGATTCCGTGTATCGCCTGTGTACGCGTGTGTGTATGTGTCTCATTAATCGTTCAATTCCCGTGCAAGCGGTCCATTTAACGAGCCAGCGAAGTTTAGCCCGTCGAGAACCCGCGCCCCTTTCATAAACGAGATGGAGCGCGGATTTTCGACGTGCGTCAAGCTCCGACGGGAAAAAGCTGAAGAACAAACGTGGGGAATCAAATGAGCACTATGTCTCGTGGCGAACGCAGTACATATTTACACGCTTGCTGTCTCACCTCCTAACACAAGACCGACAGGCAACGACACGGATCGTTGAGTCGATGTTTTAATCCGTGCTGAAAGTTATGTGTATTGCGCCTACGGCTCAGCGAAATACACTGTACATACAAGCTTGCATGGCTGTACGGAATGCTAGGCGAGTGCCCGTGGATCGCATTACGAAAAATATATAGTCGATAGAAACGTAGAGGTTCCTTCGATGCGTTGTTCTTATTGTTTGATCGACGATACGGATTCGATAATTCGATGCAATTCGTTGCCAATTTAGTCGTTGCGGAGGCATTTCGAAGGGGAAATGGCTGGCTTATTGTCTGCTCGATTGCGTATATATAGCTGTCCTACGTGGAGCGAATCAAGGCGTGTATGGAAATTGTGGATTTTTAAGAACGTATTCTAAGATACTACAGATGAATTGTGTGGCCAATGGTGTATCGAATTTAATGCTGCTGCTGCTACAAATCTATATTTTTCTTGCAGTGTCGGGGTGAAGGAAATTGTATAAGATCCGTTTATATGTCCCTTCGTGTACTCGTACATGTAGATATTAGAATAAATTGTTGAGCATGCGAGCATGATTCATATTTACTATTACCGTAGCTAGGCGTCGGAAAACCGATCGTAATTATGGTAATGGTTTGCAATTATATGCATAGCTGATAATGATTGCAATGCTAAAATTAGAATCGTCGCATTCCAACTAACTTATCGAATGGATATTATTTCATTTATATAATGTCCTTAATGCGAACATTTTTTTATACGTAGCTCGCAAGATTCCAGATAAGAATAAGAAAGGGAAAGGCAAAATGCGCAAGGAAGTTAGATCTTATGAGTACTTCTAGATCTTATGCAAGTGACAACCTGAAAAATAATCTGCATCTTCATAGATTAAATATTAATATTGTCACATATTTAATTTCTTTGATACGAAATACAAGACTCAGATTTGTTCTTATATGAGCCCAGCAGTACTACCGTTCTTCGAAACAGTCAAAATAGATAGGTATAGCAATGTTCTACACGTTTCGAGCTATAGAATAGATTTCAAAGGATTATCGCCAACTAGTCAATTATCCAATATTCTACCACGATATTATTATCCTCGTTTCAATAGTCAGAATACGTTCTTAAACAATGCTCTACAGCTACCTTGTAATCGCAGAACAGTTTTAATATTACATTCTGTCATATTAAAATTCAAAATTTAGAAGCTTAGAAATCAGGTCCTCCATATCGTTAATTGAACACGAGACGAACAGCAATAGGTGCCAGCCGAGGAACCTGCATCACCGTTCCTTTATACTACTTGACATATTATTTTTTCTGTTTTTTTTTCATTGCTCCGTCACAGCCTCTTTCTCATACGCGCAAACGGCGAATAAATCGCAATGAAATATCGCTGAAGGTTCATCGGACTATATATTTTTCCGAAACGGCGTGCGCTGCGACAGAAGACAAACGGCCGGAAATAGTAGGTGATGCATGCGCAAGAAATCCTCTAACACATGTGCGAATTAACCCGATTGATAGAACACTCAGATGAACTATGATGCATCTGTCATACTACACCACAACGCCACCATCCCCAACCACTACACAACCTCACCCCCACCGCCATGTATTTGGTTCACCTTTTCGAATACTGCCGTTCCGATTCCCCGTGTCCTCTGACCTTATTGGGCGGGGAGAGGGTACACCGAAACCAGCGAGCGACGCCTATTTGACAGAACTACAACACGGTATTTCGTTCCAACGTAGAGAGTAGTGATTATATGTACCCCCTTTTTTTTATCTTTTTTTTCATCGTTTTCTGAGCGTTGATATGTCCCGACATCTGACGCACTACTGTCGACCTGATAGTTCGCTGTTTCTTTAATTATTATTATATATAGAGGCTTTTGTTTAAATGGAGTCGATGGAATATCTTGTGGGGAGTTGGAGATATTGAATTGTTCTTAGAAAAATTTCTGTGCTGACAGGAGAACGTTGTGAGATGCGCAACATTTTTTTGGAGGAGATTTTATGGTTATTTTCATCTTTGTTTTTTTTAATAAAATGCCGGACCGTTTTGTGCATAATGCGATAGCGGTTTTTAAAAGAAGATACAAGATGTGGCACATTATGCTATTTTGATTAGTGTAAGATTATAAATTAATTCATTTGTGGAAGCAACAAATAGTCCAATTATACGTGCCCCTACTACATAGCAGTTGGCTTAGTTTCTTCAAAATGTTGCTATTATGAAAAAATTCATTGCAAACGTACACTAATACTACACTTACGAATTGGTCTAGTAGCTGAAAGTGCTCCACTCCACTTGAAAGACGTTATTGCACTTCAGTGTTCCCATTCGTGCTGAATAACTATTCTAAGAACAATCTTTAATATTCTGAATTTTTTACGAGATACTTCGCCGTGTCCAGTCAAACAAGAGACGCTGTATATATAATTTTAATAGATCTGAATAACGAATTAGGGTTATAGTTGATACGTCGTTTCGGTTACCATTGCTGCGATAAATTTTGATGAAAGATGGCAAACCAGCATTTCTGAATGTGTGTTCGCGTTAGCTTCAAATTGCAATGAAGTCGGTAGATCGGTAGATCGTACGAACGGCCAGAAAAAGTTGATATTGAACCGAAAGAAAGTCAGCTGGGCTTTTTTTCACGCCTCCCAAAACAGACCTGATTAATCCAGAATTGGGGCGCTCTTTTGCATCATTCGACCCTATTGCCAATACTGTATACATACCGCTCTCTCTCTCTCTCTTTACCCCTTCATTTTCCCCGCCTTATATTCTTCTCACATTGATGCTTTCATCTTTGCCTGCCTCTTACCACCCCTTCATAAGTCCGATACTTTCCTCATCGAATACCTTTCCACGTAGTTATTCTGTATGTAGATATTCGTCTACATCGTTCCCATACTGTACTTTCTTGCGACAAATTCAAATCGCTTGACAAATCATTCCTGGTTACTCATCGATCGTCCAAAATCAATTTTACATTCGAGATCGTGCAGAAGTAAAGTTTAAATATACTTTGTACTGTTTTAATAGAGTTTCTGTCGCGTCATTTTGTTAATGTTAACGTCGTTGATAGTTTATGTTCTGGGGAGATCTGTTGCAAGAAACGATAGAAGGGGCGGTAATATTAAGGAGACATCTGATTTTGGACGGGCATAGTAGTTTAATCGTGAATACATGTATTTCCGGTTAGTACATTACTTTCCGATCATACTAAACTTCGTCACCATCACTAGTCGGGCATATCATTCGTCTTTCTGTTTCACCTTCCAAGCATCTCCATCACACGCGACAGGCATATTCACTGAAACCCACGAACAAAACACCACTTACCTGAAACATATCGATTCCGAAAATCGAGCCACACCTCTGTCAAAAACTCGTCCATCCAGCTTCTGATTTCTTCGCTCCTCCCAGACGTAAACCCCGATCCGTAGATCCGAATCGAAATAACGCAACCCTCTCCATTCTGTACCTTCAAATATAATACACAGGCTTCCATCATTTTTTTCCCATGCAACGATCCCGTTCCTCCGTGCACACACACGTTCATATCCATATGTGCACACAGCTAAACACCAGGAATACAGAAACACACGCAGAGACCAAATTTATCGCCTCACCCAACTGTTCCTGGAGCTGCCCCCTGTTTTGCGCCCCAGCCCAGCCCCTCAGCCCCCCTTGGCCACATAGATAGAGTGCCATGCCATGCGTGTTCGCTCTTGCTGTAGGTATGTCGCGAGTTTCAACGCGGGGCGTGCAAACGCGGCGAGACGGAGTGCCGGTTTGCGCACCCCCTCGAGACGGTGCAGGCGAACGAGGACGGCTCTGTGACGGTCTGCATGGACGCTGTCAAGGGCCGATGCAATCGGGACCCCTGCCGCTATTTCCACCCCCCTCTGCACCTTCAAGCCCACATTAAGGCCGCACAATCTCGGGCTAGCATTGCGGTAATGCATTCTCTCTCTCTCTCTCTCTCTACTCTATTTCTACCAATCTATCTATCATCGCTATTTCTCTTTCCTGTCATTATTTTCTAACTTTCCGCTACTCGTTCTGTCTGTCTCTCCTCTCTTTCCACTGTTTCTCGTATTAACATCACGTAAATTGTCCTCGATCATTTCAACCATCACCTGACGATACGTTCTTATCTTTCGTTATTTCAGTTCCACCTTTACCCGCTCTCCTTCCGGCGTACTGCTCTTTCATTCCCGCGTTGAAATCACGGAGAGCGTACCGATACACTGAACCCCGTCATCCCTGCCCCCACCCCACCCAGGGAGGAAACCTTTTCAACCTAATATCCGATAAGTCCTCCCGTTTGCTCAGCCCCCTTTGAATCCCTGTCCCCGCGAGCCCCACTTCCTTCTACGATCCGCCGCGATGACCGCGCGACAAAGGCCGTGCTCTCGTCATTAAAGGAATGGGCCACACAGATACGGCGAAGGGAGAGGATGATAAGGAATCGGCTGAGGTAACTGCGGTGTGCAAGAAACGGCTTCCAACTTCAGGAACCGCGTCTCGGAGATCCTCTGACGGGAAACGTCGCGGGTTTGTCGCGGCGGTTTATTCTCTCCTTTCTTCGCCTGTCCCATTAACGAGTCGTTCTGAAGAGAAATTTTTTTCTTTTTCTTTTTGTCAAGAGGTGTTCCTCTGTCAGACGGCTCCGCCGAAAACTAATGGATCCAACCGATTTCTCCCTGTGTCTGTCATATTGATTCTATTCTCGCCTATCTGTCTCTCTTCTTCTAGCTCCATGTGGCGTGCGCTTCATGTGCGGTTGTCTTGTACACGTGTCTTTTTTTTTTAATTCTTTTCTTTTGAATTCCTCGTCGTTGCTGGTAACCGGTCATCAGCCGGTGCTGTTGTCTGTTTGAACCTGGGCTGAGCTTCACGAAAAGATGCGGTGTTGGTGGATAGTCCGATCGTTACGTGTGTGTATATACTATATACGTCACGTGGCTTTAATTGGCACGCCTCCAGCTAGGAGGGCCGAGAGCGTTTTGCATGAGGACGATCGAAATTTGTGCTCGCGACAAGAATGGGAAACATTTCCGACCTTTCAGGCACCAAACGAATTTAACATTGGCCCGTTAACAAAACGATAGATGAGACAACAAAAATTCTGTCCAATCCGTTGCGCCGCGTATTATCCGCCTAACGATCGAAGGGGGGTAGTCGGGTAAATGAAAATCGGGGTGCACTGAACGGAACTTTCGTGGAGATGATGGGAGTTACATCGTTCTCGAAGAACAAAAGACTCGAAGTGCACGCATATCCTAACTTAACCGCACGAGGTATCTCCTATCTCCATCTTTCTTTTCGTTTCACTCTCTTCTCTCTTTCATTTACTATACACAGTTACGTCTTCTTTTTATTTTCTCTATCTCTCACTATCTATTCTCCATCTTCGATCTTCCATCGTATACTGTCATCCTCTTTCAGTTTTCTGGGTTTGCGACAAAAGGAGCTTTCGTTGCTGCGCTTCTTTTCGCCAATCTACGTCGAATATATATGTACGTCGGGCTTCTCCCTTGAACGCAGTAGTCCCATCTACGTACTGTTCACGTTATTACTAGTCAACGTTCTTCTCGTAAATCGTTAGGTTTAGAAAAATATTAAGAAGAAAAAAGTTTTGCAGCCTTTTTTTATGACCAGCTAATAACGCATACCAATTTTTTATATTTCTAATATTTTTCTAGGAACACGAAGAATTATTAATTTTTGTTTTTAATGGAATTCTATATATTTTTTTAACGTCATACGAAAGCGCTCAGTTTGAAAAATGTACACGACAATGTACACTGAAAATATAAGAAAACCGATATACGTTATCACGTCGGTCATAGGAAGCTGCGAAACTTTTATTTTTTTTCATTTTCTTTTCTAATACTTAACAGTTACGAGAAAAACGGAAGCTAGTAATAGCGTGAACTCTCGGTATATATACGCTATTACACACATATAGAGCTCGTCCATATCTATCTGTCTACCTATCTCTATATATGTACGTATTGCATATTATTACAGCGATACATCTATAAATATATACATATACATAGATCTGTATTAATGGCACCGTCGCAAGTGAAGACAGGTTATCGAACCACAAAATAAAATTGGCCAATAGTTGCGCAGTGCTCGAATTACGCGATAGCCGTACCAGGTATGTTGTCGAGAGTGAATTAACCGGCTTCATGGCTCTGGAAATGCGATAAACAATCCATTGTTCTCGAGAGCGGCAGCGACGCGTTAATTAAACACGTGAATTTGTAATGCAATTTCGTCGAACGGGCACCCTTAAGGGATGTGGTAGCTGGACAACAAACTTGGTACGATTATCGCCGATGTATATTATATTAGTATCTCTCACTGTTGTAGCCACTTATTCCTGTTCGTTTTTTTTCTTCATTTTCCTTACTTTCGTTCTCCAGCTGAAGTTCTACACATGATCACGGTGCAGTCTCTCCGTGTCGCGTGTATATCCCTCCTCGATTTACCTTTGTTTTTTATTTGATTCTTTAACGTTTGTTTTCTTTAGCTTTTTTCTCGTACACTTGTTCCGTTTCACTGTGTCCCATCGATCGTATGATCCCCGTACTCCTCATTGTTCGTCGCTTTTGTGTTCGTCCAGTTTTCTACATTATTCTTTGTATGATGTTCAGCCGTTCTCGTAGCGTGTAGTGAGTAGTACACGAGGCAGAATTCTTGTTAACGTCACCAAAACACCACTGTTCTATTTCTCTCTTTCTAGCAGCCTATCGCAGCTATCCAGGTGCAAAAAGAACTAGTTGCAATACACCAATCACCTGTTTCGGTGCCTAGGTCATAATATATACAAGACGTTTCCGAAGACACACGTGTCCGCTCCATTTCTATCAGCCGTTCTCTTTCTGTTCTTGGAATTATCACATATACGTATACATATTTCCATCGACTGATTCGCGTCGTGTGTGCCATACAAATTTGACTTAAGCATATAGAAGTATTGATAACGAACCAGGGTGTGCGTTTCCACTCGGCAAAATTTCAAACGTCACTCGTCGAAATGGAGCGCGATCACGATTTTGTAAATAAGAAGTAGTAGTTGAAGTGACATGTCTTTTACGAATGACACGTACACCACTCTGCTGACAAGCTGTGCTGCACGAACCCCGGCTATCAACCCTCGCTGCTGTTTTGCTGCCCCACACAAAAACGCTACACTGAGAGTTGTCGAGCCTAGAAAAACACCAAATAAGTAAAATAAAAATAGAAATAATGGAAATGAGTAAAATCTACATCTGTAATGGGCCTCAGATCCGACGATGGGTTTGTTGGGAGGTGTGTGGGCCAGATACGAAAGGGGGATCGTTTCTGAGATCATCCCCGTTTTCGGTCATGTTTGCACGTGTATCCCCGTGACAATCATTGTGGACCAGTTTCGCACTTATTCAATTTTAAATGTGACGAACACGATAGTAAACTGAACTTTGCTTTAGTATCTCATCTAAAAATTAATATATATCACGTCGTTGTCCCCCGGCTGATTTTTTTCGTAAATACCTACATGTTCCTACCTACATGTCGTTTGAAATTTTCAATGAAATTTAAATAACACGAGACAAGCCGGGGGGCGATCGACGAATATGTAATGATTGCGACGAATTGGTTTGGGAGACGAGAAAAAAAAAAAGTATCGTTCGAGAGAAAGCAGGCAAGCTGAATGCAGTCGATCGGAAAAGATCGTACGTTTCTCGAACAACGGTGGTAAAGGTATTCTGTGCTTCGACCGTACGTGAACTTGTCTTCGTGGGACCGAAACTTTCCATTGTTCGTGGTATAGAAAACGAACGCAAAAAAGAAGAAGCAAATGATAAGAGATATAGAAAAGCTGGCAAAAACAAAAGAGAGAAGAATAGAAAGACAAAGACGAAAGAAAGAACGATAAAAAGAGAAACGAGAGAATGCGAGAAAGACATTTTCAGCAACGTCGCGCGGAAGACCTGCAGCCACACCCGGACGCAATGGAAGAAAAATCTCACATGGATGATTGCGGCAGACCAGCTTGTTGGCAGGGAAGTCTCATTCTCTAAGAGTGGTTTTCAATTTCCCAAGGGTGCATCCCGCGTATCGGCGGAGTAACCATCGTCCGAAAATTTGCCTCGAATTCGTACACTATCGCGCGACATTGCAACGTTTTAATCAACCCTGCAGATTTACCCCCTTAAGAGTAGGTTTTCTGTTCGTATTTTCGCAGTAATTCTCCCGATCGTGTTCCAGTTGATTTTGTTTTCTTTTTTACAAATGCGTCAACTGTCAGAGAAAATTGCTGAGAGTTGATCGCTATAACGTGATAACGCTTTAGAAATCGCTTCACTAATTAGACCCGAGGTGTAAAGTGCAATTTGTACACAAAATGGAAGAAAAGCAATTCAATCGCGGTCACCGTGCCGAATTTGTCAAATAAACCGATTTAATCATGTGCGTCCTTTGATCCAGTGTAGTCGTACGTTTGAAACGTTCTTTCATTCTACCAATCGCTGTCGAGCCAATGTTCTATTAGATCGATTAGTCGAAACCTCGATAGTGTATCGTCGACAACGTGATCGAGGATTATAAAGGTCAGCTGTCGCCTATTCGAATTAATGCAACGAAATGCACTCTTCGGAATTGCTATGCCATGATGTCTGAATGTTTGTCAAATTATTCAACATGAAATATCCCCTTAATACCATCTACAGAAAGGGGAGTACGGATCGGTCGTCAGTCTACAGTGTTTAAACACGATGGACCAACCGATAGTAAGATACTCTATGCCCAGCAGTTTCAATTCGTACAAGATGTTACACGCGATTCGCACGCACATGTGACACACATCTACACGTAAACTTGCCCATACAAACTACTCGATGTTTCACAAATCGACGCTATCCATGGGAAAAGATGCCGACCACGCCAACGGAGATCGAAACAGTAGCGATGAAAAACATATGGAATTTAATGTGTCGATCAAATCAACATGTTTTCTCGTAAACTTTTCAGCAAACCAATTTACGCGATTTCAGCGAAAAGCGAGACCACCGAGTTTCTTAATCATTCTCTCTCTCTCTCTGTTCTGGACACTCGTTGCGCCCAACCTCCCTCAGCTGCTGTTATGCCCATCGATTCCTAGCTTCTCATATCATTTATCGAGCTCTTTGTCTATTTTGCTACCCAATGGCAGGAAGGAGCAGAACACAAGGGTGGAGGATGAGACGACACTACAGAAGCGAAAGGATATTACGAAACTAATAAATTTCGACAGATAGCTAAGTGGATTATTGCAGGTGTTGCCCAAGTGAGAAACGCCAGCCGATATCCCGATGGACTACCCCGGAATCAAATGGGATTCTCCGTTTATATTCCTTGGCCCGTTTGTTCCCTTATACTTCGCAAAATCTCTTTCTACCCCACTTTTGACACACCCATCTCTGTCTTCTGCTCTATTCTCCGATTCTTTAGTTTCAATTACCAGGACCACGCCTCTTCCTCTTGGCCTTCATCGCGTCACGTTGAGCCACACACGGACATTCATTGCGATTAATTCGCAGATCGTTGCCAACGACCAACCATGACACGCCTATCGATTTCACCATCGTATAATTGCTACCATTGTTTCTACCATACAACTGTCGCTGTTACTATTATAATGGTCATTACTTTTAGGATCAAATTGGTGCCGCGAGTTTTCGCTTCCTCTGTGGTTTTAAACCTTTCAGCCAGCCGCGAATTTTGCTCCAGATAAGCACAGTTTCCCGCAAGGAACCGATCATTTATTTCCTGCTTTCATAGGTGCCATTTCGTATATTCACGTTTTTATTGCCAGCCACGTTGATGGATCGAATGAAAAGGTATTACACGCACGGTCGACCTGGCCACGCTCTCGCGTTCTCTCGCGTGCGATCGGGCGTTTGTCTGTACTGAAAAAAAAAGAATCGATCGCGGGGAAAGATGGCCATTGCCGATCGAATCGCGAGAAGAAGGATACGAGGCAGTTCGCGTGAACCTCGACAGCCGAGTGCGCGTTAGAGCAACCCGAGAAGCGTGTCGCGTCTGCATACGTGGCACATTAATCCACGTGTTGTTTTACACGCGTTGCACCGCGAAACACCCACCGCGCGTGTGCGTGCGTGTGCACGTGCATTGATGTGTTCGTTACAAACACGTGGCCCGTAGGTGTGAAAGAAACTTCGGTACTTATCCATTACGGTGTATATATAATAACAATTTCGTTATCTTGTACTTTATATATGTAGATATGGTGATCATTTATAACGTATCCGTATATAATTATTGTAAGTCGGACATTCAAGATATATGCAATATATATACAATACATACGCGATTCTGTCGTTTCTTGCGTTTAGCCTCAACTGGTCTGTTTTTCTTTTTTTGATTTTTATCTTGCCCTCTTCCGCCTGACGATGCTTCTTCATGCTTGCTGACAAAACCTTCGTGCGCTTCGCTACCCGCCAATTAACGCCTGCGAAATTATGCCGACCGAAATCCTGTGCGTCTGGAACGTGAAACATACCTTGAACGGGAACAAACGAAAATCGATATGAATACCGAACAAAAAAAATATATATGTAAACCACCCTTGATTCACCATCGCCTCGCCGCATACATGTACCTATATATAACAACGAATGCAAAAACGAAAAAATAATAAAACGACCACAAAAATTGGACCTGCGTATGTGATGGACACAACGATAAACACCGGCGAATTGTTGATTGTGACGGAAATCGCATGGAACGTACCAACAAACGTGACCATTGAAACAACAACATTATAAAAAAAAATGGATCCCGATAAATGAAATGTGGTCGGTGTATGGTAACCTGTATACATGGGCCATCACGTTAAAATCAAACGAATAAAATCAAACAAAAATCGGCGTACACGCATGTATAAACGAAAACGAAACAAAAATGATGGGTTAACGTGAAAATTTGGACCACTCGCCGCATGTATCGCTGAAAATGCATACGGAAACGGATAACAAAAAATGGTTTAAAACGAAATAAAACATGGGAAAAAAAACGAACAAAAAAATTAAAATCCAGACGGTGACTATGCCGACGAACGTGGCGGGAATGGGCGCGTTGGCTGGCGGAGTATCAGGAGTGCCGGCAACTGCGGTTCCTGGAGGACTTCAAAGTGCCAGTATGGCGGGCATCGAACTCGGCAAGAAGCGGATGCGCGACTCCAATGATGATCTGCTAATGGTACCACGGCTTATGCATGGAGTACACTTTCCTTTTTCATAGCTGATTTTCGCGAAATTGGCCCGAACTCTTTTTGTTATGTTATTTGTTCTTTTCTATTTTCTTTTTTAATCTCGTTAGTGCATTATCAGTACGTTCGTGATGTCCGTTTATGATTTACGGTTAACAATCGTTAGAGATTTTCTTTGTTATTGTGAGTGAGTAACTGTGAATTAGCACCTTAAATTGCTTATTTTTGGTTTTACGGAAGAGAAAGGAATTGGTATAGAAGAAAGGGTAGGTGATTGAAACGAAGATAGTATTTTGTATTGAGCCGTTAGAGCTTTAGGCTGTTCATTTGGTACGGTTCTATAGATGACACAGTTTGGTTTTAGTGTAATATATTCTTGCTTTTTGAATTTTATTGTTCATCTTGAACAGTAAATATATATGTGTTTGTTAAACTGCTTAATGATGTAGATCGATACAATTTTATTGTATTACCTTCTACGATAGAAGTTCCGCGAATGTCCGTAAAGTTTTACAACAATTTGTTATTAAGTCAATAGAAATTGCTTAATACATCACGATACCTTTAGAGATTCGGTGAAAGTGTTTGTAGATAAATTTTGTTTGAACTTTTCTTATATTTTTTTGAACGTCTGAATATTTTACGATCTTAATGTTACTACGATTTACATAGCTCTTATTCTTTTTTAACATAGTATTGCAAACAAGATTAGACCTCAGGAATTGTGATGTGAAATGTTATGTTAGACATGAAAAGTTTGGAAAGCAATATTGTCATTTCTATGTTAATATTGATTGCTAGTCTAGAAAATATTTGAGTACAAATGGTATTAATTGTTAGTACAGAATTGAAATTTCAAGTGACTCTTTCTATTCACAATAGATTCAAGAAGTTTGTTTCGGGTTCTCATTGTGAAATGTTTGCGATTTCATTCGGAAATCGGCTAGAAAGTGTTTACGGTGCTATTTTATAGTAATTCAATTTACATGCTGCTCAAAACTAGTAGAATATGGTAGTATCGTGTCAGTCTTGAAAACTAATTTTAAACTCGGTACAATCAACGTACAATCCCTAGGAAACATTTTAAATAATTAGACTTTAATCCTATTCTCAGCTACTATAAATACTATACTACGTATTTAAATAACTATACGTTGGCACCGCGTCATCATTAAAATTATTTCCATTCCAGAATTGTTTAGCAATAACGCAACGTCTACGTAACTAAATAAATTTTATCAACGCATCGCATTACTCATTAATGCAAACTTGTATCCTTACTAATTGCAAGTATTTGTCTCACAAAATATCTAAACATATTGTATAATTAACTTTGTATAATTAACGTCAAAGCACATGCAGTGTATAATTACACTTTCATTAATGAAACCACATAATTTTTGTAAGGCGAATTGACTCCCTAGTCATTCTACGTGTAAAAATGTTAATTTATGGTTGTAAAAAAATTAACACGTATTAAAGTATATCATGTTATTAATGCACTCTGGCAAAGACGTACAGAAAGTAAAGTTTGTTTGGATAAATGAAAAACCATTTTTTCAAATCACTATCACAACGTACAGTCATTTGAGTATCTATCATAATGTGCGGGTGGTTTTTTAAATCATTGCTCACAGGTAATACCGTTTTCAGTTACTTGATACAATAACGAATAATAATAGCAGTGTATTTCGTACAGTGTTAAGTTTTCAATAATAGTACGTAATATTTATATACAAAATAACTTAGGGAATATACATACATGAAGAAGATTATGTGGTGCCATGTAAAAAAAAGGAATACTGTTACATTTTGTAGATGCACCGATACATTTGGGGAAAAAATAACACCACAATATGGTGAATGTCGTGACATCATGGCGAATTTTTCTTTGCCATCTTTTTCAAACTGCAATTATAACAGATCAGTTGCAACGTGCGCCATGTTTAATACTCCTATTATTTTGAGCAGTATATTTTCTCAGTTTTCCCTCGAAAAGTTCGATGTTCTCAATCATCTATGCGCCTTAAAGAAAAAGGAAACAAGTCTGACCAATATAATTTTGGTGATTCTGTTATCCACCACCGAAATACGAAACGTAGATCAGGATCTTTTACTTTGATAGAGCATCCAGGTGTCCGCGACTCGTCTCACGATAAACATACGATCTCCTGCGTAAGTAGAAACTCGCAGGATTACGAAATCAAGAAGTTCGGGCCTTTTTCCGGAAGTTCCTTGTATCATAGTATCGTATCTTAAGTTACGAACATATACGTATAGTTCATTGCGATTGTGAATACACTGCCGAGCGCGCTTACAGCTCCAGCTCCTATTTGTTGTACGTTTCCCCACTTTCTTCTTTCGTTTTTTAACTCTTCTCTTCTGTTTCTATCAAGTGTCTCGTGGCGATCTGTCTAGCCACGGGAGTAGCGTACGTTCTCGAGAAAAAAACGCCTGTCTCTGAAATACGGTCAACGTGACCCGAAATTCGCGATACTCAAGCTGGTACATGGAATTTGTCCGTGTATCTTTATGTGTTTCACAATGCCGATCTTTTGTCTCTAGTTTGTACTTCTTTCTTCCCTTGACTCGCTCGTTTCACCTAGAAGTATTAATCTAATCATAATTATTAATTATTCTAATCACCTAGAAGAAGTAATAATCTCGTACATCGGGTACTCGCGATATATGCTTACGTTACATGTTAAAGTAAATTTCATTCGCTTCCTCCTTTATCGATTCTGTTCGCGAAACGAAATATTATTTTGTCGATTTTACTTCCGTCTTCTTGTCTCTCTCCTCTTCTTTCTCCGTTTCTCTGCCTCTATCTATTTCTCTCTCGATCTATCTCCCCTCTTTTAATTCGATTCTCGCCGTTTGTTTGTTCATACCGTTTCCTTACTTTCCATGTTTAATTTCGCTTTATACTCTGTCGTTCGTTGCAATGTTGCTCGTATCAGAGCTTACGCCTCGTAATGTATTTATAGATCGCTTTGTTGTTTGCGTGTCGATCATCAACCACGAAATACACAGCCGCGGGGTGTAAAGGAAAGAGAAAAAATATATATGTATACAGAATAAGAACATGGAAACTTTGCAAGAATAAGGAGAATACAATTTTTGATCGATTTCTCGATTAATATTGAATGATCGAACCGTAGAGATTCGTGGTTGGTGGCAACGTACACGATCGATTTTCATGTAAACTCATCCCCTGGCGAAGCCTCCTTGAATACCGAGAGAGGATCCGCGATCGAGGACGCACCGTGCATCGATCGCGATCCGATCAATGGCTATGCTTCACAGTCTCGAGTCACGCGCGCATTTCCCTCGCAGGAACTCGAAATTTCCGTATACAACAAGAACGTATGGTCGCGAATTATTTTTGATCGCTATGAAATTTTCAAGGAATACTCCTCCTTCCAAAGTAAATTAATAATAATTATTCAGCACCGTTCAATGACATACGGTTGATGCGCGCGTGTTTCACGGCGATACATCTTGACAAAATTGTCGACTCTAATCTCCGTACCGCCAGGACCTGATTTGCGAGTAAAAGCGTAATAAATGAGTGTATTGTATTGATTTCGTCTGGCACGCGACAAGTCATGTACCTATAATACAACAGACTCGAGGATACTCGAGTAATTAGGACTGTATATATAGTATATATGTATATAAGCATATATATGATTATGTGTATATATTATTTTATATATCTATCTATATATATGGTAAAATAAGATTGGTACTGCGTTTACGGAGCGTTAGATCTATGTAAATTCTGAGCTTGCGCCGATGATGCATGTTATGCTTAAGCGACTACAGAGGTGATGGTGTCGAGTGTCATCCCCTCGACACTCTGGGCCCAAAAGTTTTGTCTTTTTTCTATAGAGACCTAGCGACAACACGATAACGCGATATTTTTTCGCTCACTTTTTGCCGGGACATTCCCTTTTGTTTCCGTCCATTTTCACTTGTGTTTTCTTCTTTTTTTTGTGTACATAAAAAATGATTTCTATGCCAAACAATTTCTTTTTTGTTTTCAGAGTCGTGTCGAAACTGCTAAGGGCACAGTAGATTGCTTTACATCCACTGGCAAACTTTTCCATGCTACTACTATGTTTGTTTCTATAATTGTTTCTATTTTTTCTCTTCTCAGCTGTCCGTTTTCTTCATCTCTAATCTGTCGCCTTCATTTTCCGTTCTGAATCCGTGTTCTGGTCGCGTTATTCGATACTCGAGAGTTCGATTTGTCCTGTACCATTTTGTTGTACAACGGCAGGTTTTCTTTTGTTCGCATTACATTGTTCACATTGTTAAAGCGTTAATTAAACGAAAGATAACCGAAAGACACAGACGGGCGGACATGTTTCGTTCGTATATTGCATTTGAGCTTGCCACGTGACCCCCCTCCTCCCACTTTCTTACTCGCGAAAAAGTTGTTCCATCACTATTTACATACGAAACTTGCACTTGCATCGGATTTGTCACTCCGGGATCCGTTGTTCCCGTTGAACACCCATTTTTTTATCTTGTAACATCGATATACACGCACTATTTGTATCCGTATAACAACAGTTCTATTTATAACGTTCCCGCCCTATCTGGACAGTACCTCACCAGCTTCTGAGCTTTTGCATCTGAAATTGTGCAGCTTCTCTCTCTCTCTCTCTCTCTCTCTCTCTCTCTTTTTTTTCTTTTCTTTCCTTCCCCTCTGTCTCTTTAAATTAATCTTGCGAAATTTCCATAGAGAACGGACATATTTTCGTTTCGCTTCTTCTGTCCGCGACTGTCGCCAATTGGTGGATATTTAATTATGTATATATTATCGTGTTTGTAACAACAGCTCACAGCTTTCGTGAGTCCGTTCTGTTTCTCTTCCGCCTATTGTAGCGCCGAACACGCGCAATCTTTTGTTATTTTTCAGCCAAGAAGCTTACAGCAGAAAGATCCGCGCGGCATTCAATTTTTCTTCTCACATATCCTTGTTTGAAAACCAATTTCTTTCGCTTGCGACCATTATACAGCGACAGATACATGCACGGCAATTAATCGGAGGAACTTCGTGAAACGATGCCAGCCGTTTGATTTCGTGAAACATTGGAATTCGCGGCCTCTACCGCAGCATCGAAGTCGACAAAAAGCTCGATTTTTCTGCCTTTTTTTTCTGTTCATTCTCTATTTTCCTGTGTTTCTCTATTTCTCTCCGTTGCCCCGAGGCTCTGTTTATCAGGTGGTAACCGCTTAAGTCCAAGTTTGCGTCCGACGTTATACCTTTTAATAGACCATTTGATTCTCAATTGAAACAGGATCAACGATTCCCTCTTTAATTGATCCCGTGACAGTATTCGATAATAAATGAATGGCTGACCATTCTGACGTGCGTCTTTAAATCGTAGAAACGGAATTTGCAAACGCCTATAAGTCTACGGTTACAGTGGAAGCGTTCATTGGCGAATCGTCGCCTCGCTGGGTCCCTACGAATACGTCAGGATAATCAAGTAAATGACTTCTTATAAGAACGGTTACACTGCATGCGTTTCGAATTTCAATGGACATACATTACGAACGTATTCGTCAGATCGACGATTCGTCAGAACAGCGTCTACTCTAACCATAGCTTGCGAAACGAAAAGTATACGAAAAGTAGAGCGAAACAGGCGAAATGAAAAATGTGAAAACAGAAAAGAAACGAACATTTTACAGTAATCCAACAACGAACGTCGTCTTTTGGGAACGTCGCCGCAAGCTGCGTCATCGGCACAACTTTTACACACTACTGTTTACTACTAACTATTAATTGACTACTACTATTATTAGTACTACTACTATTAGTGCTAATACTACCAACCTAGCATTGTCGTGTTACGTATCACCTACTCGACATTGTCTACCTAAATCTTTACCTCCGAAAGGCGAACACCTTTCTCTGTCTTATTTTCCTTCGGAAGTCCAATTATAAAGACGCAACTCGTACAACCTCCTCCTCGAAATTAGTTGAAACCAATCCTGTCTTTGTTGCAGATGGACATGAAGTCTGTCGGATCGTTCTACTACGAGAACTTTGTAAGTGCTGCATCTAATCACTGAATCATACGAAACAATACAATAATAACGTTTTAAATTGCGCAGTGCATTTATTTATTCTGCTCTCGCCCGTTGTACGCATATGTACTGTATCGTCAAGCGTATCACCGCTGTGCACCGATTGAATTAAAACATAATTATCGAACGTATGCGCGTATGTGAGAATTCCACCAATTTTTCCGCGACAGTAAACAATATTTTGCGTTCAATAAAGAGGCGTCGGGCTTGAACTTCAAAAAAGAAAAACCGACGATACAGCATAAAATGGATTTTATTATGCATTTCGCAGTGTATATGTAATTCGTTGTCGAGCCACGGTGGTTTAATTAAAATCACGTTTACACTCGAAAGAACCAAACTGAAGCCGACTTGTTTTATGCGTAAAGCGTATATTCCGCGATATTCCGATGCGGACCAATCGGCCTCCATTGAACGAGCAGAAAAATTGAAACGATACTCCCATTTCTTATAAAAGGGAAGAAAGCAGGAACACGGAGGAAAAGAAAATAATCAATGAGAGTGACAGAGTCGGGGCTTCTTCCGCATTTAGCGGCAATCAGAAGCCTCCACTCCCAAGGCTCGCAACTAGCGAAGCAAAACCTCCACCCTTGCTAATCGCAAATGTTTTCTACGTTTCTGTTTTACAGGCCTTCCCAGGAATGGTTCCGTATAAACGACCGGCGGGCGACAAGTCCGGCATGCCGGTCTATCAGCCTACCGGTGCGACGACCTATCAACAGTTAATGCAGCTGCAGCAGCCCTTCGTGCCTGTGTCATGTGAGTACACTGGAACACCACCCCTACCCACCCAAACCTCTAACCAATCGGTCGCGCAACCCCCGAACGTGCAAAACAGCCACCACGCGGTGGTCGTTCAGTCCTCCTCCTCCTCCCAGGGAGCCGGTGGCGTCACAGTGAATAACTGCGCCGACGCCAACAATGGCGTGCTGATGGATCCCTGCAACAATCCACCGCCACCACCTCCAACAGCCGACAGTAACAGTAACAATAGTAACGGCAATAACAAGCAGCCGAATACCACCCAGAATCACGATGCCGACAATGCGCATAACTCTCCCGAATTGAACCACGCGAGTCCTTCGACGATTTCGCAGCAGCAACAACAACACCAACAACACCAACAACACCAACAACACCAACAACAACAGCATCAACAGGCCCAGCATCAACAGCAGCAGCAGCAGCAACAGCAGCAACACCAACAACAACAACATCATCAGCATCAGTTACAGCAGCAACAGCATCAACAGCAACAAATACAAAATCATTTGGCATTGTCCGCTGCTTCCGTGCAGCCAGTGATGAGCCCGTTGACCTCGGTTGCCGGTCTGACCTCGATGCCAGGCGTTGTTAACATGGCCTCGATGGCCTCGATGGCCTCGATGGCTAACGTACCGTCGGTCACGAATATGGCATCGATTTCGAGCTACAATGCCTCGAACATGGCCAGCTTGAACATGCTAAACAGTCTCGGCATGGCTTCCGGCCTACCAGCGCACCTCGACCCGGCCGCTCTAGCGAAAGAGGTCGCCCAGAAGAATTACGCGAAAGCTATCAAGCTCTCTCAAGCGTCACAGTCTTACGGTATCAATCAACTAACTGCTCTAAACTACACCGGTGTAGCATTGAACAAGCAGGCCCTGGTAAATTCAGCTGCCGCTGCGGCTGCAGGATCTCAAACGGTCGCTGGTTATCAAGCAACAGCAGGGACACCTCGCCAAGTAATTCCAAACCTAGCCGGGATTCCCGGCGCCCTAACCTCGCCACTTTCCGCTGGAATTCTAGCCTATTCGAGGCCTCCAGCTGGCACTCCTATCAATCCTTACTCGCTGATGAGACAACAGATCTTGCCGAATCCTTACGTTCAAGCCTCGATGTCGACCGTTCCTGGCGCCGCCGCCGCCGCTGCTGCCGCGGTCCAAGGAAGTCCCTATGTCCAAAATCCTTACACGGTTCTGCAGGGTGTCACCAGCGTGCCTGGAGTCGCGGCTGGCGTAGCGGCCGCCGGTGTGCCAGGTGTTCCTCAGATGCCACAGATTCCAAACCCAGCAACTATCGCGGCACAACCGCAAGTTGCCATTCCGGTCAGTACCGGGGTGATCATGCAGCCATACAAAAAGATGAAGACCTCGTAAACAACGTTCCCGATCGATCCGAGGGGATAACTTGTCCCTGCTCTGTATCCAAGCGTTCTGGTTCCTTCTTCCGGGCCCTCCGCGTTCTCTCTTTCGATCGTGAAACCGCTGCACGTCTTGCCCTTTCGCGACCGTTCGGACCGCTCGTTCATCGTTTAACGTTCGATACGTTCACGCGTTTCATTTTCATTTGATTGACATAGTTTACAGAGCGATCGTGTAACATGGAATTGGATAACGAATATTGGGTAAACGTCGCCGGTGTAACAATTTGTTTTAGCGGGGCGACCAATGGAAATAGTAGATGAGTATATTATTATAATATATCGTTCGACGGAATTGAACACGGGAGAAACGGTATGGGCGGTCGACTTTTATCCACGAAAGAGAATATATTCAGCGACCGGATGCGAAACGAGAAATGAAACGTGGAAGTGAGGGGCGTGGAAAGTAAACAGACAAACAAACAAGAGTTCCGAAAATAGATTCATTTTCTAGTCAGACATTGTCGGTGAACAGTGCCTTATTGACCCGATTCCACTTGGAGTGTTTCGAAACGTAATGCTACGAAGAATAGAAAATAGCGATGCGAGGATTATGTGATTTCTCCGTGATTTTGCGCCCCCGTCGCGATCACGATCGAAGTATATTACATATATCGGACACGTCCACGCACGGCAATTGATTTGACTGTTTCACGTTTTGTTTTCTTTCGTCTCATCTGTTTGAAAGGGGCGATTCTAACGAGGACTTGCCAATAATTCAGAACGCGTTATTTGCACGAGCCATCGAGATAATTTTGAATTGTCGCTATCGCTTTCGTTCCCTTCTTCTCCTTGTACGTTTTTATCATTTTGTTTTTATTTGTTTTATTTTTTATGGCGCTCTAGCGTACCTTTTAATCATACTTTTAGCGTGTAACGTTTCTTTAATTATAACTTATAGATGAAACAAAAATCATTTCTCGACACAGCGAGCTATTTTATATAATATACAACTATACATATATAATACGGATGATTAAAAATTTGTTGAAATTTCAATATTGACGAGTCGCCAGGCGACCTTTGTTCCGTTTTGTTTCAAATATTATTTCGTTTGTTACGATCTATCGGAAGTCGTTCCTCCGCCGAGTTATTATTCTAGCACTATATCGATGTTTATTCTATATTCTATATATATATAAAACATATTATACATATTTTTTATTTTGTACGCTAAGATGGACGGATATGATGCTCGGCCTAAGTCACATTGTGTGCGTACACAACTTGCCTTTTTAAGTCGTAGGATATTATTACAGTTGTTTCTCAGTCAGCCGTTGAAGTCCATTCTGAGTCGATTGCTAGTTACATAAATCGTAGAAATAATATAATCAAAGTCGATTGATTTTTTTCGCAATTGTTCGTTTATCGTTTCCCAGATTTTAATTATTTTTTATCGTTTAATATATAAGTTACTCTTGAAGAGTCGGACAAGGGCGGAAGTGGGACTGTAAGGAAGGGTAGTGGAAAGGGAGCAAACAAACGATTTGCATCGTGAAGAAGTTAAACAACAGATTTACGATAATAACCGTACTTTCAGAGCATCGTTTCCTCTTGTTACTCCTTGCCGTGTTTGAGAACCGTAGTGATTATTGAAATTTCTGCCGATCCGACGACCGCCCTTTCCATCTAGCTTTAGGGATTAATTGAGAACTATTCTAGTACCGTATGTTTCCTAGAAACACCTTGCACATCGACGGCATTTGCGCTAAAATGCCGTCGCGCTCGGAAATCCTTTTAATTCGTATAATTATTGTAAATGCATAGATTTTAGCAAAGAGACTTCGTCCTATCTCATTTCATCCAGTGCTATGATTATACATATACATATAGATAAATGTGTATATATATATATTATATGCACACATAAGTATTATATATTTATCTACAGTACGCAATAGCGTGTGAAAATGAAAGGCATCCTTATGATCATCACGGATTCAATTCGGGGGAGTTTATTGCACACAGTGAACCTCGTCAATTGCTACTCACGAGCTTATGGATTTATCTGAGAAGAGAAAGAAAAACCGAGACGAACCGATCGTAAGGTGAAAAAAGCGCAAAAACGAAATAAGACGATAGAATTATAAAGTATATGAAAAACAAAACAAAAAACAATACAAAAAAAAACGCTTTCAAGCGATTAGCAAATATGAGTAGAGAAAATAATGAAAAGCGGAAGGCTTGAATTCGAGAAAGGTGGACATACGGAGAAGAAACGAGGGATTTCAATATTGTGTTGAAGGGGGGGACACGTTCACTCTCGAAAAATCGTATGAAACAGAAAATAAATATATGAAACGAGTTCACATGCGCATTAATGGTACACGACCGCACAAAAACACACGAACACTCATGGAGAGGACAAAAAGATGTACCTATAATAATATATCTATACACACATACGCGTCAAAGTAATTAATACACTTATAATATATATTTGTGCATTTCTTATTGAATGGCAATTAATATTAAATGCACGCATGCGAAGCATGCGCGGAGCGAAAATGATGTTCTGGGAAGGGAAAGGGAAATCGACATCGTATTGAACGAATTAAAAGAATTCTTTTTCTGTACTGCGTATCCGTGTACGTGTCTGCCAGTGATTTGAAAGTTCGTTTAATTAACGTAATGATAACAATGTTGATCATTACAATGACGATAATAACTAAAGGCGAAAAAAAAGATACACACAAATATAAATATACGTATATTATATTTAATTATATATTAGATCTATACACGTGTATATAGTAATTTTGTTTACGCATACAAGAAGCAAAGAGTATCTATGATGATATAATATGATACAATTATATATATTAAATATTCGCTGGCATATACGATGGAGAAGAAAAACAAGAGATCATTGAAAAGATCGTGTGAAAGGAGCCGTGAAGAAGACGTGATAATACGCGACAGCGATCGTTAACGAACAATTACATAGTTTTTCATTTCATTCAAATAATTACTAGAAAACAATCAAAGATTGAACTTTTCAAATTGAACACTTGCAAACGCGTATTCTCACATCTCACCGGTTCCCCTCGGTTTGGCCACGGAAAATCAAAGGCAATCCATTCGCCAGGATTGCGACAGAAGCAGGTCTCGAATGTACGCACCCACACACAAGACACATGCACAGTATGTGCGTTCCAACACGCACAAAATTGCGTGACAATTCGTTGTCTGTTTTCACGGTATCTTCTCATCCCGATCGCAACGTTGTTCAGGAAACACGGTCTTCCATAACGGCAGAATGTAACGCGAATAGTTTGTATCTTTCGTTAAGTAACGCATGAGCGAAAAGATTGCCCTTGGTACTTTGGTCAAAAGCGAAGAGACTGTGGAAGAAAAATGCGGCGGTTCGTTGTGATAGTACATTTCCAATGTATAACTCCGAGTACGTATCTATTATAGAGGACACACGGCATACATACACGTCATTTGCATTTTTTACATGTACATATGCATACATATATATAGTACAGAAGTGCAGGCCGTATTTGGAACCAAGGATTTAGCTTTCGCAGCATATTTTGGACTAATGTGTTAACAAATGGCGAATCAATTACTTTTCGAAATTTTTGAAGGATGTGTCGCATTAGAAGCACGATACTTTACATTTGCAATTAACTTTCGGGATTCACGCGTGTTTCTTCAAATATATTTTTCTGAGTATGCTTTGCCACGTTATTCTTAAATCTTTGGAGATACTGTTAATTCAAAGACGATGTACTTCTTGCCATACGTGTGTAAAATATTTTTCCTTGCCGCTACATTGAACAAAGTATTTCCTCCAAATTCGGCTTATGGTTTTAAATACAACCTGTACATATTGATACGTAACAATTAGGCGACGGTATATGTACACGGTTCGTGAACGAATTTGAACGGCCTCTTGGACTATACATATAGAATGCCTCGCAACAGAGGATACGCATAGGTTGTACACGTTTTCCGGTTTCTATCGTTGTCACGCACACGAACCGATAATTCTAGGGTTCCTTAACTCGCTGTTCACACTTATACGTACACTATCGAGAGGGTGGCTGTTTTTTTCTCTCTAGATCTCCACTGAAACGTTGTTACTGCATATTTCTCTTCTGTTCAGTTGAACTTACTCATTAAATATTTGATCACGTTCTTGTCTCCATTGAGAAACAATTTAGACACATTTGAAATATTGAAGAATCTGTGTATAAAACCGTTTTTCTTTTTCTCCTTCGATTGTTCCTATTTTTTCACGTTGTTTCTTTCATTTCATTTGAGAAGAAGGAGTAATATCAAAAGGATATGCAGTCCCAAATTTTCCGTGTGGCGTCGATGAAAAAGCAGCGGAAGTGCCTTCCCTTTGCATTCGTACACCGTTGCACACAAAAGACACTCGTGTACTAGAGTATACAAAGAGTAAACTCGATAGAAACACATTAAAGAAGCACACGACGACATATATATACAATACTTACATGATAAATGTTAATTATATTTATATTAAACAAGATACGGATGTAAGCGTACGTACTGTTGCATCTAGATATCGTGCAACGAAAAAGTTATCAGCATATTTTACGAGATAATTAATCAACAATTGCACGAGCATTATCTTATGAACTATGCTGATCTATTATATACATACATATAAACACGTCAAACGGCAAGTAAGAATTGTAAATGATAAAATATTCGAGTTCTCGCTTAACAAACGAACAACAGCTGCGATCGAGGACAAACGAACACTTGTCAAAATTTTGCTTACAACAAAGGAATAACAATTCGCTCAACATCGCACGGTGTTCGATTCGTTTGTACTCGTTTGGCAGGCGTGGGCTCCAAGAATATCCACGCCCTAATAAGTGATTACGTAGTATTTATTATCGTGTACCGTATTGTCTTTAATATTTTTGTTTCAATTGTGCTCTTACATTGCGCGGTGCGCGTGACAAAGGAAACATCATCGCGAGTGTATGTACGCCAAGGTGTCAAACAGCCTGCTGCAACTGTTGTATGTGTATTCATTTGAAATAATCTTCGACCCGATCCACTTGATCGACGGCATCCTCGGGGATGCAAAAAATTAACGAATGATAGAAAACATTATTCGACCATTGTAACGAATTCGACAGATTTTTCGCCGCTGGCACGTGTGTTTTGTAAACGCGACAGTACACGCGCATCCAAGCATACATGGATACACGCGTAAATACGTTGCACGATATCGTCATTTCCGCCGCAAGAGCGTAATATGTAGTAATTATAATCGCGAGGCGAGGAGATTATAACTACGAGAATACAATGAACGACGCGTCGTCCATTTTCGAATGTTCAGGAAACGAATTAAACAGTTATTGGTGGTTAAACGATATTACACGTACATACGATATATACGGTATATAAGCATATGATATAGCCGCGTCTAGTCTGCGTTGTCGACTCAATGAAAACAGTAAGAAAATTTAAAAAAAAAGAAAGGAAAAAGAATTACACACGCAAAGAATAAGAAGAGAAAGTAAAGAAAGGGAAGAGACCGTGTTAGGTAGAAAAAATGAAATTGAGAGAACGAATGGAAATGAAACTATGATGAAAATGAGTCTTCGAGGACCCGAATGCGTTTTTGCGCGTGCACGCTCACGGGGTTTGTCAAGGAGTCAGCCAGTATTTGTAATAATAATGCTTGAGAAATGCATGAATATTTGTTTTATTAATGCTTCTTCTTATTTCATCTCTTTCTATCGAAACAGAACTTCCCGAAAATTCGCTAATCCCTTGTAATATTTATATTTATATATACATATTATACATACTATATATATATACTCGTGTATTACTCGATATTGCGCCCATTATTGCTCACAATCTTACAATTAGCCTCGCTTCCTGCTTCCCCTGTTTTTAATATCCTTCGACAATCTGCTGGACCTGGTGCTTGTATTGTTACTTACGTTCTCCATCTTTTTTTTCGTTTTTTTTCGTCTTAGAAGCAATTCGTTCTCAATCCATTTGTTTACGGCGCCCTTCTCGCAATTTATGACGTCGTATAAATTAATTCGCTGCAACGAGTCGCTTATACTTAAACACATTTATATTTCCCTTCGTCGATATATGAATTTAGTTCTTTGCTTCTCGCGAAAGATTTTCCTCGATATTCCATTTCTTTCGGCTCGTTCGCGGTGCTGTCACGTTGCTCGCGTTATCGATTGACAAAGGAAGAGAAAAAGAATACGTTCGCAGAACCTCGGACTGTATCGCGGGCCGTGTATCTTTTATTTTTCATCGTGAAAGATTGTTCCATTTGTTATTTGATAGAGCGTATACCTTGGACGATGTCAAGCACACGGTCATTTTTCTAAAACCTTGTAGCTCTTAGCCGCTTTTTTTTATCACGATAAACGCCACGGAAACGGGCGTACAGCTCGCTGTCTTTCTTTGTTCCTTCAACTTTCTATTTCTTTCTCAGCTCTCTGATCGTACAACGCAAATGTAAATGTACATTTACGTAAGTATGTATGTATACAGGGCGAAGCATATAAAGCGTGATAGGAAATATTTTCGAAAATATTCTTGGTATAAAAAGGAAAAAAGTATTACTAATATAAGATTATGTATGTACTTTCAAGGGGGTTCTATTTTTTTCGTACAACTTGCCTGCTATCGTACAGAAAAATGGTGCCGACAACACCTGCTCTAATTGAAGCTTCCTGAAATATGTCGATCTTGTTCAATATTACGTTTTCGTTTTTGGTGTCACTAATATTTTTGGAAATATTCATTTGTTATACTGCATGTGCTTCGTTTTGTATACACGTTTAGGACCTCCCGCCTCTATCACAGCTTCTCCTACGCTTTAGTTGCGAAATTCGGAGGCACGAAGGAGTGATATTTAGGTGTATTATCCATATATCTTATCACGTCGATATCCTGCTCCCTCACCTACGATTTTATCAACAATCGCCACATTAGATATATCCCCTTCCTCCGTACGATTTTATTAATATTTGTCAGGAATAAGGTCGATATATATACATGTAGATTGTAATTTGTGTACATGCTGTACCAGCGTTCTTTAGACAATTTTTAGACGGTTGAAAATTCTAAAAAATTGGAAATCATGTAAAATAACGTTCTTCGCAACAGGAAGTTAATTCTCCATCGGATCTTGCTTTTTCTCGCAAAAGAATTATATGCAGTGGTACTTTAGTGAAGGGACGTGGAGTTACGAATTTATCCGAATTACTCTGAAAGGAATAAGTACTGTAATTATCTTTTGTGTTATATTCTATTCTGAGATGACGAATGCGTTGCGGATTTTCGCAACAGTCAGTCGAATAATAATTGAAAAGAATAGAAGTGAAAGAAAAGACGCTAATGAATTTTCAACAGTCTAGAGTATACCGAAAATATGACAAACTAATGTTACAAAACAATGGAAATCGACCTTCTTCGAAGCAACCTCTGACCCAAGTAACCCCAGCCCTGCGTTCGGTCGGCTTCTTATTCAGCTTCGATTATTATATTATTTCACCGCTATCGCCTGCGTAAAAAAAAACCAGTCGCGCGTGTGCCTAATGAATTGTTTTGTAATTGCTTGGCACATGGAGTGAGACCTTTGAGTATCACCGAAACAGGCTGTATACATGCATCTCTATTTAAATACACACACTCATACGTATATACAGTGTGCGGCCGTATCGATTGTGCATATACGTAAAGGCTTATTCCTTACGCAAAAACAAGTGGAAATTTGCAGAACAAATATTTTTATCCGGTGCACGATTTAAAAAACAAAAAATCACGAAGAACTGACAAGAATACATTTTGCCACATAACAAAAGAAAGTCACACTTCTAGCGATTGCTGAAAGCAAAGGAACGAATTCAGAAGATGTTAGCTATATTTTTTATTTACCTATTGTCAGACCTTTTTTAGGCGTTCGCGGACGCTTAGTTAACTCACCGTTTAAAATCATTAAATGCAATAAATTCGACAGTCTCAGGAAGCAAGCACCGAGGCACAAAAATATTTATTCCACCCGTTCTAATTATTTTCACAAGAGGAATCAGTTTACATGCATATCAAAAATCGATACCACTGCACCTTGTGTATGTATATATCCATCTACATATATATTTATATATTAAATAATCCACGCTTTTGATCGCATCAAGTATATGTATATTATAAGTACTATACCGCGCCGAAGCCTTCCCACCTGTTTCGATCGCTTCA
Source organism: Nomada ferruginata (assembly GCA_963583965.1). Taxonomy (NCBI): domain Eukaryota; kingdom Metazoa; phylum Arthropoda; class Insecta; order Hymenoptera; family Apidae; genus Nomada; species Nomada ferruginata. The sequence goes on from OY757213.1 coordinate 17,479,540, forward strand.
CAAACTGCCTTGCGATTCAAAGGCGAGAAGAGTGCTACGCAAAATTGTTCGGCGTTTTATAATTCTATGGTACGCGACGTTCTGTGTCATCGACTATGAAAAGCAAAACAAAACAAAGAAACGATCAAAAAGAAACGTCGTGAGGGTGTTAAAAAAAAGGTGGCGCAAAAACAAAAAAAAAGAAATCGATCGACCCGTGCCGACGTTTTCCCTCGTCAAGGTACACGATACGTTTCTTTCAGACTCTCTTTTTTTCGGACACGCTGATCATTTTTCGATACAGCATAAGAGTGACACGAAACGTACGCGCGCACGCAGCCGCCAACATGCGGCCGTGCCGGTTCCTGAAATGCGAGATCACTTCGTCGATGCCATTACGTATCGCGAATACGTAAAATAAATGTTCATGGCACCGCACGAACATAGCTGGAGAAAATTAAGCCGAAGCTGCACTCGAACGGCCAGGACGATTTGACCAGATGGTTTATCGCCGCACTCTAACGTCCAACGTGTGACGGCTGATCGGTGAATATGAATGGGCAGAACCAGAGTACACATACCATACACACCGTGCTGTTATCGCGTAGGGATTTTCATTCAGCGCGTCGCGAACGGGAATCCTTTTTCTGGAAGTAAAGTAAATTAACATTGCCTCGCGATTGCATAGACGAAACGGAAGAATATGTCGAACGCGTGGCTAGATCGTGGTTCTGTCCAGTCAGTATACACTTGTGTCAATATAGAAAACCGATGTGAAGCACTCTTTCCGATGTAAGTATCGCAGTAGCACTTTATTTTGTCGCATATGCAAGCTTCAAGCACTCGAGCTTCACGATTAATTAATTCGTATCTCGTTCTACCAGCGAGCCTCTCGTTTAGACGCGATAGACTGCTTCTCTGTATTTGATTAGCCCGCACGTAGACCAAATTCTCTAATGGCTTCTACACACGAACTCGTTCCGTAGAATAAAACGTCGATTGCTTGTGCTCGTACTTTTTTCTCTGTATCTTTCACGCTATCATGTACGAACGAAATAAAAGTTTCTTTGCTATATCTCTTTTGCTCTATATTTCTATGTCTCTCTCTCTCTCTATCTCTCTCTCACACACACACTCATACACACACAGACACAACCTTTCTCTGGTCATTTTAATTTCATAATTGCGCCTCGGTTTTAACATTGCGACATTTCCGTTACTGCTCACGCATGGCGTCTAAGCGTTATTCATATTACACGGCATTTACACACACTCACATACACTTTTCCACAGAGACGCGCATACACACACTCATATATTAAATAACCAAGCTTAAGCGCATGCGAACACGATATTTTATTATATGTACATATATAAAGGATTGTATATTTATATACTTTGAAAAAGCACGGCTGCATTTGGTTCCAAGGAACTAGAAATGGTATATTCTCGATTTCCTTGTAACCAGCTTATTATCAAACAGCGAGGAGTTTTACTAGATCGCAGCTGAACATTGCTATGAGATATATTGTATTTTGTTTCTACACACGCATACACGTACATACGCATACAAAGAGAATGGACTTACACGTTCACATGCGACCCGTATAGAAAAAAAAAAGAAAGAAAAAGACAAAGAATCAGTTGCACGTTGACTCGCCCGATCGTTCATAATCTTCTCTTTAAACTTTCTGTTTCATGCTTGCCCTCGCCTGGATTTCCACCGCACGTCTTACGACCGAAAATTACCACGCATACAATTGTTTGATCTCCGTCCCGTCAACGCTTTCATTCCGGTTCCATCGGCGATTACGATTCCGCCACGACCGCACACTGGCCCTCCCCTACACACGTGCCCGAGTCGTCCTCCTCCGATCCTGAAACATCGCACGTGCCTGAATTATACACCTGTCCCCGGAATCTGCGACGGCTGCTGCGAAATCCAATCCCACACCGTTTCCAATTAATTACATTCATGTGGCGATTGTGACCATTTCCTTCGATTCACGCGCTGGGAACGAACCGTTACCTCGCTCAACCTACATTCATCGTTTCCCATTTTCATACCACTTTCTTCCTAACCCGAATACCCTCCTCCGTTCGTCCTTTCTCTCTTCCTTCCTCTTTTTCCCATTCGCCGATACTGTTCTGTCCCGTCGTTAAATTTACCCCCGTTAAACACAAATTATTTGATCTCTGAATGTGTCGTTCCACGTGCTCGCTTTGAACATCACCGCGATAAAATTGAACGCGCACGATTTTGCTCGGTCGACGAACGAACGTCGGCGTTGGGCCGTCTCGCGTATCGTGCCTGATACGCGTATTCGCCCCATTTTCCGGCCGTCCCAACCCTCGGACTTCCATCACGCGTATTTTCCATTGCACATCATATTGCGCATCCTCTTTTCACAAAAATCGTCAATGCGCTCACACGTGGTCAATATACATTCATACACGTACACACGTACATCTGGATATTTGAACGCTGGCTTGGTATGTGTGCACCGCCGCCGCATTATCGCCGCCATGCCCGCCCATCACCCGTGAAATGACAACACTAATCGACAATTTATCGTACAATTTTACGACAAATATATATGTGTATATATATATATATATATATATATATACATGTGCTCGCGTACGTTCGTAAACCCTGGTACATGCATCTATTCTTTGTTATTAACACGTACACGTACGAAAATAAATGGACGATAAAAAAAACATACGAACACACTCACGCATACGCATATTGTACATCATTTCGTGCACGCGAACGGGAAATAACATTCGACAAAAATAATACATGAATTGCTCCTTGTCATCCGCGATATTCATACGTTCATTCCGTTGCGAATCGTCGCCTCCTTGGTCGTTCCCTTCCATCTGCGACAACCACATCTTTCGTCTGCTTTTCCTCACGGAAAACAACGGGATTACGCAACTGTTGCAACCATGGCCAACCAATAAACGAAAACGATCGGAAAATATAAAATAACGAACGAATATCTTCTCCGCATCCCACGTTTCTTGGCTGACATCGTTCAATAAACGATGCCACGTCCGATGCGACGACGAATAAAAACAAACAACCTATCCTGAATATTAAAAAAAAAAAACCAACAACATCTACCACTACTACCTACAACATGCTCGAAATCTTTTTTTCCGTGTACATGTACCTGGGTGCTCTGTGGGCACGTTCGACGTGCCTCACTTTGATTTCGGTGTCTTGTCCACCGAATTCGACCGACTGGTAATGAAACGATCACGAATAAACCAAACGGAAAAAAATACTATATAATGATAATAATAATAATAATAAATATACTGCTACCAAATACTTAAAAATTATATATATAATAATAAAAAAAAAACCGTACCGAACACTGCCTCGTTTGCTGCATGTGGATCGCCTTAGCAGCCTTAGCCACTGTCGGGGCCCAAGTGGTCCCCCAAAACGCTCACTGTGTCGTCTACACAGACAGCTGCGGACAGGTAGACTCATTATTGTAACCAGTTTTTTACCCAGTCTCGGGTCTGCATTAGAAGCGTCAGACACTGATTGAACAGGTGAAACGAGTTTTCGAGATGCATGCGTGGTAATGTGCCTGTGTTACCTCTCGTTTATTTACATATTTTTTTTCTCTTTTCGTTTGTTAACAATGATCCTGTCCCTCCAGAAACAGGACAAAGGACAGAGACAATTAGTCGTGTGGTGTTTTGTAGTGTAGCGAAAGACACGCGTGTGCCCAGCGGCAAGGAGAATTCCCGAGTTTCGCCGACACCTCGACGAAACCTCGAGGATCTCCCGTCTGTGGCTTTGCAATTAAAAGAAACTGTTTAACTTTCGAGCAAACCGTCATGGTGCTTTGATGCAAGCCCGAACTTTTAATGCTGCTAACATTCAAGGTTAACAGAGAGAAGGGAGATGTTCGACCTTTCTGATATTTCTTTATATGTATTTAATTTGAGAATTTGCTTCGCACGTAAGTCCGCGTGTGAACGTTAAATCACGCCAAGCTGTTTCACTGTTTCTTCGTTATTGTGCGAGGAACATAAAGCGATCGAACATTGTTCCTGAATCTTTGGTAACTTTGGCTAACACGTAGCTTTTGGGGGCATCTCCCTCACGACTGCTCACCGCAACTATAACTGCGAATAACCACTGCCTTATCTGGTGTTTGTCTATTATTATTCCATCGATAATAATAATTATTATTATTCTCATTATTATTATTATTATTATGCTGTTTCGAAAACGTTGTCGTCACCCTTACAAACAAAACCTATTCACGAAGAAAGAGATGCACGCTTCAGTAATTAGTACAACCTTGCCATTGAACGATTTGCCATGTATTTACATATATACATATATATAATTAAATACATAGGTACATAAATAGATATATATATATATATGTATATATGCATACATTTATAGAGAGAGAGTATATACCTATGTACTGTTATTATACATACTTATTATTATATCTATCATGCCATTGTCTTGATTACGCTTCTTTCATAAACGTAACGCGTTAATTGTGAACCTTATTGTCGGGATATGTCTAATGCAGCCGCATCTGAACAGTTATTCAGGGTGTTTCAAAATAAACGCCGTTTGAATACATGTTTGCAACTATTGTTTTATGGTTGGGATAACGGTGAAGAAAATGGTCTTTCATTTTTCATGTAGAATATGATAAATGTGTTCGCTTTATTTCATTATTCTTAATCTTATTTTCATTTTATTTATGCATACATGTTTTATTCAATTAAAGGAAATCATTATTATACTCGAAATTCATTATTATCAATTGGTACTTCTGATTGACCGATGTTTGCTAGAAAATATAATTTTCAAATAAGTGACGAAAAATATCATCTGGGCAAAAGCATGTTTAACTCTGTACGCAATTTTCATTAATATTATATTGACATTGTTCAAGAAGTATATACTGTTGCTTTGTGTAAAAATAAATTTCCGCTTCGAACCAAACCGAATAACAGGAAACATTACAATATTCTGCTAATCAAAGTTCAAGTTGATCTATTCTACGTGAAAAGGAATCAGTTTTCTTCACTATTATACAGCGAACCATTAGTTTCGACATCGCTTCAAATGAGGCGTACCTTGAAACGCCTTGTATACTTTTTTTTTTCTTTATCCCAAATGCTTCGATACTTGAATTAATTTGTCTCTTTCCCCCCCTTTTCTGTGCATCTATTGTATTTCTTAAATATGTTTAATCGCCCTAGAACAATTTATTGCGGTTATGGACCGTTGTTACGTAATATGCGGACATGTATTCTGCATGTATATTAATAGTTCTCATTGGCGTCAGTTGCGTGTGGAATTCGTTTCGAAATCCACCTAACTACCTTGAAACACACGAACCCTTCTTATCTTCGATAAACATAGATTGTGACTGCATTTCTGGTCCACTTACTGAAAGTACTAATTCTTTGCTGGAAAATAAACCGTAATTACAGATCAATTATTAGATTTGGGAGAAATTATGCACATATTATTACTCATTGAATACAAAACAAAACGAAGTGAATTATTGAAACTACGAGGCCACAATTTTAGCTTACGAAACTTTGTGTAATGATAAAACAATTATCAGCCCACAATTGTGTCAGAAATTGTTATTTCGCTAACAATAAGTCCAAACAGTTTCAGTGAAATTCTTTTGATATTACTCTACAGCCTGCACAAACAGACCCAACTGACAGACTTGCACTTAATTAATCGTTCGTATACTTAGCAAATGAAACAAATTAAATTCGCGTACTGCGTTTAATGCTACCGTAATTGTATCATAAATGCTGTCACTCCATAAATATACATACATTCAGAGCCACTTCACCCAATCTCCCTAAAAGTATCAAACCACCGCCCTCCTTAACAAACGACAATGGCGTGATCTTCTAATTTAAATCGCGTGATAACTCGCGTGGTGTCCATTCCAGTAGACGAAAAAGCACAGAGCAATGCCGCCATGATAGTAACAGCTTTTGTCAATTTTCGTTACGATTCTCCACCTGACGTGCAACACTTTTTTCTCGCTGTCTGGCCGCTCTCCAGACCACTCTAATTTATCGCTGTTGCCCATTCGAAAAACACGGGACAATCCTGACGCTTGCATATAGAGCTTCTGATGCATTACATAGCCGGGTAATGAGAGCTTAAAAATGAAAAATGAATAAAACAGCTGAGAGTCGGAAACGCGCGACATTCGGTTTCGTAGATCTAACTGGTATCTCTTTTTTACTACAACAATCGCAAAACGCACGGTGCATATCGACAAAGATCTTGTTGTATCAAAAGGGTAGAAAAGGAAAGAAACAAAAGAATAATACGGGACGATCCATGCGTCGATCGTCCGTCATAGTGTCTCTCATGATCTCTCTCTTCGCGTCGAATAGACATACATACATATAGAATCGTTTTAAGCATTACTATCCTTACGATATTTAATCGTTTGTTATACTCCACGTATGAATATTGTTCGTGAGCACAATCAACACTGTTGTTATGGTTGCGGAGACGCAGTTGACCTAGTATTGAACTTATTTGCAGTAGAATATTATTAATTTGACAGCTTTTACGACATCCCATCTCCACATTTTTTATACGAATGCCAATAATCGCTGACTTTGTCCAGCCACCAACGGGCGGTTTGGTTCGCTGGCGTGGATATCCCGCCCTCGTGGATATTTTACCACCTTTCTCTGTCTCCCCTCTACCTGTCTATCTATATATCTCTTATTTCCGTAGCTTTAGTAGTGAGTGGATGTGTGTGTCTAAGTCTTGTTCTAATTCACGCACGCGAACCAGAAACCCTTTCGGCGGTCCTTTCAAGTCGGCTTTTGGTAGCACACGAATTGCTTGGGTGATGAGGAGAGGGGTTTCCCCTCCCGTCGTACGTTCAATCGTGTTCAAATAAAACTTCGCTTCACAAAGCGTTTTAATGTACCGTTAATCGTTAGTCCATTGTTTTTACGAATTCTGCGCCCTTCGTTGTACATATTTTTTTTTTTCTTCCGCTTCGACCGGGTTTCGTATCGATGTTGTGTCAGATGGCTTTCTTTCTTGGTCGTTGCGATGAACACGAGAACCAGCAAAGGGGACGCGATCATCACGATGGAAAGCGCGTTATCGACTCGAAATACGCGAATCTAACGATCACCCAAGCAGAACGAACCAACCCCCTTCTCCCGGGCCATTATTTGCATGACCAGACTCTGTGTTTGTAGCAAATTATCTCTTACGCAGTTGCAAAAGTTATTACATAGTTATTATTCTTACTCATCTTGTCGTTATTATTCTGATTATTACGATTAGTCCCGTTACTCGCTGTAATTACTTTCATTGCCGCGCGAAGGTTTTTCGTTCACGATTATTCCTCTTTTATATTATTCTCCGATTGCTGTTTCCAAATTGATTACTTAATGACACACACGAGATATACTCAATCGGTGAACGCTTTATGGAGAGAGAGGCGGTTTTATTGCAGCTACAATTTTTCGTATTTTTCTCTTACTTAATTCGTGTTTTTCTTTCTACTTTTTCTTACAAGTTACATGTTACATTATCGTTCTACGTTATACGTATATTTTGCACGCTTCTATGGTCAGCCTAAGGTACTACACCTTTGCCCGCGACAATTACCTTGTTGGTTTCCTGTATTATCATGGATTCATTCTGTACGCAATACATAATCTCATTGGTATCCGTTTTCTTCTCTTTTTTATCGTTTTCATTTATTTATCTGTTAATCTTTCTTTCGTTTTCAGTTCTTTGTTTTTTACATATATATATATATATATCTTTTTTGTCCGGTAGGCTGTTAACCGCTTCTGACCTAACGTTTTTTGCTAACACCGATACCAATTCTCTGGAATTTGATGTTTAATCTATTTTTTTTGCTGCATTTGTCTATATTTATATAGTCTCTCGGGCATACGTATAATCATACATCGAATAACATTTCCTTGGATACGAGTGTACATGTGTGTTTCTATGTGTGCGTGTGTGTGTGTACATATAATATGCATACATCTTTCGCTCGGGTGTAATGAGAGGAACGGACAGTAGCGTTGCTGGGTAGAGTTTTCTCGCTTCACTTGATTCTTTGTTTTTATCACTCGAATGTTCCTACATTCATTTCTATGTTTTCTTTTTGTTTTCTTTTTTTTTTTAATTTTATTCTTTTTTTTCGTTTCAGAATTAGTCTGGAACTGGTAACTTTCGTGCCTTCTTCTTGCCAAATTTTGTCCTGCCTCTCTTTCTGCCTTTCATTAGTATTTACTCCTTGGAATATTGCTTCGAAATTCATCGTTGATGGATTTCACGGTTATATGACGCCGAGAGACCTAAAATAGTAACAGCTCTGAAAAACAGAATTTAGCGAATGAACGTTGCTCGGCAGTCTCACTAATAATCCCGAAAAAAAATTGAAAGATATATTCGTATGCTCGTACGTATGTTCCATAGCTGCGCCCATATTATATATATACATGCACACCAGTTTCCGTATTATGATTATTCTTTTTCATCTTGCTATAATCAGAATTTTACGTTTAAGTCACTGTTCAGCACCTCGTTCTCCGATCGGGAGACTGACAAAAGAAAAAAAAGAAAAGCAGCGGGATACTGCTTAGACGAGCCACGACCGTTGCTTTCCTGTATTTCATACACAGATTTTGTTAGCATTAACAGTGCAGTCTAGTCTTTGTGCTGAATGGCCCGCTGAGAAGAGGGCTTCCATACTTGATTCGCAAACTGAACGAATTTTTTCTCCTTTTTTTTTATTTTTCTACATACAACAACTAAAAGTTCGAAATTAATGTTATACATTTTGCCAAAATTTGATCCCATTGGCTCTACATTCTTCAAAAGAAATTTTCTATTAATCTTGATGTTTCAGTAAAATAACTTCCCCCTTTGTTACAGTGTTTCAATATTATCTCAAATTGCTTGGCGAGATTTGCGAATCAAATGTCCCTCGTTAATAGGCACGCTCCTTGCACATAATGTGTTGGGAATGCAGACGGGATATAAAATCTTAAAGAAGACAGGATGGCGAAAAGCAAAAAAGAAAACAATAGAATTGATCACGATAATTACAGAATCACGCGTGAAATCGTTCTCACAGAAAGTTCATCCGATGAACGTATTGTCGTGTCGTGTCGTATCGTAAGAACGATTACGGTAGAGGCAAGATAATGATTGACTTGCTCAACGTTGATACGAAATAGGCAAAAGAAAAAAAAAAGTAATAGAAACAATCAGTACTAGAGTACAATGTGCCTCGACTCACGATAAATTATAGGAAATGATCAATTTGATAAAGAAAAGTTCTACTGCAAATTTTCCTCTTAATTCGAATTGCGCGAACAATCGACGCCAGAAATCGATATCACTCGAACTGAAGGATTATCGAAATCGTAATATAACTCAGCTGCTGATTTAAGTCGATTGTTGGCGCATCAGTAGCAATTAATTAGTATTCGTATACAATCCGATTTTTTAGAGCATGTAATGTACCGTGAATATGCTCTAACACTGAATTGTGTTTGAATGTGAGTGTCCAACGATTTTCAAAAGTACGCGTGTGCGTGACTGTGGGAGAAAGGCAGACACCTGTCTTCGCTCTGTACGAGTGATGAAAAGTATGAATGAGTATGTGTCTTTTGAGCGTGAAAGGCGGGAGATACTTTTCCTTGTAACTATTGTCCGTAAGCACCTCGAATGTATCCATTATAAAATATCTGGCACATTTTCTTTCAGTTACTGGACACCCTCCCGGTGTGCCAAGATTTTAATCGACAAGTGTGCAACCGTCCCGCCTGCAAGTTTATCCATCTCAGTGACGGTGAGTTTCCAAGGCTCGGCGCGCTTGTTGTCCATCCCTTTCCCTTAATTAAGCAAACGATCCGACTTCGCTGGAGACTGAATTATAATTTTCCTCGTGGCACTTGTTAATTTATTCGCTTCCTTTTCTTGTTCTATGATCGGTGATTCATTGAGATTGTTGAGATCAATTTTTTTTCAGCAACACAGTGTGGTGAGTATAGGATAATGGGTTAACATTAAATGTCGTCACGAGGATTGAAGGGTTATAGAAAATCCAGTGGCGGTATAACGAGAATTCGTAGCAGCTTGATGTGTTTCCTATCCGATTCTTTTTTATTTTAAAATCGGTGTTATGGGTATGTATTTGAGAACTACAGTACAGGGCATGGTTTTCAAACGTAAAATCGGTGGAAAATTAACCGGCTCGTGAAATTTTTTAATTGGGTTTCGAAGTCTCAAGAAAATCCTATTCCTTTCGGTCCGTTTTATGATTGGACTAATGTTATTAATTATTTAATTAGTAAATTACAGCGGTGTAACAATATGTCGAGGAATATGTTAGAATCGGAACATGCAGATTTTATTCACCATAATAATTTTATGTTTAATTTGTTACCGGAAAAGTCTATAATAATTTTCTGTGACCCGCACCTACCACTACCAAACGATATTACAAATTTCTCTGAACCTTGTTAACCCTTGTGCCAATGAACCGAGTACACATTTCTCTACATTAGCGTTTATTGTCCTCCCATGGGGATAATTCAAAGTCGCTCTAAGATCCCCAATCCTCCGAATATTTTTACATTCGTATCTATTTCGCAGGTAAAGATTTCTCCAAAGTATCATAAATTTCAAGCGTAAGAAAATCGTCACGCTTCTTGTTACTGGCACAGGGGTTAAAACTGCAGACGTAGTTACACACGCAATTTACCAGTACATAATATGTTCATACGTGGCTCATGTACAGACACGTGCAAAAATTCATTTCAATTCTGCCCAGTATCCGTGCCCTTAACCAATATTCATTTGAACTTTTCCAGGAAACGTGGAGGTGATCGAGAATCGCGTAACCGTGTGCAGGGACGCAGTGAAGGGCGCGTGCATGCGACCCCAGTGTAAATACTATCACATACCAGTTGCGTTGCCTCCCGCGCCCCTGATGGCAATCACATCACTTGCGACGCCCTAGTTACTGCTTCTCGTTTAGCGGATATGTATATCACGACAAGGCGAGCACACTAAGAAACTAAGAAACAAGAGGGAGATAGAGGAGCCAGAGAAAAGGAGGAACTTAAAAAAAAATCAAAAAAAAAATCAACGCTATAACAAAGTAAAGGATGAAGTTAAGGGAAAGCGGCAGAACTGCTATCGGGAAAAGGAATGAACAGGAGGTGTTCACGAGTCCGCGTTTCGCCGATTCACGATCGACCTGATCATCTGTTAAAATCGACGGAGAAATCGGTGGGAAAAAACAGAAAAAAGGAATAAACGACGGTTCAAAGGGAACGTGTTGTTCCAATGTTTCGTCCTCATCGTTTCCTTCGTCGTCGTCAGTACATCGAATTGAACCGACTCGATTCCAGTTCACCCTCTGCGAATCTTCTCCGATCCGTAGGTTTTCGTCGAGCTAGATAGGTATACGGGAAGAAATAAGGAGCGTATAGAACGTGGATTAAAGGAAGGACAGAGGAACGGAATCGACGCTCGTAGTGTCATCGGTTAAGGGAAGAATCGCAGGAATCCGTTCCTCTCTTCCTTCCTGTGCATTATTCCCCGTGACGTCTCCTGAAAACGAAACACGAAATAAGTAACGAGACTAAATTCGTTCGTGATGTAACATAAGCTCCCGTGGCTCACGAGCAACGCGAGCAATGAAAGGGCATCGATCGTCAGTTTCTAGCTTTTTGTCGGTGTCTGCAACTTTTCACGATTAACCACCATGAGGCACAGTTTATGCTGTATAAATTTTGACAGCACGGTTCCCCGATCGCGCGGGACGTGCCTCGCGATAACGTAGCGTAAACGGTGTTCCATTTGTGTGAATCGGTTAAAGGACGAAGGGATGCGCGGTAGCTTGGGGAAATTGATTCCCTTAGCGATCGTCGAAATTCTAAATCGGCCAGGTGAATTCGGATCAACGAAGGAAATATCTTAGAGAGAATGGTAGAAATATGTTCGCAGGATTGTGTGCCAGTACACTAGGTCTTCCGCGACGCTGGCTCTTTCCTGCTTTCCTCGCGTCGGCTTCCAAGGAGAACCGGGTCGGAAATCGTGGACGATTCCGATCTCGAAACGATTGCTGAACTCATCTTTCTTCCTGTCTTTGAAACTATACCCCTGTTCTTTCGTTACTCTTCGGGATTGCTTCACTGCTAGTTGAATTCGGACGTTGGTGAATTGACTGGAAAGTAGATTTTAGACAGTTCTTTTTCTTCACGCGTTTCAAGTGAATTTACTGTACAGGATGTCTCGAACAATATAGTAGTACCGAGACAAAGCGTGACTTTTCACAAAACATCAGTGCAAAATGAAGAATGACAGTTTTTGCAAAATTGAATTGTGCAAGCATTTTGCTTTTGAAAAAAATTGATTTTGTATGTCCATTCGATGACACCCTGTACACTTTACTCGACAACGCTTTCTGAATTACTATCGTTCGGCTAAAATGAACGGTATATTATGTTATACTGTAGTGGATGTTGTTTTCAGCGTTAACTCCTATCGATGGAGACCTCTAGCTAAATTCTTCTTTTAGCCCAGGATATTTTCTATTTTCTGTTTCGAGGACCAGTTAATAAATTTAAAAGCGTAACATAATTCCAAAACGAACTCAGTTTCAAGTCAGCTCCAAGTACCCTGTTCGTTTCAATATCTTCCATTCTTTCACGCGTTCGTTGATGGAGAATAAGAAGGACAAAGAAAAGTAACTATGATACACCAATTCTATATTAAAATATTAGCAAGACGGACGCTAGGAAACTGTGGTCGATGTTCGGCAAGATCTTGAAGCTCTTATGGAGACGTGCATTATGTACATACTGTGCACACAGAGGGAAATATGGTTAGAAGTTGTGCGACACCATAGGAACACCGTATTCCGAGTTGTGAGATTAGGAAGTCCCAGCAAGCTCTTTACAATCAAACGAATTTGTATCATTCTAATAGACTGGCCGACACCAGTGAGACCATCTCGTTGAATTATTTAACCCTTTTGATGTCAGTGCTAGGATATTCGGTGCTTTATAGATTTTCGTTACAATCGTTGGACGGATTGAAAAAAATCAGTTTCATTTGATTTTAGTAAATTGCATAAACGAAATAAAATATGATATAAAATATGTTTGGAAAGAACGAAATATAAATTTCAGAGGGCCAGATATTGTTCAGATAAGGATTACATTAGTTCGCAATAAAGTCACATGTGTTTTCGTCCATGGCCAGTATTAGCTGTTGAGTGTATCCTAAAAAAATTGTGTCATATTGTTTTTCCTTTTTGTCGGCTTACAATTTTAAATAAATTAAGTAGTTCACAAACATCTTTAGGGTTAAACACTTGTGTGGTCGTGAGTCTAGTGATATGAGATACCGTATTAACTACACTTCAAGAGGCAAACACGCAAAAGGCAAAACTGACTCGTATCTAACGAATAACGAAGTTTTTTTATACTCGTATATACACTAAATGAAATCGACTAATTTTGTTTGTACATCGATATAATAAGGGGGTGTATAAGCATCCCGCAGCTGATCGATTGAACGTGCGTGCACACGCAACCAGGAATCATTAATTTCGCGTTGAATACATATAATAAAAGAAATTCAGGTCGAAAAAGAGAAAAATAACGATGCGAAAGAAAGAGAAGAAACGGTAAAATAGAAAAGTGGATTCGATCGTGAATCAAACGACGAAATGTTATATATATGTATATATATAACATTACACATATTATATATACAAATATAGATTAATACATACATATAAGTAAAAAAAAACGAATGTCCTTCCACGGAAGGAACGAAGCCTTACGACATTGTTTCTGGTGGCTCTTGACTTTCTACATTAATTTTTCCCTCTTTTTCTTTTACGTTTCTTCTCCGGCTCGCGAAGGGAAACGCCGAAAATCTACACGCTCTTAGGCGTATAAATGCTATTTAATTACTGACACTACGAGAAATATATTGTACAAGAAATTATATTTAATTAGAAGTAATAGAATGGTCGAGAGGATGGACAAATGTTGCACGTTGATTTGAAAGTGAGAGGAGAACGGGTTAGACGAGGGAAAGGGGTAGAGATTTAATACGAAAAATGGGGAAAGATCACACGAGAATATTATATCGTTTTATATTGATCGACGCTCGCGTGTGAACTGTTCAAACTGAAATGCTCTTTAATTTTTTAAGTTCCTTTCGACGTTTCCGTTTTCAGCGTTTCTTCTCTTTTCGATAGAAGATAGGTCCGGGTGCACGATTGTAGAATATAAAAATGTTTCGTTTCGTTTCTTCGAATCGTCACAGCGAACATAAACGATCGATCGGTAGATCCGTCTTTCCCGGTGTCGCGCGAAGGACCCACCGTTGACAGGGAATCTTTCGCCGTTCTTACATTTTTAGTCTTTGTCGAAGCGTCGTCGCCCCGTCTGAAACTTTCGACATTAACCGTACTAATGGTCGTTTTTATTTTTTATTTTTTTTAAAAATATCTATTGTACTAGTATTTAATTCTTCATCGTACACGTATCCTTCTGTTTCGATTTCAATTCTATGTTATTTTATTTCACGATTATTATTTTTCTGATTTCCCTTCTTGTTCCATTAGCGCAGTAGATGAGATGAAAGTAAACAGGTTAGTGCAATCGAGGATCGAATCGAAAACGATAGAAGCGACTGAGCCGTACATAGGAGTATTATACACAAAGCGTATAGTTGTTTCTGTCAGGGATTAGGTTAAAAAAATGCAAATCTATAGATAAACTATTTGACGACGTGGACTAAGTATTTATTCAGTCGGTTGTTAGTTCAGTGCAAGTTTTCATCCCTTAACAGACTCTTTAGTCACGTTACTTTTCTACATAAGTCGACGTTTATTATTACTATTAATATTATCATTACTACTATTATTAATATTATTATTATATTATTACTATTATTATTACTACTACTATTATTCTTATTATTGTTATTACTATTAATTTCCTTTTTTTCTCGAGTTCGATTACATTTAGAAAGAAACAATAAAAGAACATGACCGTCCAGGAAAGGCTTTCACCTACTTTCCCGACCAAGCTATTCGAAGAGCATGCCGATCCTTAGATCGCTCGAATCTAACATTGCAAACGAGAAACGCGTTGCTAAGCTAGTCATTATTCGCGATGGGCCAGGGTCCTTTGCGCGCTCTCCACTTCTCGACACACGCGCAACGAACACATTACACGGATAGACATTATTTTCCACGTACAATACACGCAGCAAGACCCTCGCGTACGTTTGTAACTTTTCCGAACGGTTTTCGAATTTAGGTGTCCAATTCAGCGGCTACCTTGAAGCTTGATCACTTGTTGTTTTCTCATCACGATCGATTTATCATCAATTGCAAGTCGAGAGACGGGATATTAGCGTTGATGATCCAAACGGACATAGATGTAACAAAGTACTCTAACGACAGGATAAGCGTATTATAATAATTGTAGGTTACTGACGGATATTAAAACTATTATTACATACAAAAGTGAAAAATAATGCAAAAAATATCGGACGTATCGGTTCAAAACGATTTAAGCAAGTATACATGTTCCTGTACAGCATTTAAGAATCAAAGCACGCATGCGAGAAAGATAGAACACACGGATAAGACGAGCACGTAGCTAACGATCGGAACGAAAACGAAAAGGAGGATCAATCGAAATATAGATACATGCATAATACATGCATTCGTTTGTTTCTTTCGTCGGTTCGTTTTGTTTCCTTTTTCTGTTTTTACTTTTCAATTCTTGCTCTGTATCTTTATCGTCGTTGGTATCAGAGGGGAAAGATTTACGGGCGAAAGTTCGACACTTGTAAATTACTCGTGTATATAAGAGACGTTTCTACCACTGTGAGAAAAAAGAGAAGGGAGTTACAAAGTACCGAGGACCTTTATAGCAATACGTATGCGAACGCGATATAAACAATCTTCTTATTTCATTTCCTTCGTTCAAGTGGTCTTATTTTTCAAAATACCAAATGAAATTGTTTCACGATCGAACATCGATCTCGATTGTTCATTGCCAAGCTTCTAGTCACTTATATGAAATGACGGATTAATGTATGATACTTTTTCTTCCACCGAATGTCGAAGTAACAATAAGTTCTCATTCAAATCATGACGTATTCTGTAAACGATATTTTCGTTATTCAACGCTCGGCAGTTCGACAGACGTACTACTGCGGAATCAGAAAAGGAAGGTGAAAGAAATCGATAATAGACGGACGAGTTCCTTGGTGCCCCTAGCATATGTACATACATAGAGTTTAGATTAAAAGAAAAGAAGAAGTAACCGAGAAGTACGTACGTTATATCTCGTATGTATAAAAATAAGTACAACATTTAACGAATGTCCATTTAAGTGGGTCAGTAGCGACGTGAATAAAAAACAGCGAGACTTTTTGAATTGTGATCCTATCGGCAGGTGATTTTGTGACTAATTTTTTCCATTCACGTGATATTCGAAGTCTGTCTTTCGATACCGGTGAATCGGGATAGCGATTCTTAGCCTTTTACGACAGTAGTCCGTTGAAAAGACCGTTCAAATATAATACAATTCGTCCCAAACGCTGCCAATCTTCTCAACGCAACAAGCTTTCGTTTATATTTTTTCCATACCGCCGCGGCGTGTCTATGGACAGATAATTTGCCCGCCTTTCGAAAACGTAGAAAAGAAGAACACAGAATGAAACAGAGACCGCAACTAGAAAGGTCTATCCAAGATTAAAGTCGATCAACGAATATTTTAATTCGGTTCGGTTACGCGTAGTGTTTCGAACGAACTGAGATAGAGTAGAAAAAAATGAAAACGCATAAGCCGTCTTTCCCTTCAATACCAAACATTTTTAAAGAGTGCACCAAGTATTAGAAGTATGTATATTGAATCATAGTAAATGCCAGTAACGAATGGAGAGGAGGAAATCGATGAATAGGAACGAAAAGTGTTACGAGTCCGTTCTAAAAATGTCAAAAGCATGTAATAATAAAGCAACATATGTATATACACGTGTAGATTTAAGCGAACCGTAAAGTAAAAGAAAAACTATTTAAAAAAAAAAAAGAAGGGAAGAAGAAATTACTAAAGATAATGACAGTTTAACCAAGAAACACAAAGAAAACAATGCCATCGATACGGCGTATTCACTGGAGTATGAGATTCCCAACTTGAGTCAAGGGTTTTAGCTGCTGTAGCAAGCAATCCCAATGCAGTATATGTATACAAAATTATTTGCAGAACAAGGAAAACGAATTTGCCCGCGCTGAACGCTGTGCCGCAATGCTAGTAGCAATATAATTATCTTGCATTTAAACAGAAAATCGACAATTGAATGGTTGCCCTAGTCATGCCGGTCGATGACGAGTTCTTAGAACGGTTCATATGTATGTATATGCTGTCGCTTTAAAGGAATAAAGAATACTGCTTCGTGTGGCCAACAAACGTTCGTAGCTCACGGGAACGCAACGTGGACGTTAAGTAGACGTGAATATTGTGTTTAAACTTTTATCCCAGCGGTTCGATTGTGGGATTCAATTCTGTCGACGCGTCTGATCCATTCTATTTTTCTATTTACATTGATCATTTTCCAACGCGGAATATTTGGGTAATAAATTTAAATTTATTGCGCGCATTCTTGTTATACTTTGTGCTCCACAATAATTCGTTACTCTCGTATCAAAATTGTTCATAACGGAAATACCGGCTGTCAAAACTTGGATTAATTTATTTATTTATCACTAATATAATCATTCAAAATATACATTTCTCTTTAAAGTATGTTCTGCTGTCCAAAATCGTCGCATTGAATTTTTTGTTATTTTTTGAGGGAAAAAAATTACTTCAAATAATCGGTAAAAAAGACATATTACGCAAACCAATACACGTAATCGCGTAACTCTATTTTCAGTAGACTTTCAACAATATTTACTAGAAATTTGCGATAAAAACTTCCCTAAACTTGATCATTTCGCTCTTCACAAAACAAATAAATTATACAACTTCGAATTACTTTTAAACGTTAAAAGAAGAGCAATGCACACAAATAATTATCCAAATTGCCAACTTTGTTGTCATGCGTTCCATCGTTCCGTTGGCCACAGAATATATTGCTCGCGTGTACGTATCTATTAGCTTCTTACGCGCAATCGCATTTTTGACTCTCTCGAGGAAATGGCTAGACAGGAGGAATGAAAATGAACAGAATAAGTGTGTGGGGGAACGATGTAGTGGCCGCTCGCCGAAAGCAAACGAGATAAAGAACGAATCTGAGCATTTCTAGAGAGACCATACAGAAGGACGTCAAAAATGAAAATCCAGTTAGGCTTAAAAAAAAAAAAAAATAACAGGATGAACACCATTTCGCTCAGCAGGGAAAATTCGGAGCATATATTCGAACAAAATTGCGGCTCGAATATTTTGGCGCCCCCTTTAACAAGATTGTCCACTGTCAGCTGAGCCGAGGTGTATTCGAAATTATCAAAACGAAAGCCTCATCGGATATGCTTGAATAACTCGTTATCCTGTATCGAGAAGTGCGACGCTGATAAAGTGGAATCAGTAAAAGTGGGTTGAGAACAGAACGGCCGATAAGGCATACGAAATTTCTACACAAACATAGAATGAGAAACGTGAATCTAAAATTGCATAAGCTAAAGGGAGAACGAGGCTCGGATATATGTATATCGAGATTTAATACACTATAGACCGTCCATACCAAGAGAAGCTTGTCCGTTTATCGAAATGGAAGAGCACAAAGAAAACGAAGATATAAGGGGGTATAATAATGGTGCAGTACTTGAGGAAATTTTGTTCAAGACGCTAAACACGTAAACTATAAGTCGCAAGGAGAAGCAGAAACGGTTGGGGGAAAGAAACGGGGACACAACGATGGGCTTTAGTGCACCAGATGAACGTTTTCTACTGTCCCGGGATAAAGTGGCGTTGGCGACACGTGCCGGCGCGTACATGCTTCTCCGTATTACTAGAGTAATTAAATATATAGTACGCTACAGAACAGAACGAAATATATAAGTATATGAAAATACATACTGATAATATATTTTTGACTTTTATTCTACAGTAACTCATAAGCCGTGTACGGTGTATCCCCTAGGGCAACGGACAAGACTCCTTGGTCACAATTTACACTGCACATAGCATCGAATATAAAAGATTTTTCGACGAGGGGGGAAAAAAAGTTGAATGGAAGCGAAAAAGTGAAGAATTCTGGAGGAAAGAAGTAGAGGGAAAGGTAACTCGGCGAGGTGAAGCAAACAAAAATGGGAACCGCATTTCTCTGCGGAGCGGGCTGATTGTTTAAAGTGAGTAGGTTGCGCGGGGTATTTCCCTTGTTGGTAGATACGAACATCGATACGAGGGATGGAAGATCGACGAGATAAACGAACAAAATCTGAACGCTGTTTGCGGAATATGAAAAATGAAATAATAGGATTCGCCATTATTAATTCATTACACTTGCAATTATATGTACATCCGACACACACACACACGCGCGCGCGCGCTCACAGGTGCGAATATATAAATATGAATAAATACAGAAACACATAATATACATGTATATTGTACGTATATCAAAAATATATATATATATATAGTCTCGTTCATTGAGCCAACGCTCCATTGATACTGCGCGCAATTCTTCAACAGAGTTCCTTTTGTTCAGATTTTAGTACGGTGTACATCAAGCTTTTCTCACGAAAACGATGTCGATTTTCCTCTATACGTGGTACACGATTACAAATTGAGCATAAGAGGGGTAAAAACCGGTGCGTGGAACGAAAAGTATGCAAATACGATTCGTGTATGTATATGAAAGAGATAAGCGAAAGAGAATCGGATGCCGTATGATTATTGTACAATCACCAACGAAAGAGGAATGCCCCGCATGTATGTAAAGATATTTCTTCGATATTTTGTCTAGTTAAACATGTACACGTACACAACGTATTAAGCTTTCTAGGTAATCAAGCAATTAATCGAGACGAATATGAAACGTAATAAGCAAACGCGGTCGGATATTGGTAGCTTCGGTGTTCGACGAAGGAAAGAAAACGTTAAACACGTAACGACGATAATTAACTACTTTTTCTCGAACTAAGCTAACTAAAGACTAAATAGTATTTTTCGAGTTAGACTTATTAAAAACCGTAGCGGTAGACATCGTAGAATACACGGTATTAGACAGTAGTGACGAAGAGAAACTTTTTCCTGTTCTAACTAATTGCATGATAATTGTATTCCAGCCTAACGTTTAGTAAGCTTCACATAGTGTACGGTAGAGAACCATTTAGTCCGCCACGGCAGTCTGCCGTTTCTCCTTGCGAAAACGGACGAGCCAACGACTATTAAA